>OY757033.1:3222881-5622881 GCA_963582015.1 Xanthorhoe designata | reverse complement strand
AGTTTTTACAACTACCTTCACATGACCTTTAAAGTTAGATCTTTATCTTCGGCTGTATTCAATTGAGAGTGTAAACATAATAATTTATCAATTTATCATCTATGATTAAATGCATGAATAGCTCAGTAGCTCGCATGCCATCTTCGATTACAACTACCTAGGTATTCGTGGAACTCAAGGTTGTTACAGATTCAATGCAAATGATTATCATTCATAGACTATTACGCCTAGTTTAAACTCGTGTAGGTTCAAAGGAGTTCAAAGATACTTTACATTCCCTTGTCTCATACTTTTTTTTATTTTAATATCTCGTAATTTAAAAGAGAACGTAGGTACCTACTTATTGAGAAATTAGACATCTTTAGAGGATTTAAGTTCTAAGAGAATACAATATGTACCTACTTAACATTTATATGGGTAGGTACTACATTGATGTTTTGTTAGTTGTTAGCCTATATGTAGGTATTTCCTCGCTATTGTATATAGTAAAATGTGTGTATTCTGCAAGGCCGCACACACACACACCTACGGCTACGGCGCTACGGAAGACCAGCGCTTTGACAGGTTCCTTCACTTCACTTCACTTCACTTCTTTTATTTTGGCTTTCGCACGGCTTGTGCCACGCATTTAGCCACTACCATGTGTTTTTAGTTAGTTTAAAGTTTAGTCACAAGGTCAAGTCAAAGTCATAGTCAGCGTCAGTAAAGATGTGGGATCTTTACTAAAGCTTTTCACGGACTATTTGAGAGAACTCGAAATGCAACGATATCCAGTCTTGTTTCATTTGCCCACACTTATGTACGTTCACGAACACTTAACAGTTAATAATCCACCATTATTACACATTAATATTCGCTAAAACACAAGTTTTGGAAAATATAACAAAAAAGGCAACATGGCACCTCGAATTCCCGTCAAAAAGCCCCGACAGGTTCCTTGGTTCCTGCCTAAGCATCATGCTGAGTAGTAGCCATTTTTGTCATTCTTCTTGTTTTATCTTTCTCTTTTTATAATGTGTTTTCTATAATAATTGTAATGACAAAATAAAGATTTTTCTTTCTTTCTTTCTTTCTATTGATACATTTAAAAGTAAAACTTTAGATTTAGTGAATACTAGTCTATCATGAAAGATAAATTAAACACTAAGCTTCGAATTGATTCTCCACGGCTGATTGCTAAACCTCTTTTTGAATTAATTATTTAGCTTTCACTTCGTTTTTAATAGTGATTTCATCTTCTTTTTTAAAGTCATGCAAGCATAAGTAAGTGAAGTTTAGTACCAACCTAGACAGACATCGACAAGTAGTTCTCTACTTTTCCATTAAAGTCGTGACTCACTCAGATCTTATTCAGCGTTGCTCATAAATAATAACAATCTCATTGAAAAGTTTTTGCATTAGGTCCATATTCCACGAATCGTTGGTATTACAATGTGGCTAACTGAATTATCTCATTCTAAGAACAAACAGTCAGATGCGCTAAAAATAGATCAATATTACAGTGTGCAAATTCGAGGTTTAGCCAGGTCCAATTGTTATGCGTAATGAGATAAGTAATTGTTTTCCTTGTATTGTTTCAGTAAGAATGTCACGCAATTTATGTTCATACCTTTAAAATTGTTCAAAAAACTAACTTGGTACTTGGTCATTTTACACAGCGTCATCAAGTCCCAAGCTAAGCAACTTAATGCTTGTGATATGGTTACCAGATGACTGATAATCAAATATGTCTGCTTCTTTGTTCATAATAATCTAGAAGTCCACTTTCATACAGTGAAGTCACAGAACAAACAGCTTAGTATCGTTGACTGTCCTATATTGTCTTCGTGATTGGTGTGGGTTTGCGGAAGTGACAATTGTACAGCACGAGTGTGATCTCAGCCTCGAATTGGAAGGAATCTAGATAACTGACCTAAAACACATCATATCAGAAGAACAGATGAAACATAATTCTAGGGTCAAAATCTCAGACTAGGAAGAAGGAGAAAGAAACATAGGTATTACCAGCTCTTTAAATGAAACTTATTAGTTTTTCCTTCTAAAAATCCGAAAAAATCCTGCTATTATTATTGAATAATAAAAAGAAAAGTATTAAGTAGGTATTATCAAAGACGATGATAACAATAATCTTTGGTATTATTAGGAAATAAAATTATTACTAGTTAAAATACGGATTGCTTAGTTCAGTTAGGTTTAAACTAGTTGTCTTTATTTGAAATAGCCTTTACCACGCTTATCTGAGACTACCTACCTATCTTTATTCATTGTTTTTATTTATAACCACTTGAACGTCCCGTGGTACCTAAGTGCCACAAACGTTTACCCCAGCTTACGTCCATGGTACAAAATGGCCACAGACTTTTAGCTCTTTTGTCGATCGATTTATCTTTTATCTGTGCCTCTAAGTTGCTACCCCTCGATACTAGATGGTACTATGAACCTTTACCTACCAATTTCTACCAAAAAATCCCATACCTGGCAATAAAAATTACGACAAAAAAAAATATTTTGACGTCAGAGCGAGAGAACGTTTGTGCCGTGCTGCAAATAAGTCGTAAGTTCTTTTGATTTATTGTGTATTTTTAGGATTGTTATATATGTAATTTTTCCTTAGATTTTATGCGTGAAATAAGAGTAAAAACAACATATTCCCCTACACTCTAAAGTTGATTAATTGAGCAAAACAGTTAAAGTAACAAAACAGTCTAAAAATGCTACCATCCTTTGTTTGATCATTTTTTATTCTACGAAAATGTAGGTACGATGATTCATATTATTATTTAAGTTTATTTGCTATTTAATAACGGACATTATGTAATTTTTTGTTTTGTTATCGCTTTAGTACTTTTTATGTGATAAATCATTTTATCGGGAAGATCGCGCAGCTTGTCACGCCACGCTCGCGGCGAATAAACTGGGACGTAAGTCGCTCGTTGCGCTGAGCGCGCTGGACGTTCAAGTGGATATCCTTGTGTTTTATTGCTTTGAGAAATGATTAAGTATCTTTCTACCGTTTCCTTCTTATAATTTTAGGCGATAGAAGAACGTAATAATTAAGCATACCTACTTATCAATAAAATTTAAATATTTTACTAAAAAACCTAATGTAGGTATTTAGTTAGTATTTAGCTACATAAACGCCTGCATTGTGCAGCGCATGATAATAGGTGATTGCACTTTTCAAGATTTCTCAGAACGCAGCCTTAGCGAACAAATGCAGAACGAATGATTGTAAGGATATTTATAAATCATTGAATGTGTGAGGTGCAAAAAATGAAGCCCATTCATTATTATTCATTGATACATTCCGTTTTTATAATCGGCTACAGGTAGACTCAGTGTAGGTACTTACATGTAGGTAGGTAAAATTAATAATAAAAATACTTAATAATATCCTTGGACAATTGGACATTTCACATAGCGTCATCTAATCTCAAGGTAGCATTGGCAAAGTTTGTCAATCTGATATAACTTCAAGAAATCTTATTTTCGTATGTTATTATTATTTGTGTAATAATAACAATAATTTGAAGTAACAGTGTATAAAAATCCGTTTCATAAAAACAGAATTTACTGTTAGAATTTTTAATTTAGAAACAGATCATTTTTTGCGCTATGAATAGCGCTAACAAGAAACAAGTTGTAAGATCAGATAAAACGATGATTCTTCTATTTGATTCGACCTGTACGACTGTCGAATCGAACAAAACGCCGACAGTTCTAAGCATGTGTTTCGAATTAGTTACTTTGTATAGGATCGACCGTGAACTTACTCTGAAGGTGATCCGTTGTAACTCGGAAGTCAGTGTCAATATCTTTACATAGTTTGTTTTTGAATGTCAAAATGTTTTCTAACATTTGACGTGATACCTGATAATAATTTGCTATGAACTGGCAAAAAACTAGTTTTAATTTTTAAAGCATAAAATATACAAATCTTTTTCTGGATGAAAAGTACCCTATCCTGTTAACCCTGACAAAGTTTATAACCTGCCTATACAAAATGTAATGATGGTCGGTTGAGTATGAGTCTTAATTAAGTCGCGATGTAGCAACAAACAAATTAACTTGCTTTCGAATTTATACTTATATTGGTTAAGATTACGATTGTATGCAAAAATCCCACTAATATTATAAACGCGACAGTTTGTTTATGTAGATGGATGTTTGTTACTCTTTCACGCGAAAACTACAGAACGGATTTGGCTGAAACTTGGAACATATTTAGCTTATAACCTGGAATAACACATAGACTACTTTTATCTGAGAAGGTATCAAGCGAGGAAAGCCGCAGGCGAGTAAGCTTGTATATTATGTTGTCGTTGGAAAGTTACCGCTGACTCCCGCTCCCAGTTTTGTGGGATCGCGTCAATCAATGTTTTGTCAGTTTTGGCACATCGGCCTTTATCAAACGCTCTTTGTTCGAGACGCGGATGTTTATAAAGACTCATCTTAAACAAAGTTGGTTATCTTAACAATGCCAGACAGTTTATGCGCTTTTTATTTGCGGTGAAATTTAACTCTTCTCATCTATCTACCCATATCTTATTGTTTGAGAAGTTATGTATATTATACAGTTCTGAAAAAGTATTTTTGTTTGTAGTCATCATAGTTTTTTAATAAGGTCATCTCCATCCAAAACTTCCTATTCTATTACGTATTTAAATTTACTTTTGATTTTTTATTGATATTGACTATTTTTTTGCATAAAATATTCTAAATTTAAATCAATAATTGTAACTGTATCATGTCACTACATTATAAGGTCAACGTAATCGGTAATATATATATTTAAGGATGCTTTATTTGTCTCTAAGAATGGAAAACGACTACATTTATATTTCAGTAGGTACTCGTATTCCTTTGGTGAAGTCAAAGGTAGGTCTATCTGTGTTTACATTTGGCACAAACCTACATTTTGCAAATTAGTGCCTTAGGGTTAGCAAACGTGACTTGCAAGTTCATCGCGGATATTTCGTTATTCCATGAATAAGAGTTCTGTACCTATTGTTTAGATTTGTTTACCTTCGTAACTTGTTTTGTTATTCTCCATTTTATTCTAATATTCTTGTATTTTTTCTAAGGACGGAATTTTTTCTATGAGTACTTACAAGAGCTGGACTTTGAGTCTAAGCTTAACCTCATCTTGAACCAACTATTCATAGATGATGGATGAATGATAAATAGACATCACACATACCAGATGATTAGTGATTGATCAGAAAATAATAGATAGCTTTGTTTATCCGTGTAGCTATAAATAACATCGACGTTCATTGAACGGTCGAGATAAAAACGATTGGTAAATATTTTGAGTTAGATCAAAGGATTTTTGGTTTACCAGCTTTTATCTGCGGTATTGTTCCTGTGGTAGGTAATTAGGATGTAAAAATAGTCTGGGTTCATTCAGTTATTTAACAATTTGAGTTTATAATATCCAATATTATATATAGGTACTATATCCAATCAAAGTTTAATGCAAATCGACGATCCGTTGCGTTGGTCGTCGTTGTTTGAATTGGAACTGGTATTTAATTTTAGGCTGTGGTTGAATGGCAAGGTAGTAAAAACTTAAACCAGTAAATTATTTGAATAATTCAGATGAGCGAATAGTATAATAGCGTTAAAGACGCTTTAATATTTGAAATCTATAAATACTCTTCTCTTATTTAATTTTATGTTACTTACGTCGGTTTCCTGGTGAATTCGGATTGAGTTTCTGTTAAATCTATGTTTAATGTTTATTGGTTTACACATAGGTAAGTACCTAAATACACACGCACGGATATGGTGTATCTGATCTGTTTATATTCATTGTTATTATCACTTGCCCTACTTGGAAGTTGCTACGTTCTACGCGCTTAATTTCTGTGTAATCATAGTACTTAGTATTAGTCAGGCCACAACTTGAGTACTTACTATCTCTACTGTTATTATAGCAATCAATGTCTGGATTAGGACACGACTAAAATAGAGGTGAAACTGTATCGTGGCTAGGTTATTGTTTTACATTTTCACCTAATGCAGGTCTTACTATCAAAACATTACAATAGTTTAAGTGCATGTTAGTTTCTATTAAAATCTCAATTTATTTTATTAACCTAACCGGTAAATTATAAATTTAATTAAGAGCGGTCAACCCGGCTCACTTTTCATACAAACGCTCGTACGTGATTATGCCGTTGTAACAGATCTTTCTTTTAAACTTTTGGACTAATAGGTATCTTGTGCACTATATCTAGGTTTCTATCGAAACTAAAAATCAAAATTTTGAGAAAAAAATTCAGTATAAGCTTCCAAAAACCTGCTTTTAGCATAAATTTTACCTGAACTTTGGCCGTTTATAATGTACTCATAAATTGTAAAAGTAAAGAAAATATTGTCATAGAAACCTTGCAAATCTTATGGAGATTCGAAATGACTAATATTTATTTTACAAACTTGTAAGGCTTACTGAAAAACACGTATTTCCTGGACACCTTTTTATGAAATTTCCGCACACTATTTTTCGAGTGAGCGAGTGAGCGGCGAAAGTACCTACTGAATGCCGAGCGCTGAGGCGCTATCTCTCTTTTTTCGCTTTGCTTCTTTTTCTAGCATTGCGCTGGATGAAACAACAAGCTTTTCAGCTATGCCCGCGTCGATGATAGACGCACCGGGAAGGACCACCTTAAGTACTGAATTTGTATTATTTTTTTATTATTTACTTACTGAATTTATTTGTTTATAAACAAAAAACACATAAGTAATCACATTTCGATAGGGTACCTAACCCATTAGTATTATAATAAGGTTGTAATTTTTTTTTTTTTTTTTTTATCGCGGAATATTAGGTCGGCATAGACCAAAGAACAGTTAGTATTTACAACGTAATAGTTTTTCAATATTTATTGAGCACTAAAGTGATAGAAACTATCAGTGTCCTTGTTGAAGATGTTGACAGCTCTGAATAATTTCTACGTAGTGGACAAAACTAATGACCACCTAAGACGTAAGTAATAAACATCCGAGGATGAATGTTTGCATTTAATAATGTCAATGTAATTTTTTTTTTCTCTAACCTATCATGTCCCACTGCTGGGCAAAGTTTCAACTTCAACTTCCACTCTTTGCGCTCCAAGGCAACAGTTTGCCAGTTTGATTCGAATGCATCCAGGTCGTCTCGCCATCTTTTCCTAGGTCTGCCGCGTCGTCTCCGACTGTCTTCGGGCACCCACTGCGTGACGAGTCTCGCCCAACGTTCTGGATGCATTCGAGCCACATGACCTTTTTTTTTTTTTTTTTTTTTTTAACGTCGGGAAATGCCTTATGCATTCCCTCCCGCCACGGGGGCGGCGGAAGGGATATGTGGGACTCGCACCCACTAAAACCGCGACGGGGTCCTTCTTAACGCCATTTGCCGGGGCTACGGGCACGCTTTCGCACTCTTCCGCGGCCCCGACGGCGCCGCCCTAAAAAGGGCTCCTCGACTGGTGAGGCATTTTCGCCTCCCACCTAGTCTCTCGAGAGAGAGAGGTGCGCGCGGAACACCCACGCGCGCCACCTCAAGGCCCTTAAGAGACGGCAGTACCCCCCGGTACTACCGTCATGGCCTGTGTTACGGGGGCCGGATATGATGGAGACTCCGGCCCCCTTCTCTCATTAGTCTGCGTCCATCCGCGAACTCTCATCCCCAGTCTGTGCCGGGGGACGGCCGGGAGCAGTCTGTTCACTGCTGGCCTTGGTCCTTTCTGTTTTGCTCCTCCTTGATTTAGGAGGAGCACACGCCTTACTCCCTAACCTGTGCGCTGACGGCTTCTTTGCCGCCGCACAGATCGAGCATTTGGGAGTGGCAGAGCACTCCGACGCCTTATGACCGATTTCACCGCAGCGGTAACATTCCCCGCTGCGGTCGGTCTCTGCGCTGCATTGAGCACGAACGTGGCCATTCTCCAGGCAACGGTAGCAACGAAGTGGCCTGGGCTGCACCAATTCCACCCTCGCCGAAACCCAGCCAACCAAAAGTCGGCCTTCCTCGCTCAGTATTTTAGCGGCAGCAACTGGGCAACTTACCAAAGTCACCCCAGTGCCTTGGTAAGTGCGTTTCACCTCTCCTATTTTGACAGCATCAACTGAGCACCCTCCACGTTGTGCTACTGCCGCTGCCACGTCGTCTTTGGACACTGAGTCATCCAGACCAATGACCCTGAACTCAGCGCATTTCGTGGGCCTTGAGACCCGAGCCACCTCGTCCCCCAGCACCTCTCTCAACTTTTGAGCGAGCGTGTCCGCCTTTTCGCCACTTGCCTCTCCTGCAGCCACCTCCAGGATACGAGCTCCCGTGGCGGCCTTACGGAAGCGCAGGCTATTTATGCCGCAACTGCCGAGGTCTATTCTACCTTTGGCGACGGTCAGCACGCTTGCATATGTCGCCCCCTTTTCCTCTGCACCAGGCTGCAGCGTTATCACCACAGCTGCAGTCCTGGGAGGTCGAAGCTTTCTCTTGGCCTTCTTAGCAGTCCCAGCAGCCTTGGGAGCTTTCTCAGCTGGAGGAGCTGGCTTCCCCGCTGTCTTCTTCTTTGACCCTCTTGTCACAGTAGTCCAACCTTCCTTGGCAGGCTGCGAGGTTGAGGGTATATCCTGCGCTTTCCTCTGAGAAGGCCCAGCAGCTTCTGTAGCTGCTTCTGCCCTCTTGGATGTCTTTCCCTTGCCCTTTCCTTTTGGGAGCTGCGAGGCTGCTTGGTCCCTTTCAGGTGCAGGGGTAGGAGTTGCTTCTTCTGGAGTGGGAGCAGACTGCTGCTTACCCTTGTCTGCTGCCAGAGGGGGTCTGGACCTCTTTTCCGGCAGCAATCTCTCCTCCATGCCCTTAAAACGAGCGTTCACCATGCTACCCACTTGTAGCAAGATAGACCGCGTCAACTCCTCTTGTTGGCGTTTACTATCTTCGTGGGTAGATGACTCCGGTTGGCTCGGCGACCTACGAGGAGGAAGATCCTCTTTGGCCGCCATTTTGCTTTTGAACTCCGAAAATTCTTTCCGGAGTTCTGCCATCTCCGATCGAAGACGGGAGTTGTCAGCTTGAAGCATGACAGACTCCTCCGTCGTCGATCGTCTACTCAGCTCCTCGACAGCTGCCTTTATGGAGGCTGCAGAATCCTTTAGCGCCTTGGTGAAGGTTCCCTTCAGATTTCCAGATTTGGTCGCTACATCCACTATCACCTGGTATGCATCGGCGACCTGCTTCACCAAATCAGTCGCCAGCCTATTTTCGACGTCAAGCCGATTAGGAGTGGCAACCACCTGAGTGGCCTGGTTGCGCGCGACCTTAGCGGCAACCTCCTCCTCAAACCTTTGTCGCTCCTCCTCGCGACGCAAAGCTTTTAGCTCCGCCTGAGCTTTCGCCCTTCCCACGTAAGCACCCGTCGTAGGAGGGCGGCCTCTTCCGCGCTTGGCAGTCACCAACGCCAAATTGGCCGGAGTAGCCTCGTCGTCAGACGAGGCCATCTCCGAGCCAACGTTCTCCTCGTGCGGCCGTTTCCCATAGTTCTTGATCTTCTCCCTAAAATAGGGAGGCAACGACTCCAGGAACGCGCTGCACGAGCTAGATGACTCCACATCCGAGACGCTCGCATTCGACATACTGTCTAATGCGACTCTCTCCGACACCGCAACACTGCGACGTCCACCCGCCTTATTGGCGTAACTCTCCGCTACACCCACGTCTTTACGACCACCATCTTTTTTATTCATTTTGTTTGAGTTTTTATCCATAATTAGATCCCACGAGTAGTAGGGAAATACTCGTCACCCCGACCAGAGCCCTTGTAGCCAGGGAAGGGTACATACTACGGAGGTCCCCCGGTATCCGTAGGGTTTATTTCGAGTTTTCCTTCTCTGAGACCGGCCAATGAAGGCAAGCCCCCCTCGGTCTGCACTGCCTCAACATACCACCTTAACGCCCGATAAGGGGTCGCTGAAGAGACAGTACAGAACCGGCGGAAAGATGGCGTTATCTTTCCCGGTGGCAGGGTTAGTGCCACCTCGCCCGACTTCAAACTGCTTCCTCCTCCTCTGCTGAGCAGACTCGGAGAAGCCTCCCCTCTCAACAAACCCTCTCCGACCAACGGCATCACGCCCGACCCAAACAACCCACTTCCCCCCCATTCTTCCCACCTTCATCCACAGCGCCATCTGATGAACAGAGGGCGCGTGGAGAAGTAAACCCAACCCTCCCAAGCCTACCCCACCGACAGAGTGCCGGCGCCTGTGGTTTCTGTTACGTCTATTTCTGAAGGAAATAGACCAATAACAGGCGGCACCTCGTGAAGGAAGCAACCACAGACTTGCCTTGGGGATCATCACGACTTGCGCTCTCCCCCAAGACCATTTGCCTTCTTACCCGCGAACCCCTGCGGCGTAAGAAGGGCCCTGCGTTTATCCAAGACCGGAGCTAGGCAAAACCAACTATTAATGAATAAACACAGGACCCGCCCGAGCCACATGACCTGCCCAATCCCATTTCAATTCCATGTCAATGTAAATTAATTCGTTTAAATATAGTGTGAATATTTAATTATTTTTTTATTTGGTTACAAATTTTAATTTTACTAAATTATATTAGTCTTTGTTTTATTTTAAAATTTAAGTCATATTATGATTTTTAATTAGCTGCAATGCAAGGTAGAAAATCTTTACGGCAATTATTAGCATAGCATAATTGAACTTGAACAACAATAGTTTTTAAACATAATTTGTAGAAAGTTATTAAAATATACTTAATTCTCTTTGACGTCATTGTATAACAGAACTAAAGAGGTCCTACATAAACTCACTTGTTTACTTATAAAACAAGTTAAGAACAAGCTCAAGTGGAATTCCAATTTCGTAACCGGCCTCTTAATTTAAAAACTCTGAATTATTCTTAATGGCGACCCGCGTTTTAAAAAAACTTTTGACATTTCTCACGACACTCCATAATCAAGCTTATGGGGCCTTACTTTGTAGTGTAGTAGGTACACAAAGTCACTCGTTTCGTGATTTGTTATGGGCTTGAACGAATCTACCATACCTTCTCGGAAAGAAATGGATCAATTTGAACAGACGAACGTTTTAGACGCACTATAATTATTTAGTTAAAAATTAATGGCATTCCAGGGTTTTTTTTTTTAATTTTGTCTAAGTTTCAAAAATTGTAACATACCTGCTTACCCTAATAGTTTATTTACAAACTAAACTGTCAATGTTATCCTTATCATTGTCCCGTTGACTCTGCATCAGAATGTTAACTTTTGCAACAGTTAATTTTTGCCATTTTTTGATAAAATAAAATTATAAAATAGATTTAAATTGAAACTTATCTATGTTTGGGACTTTGGGTAAATACCAATAACCAGCTGTTATAAAAAACCAATGTTAGTTATAAAATATGATCAACAATTAACTTTATTTAATTTCGTTTATAAAGCAACGCTAAATCACCGCCTGTCTAAAAAAGCTAATTTGTAACGTACGACAGATTTATGAGTCCGAAGGTGGTACTTAAACATTGTAATTGAGTATAGAGTAAGACGAATCTAGTTTAATGGGCGAGCTTGTAAAGTTTTTATGAAAATGAACAGGAACAGCGATTCGACGTCGCGTCTCAAAATTTCAATACCTACCCCTTCCCTTTTAAAATATCTTATAATAATACAGTAAGTATAAGTAATTATAATTGCATATTATTTTTAATTTAATTACTGGCTGCATTACCTCCAATACTGTTTTACTCCTGCTCGGGTAACTGATTCGTAATTACTGGGATAGACTGTGCCAAAATATCATTTTAAAAACCTGTGTTCTTATGACACGGTTCGTTTATAAATAGCCACGCACGGTCGGTTTGCTGTAGGTATAACCGCATCCACGGTCAATGTAATTCAGCCTGACAATACGCGTAATAGCCGATGATTACACGACTTAGTGCTTTTAGAGCTGCTACCGGTAAATATTATGCCGTATTTTTTATACTGTCAGAACAATATTTTTGCGAAGCATTTGTATTGATAAGTTGTTTTGTGTGTATTTCTGTGTTGTTGTTATTAAATATTTAGACTCTCTATTATGTTTAAAACTATTTCCAATAGGTACCTAACACCTAAAAAACTTAAGTAGGTACCTATTAGTTATTTTTGTTACCTTTTTCTACACCACAAAATAAAAAAACAGTCTATAAAGGAAACAATTATTATAAAATATGGAAACAATTAAAATAAATTTTTTAAGTTATTAAAAAAAATGTTTTCATTAAGTACTTACACAATTTTTTTTAATTTTTTTTATCCGCTTGAGTCTAAAATTCTAAATCGACCAAGATTTTAACCTATATTACTTACAATTATTACAAGTCCCATTGGTAACTGTCCAGTGATCGCGTGACCGTCACGTCACATCGTGACACATATTGTACTGTTATATCGTTATCTACCACTTTTCACTTACCCCACACACTAACCACTACAGTTATCATGATTAATGATCTACCTACTAAGTTACTTAGGGTTTTAATAACTGATGAAAAATGTGGTCAGTCGTAAACAGATAAATAAGAGTATGTCGTAATGTAACTGTTATTGTTTCACGGTCAGTAGTAGTAGTAGGTACTTGGGCTAATGGTCGAAAGTTAGGTTATTACACGTTGAGATTTTTTTCTTTTTTTTTGACATTTGAAAAATATCAACCTTTGTTATTGTTTTGTTACACTTCATAAATAGAAGTGAATTATTAAAATTATAAATCTTTATGATGACCTCCGTGGCGCAGTGGGTGAAAGCCCACCTGAAGCGCAGAGGTTGTGGGTTCGATCCCAGCCACGGGACAATCTTTGCATTTTCTGTAGATGTTTGTTACGGGTCTGGGTGTTTTTTTATGTATAATATTATGTAGGTAGGTATGTATTTACAAAAAAATTATCCATGTCATCTAGTCCCACTAGAAGACGCCGTGTGAAATGCCCATGGATATTTATTAATTATTTTATTTTATTATAAGTTTTGGCCTTCGGCTGTCTTTATGTATTGTTTGCCAAAAATAAAATCAGATAAATAAAAATTCAATACAAAAACACACGATCAGTCAAAACTTTCAAGCATTCCCAACTCAGCAACACTCAATTCACAAACATAAAGTGTTATTTAAATGTTTATTGCGACAAAGCTCACGGCTCAATTCGACTTAACATTTTAATGTTTATCGTTAAGGTTTATTTGCAATTTGAGAAGAAATCACGGCATTACAAGTCGTAAGGTGCGAACGATTGCGCATACAAAGATAAGGCGCGTTCCAGTTGGGCAGGACAGGGTCGTGACATACTTGCGGCTCGCCAGTATGCCGTGACCTAAGACCGAATAACGGGATGCACTTGACTTTCAGTGGTTACGATCTAGGCAGATAAACGATACTAAACATAACCATTATATACCTACACATGCCTATAACTCTAAAGGTACCTACTGCTGGTCATTCTATTGTACGCCAAATAAATTTTATAGTTGACTCTTTTTTCGAACGGACTAAACATAATTATGCACATAGGTATTGTATACCTACACCTAGGTATTTGAGAGCTCAGTTATAGGTTTCTTTATTTCATATTTATCATCTTATTTCATAAATGTTTATCTCCTAGAATAAAAATAAAAACTACTTCGGAATGTACAAACATAGGTAGCCCTTTCATATTATACCCCACTCAAATTGCATAACTTTTATTTTATAAATTTTTTGCATAAATTACTAAGACTATTAAATAAAATGTCACATTTAGACTTTACCTTTTTCTTTTAGTTGTTAGCCTGAAATAAATAATAATGGTTATAATTTTACATGATAGTATAAGTTAGTGTACACAGATTCACCAGCAATACTTACTCATACATACTGACATAGGCCAAATACTTATAAAGTGATGATAACGCCCTAAAGATGACTGATAGATACTACGACTATAGATGAATCTTTCTGTTTATATGCGTGTCATGTCGAATAAAAATGCTTATCTTTGTTCATCTGAAACGTGACTATCCCACGCGAGCTTAGGACTTTTAGGGTTCAGCGGGCTGCTAGGATCTAAATTCATGACAATGCCAAGATTTCGTACAGTCAGGATCATTTTAAAATAGATTATAGCGTTAGGGTGGTTAGGGTCTTTAGGGTGGTTAGGGTCTTTGCCGACTACAACTTTGCCGGCTTTGACGTGCCTCACTTTATTTGACTGGCTCCCCACTCCCCACTGAAGCTTACAAATTTAGATTGTTGTTGAACACTGTAAAAAAAGATAGGTCTCTATGGTGTAGAGACCTATCTTTTTTTACATTTATCATCATCTTGTATTCGTGCCTGATTCTTTTCCTCCTGGTGTCTTAGCTTGGGTGTCGCAATGAAACAGTCAATAAAATCACCTAGCATGTAAGAAGATTCTAAGTGATCCTCTACTCAAAAAAAATCCTTTTCTTTCTTTCTTTCTATACAGTGCCATGGTTTGGTCTGATCATGATAATATGTTAGTGGTAATCGGAAAAATTCAGTAAAGTGTAGAAGCTTTTCTTCTAGAACTAGACTTTCAGTGAATGTGCTCGGTTATTTATGTCACACGTCATTAAAAAAACACCTGTTTTGGATGGAAGAAGTGTTTGCACAGATGTCATGTTTTGACGGGTCGTTACACTTGAGGAAAACCAATTTTGTTAAACGACTTTCATGGAAACGCTATTGACCACCAGTAATGTAGTAAATTGGGGTGGTTTCCGTCTCAATTGACAACCGGTGGCAAGTTCATGGTGGTCAGATGGTCCAGAGGGATTCTTTCTACTATGGTAAACGAATAAAACAAGCAATTCACAACTTTTTTGACCTAAGTTGATTATAGTAGGTAGGTACCTATCTATACCACTTTTTTATATCCTCCTATGAATGTTCTTCATTGTAAACCTAAGGTTAGGTTTGAAAAGGTAATGCGACGGAAGTTTCTATAGGGCAAAGGTTCGACCACGGCTGCATCAAGATTGCACGTGCCTCGGTCGCGATACGGCAGATTTAAATATTTATACATTTTAAACATTTAGACCCCGAGCTAACCGAAGATGTTTGAGCTTTCGTAAAGCATCGGGACAACAATGTAGGTATTCGAAATAATTTCCATAAATATTGTAAAAAAGATAATCTACTACCCTACCTAAGTAATTAATTTACGGAACTAAATGTTGAGTTTAAATAGTAGTTAGGTAGGTACCCTATGACAATTTAGGTACAAAAATAATATTAGATACAATATTTGAACTAACAAACATAAGTAATAAATTAATACTTACCTTTTAATAATATTTTAATTACTTAATAAATAAATATTAGGTACCTACTTACTTACTTAATATTTTTCTGCTGCATCCACTTAGAATAAGAAGAGAGAAATATTGAAATGAATCATTTGAATAAAACATTGTTTTTTACTTATAAAGCAAAATAACCATTTATTTTGCTTTTTATGACCTTCTTCGGTTTTATTGGGTCTAAAATAGTATGATAGGTATCACTAGCTCTCAAGACGGTTAAAATAATGAAAAACCCCAAATTAGTAGGCATACCTACAATATTAGGCATAGGTACATTAAACTTTATTGTTCTCAGCAACAAAAGTTTTTTTCGCAATAGGTCAAAGCAATTTTTCATGCATTCAGTTCTTTGGCAATATACCTACCTACGAGTAACTAAACAAAACAAAGATGAAATATTCACACGCAGTCAGATCTATGAAATCGATATCAATAAAACCTAATGTCTGTCAACAAAAGGACAAAGTTCTCTTGACTTTTTACTGATCCGTCTTTTTGTCTTTATGTCATGAATACCTAATTGAAACAATTTCCTCAATTTATTTTTTGATGTAGGTATCAGGCTATTTTTAGTTCAGTCGCTCGGCTTATTTCGTAAGAGGTTCTGCTTTAAAAAAATTCAAGATTTTAATTAAGTATAAATAATATATTTATTTTACAAACGAATTATTATATTCTTTGATAAAATGGTACCTACAGTTGTATACTTACCTAGATCTAGCTTAATTTTTACAAACAACTTTCACTTCAAAACATTTTAAAAATCACTGTGATTTTTTGCTAAATACTATCATTACATTAATTATGCTAATGTACCTAATTCAATAAAATAAAAATTGGCGGTAGGCATACAGAAGAAGCGTTACCTCCCGTGCGTTTAAAACTGTGTTACGGCAAGGTAAAAGATGAAGACCAATCTAAAAAAGCTATCAATAAATACGATAAAATGTGTTTTGAATAAAAGTAAATACAACTGTTAAAGTAACTAATTTTATTACAATAAATACAGGATAAATTTGTAATCTGGAATCGGCGGCTGGACCGGTGACCTATGAGATCTGCAGGGCTAAAAAGGCCGTTTACAGCAATTCTGCTAAAAAGAATTCATTTCATGAATTCCGAGCAATAATTTAGCAATATCTCTAAAATGTGGTAAAATGGCACAGATTTAGCAATATTGTAAGCAAAGCAATTCCATTCACCAGCAGATTCATATATAAACGTTACATTGCCATATGAAAAAATTAAACACCGCAAACTTCCAAAAGGTTTTATTTCAATAAACTTGTATAAAATTTTAAAGATATTCTGCAAATAATTTGTTTTTGTATCATAGAATGTTATAATATCAATATTAAACATAAAAACGATGGCATTTTTGAATAAACTGTTTAAAATTTACAGTTGTAGGTGCAATAAAATATTTTTCTTTGATTGACACTGACAGTTACATAAGTTTATCGCTGTCAATGTCAAAGTATGGATGGATCGTAACGTAAACAAAACATTAATGAAAAATTTTAGAATTTTGCTAGTATTATTTAAAGTTGTTTGTTTAGTGATTTAAACTGAGAAAAAGTATATTTTTAGGGAGTATTTGAACAAAGTTTTCAACCAAAGAGTAGAATAACTATACCAATGTCCAGCTTTGTTGATGCTATATTATCTCGTGTTTATCTACGAGTTGGATCTTTCTATTTCAAAGTAAGTGCTTACATAGATGCTTTTTCGGTAAATACTTCGTTATTTGATTACCATTGCATTGTTCTGAAAAACCTACAAACCTACAAAATTTAATTTTGAGGCTATGAAAATGCGTGCAACGAAAGTGACTGAACAATTTTAAAATTTCTTAGTACCTATCGTACCTATGTAGTTTACAATGAAAAAAATTGTTATATAAATAGGATTTTATTGTAAATACAAGAACTTTTACAAATTATAGTTGTGCTTGCTGACCAAAGTCTCTGATTAAGCGTCCCACATCTTGACCTGCAGCTAAATGGTCATTCCCTGTACTTGAAAATACCTGTAACAATAAAGTATTAAGATAAACATTGTTTTAAATAAGTACCTAAAAACCACACTTTCATTTTCAGCCTCTTGATGAGATGGAAGTTGCTCAAGATGAGATTAAAGTGCATGGTGGATCCACACAAGGGAGTCATGAGTTGCCCCACTATGCGCTACAGCTAGATATACCTACATACTCAAGAATTGAAGTCTAAATTGCAATTATAAAACAATATTTCATTAGTATTTTCATTTGTATGTTACCCATGTTTATGTTGATGGAAAATAGAAACTTTTTCTATTCTATTCTATTCTAATAACTATCTAGATTATCTAGCATATCAATAAAAGTTAGATGTTTTTATAATGTACCTACCTAAGTATAATATTAATAAGATTATGAGTGATGATTAATAATTTGATGTAAATAAATTAATTTAGCGATGAGCATTGTTTTATTTCCACTTATTGGACTGTATATCTGAAACAACTCAATTTTTCTCAAATTATAAGTGAATGTTTGCATGGATGTGTTTATGGATGTTTATTACTTTGTCATGCTAAAATTACTCGATGGATTTGCTTGAACTTTGTAATACTTATACATAGATTATGACCTAGAATAACACAGTACTTTTTATCAGAGTAAGTACTTAGTATGTGAGCAAAGCTGTGGGCTTAAACTAGTTATAATAACAATCCTACACTTACCATGAGTATTGAGCTTATTTCATCTTGACTGCACAGGCAGCCGGCCTAGTAGCCCAAGCCCTTGCCCATAATGATAGCCCTCTACTTCGGAGACAGTCATGGTAGCTGGACCGGAACGGGTTTATTAAACAAGCTCTCTTCATATTCTGCAGGCTTCTCAATAGGAATGTGGGTAGTAGGTATTGATGTATTCCAAAACAGACATGCCAACCTTCCTGTAAAACCTGAAAATAAGAAAGTGGTTAGTATTTGAGTTACATGGGTATGTTATTAGGTGTGTATGATAATAATAATAATAATATACCTGTAACCTTGGACTATAATACTCGTCCATGCATGCTATACTTAACCAACTATACCTAGGTACCTACTTAACTAAGAAATTAATAGTGGTATTTCATTATTTTTTTTTGCAAATAAATGTAGGTACTTATCTACTCTTGCAAATAGTTGGTGCATCTTGTGGTACTTACTTAAGTAGGTTAGGTACCATTGTAGGTAAGTACCTAGATGCACCAACTTGATGGTAAGTAAATATCCTCTCTACTGCATCTATTGATAATATACCTAGGTAAATAATCTAAACACTAACCATGGATGGATATTGTCCTTAGTCCGCCTCGGCGGTGCCGGCGCAGCGCCAACGGCGAGGGTAGATAATTAAGGCTCCAACTCGGTATCACTGCTCACACTTTTACTACCTACCTAACACAAACTCCAGATCGGCATTTCAAATGCTCATCCTTTCTCTATGTGCTACATAGACTTTGCCGACGATATAAATGCTGTCCGTAACATGGGCGTGCTCCAAAAGTTAAAAATAATAAAGGCCTAAATGAGCAATTATTATTATTTTCTTCAATTCACTTTACAAAATGAATTGAAAAATGTTACTCCCAGAGTAACTTTTTATGAATCTGCTATTTGACAGAAAGTTACTGAGTCATTTCACGATTTTCCTGTCAAAACTGTCAAATAGGTGAATTGAGCATTTCATCTGCTTGATAAGAATTGCAATAAGGGGCCATTTTACGATTTTTCTTCTAGTGAATTGAAAACAATATTGCTAAAACGACCTTTTTACCGCCCCGGTGAATTGAGCATTTCATTTGCTTGTTATGAATTGAAAACAATATTGCTAAAACGGCCTTTTTAGCCCCACAGGAGCCTGACCATGTAAGGGCCGGCGCCGAGCCGTGTCGCAATATTACAAACTACTGCTTACAACTTTTAGAGGTAATAGGTAGGTAGGTACTTACTGCAAGGAACAACAGAGTACCTACCTACCTACACCAAAATAATAATATTGTCATTTCAAGGTCTATCGCAAAAATAAATGAACTCATCGTAACACAAGTCATGTAAGTTCGGACACGCGTGCCGTATCACTGGGTAGTTTATTTATAAATATTGATAGCCTATTTCAGATTTTGGCACCTATGGTCCGATATGGCACTCGCATGCATCTTTAAGTACCTAGGTACCTACTTAAGTAGGTAAGTATGTAGGTACTATTTTGGCAAGTATGATGAATTACCTACTTCCCTTATTAAGGCCGTGCATTTGGCGCCTTGCCAATAAAAAAATGCGCACAGTGTACAAAATCTTGGTTGATACCTACCCATCTCAAAATTAGGAGGTGCTTATAAAAATATAGGTACCTACTTAAGGAACCTTTTCAAATAATATTTGAGTAGGTAGGTATGAGTAGGTACCTACCTATATCTTTAAACCAGGGTGCCCATATAAAATGTTATGAGGTGCATATTAATTAAGTTGGGTTTTTTAATTTCAGTTGGAGAACGTGCAATGCTGTCTGGACTTTCTACACGCACAGAAAGTCCAAGGATTGGAACAAGTAACCGCTGTTGATATCCGAGACGCGAAACTAAAAGCGGTCTTAGCACTGTTTTTTGCGCTTAGCCGCCACAAACAAGCGTCGAAACAAAGACTAGCGCCATCTAGTAGCAATGCGGCGAACAGCGGAAAGAACTCGTGCGAAGATGTGTCATTGAGTTCTGTGCAACGAATCACAGGTGGCAGCAGCTGCGATGAAGTTTTAGCAAACCGGGATAGTGCAGCCGATATGACGACGTTAACAGCTAACAGGTATGTCTGTTTAAATTCTACTATTCTAAATAATTTAATAAATAACGCAATGAACAATAAATAAATAGATTGACGAACGCCATCTACAAATTTAGCTTCCAACTAAATTATTCAAGGGCAACTAGTAACTGTGTGCTTCGGTAGTAACGTGATAGGTGGCGTGGTGTGGCGCTAAACGAAATGGAACATTGAAAACAACATTGTTGAAAGTTTCAAGTGTGAACCATAGGTCCTAAAGCATAATTCATGTAATTGCACTAAAATTGACCTGAAACATTTTTAAATACTTAATCGAAAATTTACTAGAAAAATTTCAAAAAAATTTAAAACTTTACAAAGCCATTGATAAAATTCAGGTTATGATCCTAACATAAACTTGTCAAGTCTAATTCTAGTTAAGTACTAATATTACATAAAAAGATTAAGTTCTTATAAGCAATCCTATTCGTTTCTCTGCTCCGCCAGCTCGCTCCGCGCAATTAAAATCAGCCAAAAAACCCCAAAAATAATAAAGTCCGAAGATCGGAAATGCCTACCGCAGTGGCCATAACTCCCCAGCGCTGTGACAAGTCTATTTCGGTTGCTAGCGCCCTCTGCTGGCGAGTTGCCCGGTTTACTCACTCTCTAGTAGGTAGGTATGGTAAACAAGAGTCTAGGTATATAGTCATGGTAGAGAATGTTTAACGATGGGCTTATCTGGATTGGCTACCGACGTCTAATCAAATAATAAAACTGTAGAGTCCATTAGTTGATATTAGGTAGTGTAAGGTACCTAGGTAGATCAAGTAGTACCTAGTTCCAAGGTTGGAAATTACCTAAACCTTACATAGGTACAAAGCACATAAATAAAAAAAAATTGTTAAAAGGTGTGTCTTTTCCGACACATAGGTGAATGATGGCACCATGATGTGTTCAGCCGTGGTGGCGACATAATATGACAGAGGAGTGACAATAACGAGTGACAAACAATAGCTTGTTAACCCTTTGTCGTGAGTCAAATTCGGGAATCGTGACATCCTTGTATTGTCTGCGTAATCAAGGAAGCGATGACCATATAGTGACTATTTGATACCCTGTGGTCGGGGGTCATAGCTCGTAGGGCTTGGAACAAGTGAGCATAATTATCGGTAAAAAAAGTAATTTGGAAAATGTGAACAAACATGCTCGTTAAAATATCATGAAGGTGTCACACAATTAGAACCTCTAAAAACATGTACCTATGTTTATTTGAGGACTACGAGTCTGACGTCTAGGTATTTATCATTATTTCCACACTCCACAGTTCAACTTTCATCCGGGCTAAAATGCTCAATATAAAAAAAAATATAAGTATCTAAGTACCTATTAGTGGCAATTCTGAGTGTCGCAAAAGCTAAACTAAGCTAACTAAAATTGTTGCCGTCCCTTTCATAGCGATGGGAATAAAAAGGATGGCAATAGTTTTAGTTAGGTTAGTTTAGCTTTTGCGACACTCCGAATTGCCCCCATTATCTTACTAAATATTATTATTTTATTTTGTGTAAAATAAAATCATGCAACAAATTCCTATCTCAAACCCAGTAGCATTCCAATCAAAAGTAAGAGCATTCGCCTCCGAAGAACCAGATTGCTTTGCTGCAATTTTTTCTCGCAGGTGAACAACCGGACGCTCAATACAATGGGTCCACTATCCTTACACGGAACACCCTTATACGGACAGACGTGTCCTCTGGACGACGCAATGGCAAATATTTTGAAGTTGGTTCGAATTCATAGTTATGGCATTACAATAACCAAATCACTGAGCAACTCTGATCTTGGATTTTTAATGACAAGCGAACCATTTGCACGGTTTCATACTAACTCTGTTTGTCAATGTTTGGTCATGAAATTTAATTAATTAGTTTAGCAACAACAGAATAATCATCAATAAGTCATCCACTGTTGGTTGCCTAGTCATTGTATTATTTCATATTTCATTTGAATGACGACCTCTGTGGCGCAGTGGGTGAAAGCCCCCCTGAGATGCAGAGGTTGTGGGTTAGATGCGGGATAAATGTTTATATGATCTGTTACCTATATTATTTCTGGGATTTCATAACATTTTCAACTTCAATTAAGATAAATTTTGAAACAGAACTTGTTCCGAAAATGTTTATGACGTTTACGATCGGTCTCAAAAGGTGAGCTATAACGTTGATGAAAATACATTTCTAAATCCGTTAATGGTTAGCCAGTAGCTATAATAATAACTCAACGAGCAAACCTGTACCAGCTTTGGTAATAAATACAATATTCACTTCAATTTACGTTTTCAACTTTGCTAAGATAACTGTAAGGTATGGAGTTGATGGTTCTGAATTTGATGAAACAATCTTTTATAATAAAATAAATAATTTTTCATTGTTTTTTTCCTATCTTTATTGCTAAGCTAGATAATAGTACTTAACCATTGTTGTCATTTTACAAACAATATATTATGTACCTAAGTACCCACGAAATTTTTTCAAATTGGATTTGTCTGTTGGAATTCACCAATGCACAGTTCATTTTTTGAAGTTTACTTAAAAAAAGAAATTTAAACAGAGGTAGTTTTGTTGACAGTGTCATTTCCTCAAAATAACAAGCCTAATTCCTTCATCTCGGCTCCTCGAGTGCTGAGTTTCAAATTACTCAACATAGCACCCTAATCCTTCGTAATCCTATGCCGTGCGCAGCTAATTATGAAAGGGTCTACTGATACATATTTTCAAATATTTTTCTTTCACTGTCGTTAAGGTAAACGTAATAAAGTGATAAGACATTTTTTACAAAAAATAAACTAAGTACTATTTACATATTACAGAAAAAAACTACTATTTACAAAATACAATTCGATTCAGTTGAGCCACCTAAGAATCGTTACAAACTATCTATAGGTAGCTCAACTGATCCTAGCCACTGTCAGACGGAAGCGTGCCCAAGACACTGGCAGCAATGTCGGCGATTTTAAGTACCTACTTAATTAAATTAATTGATTTTTGTTTAATTTTAAAAATAATTTCATTCACTGTGATCAATAAGACGTAAGTACCTACCAAAGATATTTTAAGATATACCTACCTATGTGATGTCGGGAATGTATAATGTTTAATTATAATTATCTAATGCGTTGCTATGCTAAGCTCTTGATCTTGAAGTCCCTTACTACTTCACTCACTCAAACGCGGTCAACAGTCGTCTCATGTCAAGATTTGTTTACATTTCTCTCAGTCCAATCGTCTATCCATTCTTTCAACAAACACGGTTTTCAACCTTTAATGGTACACAAAATGTGCTTAGTGAGTGAGCATGCTGCTCTTCACTTTTATTTCAAAGTTCAGTCTTTGAAAAGGGTACACCTATACAAGTATTTTTGAGTAAGTCTAAGAAAATAACTTTTCAGAGACAAATTGATATTTTTCGTCATCGGCACATTATATATTTTTAATGTGAGAATCAGGAATTGTTTCATAACTTCTGAGTAAGGTCTTCAATACCTAATTAACAGTAAGCTAATTGTCAATTAAAGTGATAAGTACCGCGCACCCTGCTTTCACACCGCCGCTCAAACAGAGAATTAACCCGGCTGTCATTTGCTGGAATTTTTGGCTACTTTTACTTATCAAGAAACTCTATGTTGTATGAAATTACTAATCAAAACTTTTGCTTGGAAATAGTGAAATCACACAAACAAGAAAGTTAGAGGACTGAAAATAGAACGGATTTTAGTAGTACGATATTTTAGTGTGAAAATTACCGTGCCTAATTTATGAATTTCCATCTGTTTCATAAATAACGTAGTATATCAAAACTGAATTCATCAGACAGTACCTACCTAATAATGATACACAATTACGAGCGATAATTCATTTTACGATCTAGAGGCTGGACACGACGGGCTCCTTTGGAGAATTCCATTTATTAAACTGCACTTTTCACGTCCTCTCGAGTTCAATGCTTCGTATTTCATACTTTTAAAAATTAATGCGCTAATAATTTAGCTTGCTCTTAAGTGTTTTTTTAGAATTGGTTCAGTAGTTCCAGAACTTGAAATGAAAATTTATTACGACTAGGGAGCTATCCCAGGGAGCGGTTGACTTATCATTTTCCGATTTAAAGGCATTTTTTTTTTAATTCTATTTATGTAGTTATAAAATACCTAAGTTCGTACGAGCAGTGGCCAATTAGAGATTGTTAGAGGTATTCCAAATACCTTTATTAAACAAAATTTACCTCTTTTTATAGTTAGTTTAGATACACCTACATTATAAATCTGAAACTTTATTGACAGAAACTAAACTACTACATATTTACATAACTGTATAGTTTATAATGATTCCCTTCCTTATCATACATCAGCATCCACACAAAAAGAGTACGGTACAGGCACGTTTGTCATAAATCATTGGTAGTAGAGGTTCCACGAATAGTTCGATCCGTTTACAGGCGTTAAGGGAATTAGTCGATTTTGAACCGAAGCCGTGCTTCCGCATTGTTTTACAATGGTCGTAAAGACGATTTAAGCTTCTTAAGTTTTAGAGTTAAATTTTCATGATTTTTCGCTCAGAAAAGTTTGGGTTTCGAATGCAATTCGAAGTTTTGGCGGTTCATGTTGACGGATACTTGGGTGCAGCTGTTGAACTCATTACGAAAACAAATTCAATTTGTTATTGCTATTGTGGGTGCTGGGTAGTTTAGGAAACGCAATCGTAGACACTGTTTTGAAATTTCTTGGCTTTAAACATGTTGAGTGGTAGTTAAATGGTACTTTCTGTTTATAGATGTAATACACAACTTTTACATAATAATTTGTGTAACATGTCATTCATTGCAATGTAACACTCTGTAGCAATTGTTATTCAACAATCTTAGTTTGTTATAGAATTGTTACTTTAAGTTATTGTGAAACTCTCACAATATTCAAGATAGTATATAACAGCTGCTGCATGTTACCTGATTGTAACTTAATTAATAAACGTCACTTAGCAGGGGTCTGCCATCTGGTTTTCTAGTATCTGTAGAAACAACAGTAATAAATTAATTACTTACCCAACATTTGATTTCAAATTAAAGATTATATGTTTTGTTATATACACACCTTTACCTACTATAATTTAGTTATACTAGCAGTAGTGCAGTGCATACACACTGCAGTTATAATATATATAATTATAATATAATTTATTAGAATGTTGAATGTTGATGTTTTTAAAAGTTGAGCAACCTTTCTTAACATTTTCTACCATCAACATTTAATATTTTTTTGTTATTCGATGTTGCTGAGTAACATTTGAAAACGTTGATCAACGTATAACATAACTGCGGTGTGGATGCACCGTTCAAATGAAAAAAAAAATTCTGTTTTGTAGCAAATGGAACGTTTCAAGTTGAAGGGTTAACAAAAACATGTGAACCAAAATATTTCGTCTTGTAAGCTGATACATTTTGTGTTAATTTAATAGGTTTCAAGTATAAACAGTCGATATACAGGGTGTAATGGATATTTACGTCATTATCGATAAGTATAAATTCATAGTGACGCAAGCACCCTCACCCTCTTACTATTAGGTACTATGCGAAATATTTATTGTTCTGCGAGAGGTAACCAGGAATATAAATCTACAGTTTCTGGCTATTATTTTATCTTATGGCCATGGATGTTTTATTATATTCATTTATATATTATATTCAAGATCTGTAGATACCTAAACAACTTGAGTCATAGCGGTAATTAAATATCCAGTTTCTCACTGGGACTTACAAACTGCTGAATGCCCTAGTGCGAAGTGTCGGAGCAAAATGTAGAGCAAAATGGTGTTACGCGCGGTTTGTACTTATTACAATTTAAAAGTTTATGTATATTTTTCCAAGGGCTGTCATGTCATGCGGGTATTTCATCCCGAGCGGTCCCAAATTATACAAAATTCACGGCTGGCCAGTAATTCAATTCGACCCAAGCGACTACTTCTAAACTGCTATAATATATATTTCGGCGTAAGGTAACCGTACTTGGGAAGCTGTTTACCGTTCCTGAGTGTAAATTTTTGCAGGTCGACTGATTTAACGAGATAAGCCACGATCCCTTTGGGGAGTGCATAACGTCATCCCGCTAATGCAGGGGGGACCCTTCGCAGATGGCACCCGGATCGACAGTTTTTCATATCTCTAGGCTATAGGGCTGTTACTAGTTGATTAGCTTACATTCTGATAGATTAGTACATATTAATTATCAATCTATCCCTTAAAAATAACTTTTTGTAAAGATTCATGTTGAAACTGTTCAAAATCAAATTATGGGAGGTTCACTTATATGATAAGAGGTCACGTAAGCACGATCAGCTAGTCAAAGAAGGGCATGTGACCTAATCTATTTTTCTATGAACCGAGATCGTGCGCCGCTAACAGCTTCGATCCCCTGAAAGGGCTTTGGCAGCCCTAAGCGCCGACACGCCAGTATTAGCATTCGCTGCATCCCGCGCGATCACGGATTCGGAAGGGGCGAAGGCCCTTGCGCTTTCGTCGAATGTTCACTGTTTTGTCTGTCGTGCGGACGAGATGGTCGCGCGTGCACGCTCACCGCTTTCCGCCGCACGCGCTGCCTGAACCAACCCAACCGCGTCGCGAGTGACAAATCGACTAGATTATTGTTTATGGTGTGCAAAGATTTACCTATTTATAGATCAAACCGGCGCCACGGAATATCCAACAGTACCCACTCTAATCGGAGTTGTTCAACGCACCGATGCGTCCATGTTTACGTTTTATACCTATTTGGAGAAGTGGTTGTTTTGTTTACGTGCGTGAATCACGTCAAGCTCTTGACTTAATTTGAGCTTTTGGTAAATCAGATTTATGTTTTCATGCGTTTAGTGCTTAGACCATCTTTGTGTTTGTAATTTATATTTTGAAATATTGCAAGTTTCAGTCTGCCCTAAACGGTGTTATGATGAAAACTGATGGACAATGGTCGACAATTAGCTTGTTCACTTAAGAACAGCTGTGTCTTATGAAAGCTCAATTAAGTTTTAGTGAGAGAAGGAACCTGTGTTATTAGCTTTGTTATTATCCTTACTTGTTCTTTTACAGTGACTGGTACTTGCAATCAGGTCAATGACCTGACAAGTTAGGTAGATTTGTCTAATTCCAACTAGGCTAGTAATTCAAAGTAGTAGCATCATTTTTTAGGTTTCATTCAAGAATTATAATTTTGCAGCCCGAGTCATAAAACATAAAGGTAGCTGTGTAGATAAGAACTAAGTAGGTATTTGGTAGGTCTGTCTCACACACGAGCCTCTCGCCTTCTACCTTATTCTCGGATTGGAGTGCATTACAACGAGTTTCGCATTAACTCATTGCGTTTGTTCAGAGCCTGTTTGCTGTTTGAAATCTTTAGACAAAATATGATCTTCTTACTAATCTATATCCAATACAAAAACGGATATTATTTTCTAAATTCATATTACATGTGTATGAAAAAATATATACTTACTAGTTCATTGTAGATACTAAGCCGTCTGATGTCTATTTCAACAATTACTTATTTAAAATGCATGAAATCTTCGATTGAATCGTTTGTGTTGATTGTTATAATTTTAAAGAGACGCATATCATTTGCATGTGTGTTTTATCTATATGATCCGTATTTCATTTGCAAATAGTTTCAACTATATTTGTCTAGGGGCTATCAGCCTGCGCCCGCAGGTAATATTTACTAGACTTGTTTGAGTCTTGCAAATATGAAACATTTTGCTTGGTTTGAATCTGAGTATTATTTGCTTAGACTAGAGTATAAAGCTTGCTCTCCTAATTCACGTCTATACAAATGCTAACAAAGCTTTTGACAAGGACTGTGATTAAAGTCTTTAATAAAAGTATGTGTATTCTAGTATTTTTTTTTCTGATGGAGTTTATGTTAGTAGGTCGTATCTTCACCGGACTTTGAGTATCTATCTATAAAGCTTTCTTTTCTGACTGTCATTTATACCCATGCTTACAAATCAGGCAGGGCCTATGAAAGTTCATGTTATAATGTTGCCGTCGTTTCGTTAGCGATTCGTTTTATCGATGACTTCTTGTCTATCGATACGTTCGTTAGCTATGCCCTACGCCCACGGCGCCTGGTTGCTAAGACTGGTCCCAGGCACAATAAAGATCTTTAACATACCGCCTGATTCGCTCAAATGGATCCCCTGTAGTGCATGTAATAGCTTTCTGAACTTTATCGACGAGGGAAATGGAGTTATTGACTTTGTCGTTTGTATTGTGCGTTTTATGACACTTTCTTTTACCTTGAGGTTATACATTTTTTGATTTTTGTGACGATAAAGTTAAAGATAAGCAGGCATTGATTAAATAAGTTCTCAAAGATCATTTTATGTATAATAAAGAGCTAGGTGATTTCATTGTGACGATCTCTGTGGCGCAATAAAGTTTCGGCCCGACTGAGAATCATAAGCTTATCATAACACTGCTGAATAAAAAGTATAAAACTTTCAAGTAAAGAGATAATTATGGTTTTTCCTTACAGACGATTACGAGGACAGTAGGAATTACCTAAACAAAGTCTCATCAAAATATTATTCCGATCAAGCAAGAATTCCAATTGCATAATAAAGCTATGTCACACACACCTGCGTAACTTACGGCAATAAATTACAAACCTTGCAATATTGAGCCGGGAGTAAACAAGCCTACTAGGAAGTGCCCTTTCAATGTTTACATAATATAATTTGAAATGAACTAAGCACAAGCGTTTACGTTCTTGGTAGATCGTTAAAGTTAACTGAACGGTCACAATTTGAATGGATTGTAGTGTTATTAACAGCTGATCGTTTTTGTGCTTCGGAGGGCACTTTAAATTGTCTCTCCAAGCTTAGATATCGTTGCCATGATGGAAGCTTTCAGGTGGCCAAAAAATCCGTCGCTAGAGTTAGCCAAGCTCGAACACACATAGTACAAAAGCAGTAGATATTCTGAACAGAGTACAAACACTAGGCAGAACTTTCCTTGGGAAATATGTCGCATGCGAGATTGAAGATGGCAATGCTGGGACTTGGCTTGGAGTTATCTCACATGTAACATCTTTAACTCACGAGAATAGAGCCACAATAAAGTCTTTGTTGCTTCTATGTTGGTTTGCTAAGCGAGACATGGTTTACGATCTTACACAATGTTTGCAAAATGTAACGAAAATATGAAAATAACTCCATATATTTTTAGACAAATTTTGTGAAACTTATTATTCTGGAACATTTGGTCGATTTCTGGCTAGATTTCTTTTTTTTTTTTTAGATTTCTTGATTAATATTTGGGAACTTAATTTTTAGAAAAGAAGAACTTATTTTGAATTTACTTAATTCTTAAAACTTATTTTGAGTGAATTCTATAAAATATTTCGTAATTTAGTTAAAAGCTAGATTTCTAGCATGTGGTTAGTTTTACGTGCTTACATCGCTCGGGTATTTGAATAGAGCACTATGAGAGTGCATTCGCAATAATCCTCCATCAACTTGATTAATGTTTAAAGTAAGTGAGCCGCTTGCATATCCAGAAATATCTATAACCAAAACTTTCATAGGACCTTAGTGAAAACCAAAAATTCTCAGACAAAAACGATAAAATATTGCTTAAAGGGTAATCAAAGGTGTAGGATAATTAGTGTTCTGTGATCAAACGCGAGTAATAATAAGCAGTTTCATCGAAAACATAACGTACGTAAACAGGTTGTACAAAATAGTCAATATACAAATATTTCCACGACGCTGTTATTCTGACTGAAAATACGCACCTTTATTGGTTTATAGAGGGTTTATTTTCTGTCACCGCCTACGATAAATCTAAGAATAGAATAAAACTAGCTTTTCTTGCTCCTTAGTAAATCCGATTGCACATAATGGCTTGCGTTTATGCAAAATTGCAGAATGAAGTATCCTTAACTCGTGAACGACATTGATTGCATTTACGATTTCTGTTGAAATTGTTAGGGTTTTATTTCATATAAACGGCTGTTGATGATGATGATGGTGTCAGGTAATCACAAGATTAGTTCATTTATATTTCTATCCGATATTCATATTTACTATAAGTATAAGTCGCGCATGCAATTTTTAATTGTATTTTCTGTTATATTTTGTTTTGTGTCAATAACACTTTAGAGTTTTAATGCTCTTTGTAAAACGGAGGCTTTCGGCTCCCTAAAAACTTAATTACCAGAAACACTAGCTCATACGAACTTACTTACTTTATTGCTTCAATACCATGTATACACAAGTTCGCAAAAAACAATATTAAACAGTGTTTTAGCATAAAAGGGCGTGGTTGAGGTCAATCCATGAGTCGCATAGGTGATAGACCAAAACATTGTCAAAGCATTTGACCTTCCTGCTGTTTTCTTCTCAAAGTGTTATGAAAAGGGATGCAACGCTCGATATTTTAAAGAAAGCGAGTTCTATTTTCCTTATGATATACGAGTATTAAATGCTTTTTTTATTTATTTACTTTAAAAAAATATAATCTCTTTTAATGTGTTTACACTTACACTATAATTTTAATCGTCTTTTATCTAGTATGGCTGAAAGTGGCTTCGGTTTTCATCATAATACGATAAAAATAGCTGTTAAGCTTGCATTAACAGCTTTTAAGCTCGGCAAAATCAAATTTATAAAGCAGATTGTCAGATACGCCCATACTCTCTGGTTATCAATACAATGTGTGCGTTTATCAGCAAACCAGTTCCATTGCCGTGTTGGTCTTGTCTGTGGGCGTGCATTCGGTCGCAGCGGAGCACTGCAATGCAACACTCGAATAAATTACAATTCCGCTTTGCATGGTCCCAACGAGTTCCGACGAGCTCGCTATTACATACCTACTTGCAGTATTTTATTTCTACGATATCACATAAATGTAATAACAAATCAGTTTTTGTTATTAATTTGTTTCAGAATACTTTTTTAATTATGAAAACAAAATATGAACTACAGTTTTCTTACTTTTATTCATTGAGACATTTTGATGATAGCTTTTATATACTGACTGTTTTATCCTTTGTTTCATCAGATAATTTTGCTGTCAATGTATTATAGTCAAGCTGTCATTAGAACAATATCATAAAATAACTAAAAATAACGCTTTTATTTTACATTTCAAAGCCTTGTTTCTTTTTTTTTGAAGTTCACGAGTAAGTTCTTCCGATAACATCCAATATAAATCCAGTTTGCTTTCATCTTTAATGCAGATGTGAATTATCTTGAATGTAATAACAGATAACTTAAGATACAGTTAAATTAAAACAAGTAGGAGTTGAATTTCACATAATTTCCTTTCACTTTTGAGTTGATGTAAAATATTAAGACAAATGAAGTAACTGCTAAGATAGATAGATAGATAGATAGATAGATAAAAACTTTATTGACACACACACACATTTCAGCACAGATGGAAAGGTTTACAGAGTAGGTAGAAGAACTTAACTAAACACAGAATAGTAGGTACAGAAAGGAAAATAATATAAAAAGTAAGAATAGAAGAGAGATATAAGAAGTAGGTAGGTAATGCAATAGGCCTGTGCTGAAGAGGGTGGGTCAAAAGGGTACCAGTCTCAGCTTTTTGTTACTCTGCGCCTTGACGCAGAACAACACTGATTTTCAGACTGGGCCTGGGTGGTTGTGACTCCACGAACCGAGAGAAACAATACACAACTGCTATGCCTAATAATATACATACGTAGGTACAGGTAAGTAGGTAGGTAGAATAGGTAGGTAGGTAATAGATCAGATTGCATTTCATTACTTAGGTTAACTTGTGTCTGTTATTACTTAACCGAGTTACATAGATTAGTTACTATTCAAAAACTTTGGCTTAAGTCTGGTGTTCCCCACGGATCCCATCTAGGGCCAATACTCTTTTTTATTTTTATCAATGATATTCCACAGAACATAATTTACAGTATTTTTTTATCAGAATAATCAATTTATTGGTAAATGTCAGTTTACAGGTCTATTTTGTTTATTTTGTGAATGGTCCACATAGCCTCATAATCATGAATACTTAAGGAATATAATACAAAGAAGTTCTAATGCTCTCGTTTTTTGTACAAAGTTGAATTTTATTCATTGTTTATTTACGCGGTTCGAAGGTAACGAATACGAATGTGTCCTTGTCACGCTCCGGAAACGAACCCCACAAAACCAAAAACAGTTCAAGTTACATTGCTACTTACCCACAGAGTACAAACAAGGGACAATAAAAGGCCCAGTATTCAAATTTTTACGACAACCTCATTCTCTCGAAGCAATTACACGCGACAGTTTAGGTTTTTTTTTGTTTTTATAAACGCATGTTTCGTTATGTAGTTTTAATGTGTTTGCCACAGAAAGAAGTGAGTTAAACAGTGTTTGTAGGGGTTCTCCCCTAAAGATTCTGCGCCCTGTCCGCTCACAACAATAGTTCACACGAAATAATCAATAATGGCCGTAGTTGCTAGTCGATGGCGAGACCCTTTTAGAACTAGTATATTATGCGCACACACTGTTTTATTCATTAGTGTTTCTGTGCAAAGATTTTAAAGTCCCAAGATGGCAAACTCTTATCAAAAATCGTTTACCATTACATAAAAACATCTGTGTTGACAAGACAGCCAACAAGTTTGTTTAATACCTGCAATAATTTAACATAATGATGTTTCCCATCCAAATTGTTTGCCAAAACATGACGTTCGTTTGAAACATACTAGACAATCACTTCCGTTCTTGTTCACGTGGTTGTTTATTTTTTAATAACAGTTTGAAAAAATAGGTAATAATACATAAGATTTCACTTTGATTTTCCCAAGAATAATTACCTCCTTCCACGCGTATAAAATTTAATTTAATTGTGCCAGCTGTTAGTTTATTTACCCAATTTATTGCAAAGATAAATGTAGGAATGTGTTGTTTACGCTAAATTCAATTAATTGAACATCTAGCTTCTGCTTGTAAAGACAATTTATTGGCAAGAAATTGATATTACTATCAAGAAAGCTAATAGGAAAGCACAAAGGCATTAATATCGTAATTGTAATTCATTTTATGAAGAACGATAATAATTTTTTATTATCGTTCAATTCATGTATTTAAACTGAATACCTACTTACTTATTCACCATTATTTTTGCTTTTTGCGAAATATTAACCACCGACCTATTTGGCATTTTTAATTTTGATGTCTGTTACCTATGTCAGTTTGTTGATTTTTTGAATAGATAAATAATTATATTAATTTATTTCAATAACCTTATATTTCAACATTACATCAGTTTTAAGACCCTCTTTTAAGTAATTTATACTTGTGTTAGACAATCTTACTGTTTAAACAAGCCATGACGGAGGCCTTTAGGCGGCCTAAAAACTCCGTCACCAGAGTTTGGCCACTTGCTCATACGAACGAACGAACGATGGAAAACTGTAAGGCTTATTACTAATTATATTTTTCTTTGAAAGTACAATAAATAGCCAAGTATAGTTCAAAATTCTAAAAAGCTCGCTGGTTGTGCGACATTGAGAAAGGGCACGGAAGGGGAAGAAGTGGGTGGCGAGATAAATCTGACTTACTGTCGCTGGCAAGTTGGGCCCACAGGTACCGTGCGCTTGCTAATGAAAATATATGACGGTGCATTTCTTGATAAATGTATGAAAATTTGTGTAAGATAGAATAGGAAATGCAGCGATATTCACAATGCCCTTTATTTGGTGGGGTCGGATATAAATTTTTTTTTTATTAAAAAAAATCTGCTTAAAAATCTATTTTTTTGACGAACATTATTTACTTAGAACATAAACAGCAAATTAAGTATCCTTTTTGGGTTTTATGCTTAGTTTTGATAATTTCAAAATCTTAGTACCTACATTACAATAAGTCGTAAGCTATTAGGTACATTAAAATGCATATTGTTCATAATACAAAATTATGTACAACGATCTATAGAAACATAGTTGTGAATGAACTTTAGAAAAGGTAATGAAAATACCAAAATGAAACGTGCCTCCTTTAATAAAGCTTCGCAACAATAAGCCCTGATTATTCGTACTGGAATTCCACACAAAAGGTTTCATGCTATTAACGACTCTCCGATGATATAATGTGATTTTTGCTGTGCCACGCAAGTTTGCCCAAAGTAACAAGATACAAGCGAGTTAAGCTTTGAAAGAAAAATATCTACAGAAACGGTAGCCGTCCATTACGATCTTTATAAATTAGTACCTGGATGACCGATCTTTGCTCAGTACTTTTTTTTTACTAAATTTTTTTAAAACTATTCCTGGCTGAATCGATTTATCGCCCCCGAAATCAATGGAACCGTTTCCGATAAAGCGGTTTTAGAAATGTAACAGGTTCGATCATAATTCTTAATTTTTTTATTTTGCACAAAACAGAAAAAAAAACAAACAGGCTATGTAGGTACACAAGCAAGCTTAACCCTGAAAGAGTTTTCGTACAGCAAACCTTGGGTTACCAAAATTAAATATGATATAGATCATTATTTAATTTTGGTTTTGTTTTCATATCAAATTAACCGAGTTGATTGTAAATTAAAAATTCTTAAACGTTTTTTTGTACAAAAGACATAAACGCGTTATGTAAAATTTTATAATATTATGCCTTCATGGCGTCAAAAAATAAGATTTCTTATCGCTATGTCTTGTAACTTAAAATAAAAAGAGCATATTTTCCCCGCCATGTCAGCTCGCACAAACAAGCTCCATGTTTTATATCCCGGTATTGTATGGGATTAATTAATTTTCTTTAGTGCCCAGAATTTAGATTTCGCCAAATCACGACCTTTGAGAGTTAAACAGCTGTGGGAAAATAAAAATATGGATATAAAACTGATGGTATATTGAGAAAAAAAGGTTTTAAAATTAAGCATAAAATATAAAGTTAATGAAAATGTTAAAGTTTAGGTTTGATGAGAAATGGTAGGAACTTACACAATATAATGTGACCATTCGATGGAAATTAAAGTAATACTCGTATTACTTGAATATTTATTGAAAGTAATATTAATTGAATTCAAACTAATCAATGATAGTTTATATTCCATTCAAACATAGAGTTTTCTCTATAAATACGTTCGATAGAAATATCATAAATTCTGATAGCGCTGATGGAATACCAATTCAGGTTGAATACATTACATAACCCTTGTAATTGCTTTGATACATTGTTGGTGTCTATCAACAGATTACATTACTAGATAGTGTCAGAACTACTAATCCATTAAAACATCCATCATCTAAAACAGATTAGTGGGAGGTTTCCATAATTCATTGTTTTGTCTAAATCAAACTAAATTGGATTGAGACTAACGTTTGAATTACAACAAAAAATAACGCTACTCATATTTTTTTAATTTACGTAAGAGACACTAATTTAAAATAAAATATTGGATTACATCAGCGTATTCAAAGCCTGCTTTTTTATAAAGCCTCTTCTCTTCATTTCTTCTTTTATGGCTACTGATGTGACTAATGTTGTCACAATTCTGCCAGTGTACGTTTCATGTGATTAAAAAGTCCTTACAAAAAGAAAATCAACGACGATAAGTCATTATTATCAATATTGGTAGAGTTTTTTAAAGGCCTTTGCAAATATTTTTTTTTTAAATCTGGCTGACGATACTAATATACGAGTAGTAGGTATCGTTATAGTGGTATTTTAAGAAACTTTACCGTAGCTTTTGTTAGTTTTATCGTCCACATTCCTTTATCCAAAATTGTCCAATCCCAACAACAGTGTTAGCGTAAATCTGTCCTCAGGAATACACGTTTAACTTGTACTGGCTATAATTTATTGCCAAATGATTGCGTTTGAAGATAATACCTTCTCGAACTACTCTAATTTTGTTTAAAATAGAATGTTTTATTTTCACAAAAAATGTTGATAAAACAATCTAGTTGTTTTTTATACAATTAACATTTCTTTATTTGTCCACTCTTAAACTTTTATGCACAAAATCGCAAAGATTAGGTTTTCTTGTAAATGTTTTGAGGTCACGCAATCTCACAAAGTAAAAAATGAATCATTTTAGATCGGCAACTCGAAATTATCGACACTTTTACATTATGTTATTACTGTAGGTAATATTAAGTGCATAAATCACGCTAATTCCCGTAGGTTCATACAAATTAACATGCAACAAGATTGTATTTGCATTGAAACTCGCTGTGTTTCTACGAAACGCAATTTATGTTTATACAGACAAAGCTCGCTCGAGCTTTAATAAGCTTCGTGATGTATTGTGCTTAGATGTTTAGCAGCCATGTGCTTGCTTGCATTGCTCGTTATTCATATTTTTGTATTTGAATCCATTTTAAATAAGAATATCCACCTTCTACTACGATTACTATGACATTTTTTTTAATTACGTAATTATAATTATATTCGGAATTACTTGATATAGTTGAACTGTCGCTGTAAAAAAAATATATGGAATTAATCATCATCAATCATCAATATATATAAAACAATAAGCATTTTTCTGGAATCAACGCACAGACCAAACCGCTGAAGCTATGAAGCTGAAATTTGGAAGGTAGCTTCCTTTTAAAACAAAACTGCGCACTAAGAAGGGATTTTTCGAAATTCCACCCCTAAAGGGTTGAAAAGGGGTGAAAACCGTTGTATGCAACTTTTTAATGCGTGAAGCGATTTTCTTCAAACTCAGTATAAATATTATAAATGATAAATAAATTTATATGTTTTTCAGGAATTTAAAAAAAACGCCTGTAAAGAGGTAAAATGTGGTGTCAAAGTTTGTATGGGAACTTTTTAATGGGTAGTTCGATTTGCTTGAAACTCGGTTACAACACTAACAATGCAAAATAAATATATACGTGTTTTAAGATTTTTCGAAAAAAACCCTTTAAAAGGGTAAAATGCAGCGTCGAACTTTTAACCTAAAGAAGTCCTAATTGAAACGTATTAGGACTTCTTTAGGTTACGAAGAAATTCACGCGAACGAAGTCGCGGGCGTCTGCTAGTAAGACGTAAAGTATTTTTTCCCGACTACGGCGAACTAAAAGGAAGGTAATGATTTTGACCGGTATGTATGTATGTATGTACATTGTACGTATTTACTAAACTTGTTTTGTTTGTTCATTCAATGTTTTTATGAATTGAAAATCGCAAAAGGTTAGAAGCAGTTTATAAATTCATCAAATAAATCTACAAAATTTCAATCACTTGTAATCGTTTGTACATTCTGTATGAACAGTCACTTTAGGGAAGTTTTTTAGATGTTGAAATATAGGAATGGTACAGTCACCAGTCCGTTGGAATAAATCCTGATCACAACTGAGCAAATAAACCAATACTGACGCATCTTTCTTGGTAGTGAAACGAAAACCACAAAAAGTATTTCACCTAAAATACATGAATGATGCATCACGTGGCTACGGAATAACAAATTATATCGATCTAGATCTAAATAGGGTGTAATTTAGTTTCTGTAATAGATAAATACCACTTCAATGTGCTTAAGATTATTGTTTAGCAACACTATTAAAACTAGCCAAAAATGTTATTTGGCAGATTCTATCTTTACTGTTAGTTTGTAATTATCATTAAACTTGGCTTTAGTCACAACGTACTACGTTTTTAACTAATAGGTATAATAAGTGTAATCGCCGTCACAACAATGTTCTCTGTCTCAATTTATATGTCAACATAAAATAAACAGAATTTAAAGTAAAAAATACATCATGAATAAAATGTATAAAATCTATTAACAACAATGTGTCACGTGACTCCTAAGCAGATCTTCACTCTCTGACAATAGGCCTATGTTGGGTTAAGTAAAATGCTCATGAATTATTTAGCCGCCTCTGTGTACCTTGCTGTTCTTGAAAGAAGTGGTGCCCTTACTAGTGAAACTGTTTTATTATACGATATACATACCTACATACATTATGTATACATAGTATGTGACTTTAGTGACTGTAGAAGCTTTAAAAATAATTGCCTTTGAGAATAAAAAAATGTTATTCGAAGTTCACAAACAGCAATCTGTAAGATTTAATGACACAAGTTACAATTCTGATATTTAATGGAAATTTTACAAACTTTTTTAATACATATTTTAGTTAAGATTATCTTTCGATTCGGAAGTTATAAATTTAGTTCAATATTATGAGTTGTAAATTATTAATACAAACAACTAATCCAAACCTCGAAACCAATGAAATAAAAACTGTCCTATGCCTAACACAATTTTTCAATGGTTATACCGTTTGAATATATTATGATTGAACAATTAATGTAGTACACAAAGGGCCATTGAAACAAAGAATCAAAAGCTCAGTGGTGCACGACACGTGATAAGTGACAATAGATAATTATGAGCACAGTCCAAAACCAAATTACGTATTCCACGATTATTTTGATGACTTTGTTTTTCGTGAGCCGAAACAGTACGTGTTTTATAAATAATGTAAACTTAATTTAGTTTTTGTTTAATCATAAATCTATAATAAATTAAAAATACCACATTTTAAAATAAATTGTCATATCTTCTTCTTTTAGATTGTTAGATCATATTACCAATACATTTTAACACGATTAAATTTTCAGATATTGTCAACAGTTTGGTTATAGTCGTGAGAATTGTTTTTTTATAGTTAAGTTTGTTTTTAATTATCTCCTAATATTATGGATGACCTGTAAATGTACTCGTTGTTGGGGGAAAACGACTTCAATGATGTGAGTGAAAAAAACAATATAAAAACATATTAATTAAATAAGTTTTGGATAAAAAGTTCACAACTGAATCAAAAATTCAAAAGATTGAACTTTTGAAAATCCTTTTATGACCTAATATTTAGTCTGCTAGCTATTGTGTTTGTACAAAGCCTCTAATGTAAAGTCTCTACGCCGCGCTCCAGTGAGCGGAGTCGACTGCGCCCGCTATGATAATTTCGTAAATGGACTTAAAACGTATTATTCTGACCCAGTTGCTGTCACAATAGACCAATTTACTGAGTTAAACTTATACCTGCCTAAAGGATACTTGTCTGTCAAGATAAATGGAGATAACTGTTCAATATGTAATGGAATTCCGAATTGTATTCCGTGACATGTAAAAGTTTAACGAATGCTTTCGACTTTTATATGAATTGAAACAGATAATACGATAAGTTGTGTGATCTAAAATAGATTTTCAGATTGATAAGACGCAACTTGTATGTTGACAATCTTGAGACACATTTGTAAAAGTTTTCGAGTGTTATTATTTATTCCGTGGTTGTTTTAAAAACATCATATCGTATCATCGGCTGTAATTTAAAAAAACTTGGCATTATAGTATTGTCTAATATTAAATGAGAAGTTAAAACTTAATAAACCTGAAACGATTATTTTAAACTAAAATACCAAATAAATGAACCCTTAGTAAGGATGTTAGTATCAAAACAAAATTCCTAGAAAAGTTACAAAACGCTTCCTGTGAACGATAACCGCTTTTTATTCAATTGCTCTTTCTTTCATGGCAAAAGTTGAATCGAATAAAAGGTTGGCGACCTCTCAAAACAAGTTACAATTAGAGCTTTTTTTTCCTATTGTCCTTGTTCTTCGAACATTGAGACGATAATCGTTCTGTCCCCTCTATCCTGCTATTAAACTAATTGGCTATTGTTTGATAGCACTTTTGTGACAAATTGAAGATTATAATTGTTAAATAGGTGCTAGACTATATTTGTTTTAACACGACGAACTTAGAACATGACAAATAAATTATTTTATCATAAGAACCTGGAACCTGGAAGTCTTTGTAAAGCCATACAATATCCACATTAAACTTTATGCAAAGCTTATTCAAACCATACAAATTCCTCAAGCTAAGTAATACTTATAAGTACCTATTTAAATGGATGGCAACAAACAATTTACAACCATTAATAAGATTTATCCAACGATTATGGACAATCGATCTTTATTTATTCATCTGCCGTCAGCTATAGCTAACCACAAATAACACGTTTTCACAGATTTTAATGAATAAAATATTTGTGTTGCCTGTCGAGCCTCTGTAAGTTATAGCGTGGTTACTTACTTTGACCTTCGTAAGGGCGCACTTACACTAAGTAGGCATTTATTATTTATTTCGCAAGTCATACTGCCAATAAACCCATTTTTTATATAAAAATTTAACAGAAGGTTTCACGCATGAAAAACGTCATAGCTATTTGATATATGCTAATTTTATGAATAACTTGCCCAGCATCTATTATTACCTACTATCATATACCTATTTACTTTAAAAAGGTTTACCCTTTTGCTCTGATTCTTTAACTTTTTAGCGAATGGACAGTAGTAGAATAAGCAATCTCTTAAGACTTTCTGGAGCGGTTGCAGTGACCTGCAGCTTAAAAGTCCATCATTTTGGCTACGACATTCGATTTGTGTTTTTGAATAGTAATTTAGTTGCTGAAGTAGTGTCCAAGGGGCCTAAATGGTAGTAGGTCTGACCTTTGTTATGCCAGCTATGTTCGGAACCGGTGAACATTGGTATTTGCCAGTCAGTTATGTCCACTAAGATTTGAGAATGGCGCGAGCATTTAGGTACCTATTGTCGAGTCGATAATTCGCAGAATGTAATTTATAGCATCGTTGTGGGGCTCCGTGGATTTTCTGATACATTGTTTATACTAAGGCTTTATATCCTTGGATATGTGGAGCTCAATATCTATTTTCTCAATATCCCTAGTGGGATATATTTTTAGACCAGTTATTTTAATATTCTTTTCAAAGACCGTATGGTGTATCGTTAATACTACAACAGTAGATTAAATTCACACGACAGTAAGACCCAGTTAAGAAGTCACAAAACAAAAAATAAGGCACTCTCGAACGTGTAAAGTTTTATTTTTACATTTATCGTTTTCTTTTAACTAGGCAAGTTCGCATTTACATAGCCCGGGGCTGAAGTTATAAGTGGACCATAAAATGTGCCTTGAACAACTCGAACGAAAAAAAATGAGTGCATACTAATTCAGTTGGTGATGTTGTGACCTCAAAAATGCTCAAAATATAGAAAAGCACAGATGTGCTCTCAGTGTCTGTGATATATGTGGTTAAGGTAGTAAGATGGGGAACACAAACTCAGGACATCATCGCCAGAACAGCAAGAGTCGGAAGTCTCGGAGTCTGCCGACTTCGCCAGAGGTCAGACGGTAAGTAAACGGCGATTCATCGTTATGCATACAAATAAAAGTATTTTGTACATCTACGTAATCCCGGACCAGTAACCTGATTAAAATCTTTTTGGTTTCAGTCGATGAAGGTCGTAAAATCCTAAATAGGTACTCAAAAGAAATACTTACTATTAGTTTAAATGCGTTAGCGATTAGCGTTTAAATGTGTTCCTAATACATCGTAGTGCAGGCGACTGGAACAGCTCTGCAAATTAGCCACGGGTTTTGTAATTTTCCGTTACCAATAATGTCATCCACGATGCCATCTGCCCTAGACATGTTGACATTTTGTACAATCGCTTTAGAATAGAAACGAAAAAAAGAATAGGAATTGACATTCGATATCGAAAACTCGAGCTATATAGAGAGAGAGCGAGAGTATGTTAAACCAAAGGAATAGCGTTAGTAGAAAGAGAATATAAACTAAAATTTCATCATCGAATGCATCCTCCTTTGTTTCTATTTTTTAACTATTGTAGTAGCTTAGCTAGAGGAAAACAAGGCATCTCGACCGTACAAAGTTTATTGCAGCGAGAGTATAATAAGCACACTGTAAGTATTTTTTTACTTAACAATAATGCTTATGACCTCCACACTGTTTTCAAAATAAGGTTGTAAAAGTGGATGTAAATACTGTGATGGTTTCGCGAAAAATTATACATGGTCTGTAAATATTTGCAGTTATTTGTGGTGACTCAGACACCCTTTGCTATACTTATAATATTATTGAAACTCTACCTTCAGCAACTTTCTTTAAATCTTTCGAAATCTATTTTTGGGTTAAAAAATGTTTAGAAGCTATCAGAAAATAACTCTATTTCCAACCAGTTACAAAGCTGCTAGCAAAGCTACTCGACAAATTAACTGCTTTAAGTTCTAAAGAAAACTCAGACAGAATGTTATTCTACATCGTTATATTAAGGTTGAAACTCCAATGCACAAGCAACATAGCATTTTGAAAGATACTGTTGAACTGATATCAAAGCTAGTAGCTAAACTTTCACTTCTATTTTCTAAGGCGCTCAAGAATCTTTTACACGACTCAATTTTACGGATAAAGCTCTATTATATATTTATTACCTATAGGTAATCGTTTCGAGAAGAAAATTAAAAAACAGTCATTTATATTTATCAATATTTCAATGACAAGACCGATTGAGAAAAATCTTTAAGAAACTACAGTAAAGACCTTTTAATAGCTAGGTATGTTTTATGTTCCTAGACTTCGTTGTATGCAAATAGTTTACACAATAGATTTAACTTATTTATTTTAGATCTTCAAAATTAAACTTTTAAAAGAATTTGTAACATACAAATACCAAAGACAGCATTCTGTGAAATAATTTAAAATGGAACGCGTAAAAGCGTTTCAGTTCCGGACCACTCGCTAAAATGCTTTAGATCGTTTTTTCGTCTCTAGTCACGCTTAGTATCTTTTACGGCTAACGTTTCAATATCGTAAAGCATCAGTTAATCTTTGATCTCGATATTACTCTTCGTGTAGGTGTAAGCATTTAGAACTGACTACATAATGTGATACTCTTTGGGATTTGCTGCACCAAATAAGGCATTGAAGTATTTGAAAAAGAGGCAATAACTTTGAATTGACTGTTCGGCTGTAAATATATAATTCAACAAAATGTTTATCAACTGTTTTATAAAGGAAAGTTTAACGTAAAAGAAAGCTTTATTTTTCGAAGTGTTGAAAGATATTTCCGGGATATTATTTGTTTTACTTTCGCGCAATATTCGTCGAAAAAGCCAATCAACCATTTCAACGTAAACATTGACTGTTCATAATGTTACACAATTATTTTTCGGGCATAAATGAAATTCTATTTCAAACGTCCAAAAACACGAACTTTCCTAAACAGGTGTGACGTCACATGCCTCAAACACGACAGGCTCCATTTCCGAACGGAAAAGGCCGCGACGGAATTTCGTGTCACTGTGGCTTCAATTCAACTGAGCCTACCCTTACCTACCTACTACACATACGAGTATAGCACAAATATGCGCCTTATCAGCTTTGATCTTGTTCACGCTTGATCATTTTACAAGCTTTAGAGCATTATTTGCTCGATCCCTGACCCTGTGCCTATCAGTTATTTAGATTATGCTTAAGTAGCCCAAAAAACTCCACACCACAGATTACATGCCTATATAAAATTAGAATATAAAACAGTCCACTTTGTTAATACTAACAGATAGGCCCATTACCACCCAGGAAATGAGCTGAAATGATGATGCTGATGACGATGATTATACACAATCTCTCTTTAAATTTTGTTTATCAAAATGTTATTTTGACTTCTAAAACGACATGTTTTGGAATTCCACGCCCCTTTTTTGAACGCCCACGAGACCGTTCGTCAACAGGTTGGTGCAGTCAGTAAATTTATTTTTTGCCTATTTTTTGTATTTCTTATAATTTAAAACAAACTTTTGGTAGTTTGGTGTCACTATTTTTGTGGTTCTATCATTAGTGAATCAGTAAGAACAAATATAAAATTATCTCCATGTAAAGTGTCCTGGGTAAACACCAGGAAATAACAGAAGGTTTTCTATTATAATAAGGCTTCTTCCGGTAAATATGAACTCGACGAAGTCTCAATAACTAAGTGAAAAAAACAATGAAAGTCTATCGTCACATAAGTAGGTATTTTATTATTTAGCTTTACAAGCTCGTAAATCGCTATACATACCTAAATAGCTCTCAAGTTAACGCAAGTGTAAACTGATATGGTTCAATTTCCTCTAAACACGCGTATCATGTTGCTTCCCCGTCAGTGTCGCAACATGCGTGTGCGCAGAGTAACACAGAAGCCTTTGAACTGTATAGCAATTTGTGACAATGTGGTTAATTTGAACTAAATCCGTCTCAATCGTACCTAATCTAACAGTGCCCTACAGTGATATGTTTCTCCCGTGTGTTAGTGATTATTTGAAAATGATTAGGTAGGTACCTACCTACTAGATTTGAAAACACAGTAGGTAGGTAGGTATACGTAGGTACACTTATAGTTACCTACAACTCAAAATCATGGAAGGTGGCTGTTCTTTCTTTACTTTCCCGTGACGAAAGTTTCTCACCCATTATTATATTGAACCACAGACAATATAATACCCAAATTGAAGCAAATCCACGCATGCGTAAACTAACAGTATAGATATAGTGCCCTAAGCGTGTCATGTTCCTCCCCCGACTTCCCCCGCGTGTCAGTCACTGCGCGCGCGCCAGATGTTCATTGTTTAGATCGCCCTTAATATCGGCAAGCTTTGATCGAACAAAGGGCAAGGAATCATTAACTTACAGATTGTTCTTATTGTTGTTTAAAAATTAATTCTTTATTTTTACGCTTTTTTCTTCATAAATGTGAACATTATCAGACACTGAGAGCTATTTGTTTTTTTTTTGTAGTGACAAAATAGTGGTGTTGGTAGGTACCTACTTACATAATTTTAAAGAAAAAAGAAAAACACGAAATCTTACGAAATCCTTAACTTTGTTTTTTTAGATTTTTTTTATCAAAATGCCAATTTTCCCTACATTGGCATTTGTGCACAATCACCTAAAAAGCTGTGATTTTAGAATCATTATCGCAAGAACTAATTACTTACCTACTTAAAGTAGGTAGGTACCTATACTTAAGTAGTATTTTATGATATTTGTATCTACTAAGCCCATTAGTCTTAGTCAGCTTGAAAGCTGGCAGTGCAATTGCTCGTGCGAACTCGTCTAGACATGCAGTCTATTGGATTAAGATATATCACTTCTGTAGGAATCCATCTTAGTGTTACCAATTAGTTTGTTAATAATGGCTTGTTTTAGTTAGGTGAGTGGAACTTGATACCTAGTATCTATAAGCTGGGATCCAGATCCAGAACTATTCATATTTATAATCTAACTGCTTAAAATGTGGTCGATTTTGTAATGTTGCTTGATTAGACTATCTTAAATTCTTAATCCTAACTTAGAACCTTTTTTATCAATATCTGTTATAAAGTGTTGGTATAATACGTCTATGAACTGCAGCTGTTGCGTAGTACCATTTATAATCGGTGAGCTTTTTAAAACATGTTGCGCCATCTAGCGCTAAGTAGCTGAATCACACATTTGTAAATTAGCTTTAAGAGGGCAGTGTCGCCAGTGCTTTAATAATACCTACGTAGTAGCAGCAAGACCCTCGAAAATAACCATTTTCGACTACATTGGTATAACAGTACCAGTAGGTAGGTACTATTCCTTATAAAATGGTAGCTAAAGTCGTGACCAACGATTGCAAGGAGTGTTCAAATAGGTACCTTTCGTACTTCACTAGGCTTCTCCATTAAGCTTGCAAAACAGATTGACATTTATGAACTCGCTTAGTCGTGCGTGAACTTTTGGAAAAGGACACTGATCTAGACGTACAGGAAATATAAATAGCCATTTATAATAGGAATCGTAAACTAAGGTAAGAACACTAAACCACGGATGTTCTACCTAGATACTTCAGGTCACACAGAATAAATAAAAGATAGAACATGATTTAAATCTCCCTGTTATTTGTAACTAAACTGAAATAATTTTCAAGAATGTCTTGGAAAATATCAAAAACTTTAAAGAAAATTTGAAGAACCGTAAAGTCTCTAAAATGTTATTTGTAATAAATAATAAAGTACCTTTACATTGATAAAAACTACTCTTCTTGATAGAGATAACTTTGTATTATTGTTTTTTTTTTCTTTGCGTGCCCATTTAGAAATTACTACTTAGATTTCATTTTTTCATACTTGAATATTCTTAGGAGATGTCTACCATGCTTCAGAATACTGTGATCCTGCAATTTCGCTATATTTTTTAATTTATCTGATAGTTGAAATCCCTAGACCGACATCGTCTGGTCCGATTATTTATTACCATCCCGTGACCGGGTATATAACAGGGGTATTTAATCCTCTCTAATGGCAGGCCTGTCCGCGGCTTTTGGCATTGTACAGGATTAGCAACATTTAATGCCACGTGGAAAATGGCTTCAAAGCTAAATGGGAAATTCAGTGACTGTATGTACTGAAAGGCACAGTGAATCAGTGTACAATTTTAATTTTGTTTATGGACGGAGTAAAAGTTTTTGCCCAAGAATCTTCCTTCTATCGAATGGAATTTTTAGACCTCCATGCTCACCACTTGCATCCCAAAAGAAGTTATCAAGTCATCCTGTTGAATCTTCAAACATCAATTATATATTTTTTTTATTTATAGAAAGAGTAGGTTGTTATGGGTACTTACCTACTACCAGAGATTAGGGCTACTACGTTCAAATTATTTCACATGACAGTTTGCAAGTCTATTACAATTTGCTCTTGGTAAGCTGACAGAATTTCCTTCTATATTTTTTAGTTGAGTGTATAAAAACGGTCACGGTCAGTGTTATCGAATAAATTTGGTAGCCGTTCACAGCGGGTAAAGATCTACGGATATAGATTACGCTACCGTTGTATTCTATTAAAATGCTAACTTTTATTTTCTCCTGCTCTTCACAGAATCTTTCAGTAATTACTTCTAGCGTAGACGTTTATTTTCCATCGCTTACTTGTCTAAGTGTTCCGATTTAACATCAAATAGTATAATAACTGCTAATAGGCAAAATGAAGGAGTCCTCGAGTCACCTGCCAGCGCCCAGGGTGATTCGACTCTTTATTAAAATTCCGATAGGGTACGACTCCAAGTACTTCGCAATTTGACAATATTTCAAAGTTCAAACTAAGAAAACTTTGATGACGACTTTTTGTTGAGAAATTGTGACTTTAGTCTGTGCCTGACTTTGGGATTTATTAGTTTTCAAATCGGCACGTATACTTACAACTTTTTTTGGAAAACTGTTTTTCAATATTAGGTAATATTAGGTAGCTTTACGTGTACCTAGTTTTACATACTAAGACCATGACAAAATATTTTTAGTAAAAACTTTTGCTAAAAAAATTTAACTAACTATTTAACTTTAACTATTTTGTTTGTTTGCCCACAGACAAGTGTCGGTGCTGCAGACGTCGATCCCGCTACCGGCGTCCGCGGCGGCGGTGCGCCGTGCTCCACCTGACAAGAGACCACTGCCTGCTACTCCTGGTCATGGTAAGGATCATCCTTTTCTTCTAAACAGAGTAAACAGTTACTAACATTATATTGATCAAATGCCGAAGAACTCCACTGTTAGAAAATTGGAGCCTGTAGCCATATTACAAATGCTTTGTACCGATTCTTTTTCAACTACGTGACTTTTCGTCATAGATTGCCAATTTCTAATAAAAAAATCTATTGTATGTTAAATATCAATGTGCGGTGAAGGACTGGCAAATCTGTTCAGTATGGAATGGTAACTTCTCGAAAATGTGGACATAATTTATTTGGCACATCCATTTTCTTTTCATTACCTCCTCAGACATCTCCATAGGATGTGGAATAGGTACCAGATCTGAGAGAATATCTACCGCGCCCGGAGAAATATCTAGTGATTTATTTTGTTATGATTTCAACTCATAAACTTAGAAAAGGCAGAAAACACCTGTAAATATAGATCTTATTAGAATATAAAAGACATTTTTGTATAAAACAAACTTCATTATGTTTCTGTAACACAAGTTGCAGTAGATTATAAATATACATAGGTACTACCTTTATTTAAAAATAAAAAAGCAGGTAGGTATTTTACTAACTGAAATGATAAAAATCAAAGACGACTGAAATTCGTGTTTGAAAATTCTTCTACAACCTTTTAATTTTCCTAAGAAATTCTTAGAGTAAAATCAAATAGCTATTTGCACATTCATTTCGAATCCAAGGAAAGAAATGTAATTATTTTAATCCAATCAACTTCATTACAGAACAGAATAGTTCAAGACCCTTTGAATTCAGTCTGAGTGAGTCAATGGCGACTTAGCGTCTATATTAACTTATTGGTATAGCAATAGCGTAGAAAGTAACGACCGTTTACAAATAGAAATGTGCTAAAACACCGTCTTGGTGAAGTTAGTATCATACTTTGAGTATCGATCTAAAAGTCGTGTGTTCTAATTGAATTTAATCTTTTAGGTTCATCGATGAGTGATGCTAATAGTTTTAATAACCAACTACCTACCTTGCACTAGTAATTCATGAGAATAGTGTAGGTATACACTAGTAGGTAGGTACCTAATTATTAAAAGTACTAATGTTTCGGGTAGCCTCAAAACTCCGTCACTTTATTGCTCATTAAAACTTATTTAGTTTTTAAAACTCTCATGGGATTCATTTTCCTGGATAGAATAAACACGAGAACAATGAACTTTCTCCCTGTTAATTTTTTTATTCAAAACATCAAATCAAACCACATGTTTTGATAAGCGCTCACCAGTTACTCCAACTTATTCACACGTGATAATCCTGTGACTTACTTCGCTCCAATGATATCACTTAGAAAAATATAACATCACTTTCAATAATGCAGATGCATCTTCAGTCGACGGGCAACGCTCGCTGTGCGCGCTTCATCCACTTTTCAAATCAATTTGATCTGAAAACACTTAAAAACTTAATTGAATTTTACATATAAAGTGCATTAGTTCCGTGCAGTATAAATAAAGTCAGGTGAACCGTGTGGATAAATCATAATAATATTACTGTGGTTTATTTGTGGTTAAACGTAAGTGTAGCTTGCAAGTTTTAAGTTTCAACCGTATTTCCTGAGAGTTGTTTGCTGATATTTTGTTTGACCTTTGTTTGTTGCGTTTTATGTGTTCCTTCATTTTTAAAGAAATGTACTTCAAAGTGTAACGTTACGAAATATTCGCTATCTTTAGATTTACTTAGAAAGTTAAGTTATGTATCCTCTGTTTTAACTCAACGTAGGCGTTTAATTACTTACACCAAGAAATCCCTTTTGTTTTATACAAAACGAAGGAAAAAGGCACCGAAATTTTTGCTTATAACATTGTTTACGGTTAGGATTCGAACGTCTGGGTTCGAAAATTGGGATTAAACAATAATATAATCTGTATTGTCTTTTTTATTTTTTTTTTCTTCTAAGTAATAATAATCAGACGTCTAAAGATAACTTTCTCCATGAAATAGCATTAGGTAAATTTTAAAATACGAACTAGCATACTTCTATCTATAATATGTAGGTACCTAGTACCTACTAGGTACCTACATTTGACGTGTACCTACACGTCCTATGAAGTTTAATGTGAGTGGATAAATAACCCAACATTTCTTGTAAATAATTATTTTTGTTAATTAATACTTACCTAAACTGCAGAAACACAATGTTATCACTAATATATTTTTTCCTCTTCCAATCTTATCGGCAATAATTGACCTCTGCACTAATACATCTTGATTATATCGTTGGTAAATTCCTATGCTTTGGGTGTTATTTTTACATTCTGCAACTATTCATTAGGCATTTTGAAAATAATAACATTTTTTTTAAGAATAATGTGATATGAGATCTGGGTTGGTTTTCATTTTGGTATACCTAGTGTTTGGTATAACCCATTTCCGGTCCAGGTCCAGCGGTCGTCTGTGCTTCATAGACCTAAACCTACTACCTAATCAAAGTTTGATGCTATTAATACCATAATAGTTTATGTAACATTACATTTTAATTATTTCAATTGAAAAACTAAACACATGCAATCCTCAAAACTACCAAGAAACATTTACAAACTTCGTTCGCGTGGAACTGCAAACATAAAAATATTCATAATGTTCTGAAATTTTCAAATTATAAGTTGGTCTGGATCAATTGACATTACAGCATTTACTGTAGCCCTCTGTCCACTTACAGTCGTTTTTTACTTTTTCTCTTCGAAGTTTGGCTTCTTGAAAATAATAGAGAATGTCTAGGTATACCGTAGGTGCCTATACGAATATCTATCTCGTGAAATAATAAAAAAGCTAAGATCCCTCAGTTTTTTTAGCTTGCTTTCTTTATATTGGCTTCTTGGCTCTTGGCTCTAAATGAATATTCCTATTATATTCTATGTAAGATGTTTGTTTAGCAGTAAGTTTTCCATAAATAAATAAATAAATATTTATATTTGTGTGAAACAGATGTAATGTTTAATAATTTAGATGTAGGAAATTATCTCCGAGTAATGGGTAATCCCATTGCCAAATTTTTTTTTACGGTTCCAAATTAAATAAACCACGAGGCCGCTTGTCTAAGATAAAGGATCAAGGCAATTGCGAACAATGTCTCAATTACATAGCCACCTACAGAGCACTAAGTGATGGATCGCCGCGGCCTGGATAAGGGCGGATGCGGTGTGATCGTGATTGACAATCTTATTTTGCATATCTTGAAACTGGTGCAAATGTAGGCAGATCTTTATCATGGCTGTTTGACCATCAGTCCACTGATACACTTACCCGTCGTTTAACTACTACCATGGACGAAAGTAAGAACTTTGATCAATGCTACGAAATCACTGTGACTATCGCTTCATCGTCGACTTTATCCTTGCCTCGGAAAGCCCCGAAGTCAAGAGCTAAACTATTTTAAATTAAAAATAAATTAATAAAAAGATCCATCCAGCCGAATATGCTATAAGGGTTGCAAACACTACACTAGGGCAATTTGTGAAAAATTCTTCAATGAATCATACCTACCAGCCTACGGGTAACCACTTTCACTTGTAAATATTGCTTTGAAAAATATAAAGTTTAATCAAACAGCTGGTTAGTATCTTAGTGAACAGTGCCTAAGTGGTGAATCGTATGATCAAGGCGGATGTAGCCTGATGGTAATTGACATTGTTATTTGCACATTTAAACCAATGGTGGGCATTCTACTGACGATCCAACACCTGAAATAGATCCCATTACAAGTGCAACGGCTAATTTTGTTATTAATGAATTATAAATACGTAGTTGCTAAGAATGTATAAAATGTTTTAAGAAGTTTAGACTACAAGACCGTGTAATAAATGTAATATTTATTGTGCCTATTGTGATGATGATGGTACTAAAAAAAGATAACAATGTAGATAGTGTGCCTATAATATATTTACGCATATTAAATATTCATTGATGCTAATCGTTTGAATTTTTTTGTTTATTTGGTCCACATCTCTTACAGCGTTTGATTTTATTCATAGATCATACCAACCGCAATCATCTCTATTATTCTGCATAATACCCAACATTATGCATGATAGATAGATGCAAGTTGTTTTCCTTCACCTATGAAAGCATCGCCAAGTATCATAACAGCATTGCTAAACAGCCATAACAAACCACAATGGGAGTCCATGGTTCGCGTTTATAGCAGACAACTATCGATTCATTAACAAGTAGGGTTACCTACTTTACGCACACGCATACCTAAAAGTAATGGGCATGACGTCATGAATTATAATTTAGTCGCTATGGTATCGATCGGTACGGCTGGCCAATTTAATTTGATCTGTCGCTTTCAATTATTGTTCTGCAAAAGGGGAGTACTTTAAAGGGTTGTAAGGACCAGGATAAAATAGTTGGAGTTGATTTAAATGCACTGGCCTAGTGCGGCGATCAGTCGCGCGCGCACCTCGTGCCACCCATGCCGTTTCGATAAAAGTTTTCTTATCTAGTGAACATTCACATTCCCGATAGTGATAATATTTACTCAGCTTGAGGTATGGGATATCTCCCATGAGAACAGACTCAATGAGAATTTGATTGCATAGATTTTATCTTTGTATGACTATCTAAGTGTTATTAAACTTTGTGTGATATATTTCATATTTTAAGAAGGTACTACAAAGTATTACCTATACTTTACAAAGATAGGTACTTATTGTGAATACATATTTAAAATAAATTAATATTTTACTCTTTTCCACAGGAGGTAGAAGCGGTCTATCAGCCAGTTCCAGTAGATCGACGAGCCCTTTGGGCCAAGGAGTGGTCAGCTTTATACCCAGGGCACCAACATCATCCTCTGGGTAAGGTTTTTTTTAAAACTCTTTGCATGATGATGATTTATGGATTAGGAAAAAATAAGTTAAATTTATGGATTTGCAGGTAAGTTAAATGTTTGTTCATCCACAGATCACGGCCAAACTCATCATTACTGGCGCCTGGCAGTAAAATACCATCAACGATATCAACGCCAACACAACACAATCATTCAACTCCCAGTCAAAATGGAACACCGACCAAGCATTCCATGCTCGACAAGTTGAAGCTGTTTAATAAAGACAAAATTAGCAATGAAAAGCAGCAGAGCAAAAATACTACAGCTGTATCAAAGCGCACAAGCTCTTCAAGTGGATTCTCATCAGCAAAAAGTGAAAGATCCGATTCCAGTCTGAGTCTCAATGAGTCTTCTAATACTCCCAACACACATATCAAATCAACTAACTTAGTTGGACCTAAAAGTTTAAGGCAACAAAACGATACATTATCAAAAGATAAGTCTGGTAAAAATATTAAATCTAAATTAATAAGTTCAAAATCTCCAAAAGAATCTTCCACGAATTTAAGTAAAACTAGCAGTAAAACCGCTAGTGATAAATCAAGGAACAGTCCGAAACTACCCGCACGAGATAAGGAGTCTAGATTGACGACACCCAAATCCATGAGCAACACGAAGCTTAATCAGATCGATGATCATTCAAGAAATTCCAAGACTAAAATGGTGAAGTTATCGGGAAGTCAAATGAAGCTTAGTGAACCGAGAACTGAAAATGTACCAGATTCTAAAAAACAGGAAAGCGCGGCAGATCATTCGAAGAACCAAACAAGTCAGTCACCAGTAGGCCAAAGTTTCGGCACCCCGAATCATACAGGGATCCCCAAACCAACTGCCGCCGTAAAAGGAACATTTAAAATATCGAAAGATGATAGACATATTATACATAAAAGTACAAATAGTCAATTAAGTCCAATACAAAGCAATTCTAGTTTAAATTCTACTAATAACGTAAGTGCACTTCCATTTAGTAGAGAACAATCTAATTTAAGTAAAGAAGTACCCCAGAAACAGATGCTTGTGGTTTCTCCCATGCCAGCTGTGAACCTGGGGAACCAGACTTCCCAAATGTCTGAAAGTTCTCACTCAAACTCTACACATAGTACCACCGGACAGCATTCAAACTCCAGTGATAGTAGCGTAATATACCGTCCATCTAGTGAATCTGGATCTGAAATATCAAAGACTGCTGGCACTATACCGCCAAACAAGAGGCTAAACATGAATACAACATACATCAACGATGTGATAAATGAAGCAGAAATATCAGAAAAAGAAGCTTCAAAGAACAGAGCTCAAGAAAGCTCGAGACCTTCTTTTGACCCTAACAGGACACTAACTGAAATAAACAGAAGATTAGACAACGATAGCAGATCGAGCACACCGTCGCACTGTAGAGACAACTCATTGGGTGATGAGGACAACCCGATGATGAATGTTTTGCCGATGAGACCTCTGCTACGTGGATACAACAGTCACCTCACCCTACCGATGAGAACAACTGGCATGACGCAAAAAAACATTCCAGGCTATCCACACCACGCTAATACTGTGAAAGCCAATTTTGGCCGGGAAAACGCTGGATTGCGAGGGAACTATGGTCCCGGGTTTTCAAATCCGGATTATTGTGATTTGGAAATTGCTTCGGGTTACATGTCAGACGGGGATTGCTTGAGGCGGATTAATATAGGTGAAATGGAATGTGCGAGGAATAACGATATCATGGACGGATACATGTCGGAAGGTGGTGCGTCGTTGTATGGCCGAAGGATAAACTACCAGCCATCGCAGCTTCAACAACTAGATGAAAGGTAAGTCATTATTAACCTTATTCTCATTTTTGTATGCTACAATTATCGTATGTATATTAAAGCAACTTAGTGCAGGGTTATGCTAGACCCGCAATAAAATTCAAATTAAAACGCTCCCTCAGGGCACGAGATTCATTGCCGTGATGGGATGCGCCAGTAATGGTTGCGCTTTTTAGAGCTGAGGGGTTATTTTTCAAACGATAGGTATAAAAAGCTTTTTTTCAATTTCCAACATGCCCATAAGATATAAAATATTACGGCCATTAAGATTTTATCTGTATACATCGCAAAATTAAGTTTCAAGAAAGCATTAACCGTATTCAATTTCGGCATTCTTGCCATTTCTTCAAAATGATGTAATCAAAATTCGAATGTTACGTAAGGAAATAGCAAATCTATTTTCCAATATCGTTGACAAAGCCGCCTCAAATCCACAAGTGGTCGCCCGCCTGTCGTCACTATCTTCCGAAATGTAACTTTAACCATGCCAGCAGAATTTTTAATGAAATCTTCTTGTAAAATAAATAACAATCTAGATTAGAATAATGTTAAAATAAACTTGTAATTACATATCTACAGTGGATTTGTTGGTGATTTTGTGTTTACGGGCGTGAAAGCCAACACAATTAAAGTCACAATCACACAGATGTGGGGAGTAAACAACTCACCCTTAGGAGTGCTTAGAAACAGGGGTAAGAATTAAAGACAAATCTCAAAATGGCTTTGCCTTAGTCTGTGTCTCTACATTTTATCTTGCGTAGCAGTGGCGTAGCAAGGTCATTAGTCTTCGTAGCAGAATCATGAGTCTTCGTAGCGAGGTCACCGTTTTGTAAATGTGTTGTTTTTTTTACTTTAGTAACGGAAATTCGTCATAGTACAAATGTAAATCAATGGTATAGGTATATTGCTATTATAGTTGAGACGGGCAAAGCAAACTAGCCGCGACAATCGGCTACGTGTGACAGTCGTGTGAATGAAACCTTTGTCTAACACCAGTTATATTCGGACGCTGTTTTCCGTCTCGCATCGAGGACTCGCCGTACACTCACACTGTCGCACCGAGGGCGGGGGCCAAAATCGATATTCCTACGTCTCACCCGCGCCCCGCGCCTCCACTCACCATCGCGACCCTAACCGCCCCCAACAATACACCACCATTAGAGACCTTAACTGTCTTAACATAAAACTGTTTCCCGATGATATATCCTTGTTGTCATCAGTCACGTTTTTTGGAAATGTTTGGAATGGTTCATAAATAAATTCTGAAAAATGTTGGATCATAAAACTGAAATGGATAGTGCGAGAGAAGTGATTAGTATGATGCTAAGCGATTGTGTAAATTTGATTTTGGGCCCTTGGTACGATGTGTGCGGTGTGATGTCGGCGCCGGCGGTGGCGGTGCGGAGGGCGGCACTCGGCGGCGCGCTTCTAAGGCGTGCGGGCGCTTCGTCCGCCCGCTCCACCGCGCGACAAACTTTCCCGATTCCCTCGCCGGAAAATGTAAATCTGTTGCCGGCATCGATCGTCCGTCGGCAGACGCGAACCGAACACGCCGATCACAGCTGACGCCATGGACCTTAACAAAGGAAACTCGTGACGATAATAAGTGTTAGTGCTAGACTAGTGGACCACTCGCGTTGTGCCTTTCAAGGAACGACAATACTTGTGTTGCTGTAGTTTTTACAAGCTGTATAATATCGCGGAATAACGTAAGGATCAGTGTTGCCTTGCTATGTGTCTTTGCTTCGCGTAGCTTACGTACGGTGCTTATTAGATAATACAAACTATTGTTAGGATAATCGTTGTTGTGTATATTGTGAAGATGGATAAAGGATTTACGAAATCGGTAAGAAATACTTTATCATAGTTAATAATATAGATATGTTAGACTAGCTAATTGTCCACAAGGCAATAACCTTGCAAGCATGTGGCTGTTGGCGAAGTCAACATATTGCTGGGACATGTGGCCACCAGTCCTGGCACAACATCGCAATAATTTCATTTTATGGTACTGAAACAATTTATGAAAGTTTAAATTGGTAACGGATTTAAGTACCTAACTTCAGCTCATTTTAAAATTCTAATAGGACTAGTGATTGAAATATTTGTTATTTTTAGTATTTTTTTATAATCATTTAGCCACTTTGTAGGTAGTCTTTGTTTTGTAATGCTTTTATGTTATGAAGACGTAGGTATGTTTTGTTAGCGTAGCCAGAAACCTACTACTAATATTAGTTTGTATGGATGTCTGTCTAGCTAGATAGATATTTGTTACTATATAGCGCGAAAACTACTAAGATTTGTCTAAAACTTGAATTTTATTACCTGGAAAAACACATAGGCCACTTTTTATCCAGTAGGTTTTACGGTAGTAGCAATACTTACATATAGGAGTCCTATAAACCATGAAGTCCCTCCATACCAGATTTTTTTTTCTATTATTTATTTACCTATACTACATGGGATAGTAAAAATGACTACTGTCACGATATTGGCAATAAGTAGTGGGAGGTTAGCCCGGGTCGATTGATCCCTATAAGGTTATTACTTCGTGTTGTTGGACACCAGGGGTGGAATACTCGAGTTTCTCAATTTCATTGCGATGTTAGCGCGTATCAGCCGAATTCTATTGCGTTAGCTCGTTTAAAGAAATAGGGGGTTCAATTTGTATATGGAATCGTTCGAAAAGTTCGTTATTTTTTAATACACATGATTTAGTGTACTTGGCTTGATGTTATTTCTTTATTCCTTATAACAAAAATATAATTAAGTAATACATAATATTACATAATACTATCCTTGTATATATTATAATCTGCATCTCGGAATCGGATCTAACGATTATCATAAAATTTACTATGCAGGTGGTTTCGAAGGCGGTAAATCGATTTAGCTAGGACTCATTTTTAGAAAATGTCCTATAAACCGAGTAAAGCTCGGTCATAATATCTGTGACAGAATGAAAATTTAGAATTGCAATCTTGAAAAATATAAATAAAAACATTCGAGCTTTGTTAAACATTATCCTTAATGAATGAATTAGGCCATGGAATCTCCGTCATTACTCTCAAATAGCCATTTCCACTTAAACAGATTTCGTAGAGGTCCAACACCCATAACATAGAATACATCACAGTTTCTACGCAACCCGAACCCGGATCAGGATAAAATTCAATCCACTACATTTAACTTTACCCCCCTTTAAATGGAAAGCAACCGACCAAACCGTGACGTATGCTCCTTATATCTTATATACGAAATAGACTTGGTGCATTTTCAATAAAGCCGGATATAAAATTGTTGGAATTCGTCCCCTATGGGTGAATATAAATATGAGCGTGCAATCGATTAGAGTGCGAAGGGCGACAAGTGCTCATGATTCATCAATTCATCATTATTATAAATTAGAATAACGAATTGTATGAAATTCATGGTCATGTTTTAGACCTTAGTGGTGTAACAGAATCTAAGAGGCGAGAAGTAAAAACCTAGTGTTTAGGACAACATTTTTGCCATAGACATGAATTACGTAAATTCCAGCTAGTATTTTTTAAACAATTAGGTATTGTTATTTCTAATAGGTACTCATAAGATCTTAGCGAACGATGTCAAAATATTATGAATGTTAATCATTAAAAATAAATAGTTCGATAATAGGTAATAATAGGTAATCTAGACTAAAGGGTAGCCTCATCATTGCATCCCGATTGCCTTGATTGTTCCTATTAGCCGCATTCATCCGACCACAGTGTGTGATTGGATAGGGCCTGAGTACTGCCAATATCATGTTCTCGAGATGGGTAATGGATATTCACATCTTTTGTAGCAACGTATGTACGAGTAGATGGTTGTATTGATATTCTATAGGTAGTTACGTACCTAAACAATATAATATTTGTATTGATTTAATTTGCGCATCTTATTCCCACAGAGATGTTTACTTACTGGGTACTTTATTCATACATTATATTGGGTAATGTCATCTGACTGTAAATAAATGAAGTAGGTAAATAAGTTAGGTTACGGTCCGGTATTATGAATTTTAAGATAACCGAATGAATTAATTATTTAATTAGATTTCAAGAGCACAAGTTGATTCGATTCGAGATCTAAGTTTAAAACAACCTATTTAAAAGTTTTAATTACATAAACAGTCTAAAGTTAATTGTCTTGCAATAGTAATTTTCTCCCGACAAAACGATTTCAGATATTTTCAACTAATTAGGATAGAAGTTCGGATGAATTAGTTTCATAGTGGTAGACTCTGGTGACAGAATTTTAGGCCGCCTCAAGGCTACTATTACAGCTTAAAGTAAGTATGTGTATAGGTAAACCCGATAATTTTGCTTGCCTTTCAAAGCACGGAAGCGCTAAGCTGATAAATGCCACTCACAACCTCCGTCCGTTTTATAATCGCGCAGAACGGTTCTTCGAAGCGCTTTTTAAATTGCGGGTCCCAACTTTTAAAACGTTAAGCCATGACAGAAGCCGTTGACGACCTAAAAACTCCGTCACCAGTCGGTCACCAATTGGTCACTTGCTCATACGAACCTACTTAGGTACTTACAGAACATTGCTTTACTTCAACGATCATGAACGACTACAAAACGTTTAAAAATAATATGGATTAGTAATAGGTCTTTGTGTCAACATCGTATAAAACTAAAACAAATGTTAAGCCACATAGCTCGTTTGGGCACGCCTACAAAAGCTTCCGCAGCAGGCCTGAACATAACAAAAAAATACGCTCACAATATGGAAACTAGCAGAAAAAGTTTTTAAATTCCCGTTTGGATATTGCAGCATTGCGTTCTGCTGTTTGTTCAACTATGCTGAATTTTTAATGAGTAAAGTCAGGCGCAGTTGTTTGTATCTCAGTTTGCACGAGCTCGAAGAGCATTCTTTGTTTCTTCTATAAAAATGTATCTTGAATGCATTTAGTTATGACCTCTCGTCTCTTTATACGCTTGAAAATAAATATCTGATAAACTGTCTCGTACCTATATGATGTGCTTCTGCAAAATGGAGGCATGTACCAAGTATATAATTTGATAAAGCCTCTGACAACCCATGTATACGCATCTTCAAAGCATCTAGAATGCCTAAAAAGACTACTGCACCTTGGATATTTTGTTTAAGTGAGTTTGTTTTGTTTTGTTGTGATTTTGTTAACAATAAAATACGCTGACATTTTTAAAGTACCTAAACATACACTCGTATCTTTGAATAGTAGGAAGCTTCTCATGTTTGACGAGGGTTGGCGTCTGGGGGCGCAAAACAACATGGATTTTCGCTTGCCATCTAATAGAATTAATGAAGCGAGTTCGATAGGAACTTTTCCGTTCGAAGACCTTTCAAACTAGCCTCAGGGAAGAAAGTTTCAGAGTGAGTGATTTAGTTCAGGCAGTTTGGATAAGTTTGAGTAACGAAGAATGATAAGAATTTTGTCTTTAAAACCCAGTTATTAGCATTGTAACACTATAACATTTTGTTTGTAGTTTTAGTGGAGAATTTAGTTTTATTCGACTTTTTGTGACTATGCCAATAATACTTTTATAAAACATACTGTGAAAAACTCTATTTTCACCAGTCAAAAGGCGTGGGTGAAATTTTCCTGAAACGTGGAAGTTTCGTCTCAAATATAGCCCTTGGGCCTATATATTCTAACTACAAACTACAAGTTTGAGGCTAACTTTGAGACTGAAATCGAGTTGGCCGTGTCGAGAGAAAGCTTTTCATAGTGTTTTGAGTAAATTAAACATTAACCTTGTAGTGATGCAATATGTTATTGGATTAATTATGTTATAGGTATACGAAAAGTTACCTAAAAGCGACTTAGATACAAAAATATATTGAATTATAGATGTTTTATGACGTGGGTGGTAATAAAATATTAAGAAATCACAATAACTTTGAGGTTTCTACGCTACATCCTGAAACATAACCCTTGTTATTTTTTTATGTTGAGATAAAATACAATAAATTGACGTCATTTTTACCGACAGAAAATTCTCACCTTTCCCTTAGAATCTTCGATACAAAGTGGTTACCTACTCGTAGTTAAGAACTCGATACAGAGTTTCCAGCAATAGTCAGAGTTATCAACGAATCGAAATTGAAAGGCTTAGCACTAGTTTAGAACTGTATTGACAACGTAGATAAACTCATATATGCAGTTATTGACTTTTAGAATTGTGTTTCTTTTTTAAATGTATGGTAAGATTAGGTTGTTTTGTTTACGTTTAAGCATTTTATTCCAGGTCATACACATTGCTTATATTTCAAAATTGACTAGAAAACTTAACAGACATTTTCTGATTATTTTTGAACCTGCCTTGACTGCCGATTCCGTATTTTAATTATTATTGTGCACGATTTGCAATCGTTTGATTTAATTAGTATTATGGACCAAGTGGACTTCTTTATAATAATAATAATAAATATCCCTGGACATTTCACACGGCGTCATCTAGTAACAAGCTAAGCAACTTAATGCTTGTGTTATGGCAACCAGATGACTGATATATAATGCAATCTGCAAAACAAACCCTGCGTTCTATTTATTTTAGTCACTATTTGTTTTTCTTTTTATGTGTAGGTACTTTTGTGAAAAGCTGACACCAGTTAGAACATGTTTAAAATAGTGTTCTCAATTCTGTTATCGGCTGAATTCAAGTTGAAATGCACCGACATCAGGACGTCCGCTGGGCTTGAATAGCTTTCAGCGCCCACTGAACTGGTGGAAACTGTCGATGCAGCTTTGCTTGTCGGTTCTTTTGTGTTGGCGTTTTGTACTTTTACTTTAAATTAAACATTTTAAAAACGTAACCGCGGTTGGAAGACCAAATTGACTCATATACACAGTTGATTATATTAACTCATACTAGAGTGCAAAGAAGGTAGGCTTTTTTGTGCAGCAATGATAATTTTAATGCTAGAGATATTTAAATTTTCCTTAATTTACTGAAAAAGGTGGTTCATAAGTCGATTTACCTTTATAAAAAGTAACAGATATACAGATAACAGATTAATCAAAGTACAATAACCAAAATTTATCATGACAAAACTCAACAGAATTTTCAGTAGGTACTTTTTCACACTTTTTCTAGCTTAATGTTGGTAATCATTTCTAATTGATGCTTTACAACAAACAAAAGCACTCGTTGTTTATCATCCTAATCCTTTCCATTGTCGTTTTAATTAAAATTTACGCGGTGAATACCCTAAAACCAACACCAATATTATTTCGCCTCCAACCTCACCCTCGCACATAAATTCAAATTTCTTAGAGCTGGCAAATCTGGTATTGTCTCCGTCAAAATGAAACAAAACCCTGTATTTATCATTCAGAGATAATGATGAGCTGAAAGAGGCAGCGTTCATACTGATAATGAGGAACCTGGCTCTCAGATCCGTCATCATTAGGACGTCGCTGCAGGCTTTCTGTTTTCATTAAGACGCCAATGTTTCAAATGCAGATGAAGGGTGTAGGGTGTGGATTAATGCAACACCTTTCACTCCACACCTATTAGTACGTATACATGTGTCCTTATAATAAGGCGGGTTTTCTCATTAGGATTTCAATTCTCGCTCTCTCTGTTTCGCGCGAAACAGAAGTGAAACTGTTTTGTTTTTTGTTATTTCCTGTGCAAAACAAGGTTGGCAACCTCTGCATTCGAACAATGAGAATAAAGAATACAATGCATTTGTGAATGCGTCTTTTCTGTAGACCCTCTACGTCGTAGAGGTGTAAATGTAATAACTATAGTAACAATTTCTTGGCTAGTAATACTTTTTAGTCCAATTAAAAAATGAATCTGATTAATAAAATAACCTGGCTTGGCAAGAGGCCATTACATTAGTTAGATGCAGTGTTGATACCTACAAAGGTAACATGAATGGCAGTATGCCAGAACATTCGTCAAAACTGTCGCCAGAACACAACTTGAAACTTAACAAACTTTTCAACGACGCTATTAGCACTGCAGTTGCGTTTTACAATGTTTTTTCAGACATTTTTGAATTCTTTATTATTGTGAGTTTATGTTTATGTGGTATCTTTGAAACCTGTACCAATTTGGAAAATCCTTTACCTTACCATGAGAGGTACTTACATAAATTATTCTAAATAGACTACGACTGTTCACACGGCAAAATCGGAATAGACTGTTAGGTATTTTGATTGAACAGGCACTTTGACTATAGTCAAGGGGCAGTTTTTGTGTTTAAACTGTAAACCAGCCTCTTTGAAGTGATCCTTGAGATACTCTTTGAGGGTCCTACTGAAATAAATAGTTTTTATTTCTTTCTATTTTTTTCTGTTTTATCTTTTTATTGTAAATTATGTCTTTTATTTGTTTTCTTTTGTGTACAATAAAGTGTTTCTTCTTCTTTATCTTCTTCTTCTTCTTCCTCTTCTTTCTTGTACCTTTATTAGTTCCGGTGATGGTGCAGCTTAATGTTTTTTTGAGTTTGTTTACTTTCTTTCAACATCTCATCTCATCACAAGGCTTCAACATCTTTATCTCATTATTTATCAGCCAATTTTATAGAACAACATTAACTTTCATCAATGGCTATGATAGCTTTCCCCCATCTGCTATTACGTGGCTTTGGCTGAAATTCAAAACGATATTTCAAAGTCGCATCCGCAATATGTTAAAGTTTGCATTCGAAAAGCGTTCAGCTTTTAGACAAACATTATTCCAATCATAGTGCCAATATAAACAACGAGCCAGTTAGTCAAGTGGAATAGAGCCTCGAATTTCCTTCTTGTCGTAGGTTTGAATCAGTAGTGCAGTATTTCGTTTTGAAAAAATATATCCTACAATAGGACCTCTAAATGGTGAAAGAGAACGTCAACGTCTTTCATGTGAGTACAGCTGACTTAGCTGAGAGGACTAGTCCATCTCAACTATTTCCCAGCAACTAAAGTGTCTCGTTAAGTGCAGGCATCTGACGCTGTATAATTCATCTCGTAAAGGTGTAAAGGCCTAAGTTTATGTTATTTCTAGAGCGGTTTTACGCCTATGCAGATAGAAGTTTGTCTACGTATAGGCTCAGATTGCATCTTATTTGCTAAAGTAGGGCGCTCGGGCCTGCATTCGTTTCGCAAAGGCTTCTGCGCTTGTAATCTGTTACGGTTTACTTAACCTGCCACCTGAGAAAAACTAGCGTTTGCGGGAGTTTTTTTCGTAGTCATTATAAAACTTTTGTACTGCTTTTCCACTTTTGTGTTTCACTGCAGCTTTTAAGCTTTAGGTTTTTTGAAAATACTCTTACTCTAGATACGCTTTTTTTATACTTTCGAAGCTATAGTCAATACACATTAGATAAATGCCTAGAGGAATATAGGATGTTTACTAAGATGAAATGAGGTCATGTTCATTCATTGATCATGTGAAAAATATTAGAAACAATGTGTTAGAAATACATGTAGAGCACACATCCTTGGGTAATAATAAGCTATTGTAGTCTTTATACATACAGCAGAGTATAGTTTATTCGTTCTCAAACGTTGTTCCGGTTTATGAAGTAAATTTCTGACGGTAGACAAAACCTTCCTTTTACTTTACGTAGTCGGGTAAAAATGAAGGCAAATGCGTGCACAGCGCTCCTTCCGGACTTAAGGACCCATTTCTCACTCCATGTAATTGTGGTACTTTGCGTAAGTGGGACAGAGAAAAAAGTTAAAAAAGTTTACGTACCTTTTCACCTTATCGTAATCTTTATTGCGGGTGGATTTTTCTTTTCTGCGCTCGCTTTGTTCAGAATTCCAGCACCTTGCATTTAGAAGTTCAGAATGTTTTTTGTTATTCTTATTATCGGTGAAATGGCTAGGTAGCAGATGGTTTTTTTGCTTTAAACTTCATGACAAAATGTCGTTGAATTTTTGCTTCAAGGAATCGGTCTTGAATATACACGATTGCACTTTCAACTTTGAAACGTTGAAAAATTCACCACACTGAAATTATGAGTTTAAAATAAATAAATTGAATAAAACAGCTACTTAAAGTAATTTGTTATAAAAAGTGAATAAAACTATATTACAAAGTTTTTTGATGCCTCCTAAGACATCTAGTCAAAAAAATGAAATATTTCATAAATATTTTATTACTTGCACTTACATTAATTAAATGTCTGTTCATCATCAAAAGTTCTTAACTAAATAATTCGTTTGTCTTCAGTTTGAAATTTACGAGGCTAAAATGGCCCTTAGCTTATCAAGGGAACGAAAATAGCGACCTCTTTTGATCGTTCAAAAATAAATGAGCTCAATTCCTCAACATAAAGACTCCATTGATCTCCAATGACTGCAATATTGAAGTGATTAATGACCGTACCTATACCAGAGTAGTCTTACCAAACTATAATGGGATAAAACTGATAAGGCATGGAGAACTGACAGTATTATGATAAACAAATTAACAGGAAAGTCGAGACTGTTTAGGACACCCTATTAGTTTTCATAAAAGGTGCATTACCAGTCACGTTTCTGTATCAACTTATTTTTATTACGTTCGTTCATGCTAAAGACCGATCTAGCATAGCACTGAAAATAATATTTTGAAAAAAAAAGGTAGGTACTTTTAGCCTTGTTTTTCATCTTTGCGGGTAGTTTTAGTCAAAAGAAAAAATGGTTTTGATCAGTTCTACCCACATTCACTTTAATTTTACTAAATTATAGTAATTTTAGAGATGTCACTCAGGCTGTTATTTTATTTTGAACTTTAACGTGAACGAAATAAGGGCTTTCGGATTTAGGAATAATTTAACTAGTCAGTATTGCAACAGAATCGATGCCATTTAAGGAATGAAGTTGTGAGAAATATTTAATTTTAATTTCAATCACTTTGAATTTAATCATCAAAAATTAAATGTTCATACTGAAGCACTGTAGTTATCTACCTACTCTGTCTGAGGTTATTACAGAGTTACTCATAAGTTAATTATTGTATGGAAGTATGTGTCATGTTGATTAGTGCTCGCTCCAATACACCGTTTGTTTACAATTTTATCGTTATAACATGATACGTAGAATATATGATTATGAGTTCATTAACTTTGAAAGATCTACATAACATTATTTATGTCCTAGACATAGAAATCGACAAGTTAGTCTCCTTTTGTAAACTTGTGTAGCTTTTTTTATATTTTGTATCTCTTCTCATGTCTAATCACAATGACGTCATACATTCGACAACCCTGATTAGTTGAGAGGTTCTCAAACTGGGTCAAATTGTCAAGGCTTTAAAAATCCAAAGGCAGTTTGCGACATTTTCGAAGCTTTCAGTGGTTTTGCCATTAGTGCACACATTATCAGATTACCTACCATGCATCTTTGAAAGTAGGTCGTAACATGTTGCGTTCATGCCGTCATCCCCTTTCATAGACTGCTTTGATACAATGCATCAAAGCTTTGACCTAGGACCGATAATAATAATGTCGTTTTACTCTTGGTTCTATTCTACGTCAAAGCTTTTACGATGAGCTTCCTATGATGTGCACTCAATACTAGTTTGTCTAGCAAACTAAATTTTGAACTAGGTTCTATACATGGCATGTTGCACACACAAAAATGTTAGGTATGATACCTAATTAAGTTTTTTCTAGTAATGTCTCTCAATAGGCTTTTGACCTTTCAAATCTTCTCGCTTTCACAGAAGGTGGAAATGTTCTTGGCTCGTTTCCCTCTTACAGCGGCATGGATTAATTAATGGTGTTGAAACTAAGAGCTTAAATACAGGATGTTCGAGAGCTTAGGCTTTGTTGAACTCAAGAACCATAGGTCCCAAATTTCTTTGAGGCACCTTTTTGTATCACCTTTTAAATAGGTACTGCCATGAGGTCACGCTCACTCAAGGGACATTATTTCCATTCTTGAGTTTTTTTTCACGAAATTGGGTCGAAACATGTTGCGTTCAAAGCTCCCTCTAAGGTGGTCGTCAATTGGGCTCTTTTGTTCAGTCAAGCCTAGGAGCTTGTATTAATCTGCTTTGATCTCGGCCTCATGGTGGGCTTATGTTATCTAAGTACCTACCTATGGGTATGTTACGCAACTTGGGGCTTGGTTTATATTTGGTATAACCTACCTATTATATTTTTTTGTTGTTCGCATGTTTTAAATAATTACATAACATTATCTAAATTAGCTTTTAAAAACTAGATTTGGTAAGATAAGTTTTCTCAATGCGTGATTTATTGAAATTATAGCACCTATTTTGTCCCGACGTAGCATAAAACATAACGATCAGTTTTGCAATAAGAGGCACGCAATACAGGTTTCACGTTTCAGTATAAAAAACAACGTATAAAAAACGGTATTTTACGAAATAGTAGGTCTATGTACCTACGAAGGGAGGCGGGCAAAAACTCAACAGTAGCTCTACTACCTAAGGTCAAAAGGCAGACAGACTTCTTTGTTAAGCTGCCAGCATAATATCCCGCTTCAGAGTCAGAAATAAAAATAAACAAAACATTAATGAAGTGAAGGATATCTAATTAGTCTGGCACGAGGCGGTGGAGTGGAAGAAAATAAAATAAAGTAGCTATGACTGCCTGATTAAAGAATTAACCGTCGCGTGCGTGATCGGTAAGCGGGGTGAGTTAGATCGATGGGGCAATCGCTCTTACATTGTACTTACCTACACTAAAGCTTTAAGTTTTGTATAATTGTCATTTTATTAAGTGAGGTAGAGTAAGAAGTTAGATAGTCTCTCTTGTAGAACCTAATCCTTTTGTGATGTGATAATTGATCTCTAACTAAATGTATAGAGTAGGTAGGTACCTACAGTCAAAGGAATTTGACAAAACCTTGAGGTACAGAATTGAGGTTCATAAGAAAAATCTAAGTATATAAAATTCAAAATTCAAAATCCAAAATGTTTGCACTTGAACATAATTATTTCGCAAAAATACTCTACTTATGACTTCAATCGAGACTGGAAAGTTTTGCATGAAACCCTACAAAGAAACATTTATACTTAACCATTTACCTACAACTCGTGCCCCAACATTTTAACTTAAGCACAAAAGGTTTACCGCAACCATGGCTGACTCATATTTCAGTGAAGGGTGGTTTGACCGTTATTATTAGGTAGGTAGGTACCTACCTACTCTATTTTCTTCAGACTTCACATGAAACGACGTATTAAAATTAAATATTTAGAGGTTAGTGAGCCCTACAGACATAGGCTAGTTAGCCATCAATAGGTGATGGATGGATAGGATAGTAATGCGAACTGTTATCCGCCTATAAGAATATTACCTAAGTAGGTAGGTACCTACCTATAATAATATACATAAAGAGTACGTAGAGCAGGGTTATTTTGTTTGACATAAAATGGTATCGCAAACCAATAATTACCCTACCTAAGAAATACAAAACAAACTTTGTTTACCAATGTGATTTTTTGTATTTTCCAGGCGCAACGGTAGTCGCAGAGGTATGGAGGGCGGTAGCGGCGTCGTGTACCGAGTGGTGGGCCGCACGAGAAGCAAGGCGGACTGCGGCCAGCAGACTGAGCGCACGCCCCAGCCTGGGAGACAGGATACCACGTGGAAGAAGTACACCGACAGTCCTGGAGTGGGTGCACCGGTTTGTGTTTATTTGTAGCTTAGAATTGGGTGCTGTCTATAGTTCTACAGCCTATACAGCCTGTATGAGAAGCAAGACAACGATTGTGTATTCTCCTCCAGCCTTCTAGACTGGTCCAGACTGGTGGTGGATTATTTGCATAAATTTGGATGATAAAGTGTTTGTTCTTTTAGTCAAATAGTGATCTTACTTAAAGTACCTACCTACACTACCAAGGGCGATCTAAGGTACCTACTACCTAAGTATCCTATTTATTTCCCTACTTTATGCTTGTTGCTAAATGTAGGTAAGTTCGTGTGAGTGCCCTAAAAACTGTGCCAACTCAAATTAAGGAGTTCTAACTAAGTGTTGATGTTGTAGATTTTCAACTTAGTACTCTTACCCTAACAATAATTTCAGAGCCAGCCAGCCCCAGCGCCTCCCAGTCCGTCTCACGGTCGGCGAAGTGATAAGAGTGAGAGACGCACTGGACATCATTCTCCACAGCATCATAAAAGGGAGAAGCTCTCCGCTGCCCAACAGCTTGGGATCGCGCCTCATCCCCAGGTTAGTAAAAATCTATGGAATTTTGGTAATAAACACAACACCTACCGGTTGCTAAGTGCAGAGGTAAGTACTTACCTATAGTTAGTACTTAGGTTAGTAGGTACCTACCTTCCTACCTACAAAATATAATATTTTTTTTGCAGTATGCGCAGAACTCTTCTAGCCAGCAGCATTCGTCAAGAAGTGGAGGATCGCAGGTAGGATCTATTGTTTTTTTGAATCGGTAGGTAATAATACAACCTACTTAGTTGCAATAACATGCGTGCAAAAACAATTCAAGGATTTAACAATATTAAAAATGGACCTACCTAGACCAAGGTATAAAAATGATAGGTTCGGTAGGTAAGGTACCTACCTACCTACCTACTTTTAGTTTCTGGGCAATCATACTCAGTACTCCAGACAGATCTAGAAATACTTAATTAATTATTACTTAATTAAATAATTAAGTAATAATTAGTAATAATAATTAAGTCTAGGGGTTAATCTAAGTAGGTAAGTACTTATGTTTTTTTTCATAATGTTTTATCATTATTCATTGGATCTATTAATTTCAGCTCCAGTCTCCTAGTGGTGGATCAAGGCCCTCCAGTGTGTCGAGTGGTGGGAACGGAAGCAATTGTTCATCCAGTAAAGCGAAAGTTCCTCAGAACTTTGGATACGTAAAGAGGCAAAATGGAGTGCAGCAGCCATCTCCACAACCGAATGGAGCACAGCATCACGCACAGCAAGGACATAGTGAGTGTTCGATGCTGATTTACCGCCATCTAGCGGTGGCCTAGCACTTTGGCTACGTACAGCCTATTCTATTCAACACTAGGTGGCGTTCGAAACCAAAAATTAAATTATTTTTAACACTGGCAGCTTAATTAAAATCAGTCAATTCCAAAAAGTCAAATCAGTCAATGACATTGACAATATTGTCAATTTAAAAAAAGTAAACAAAAACAATAGCCGACCGACCGACCGGTGGTGCGGTGCGGTGGCCGGCCGGCATTTTTTGTGTCAGTTCGATTTTCAATTTGTTTGTCTTAAAAACGTCAAATAACAATCACTCACAGAGTACCTACTATTGTATAACTAATCAAACATACGACTATTACGAATTACAATATGAATACGACTATTCAGCAGTTCTTTTGTTTTTCATCTTGTTTACAGACGGTGGAAGAACTGCGCAAGTTTCTGCCGTGCCAAGAACTAAAGTTAAAGTGTCTGGTGGCACACAAACCTGTACACAAGATATGCAAAATCTTCAAATTCACAGTAAGTTTACACTACAAGTGGCAAATTTAAAAGATCCGACTTTAATTTCAAAGAGAGCAATTTTTTGCACTCCTGAGTGCATTTTTGTTCAAAACACTGGAGTTCCTCATCAGATCCTTAAAATTTTTAAGGGACCACACGGGAAGCACCAGCTTTTAAATAAAAAAAAAGAATAGTCAAAACCGGTTCACCCAGTCGAAAGTTCTGAGTTAACAAACATTTAAAAAATGGTTGAATTGAGGAACTCATCTGATTTATCGTACTATTTGCACAATCATTATGCGAACTTAATGAGAAATTATTAGGAAATAGAGAATAGAACCGTTTAGTTAAAAATTATTAAATGATGCTTTTTCGATTTACAGAAAATGGCATTGGACCTAAATCTTACTCGTTGGGCGGCACGGCTGCAGCACAGTTATCTGCATCAGTTAGAGAACGACTCCTCGGCTCTCAGTCACTGCCCAAACCTGGAACACATGAGTTTGCAGCATTATTCCATCACCACAGGTATATAATTATATTTTTATCCATTATATTTTAAATCATTTCTTCTTTACTAGTAAGTTTATGATATAGGATAAGGTCTTATTATTTAAGAATTTGATAATTTTACAGGGAAAACTATTCAAATTGTATGCTTAAACTTGAACTAAAATATTAAAAGTAATGATTGTGTTGCTACATCTTAGTCAATAAAATTTAAAGCGTGTGGTACCTACAATTTTTTTTATAAAAGTGGGTCTGAGTTAGTAAAGGAAATAATTTTACTGATCAAATACTTGTAAATTTGGTAATTTTTACACAAATCTAGCCAATTTTCATAATAATTTATCTGAAGAAATATGAAGCAAACTTCAGCTTGGCCTAATTATACGCAGGCCTTGGCAATCATCTGGGTAGAAATGAAACTACCACAGAACAGAAACCTCTAATTAATCTGGCTGGCAGAAGATGATTCATTTGCTCTTAGCTACAGGAATGGCTATGAGGAGTTTTAATTGAAATTGTTCTCCAGGGCCGTATTTAACCAACTTTTGTTGGGCTGCCTTTGTTAAAGTTCTGTCTTTGTTCTCTTTATCTAGATTAAATGAATAGTAAGAAAGACACCTTTTTGCAGTAATGTAATAGGTAGGTAGGTACTTGATCATGAAGTACCTACCTACTAATAGTACTTTAATCAAACATTTTCTTTAAAATACCAGCTTTATTATGTATGTACGTACCTACCTATCTATGAGTATAGTTAGGCAATAGCCCTGGTGGTATAATCAGCACTGTTAAATAAAGAACAATGAAGAAAGCAAATAAATTAATACTTTTTGTATAATTAGCACTGTTCAATTGAACAACATTAATTGAGTTTTATGATTAAAAGTTCATTACTCTATGTGATATTTATCATCCAGTGTTCATTGATTAATTATTATCAATTTATTTGCCCAGTACATCTCTGGACTAAATGAATACAATGATAGACTCAGTATTAACTCATTGTGGACAAACATTTTGTCTTGGAAAGACATGGGATATATATGTCAAACTTATTTACTTTAGAGTTACATTGATACTGGCACTTCAGAATGTCACATACATTCAGGTATTTTTTTTCTAGTAAGCAAATAGGTTTATCTCTGTTTATATTGATATCAGTGTTTTTTTACTCACAAACTTGAATAGTTACCTCTATTTTGATCTTTGCTACTTTGAGTTAAGGTGTAGTGTAGCAGTTTTGACTATTTTTCTCTAAAGTTTATTATGTGTGGGAACTTTTTCTTTAAATTTCATATTTCATCAGTACAAATTTAGACCTCATGTAAGCTACTCCAAACTCCAACATACCTATACTTAAGTAGACAATGTTAATTCTTAAATTGCAAATAAGTACATTTTTAAAATGTTTGAATTTTTTTTTTCAGAGTCACACCGAGAGGTGGGATGAAAATCAGTGATGGCAGTCTTTCAGACACGCAGACATACTCTGAAGTGAAATCAGACTACGGAATACCATATGCGCCTTGGCTGAGACACAGGTATATTCTCATTTCTTATGTATGTGAATGTTTGGGTTTTGTACAGACCAGTGATGTGTTTTTTAATTAAATAATCTGATTATGCTGTCATAGCATTATCATAATCATTTTCATTATCTGTTCATTCTGTGTGTCCCCATGTCTTGTGCCACATTTACTGAATTAAAAAAATAACTTGAATGCGTCTTATGTATCATAATCATGCTTTTGTTTTCCTGTTTCTGCTGGCCAGTTGGATAATTAAATCTTTAAATATGGGGGAGAATGTATATTCTGAACAAATATATAACTTTTATAAGCAAACATTCCTTTAATATGTACAAGAAACCTATAACAGCTGTTGTATCTAATAAGCAAGAGACTTGTAATGTTGATTAAAGCTACTCCTAAATGTTATGTTGAACTTAAAGGTTATTTTTTATCTTTAAGACTGAATCAGTCATCTATTTCAGAATCAGTTTATTAATTGGGTATTGGGTAATTTGTGTCTGACATAAATGAATTTTATTTATTTGTTATTGAGTCGTCAAATGCAGTGAACAGAAGTTCATAAAGCAAAATGTGAATATGTGCTAAATCTTCAAGATTGGGATACTGGTGTAGTTTTATTTCGTTTTAAAAGCCAGTCCGCACTGTCCAAGGTGTTAACAGCACATGTAAATAGCCACTGGCCAGCACCGATCACGTTTCACCATTTCAGCAATACATACTCCGCGAGCGGGCGGCTCTCGGAAGGCGAGAGTATGGAGTCGCTTACGTCGCTGCATTCGGCGCAGGCGCACAACCACACATCCTCACCTAACTCACACCATCGCAGCTCACTCACACACAATAAGCTGATCATGCACCGTGACGCTCAGGGCTCCAGGTTAAACAGGAGCAACAGTATTAGGTAGGTCTATTATATCAATACATTGAGTGCGACTAATACTATCAAGAATTTGAATTTACTAAGAAAGATAGCAATGTATTGCTATCGATCCTTAAGAATTATTATTGAGACAGCTATCTCTCATAAAATGGATGAGGAGGGAACAGCTATAAGATTTTAGATGAGCTGGCATTAGGCAGCATATGAATTAACGGTCAAATGAACGAACGGTGCACAATGTATGGCATCGTACTTGGCTTACCTAAGTTTAAAGTTTTCAGGGGTAGTATCTATGTAGTTTTTATATTATAAAACTAGATTTCGAGTTATTTAACATTTTTGCGATTTTCGCGTTTGTGCTAGCGATTGTCAGATATGAACACCCGCTGGCATAAAATCATGAACTGTTTAATGATGTTTTTGAAGCAATAGATAATTTAATAGGGTACCTAATTTAGTTTTTTGCTCTTAATGAACCTAATGAGTCAAATTATAAGCGAGTCGCTGTATAGAAATTTAAATAACATGTTGAAAAAAGAATTGCATGTCTGATTGATTGTATTAGAATTATTTCGGTACCTATCGAATGAATACTAAAAGGTACATAACAAGTTTACAAAGTTCATTATAATTTATTCGATTTGTCGTATGCGTCCATAGAACAGGTTATCATCATTCATTACAAGTTGCACGAGTCCACTGTCTTCCAAATTAGTTTATTAGCATGGACTTTACCACCTTCTGATAAAGCTCAAAACGGTATAATGCATTCTGGGGCAATCAATCCAAACAGCGTGTCTTTGTAATCCAGGTCATCCTTTCTTTATCACGCTTGTATTGAATCTATTACATACCATGTTCATGTACTGCTATTATGTATTCTTATGTAAGATTGTTTATGTATTTTTATGTAATAACATGATGTAAAGTACTGGATGTTGAATTTTTAGCTACCTCAGAGATAGGACATTTCCAAGGTAAAGCCACAATGAATGGATGTACAGTTCATGTTTGCTTCAACGTGGCACGCTTCATACAAACACAAAACTATTGCATGACTTGAACTTGGCACGGCTTAAATTATATACGCCATTACTGCTAAGTTTTTAATAAAATATATTAAATGAGCAAAACATAATCTTAACGAGGCGAAATTAAAATTTCATTAAAAAACTGCTTCAATTTTGTAAGAGGTACAATTTTCTGCACTCTGGATTTGCATCTCTGTTCACAATTCCGAAGATTCTAGTCAGATCCTCACCGATTTTTATGGGACCATATTGGGAGTGCCTAAACCTAAGGTTCTCGCAGTTTCCAACAAAAAGATAATTTACAAAATCAGTGCACATACATTTAAGTTCCTAATGTCGAACATAGAACCTCCTCCTTTTTGAAGTCGGTTAAAAAAACCAGCACACTTTTTAAGCACTTATTCACAATTCAATTTCTCACTTTTTCTTTAAACAGTGTACCTATTTGTATTTAAACTATGCTTAATTTAAATATTGGTAATGCAAAGTCCATTTGCATTGAGAAAGGAGGGCAAGTGCTATCAAAACATTGAAGTCAATAGGCTTTTGTCGTACGTATGCTAAACGTATTGTGACATGTATCATGCTAAATTCAAGGCTTCTTTCACAACTTGCGATTATACCAACAATTTTTCTTAAAATGGTTCGATTTTCATAGTTAATGCAGTTACACAATCACACAACAGGATGTGTGTTATTATTATTAGTAAAGTATTTACGAGTAAACTGTGGCAAATCAATAAAATATCAGACAATCAATCACAAAACAATAATTTGCATAAACTTTTTATGTAGCTTTAAATTGTGACTTGAAAAATTTAAACTTTATCATTTTGATCTTTATAAATGAAGGACTGTTTACCGATTCGATGGATCCGTAAATAGTCCATTAGTCACATTATAAAACACCCTCTCTTCAGTTGTCCAGAGATCACCTTAAAGATATTGCTCTACTTAAATACTAATATACTTTCGTGTGAATTTTTTAATCAAGTGTGGCATAATTGTGTGCCCTTAAGGGGTACCTTTCCTAAGGGGCTAAAAAATGTTCCCTACTCTAATTTATTACCCATATTGGAAGAGTTGTGAATGATGCCTTAAGCCGCTGTAAATGTTCTTACCTTATGAATGTCCTGACTAGCTTTCTTAAACATAGTACTGATTACAGATCTACTAAATCAGAGAAGCTGTACCCTTCGATGCTGCAGAGATCTTCAGAGAGCGATTACGAGCCTTATTATTGTTTACCTGTCCAATACGGACCAGGAGGTCAAGGTAAGTCTTTGATTATTTCTAATTTGATAGCCAATAATGGGTAACCTAAAGAAGTAAACCAAAAGGTATGCTCATGTCCTTCCTCTGCTTGTTTTTATATTTTTTTCCTATATTTTTTTAAATATTTAAATACGTTAAATACCCGTTTGCTTAATGCTTTATAGTATTGTATTCTGATCGCGAAAGTTAAAAAGACAATGTAATTTGTTAACAGCATTGAACTACGGAGTATCAGAGCCACCATCGCCTTCTCCAAGGTCAGCGCTGAGTCCGACCCACCAACCGGGCAATGTGATGCACACTCCGCGGCATTCACATCACTATCCTAAGAAAAATGACGACGGTAAGTCCTTCTATTAGCAGTGCAGCGCCCGTGCCTTACGGTTAGCGCGATATAATGTGACCGCCGAACGTAGGTCGTGCATTATGATCAGTCGGTACGAAAGAGCTAAACAGATTTATCGACAGCAAGTGCAACAGAGATAGTGATATTTCCGGGTAAGTCCTTCTATTAGCAGTGCAGCGCCCGTGACTTACAGTTAGCGCGATATAATGTGACCGCCGAACGTAGGTCGTGCATTATGATCAGTCGGTACGAAAGAGCTAAACAGACGTATCGAAAGCAAGTGAAACAGAGATAGTGATATTTCCGACGACTGCGACGCTAATCGCAATAACTATGTTCTCTCCGGTCAACTTAGATTGCGCTTACTGTAACGTTTGCTGGTTAACGGCCAGTCTCAATTCTATCTATCTTACCTACCTATCTATCTTCGGTTTTGCGTACAGTCGGTAGATATTTTTTTTTTTTACAAAATAATGACAAATATCTACCGGCCGAAAGACGTTCTTCATATATCATTGAAGCGAGTGGCATTAAAAGCGAAGATTCTGCGCTTCGGAGGGCACGGTAAAGGTAGGTTAAACGCAAGGTATTTTCTGTGAAGGTACTTTATGATGTCGTTTAAAAATATTTACCAAAACATGTGAACACAAAAACTACGTTTTCAGTGAAGTGTAATTATTTCACACTCGCCATCATTAAAGTATCCCATATCGCTATACAGGGTGTGGGACCCGCTCCCGAAAACTAAAACTCTTTTCAGCATTCAGACCTTGTACGAATGCTTAATAATGTAGGTCTACGTAAAATATGGCATTTATAAGAACTATTGGACTTTAGCAATGTTAAATGTTGTCAAGGTCTAGTAAATTCAACAATTGAGCACAAGATACAACAGCAAAATAGTCGTTTTAAGCAAACTGAGATTCAAATTGACTTTGAAGTTGACATATTTTGGTATTATACAACGGACCGTTTTTTTTCTTCGGTTTGAATCTATCCGAAGTCATTCTGCTGAACGGGGTTAGCACAAAATGCGTTTTCCTTGTTTAAAGCTTTTCTTTTTGTAAGTGGGCCTACACCCTGTATAGCCAGATGCCGCAGAATGTCGTAACATGTGGTACTCATTGCCTGCATTCGGTTTCATTAAATTTCACTAACGACTTCGGGAATTAAGAGCGAATAAATTTACAGGAATTTAATCATCATCAACATTAATCTTTCCAAACTCAACCTGCTGAATGGGGTCAGCATAAAATGGCTTTTTCTACCTTAGCATGTCATCAAGAAAAAATGATGCAAAGGAAACGACTTACTACATTTTCTTCTCTAACATGACAGAGACTAGTAGATGAATTTGGCTTGGTTTTATTGAGGTTTTAATTGTTTTAAATGCAACTATCTTTGTACTGTAAGTCCTGAATATGATTACTCTTTCGTAAATATTTCGATCGTGATTAGGTGCCTTGTTATACTCGTAGGTATACTAGTATAGAAGACATATTTTTTTTCATGATATGTAAATTATCATGAATAAAAAATGCCTTCTGTACTAGAAGTACTGCTTACTTTCTTAGATAATTTAAATCTACTCTATTTATAGCACCAAGTAAAAGCAAGTGCAAGTTGAACATAACATAAATAATTAAGGCATACCACAAACCGACTAATGTATGTTGTCTTTATGACAGGATAAGAAAACCATTATCCCGCAAAAAGCGTTAGTAGCTCTGCAGGTGCGACACTTCACAAAGTAATGTGTATGTATTACTGTGGAGTCTTGATGGACCAAGAATGATACACCTGTTTGAGCACTCAGCTTATTGCCTTAGGCAAAAACGGAACATGCCATATTTGACCACAATATCTTTTAAATCGATGATACAACGCTAGGAATGTTGATGACTTGTAATTCAAATCTATTTTAATGGCCGTGGAAATCACTTTAAGTGTACGTGTTTTTGTATATTTAAAGACAAGCACTAAAGGTTTACACCATCTCTGAGAAAGGACCTAAGTAATATAAGGGCGCCTTGCTTAACACAAAATACGTTTTACTAAGTCGCTAAATACGTTTATCGAACGTATTATACCTACACCAAAGCCTAGGACCTGTAGAGCTATTCTATAAACTCGAAGAAGAAGAATCCGCAGTGAGATTCAAATTTAATATTGTGTAGAACTCAACCGCGCCTGGGATGAGTGTGCAAGTGATTTAAAAATAAATTATATAATGGTCATTCCCAAGTCATATCAACTCTGAAAACTCAAATTCACTTGTCGACAAGCGACAGGTGAGCTCGGTCACTTGAATGAATTCGAGTTCGTATTTTCACAGAATGACTCTACTGTTAAGGATAAATGTATTTAAATAGAATAGAAATAGAAAAATATTTATTTACATTCACTCACACACATTACAACCGTACCTACACTCTACAGGTACAATTATTTGTAGGAAATATTTTGAGTGAAGCAAATTGGTCACCACTCAGCATTTGCTGTAGAAGCTTAGCTTAGCAACTACAGCGCTGGTTTTCAGTGATATATTTGACTATCATTATGCAATATAAGATATCGATAGTGAGTTTGTTCTTATTGTGATGTTTGTGAACAGCGCATGGCTCCACTACGTCCCTGGTGTCGACTGCATCGTCGCTCGCCGCCGGCGCGGGCTCCGAAGAAAGGCAGGCTCATGAGGTAACTTCTGTTTTATGAAAAACCCACACTATTCCATCAAACTACATACATCATTCTTTTGTTTTGATTTGTAAGAATTTATATTATGCTGCAATGATGATCCCTTGGTATAAAATTGTCTTTAATGATACTCTTTTTTTTTTCATTTCATTTCTAGAGAAAACGTTTTAGGAGTGTGCCTACGTACTTACGCTCGTATTTATAGACAAGTCAAAGTAATTACTCAAGCAACGATTTTTATTCTATAGTTAAGAAATTGCTTGAAGTAAGAACTGTCTAGTGATGTGGGTAGTCTGATCCGTGAATAAATAATATAGCAGTTAGAGATTGTTGTGGGAAGATTGTTGGTACTTACCTAATATAATTTCTAAACCTTGTCCCACTCTGATGGCGCGGTTGCCTGTATTCATTACTTCAGTGACGCGCATCTTGAACTTAATAGAATAATGAGGTCATTGAAGTTAGAAAATATCCAAACATTATCTAAGTAGGTACACAAAAACTACTAACTTTATGTTGCTACACGGTAAAACACGGTAAAGATGTAACTCGTTAAACAGTAAAGACAAACTTTACTTCCGCACTGTTAATTTCATAAAGTTGTATGCAGCACAACATCAAAGTGGTCCAAATCGCAGGCATCTGCTTGTCCGTAATAAATATACGACTAGAATTAATTTAAGCCCAAGTTTCCATTTGCCTCCTGGCGTTCAAATTTATCCGAGTTTAAAGCGGACGCTTCATTAAGCTTCATTTGCAGGTGCGAAAACTAAGACGAGAACTCGCTGACGCTAAAGAAAAAGTACACACATTGACGACGCAGCTCACCACTAATGTAAGTACTAATTTAGTTAAAACGACAGGTTTATTATCACACCTTCCTCTCCGATAATATTACACCGGATCTCGACCGTAAACGAAACAGTTTTAACTACAAGTTGCGTAATTTGCATAAGCCAATGATTTGGAAACTGAGAATCAGCATCCCCATAACGCAGGTGCAAGGAAATTACCGAAGCTCTTGAATTCTAACCCCTCTTTTCTTAAAATTATGAGTCAAGAAAAAACTAATAATATTTATTCACTAGGCGAGATCACATTGAAACGTCTTTAGAACTGGGTGATTCTGATCCTATTATTTCGCTATCAGAACCATGAAAATCAGCAGGGCTATTGCCTAACTTGTCGCGAAACAAAATTCATCGCCATCACGAAAAAATTACAGTAAATCGCAAAAACAACTGTCAGATTTGACATTAAACCATTTTTACCGTCAATTCTGTCAGTTTTACTGTACATACTGCCCCTGAGCAGCAATCATGGTTTGGAGCCTTGCTTTATTTTCAGTGATACATAAGTCAAGCTCCAGTGGGAAGCCAGTCAAACAAAATGAGACACTCGGCTTACTACAGCGTACCCTTCTGTCAAATACAACATGGAAATATTATACAAATGAAATCGAATCTGTCAAACTGCATCAGGTAACCGGCAGCCTGTATGCGCACGGTAATTTGATAGGATACGCTACGACAAAATAGTCAGTACCTTCTAATAATATCGTTGTGATTGTGTCCAATGACATTGCTTCGTAAAACGTTGGCGGTACCTATTATAGTGTGGGTTGTAGTCAATCATGTTTGATTGTATCGAGATGAGTAAAAAGCTGATCATTTTATCCTCATTCAATATAAGACTAATTTGTCTATTAAATTTTTCCTACAAGTAGCTATTAGAAGATGATGATCTCAATTCATGATAGCTACATTATTTATACATTCTTATTGCGATGCGTAAGGTTACTCGGATAAAGCATCGCACCGCACATGTTTACGCTGACATACTGTCTGCGAGGCGCAATATGGTGTAACTCTATATCAAAATGATGTCGAGCTTATCTTTTTAATTTACATTCTGCGGTTTACAACAGGTCGAACTCATCTTTACTTACTTTCACTGGAATGCTATACCATCTTGAGCATCTGACTACCTACTGGGGCCGTAGCACCACCTAATAAAAGTAATATTACTGTAATGTTATTTCATGGCAGTTTACTTATTAATATTAATAGAAGATGAATTTCTAATTTTCAAATTTTCTTAGAAGAAAACTGACATTAAATAACATTACTTACAGTAATATTACCTTTAATAGGTGGTGCTACGGCCCCCGGACTTATAAGGGCTTTATTTGTCAAGTTACGTTAAAAACCTAGATAATTAATTTTACGTTCGTGGGAAAAATCTGACGGCCTAGTTTTATCTGCGGTCAAATGTCAAACATTCAACACGATGAATACAAATGAGCTAAAAACGGAACCGTATCGTTTGACCCTTGATATAATATCAACATTAGTGCTCTAAAAGAAAACGTGAATTTATTCGCCACGAGAGCTATCCGGTAGACAATCTCCGTTCGAAGTTGTGCCACATATGACTTATTTGGTGACGTGTTCCATATCAGTCTGCTGATAAGCCGAGGATCGTGGAAGCCATGAAATGTCACAAAGAAGGGTCATTGAATAATATCATAGGTCCGTCCGTGAGACGCGCGGTCGCCCGCCTCGCTCCCATATCTGGCAAATGGAATGTGTGCCAAACGCCAACTGTCTTGCTACCGTACCTATACTATCTTTGGCCTGATGTCCAAGTCCTTAGCTGATAAACCTTAGAACAAGTTGTGAATCATGCAAAAGGCATTGTTTACAATAAGTTAAAACGACCTAATAGAGAAACAAGTTCAGTGAACTAAATTATTTTGAGATGTTAAGAAAAAACAAGACATGATATTTAATTTCTCTCTATCGAGTAGTTCAAGAACACTAACCTCGTTTGCTAGCATTGACGTAAAATGTATATTATTTTAAATATTACCGGGTCTCTCAATGACAGCTAAAGTGTAATATCCTATGTTATGATTATTAGATTTCATAAATGCTTTCAACAAACATCAAGTCCTCTAAATATGATAGTGCTGGATAGAGGCTACTATCTAACTACGGTGAAAAGCATCTAAAGGGAAACACCCGACTTTCTAACAGATTATCAGAAGCGTCAAGATGCAAAAGCAATTTGCTTACCCATAATTTTCTATTATTGAGTCTCATTGTAACTAAGTAATCTGCAAATCGAATAGTAGGTTAGGTACTCTCATGATTACGTTACGTAAACTGATCTTTATGACGCGAACTTATTGCGTCGCTACATAATGTTATACCTACCTACTTATATTTTACTATCATAAAAGGCCACAAGTTTACTGTAATTTGTGATACAAAGTCGTAAAATTTTATTAATGTTTACGTTAGGGCCAATAAGGGCCATCGTTATCACTAATACGTCCGATTTTTGTTGCATTTTTATGTTTCTTCTAATATAATGTCAGGCACATTTTTGAGGTAACTGTCTCATATTATTCTTGCATCAAGTAAGAAATATTCCACATCTCTGTTATTGGTTTCCAATAAATAATTATCAACGCTGTGATGTCTGTTATCTTGGCAAGTAGTATGTTGGATACCTAATGAACTAGTACCTCGTAGATGTCTACAATTTAATTAAGTATTGTGTATTCTATGCTACAACTCTGACAAACTGCGGCATTGTAATCAACAAGACATCAATTTATTTAAATATATTTTTAACTTGCAAGTAGGTACAGATTATACAAAATAAATATTCATTAATACAGGTAATACACGTAAGCGGCCATCGCTAACATTATGCTGGTAAAATACGAGTGTTTGAATAGAATTCAAATGAAGATAATGCTTCCATCATGAGTTACGCACTTCATTAGCCCAAATGCAAATATTTAGCAATGACCATCAAAAATTATGCTCATAGCAAGCCCACACACCTCACGAAGTCACATAAGTACAAAATGGAAGTAAAATTATCCTTGTAAACAAAGCATTTTAAATTCATCTCCATCGAAATGCTACATTGCAAAACGAATTAATGATTATAGGTACTTTGAGTATAGTAACAATCGATAGCATTGGCGCTCGTTAATTCCTAAGGACAAAGAAAACTGTTCAATGAGGCTCTGTTGTTTAGATGTTTTTGTTCACCTAATTCACTGGTCGGTAAAGCATGGCCGCCATAAATAATTCAACACGAGAAACCGACCGTCCATCGGTGTTCTTGCGACGCCATTGTGCTCTCGAACTGTTGTGATTTACTCGGTTGCAGGGCTAAATACATCATTCTTTGCATCACATTCTGTTTGCGCACAATAGAAGTGTTTTTTGTATAGATGCGTCCAAGAATCTTTCTCTCTTCCGCATTGCATTTACAATATCAATATTTATTACACACTGTATTAAATATTGATATTGTAAAACAGTCACAATATAGACTCTACCTTTCTGAATTTTTGTTCTATGCTTGGTTCATGACGAGAAAAGGTAAAGCAACAGACTATTTTGTCAATAAGAAACATATAGTCGAAAACATACAGTAAAACCCATCTTCATAATTACTTACCTACATACAAAGTGAAGCAATTGGTCTCAATGGCAATATAATTTGATGAATCCGACGCACTTGTCCTTAAACATTCTTGGTCACGGTTTATTAATAATGCAGATATATTATTGATTTGACTCCTAATTAGGTATATTCACGGACCAGAATATTTATAAAACTGAATAAGGTGTCATTGATATAAAAAGATTATTGGTGATACATTATTGAACTTTTAGTTTTCTGGTCATGGTCAAAAAGCCCTGATCAAGCTTACGGGTTAAAATGCCATTATTACCGTTATTGTTTTTTCTTCGATGTTGTCTTTGCCCATATTAACCACTCAAGGTAACCTGAAGCCGTAGGGTTTAATTATTTATTAATCCCAAATATAATCTTCTGACTGAAGGTATAAACATAGGTACTTACTCGTACATGCACGTTTAAGTCCAAATTAAGATTGAAAATCCATAACAGCGCTTGTTTCATAATTGCAATTGCAAGTTGCAACACGAAGTTTGCAAGTTATTATTGGCTTCATGCCAACTCCAACAAAGAAATGAACGTGATTGGAAATAATCGCACGCGTATGCCTATAAAACTACGAATGACTCATATTTGTCTTGATTGATACTAAACTTTAATTTCCAGTTGATTATGAGGTGCATCGACCGATGCAATATTTGCATATTATTATTGGTGTTGAATTGACTGATACAGATTGGCTAAGAAATTGTTTACAATATTTTAAGCAGTTATTCCTCGATGTATTTAGCTGGTAATAAAAAGGCCTGAACTATAGTTAAGATAAACTTAGCGTTTGATTGTCCTTTCCCCTTGTTGCTTATCTCGACTAAATCCTGATTCTTAGTATTGCTAGCCACTGAAATATTAAATCTTAGATTACGTTTAGTTTGCCCTGACTTAACCCTTTGTCGTTTGTTTGTGTTAGCAAAGTGTACACATCTTCATAATCTCTGCTGCGTGTGCGCAGAGACGTTATCAACTGAAACTCGAGCCCGAGGCCCATAAATCGTCCAAAGTGCCAGCGCTTGCGCAACAAGTGCCTCTCCTACATTAATGATATCGTCCCTTTTTTGCTCCTTCGTCATAAAGTAACCACGTCTGTTTTTTCTTACTGGTGATATAGAATGTCAGATTTTATAGTTTCCATAATTGTAATGACCCTTCCAAATTTACGTCACCCTTCCTTTCTCACACCCTAAATAGAAACCCCTGTCCCCATCCTGTCTATAATCAATAGACCGTGTGTTGCAGTTTGATCGGTAATCCGGGTTCCTTGGGTTCCGTGACTCAGAGTTATGTTCAATGCAGTCGGTAACCAACCCGGCACCATCACTCAAACATGCCAACCAGTGAACCAGTGTGTATTGAGCTTTGTCGGAGGGCGGACGCACGTTCGCCGCCGAACGAACCGCTTTGCACGTTGACTATAAACAAACTTTCTTGTGAATTAAACTTTGTTTCAGTGTGTGAAAAGTTTAGTGTATAAATCGTGATAGTGATTACAAACAAGTATTGATACATACTTTTTGTGGAGCACAGAGTTTTTTGATCTCCATACGAGTAAAACACGTTTGATTATAGTTTGTTGTTTTGTTACCAAGACATCCGGGTGTAATTTTCTTGTTACTTCTCCATGTTTGGTCGATAATATGATTAATTATGTTATAATGAACAGCATCCTCTGTTGTTTATTCAGTTCCATAATGACGTGCATTGTGAAAAACATTCATGACAAGAATAGGAACGTGAAGTTAGGTATCTTATAAATAAACTAGTAATGCTATGTTTTCATAAGATAATCTCAATATTTAATTTCTATTTAAACATTTTACTTATACTTTTAAGTATCAGTAAAAATCTCTAACTCAGGAGCAGGTAACTGGCGTCCCTTTTTTACCCGTGTCGTCCTTTATTAGCAGGTCCCATTCGGACTCAGTAAACAGAGTTCTTACGAGTATTTCAATTGTTGTTCCATTGAAGATGTAAAACTTTGTCACAGTAATTTAATATTTAGTGCTTTGTCATATAGTATTGTTACAGACACGAAATTTAACCAATTGTTGTCACTATTATTCTCGCTTTATTAAAAATATATTTCGAAATATAAAAACGAACATTCCATTTACAATGTGAAAATACAACTCGTAACACTTTCCAGTTTACTTTTAATTGCTAGATAGCTATGTACATACATAGTAATGAAGTTAAATGGCTGTTGTGCCCGAGGATATTAACGGGTTTGATATCTAAATTGGCGCTGGTGTTGAGGGGCAGCTGCAAAACATCAAACGCTGCTAGGATGTCAATGCAACTTGTCAATCGAGAAGAGTTGCATCTACGCATGTCTCTTGCTTACTATAAAAACGAACATCAAAGCCACCATACTCTGTTTACAGCCGTATCTGGTTTTATTTGGGGTCACCCGTTTGATACCAATCTCGTTTGATGTATTTTATATCTGAATCCAGCAGAATTTACTCGTTCAATTTTTACATCATTATGCATCATGCTTACTTTTAACAACGGTTCCTAACTCATAATGTTATAGTCGCTGTCGTCGGTTACTACACCGTAAATTCTCGGCTATTCCTTTGTGCAGATTCAATCTTAACTATACCATAAAGAAACTTCAAAGGTGATAACTACTACTGGCAATTACTGCACAAACCTATTAAATGAAACGCTAATACTTATAGTACAAGTAACAATAACGATAAATCAATATCTTTATGGTCGCGTAGGTACACGAATGGCCTTCCTTCTTTATCTCTCCTTTAGACTCTTTGTCAATCGTATGTTATATTTATTCCCAAGACATTAATGGTTCAATACAAATCAGCGACGACTAGCATTAGGTCGTGACGTCGCGTAGAAACAATTGTCAACACTCCGACACTCAGGAGGATGACTCCGGTACTCGTCCCATTTACGCAATTTGCCCACTGCCTACCGCCTCAGTAATTTAAACTGTAAATATAGCCAACTGCTCCACTTATCATATCATCTACATCAAAGATAACATTCTGAGTAAAGGCAATAAATGTCGCTCTAAAGATTTTAGGCGAAAGGACGTAAATTTATCTTATTCTTCACATTACTTACTCTACTTGATGGCTTTTTCTAATATTATACTTAGGTACTACACATTCTACTCAATCTCTTTTACTGCCTTCTAACTTCTCTAAATTGTCTAATCTAGTGAAACTATTATCGCTTTATGCTGTTTAAATAATCTGGCTTTATCAATAGATAAATAGCACGAATATCTTTGACTATGAGACATGAAATACTGATTTTATCAATTATCGTTAAGTTTATTTACTCGTGCGTGATACAGAAATGTTATTGTACCAAATTTGAGTATGAATTTATTAGTTTATGCGTTATTGCCAATTGAAAACACTGGCAGCAGTGCCTTGCAAAGTTGAATATTTATGAAGGAGGACATTTGAAAGGAGTAGACATGTGCGCCGGTGTTGAAATTATCGGCGGCGGACGCCGGCCTGAAATCGGCGGCGGCGGCGTGATTTCGGCGTGAACTCGGCGCGTATACCTAATATTTGTTTAGGATGTGTGATGTGTTATTATAATAATAATTAAAAAATGCTTACATATTTTCATACATTTATTAAAAAGTGTTAGACCGGCAATAGAAAACACTCTCACTGGGTGTGCTTGTAGCGGGTGCTGAAAGTTATTTTTTTTTTTTTTTCGGACGGATTTTGTTGATGTTAAGTGGTCTTCTGGACCTTTATAACTTCACCGGGCTTTGGCGAGTGCAGAAGGCCTCTCCGCCGGAAAAATGAATTTAAGCAAACTGACCTTGGATTGGACTGTTGCAATGCGAGGCAAGGCCTCAGGGGCCTGCCCTGAAGGGGCGGAAAGTGACGAGTGCCCCGTCGGTCGGCGAGGTCGGCATCGGGCGTTGAGCGTTGGCTTTTCGGGATAGTCGGGGACGTTTGAAACTAGGGGGTTCGGGTGGTGAGGGGCCGAATCGTAAAAGCGCCTTGCGGCGTTTTTTATGAATCCGGCGATAGACTCAAGACCGAAGTCACGATGGAGATCTACGTTGCGCGAATACCACGGGGCATCGGCGGCATTACGGAATTTGTTCTGAACTTTCTGGAGGATTCCAATGAATTTGGAATGACCGAACACCACGGAGGCGTACGTCATGACGGGTCTGATGCAGACTCTGAAGAGCATCAATTTATTTCTAAATTACATTTTGCTCTGTCTGCCTAGAATGGAATAAAGGCGGCTCAGGAAGAACTTCGCGCGGTGGGATACCGTTATGATGTGCTTTTTGAAGTCGAGGCGGTAATCAAGCGTTACACCTAAGTATTTGGCTTGTTTAGCCCATGGGATTACCTCATCGAAGAGGTACAAAGGACGAGGTTTAGGCTGACGTTTACTTTGCTTGCGCTTACGGGAGAGAGGGAGCGAGGAGGAAGAGTCCTTAGGGGGCCCGTCCTCTGCATCGGGCTTGATAGGCTTGTGTTTGAAGAACTGCTACGCTTTTGGTGGGATTAACTTCGATACGCCATTTGCGGAACCATTCGCCTAGTTGGCGAAGAGCTCTTTGCAGCCTTATACGCGCATAACTCCTATTGGGATAAGACGTATTTAAGGCTGTGTCGTCCGCAAACAACGCGAGTTCAACATGGTCGGTACGCGAATACGTAAAAGAAGAAGGGAGAGGCAGGAGCCCTGGGGGACTCCGGTGAGATCGGGTGAGGAGGGGACAGTGCACCTTCTACTCGGTAGCGAAAGCTCCGATTGAGAAGAAAGTCTCGTAGGATGTGCACGAGTCTGTCTGGCACACCCAGGATGGAGAGCTTGTAGATCAAGCCATTGTGCCAGACTTTATCGAATGCTTTCGACACGTCGAGGAAGACAGCGCACGTGTTTGCGGGGTAATCACCCGTGAATTTGGAGAGCACGTGTTCCGTGAGACGAAGGACTTGCTGAGGGTACGAGTGTCGGGCACGGAATCCAAACTGTTCGTCGGGGAGGATTTTGAGTTCGTTGACTATAAGCCAGAGACGATTCAGAAGGAGTCGCTCATAGATTTTACCTATGCAACAGAGAAGGCTAATGAGGCGGTAGCTAGAAGGATCCGTTTTCTTCTTACCCGGTTCAGGAATGCCAATGACGGTGGCTTGTTTCCAGGCGTCTGGAAAGGAGCAATTCTCCATAGCCGCATTGAAGATGCTAACCAGGAGATAGATAAGGGCTACTGGAAAGTTTCTAAGCACCCTGTTACTGATACCGTCAGCTCCAGGGGCCTTCCGCGGGTGTTGGCGCTTGATTACCATGTGCTGAAAGAACTGCTTTTGCTAATTTATATAGCAAAGGAAATGCTGCTCGTCTGTCTCTCCAGTATTTTATAACGTTTCCGGCGCCTTTTAACACCGCCCGCAGTGCCCTTTGACACGGCGCGGCACGCGCGGCGCGGTTCCGTCTTTGACACCTTGGTTGTAGTGTAGGTAGTAGGTGTCGGTGAGTGTAATAAGTGTAATAATAATCAATAAAATTACGGAGTTTTCAAAGGGTCTAAAAGGTAACGTTTCACGCCGAATTCACGCCGATTGGCTGATCGGCGGCGGCGGCGTGGAAAATTTGCCGGCGGCGGCGGCGGGTCGGCGCGGCGCACATGTCTAGAAAGGAGCATTTACTGGTTGTTAGAATACACTGTGTTCAATCAGCGGAGCGCCTTGTCGACACTCTCAATTGAGGTTAATTCGTATGGAGACTGGCCAGGGATCTTTAGATAGCGCCCCTACACTATTTATTTGTTCAATAAGCAGCCTGGTAAAAGTTAAATCTCTTAAATATTATTTATATATTATCTGTAATTTAAATTGATTTCTGCTCTATGCTTGTGCTCTTTTTACCACATCCTGTGCATGAAATCTAAAGTGTAGCAAACTTACGATTTCACTATTCACTTTCCATTGCTGCAAACATATCAATACCAAACAAGGCTTATTTAACTGTGTTTGATTTGACAGGTTTATAAATGTTATAAATAAGTAACTTCCATTAAACGTCTCGACTTTAAAGACTTACAGAACCCTAACTTTCTATTAAATTTAGCCGCACATATCTAAAGTAATGTTTGCTGTGTAAAGACAACGAACTCGTTAAATGCATATAAAAAGACCAAGCTTTCAGGTGTCAGCGTGTTGAGCCCAAACGTTAACAATGCTGTCTGCTACAGGCAACACAAACAATAGTTTTTTTAGTTACGTTCAATACTATTGTTTGCTAAAGAATCAAGTATCGAAGTTGTATAAAAAACATACTATATTAGGCATAGGCCGGTCTGCCTATGATTACCTAACACGTGAAATCGACTGTGACTTGAGTCTGAAACAAGAATTATTTCGCAGGAAACGACTGTACAAGCTAATTGTTAGCTACTTAATTAATTTCGTCCGTTGACAGGTTATCGGCTCTGTGCACAGTACTTTTAGTTAAGTAAGTACTTGATTGCAAAAGAAATCGATTGATTTATTAGTGGAACAAAAATAGTACTTCATTGTATTACATTGTTCCAAAGTTTCAAACATTGTGCTATTAACAATTAGCGATTTCTACCTGAAACTGGCGGTTCTGTATTATTTTTGTGCCACTATTTTTACAATTTAAAAACTGACTGACCTTTTCAGTACCTACTATTTTATCAATGAACCATGTATAAACCGAGTACGTTAATGCGAAACCCGTTCAGCAATTATGTATCATTGCGTCATCACTAACCGCCGCAAAGGCGACCTTGACAGGATGACCATACGATACTCTCAAGAAGTACTCATATATATTTAAAAATATATTTTCGTGTCACCTTAACTGATAAACGAGAAGGTGCCTTATATTTTTAATACAAAAACTGTTGCACTCTATAGTTGATTTAAAATATATTCCAAATCCCACGTGTGTAAGTAAATCGCATAAACATCATCCGGTTTGGTTATCTCGTAGTGTAGGTGCAACTTCCTAAGTGGTTTATCCGTTATCCCATAAAGTACCGGGTAATACAAAGTTGAATAGCCACCGCGGAAGGAAGCTCTACAAGACAGGATCATGATGCCATATCTACTCAGGAAGCACCAGTAGCAAACACATCCACTTGAAAGTGGATAAGCTTAGGATGAGACTCACGTTACAAACAAAGTTCTAAAACACACAACTCGTCGCCTTTCTGCTTAGCTAACGAAGCATGGTGGCCTACCGGAGAGACAAATTGATAAAGATGTCAACAAGCCGCCGGCGGTCATTATGACTCACTAATGTACTTATAACTACATAATATCTTACAGAATATAATTGAACGTGCAAACTGGTATACTCCAAAATATATGCTTAACTGTGGTTGTGGTTTGGCATCTGGGGGCACGAAGCTTAATTTCGTCTCAGCTGATTGAGTATCATTAGCATGACAATAGCTCAGTATGGAGGTCGGAGGTCACGCCGTTGCCCTTAGAACTCGTGCTGCTCTACAACACAATACCGCAGACAATGCGCCCCTCCCATGTGGTTTATTGGCTTCTTTGTCAACGATGTCATCGTCTGCGAAATTCTCTAGACTACCACATTTCCGCTCTCCGAGTTCGCCACCTATACACGATTATAAATTTATTATAATATAAAACAAGTTTATTTTATTACGTTATTTTTTGGCTGGATTTTGGGTGTGACCATACTTCAAACATTCAGTATAAATGATAATTTAATTCATAGGGTTCGTTATGTATCTTAAGCTTGCTTTGATCCTTATAGCGACAATCTGTCACACCTGAGCATCACCAAATGCGCTCTTACATGCGTCAAAGGTCGCTGATCAACGGAGGTAGAATACGGTACTAGAATGGCTTACATCATTGTCACCACAACCACTAGCTCTTATGAAATACATACATATACAGAGCATGATAAGGCATTCTAAATTTAGGTAACATGATATCTTGAAGCTCTACGATGTAATTTTGTAATGTTTGACCAACCTACTTAAGCAGATTAGGACAATTCATTATGTGTAACGATAACTTGCGTACACAATTCTCCATCCATCTTAGTTCCTTGACCGAGTTTTATGCACCTAAATTAAAAAAATACGCACATGACGCTTTGGCGTTCACCTCGTGCTTGTATCAAATGTCTTCCCATCAAGTGCGCTCTTGTGTTCGCTTGCTAGCGAGCCATGTGCACGGCAGATGCTTCTCTTAAGTCTATAGTTCAAATGTTCCAGGCCGTTGCTTATTCGATCTCTTGCTCTACGTTATTGTGCGTATCGCTTAGATTGTTATACTACATAGTTTATATCTCTGTTATGTATGATCGTTATTTTTATTTCAATGTCTATTGACATCATCACAAATTTTAAACACTTAGTTAACTTTGTAGATATTTAAAATGCCATACCGTAACCCATTCACATGTTAAAATTTACTAGTAATTTTGCATTACATTTTCATTAGAGTAATATAAAGTATGGAATTATGCAGATTTTTTATTTGCATGAATCACATTATGAACCTGAGTGTTTTATTACTGCTGGTTACGTAAAATCATTCGCACAAATCATTATTATCAAAACCTGTTACTTTCTAAAACTTAAGTTCCTACTAATAGAACATCTCTTTTAAGATTGTACAAGTGCCAATATAAAAGTGCGATTCTATCATGATAATATATGAACAAGGAATTTACTAGTCTCGAGTGTTTCCTCAATTGTGAATACAAATGCCATTACGATAACTCGAGGTTATCTGTGCTCTTGGTCAACATCGTTCGTTTCATTGGTTTTTTCTGTACTTCTCATTATCTTTAGTTTTTACTCAAAAAAAAAAAAAAAGGGTGTGAGAAACACGCAGCTTATACCAGAATGTGGATGCTAGTCTCTTGATGCGAGGTATGATGATGTAAAATTGGTTCAAATTACTGGTAAACTCGCTCGTAATATGACCACTGGAATAGTCACCGCGTATGGTCAATGTTCTTGACCAAAGCACATAAAAATATACATTCTTCCATTAAAATTCCTATTACCTATTTAGCTTTAGTAACTTAATTTTACAAGTACTTACTACACTAGAGATATGTGCTGATAAAAAGCAAAATAATTATAAAGTCATAACACTTTATATTTATGGACGATCTGGATTTAAGTTAGTCTTTAATCATTACTGATTGTAGGGTCTTAGATTTAATATAATTCGAATTTATCATCGAGTATAGATGTTGGAAATTATCACCAACGCTGCTAGTATTAAATCAATTGTTTACAACGAATTAGTACTACTTATTAAGGTCACACAACTCTAACGATCGTTCTCTGCTAAATGTAGAAATAAAAACTGTTAATAATGTAGTATTGCTTACTCAAACAATCGATTCTCATCTCATATGATCGAACCAGTGCACGACTTAGAGAAACTACCGTTACTTTAAGGTCGTGATCTCTTTAGCACACGTGTCTTTCCTATACTTGTGTTGTCCCTATACTATGTACCTACTTGAACTGTAAATTGTGAATCATGATCATCAAAATGATTAACTTTATTATTTAGCTATCGATATCAGCTCCAGTAATTTAAAATATAAATTACATAGGTACTACAGCAATTACTCGTCACGTTTTTGTAAAGCTCAGTTGAACCACAGATAATATTAATACTAGGTATACTAGTGCTCAAATGTGCTAAAACGATTTTGTTTGAAGTTGATTATGTATGTAACAGAACATTATGTTTATAATTAAATCATTAGGTAGGTATACCGTTATCGGATGATAGAAGCGGTAATCATGGCTATTGTGTGAGAGTTACCATATTTATTAACAAAACCTCAATCAGTGTACACCAACATAGGGTTATTGAAATGTTACGAAATGACCGTGAAACGAAAATACATGTTATGCTGGGCTCACTGTTACAACGGCCTCGGTGAGCAAAGGCTACACAAACAGGTCGTTGATACGCGAAAGATGCGTGTTTATATATATAAACATTAGGTGGGACCCTCTCGGTTTCAAATGCCAGTGATTCTCAAAAAGCAACGAACTTTTAAATTCCATTTAAAATAAAAATTACATTATTAAATGTGTACTTAACCCACAAAAAAAATATAGATACGTCGTATAAAAGGTTCAGCAATCAAAGAAGTTAGTAGGTACAGCAATAAAATCGTTTAAAAACATACTTTATCGTTCATCATCATTTTTTCACTTGCTTAAAAAGGCCTAATTTGTTTTCTATATCGACCAAAACATCTCACAACTGCATCAATTTTAGAACAAAAAGTTTGAGAACTTACAGTAGCCGAAGCTAGCGTAAGCGCGATCCCGTCTTCCCCAACCTTAAGACGTTCAGGTTCACGATCGACGTACAATATTTACGGCCTTACTTAACTCACAATACCACCTATTGTTTGGGTGTTCGTATATTTATTCTTTTCTATTTATTATTCGACTATAAGATAGCGCTAATTTATGTTATACCAGACATTTCCGATATTATTGAGTCAGATCGATTTAGATTTAAATTCATTCCACTTTTTAATAACCCGTTCTGTATTCTTTTAATAAAACTGAAGTAAAAGTAAACACATGTAAACTAAACTTAGTTCTAAAGCTAGAAATCAATTTATGTATTAAAATCTTTCACCGGTAGATAGGCAAGCAAGAGTATGGTCATTGATCACGTCAGTAATTTATTCGTTGACCCGTTTATGAGGACCGGTATACCATTGTTTTCTTCAAGTTGCAGACGAAGTACCTTCCTCATAATCTGTGGTTACTGCTTGTTGATGAATTATTCAACCCTCGTAACTTTTGATTTTATGAGTTGACTTATGTTATACTGGAAATAATAAAATTACGAAATATTTAAATAAATAAAATAAATAAATAAATATCCTTGGACATTTCACACGGCGTCATCTAGTCCCAAGCTAAGCAATTAAATGCTTGTGTTATGGTAACCAGATGACTGATAAACTACATAGATACATTTTTTTTTTTTTTTTTGTAAATACATACATATTATACATAGAAAACACCCAGACACGAAACAAATATTTGCAGATCATGCAAACATTTGTCCCGCAGCGGGGATCGAACCCGCAACCTCTGCGTCTCAGGCGGGCTTTCGCCCACTGCGCCACAGAGGTCGTCAAACTTCGTTAAACTTTAAAGTTCAAGAACACTGTAGTATGCAAATATGCAAATATCATAGACTTGGCCTAAGATATTATAAAAAGTAAGACAGTTCTGACTAAGTTGTACGAGGTGAGTTTCATTAAAAATACATAATAGTCAAAAATACACGTCATTCTTAAAATTCGAAATAATAATACTTTATGACAAACCAGGTTATTTAAGTGCCGAAAAACACGTGCTCCAAATGATACTCTGGACTAAAATAGTCATAAAAAGTTTCTAAAATAAACTAGGATTGGTCTCGTAAACATATCCCATGAAGATTTAATGGTCCCGGCTACGATAATACCTTGAATTTTAGTCTCGTAGACCACAACCTTGTTCGTTATGTATATTATGTGTAACGGCTTTAGTTAGCTGTTGCCGAGAAACAGTGTAGTAACAGGCGAAATGAGTCATACACACACTTAAAGTGAATGAATAATTTTAACATTTATTTCAATGGAAGAGAGTTGAAAGACGTTTAACTACTTGCAAATGTCTTTACAACTTAACAGTCGTCATCGTCTATCTGCACGCGCACGCACGTCCATTGACAGGAATAAGCTATATCTATAGATATAATACAAATAGGGCTCTAAACTCTACTCTATTATTTTAGTAATACAAAGGCCCTGAATTATCCAAGTTAGGTGCATTTAAAATTAAACAGTATGTCGTTCTAGTAAAGCGGTTTGTATGAGCAAGCCAAAGCAATTCTAAAAGATCACTATTAGCATCAAGTGCTTTTAGTTTAGAGTTTTTAGTGATACATTAGGCGCACCATTGCAAAAATAAACATTCAAGTCGAATCCAAAGTAGTTCAAACAGGTCAAATACTTGAAATTGAAACGAGATCACTATAAATACATAAACGTTTTATAAGTTTGGTCTATGTCGAAATAGAAAATTATTTTCATAATAATGAGATTAGTGATAATTTTTGTCATGAATGTTTCACAAAAAGCACAATCTAAACAATATCATGTTAACTATAAATTAACCTAGATGTTTGTTGTAACTTAAAACAAAATGTTTAATAATGGTAATTGTATAGATACTTAAGCTGTAAAATGTGTGAATATCGGAAAGAACAATCTGTGTTATCGGTAGTGTAAAGTGATAAAATGCCTGAGATGGCTGTAACCACTTCGTCCACTTACCATGGATCGCCGATTCATGATGGATTCGCCACTATACGAGCTCCTAGGAGCCGAATAAAAATAAGGAACCTGATCGACCCTAATCCTATAGTTAATCTACCTCAAAGGCATTCCGAGTATTTCACATTAAACAGAACTCCCAAAAACAACTTTTTAGACAATTGTGATGTGCAATATGTTAAAGCCCCTAAGAATACATTTGAAGAAAAGCCTTCCCGGCTCAGCTTTACAGAGCCAATTTATGCCAAAATATCTCCACCTCAATCACAAAGAAGTTCTCCTGTGAAACTCTCCGAACGCAGACAAGAAACTCATTACGATTCCATAAACACAAAACCACGTAGGCGATTAAGAAGCTTAGAGTTACCAGGAGAGCAGGACGTAAGAAGCAATGGAATCGCGAACTTGAATAACGGCGAACGGTTTTCGCATGACCAGCACGTCGTCGGTAACCAGGATGGCGGGGAGCAGCATTCCGTGCGGACGGACGTTACTAGTTCGTCTGGCGACTTTAGAAGGAGCCATAGCGATCGAGATAATTGCTCTGAATCCTCCTCATACCTCACTGACAATGATAGACCTATTTCAAGTTATAGTGATAATTCTACTATTCCGTCTACAGATACGGAAGATGTTCTCAAAGACTTGCCGAGCAAATCAAAGTTTCATAGGTCTCCTCAAAAGTTCGCCACACTTAACTTGCGGAGACCGAAGTTCATAGATCTAAAATCAAGTATCAAAGAAAACCCTTTGCATCGCACTAGAATTGGTTACCATTCAGAACCAAATACACCTCTTAACGGTGAACATGGTGGTTTCAGCGACGATCCCAGCATTCTTAGTGAAGTACAACAAATACCGAAAATGCCTTTGCAGAACAATAGAAATGGCTTCAAGCGATCGATCAGCGAAAATGGGTTTACAAAACGCCTCAACTATCGGCATTCATTCAGTGCTGACTATAGGCCACAATCTCAGCCTAACATAAAAAGACCACACAAATGTTGTGAATGCATAACTGGATTACCTGCTGAAGGCAATCTTGAAGACTCTTCCCGACCATCGTCTCGCACTTTAGGAACATTGTATGAATCTCAAGATCCTAAAGTTGGTTGTCAAACAATTCTCCGTGCTAAACCACCAGTGCCATGGTGGGACTTGGCCATTAGAAAATCAAGATATAAAAGCTGTCCTATATTGGAAGAGGTGAGATTTTTGAATTTTTCTAGTATCATTTATTTCTACTATTCTACATGTGGGCATGTACCAAATATGTGTTTGGACATACCTCTGACTACCCCCTTAGACATCATAGGATCTAAAAATACCTATAAGTATATCTGAAAAGAATATGCCTACGCTCTTTGGGCAGCCGTGATCATCATTTAATTTTTTCTAAGCAGTCTGTGTACCTATTAATAAGCATGCATGTGTATTGAGAAGATGGCAGAATTAACTAGGTGAGCTGCTGCTCACAGTGGGATTATTTGAGCTAAAAAATGGATGTGTATTTAATTTTATATGATAAGTACCATGATAATACATAATATACCTACATGGCGTTCAAAATAAAACAGATGATAGAGTTCTTTTGTAAATACGTACCATAGTATGAGTTCTAAGTTCTAACCATGATATTTTATAATTTTAAAGTTTTCCTGCTCATTTTCATTAGAGGTGTGGTTTTTTACTCCCCAGTGTTATTTTTCATGTGATAGGGTGTATTTGATGTGAATACATTATCAAATCGAAACATCAGAGGGGGAATACCGCTAGTGTGGCGTGCTCACCTGACGTTGCATTTTAATGTGCTTTAAATGCTGAAAAAAACCATTCGAAATATCCTCACCAACAACACTTATTAGTTAATGTACTTATTTTACATTTTAGTTGATAAAACTGCTACTGCACTTTCGATTTCGTATAGGAATATAACGTTTTTGTGTGCATAGTTATTTTTGCTTATTAGAAGTAAAGTAAATATTTGAAATAGTGCCGGTAGCATAATGCTTATAGTTATACATTGGAATATAAAACCTTACCTGAAACTTTTTCTATTTTTTGTTCGTCATAAAAACTTTTACCTGGCTACCATACCATTATAACCTTACATCTCACTGATCAGGTGTTGGCTTAATCTTTATTGAAAAAAAGTATAGCATTGACCGTCATTATACAATATCCTTTCCCACGATCGTAAATATTAACTATCTTATATTTTGATGATATCCTCAATGTAGTAGGTAAATATTCTTTTTTTTTTGCATATTATTTAAGTTTATTTACAGAAACTAAACTACTGAGTACATATTTACATAACTGTACAAAATACAATTACATTACAACCAGTTGAGCCACCTAAGGATCGTTACAAACGATATATAGGTAGCTCAACTGATCCAAGCCTAAATATTCATAGCATCATTCATCTATATCAATATTACTTACGTTACTTTGTACCTACTTGGTTAGTTAAATGTTAAGTGGTCAAGTACCTATAATTTTGTTATGAAATTATCTAGCTGTGTTCTGAGAATATCGTGCTTGTCGATCTATCATCATTTACGAAATATTTTACTGACACAGTATTCGTATACAATTAATGTCGTATTCTTCCTCTAATGATACTCTATTGTTACTCCAAATCATCTACAGTTTCGTTATTATCAACAAAAATAAAATCCACCACAACTACTTTTATTGCTACACATGACGGATTTCAAACGACCAAGTTAAAATTACTGGAAGTCGGTAGAAAACAGACTTTTCCTTTTCAGGCCACTGATCAATACCCGTTTTATTTAGAACCTTCCAACTTCACAAGAGCCGTAAGTTGTTGTTAATGATTGCTAATGTAGCCATATATTTATTAACACCATCGGTCAGCGAGCTCAGCAGCCAGGGAAGTGGAATCACGTATAAGTATATTGGGATCGAACGTGAGATAACTATCGTCTCCAATTCTTGCGGCTGTCTTTCCGAAGGTGGTCAGCACTATCATGGCACACTTTCCTGATGCAGTTATATCCGCTTATAACATTTCTAGTAGGGCTAGTTTTATAGGATTTTGTTATCTAATACTATAAGATAATAAACTGCAAAGCCTCATTTATTATGATATTAATGCTTAATATTGTTTATATACAATATTGCATATCTTATTCACTTTTATTGTATAAGCATTGATTAAAATAGGTTTATCATATTTTTTAAACAATCTCATCATCAACATATTGTGTATTGATATTTAGTCCAACTTGTAGTCGTCATATCTCGTATGAGCGTTCATATAGAATAATTGACCGTAGATGTGCAGCCCAGTTACCAGACCGAATAAGGAAGAGTGCACTTGAACAAATAATCTCGCTCGTTGAGATGCCGCCACTGCATTTGTAAATAATATATGCCAGTGGGATTTCGAGTGGGCCTAAGCCTCAAATAAGAGAGAAATAACATTCAACTCCTACTCGATTTCGAAATTGTTATACGTTTCCCTTGTCATTGTTACCTTTTTGGCAAAAAAAACTACTTACCCGGATACATATGATTTAATTGTAGGTACTCACCTGTATCAATTAAAACATTTTTAAACTATTATTTATGTAGATTTGGATATTTTTTTGGATATTTACTGTGTTCAAAACAAATTGATTGTTCGATGAATCACTGTGTCCAACCCTAGGTAATATTGATCTTCTAAACATTCCACACCACAGTGGTACTTACGTGTCCCTTTCTCCTTTTGATTAATATATTCGCTGCAATTAATTGAACCAATTCTCTGGCGAGAATATAGCTTTCAGGTGTCATGTTCTGCAATGCAAACAACAAGGTCTTAAATCTTAAAAGCCGATAAGCGACGTTCATGTTACAGTTTACCGTTAACACGCAGATGCCTTAAATCTTCAGGTAAGCTGTTACTGTGCAAGTCCTTTTAGGTACAATGTTAACTTATCGCAAGTTTATAACTAAACTTAAATAAAACATAATTACTTGTACATAAAATTAAATAAAGAAACCAAAAATGAAGTACGACGGCAAAGTCGCATTCTCACAATAAACATTCCCAGTAAAAACACGCAAAGCGCACATCGCCCCTTCTGTAAAGTATGTACTAGGATTATTTTGATCGTGTCATTAAGCTTTTAAAGCGCACCGCTGTTTCCGCAGCTGTTGATTGATAATTATATTTCACCTGCGACTCTGCAATTCATATATACTTACTTTTAAAGATCCGTAAAACACCGGCAAACCCCTATTAGTAGACACCATTAAGGTTTTCTCGTATTTAAAAATAAACTTGCATAATATATTAGATTGCAGATTTTATAACATAATAATTATATCGTGTGATGCAAATATGGCAGATATCAACAAATATTTGACTGATTACGGGATCAGCATTCCATTACCAAGGCGAAACCGATGCCAACAAGTTGCTCTACCATAATGGAATGCCACTGAATAACTTTGTACTGAAACCTGGAAATTTAATAGTTACCACAACAGGTATGGTCGCACTTTCGAAACATTAAAATATTTGCACGGAACCATTGCATTTATTACAAATAACAAGGCAATGATAGTAGGTAGCAACTCGTTGCACTAGCTAGGTAGGTACTAACTTTGGCACGCGCAAAAGGTGTCCTGAACATACGGGGGAGATCCATCAATGATGTCTGCCAGTGGCACACACCATAATTGGTTAAACAAGTTGTTCGCCAACAGGTGAATCGTATTATTTATAAAATGCTTGTTAAATTACTACGAAATAACTGCACGGAAGAATACAATTATAGAATATATTTCTTGTGTTCCTGCCGTAAATGCAACACGCAGTTCGTATCTACGCATGTCAGGAGGGTCGTTACCCTCACTTTTAATTTTGCTAAGAGCGTTCCTGTGACGCGGCAAACAAGGGGTCCCTTGTCCAGCTACGCCCACGACCACTATTACGGGTTTATAAACCAATTTATTACCGTGACTCACTACGATAGTGCATCAAAATTGAACTACCAATAATTTAAACATGATAGCACAAAGTTACATCAATAATAATTACTTAGTATTTTAATATGAAACTGGTTAAAAGTGAGCAATTTGACTCGTCTACCGAGGGTCGTACAGCTGGTTACACTTAGTAATATCAGTCTGTATCTGGAGTTATGGAGAGATCTGTGTCGGTCTGTGGTCATCTCTGATTACTTAAACCGATTAGAAATCACAGTTATGTTGGTCAACCAGAAGGAAGATTATTAGCACTACTTATACCACAGAATACTATGTGCTACAGGGAAAACCTATTAACTCTCTGACTGTTTCGTTTATGGTTTAGAATAATCACATATTGCTAATTGTAGGTTTGATATAGGCTTGTCGCTTCCTGTTGAAAGCTGAATACATGTCTTTTTTCTCGGTAGCATGAACATTGAACATTCGAAGAAACTTCAGGACAATAAATGAGAATCAATAATGCGTATATCTTTTAAAAGGGAAACAGTACATTGGGAACAAAACAATATTATACCTACCTATGCATTATTATAAGATTGTTTTATTGTTAAAGGCGCACGTGGTGTCCGCCTTCGAGCAAAGCCTGTCCAACATGACAACGCGGCTGCACTCGCTCACCGCCACCGCTGAGAGAAAGGTAATAAACACAAACAATTCCCATCGTTTTATCGAAGAGCATCCTTTAATACTAATTTATGAACCCCTTTTACTACCTTGAAAGTAGTGAAAGCTCATTCGGGCCAAGTACTTCGTAAAACCGAGTATTATTAGCAGTTACAGATCCTCAGAGAACTTAAAACATTTTCAAACATATTTATATTTTATTGTTTTAGTCAAAAATAGAGTCTGCAAGCGAAACCCATAATAGAATAATATACGTTCAACGTAGTTTTCTTAAATTTTCTCCCATTACCTTTTATCGCAAATTGCTATACCAATATTGATCTTTGGCATTTTACCTTTCACATGAATCACACATGAAACGTTTAACATGAATGGTAGGTACATATAATATAGGTTCAGTACAACTCTCGAGTTTTGATTCTCTTTCTCCACGCGTCACGCACGGCCGTCATGTCAATTAGAAAAAGCAATGTGTGTGAACGCCAAGTCACCGACTCCCCGACCGGTTCTGACGGATGCAAATTACTTTCTTTTAATTACTATTTGTGTTTTATTTAAATACTTTTTGTTTTAGGACTCGGAGCTAACGGAGCTGCGGCAGACCATCGAACTGTTGCGAAAGCAGTCGATACAAGCTGGGTTGACCACGGCGCACATGCAATCTATGGGCATCCGAGCTGATGGCGTCAATGTCACTGGCCAGGTAAATTGAACTTAATGTTGTAGGGAATTTTAAAGATGTATGTACATTTTATTAGGTGGACGTAGGAGGAATGTAAATACGCCATGCAAATCTTACACGTCAGCGTTCCTTGTAGCCAGCCGCTACGATGTTCACCATTGTTTGTGCTGAAACTTAGCTATTGTTTAAGCAATAAAACAAGAACAAATACCCAATATATACCTATGCATACTGTAGGTAATTTGGATATCACAATACATGCATAAAGTCCGCTTCACTTAACGCCGTGGGAATATAATGTAACTTCCGATTTAAACTCAATTTACATATTAAAGGCGCATGTGGGTTAAATACAAGCACGAGTATTATCGGTGCGAGTGAGATTGGGAGCGCTTGTATTATTCCCACATGTAACGAGTTTAAACGCGATTGCTTCATTAAAATAAAGTACAAGAGCCCGTAGATAAGTTTATCTCAATTAGTATTCTAGTGGAAACGCCGATGTCGGTCAATGCGATCGACCATCAATCATTATGCAAGGCATTAGAGTAGATCGTAATGAGATCAAGTGCAGAGGTTTTTACTTAGAGATGTAAGTAAAAACCTATCCCGGAACTCGGTAATGATCGGATACCCTTTGCATGTTTTCACAAGACATTGATGATCAATAATGGAATCGAATAAGGCAAGATAGCATTTACATTAAATTGGCCGTCAATAGATCTGTCCCCATTCCTCGTTCTCCCGATGATGGGACAAGCGATGTGAATGTATAAGTTTCTCTGACGCATTAGATTTCATGCGAATCATGCGTTATAGGATGCGGTGCTTTGAAAATGCATGTAGCATTCGCATCGAGGATGGCTTTCTACTACATTGGGAAAGACCAGATCCAAGTAGCCTAGTCTTACGTTTTCTCAGAATTAAGGTTTGGTTCACAAAACGATGGGCAATCAACAGTCAAAGAATATCACAGCAAGTACGTACCCAGGACTGCCTCACTGCCCCAAGATGATTCCACTGTCCTGATGAAGGGATGCTGGCACTGCACGTATGGTAAGGTTACCAAACAAGAGCTTCAGCTAAGATAAAGGAGATTCACAAGTTTCGCCAAAAGTTAGAAGTTTAGGATGCGCGCGCGATGGAGGTTCGTATCGTTGTGACCTTTTCTTCCGGTAGGGGGCGCGCTCCTGTTATTTGAAAAATACGTCTTGCGTGACGTCATCAAGGGATGACGTTTCGTTGTCTGCTGATATCCGTGATTTGTGAACCAAACTATCGTTACAAATTTGAAAGAATAATACAAATGTTATATGGAAACGAAACATCCCGCCCACCAAAATACCTATGGTATTTTCTTATTAATTGTAGTTGTATAAGGTAAGGTCGGGCTATCTAGTAGTTGATAAAAAAAAAACAATGTAATTTAGGTGCGAAAGAATACGGTTAGGTAGGAACGAAAATGACTGATTTTAATTGATAGATATAACTAAAACTAAATAGGCAATTGTTTTGAGTAATTTTTTTTTTTTTTTAAACTAACTAAGCTAATCCCCGATCGGTAGAGGGCATAACTTCACCAACGGTCGATGAATAAGATGATTATTGGCAGTTTTGACCACTGCACTCCGAGCTATCCCATCACCTCCGATATGGAGCGTTACTACTCTTCCAAGAGTCCATTGTAAGGGACCACGATTGTCGTCTTTTATTATGACCATCGCTCCAACAGCTAGCGGTTTGGAATCTTTGGTCCATTTGGCGCGTTGCGTTAGTGAGTTTAGATATTCTGATTTCCATCTGGACCAAAAATTCTGTTGAAAAGCTTGAAGAAGCTGCCACCGATTAAGTCGATTAAGATTGATGTTTGATAAATTTGCATCCGGAACAGCGGTCAGTGGTTCTTGCGTGAGAAAATGACCCGGTGTGAGACAAGAGAGATCATTGGGGTCTGAGCTAATAGGATAAAGAGGCCGAGAGTTTAATAAGGCTTCGATTTGAATAAACAGAGTCGTCAGCTCTTCGAATGTGAGGACCTGATCTCCAACTACTCGATACAGATGTGTCTTGGCCGCTTTAATCTGAATTTCCCACACCCCTCCGAAGTGAGGCGCGCCTGGTGGGTTAAACTTGAACTCGATGTTTTCCGCTTCCGAAGCTTGTCGTGTAAACTGAGCGAGTTGATTACTAGCACCCACGAAATTTGTACCGCAATCCGCATGAATTATGCTACAACGTCCGCGACGTCCCACGAAACGTCGAAGCGCTGCAACAAAGCCTTCGGTAGACAAAGTCGAAACGACTTCCAGATGAACGGCTTTGGTTGCCAAACAGATAAATAGGCATAGGTATGCCTTATCTATTTTGGCGCCACGATGAGGGCCAAGTTTAATACGGAAGGGTCCTCCGAAGTCTACACCTACCACCGAAAATGGTTTTACTTGGTTAATACGGTATGAGGGAAGGTCGCTCATATATGGTTGTAACGGTTGCGGGTTGGTTTTAAAGCACTTAATACATTTAGAAAGTTGGCGACGAATGGTGCGTTTGGCTGCGATAATCCAAAATTGCTGTAGCAGCAGGTAGTGCGTGGTATTAATACCTGGGTGCAAGTAACTACGATGAATATGATCGATAATTAAATGTGTTAACGTATGATCCGAGGGCAACAAAGCAGGGTGCTTTTGATCGTATTCCAAACCCGATTGAGATATTCGTCCACCTACACGTAATACTTGTTGATCGTCGAGAAATACGTTTAATTTCCTAAAGGGTTTGGACAAAGCTTTATTTTCTTTTAAGTAGGAAATTTCCTCCGAAAAGGAACTCGCTTGAACATGTCGAACTATCTGTGTTAGGGCGTTTCTGCGTTCTACGTTACTTAAAACATTGTTACGGTTCGCCTTACTGGGTTGGTGAGCATTTCCAATGAAACGGTAAATATACGCTATGATGTTCAATAATTTAGAGTATGAAGAGAAACGATTCATTAAACTATCCAGAACTGATTCATAATTAGCGTTTTCGGTTGACTGCGTAACAAGAGTGACCGGTTTACGTTCTTCTCTGACAACTTCGACATCACTATCATCGACTACGTCGATCAATGGCCATGACCCTTTTTCCTGTGACAGCCAACAAGGCCCCGCCCACCATAACGAATTTTGACGAGTTCCTTTGGAAATTGGCCACGAGAACAGATGTCTGCGGGATTATCGCCTGATGAAACGTGGTGCCAACATTTAGTCGGTGTAAGCTCCTGAATTTGGCTGACTCGGTTAGCGACAAATGTGACCCAGCGAGAAGAATGCGAACGCAGCCATGACAGAACCACAGTTGAGTCGGACCACAAATAAACAGCATCGATGTTTGAGTAAAGATCGCGAACAAATCGGTATAAATCTGCGAGCAGAACCGCTGCACAAAGCTCTAGTCGAGGCAAAGAAGTTCGTTTAAGAGGAGCAACGCGAGCCTTTGAACACACGAAATATATGTGGACCATGTTGTTCTCATCAGTGATGCGAAAGTAAATGACCGCTCCATAAGCTTGTTCAGAACTATCACAGAACCCGTGCAACTCGCATGACTTTAAACCAGAACAAATGAATCTGCGATGAATACGAAGGCGAGTCAACTGTTGCAGTTCGGCTCTGTAGGTAGCCCAAGTGTTTATAATATCATCGGGGGGAGTTTGGTCCCAACCGATGCCAAGAACCCACAATTTTTGGATATACGTTTTGATTCGAATAGTGATTGGTGACAAGAAACCTAATGGATCAAACACTCGAGCGAGTTCACTGAGGATTTTACGTTTAGTACAATGGCGTTCAGATAGTTCAATTTCGAATAAGAACTCATCCGACAAGGGATCCCATTTGAGACCGAGAACCTTTTGAATTGACGGTTCAGAATTATCTAGCGACACAGACCCAGCAAGACAATCTTCCCTCGGAAGATCAGACAACAGTTGACTATTGTTACTTGTCCACTTTCGAAGATGGAAGCCACCACGTTTGAAAAGGGCTATGAGTTGAGTTTTTGCCAACTGCGCGTTCTCCAACGAATCACAACCCGACGCCACATCGTCAACATACACATCGCGAATCATTATTTCTTTGGCGATTGGATACGATTTTCCGTCATCATCGGCAAGCTGTCGCAAGGTGCGACAGGCGAGATAAGGGGATGAAGCGACACCATATGTGACAGTGTTCAAGCGATATTCTTGAAGAGGATCGTGGGATGCGAACCTCCAAAAGACACGCTGATAGTCACGGTCTTTTGAAGAGATCATGATTTGACGAAACATTTGACGCGCATCGGCCATAAACACAACTTCATGTTCCCTGAAACGCAAGAGTATGTCCACAATGTTAGGCTGTAATTTTGGTCCGGTTAGTTGTGTGTCGTTTAGAGAACGGAGACAAACATCTTTAGCAGAAGCATCGAAGACCACGCGAAGGCGGGTTGTCGCAGAATCAGGGCGCAACACACAATGATGCGGGATGTAGTATTTACCATTACCGAGTTCGTCTGCGGGAACCAATGACATATGTCCAGCCTCAATATAATCTGACATAAATTCTGAATATTGAAGGTAAAGCGCAGGGTCACGTGACAGTCTTCGCTCAATCGCATTAAATCGTCGCAGCGCCATGTCGCGAGAGTTCTCAAATATTGGATCATCATTGGTTTTGAAAGGAAGACTAACAGTGTATCTTCCGCTTGCATCGCGAGAGTAGCTCTCCAGAAATTTCTGTTCACAGAGTGCTTCATCAGGGGTTAAAGAATTCTCCGCTTTAGGTATACTATCTAGTTCCCAAAAATGCTGAACAATCGAGTTTAAATCACTATCTGTACCTATTGAAGAATGTAGTGAAACGTTTGAAAAAAGTTTTGTTTTTCCTAGAAGAAGCCATCCAAAAATGGAATTCAAAGCCGTTGGTTCATTGGCCTTGCCCTTGACATGCTCATGAAGAAGAGACTCTGTAAAAACATCCGCGGCAAACAACAGGTCAATGGGCCCCGGAATGTCAAAACCTGGATCAGCCAGCGAGAGTGATTTTAGATGCGACCAACCGGAAGTGTTAAGTTTGGCAATGGGTTGATCGCCACAGATCGATGAAATCACGCTGAAATCGAGACGAAAACGAACTTGATTCTTAGTTCCCACTTCGCACGATACTTCGCCCAATACTTCAGCAGCTGTCTCGCCTAGTCCGCTAATATTTACGTTCGATTTGGCGTGACGTATGTTTAAACGTGCAAGCGCAGATGTAGTTATAAAATTACTCTGGCTTCCGGTATCGAAAAGAGCACGGAACGATTGCATGTTCCCGGAAGCGTCCTTAACCTGCACGATAGCTGTCGCTAGTAAAACGGTAGTGTGCGACGGGGACCTGCAAACTAATGCTGCAGTACCATCAGAAGGTTCAGATGATTTCTCACGATGAAGCAATGAGTGGTGTCTACGTCTACACGAGCGACACGAGAACATTGATTTACAGTCTCGTAAGTGGTGAGATGGTTTGAGGCAATTGTAGCACCATTTTTTGTCGGTTGCGATTTGCATGCGTTCATCTACAGTTTTTTTTATAAATTCTGAACAATCAAAAATAGAATGTGAATCGTCGCAATAACTGCACTTGGTTATGAAAGAAGTTGATGGTATTATATTGCCGGTTTTTGTCTGGTCGGTAGCACTAGATAAGAGAACATACGACGCATTGTCTCGTGTAGATTGGGTCGGCGCGGATATAGATTTTTGTGATTGTTTATTAGTTTTAGTCAACTCAGTAAAATGCATGTCACGAACAAAGGCTTCGCATTTAGATTGTAGGTACGACTTTAATTGCATATAAGTTGGTAACTCGACTTCCGAATGTTTCTCTTCAAAATCACGACGCAACTCCGTGTTAAGCTTCGATAAAATGTGATAAACCAACACAAAGTCCCATTGATCAATTGGCAAGTTGACTGTTTTTAAAATCGTTAGGTTCTCCTCAAGTAAATCAAGCGACCTTCTAAACTCTTGAGCATTACTACAATTAAATTCAACCTTTAAAATGTCGCGCCAGCAAGTAAAAGCCAAATTGCGTTTGTTTTGATAACGCGAGACAATTGCATTGTACGCGCTTCGATAATGTTCATTAGATAGCGGGAATGGCTTAATGACGGTCAACGCGTCCCCGCTCAGCGACGATACAAGATAATGAAACCGTTCAGTGTCCGAGAGCGAATGTGAGTTATGAATTAACGTGTTGAATGTATCGATAAACTCGGGCCATTTCTTGATCTCACCTGAAAACACCGGTAGCGAAATTTTCGGTAATTTTACGTTATTAGTTGTACGATTCGGTAAATGCTTCGATTCATCTGCCGTTGTAGTACTAAGTTGGCGATAAATTGATTTAATTTGAAAGTACATTTCATCGCATTCATTTTGTATTTTTTCATCATCCTCAACTCTGTCGGATAGCTCGATAATGTCAAAATGAAAACCTTCGAACTTAGAAACATTTACCGATACGTCATCGTAATATGAAAAGAAAAGATTAAGTTTCGTGGGATTACGAGAGGCTTCCAAAGCCAACTCTAAAGTCTTAGCTATACGGTTGAAAATAATAGTTCGCTTTCTACGTAAAGGCGGCAAGTCTATTTCAGCGTTACTTTTATCCAAAGACTTCTTTGATTTACTTAATCTACGTTTGCTCGTTGTACAAAATGCCATCGTAGTTAATAATTAAATACGATGTGATGAACACTTCAAAATATTGTTGATCAACGAATGTGAATAATGTATAAAAAGATAATATCTGTAGATACTTACTACGCTTATTTACGACCGACCGTAGTAACTATTACGCAAGCTTAACATTATCGTCTCAGAAAAATAAATTATGAGCGTGCCGGGCCCGTGTAGCGGTAACAAGCGGTTGAAAATCTACCCTCAAATATATTAAATGTACACAAGTTGATTGACAAATTCTAGAATGTGAATTAGGTAAATGAAACTATTTTTTTTTTTTAACTACAGCAAAAAGTATTACAGAACTATTACGATGACGGAATGATTAATAGTAAACGATACTTAGTTGTGTTTTGAATTTGCGATAAATACGAAAAAGTAAGTAAAATTGTGCACCGATTTTTGTATGATTGCACAAGAATACTTACCTACCTACGTAGATTGTTCGTTAATTGATGGTTTGATGAGTTCTGTCTAGTAATCAATAAAATACTGAGAGCCGATATAAATTGTACACCGATAATATTAGATGTGTTTGTACAGTTTTTTGATCTCACAATAATTTATAAAATTATCCAGACAGCCGACAGCGATAGAAGAAGATTCTAATAATTATTGTATGTACTTAGTGCACCGATTTAAAAGTGTTTGCACGGGTTTACTAGCAATAATTATTAGCAACGTGATTTGATTGACTTGTAAAGCGCGCAACCCTGGCGGATGGTGATAATAATTTAGGGACGTAAGTTTATTCAGTAGGTACAAAGAACAAACAATTTTGTAACATGGGATAACTCAGAATACGAGAAATACCTACCTAAGGTTTTGCTAAAACAAAGCGTTGATTTAGAAAAACTAAGTTACGGAATTTTTCAGAAATTACTAACTTCTAGCGTACAAGACAAAATGGCGGTTACTTATAAAGAACAGTAGAATTTTTCCCTGGTTTCGGCACCATTTAATGTAGCATTCGCATCGAGGATGGCTTTCTACTACATTGGGAAAGACCAGATCCAAGTAGCCTAGTCTTACGTTTTCTCAGAATTAAGGTTTGGTTCACAAAACGATGGGCAATCAACAGTCAAAGAATATCACAGCAAGTACGTACCCAGGACTGCCTCACTGCCCCAAGATGATTCCACTGTCCTGATGAAGGGATGCTGGCACTGCACGTATGGTAAGGTTACCAAACAAGAGCTTCAGCTAAGATAAAGGAGATTCACAAGTTTCGCCAAAAGTTAGAAGTTTAGGATGCGCGCGCGATGGAGGTTCGTATCGTTGTGACCTTTTCTTCCGGTAGGGGGCGCGCTCCTGTTATTTGAAAAATACGTCTTGCGTGACGTCATCAAGGGATGACGTTTCGTTGTCTGCTGATATCCGTGATTTGTGAACCAAACTATCGTTACAAATTTGAAAGAATAATACAAATGTTATATGGAAACGAAACAATGCAATTTGCCCTAATAGGGATACCTTGGCTATGCATTTCACATGCCATAAATCATATTAAAATTGCACAGGAGAGAGTAACCATACTTTATACTCGATGAAAGTAATAGGCAGCTGTTTAAGAGAACCATAGGTCACGTCTGGATTCGTAAGAAAGTTTTCGAAGTCACTTCTTGCTTTGGATTAAAACGTTTCAAATAATGTATTGATGGTGAGTGTATTGATGAGACTGGTGATGTCATGTCCTAACAAAAACTTAATTGACCTGAATCAGTGCACTCTGCAATTAACCCCATTTATAAGAATGACCTTAGGGTCTCTAAATACCAGCATTGAATAAATACCGCATACAACTCTTTCTGAAATGCAACAAGTATTATAATTACTACGTTCCGGTTACTGTATGAGTACTGTTCCGGTTTGTAGGGCGCTAATGCCGGTGAAATCAAAGACGCGAGATCTACTATCATTTCAAGGTGAATAGCCACAACACGATGTATATTACATCCCTATTACATCATACACCCCACCTTGTTCAAGTTTCATCCCGTTTTTTATTTTATGTAAATTACATGATCATTTTACGTCGGACCACCCGGTCTAATGTAACAGTTTTGTTTTCTATAGCAAAGCAATTGGTATTTCAGTGAACCCTATCACCTAACCTCGATGTTCAGTTGTTTTTGGCGACTTAGGTTAGGTTAGGTTAATAACGACTATCGCCCGAAATTAATAATGTATCTTCAATCCGAGATTAAATTCAATCTTGGATTGCTGGGTATCTCCCGATCGATCTCCTATCCGCATGCCAATAACCTATCTGCTATCCCAATCTTTTTTTTTGGTGGCAGATTGCCGGCAATCCTTTCCCTCTTTAACGTTCCGTTTTATGTAAAATGTTTAATGGAACCACAATATTAATTTGGAACCACAATATTAATTTGAGTAATATAAAAACAAATAATAAATAAAATTAATTAACAAGTTGTAGATAGTAATATTTATAGTTCAAACAAATTGTTATTTGCCTAAAAACTTGCAGATTTAACAATCTCAATACTTATACACAAAATACTTTAACTGAAATGGAACGTTCAAGTTGACGAATGGTATTTGACAAAGAGAATATAACCAACTAAAACCACTACTGTACAGTTATTTGTTGCGAAAATTAGTTAAATAAAACAGATGTGTGTTGTGTGATCATTTCATCAGCATTACTTCTAATGATGGATTCAGAAATCGTAAGTTACCTACCTACCTACCTACTGGTTTTTATGGAAGTTGTAGAGATGACGCCTACGGCCTAACTTAGCAAAAGCACACCAGGTTCTTGCCTGCTCAGAGAAATTCTGAGCTTGCCTGTTTCTTTCCCTGGTGTAGGAAGCTAAAGCTACGAATAGCCCTCGCACATGATCCATTTTAAAGGCAGCAGATGCGTTTAAAATGGGAAAATTTAAAGAAAAATGCACGTATGTTCATTCCCTATTAATCTCATATTTTCTGTTTTTCAGTAAAAAAGAAATTGAAACCTGATGAAGGGAAAACAGCCAGAAATAATGCAAAAGCAGAACATTTTGCTACTAAAAAACGATGTCTGGACGCTAATATAAATAATACAATCTAGAAAATAATAATTTCGAATAAAAAAAACACAGCTTACTTTGAATAACTTAGAATTAGGATTACAGAAGTGGAAGGAGAGTTTGTAAGGTGTTTTGTTAAGTTTTTAAACCTTTTTGATTTATGTATTTAATTGTTTTAATTAAATATTATATCAACAAACATTTCATTTCATTTCAATTGTCCTACAAAACTGTATTTTGATGGTAACATGAATGTTCTGAGATATGAATAATCTTTTGACTTATTATTCCTAGTAGGTAGGTATTATTGTTTCTATAAGATAATGTAGGTACCTACTAAGTTACATTCCTATCTCACATTACCTACCACCTACTACAATTGCTTACCAAGGGTATTGATTAAAAAAAAAACTATTTTGTCATTTATTATAGTAGTTTTTATTATTAGCACTGTTTAAATCGTCTTGCTAGGTAAAAGCCTGTGTATATAAATAACTAAAATAATAATTTATGAGAGCTGCCCATTCTGTAACATCTTGTTCTTCCGTAGGTATTATTCTCTAGATTCTAGAATAATATCTGCTGCTGGTAGCTATACTTCAGCCTAACCGAAATCTGAAGGTGAATAATTCTACATCCTCGAGGGTCTGCATAAAGTTCACCCTTCTGATTCTTCGTGAACTTCTAACTTCGGCGTTGGCGTCGATATCATCACTTTCCCAATCCGATAACTGAGCCAGAACCTCCAAATCACTATTATTATCACTATCATCACTATCACTTGAAAATTCCGACAGATTTATTAGGTACTTTTATAATAAATATAATAAATTTATCAAGATTACAAAATCGATCCTTTGGCAATCTCAATCTGTCAAGAAGAAATCCAACAAATTTCTCGGATTGCAATCTGCGATTGTTTTCACCTATCAAAGCAAACGTCAAATAGAAAGATTGGTTATTGGCAAGCTCAAACTGTCATTTTCGAACAGAGGCCAATCTTTAATCCGTGATCCGACCTCCCAAAGATAGCCTGGTTTTTTGGATTGCAAACTCAATCCAAGGATTGGTTATTGGCAAGCTTTTTCTAGAAAAAAGATTGAAATGTCAATCTCAATCTTCAAATTAAGGATTAGGATTGAATATTAATTTCGGCCGTATATAGGTATAAAAATGTCGAATTTATAAAATTAAATTGTCGAAGGCTATTTATGCCGAGATATAGAAATGACGATATTTACAAATGTTAATATGTAAAAATGTCTATAACCCAGAAAGTATAAGTATAGAAACAGTTTAAATATTTTTGTCTCTTATGAACATAGAATGCGTTCACTTAAAATGCGATTTAGTATGATTACTTATTTAGGCTCGAGGTGAATTGTTCATAACTAAGGTATTGCTAGTGAAATGCTGTCTGTGTATTTATAGCATCAATGTACACTTCTAAACATGAATTATTATTGTGAAATTATAAACCAATCCTACTAATATTATAAAGGTGAAGTTTGTGTGTGTGTAAGTCAAATCCGTGTGTAAAATGTAAGTGTGTTTGTTACTCTTTCACGCTCAAACGTCTGGACGGATTTGAATGAAATTTGATACTTTTGATCCGGGTATTCCCACGGCAACGGGAACTATTATCCGCGGGTAACACCGCTGGGTGCAGCTAGTAAACAATAAAATATAGAATATAATAGAATATTAATTTATTGTACACCATAAAAGAAACAAAACAACTTAGATAAGTAAACAAAACAAAAAAGTGTAACAATGACCGACCTTATCGTATTATTAAAATTATGATTTTTTTACTTCCCTCTCTTTGGTTTTTTTTCAATAAAGTTTAATTTAAAATGGTATAAAAGTACTTAGAATAGAGCAAGTACCAAGTAGAGTACAACAGTTACCTACATATTATATTCTCTTCGTAGCAGGAAAGCAACCCGCCCAGTCAGAGTTCGCCACAGCGTTTGGCGGTGGCCGGCAACGGCGCCATCACGCGACATCTGTCCACTGACAGCGTTTCCAGCATCAACAGCCTTAGCAGCGGCTCCTCTGCGCCGCACGATAAGAAGCACAAGAAGAAGGGATGGGTATGTAACTCTACAAATCACCATATTCATAATAAGTACTTGAGGCCGTTCTTCTTCTTACTCTTCTTAGCCACATTCAACCCTATGGGTGTAGGCCTCCTTCATATTATGCCATTCTCTTCGGTTTTGTGCAGTTTCTATCCATTTCACTCGTTGTTCTTTTGATGTCATCGTACCAACGCATTTGCGGCCTGCCTCTTGGACGTGTTTCATCCCATGGTCTCCACTCGGCCAGCGTTTTGCACCACGAGCCTTGTTTCCTGGGGCCGTTATGCGGCCACTTTTGGTATTTTATACTATGAACACAATATGTTCATAATGATCACAAACACTAACACCTTTTTTACTGTTTTCTATAGAATCGGGTTATAATATGATAACCACCTGAATGCTAAAATGACAAATTAGAGATGTAAGCATTTATAAATGAAACACAATGTGACATTATTATGAAATACCAAAAGTTTACGGCCTCTTTAATATTATTAATTTCAGGTGCTTCACTTTCCTTTATAAAAGTAAAAACTTACTTACTTACTTACTTACTTTCCTTTATATAGGTACCTACCTTAGACATCTTAAAAGAATGCGTAAAGATCTGAAAGAATATGCCTACCGTTACCACGTCTTTGGAATATAGTCGTGATCATATTTCATTTATTTCAATAATTTTTTCGATCAACTTCTGCAAGTAGTCATTAAAAAACTTTTTATCAGCGTAATTTAATCCCCATTTACCATGATACAACCACACACGATATGCCTTGATGTTGCGCTGAGATAGTTTATCTTATTGTCTCAACTTACAACCACTCACTTAGAAACTTATGCAATTCTGCAAACACACGCAAAGCACCCGACATCTGTGCAAACAATTATAACCATCCGACTGTTCCATGTCCCATATAGCGTAGGTATTACACGTGTTTATTACATTTAAAAACTTAGGCCTTTACATCTTTACTAAATGATTTTATACAGTTCGCCAATTTTTGCCTACACTTAAACAGGACACTGTAGTGCCTGGAAAATTGTTGAGATGGAATAGGCTTGCCCAGCACCTAAACTATCCGCTCAGCCCGGCCATATTCAAAGTAAAAATACGGTCAATACACGTGGGGCTGACGAAGCCACGGGTTTCCTCACGATGTCTTACTTGTTAATGTGCATTATAATTTTTATGAAACGAAAATTCATGATGCACGTCCGGGATTCGACCCAACGACGAATTAACACGGTTCGAATATCATTAGGTTACATTGTATTAATAAGATAATAACTCCACAGCTCCGGTCATCATTCACGAAAGCCTTCTCAAGAAACGCAAAGATATCCAAAACTGCCAAGCATGCGTCTCTCGGACAGCTGTCATCCCAAGACAGCTCATCAGGTTCCCATCACTATGACGACCCTCACACAATACGGGAGGGGAGTAACGAGAACAGTCTAGAACATTCTCACGAAGCTTTACCTGACGTCAAGGAAAAGGGCCCTGCGGCCAAGACTGATGAGACCAAAGGTGAGTCATGTTTGCGCAGATATTTCCGTGCCCTTTTACTAAGACCCTTATAATCTAGGCCAATCATTAAGCAGTCATCTTGTCAGTCTATGGCATATACCGTAGGTAAACAAATCTCTACAACAGATTAGTGTACAAAACTATTTACTCACAATCTTAACTAAACTTGAAGGCCTAACCTAACCTAAAAACCTAATTACTTACACCTGAGCTTCACTTTACTACGATATAGATAGAGGGTCAGTAAGAAATTAATCGATTCCTGAAGGACGCAGAGGAAAGATTAAAGAATGAATAAACAAAGTTCCTGCACGTTGCACTAGTTTGTATCTGTAATTATAATGTAACAAAACGTATGTATGACGTATGACTCGCAGGCGAGTATGCTAGTAACTAATAAATTAGTTCGATATGTCACGATTTACCTCGTTTAAAAATATCTCTATCAAATCCCGAGCTTATTAATGCTTTCTCTTTACTGAAATACGTTTACAAATAAGTCGGAAATGAGTAAACATTACCTTCTTAACATTCTACCATCTACGTAAAGATGTTTCTGATGGCCCTAAGCCGATTTGCTTGACTCCGTAATCTCTACTTACAATTAAGTTAATCCGTCCCTTCTGTTCCGACTCGGCTTTGGCTGTGAACCTCCCTCATCCCATATTACGTACGGGACCATTGTTATAGGAAGTTTAACCTGTTTTTGGTTGGGGTCAGTTTTTATGTAATCAAACTATAATTTTCCATTGTAACCTTATTGACGAGTAACAGAAGGGGTCTCCGTTAACAAAGCAACGACAAACAAAGAACAGAAACAAATTGAATAATGGTTTGACTGCAAATTCTATAAGTTATGACTCGCTTAACAAGCGAAGTATACTTTATGTCGACGACTGACATGTGACCTTTGCAAATAAATTAGCAAACAATGAACTGTTTGTCATGATCATAAAAACAGCAAAGTCCCATGACGTTTATGAGTGCGACTATTATTTTAATGCATGATAAAGCCTTCAGATTTCAACTCTACGTGATTCAGAAAAACATCAACCACAAAATGCACGCGGCTTAACTACTAAATGCAACAACAAATTGGCCGCTTAACAAACAATAGTCGACAGTTAGCGCGCGCTCGGAAAATTAAGCTCAGAGTGAAAGCGCTGAATCTTTAATCTATTGTCTATCCGTAGCTAGCCTTGCGGGCTTTGTAGTTATGACAAGAGACAGGAAACTTAATTAACGAACTGATTTACAGCCGATCTCAATAACGCACTAATTGTTAATCTCCGACTGCTACTGGCGAGTCAACGAAAAGTTTGAACTAACCATTACTGCCGTCTCAATAACAAATTTTACGGCAGTAAATGTCTAGTTATACTCCTAACTTTCGTTTTGGTCGTCCAACGTAGTGTTTTTATTCTCTTTGGCTCGTCCCTCCGAAACGTTTTGTTTTTATATTGATCCTATTTTGATCCTATTGTAATCATACAATAAGTATTAAAATAAATTAGTTGTTTTAACTCTAGCAACAATATCTCTTTTTGTAGGATCTATATTGTTATTAAATTAATATGTTTTTTCTTGAAATGGGCTTAAAAAGCTGATTTACTTCATAAAAAGTATTAAAAGCTTTTTCGAGTTCAAAGCAACAAAACGCACCACCATTGACAAATTATTATGACATTATGTACCTAAATTGACAGTTGTCAAAAACATCTAATACCTACGCTATTACATGCTCTTTGTAATAGGTTCGAGTTTTCAAGATGTATTTTTCCTTTTTTTTGTAATGAAAATGTGATAAAAACATTGTGTAACACCACGTAAGTAACAACAACTAGTGATCATTGCATTTCTTATATGAGTTACAATATACCGTGTGAAAATTTAAGCGTAGGTAGTCAAAACTTCAATTACTTAGTACTAAATTTTTTGCTAAAATTGTATTTGTTTTCAGATGATGCCCAAGCTTTTGTAAAAGTCGGAGGACTCTGGAGAGCATTAGAAAGAATCACCAAGTAAAGCTAGGCCAGAAACCGTGTTTCTTGCCGGCCCTGATTCTTCATGGTCTTATAAAGTAATGGTCGAAAAACAGGAGTAAAATTACATAGCTCATTGACGATTCAATGAGATCTCAGAGGACCAAAACACAGAATAAACGATTTTTGAGTTTGAATAATGAAGTGTAGTAGTACCTATATAGGTAGGTACCTACAATTTTTTCTTGTTTCCGTGGAAAATTAAATGAAATTATGTACCTACTGTAGTCTGTTTTTCTGTTAAAACCTATCGCCACCACACTGATAAAATCCTTTTAGGTAGGACAAGGCTGTGCAGTGTCATGAATGAGACATCTATTTCTCAAATAGCCCATCTATACATAGGTAGAACTAAAATTAAATCAAAATAATGTAAAACAATATGCATTGGTTTGTGTTATCAAGTAGGTTTAATATAGGTTTAATTTGAATCTATGCTTTGAATGTAAATTCAGCATCTGAAAATTCACTTCCATAATAGGTAGGTAAGTACCCATAAATAAGTACCTAGTAAGTAGTGTGGTATAATATTATCAGATTCTACTACATAAGTAGGTACCTACACTTATTTCATACATCCTATTAGCACTCTCGTCAAACTCTAGCCATTATTTATCAAAATATTTGCTTGAAATCTCTTGATATCATTTGAATATCGCCCGATTTCGAGAGATGAGCAAACTGTCACAATTTGCAACTGAAGTTCAACAATAAAATGTTATTGAAACGCTTTATTTATTTTCCCATACATCTACTATCTCTGATAGGAGATTTGCCCTCCGAAAGGTAGACCAATAGTCGCAGATTTGAATTCCTATCTAAATTAGTTTATTGAAACGCAAAAATGCATTGACAGCGGCTAAAAGTAGAGATTTTAACTGATAGTTAAATGTCAACATGTTATTGAGATTGGCCGTTAATGGCTTGAGCGCTCATTCGTACTGACGAATGAGCGCTGAACTAAGTCACAGTTTTGCGTGGAAATTACCAAGCCAAACTGGGTTTACTTAGTTGTACGACAAAGGCCGTTTTATGTCTTAAAGCTCTTATTTTCTTAGATAAATGCAGTTTATTGTGATTAAAGTCTATTAAATCTTAAATTAAACATGTAAACGCGTTAGATCTCTCCTACACTCTCATAACATTCGTATTTACTTGCAGAAAAACCAGAAGATGCTCATTTGGTTGACGAACTGAAGCGGCAACTACGAGAAAAGGATTTGGTGCTAACCGACATAAGATTAGAAGCTTTAAGCTCAGCGCATCAGTTGGAAAGTCTAAAAGACACTGTCATCAAAATGAGGGTACGCAACATTAAAAAAACCCCTGACACAAATTTAACACCCTCGAATCAGAACCTTTCTAACAAAAATAATCGCAGCAAAATCGGCTCATCTGTTCATGCCTCAGACAGACACAACACACTTCAAACTTATAACCCCTCGTTTTCGGGGCTCATGATAAAATACAAAGAAGCATGCTGTTATAATTGACTAAGAAACAAATTTTGCTCGGAACTATCTAGGCTCGATAGAGACCGTACTCAAGCGTAAATCGTGTCTCAAGCGGTGATTCATCACTCAGTTTCAGAACTGTCAAAAATCAATGCTTGAACTTAGACTTAAGTCTGAGTGAAGACTGAATACGAGCCTTAAACTTTTCAATGTTACAGAATGAGATGCTGAACCTGAAACATAACAACGAGCGATTGCAAAGGCTAGTGACGTCACGCTCCCTGGCCGGCAGTCAGACCTCACTGGGCACGGGCGGCTCGGCGGTAGAAGACCCGAGGAGGTTCAGCTTAGCGGACCAGGCTACTATGCATCAGGTAAACTTAAACCTTCATCATGGACTTAATAGCTCCCTAGATACGCCTGATAAATATTTTGCCATCACTTTTGATAATAAATCATTATTTTATGCATTGCTAAATTAAGATGAATATGAGTAGTCTGCTACTCGGTTTTCAACTTTTGCGGTACCTAGTCAACTATCCTTGTCGTACTCTATGCACTGTAATTTGTTCCAAGTAAATAAAATAATTAGAATTTTAAAAAAATAAGGCATACTGCAGGATTGTATTATATAAACAACATACATAAATTTTATATGGTAGGTATTTTTCAGTAAGTATTTACGTAAGTAGTGTACAAATGCATAAGTTTTTCCAAAGTAAATGAAAATTCTCTTCAAAATTTTCAATTTCATAGCATTCCATAATTTCTTTATTAATTGAAATATTAATTATTATCATGTCCTTGAAATTTTTTGAAGGTGCGGTGCACACTGCACACCTTCATAAAATTTTAATTCAATTTAATTTGTCCCTTAGGCGACATTAGACATGCACTCGCAACCTCTCGACCTAGACTTCAACTGCATGACGTCGACCCCCACAATGGACTTTTCCAAGAAAGGCTCTCCCAAATCCACAATGGTCGAACCAATCTACGGCAACAATGCCGCTTGCGAACTCAACGAAAACAGCGAGGCTTTATTGAGCGTACTCAATGGCGCCAGCGATTTGTTTGCGAACGGACTAAACGCGTCGGAAAGGCTCAGTGGAGACTACGATATCAATAGCGTTTTGCCGCCGCCGAAGAGTCGAGAACTTGCGATTGGAGAGAGCTACTCAGATATCGGTGAGTTTATATTATTATTATTAGCTAGGAAACAGGATCTAAAAATTGCCTAAATATCCGAAAGAATTGTCTACCGCTCTCTGGGATATAGTTGTGATCATTTTTTTTTTAGCTAGAGCTCTTTATTTCGCGAATTATTTTCAGAACAAGATTTCTTTCGTTTTCAATCGTGAGACACAGCTGATTCATTTTAGCAGTTTTTTTCTTCAAACGATCTTGTTTAACAAAATTAGTTGTAAGATAATAGATGAATCGCACAGACAAGAAATGGTCGGTTATCATATTTCGATACACATGTGTCATTATAAATTTGACTATCATTGTCGACAATCTTGCTTTTCAATGAAACATTTAAAACAAGTTGCAACCATTTCAACAGCGGATATAGGTAATATAAAAATTTATAGCCGGTAGCAACAATAATCGCAAAAACGTGCGCACGAGTCGTATAATCGCCGATCAAATTAATGGATATTTACAATAATTGGGTGAAGGGAGCTTTTCCCGTAAAACGGAACCACTTTTAACTAGATGCCCACCCAACTTGTAATTGGTTAAAACATAAAATTTTACTACAATCGCTTAATATAAGTTTTTTGATTGGCAGTTACGAATACTTAAAACACGTAGAATAATACTTTCCATTTGTAATTAATCCAATCGTTAAAGTTTTTACAACGCATCGGTTAATTCTCATTGCAGGTGTGGCAGATAGCCAGGGTGATACGACAGACGGAAAGAAAATAGCTATAGCGGTATACTTAGGACAGCCAGAAACATTCCAAAGATACTTCGAAGAGGTCCAAGACACGCTGACAGAGTCCGAATGCAGGTTCTTCGCCAAGCAATCCTCCAGCTCTTATAATAACCACTTCGACAAACAACCCAGCTTCGAATCACCCCGCATCTCACAAACTCACAGCCCCGAGACTGAGACGCAAGAATACCCTTCAATAAATAAATCTAACACGAATAGCCTTAAAAGTAACAAATCTGCGCACAGCAGCTCGTACAAAAACGTATACAACAGTGACTCGACAATAAACTGCAATGAATTCACTATTGCGTACACTTATATCTCTGGCAAGACTACTTGGCAGAACCTAGATTACATAGTTAGGAAAACGTTCAAAGACTACCTGTCTAGAATAGACTTGGGTACGAATTTGGGACTGAATACGGATTCTGTGACTTCGTATCATTTGGGCGAGGCGACGCGCGGTCCGGAGATCGGATTTCCGGAGTTGCTGCCATGCGGGTACATCATCGGAACTGTGAACACCCTCTACATATGCCTACAAGGAGTAGGCAGCTTGGCGTTTGATAGCCTTATACCAAAAAATATTGTTTATAGGTAAGCCTCAACGAAATTATAGACAATTCCAGCATTAGGGTATGGAGTTCAATGATACTAGAAATAGTAACTTGTTTATCCAAAAGTCACTTCATTATCAGTTCAAAGTTAAAATCATAATATTGGTCCATTATTCAACTTATTCCAATTATTTAACTTAGATTTTAATTTTTTACTTTTGTCCTGTAAGAGTAAGTTTGTAAAAGTAGTTTTAGTGGACTAAATCTTTTAATATCGCGGGCTACCCGTTTGCTTTCACCTTACGAACTAAATCGGATTATCTCACACGTTATTGGTTCTTGAAACTGAGACCTAAAATGTGTAAATGTTACAGATATGTTTCACTACTAACGGAGCACCGAAGGGTCATCTTATGTGGCCCCAGTGGCACCGGCAAGTCGTACCTCGCGGCCAAACTTGCAGAGTTCTACGTTCAGAAGACACAGCGACGAGGGGTGCCCGCTGAAGCTGTTGCTACTTTCAAGTAAGTATCCCAACTCTATAGTAGTATTAGGGAAGGTTCATAACTGACGTAAAATACGCCGAGCGTATCATCTAGCGTACTAACATATCATCGGTTGAGTGTGAACGGTCAAGTGTTTTTCTATACATTTGTCTGCTCTGGCGTATAATACGCGACGCATGTTCCGTCAGATATGAACCTTCCCTTAGACTAACGAGCGTGTTTTGATAAATAGGCCCAAGGCGCAAGTGTATAAGTCTGATTGCACCATTAGAAATACTAAAATATACCAGTGACTTACTTAACCTAAGTACAGATGTTTCAGATGTTCTCTATCTAAATACTAAATGAAAATTAGACGGACCATTAGAAATAATAAAAGATACTAGTGACTTACTTAGGTTAAGTACCTAAGTCACTGGAGAACCATATTGCCATAGAGGGAAATGGAATGGATGTGAACGGCACAGGGCCGATTAGAGTAGCGTTTCAGGGAGGATGCGTGACAGGGTGAAACTGGGTTGAAACTGGATGTAAGCCCATCGACGCTGTTGGACAGCGTCGATGGGCTTACATCCAGTTTCAATAACCTGTCTATCTTTGGTTTTGCTTACTGTCAGTAGCTATTTGACGTTTTTTGTATGGAAGAAATGTCAAATCTCCCGCAATAAGCAAAACCAAAGATAGATAGGTTATTGAGACTGGCCGTTAGTCGATGGGCTTGGATTGGTACCTGTCACGCATAGAAAGTGGTTTCCTCACGATGTTTTTCGTACCACAAGTACCTAACAGTATTATATTCGTAGTGTGGACCGTAAATCATGCAACGAACTGCGCGCATACCTCGCTAACATCGCGGAGCAATGCGGCGCGGCGGTCGCGGGCGAGGAAGCTGCCTTGCCCTCCGTCGTGGTACTCGACAACTTGCAACACGCCTCCGCGCTAGGCGACGCCTTCGCGGGACTACTGCCGCCAGACAATAGGAACATGCCCGTCATTATAGGTATGTTATTATTTATTTATTTTAATGATTCCCAACATAGGGTTGCACTGTACAGTGTATATGCAGCAATTGATAGCCAAATATTAGAAAACAAAAACTAGTGCTCCCACAATTAAAGGGTATCACAAGATGCGCTAAAAAAACCATCTTAATTCTAAGTAGATAATTAGGTAAATAAAATATTAAAAATTAAATTAAAATTAAAAATTAATTCGAATCTGGGCTCACAGTTATGTAACGTCATCATTATCCCTTATGCGGACACCACACATTGGCTTCAACTTGATTCCAGTATTGGCTACGAAGGAATGACCAATGTCCAATAACCGTCCAAGATCGATCCAACATTCTGATAAACAGGTTCAACAGTTAAGAACCTGTGGGGGGGGGGGGGTTAACGCCAGTTTACCGTAGTATTGGATACCGTCCTCGATACCGAGTCAAGTATCACAAATGTATAAAAATCCAGTGCAGCGCCGCCGCCGGTAACTTGCATGAACTAAAAATTCCATACATTTAGAATGCTTGACACGTGAGCGAGAATAAATTACTATAAGTACTACACAAAAACCGTCGGTTACCGCCCTACTGTAGTACCTATAGGCTAAGAGTTATTTTACGCTCGATTTTACACATATTTTGTCATTACAGCGAAAATATGGTATTTTATATAAAACTAAAATTTTGACAAGCTGCTTGGTAGTTAGTTGCGTTATTAGACAAAGTTTCATGTTCTAATTTAAAGTATTTATTAAATGGTAAGGTTTTCAATTGTAATTTGCAGGAACGATGTCTCAAGCTACGTGCAACACAACAAACCTTCAACTGCATCACAATTTCAGGTGGCTTCTGACTGCCAATCACATGGAACCAGTCAAAGGGTTTTTAGCAAGGTAAATAATGTTACCATGTTTAATACTTGCAATTAAAAAAAAAATACTAGGTATGTAGGTAGGTACTCATAAAATTATTATTTAGACCTCATTATTCTTATGAATAGAGATTAGTTAAGTATAGTACCTACAGTTAATAGTAAAAAACCCTGTCATTTCAATCAATAATAAAATAGTATCTAATCTATCCAAAGGGCACCTTAAGTTTGCCATCCCACTCTTAAAACCCTGTTCTATGTGAAAGAAGTTCAAATACTAACCAGTTCAATAATGCAGGTATCTCCGTCGCAAGCTGTTCTCTATGGAGCTCCGCCTAGGCCGTCGCGACCCAGCACTGGCCGCGGTACTAGAGTGGCTTCCAGGCGTGTGGTCCACTCTCAACGCCTTCCTCGAAGCACATTCCTCCAGCGACGTCACCGTGGGACCGCGTCTCTTCCTTGCCTGCCCCATGGACTTGGAAGCTAGCCAGGTAACCTTGAGATCTGTACACTTGTAATTGTAATGCATCCTCGCATTTTGTCAGCGAATTCCAATTGAACGAGCCAACTTTCTAAACTCCAAATAAGGAAGATTTTAAATAAGATGAAAATAAAGTCAGTTAGTCCTTTGTGATGTTCCGTTACGACGAACATTTGAATACACGTCATTCATTAAATTTGTTAAAACTCCGTCACCAGAGTAGGCCACTTGCTCATACGAAGTTACTTACTATGAATGTTATTTATAGATGCGATAGGTTAAGGATCTAATAATGTACCTATGTTTGAAGTGTTTGAACACTAAAATGACTAAACGGATTAAAATGAAATATGGCAAAGACAATGCTTATACTCTGAAATTCTGAATTAACATCCAAATAGATCCAAAACTTTTATAGTATCCAAATTAAACCGCGATGCTTATACATACAATGTTTGTGTAGTTGATGCATGTAATTGTTTACCAGGCGTGGTTCGCTGACGTGTGGAACTACAGCATAGTACCGTACGCATCTGAGGCGGTTCGCGAGGGCATCGCGCTTTACGGCCGTCGAAGACACGCCGCCGTCGATCCCCTAAACCACGTCAAATCAACCTACCCCTGGAGAGAGCCCAACCATTCTCATGTAAGTTACTTACATTACCAGCCTCGAGTTGCAACTCTAAATTGTTTCCATTATAGATGTTAATCATTCCGGTATTGTTTCAGACATTGAGAGCCATAACGGTAGAAGAAATTGGCATTGAGGAGGCGAATTCCGAACAAAATCAAAACAACAACCAAGATCCATTGGTGAGTGAGAACTAACTTGTTTATCCTTTGCTGTCCTAACCACCCAATAAAATATAGAGATCATTATGTTATGTTTGTGGCAAGTACTTACCTAACTGTTTTATTTTGATTTTTTTAGTTGAACATGCTCATGAGGCTGCAGGAAGCTGCAAACTATAGCGGAAACCAAAGTCAAGACTCTGACAACGCCAGTATGGACTCGAATCTCACTCACGATAGCTCAATGGGCAATGAGCTTTAACAGACTGCTTGATTCAACACGTCATGACTGTTTGTCACAATAATTATCGTGTAATATTATTATCTCTGCTGGTATCTATCTTATGACAACACTTTGCTTTTTATAGAAAATTTCAAAAGAATGTACCAGCACACATTTGGTTAAAACGTGCGTATCCACGTGAAATACGATTTATAAAGCCAAATATTTGCCATATTATGTACATTATTTATATTTATTTACGTGTACACTAAGTGTAATTATAATTTCGAATCCTTAATGATATTGTGAATCATTTTTCAGTGATGTAATTACGTTAGTTAAATACTTATCATATTAATTTTAATGTGGAAAGGATTGTGCTCTGCAGTATTTGTATCATGTAAGCAAATATTATAAGCATGAGTATTTTGCTTTTCTTATTCTTTAAATTTGCTTCAAAGTTATTTTCCACTCCAAATTATATTTATTTTAAAAATAATTGTGAATGAGAAAGTAATAACAGTGCCTGGATAATCTTTTTTTCCATTTTTATAAATTCGTACAATGTAGTAGGACTGTTACTGTTTTAAATAAAGCATTGTGGCTTTTACTATTGTTATATTTTTCAAGTTAGTATACAAAACGCATTTGTATCTAGGTATGTCGCGTATGTAATTGTAATTACTATATGAAAGTGTAATTTTTATACCAATTTCATATAAAACTCATGTACCTATTAAAAATAAATATTTAGGTGTAAATACATACTGTTTAATTATATTTTTTTTCTATGCAAGTATAAAACTAACTGCTATTATAATGCCATAAAGATAATTTTGTATTGACATTGTGTAACATCTACTCTACAGATTTTTTTCGGTATGGATTGACTTGTGTGCATAAAAGAAACGTGATATCTACAATCTATGCTTTACAGAAATGGTGAAATAAAAATTGATTAAAAATAAACTGTGTATTTTACTGCTACAGTAACATTAATTCTGTTTAAGAAGTTTGTTTAGTCATATAATAGGTATTGCATTTTGGTTCCTACACAAGCTTTGAGAGCAAGGAGCTCCAAAGGATGACAACAGAATAATATTGTGCACAGATTAGGTAGAGATACTACATAATACCATATAGAGATGATGATGAGAGATGTAGAGATACCATATTATGGTATATATTGTGTATTGTACAACAATGACACTAGCAGTCGGTTTGTTGAACGCAAATCATCTCAAAAATTAACAAATCAATTGATTAGGTACTTAGTTAATATTGGAGATGATCTGCGTTCAAGAAACCGGCTGTTAGACTTCTTGAAATTAGAGTAGGTACACCTAACAAAAACTTCAAAACTTAAACTTAAGATGCATTTAATCAGTTGTAAAAAGGTAATAGTTTTAATTGATGCACAGTATGAAATACAATTTAATTTCAATCATGTTGTAGTACAGCTCAAACTGCCTAGTAAAATCAGATGAGACACAGGAGCAATTAGGACGGAACCAGTATTGTTTTTTAAGACTAGAACATTGACACTGTTTAAACATCCAAAGGAACATAGAATTAAGGCACAACCACACAGTACAACAAAATATTCTACAATGTCAATGGCAGCATAGGAAATACTTAATTAGTCTAGCTTATATCCCACTGTAAAACAAATCATTTTTTAAAAGCACTATGAAACAGACTGGACTACAATCTTTACCAGTGCCATGATAGGAACTGCAGCTTTGTAATCGGCAATATTCTTATTATTAGGCTAGTCTAAAAACATTTTAGAACTAGTGTTTTTGCACAATATTAAGTATGAGATAACCAATGCATAACATAGTCATCCCAACTCAAGTTAGTCTATCAGTATTACAGAACTATTAGTGTGCTATTCATCTTACTTGGCAAGTTAAAACTATCTCTTGTTTAAATTTAAATGCTGATTTATACCTAATTACTTATATCCTAATAGTGACTCTAAAGTCAACTACAGATTTTTTAAGTGATAGGAACTGTCATAATTAACAGTATATTGCTTTTAATTTTTTCTAAAACTATTACTGTAGCTAGATTTAATCACTATGAATATCTAGACTTAAATTAGAAAGGGATGGAATAGGTGATTCAGTGAAATCTCCAGAATCATCACTGTGCTTGTTCAAAATGCTTCCAGATTTCTTTTTAGCGTTCAGAGATTTATCTGTGTGTGAATGATGTTCAAAAGAAGAGGACTTTTCACTGATCAAATCTGCAACATCAGATATTGAAACAGAACTTTGTGAGTTTTGATTAGGGCTTGCAGCAGGTGAGCTTTTATGTTCAGTCTCTGTTATGTGCTTCGGTGATTTGAGCTTATTTGAGCTAACTCTGTTCTTGGAACCTTGTGATGCAGTGAAATCATAAGTATAGTCAGTTTCTCCATCAGATTTTGAAGACCCATGTGCTGATTTTAAGGAATAATTTTTTGGGCTCTCATTCTTCAAAGATAATGATGAAATACTGCTCAAAGTAGCTGATTTAGCAGAATCTTTTTGTGGTAATTCATTTGGTTTTGTTGCATGCTGAGGAAAATCTACAGTATCAGTGTAGGGTATACCCATTGTATTCAGTGCTTTTTCATCAAATGAGCTATATGGTTTTAGATCAACATAAGAAGTAGAGTCACTACTGTTATTCATAGACAACTTTGGAAAGTAAGGCATGGTACTTTCATGGTTTTTCTCATTTGTTTTATTAGAATCAATAACTTTTGGAGTGTTATGGCTATTGCTAGCCTCTAAAACATGGTCACTTGGGATATATTCGGAGCTACTCTTGTCTCTAGTTGAGTCAGTTGAAGTAGATGTGTCTGTGTCTGAATTGTCTAACTGGAGCCGCAAATGCAGTTTATTTTTTTCATCCAAGGAGTTGTCAGACTGAGACGTATTTGCAGCACTACTTTGGGAGTCTTCATGAACAATATAAGAACTGTTTTGTTCATCCTTAAAGTTGTCTCCACAATCTCCACCCTTACTCAACAGCGTTTGTTTATTCTTTTCATTGTTTGTAGATTTGGCCAGATTTCTAATAAGTGATACCAAAACCGGTTCCTTGGGATTATGCAGGTTACCTGAACACAACTTGTCAGCCAAGAGTTTTTTCCCGTAGTAGTTGTATTCTTTTCCTTGTCGTGACTCGGACTTGTACACAAACAATGTATTCTTTAGGTTGCAAGACTCAAGAAACTCATGCACAATAGATAAGGCTAGTACTCCCTCGGGCAGTTTCAATAAATTGTCCAAACTTACATTTTGCCTCATATTTTCACATTCATCTTCAAAAGCCAAAAATATGTTTGCTCTTAGCAACGCACGAATTTTTGCCAATGATCCATTTTTTTCTAATGCTTCTACTACCAAATCTCTCAGTTCTGTGTCCTCTGTTTGAGCCATGTATTCGCTTTGTTTGAAAAACAATAATCGTACACTTTTCTAAAAAATAAAGAAAACCAAAAGCACACACGACCGAAACAGAACTTCTTGTAAACAAAATGGTTGTGCTGCCAACTTGTGGTTGTGCCAAGCAAGTTGAGTTGTCCTGCAAATGGCTACTTACCTTTTGTTTTGGCTTTATTATAACTATTTTTAAAATCTTATTTTGTCGCAATAATAATAATCGCAAAAATGTAAAGCAATTTACCTAAACTTATCGTTTATTACATAATTTCTGGTGAATACCTACATTACAATAACAATTAAATTATTAAAATCCGTATAGAATGAGTAATGAAACAAAAGAACATTGCTACATCCACCAAAAGTAGGGTCGAGTTGGCATTACAAATCATTGGTCACGTTTCACGGGACTGTTCTGTCACTGTCATGTCAGTCGGCAGTCCGTTAGACAAAAGTTTTTGTTTTTTTTTTGTGACAAAAGCCGGCGAAGCCAAAATAAAGAAGAAGAAGAAGAAGAAGACAAAAGTTAGATATGACATGGTAGCACTGGCTAAATGCGTAGCACAAGCCGTGCGAAGCCAAAATAATTTGATTAACAAAACAATTAGATGGATGAGGAGGACCATGGATGTATTTGTCCTTCATCTGTGAGGAGGACCATCGTGATCTCTCACGGCCAGTGTCTTTAGTCCTACATCTGTGGAGGGAGGAGTGGTCTGGAGTGGCATAAACAAATGGGGGCCTTTGTTTATGCCACTCCAGCCACTGCTGGGTATACCCAGCAGTGGGTGAAATCGGGCTGCGGATGATGATGATGATTTATTTATTTTAATAAATACGGTTTACACCAGTTAGGTATGTAGGTAGGTAGGTACATTAATTAAATAATTGTCATAAGTAATAAGAAAAAAAGAAAAATCAAATAAGTACCTAGGTACCTAGTAGGTAAGTAGGTACACAATAAAAAAATTAAATAAGTACCTAAATAGATAGGTAGGTAGGCTACTTAAGTTCTGTGAGATACGTACTTAAGTTGATGATGATGGACTAATGATTTTGATTTCACGCCATTGAAACCATTTTGGCAAGAAGTTCAACCTAGGAGTGCAGCCTATCTTACAATCTAGCATACCTACCTACAAGCATGTTTTGATAGATTTCAGTGAGTCATTTCGGTGAGATTTTAATCTAAGTACATATAGGTACTTTGATTTACTTAGGAGCTACCTATTAGGTACCTACAGTGTTACAAAAAAATAGGTAGGTAAGTAGGTAGGTACCTAAGTATATAGGTACATAAGATACCTATAAGTAGGTAAGATATAAGAAGGTACCTACCTACCTACATAACATTCATCTGGTTATCCTCAAGTAAGTACCTAATGAAGATACCTACAGTGAGACTGAAACTGTAGCCGCTTCGCTGCCGTGCCGTCTCGGTGTGAATTAAGCCTAACACAAGCATTGGGTGGGTGGGACTAGATGACGCTGTGTGGAATGTCCAAGGGTAGGTATTTTTATTAGGTAGGTAGATAGATAGGATAGGTACCTAGGTACTTATTAACTTTGTAGGTTGGTACCTATCTAGGTAGGTACCAACCTATTTAAGTAGGTACTTACCTACCTACCTAGCTGTACAAGCCATTAGGTATGTGCCTACCTTAGGTAGGCTACCTAGGTAGGTATCATCAATCATGTAAGTACCTACTCCTAGGTAACACTTTCCTAACGTAGGTACTTGCCAAAATAAATAGGTAGGTAGGTACTTTAGTAGGTAAGTAGGTAAGTAAGTACCTACCTTTAGCAATTAGCGTCCTTTCCCCTGGTCTCTAATTTCGTGATGAATGATGATGATTAGATATCTAGGTAGGTACCTACCTACTACTATCTATTTAATTGCAAGTCCCTACCCTATTTACAAGGTACCTATAGGGTACCTACCAACATGGGTACCTACCAACATGGGTAGGTACCTACGTTTATTTCTATGATGTAAGTAGCCTTTACAAAAAATCGACCACGAAGTAAGTAGCAGAGTGGGGTAAAGTTCCAAAAAAAATCTAGGTACATTTTAATCAATGGATGTGGATTTAATTTGAATAAAGTATGTACCTACTGCCTATAAAATGATTGTTTTTGCGGAATATTCTAGAAATCATGTAAAAAGGTAGTAAAAACACCTACCTATATATACGCACAACGGTGCTCCCTACTTGGCCGGGAAAATGTAACGAAATATTAAATTGAGTCAAAACTTGAGCACATCTAGATTTGACTGTTTTATCTTCGCGGGCGTGCTCGATTACAAGGGGTGAAGGCTTGCGCCGGGAAAATGTGGGAAGCTCAAGCTCAGTCAGTCGGGTCGAGCGAGCGAGCGACGCCGGACCACCGCACGTTTCGCTGTTCTCACATTATAATCAAAGTTTCTAGCCGTTTTACAATCTTTCATCAAATAATTCAACATTAAATAACATATAAACCGTGTTCGTTTCATAAAAAATATTTACAGTGACCAAATTGGTACAATGAAAGAATAAATGTGATAAAATACTAGTGGCGGGAAACCGTTCTGATATCTCGCTTGACGTGTTGTGTCCTATGTGTACGTAGAGCGAGAGCAGCCGTCTGCCTGCCCTAGAGGGCGGTCGACATGCTGGAAACGCCGTGAATCGATATTTTTGGAACGCTGTGGAGCAAAGACCATGAGGTTCCGAGCTCAATAAAGGTACGACAGGTGATGCTATTAATAGTTTTAGTTCACAGTAGCCCGTTCAGCGACACACTCAATATTATGAGTTGAGTGAGTCCCACGTTGGGCGCCACCGTAAGTTAGAGGTTAAGCTACTAGTCTCAAATATTTGACGTCTGGACGCAAAATTAAAAAAAATTCAATACTTACTAGGTATGTTTAAGGATAGGAACCCATTTAAAAAAAAAATCGTATTTAGGTAGGTACTTACTCGTAGCTAACTGATACTTAACTTAAACGTTATTAGACATTAATGTTACCTCTAATTTTAAATCATTTATTAATTAAGGCTTCCATTTGTCTTTATGTGAGTGTTTCCTCAATGAATTTAAATCGATTCTACCTTCTGTAAATAAATAATTAGGTCAAACCTTAAAACAATACAAAAACAGGTACCTAGGTATCTATCTCAAGCTGTCAAGTAATAAGTAAGTACCTCTAGGAAGAATGAAGTACCTACCTACTTGACAGTTTTTAAATAAGTTACAGCTATGTACCAACCTACATTGTTCTTTAATTAAGTACCTACGTACCTACTTAAATTTTTTCGATAAAAGTTAATATTCAATCAATACAATACAAAGTAGGTAGACACCTACCTAGTAATACGAATTTAATACCTACAAAGCTGTGGCAGCTATTAATCAGATTTCAGAAATCAGTTTGGGAGGGCGGGTCGTGTTACCTAATCATCATCACACTAAGCTAAATGAATTAGCCGGTCTACAGAAACAGCACTTTGTTTCGTTCTTTTCTGTCTTCACGTTCTAGTTTATGTCGTAATCGCCCTTTTACTGAAACGGTCAAACGCGTATTTTGAATTTTTTTTTGTAAGAAAACTCTTTATGGTTCAATGTTTATTTCCATTTAGCATGAATGGTAGGTAATAATAATTAAAACACCATGTGCGTAAGAGGTACCTACCAACCTGAGATTATTATACCTAGGTAGAGAGGGCCTTAAAAAATGTACGATACCGACCGACCTACGTGTAGGTACGTGCTCCTGAAATGAATACCTACTTACCTACTCGTCTACTCGTGACCACGCGGTGACTGTAATGTCATCGAAATGTGTAGGTAAATAAATAAATAATAGTGGCAATTCTGGATGTCGCCAAAACATAACTAAAAGCAATTTGACAGCACTAAATTTGATGTCATCCTTTTTATTTCGTTACATATGAAAGGGACGGCAATATATTTAGTGCTGTCAAATTGGTTTACTTAGTTAAGTTTTGGTGACATCCAGGCGAAATATTTTTAAATATTAGTAATTTTTTATTAACCTACAGTTAATATTAGGTAGATGCTCTCTTTCCGTTTCAAAAAGGAACGTCAAATTAATTCTTACCGGAGGAAAGGAAGAAGATAATTTTATTAGATAATTCGCCATCTTTGCCCGGGCACCACGAGCTCTACGCACTTTCTAAACTTTAGTGAGTGCGTAGAGCTCTGTGGGCGTATCATCAGTTTTCAAGTGATTTTATATTATACTTAAACCTAAAAAAATCCTCGCTACCAAGTCAAGTACATATTTCAAATGTATAAAATTATTAGTTCATGCAAGTTACCGGGAGCGGCGGCGCTTTCTTATACATTCGTAACACTTGAATTATTATTTGGATAGTATTCACTATTACGGTAAACTGGTAATAGACCCCCTGGAGTCTAAAGTCTATAGGTAGGTAGGTAGGTACTATGCGTTCGTAAATGTAACAATGTAACAATTTTCAAAGCTTTAGGTAGGTAAGTAGGTACCTACCTTACCTACCTTAGGTTCTTCTTATTTCTCATCGTGCATGTAAAATTTAATTAGGAGAAAATCGTTATTAATGGTTAAATATGATACCAATGATGTCCGTGATTTGATTATTTACCTACCTAACAATGACAAATGCACATCATTATTTCGATCTAAGTACCTATAGGTACTTACCTAAGGTAAGTAATAAAATATAAAAAGATAGTACCTACCTTCTTAGAAATAACGAACTAAGTAGGTAGGTACCTACCTAAGTACAGATTATTAGGTAATTCAAGTAGTTAGGTAGTACCTTACCTACCTATCTTTAGTAAAATATCATATTTCAACCATCAATTTTGTTCTCGAAGGCTGTTCATTTTAAAAGACAAAAATAACTAAACCTCTACGAAGCCTCAGCTCCGCCTACAAACTATTCTATGCTCTTTGGCTGTGGTTTCACGTCGGAAGGGGGTTATTCTTGGAGACAATCGATAGCGTCTGCATATTTAAATCAGTTGAGTTGAACGGCTTGGCCATGTATGCCTTTGTTTAACCGAACGTGTTTAGTTTGGTTCTTATTTTTTTAAAATCATTTAAGTACTTACTAGGAAATTCCAGTTTTATTTTTCAAAAGAAAGCTTGCGTTCTGGCTTAGGTAGGTTTTAAATTTATTTGACTTTCAATGACAATGCTCACCTTGTGTCGTTTAAATCCGTTCAACTCTCTCTACTGTTCAAACATTACTGCTGATATTTCTGTCTCCCCATGGGTAGCAAAACTTCAAGTCGGTGCTGATGTTGCCGAGCTGTCGGGCAAGACCCAATTCGCAAGGCAAACGAAAATATAGGTACCGTTTACCTAAATAAAGGCGTTCCTGCGCGGTATTTTCGCTACCCAAAGTGGCAGCGAAAATCGCGTAGATCCAAACAGGCCATAAACCGAAAGGTAGATCCAAAAAGGCCTACCTCTGGTTTCGCTGTCTGTTTTATCCACGAATCATGGTAAAGATTAGAACAAGTACCTATACGTACCTATACTAGGTACCTACTATATTTACATAGGTATGTAATGTAATGTACTTACCTGCTTACTTACTAGTAAGTACGTACCTACTTATGTACCTACTAAAGTAAGTAATAAAAATCGGTGAAAATGATCAAAGTTTCAAATAACAATCGGTTTGTTAATCACATCTAAGGAATATAATTGAAGATGTAGGTAGAAAGGATTAATGGAGATTTATGGATGGCTTAGACACAGGCGTGCTGGGCTTAGCAGCTGAGCCGCGTTGACCTAGCTTGTGGGAGATACCAAAAGTTTCCATCTCAAGGTTATGTGTTCGAAATCCGATGAGCTTTATGAAGGAAATTAAATACCTAGTGCCTATGTTTGCGCACTATCTATCTAGACGTCTACTGCTGGACATAGGCATCCTCCAAAGGGTACTTACCTAGCCCGTAGTGCCAGGAGCAATGTTCAGCTTAGCACCTACACAAACCTAGCTGTATCCTGCCTAAAAAGATATCTTTATGGAGCTTACTGAGCCGCGGCGCGGGGTACCTAGATCATTGTACCTTGGTATTTTATTTTACAGTTATGAGCAATTGTGTTATGTTAAGTTACGAAACAACTAAATATAGGTTAATAGATCGTCTAAGTTAAACGACATCCACTGTTAAAATTGGATGATGGACCGCTAAAACATGTGGGTGTTTTCGTGCTTCAGACACGTTAATCCCGACTATAAAATCGTTTAGCCCCTCCAGACCTAACAACTCCGTTACCAGAGTTGATTACTAAGTATCTCATATAAACGTAGTAAGTAGGTAGGTACCTACTCGATAGAAAAAATCTGGTAGTCTAGATATCAATATATTGCGAGGGATACACCACCCCACTAGCCGTCCAGTGGCCATCTTTGTTATGAATCATTGATTACTTCTGGTGCATTATACCGGAGCGGCTGCTTAACGGACCGCAAGTAATTGTTGAATTAGGGGGCACGGCAGACCGCGGCACGGGCTATTAGTCCGAGGATTGGCATTCAGGTTTCAAGCTACATATCTACGTTATACACCTTTGTAGGTAGGTACCTATGAGTAATACAAGCTGCCTACAATTAAAGCTATGTTTACCTACCCTGACTATTTTAAAGGTACACAAGGATGTCTACTACCTACAATACCTTTTGAATTTAAATAATATCTGAAGAAATGTAAAGGATTTCTTCGCGTATTTTATAATTTTATTGACTAAAATATTTAATTCTCTAAAATTCTAGTTAATCGAATCCTTATACTTTTATAACGACTCTCTATATAACGACGACCTCTGTGGCGCAGTGGGCGAAAGCCCGCCTGAGACGCAGAGGTTGCGGGTTCGATCCCCGCTGCGGGACAAATGTTTGCATGATCTGCAAATATTTGTTTCGTGTCTGGGTGTTTTCTATGTATAATATGTATGTATTTACAAAAAAAAATGTATCTATGTAGTTTATCAGTCATCTGGTTACCATAACACAAGCATTAAATTGCTTAGCTTGGGACTAGATGACGCCGTGTGAAATGTCCAAGGATATTTATTTATTTATTTATTATTTATTTAATTAGGTAAGTAGTTAATGAAACACTAAGTTGGTATGCAATATTTAAATACAAAATCTTTTTAAATGAAAGATGGAAGATAAGAAATAAAAACGCCCTACATAAAAAGTGTCTTCGTCGTTTTGTGAAGAAGTTTTCTTGGCATACGAGTATTCTTTCTAGAGTAAGTATCTAACAATCAAAATATAAAGAATTTTTTTTAGATATATTTTTGCTCTTGTAAGCAAAATTAATGAATTTTGTAGGCATTCATTCCTCGAATAATAACTCCTTTCCCGCTATTTATAAGTTGTGAAATAAAAATCATGTTAAGTTATCAATTAGCTTTATAGGGTCCTATAGCGTTATTATGATTTTAGTGCAGACTTTATAACTCTAAAAGAACTCTAAGATAACGTAACGTGTAACGCGCAAATATAGCGCAATAAACTATTTAGAGCTAATAAAAACAAAACAAAGGAAATTAATTTAAACTTAGGTACTCAATATTCTTTGCAGTTTAACGTGGTAGTCAAGTAATAAGGAGTAAAGTTACGAATACGAATCTACTTATACATACTACTTAACGTGCTTATGTTTAGTTGGATCTATGCGTACCTACCACTGGTACCTATGTATGATCATAATTATTTTGGTAAGGTGATTATTATCTAAGCCAGCATCAAAGACAATTTTATACCAAGGTATTAATTATCTTTGGCCACAACATATAGAACACGGACTCGATAATACAGATTTAGCATTCTCTTAAAAACCCTAGAAAAAAAAATATCTTGCTAATAACAAAGACGATTAATATCTAGCTAATAACAAGAAGCTTAGGATTTCAATATGCAAAATACGGAATAATATAAAATGATTAATAAGAGTTTGAATTTATCAGCACGTTTAGAAATAAGGATGTTTTATACTTCACCTATACACAATGTTACGCTCAAGGGCCTAATCCTGAATAACGTAATATGCCGTAACATAAATACCTACGTCAAAGGGTGAATGAAAGATGTGACGCGCACGTTGAGCTCGTGAGAACTTCTTGTGAATACATCCTCATGAATAAATAAAGTAGAGTTCTTTCTACATCTTCGGTATACTGACTTCCTCGCGTGCTTACACATCGTATTATAATTAGGTACCTGACGCATTGAGGGTTCCCTAGGTACCTACCTACTCCAAATAATAATTTTATAGCATATTTTTACACTTGGATGCTTTTTATAGACATTTTACATTCGATTTTCCGAACGACTGTCTACGTAGTTGCTACGAACATGCTACGAACGCCTACGACGTAGCATCACCTTACATTCCTAATGAGTTTAAGTTAGATTGTAAATACAATATAGAAGACTTGCTCTTGTTTCACCATCTCTAAGAAAGGTCCGAAGCTAGCTGTTAATAAGATCGTACGACCTAGGTGGCCAACTCTGGTGACGAAGTTTTAGGTCTCCTAAAGGCCTCAGTCAGGGCTTAACCACGGAAGCGCTCAGCTGATGATGCCTAGTGACGGTCACCTATTCAAATTGTGACCGCTCAGAACGTCGCTTAACTTCAACGATCTATCAAGAACGCATAAAAAAGGTCTACGCTACGAGCTCTTCAAAATTGGTCAGTTAAAAGTGAGGAGTACACTAAGAACCGATACCCTTTTTTGCGGCGCGTTTGTATCGATACTAGCTTACTCGCCTGCGGCTTCGCTTGCGTGGTACCTACCTTGATAAAATTTAGCCTATGTTAATTCGAAAAGTATGTTAAAAGAAAAAGAGATTTTGAAATCGGATGAGTAGTTTAGGAGATTACCCCAAACATCCCCATACTCCAAACAAACAAACGCAAGCAATCTGCAAAACGCGCTGCAAACTAGCAGGTCACGCGCTCCACAAAAACGTTTAGTCGTGTGCATGTTCATTTACAGGCATTATTGGTGACTTCTACTTGTCGAATAAGGATATATAGATTTAACTGATAACACATTACTTGTAAATGTTAAAAGAAGTCTCTAACTTAGCTATCTGCGTGTTCATCACAAAAACTTGAGACATTATTCAAGGAGATAGCGACAAGCGGTTTCGGAGATACGTATTGGACCGTTTCATGGTATGGAAACCTGATTCGCGCAGGTTGATCGGTTTTCCGGTCACGTGTGAATTGAAAAATGGTGGGTAGTGGTATCGTTTGCGGGCTGAATATCAAACAATCAGCTATAATGGATACAGATGTCAAAGTAGATATAATGTAAGTACACTAGGTTCGTTGGGAGTGAAAGCCATTATAGAGGTTCAGAAAAGGTGACCGAGACATTATCAACTTTTATTCAAAGACTCAGTTGACCAACGTCCATATTAGGTTATTTGCATTTGGAGCCAGTTTGAAAGCAACTTGTCCAGTAATCATCATCATCATCACGTGCAGCCTGTCTCATCCCACTGCTGGGCATAGGCCTCTCTTCGCTTGTGCCAACCTCCCCTATTCTGTGCCAGTCTAAACCATGTACGACCTGCTGATTTGACAATGTCGTCGACCCATCGAGCGGGCGGACGACCTACTCTATTATAACCCTCCCGGGGGCACCACTACTTGTCCAGTAACATCAAATAATAATGAATGTTCTATGTTTTAAAACTCGTACAACCTAATAGTATGGCAGTCTAAACTCAGTAACATTTAATTTGAATTTTGGACAGAATTAAAAAGCCGCCTTACTCGAATAAAAAAAAAAAATTATGATATGGTGGCGACTGTATTCCCAGGGAGCTGTAGACGTTTTTTTCAGATCTTTAGGCAATTTTAGATCCTTTTGAAGATGTTAGTGATAATATTAAGTCCAACTAATATTTGGTACATGCCCACATATTTTCCGCATGATATGCTTATTTTAACATTTTGTTGCCGAGTTTAATATCTGCCACAAACTATCACCCATTCGTTTGGTGCCAGCACAAAGAGCCAGGCTAAGTGCTTCACTCTTACATTGTCATAATAACACAGCACCTAGACTTGACAGCATGTCTACCCAACCCATGCTAAATTATATATGTGTAAGTATACTTACGGACTGACAACGGTGTGATAACGGACAAACAAACAATTCCTACACTACACTGTTTGTCACATTTATAAGTACAACCACAGATAAAGTACAACTAAACAGATTTTGATAGAATTTGGCAACAAATAAATTGTTATTCTGAACGTTCAAAAAGAACTAATAATATTGGCCCAACGTCCTGAATGCATTCGAGTCACATGGTCTGCCCAAACCCGCAAGCAAATGTTTTAAAAAATATATTTTCAATACATAAATGGACAAGAAGAAGTCAGACCGCTCAGCTAGTACCTTAATCACATAGGTAATTTACTTGGCACGCGGTCAGTTTCACTTTTCACCTTTTCAATGTGCACATTATGATCGGCAATTTAGCATGGCTGTGTGATAAATGATCTTATTATGCAAGGTGTGAGTTTATTATACTGCAGGTTTTATTAAGTAGTTACAATAACGACTCTGTAACTTTTCACAGTAGTTTTTAAGGAAAATAATCTTATTAATTTACACAAGTTATGATAGAAGTTCTGTATAGGTACTTTAACAAAGAATGGACCACACTACTGATGGGACCACGAGTCGCGACCGATAGTTACATAGTTGCTTTTTTATTCTGAATTTGTCTGTTTTAGAGCGTGTAAATATCTCTGTGACGTCGGCCTATTGAATAGCCTAAAGAGATGATCTCTAGACGTACAATGCAGCAGATCTTACTGCAGCATTGTACGTGAAGATCTTTTTGAAAGTTCCATTTGACTACTTCTCAGTTATGTGTGTACGTTCGTTCGTATTAGCAATTGACTAAATCTGGTAACGGAATTTTAGACTGCCATAAGGCCTCCATCTCTTTTAATATCATCATCATCATGAAGCGCTCGTGGCGAAGCTTGCTAAGACGTTCTTGATAGATCGTCGAAGTTAAGCAACGTTCTGAGCGGTCACTACTTGGATGGGTGACCGCAAGTGGCATTTTCATCTGAGCGCTTCCGTGCTTCGGAGGGCACGTTAAATTGTCGGTCCCGGCTTTTAAAGTCGTTAAGCCATGACGGAGGCCTTTAGGCGGCCTAAAAACTCCGTCACCAGAGTTGGCCACTTGCTCATACGAACGAACGAACGATCATCATCATCAGCCACTTTTAACCCACTGCTGGGCATAGGCCTCCCTAACTTAGTTAATATAACTGTGTTGGCGCGATTTTCACTTAGTATTCGTCATGATTTTCATATGCAATCACGACGGTATACAAATGACAATCGCGCCAACATAAGTAATCATAGGTACATATTTTAGAAGTTGCTCGCGATGTTGATAGCTGTTATGAGCCCTCGATAATGCTAAAGGTTACGGTGGATACTCGTGCGAAGTGATGATCCATCACTTTGTATGTTTTTAGCGGGAATTTCTTATTACACTGGAGTTTTTCGATTCCAGTTCAGTGGAGAAAAGTAATTACTGATCGGAGTACTATTACAATTTTAATTCGGCATTGCTTTGGATGTTATTTTACAAAACCTTAGCTACATGCACTAAGTCCTCCTTAGTACTGCTATTGCTGAAATTGTTTTTAATGTAGGTAAGTCTAATGTCAAAAGTGAGATCAGTATTATTTTACTCTCCTATTTTTTGCAATACCGTGATGATCAGGTTAAAATACACCAAGTTTTTTTACGAAAACTTTACTTTTAAAATAGTTTCCGTGGTGTGCCTGTCGAACAATGTCAGCCTCGTTTAACATAAGTCGAACTTATTGCACTTATTCTTGTTCAAAATGTCTTCATAGCGTGCCTTGCAAATCGATGCTCAAACGCATTTTATTAGTTCCTCCTTTATATAATTTTAAATAGTGATTAATCAATATCGCTGTTTTGAATATAACAGAGAGAATATATTCTTCACGTCAATACAATGTCAATGGAAAAAAAATTAATCGTTTTAACCATAGGAATAAAATGAATTTATGTTCATTTGATATTCTATTAATTTTACAGAAGTTATGAAATAATAGATGATTATGATAATCGCATACTTCGTTAATTCCTTTTCAATAACATTTTAGCATTATGTAATATTAATATGACAAATGGAACGTACCTATCTACTATTGTAAACTGATATTAATATCATATTAAAAGCTTATTAGTTACCTATTCAACAAATCAATTTGATATCTAATGCGGGTTTCAGAATGAGTATTAATAATTATGTTTAATTGGCAAAAAATTAATCGTTTTAACCATAGGAATAAAATGAATTTATGTTCATTTGATATTCTATTAATTTTACAGAAGTTATGAAATAATAGATGATTATGATAATCGCATACTTCGTTAATTCCTTTTCAATAACATTTTAGCATTATGTAATATTAATATGACAAATGGAACGTACCTATCTACTATTGTAAACTGATATTAATATCATATTAAAAGCTTATTAGTTACCTATTCAACAAATCAATTTGATATCTAATGCGGGTTTCAGAATGAGTATTAATAATTATGTTTAATTGGCATGCATTTGATTCCTGGAGTTCACCATTTGAAATTGTTCACTAAAATACTCGCAGAATTAATTAAACATTTTTAAGCATCAAAAAATAAATAAACACCCAATTATTCGTTTATAAAAAGAAATAATAAAATGACCAACAGACCGATACGCCCTAGTTATCTATTTTGGCAACGAAGTCACTAACGAAAAGCAAAAGTAAAGAAACAAAAAACAAAAGTATGGAAACAAAAAGGCATTGTTTCCGCAATCTGGCCCTCTAATCACTGTAATGAAAGCCTTTACGATGTCTCGTTCAGTGCGGGGATAATTAAATTTGCGGGACCACTTGTTTTGAAGCACCACCGCATAATTTGATACCAGATTATGAAGCTAGCATATCATGTAGGTACCTATAGCTTTTGGGTAAATCTGAGTTTGAAAAACCAGTCTTCCTAGCGAAGACAGATAAAAAGTAAGTGTTATTTATTTGTTAAAAAGAATGAATCATTGCACACTTATATCCTTTCGACAGATACGAGTAATAAGAGTGTTTAATTTTTACTCGCGCCATTTACTCACCCCTGTAGGTACCTATACTGAAACGCGCTTTACTGAAACACGGTAAGTGATGCTCATCTGTGACATTATTTGACATTTATCTAATAGAAATCTGACGTAAGAACATCCTCCCAAATGTTAAATAGCGTTGAAACGCTATTATACTGAAGTATAATGATGAAGTTGGCCACTTGCTCATACGAACTTACTTACTTACTTACTGAAGTATAAGGGCGTCAGTTTTGTCTACCGTGACAGTCATATATCAGGATTTTGGCAGAGTCTATCTAGTTTTTCATATAGGCTTATTACTTTACCGATATTATGTTATTCTGTGCACGATAACGTTGGCGTTACGATAACGTCTATAAATAACTATACATTTTTAGGGTTCCGTACCCAAAGAATAAAAACGGGACCCTTTAAGACTCTGCTGTCCGTCTATCTGTCTGTCCGACTGTCTGTCTATCCGTCTGTCTGTCTAGAAATTTTCACTATTTGTTGCCGCTATAACAACAACTATTAAAAATACTTTAAAAAATATTTTAGGGTTACGTTTTTTGCTCGATATTAATAAACAGGTACCTACACTACACACTTAAAATATCCACAAAATGATACGGAACACTTCTGCGCGAGCCGACTAGCACTTGGCTGACTTTTTTACAGCATGCGCCTTGCTTCACTTTTACGTAGGCACATTTTTGTTTTTTTATGCAATCCACCCATGCTGTGATAGTGAAATAAATCATTGAAACATGCCAGCGTTATCCTGTGAAATACGGCAGCTTGGTTTCTATACGTTACCCAGATTACAATTTTCAACATAGGTACCTACTACTCGCTGTCATGAAGAGAGCAAAGAACCATCAATTCCAGTCAGTGCTGACGTAAACAAATTATTTTACACTTCACACTTTCTACATCAATCATAACACTTTGTTTTTCAAAACAATTTAAATTAGGATAAAATTATTAAAGTTTACCTGATTCTGAACAAAATGCATTTTGAGCTTAGAAACAGTTACAGGGTCTGGTTTCTTATTTCAATAAGAGCATCGCATATGTATTCATACCCAGAGGGAGAGCACGTGTCTGCAAACCCAATAACGTGGAATTACACCCACGCCTACGTGCGCCGCGGACACTTCAGCACAACTTATGAATATTGTCTGCGCTGACTGTACCAGATTTTAGTACTACACCACTATGACAGCATGGGAAGTTATGGCTGGTTATTTTCAAGACTTTTTAAATAATTTTTGCTTACTTAACACTAGCTGAAAGTTAAGAGGAAAATAGCGACTGTCAGTTTTGCTGACGACGTACGTTTTGTTCATACCATTCATACTCTGCGCGTGGGTATCAGCAGATTGTATGTGAAAATTTAGGCTGCAGTAAATTAAGTGCGCTTAAAAAAAACACAGTGTAGTAACAAAAAAAACGAGATAATCGTGTCTATCACAACTGTCCGTCACCAGAGTTGGCCACTTGCTCTTAAGGACGATCGAACGAACAACTTGCCGCCTGCCTTGCTTTTGCTGAGCGTTCATATGCCGTTGGCGTCGTCAGCTCGTTTAAAAAACGCGTTGTGTGTGCCTCTATAAATATTACCTGGTCTGACAACCTGTACCAGATTTTAGTAGTACGCTACCGTTAGTACCTACATGTTTGCCGCGTTATAGCTGTTTACTTTCTAGAATTTCATAGTTTTAAGGTAATCTCAACTTTAGGAAAAAAATTAGGAAAAAACGACTGATAAGTAGTTTTGTGAAGTATTTGGCTGAAGTTTATTTAGTCACTTGTAGGTCTATAATATCATTATGCACACCAGTTTCTCGAAAACGCAATCACTGCGCAGTGCAAGTATAAAAGTGAGTAAAGAATATAATTTTATCTTAACATTGTTACTCAACATGCTCTTTATTCAATCTGCTCCACTGCTTTCAGATAATTAATATTTTATAAGTAATAGTGTTGAATCTACATGAAAAGCATCCTTGTTGGAACAAGCGCCCGCTAGTAAATTGAAAAGCAAATTACCTATTTTGATACGCAAGCTGAATACCCTGTTCGTACAATTATTACATCATGGACTCATATTTTGCCTATTAATGGTTTACTTTAATTTATATACTTTAATACACGTTTTCAACTATGCTAAAAAGTATAGCATATTTATTTTTAATTATTTTACTTACCTACATACTTGCTGGTAGATTAAAGTTCATCTCATACTCATCAGACGAGATAATTACCTAGTAGTGGAGTAGGTAAGTAACTGTTCAGTTCAGTTCATTTATTCATAAACATTCCTTTTACAAAATGTGTTTGAATGTGTTAACTGACGTGTCATTGATAAAATGAAACATAAAGATTAAAAACTATGATATTACTTTATCGCTTGTTTCGCTATACATATTATCATCTTCATCTGCAGCACGATCTCTCCCACTGCTGGAGCCTGCCTTCTTTTTTGGCATTTTTCCCGGTCCTGTGCTGCTGGACGTCCAACGCTTCTCTTGCCAGTCTTCGGACACCATAGGTAGTAAATCATATTATCAGTTTATTATTGATAAGCTTTAGGTACTGTTGTGTAGTTGTGTAGTTGTGACTTATTTTGCATTAATATTGATTACTGTCCCACTACTTGGCTAATGCCAAGTCATTCCATTTCAATACCATTTCTCCACTCTTCGCGATTTTGTATATTTTATTAAGACCGTGAATATCGCGTATTTTAATACCAATGATGCAGTAAACACCATAATTCGTAATGTCATTGGTTAAATTAACTGAAGCATACACACAATGTACAAAAAAGGCTGAATGGGTTTGGATGAAACTTGGAATTGCATATATAGGCTAGGTATGAATAATGTTGGTATCGCATGAGTTAGCCGCGAACGGGTTAGTAGGTAATTTCATAATGTTAAATTATTTTTCGGCTTCAAAAAGCAAATACCTATCAGGAAAATTAACTTTCCTTATGCGATAAGGAAAATACACCATATTTTGATCAAGGTAGATCAGATTATATGAAAACTTTGTGAAGTTTATTAATCAGGTTTGATCAATGTTTCTTACTAACTTGTTTGCAAGAGGATCTTCGTAATCTCAGGTTTAAGCTCGGGACAGCGTGAACTTAGTCGTTTTCCTTTAAAGGGACTATTTATATAATATCTATCTATCTATCTATTTATATAATCAGCCTACATCCACCCACTGCTGAGTTTAGGCCTCCTCATTTTTCGAGTCCAATGCTTCCACGTTGTCTTTACAAATCATCAAACCTGATGGTGGTAATAAATGGTACCAACAGATCTAAAATGTATTTAATGATACCGCTTTATTTGTTCGCGTTGTACCTACCCAGTGGCAGTAGGTAGATATTCGTGTGTACAATACATTACATTTCAGAATACAACTTCCTTTTTAGCTTTATTAGCAGATATTTTCTAGATAATGATCTGTCGCCCACAGAAGCTGTTTCATTTCATTTGAAATGTAACCTTAGAAAAGATAACATTAGGATCATTGAGGTACAATCTATAGAGAGATCTATAGATCTATTAGGACAGGGATGGCGAACCTTTTCGTATCGACGTGCTATTTTTCTAAAGAAAAGTTTAGTATAAGTACATAAACGTGCCATCAAATTAATTTTGTCTTTTATAATGTTTGGGAAAATAATAACTCAAAATTGATAATAAATAATTTTACTACAAAAAAAATAAGAACATTTTGCAATGTGATTTAAATTAAATTCAAATTAGTGTGACTTCACACATTCTTTTCATGTGCATAGTGTACTCTAACTAAGATACTCTAGGATTATTACTTTATGATTTGTTTTCTTGATTGACGTGCCCAAAATTTTGTGTCGCGTCGCGTGCCACCTAATGGCACACGTGCCATTGGTTCGCCATCCCTGTATAAGGATATCATAACTCTGTCAGACAAAAAATACCACTGTATTCTTATGTTTTAGACTATTTTGATTAAAAGTAATTGTTAAATTGTTCTCGATGGTTTCTCACATGCATATTGGCCTCACAGCACATCTCAGTGGATATAGGTTTGCCTACTGTACTGCACTTTGGGTTTCCATTGACTATAAACTCTGTCAAAAATCAACTCTTGGGAAACAATTCAATTTTATGAGTGACAGTTTGTTTACAAAATTGGCACGGCTAATTTGGCTGAAGTAGGTATACAGGGTGTTACCAGACCACTACCGAAAACTTAAGGGGATGAAAGTACCCATCAATATGAACAACTTTTTCTAAGAAACCAACACTGTGAACGCGAAAAAAAAAACAGCTGTTTCATACACTTTAGCCAAGTAGGTATTGAACTTATGTATGGAACTGCTGTTTTTTTATCGCGTTCACAGTGTTGGTTTCTTAGAAAAAGTTGTTCATATTGATGGGTACTTTCACCCCCTAAAGTTTTCGGTAGTGGTCTGGTAACACCCTGTATAGTAAATGGAATAAAACAGTACAATACTGGAAAATTTGGTCAAAGCTTGACCTTTTTGGATGAACTCCAACCCAAACCTTACATTATTTTAAGAGCTTGACGGGGTGAACGAACACATTAAAAAGACAATACTAGATTTAAAACGAAACGTGGTACAGAAATCTTCCATTTTCTGGACATTTCAAACAGTGCCAAAAATTGTACAAGATCTGAAAGGAATTATTTTGATGCATGTCCAATCTCTATGTATTTATAAAGCTTATTTCAGCACTCTAGAACCTTGCATATAAATCTATGTAGGTGAGTAGGTAATATTAGTCTTCCTCACCGGTTTTGATTTCTTTCATACGTTGTCGTCAGTTGTCAGCTTTTTTCTTACTATTGTTATTTGCCAATACAGTTCATCTATATAATAACTGTTTCATGTATGATCAACTTTCGTGCGTGGACGTGGACATGGACACAACACAACGTCGTGACGTCAATAAGGTAAATAACGCGATAAAACTCCGTGTCCATGTCAAATACTATAATTTTTTTTATTAAATGTATAATCAAGTCAAATACCTACTATAAAAAGTATAATTTATCTCAATTCCATGGATAATTCTCCATACAATTTTGAAGTTCAGAATTTGGGACCAAAACCAAAGTAAGTTAATTTTGCGACAAGAGTTATTTGCGCAACTACGTAGATCGTCAACAAGAGTCCTGTTAGACGAAGCAAACATCAAAGTGGCAATGTGTGCCACCACAATTATTTGAAAGCTGTCGCACACAAGTTTCGTGGTAAACCTATTCAAGGAGTGGTTTTGTTCTAAGATATTTATTACCAGTGGTAACTTTTAGTTTAGTACAGTTCGCAACAAGAGAAGTGTATGCGAATTGTGTTTAATACATTAGCATTTAAAAGAACAGTGTGCTCATAAGTATTAAGTACTAAAAGTTCGTGCCAAATTAGATCTAAATAAATGTAATTGTATAAAAATATAAAATTGAAAAAGAGTAGTAATATTCAATCCATTTTCAAACAGTTTTCAGATTAATTGCATTTATTTTGAAAAAATAAAAACATGTTACCTTAATAATTATAAAATATCGATGCAATTTCTTAAAAAAATCTCAAATACCTATTTGATTACTAAAAGCTAAATGTAAACATTTACCCAGTTGAACACTCAGAGTTGTAGGTATGTACCTATGACCAAAGCAAACTCTTATAATGAAGGCAATACCAACGGAGTCTGTTTGGGAAAGAACAATAGTTATGCTTGTCTCCCCAAACACGACCGTTTAAGCTTGAATCATTGCTATTTGTCGCGTAGGTGGCCATACCAGGCAACATTATAACATTTAATAAAAATTTTGGGAATTTCAAAGGGTCGTTTGGCTTCTGACTGGTTCACGGTTGACGGAGTCTGAAAACAAGGAATAGCGGGGTGAAGGGGGTACGTTAAATTACAATTATCATGTTTACTACCCTTGCTCCATCGCGTGGAAGGCTCTCTTCCACGACTGCGGGCATTTTATGGCGAGGGAAGGCAGCCATCGGCTGTTTTAATCTTGTTTGTGGCAGAAACTTTTACATATAATTTTTCAGTTTATTCGGGATAGTGGTGCGAACAACGCTGATATACGCCCTGGCACATCCACAACTCAAGTGAACATAGTCGCATCTCAGGAATTTGTTCTCATTTATCCAGTCATGTGTAGACCTTCGAGCAAAAAAATGTTAATTATTTTTATTTCGGGTCCGACCTTCCTAAACCTTTTGCTTAAAAAGTGTTTCGCATTTCAGTCTCAGTTTATGGATTTATTTATTTTATATGTGACGATGTACCTACTTCCCAAAGAGTTTTCGTCTCAAATGACAGTTTCACGAAATTCGCGAGATTTTAATGACTTCAGCCGTTGACGAAATCGAGCGTTTTGTTGTTGCCCAGAACATTTTTATTACTCTAAAAACTTTGTTAATTAAAACGAGTTTCTGTTACCGTCTAAAAAATGACAGAGGCCTTGGGGAAAGTCCTATTCTGTTTTTTTAAGGAACATTTTGTAGTCTCATATTTCGGGGTCTTAATAGTACCTCAGTTGCTAACTGTATCGTAGCTGTTTTAGAGAAGGTATTCCCTTTTGGGATTGCGGTTTTGCTGGCGCCGTCCGCGCTACACATGGTTTCACAATTAGCTGGTGTGACGTCATATTGTAATGAGATGGGTTTATGGCGCGTGTATAGTAGGATTCAGTAGAAAGATAGGTAAATAGTATTTCGACAGCAAGCTTTGTTATTTAGAAAACACACTGCAGACTATAAACATGTAGGAACGTGAAACTGCGCAATCCTACTACTAGTATAGTTTTTTGCCGTTTTTTTCTTTTTTATCGCACTATTACTTTTGACTTAGCGCATTGCGTTTTAACGACTGCAATAACGCACCTAAAAGGCTTACAACGTTATTCATATTGGACTAGTAAACCTATTTTAGCTAAAACTGATACCTATTATAGGTATCTGTTGCTATTTCTTTTCGTTGTCGTAAGAGTCTAATCTATACTAAATAGACAAATCTTTATGAATAAAGGCCTAAGTAGGTAGTTTAAAAAAATCTTTAAACAGTTTTTATGTTTATTGCTAAATGTTTTTTTGAAAATAACATAAATGGAATCTTTTAATTTTGTATCAATAAAGGGTAGGCGCAATATCAATCATGAAGGGATCCGTGTTTATTTTCTTTGAAAGCAGAGCTGAGGAAAATATTTTCTTTATGACGATACGTCTCAGTGCGCATTGTTATTTGACTTCCTTGGGGTACTAAAGCAAATGTATTTCTTGCGAATGTAAGAATCTCGGATAACTTTTACAAAATAAACTTACACCAACTGTTTTTCAGCCGCTTCTTTGGAAACAGGAAACGTTTCTCCAAGGCTTAAACTATTTGTGATAAGTAAAGCTTTGTTCTCTTACAACCGCTGACGTTATGTACCTACTTAAGTAATTAGTCTAAAAAAAATACGTCAACAATAATTATTGAACTAATTTTTTATCGTTTTTTGATCAAACCAAATGTTGGTACTTATTTAATTTTAATGTAGCTGTACAAAAAGCAGGGCGGTAGGAATTGATGATAATATTGTCTTTGCGGAAATAGTTTTGATAGATAGGCATAGGTGCTGGGGTCCTCAAAATGAGATGTACTCTCATATTTTTAAGGTTTTTCTTTAGTTAACAACGTAGGTATTCTAGATGCAATGGACTTGCAATGCTTACTTAATGTGGACATAATATGCCAAATTATACATCTAATTGTATCTGCTTTTGACTAATAATTTGAAATTTTCAAGGGATCTTGAATGCCAAAAACTTCAAAGAAACCCCACTTTTAGCAACGATCTTGTTTTATCTAACCAAGTGTGAGTAATAAGAGAGTCCACGGGTACAAATCTACTCATTTGTAACGAGGAGGGAATTTACAAATGCCATGTGAGGTTGCGCGGAGAAGCAAAAGATAATTCACTGTCAGAAAACTTAGTGTCAGCAATTTTGTAGGACGTCAAAGTTTCGCTTCAATTCCACTTTGCGCCAACAAAATAAAAGTGAACATTCTCGATTTCAAAAAAAGTACCTAAGTAAATTATGGCTAATTTGATTGATAACTAATCTTGAAGTCTTTTCCCAATTTTTTTGCTAAGATTAAGATTCACCTTTTCACTTTACCTACAATAATATTATACTTAAATTATTTTAAGTAGGTACATTGAAACAAATGTAAGTTTCTGAGGAAAATTCAATTAGGTACTTATTTTAATTAAGTCTCATCTACCGTAATTTTTACTCTGTAGGCATGATAATTATTTTCAGAGATGTACAAAATAATAAGAATATCTGAGCAGCAAAAAACCCGTCAAAGACAAGGGAAAAAGGTAAGTGGATATAGTAATTTCCCCAGGCATTTTATTAATAAGGCTACTTCTTCATAATGAAGATAATTGTTAAAAATTATGGTAAGAAAAATTATTTTCTGTGAAAGACTGTATTTATATAAAATAGCTTAATAAAAATGACATAACTATACCGTAAATAATTTAATTATCATAAGTTATATAATAACAGGTTGTTGATCGTCCCTAACAAGAAAACAATGAAAAGTTCAAAATCAAAGTATTGATTCGCTCATGACCTGAAATTAAACCTACAAAATGATTGAATCTAGTTACCTTAGGGCGCTTTCAATTTAGACGTGTGCTTCAGTAGTGGCAATTCAGAGTATCGCAAAAGTTAAACTTAATTAACCAAAAATGTTGCCATCCCTTTTGATAGCGATGGGATTAAAAAGGATGGCATAAATTTTAGTTAGTTTAGTTTAGCTTTTGCGACACTCCGAATTGCCACTAATGTCGGACCGCTGCGGTGCCGAAACGGTGCATTTGTCGTATTGCGCTCGGACGGTCGTTTGTTTTTATACAAAGCGGTATAAAAATACTCCCCATATAAGTTATTCATTAGTATCTCAAATTTACAGACATCGAAGTGTTACAGTTGTATTATATGTAGAGATTACTTACACTTAGATAGATTAACAATGTTTAATGATGAAAAAGTAGAAGATTAAAATATTTACAAAATTATTCATGCTAGGTACACCTTGCTTTTCATTCTCCGAGATCTTTTTCATGTCTAAAGTTTACACGATGACTGATGATTACATTGATCATCGTGTAGCTCGAATATTAAATAAGTTTAATATTTCTAGATACTAATAATTCAAATAAGCCCTTTATTAACACAGTTCACACGAAGTTTTGAGTTGTTTAATAAATTACATAGTAATATTTACCCAAACAGAAACTCGCAATTACGTTCGACGATCAATTCAACAAACGAATTGGCAATTCTTTTGTTATCAATAATGTACAAAATAATCATGATTTGATTAAGAATTCGAAGTTCAACAAATAAACTTTCCATACCTACATAAACCTACTTTTTAGAAATCACAAATCTTCCTCGTATTTGTTTGAGAATTTGTAGACATTATTTTAAATAACAGAACATCTTTCAGAGACTGACCATGTGGAAAATCCACTAAAGGACTTACACCGCATGCACTCCTAAAATTAGTCAAAAGTTAACTATAATAAAGTAACATAGAACGTCCAACGAACGTGCTATCCTAATTAAAAAACATTTGGTGTAGAGTACCTCTTAATATGCACAAAAGCTCAGCCACAAAATATAAACAAAACATCTCATAATACTTGTGGATGGAGTTATTTAATAAAGCTGGACACACCTAGTTCGCATGATAAATTGGCGAAGGGTGGCTTGCGTGACTTACTAACTGGGGTAATACGTCGGCTAACTAAAGGTTGTCTTTAACAATTTGCCTGTTCATACCTCCAGTTGGTTTTAGAAACAACACACGAACTTGTATGTAAATTGACTTTGAATAATTAATTTTGCAGCAAAATAGAAAAGTTTCAAAGTTAATGGCTTTATTAATACTATTAGAGGAACGTATATTATGGTTTGGTTTAAAGGTCTTTGCCAACTACTAACGTATCATAAGTAGGTACCACGATCGTGCCATAACCGTGTCATGGCAGTATCAAGCACGGAAATAATAACGTTGCTCAAAATATTAACGGTCATGGTATTGAACGGTATAGTCGGCAAAGAGCTTAATTATATTTACTGACACTACATTTTGTAGGATAAACTAAAAGACATAAAAATCTTCCATAAGCTGATAAAGCTGCGATCAAGAGGGTTGCGATTTATCACCAAAAAAATAAAGCTATTTCTCAAACAAACACGAATATTCTATTTACCTCGAAAGTTATCTTTGAGAGAAAAACTACAGAGTCTGCATTAAACTATGGACCGTTCGACACAATAGAGCACCGTCAAAAGGAAATTGTCACATTATCGGAATAGGATTCGTGACTTTTATGGGTAAAGCAGCCAATACTCTTACAGTATAATACACCTACCACGTGTAACTTCTTCGAACTCGTAAAAGAAACTCATAATATAAAAATAAACTTTTTCCCAATATTTTCATAAGATACGATTACTGTGTACAAAGTTGTCCTGCGAGTTATGATATGCTTTCAAGGAAGTAAATGGATTAGAAATAAGCCACGAAGTTCATTTGTCGAAACTTTATCGACAGGTATTATCTTAGACATGTGCAGAAATAATCATACTAATATTATAAAGGTCAAGTTTATGTGTGTGTAAGTGTGTTTGTTACTCTTTCACGCTCAAACAGCTAGACGGATTTGAATGGAATTTGTTACCTGGATTGCTTATACACATACACTGGATTAAAAAATAGGCTACTTTTGATCCCGGTATTCCCGCGGGAACGGCGAACTATTCACCGCGGGTAACACCGCGAGGCGCAGCTAATACCTTTTTATTTTTGAAAACCTTAGCTTTCACGTAGCTAGGTTTCAAGCCCATCGACGCAATAGCGACTAGCTACGTGACAACATATGGAATTTTACGAGCACCTTTTGCAAAGTGTGGGCATCTATCAAATATGTATTTGGACATCCCTCCCTAACTCTGACACTTAGATTTTTTTTTTAATTTGAAAATGCCAGGTGAAAGAATATTATGTCTATCGCATCTTGGGATGGGAACTACAGTCATAATCATATTGGATTTTTGTTAATATCACAATCATCTTCCTGCCCATCATATTAAGTGCGATTGGCACAACATGGTAACCATCTTCTACTAGGAGAGGAAGATGTTGATGATAAACACGTTATTGTGGGACATTAAGTGGGGTCGCGTCGGCACACACAACATGTAATCTTCTTCCAATAATTATCTCTATCAACCGTCATCTTAGCAGGGCAAGGGGTGAACCCTTTCTTACTCTACCTAAAATACGTGTTTATAGCTTTGAAATTGTTAAATAAAACTTGTACTAAAGTTAACACTTAAGACCGTTTTCGCCAAGAACCAATAAAAAGAAATGAATGCAAATGAAAAAGCGTAAAGATCAGTATAAAGTTAATAGAGGTGGTTAAGACCGGCAGAAACCATTACAATTTTTACCCGTTGTTTCTATATAAAAATCAGACATTTTGTAGTGGATTTTCTGGATTACTTTTTTATTTGAAAATCATGTTTAGTTATCGTAGGTAGCCTTGTAATTATCCACGCTAAAAATAATAGAAGAAAAAGATAAGGTAAGAGATATCGGTATAAAATTCTAATCAAAATGTGGGTACATGGGATCTTGATTAACTTTAGATATTAACTTACATTACCGAGTTTGTAAATTAAGTTCGCGGTATTAACGTTCGAGTTTCTCTTTTAAACTCGGCTTAAATATGTTATGAGGCCGTAACATCGTGCACCTGCTGTTCATAACAAGCTTCATTAGAGAACATGTTCATTCAAGTATAGCGTGAAGAGTGAAGACATTGCTGTTTCAGGACTTGAGTAGGTAAATATTGTAGGAAGAAGTATTTTGTCAAACACGCTAAACCACCAGGCACGGACATTTTTCGAGTTTTCACACCCAAAACTGAAAATGCTTAAGCTCGTATAAAGATTGTCACTCAAAGACTAATCATAGTGTCAATTTGATAAAGCTTTATTTGTTGTATTGGAATTTAAATTCCAAGCAATGTTCTGCGATGTATTTTTAATTACAATTACCTAATACAAAAATTATATCTACCTAGTTTGTATTGTAAAACTGCTGGGCAAAGACCTCCCTAGCCCTTTTCACCTTTCTCGATCTAATGTTATGGAAGACCAATCATAAAGAATGAGTCTAGCTCATCCCGCACCGCCTCAATCTGGAATCAAATACTTAGTTTTAGCAAATTTTTGCACATTTCTGGCGCACTACAAAGGGTCAGTTTCAGTTATCTCCACAATTAGTTCTTACGAAGCGACACATTGTTGGTTTCTCGGCTACAAAGCTATAAAGCCCCTTAACCTTATTTTTACGACTTGCGCAGGTTGCGCAGAATAGTGATTAAATATTCTTCTACCTTCTCAAGAAATAATCTTCAGAAAATTTCTTCCACACTCGTAAATAAATAACTGTAATCTTTTAATAAAATACTTGATGTTAATTATTGAACATACATAATCTGCCTGTGAAGCAACAAAATACTAGTTGGTTTGTGTGTGTACTGTGTGTCTATTGCTATTATCATCGATTATTTAGATCTAAATATTCTATTGATACATTTAGATTTTTAGTCTTATTAACCTATATTTTATAAATCTATTATTTAAGTTCATAATTTAGATTACGATATTATTATTATGGTGAAGTTATGAAGGTCTCAATGACCAGCTATCACTCTTGATATTTCATAACATGATACAATTATGTTTCATTCATAATGACAACCTTCATTCTGTGTTATGAAACATACTCGTAATTCATGTCGAGAAACATCCTTTTTCACAGTTTTCTATAGAATCAAATGAAATTGTCCACCAAATATGAAATGTTAAAATGTAAAATTATAGCATTTCCAAACTGAAACTTGTTTGGAAATTATACCTACTCGTAGTTTTTGATTTTAAATCTAACTGACATAAATTCTTCGCCTTGATTCTAATTCTATTCACTGCTAATAAATACTAATAAAAACTTTAGATAACTAACTATTTTTTTGCGTAAACTATAAAATACACTTACAAATTCTATGTATGTAAATGTAGGTAAAGTATAGCGTCGTATGTACCATCTTCTGTACGCATCGCCCATCTCCCGGGCATTGAGCCGTGAAACCCTTATAATTGCCGTATTACAGACAACGGCCTCAATTTTAACCCGGCAGCTGACCCGTAATCTTTGATTAACTTTGGATCCCCGGGTGCTGTGAAGGCCACGTTCATAAAGACAGATTTATAAGTCATGTAGTCAAGAAATCTGTCTAAATGGGTGTTATTTTGTATTTTTTGTTTTTTTTATTGATAAACTGTGTTTTTGTCTTCGTAATACCTACTCACATTAAAGTAGTTTTGTAAATCTATTAATTCGGTAGATAGGGTAATATAAAATTATTAAGGACTTTAGAAAAGTAATGGATTATGTTATGCAAAACAAATGTTCTTGATTCTAATATTTCTTAAATATTGTGTAGGTATATATAAGAAATTATTTAGGTATATCCTGTAAACTTTTAATTAATATTACATCAAAAATTTCAACTTGTTGTGATAGAAGACACCGTTTTCCTCGTAAATGTGACCAAGTCTCCGTTGCTACGGAATTTTATCAGGACGCTTCGCTGATGAGCGAATAATTTCCATATTTATGAAATGACGGTGCCCAATCACTGCCACTGGATTTATAACCTAATAGGCTCATGTTTTTGGATACTTTCCTTGTCGATTCTCATAGGGATGTATATTATTATTTCGTTATTTGTTATAGCCGTAATTTTGGATAATAAATGTGTATGGTAGCTAAGTATATACTAGAATTAATCTGTATTAATCGTAGTTTTTACTGTGTCTGTCTTGTCAAGGTTGAAATCATTTGTTCACTAGGATCTCTTAGACTGCATTAAAACGCCTAAAGAGCTAAATGATTTAATCAGTTTAGTTTTATTCTTAATTCAAAACATACTCCACATTTGACTGTTTTTTTCAGTGCCAGTGTTTAAAAAAAACTTGCTCGTCAAATTAGAGTGAGATTTTCAACAATGTCTCCATCATTTAATTGAAGCGTTTTAGACTATAGATACATTACTCAATGTCAACCATTAACCATTAGTTTGATTGAGTCACTAGTGGTTCAAAAAGTTCGAACTTCTATTTTCCTAATTTTCCTAGTTTAGGCCCCATTAATAGTTTGAAAGCTTTCAATCTGAAATAATGTCCTTGAAAAAATATATTCATCGTTCAGTAGCAATGGACTGGAGAATGAGGTCAAGGCGACATAAAGTTTTCGATTAACGTTTCCTTATTCAAACACGATTTCTTCATAAACGGTTTTGTTATTTTTTTAGTAAGACCTTCGGATTGAGCTTTGAAATATTTCGGTCATTTTTATGTTGTGTTCTCCGCTTACGTACCTCTGAAAGAGTCATTATTTATTTACCAACGTCAGAGCAGTAAATGACAGCGTTGTACCGCTGCCATTCAGGAATATCAACCAATTCGTTGGTTTGGATTTGTTAGACATCAACAGTAGGGCGGCTTGCACTACGATTGCTAAATGTAGTTAGTCTAGTTAAAAACATTTATCCTTGATAGTTCCAAGGCTTTGACAATGACAGTTTTATTAACATATTTAGTAAAAAAAATTGTGTTGGGTAAATTTTCTAAAAAAAAGACATAATGAATAAATAAATAATGTCGTTCAGAATCAGTCCAATGAAAAGAGATAAAGGCAAAATAAAAAAGGTAAATCTCCACCTATGCTATTAGTGGACGACCATCAACATGACAGATCATGACATGATGCTGTGGTTAGGTATACGCAGCGAGAGGGTTATCACCGATTTATAATAGAATTTATGCTTTCCGCTACTTTGTTATGTTACGGTCTCCGCAATCCTCTTTAAATGCTTTTTATTCCTGTGTAGCAATAAAAGTATCCCTCGTAAAACGTAAAACGAAATCGAATACCTACTATAAAAAACAAATAAAAAAGCGACGAGTTACCTACTTCAAAAATATTTTATCAAATATTTTAGAAATTAATTGAAGTATTTCGCGTGCGCAGTCCACGGTCATGCCGAAAAAAAAAATCACAATACAAAAACAACACAATATTTATGACTGCAACTTTCCAAATGACCATTCATTAAAATTCCATTATGAGCCCAGCTGTTTCATGAAACGCTCAAGGTGACAGGAAGGTCCATCGATTGCTGAAACTAATTTTCTACACTGAATAAGCGCCATATTAATAAGCCCGTAGACGAAAGTAACGGCTGGAAAGCACGCATATTACCCACGCAGAATACTCACACCTCTAATAACCTGATACCTGGTACCTGTTCTTATACTCGTTAAAATAAGGACGAAAATGCCACTTTGTACAAAGAAATACTACAAGTAAATTCAATTTTCAAAACAACATGGTCCTTACAGCCTTTCCCTAATAAGCAACATGTTAACATAGAACTTCTCTGATGCTTCAATATACGTGTAGGTACTCGTAGGTGTCTACGTGTTTTGTACTCTAAAGGTAATGTCTTAGAAGGATCTTTGCGGACAAAGGTTGTGTAACATATAACGTAGGTAAATTAGCTTCGTTACTGAAAGGTTAAGCTGGTTGTATGAGTACTGGTGAGATTGCTGTTTATTGAACAACTACGTAAATAACGAAAAATAACTATCATTGAACAAATGAAGCGCCATCTAGAGCAGGGGCGCGATTTTGACAATATTTTAATCAAGTTCCTAGCTAGGAACATAAGCGGTCCGTTCCCTTTCATTGTCCTTGGTATAACAAAACAATGAAATCGCCACTGACACTCATGATTTCTAATAACAAAGTCAGTTTTTTTTAATGAAAGTTTTCTTAGACTCGTCGTATTCACAGACCTCAAGCGTGAATTGTGTATCAAGCGGTAATTCATCACTCAGTTTCAGCATAGAAAACTGTCAAAAATCTATGTTTGAGCTAGACTACAGTGTTCCTAATTTCAAACTTCTCAGCATTTATAAAAATATTATTATTTTCGTAAATAAAACATCATTTTCGTGGAAAATACTGCTAGTGCGAAACTAGCATCGCTATCTAGCTGTAATGTTCCCACTTTATTTTAAGGTTCTCAAGTCCACTTGAAATACAAGCACATGAGAGTGTCGCCTTACCCCTGAAATGAGTCTGTAATACAATGCAGTAACGCACTTTTTAGTTAAAGATTGAAAAACTGTAGAATAGGCTTCATTTATTTTGAAGACGTAGGTGTAAGTACATCACACTATAATATTATAAAGGTGAAAGTTTGTGTGTGAAAGTATGTAAGTGTGTATGTTTGTTACTCCTTCACGCCCAAACGGCTGGACGGATTTGAGGTACCAGGATAGCTTATATCCTTGATTAACAAATACTACTTTTTATTCTGGTTCTTTTGGTGGGTAACACCGAGAGGCGCAGCTAGTAAGGAATAAATAAGGAAAAATCGAATATAATTATTATAATTTCTCTTAAAATAAAAGTTAGTTGAAGATTCGCTATCTGCGTCATGATTTATTTAGTTTCATAACGAGTTGTGGTCGGGGGTCCACCCAGATCCCTGGTATAGGTAATTCCCACATAAACTGATCATTTAAGTGTCATTTACACGATGCAAGATTCTTGCATGTTGCATCCAATTAAATTGACTGTCATCATGACTTGCACGGTCTAAACAACAGTTGCTTACAATTATTGAACGTCAATTAGGTGCGCGTAATTATTGCATTCAATTATTGCTTTGGTACGTACAAGAAAAAAGCATCATTTAAATGGTAGGTTTTGGAAATTGGACCATTTAGGATTAGTGTATCATTCTAATATCGAAAGATTTCAAGAATTGTATAAGTTGTATCAGTTTTAGAGGCTACTTCCTAACAACTGAAATATGATTATCCCATTTCCTGCCCCAGTCCCGCGGTGCTCTCTTTGCAGGCACCAAAGAGCCGACACTCGGAGCATACGTGCGCCATGGGCACTGAACGCTTTAAAGAATGTTATCTCTAAATATAAGTAAAGATGAAAGTAAAAATGTATTGTTTGTTCTAAAAACAGTTTACAAAGACCCAAAAAGTTAGTTGAACAGCTAAAATGACATTATCATGAACATTAATCGTTTGATGTCGCAAAAATAGGTCCACACGCGTTTACGCTTTATTGAATCCTTTTTACTCGCTTATCCTTGGACATACCCTCATATAATAGTAAAATAATGATGTATGTTTTGTTTATCAGTTACAAAAGGGTCCACATAATTTAATGTAAGTAAACTATCTATCCTTTGTCCTTCCATAAATCTTAACGAAAAAGGTCATGTGATTTTTGTCCTTCGTTTTAGAAGCAAGTACAATTAAGTTAAGCAATCTATAGCTACTATTATTTTTAACTGAAGTGTTTGTTTGTTTGAACGCGTGATGTACCTACACTGGAACTAACAATCGGATTTTAAACATGCTTTACGCATTTGATATACAGGCTACTGAAATCCAAATTAATTAAGTATGTAAGTATAGGTAAGTACCTACAACTTGTTTTATTATAATAGTAAGAAGTCGTCAGAACTTAAATTTGCAATTGCAGAATCGCAAAACTCAGATTAAGATGAGCATAACGTGATCATTAGACGGGTACATGTCGGTCCAACGCAACTTTTCAGAAGACCAGGTTTAAGTAAAAGTCCTCGGTAAAAGTTGTATCGTTATTGCGTTTCTTACCGCTATTATGAGTCTGAAAGAATGAAAGACATTCTGTGCTCATGTAATGAATAGATTATGGGATGAAAAGAGTCCTGTGTTGGCTGTGTTCTTCGTAATTACCAAGTTTTGTACTACCGTTTCCGTCAGGGAAGCTCATTAGCTATCTACCTACGGGCTGGAACATTTCGCTGTAGAGAAAACACTCTGTGTCCCGAAAAATTGTAATACAGCTGAAATCTTAATTTATAACTACTGCCTAATGTGTGCAGTGCATGTATCAAAAATGTATTTAAAATAACCTTTCTACTATAAAACATTTACACATTTGGAACAGTAGCGTAATGAGGCAAGGCAAAAAAGTACCTAATCTAAAAGTAAAACCTATCGAATATTAATGATTTTATTATAAACTTTTTGACCCAACTAACTTCGTTCCGCCTCAGAATTCGAGATTTTAAATCCGTTACCGTACATAAAAAATGTATTTTATTCTAATGTCATTTGTCAGTCATTTTGCTATTCGGGGTAGGTAGAAACAAAATCCAACAAAATACATCAAAGATTATTAAAATGACCCGGCCGTTTTTTAGTTATAAACTCCGAATCTGTTCTATATTGGTTACTAGCTGCGCCCCGCAGTGTTACCCGCGGTGAATAGTCCCCGTTCCCGTGGGGATACCGGGATCAATAGTAGCCTATTTTTTATCAATATTTTTTAAGCAATTTTTTTTGAGTGTGATTTTTTTTTGTTTGAGCGTGAAGGAGTAACAAACCATCACACTTACATACTTACACTCATACACACACACAAACTTCACCTTTATAATACATATTATGAGTGTGACTTAGATTGTTATTCCAGGTGACTTACTTGATATTTATAAAGTAAATACATTGATGAAAAAACTACCTACTTGAGTGACAAAATTCTTATTAAAAAGCGTCGGTCACGTGAACTCGCGTGCGAAGTTTTAATAAAGATGGGAATATTTACAATTTGCCTATGAGATTTAAAGTGAAGTTGTTCAACATTCATTATAATTGAGTCAAGGCTAACATCTATATTTTGATGTTAATTAAAAGTTGCCTTGTTGTTAACAAATGCTAGAATAAATGAAATATGATGACGACTGTATCAGATGACGCAGATGATTGATATACTTAAGTATTATTACATTCCTTTTTTTTGTAAAATATGTGTTTACAAAAAAAAACGTAGACAAATATTTATATTTTATTATTATTAGATCATACAAACATTTATACCGCAGAGGGGATCGAACCCGTAACATCTGTGTCTCAGGCGGGCTTTCACTTTCACCCACTGCGCCACAGAGGTCGTCAACTCTACATTTATTATGTTATAAAAATACTTTTGAGGTAAAGATGACCTCATTATATATCGTCACTGGAAATATCACTTAACGTAAGGGACAAACCCCTGTTTTTCAGGAGAGCCAAAATAAGATTTTTTTTTTGGAAATTGATCTGTATCTCTTTTTCCTGACATCCGATTTGAATACTTCCAAGAGCAAAGTATCTTAGTTTTTCAGCACCTTTCTTACTATTATTTCAAAAATGTGAAAAAACTTATGGTTTAGGAGATAGCCTGTCCCTTACCTTAAAATTCAATGTAAAGCTGTACCTTACGTTATTCAAAATGAAGGTAAAAACAATCTGCGATGATGTAAGGAACAACAAATTAAATGAAGTAATAGGTAAGTTTAGCGTAAGGGTCTTTTATTAGTTTCCATTTGTTGTAAGTACATACAAACCTAGTAATATCACCCTTATTACTATCGTATTAGAGATCAAACTTTTTCGTATGTAAGAAGAGAATAGAAATTACCTGACCAATTAAATCTACAATTTTTTATTTCGATGCCAGTTTTTCCTCATAATTAGACTAATTAGGTTTTAAAAATGTATTAGATACTCAGCCTAGTGATTTAATGAACAAAAATATATATTTATGACACCTAGTGAGTAAACAGGAGGTTTCATAACGGCTTTGCAATTAAACGCAGAACAATAAAAATATATTTAAAATCTTTTGGTATGGACAAGTACTGAAAAGAGAAGAGGAATAGAAATATTGGTAAATTGTGTTTTATAAATAAAGGATGGATATCCAATCCTATAAGAGTAGAGGTAGACCAAATAAAAAAAAATTGTACGTAAAACGGTAACTGTAGCAAGAAGGAGATGTAGGGTACCAGGACCAGTTGTAAGAGTAAGAACATGAAAAATTGAAGGCTTTGCTAGATCAAGACTCGTGCCCAATGCAAGAAAAGCTTGCAGAATCATTAGGAGTTGACCAAACCACAATTTCTAGACGTTAAAAAGCCGTTGGATTCAGTCAAAAGCATGCAATTACTCCAAGTGATTTTAACGTAAGGGACATCAAATTTCTTAAAAATACTTACAGGTCCGTTACGTTAACTGTTAATGACTTTAACTGTCTAAAACTTGTGAAAATGTGTGATGTAAGGGACATTTTTTTAAAGATATCAAAATTCTGAGTATGCCAGTCGATAGAGCGTCGAATTTTAGATCGAACTGCATATTTAACTCATTTTCGACAAAATGTCCCTTACGTTAAGTGATATTTCCGGTGACGATATATTATAAGTAAAAGTTTGTTAATCAGAAAGTTCTAATGCTTCGCACCTGAATGCTCAATTATATTATGCGCCGAACAATAGGTAGGTACTAAACGCACAATCGTTCAATATTATGATCACAACTTGTTTTTCCATCCGTCGGCAAAAGTATTTCTGCAAGGGAAACTTTTTCTCTACTTAAGTTTTTCTGAGCAAAGTAAATAAATCTTCATGTTAGACAAAATTGATACTTAACACATGACCCAATTAAGGCTAAGTATACAGCTCCTTCAGCCATTAAACGTTGAGTTCGTTTAGCGTCGGTGTTAGTTTGTGGCCGAATACTTTGTTAGTAGACACTTGTTCTCCTCTGGGCTTTGCTCTGGCCTCGTTTACTTCCCTTATTCAATAGGAAATCTGTGATACAATCACAACGATACATTATTTTTGTATCCAAGCTTCGCGCGGCTTCGCTCGCGTGGTAATAACCCGGATGAATAGTATGTGTTGTTTCAGTTCATAAACTATGTATAGTATAGGTATAACTATTCCTTGTTTCAGCCAAATCTGTTTAAAAGGTTTTGCGTGAAAGAATAACAAACATCTAATACAAACTTTCCCGTTTTTAAAGAAGTAAGTAACCAGATTTCAAATATACATTTACAATGTTTATTGAGATAATCACGACACGGTTGAACTTGAAGATGCCTAAAGAATGCTAACTTTTTACTTCAAAATGTGGGTAAAAAGTTCTTGTCGTAATTATGTCGCCTCGGAACCTCCATTTCTTTTAGAATAAAGACATGAAAGTGAAGGGAAAACCGCAAAACTGATTTCTAAAAGCACCTTCCCCTAGCATTAAGATAGTTGGACTCGTATTGTTGTTTGTGAAAGTACTTTGTTTTAATTTAACCCTTGAACCTGTGCAGGTTGGTTTGTATTCGAGTAAATCTCATTTAAACAAAAGACGACGTCCAGCCCTTTTTAATTTCGAGCCCTCTTAGATTTACGCTTTTAATAATGAGTAAAGAATTCTCGAAGGACTTAGTTCCCTACCTTCCTGTGCGCATTTTCAAACATCCTTTCTTAGAGGAATCGTAGATAACAGAGGTTTCTAAGAAATATAGGTACAGTTACTGTTCTTGTGATTTTACTAGTATCCCCCGCGGTTTGTTACCATTAGAAACCTGGATAAAGTGTCACATTATTAAGTTAATAATGCGTATTACGCAAACAACAGTAATACCTACCTACAAGCAAAAAAATGAATCGAGTCTGATGATCAATCTTCCACATAAACACATAACTCTTACTCTTTCTTTATTTTATTAGTAAGGATTATGAACTGTCAAATCAAAAAGCAAACACATAGTAAAAAAAATATATAGGTACAGAGTAAAAAAATATAACAAGTTTATTCTTTGAAACAAATGAAGAGCAAAATGATGCAGTCCAACCTCAGAGAGCTCAGCTTATTGAATATTCCTCTGAACTCACGAGTTCACGACAGGAACACCGCAAGGGAGCGTTAGTTAATTTCCACGCCTTCATCAAAAGCTCGTTTACTTTTCCAGGTAATTTGAACCAAAATATTGACGTAACGCTGCGCCACCTCAAACACTATTATAAAATAATAAAGGGAAGCACAAAGACTCTGTTTATTCACTTTGACGTTGAAACTGAGGGTATAGTAAATATTTGCGATATCTGTTACTGTTGAAGACTAAAAGGGAAATCTTTGAATTGTCATACTTAATCATTCTAAGAGATAAGCTGTGGATTCGCAAACCCAAATTTATGGGCTTTGTTGTTAGAGCTGCATATTAAAAGTGAGAAGCGCTCATTTTTGCTACTTGCTGTCACCCGTCCATATTGTGACTCAACTTTGAACGGAAGATCTAATAAAGATTAATAAATCTATTAAGTTGGTCTTATTAGTGTAATGGACGCTGGTGTATCATCGCCCTACTAAAACCGTACGTCTCAAAAGCTCAAATAAAATTAAAAAGCCCATCATCCAACAAGATTACAGTTCATTTACAACAAAAGCAAAACCTAATACCATAAAATTTCACAAAAGGCGACTTAAGTAATGAGTCGGTTCAACGTAACGAAAACAAATTGCTTTAGGCGTAATACTCTCGATGAAAGCCTTCACAGTAATAGTTAATCCTCTTAAGCTCTACAAGATGAGAACATTTCTACATTTAATGTTACAAATGCATTGCAATTTTTAAAACGACACATTTCAACCGGCTTGAACAAAATCCCGCGATTCATCTAAATTTAATAAAAGATATACCTGTAAAATTTACAGAGATAAACCTCAACAATATTTACCATGCCCCGTCAGCGAATGTGTGAACTTGCATATAAAACATTGTGGTCTAAACATAAAATCAAGCCACTTCATTGCACTGGACAACGCTAAAGTGCTTCGTATGAAAAATGTACAACTTTGAAAAGTGCTCTTTGAATTTGCTGCGCCAAACTCCAAAGCTGAAAATACCCGCATATTTCTAGAAGATCGTTATAGCTTCACCGAGGCTTGGGATGGCCAACTAATATTCCGTTTTACCCTGTTTTGCATTTGCAAAAATCCTATTTGGATGCTCGCTGTGAACTTCGAGCGGTTTCGTCCCTCTGGATGACGTCGGGGCTCTCAACTCCCCAGCTTCCGACTTTTAGTAGTCGTTAAAAATATATACTTATGGAAATATTTTTCAGATTTATGTAAAATACGATAAAATAGTCTTATTAAGGTACTTAAATGTTTTTAATATTATTAACCTATAGTTTTTCTTAAACTTTCGCGATTACAATTCATAACGCGATAAAATCCCGTGTCCATGATATAAATATTAAATATTAAACCTATTCATAAAATATATTATTAACCTTTTTCTAAAATTTTGTAATTTACTTTGAGGAAACTATACGTACAATGAAAGTCTAATATTAATTACGACAAGTAGCAGACCGCTGTTACAGTGGAAATGTGAAGTACATTACAATTTAAAAGTATTATTTTAGCTCACATTAGTAAAAATTAGACATCATGTTCTGCGGTGGGATCAAATTAAATAAAAAGAATAATTGGAACTCATATTTGATTATAATTGTTTGATTGTTGCTCAAGCACATGACGAAGTACCTAATATCATAAAATATCCGGTATTTCCATTTCTTGATAGATTAATTAGTTTTAAAAGCTTCAGTTTTCAGTTTGGAAAGCGTTTTACACGCTAACACTCTATTTTAAGGATAAGATTGAAAAAGGTTTAAAGTTTTGCTGCATATCAACTTTTGGATTTTATTTTAGAAAGCTACAACCAAACCAAAGCTCCTGGAGTTACAGACTTGTTTTGTAGAGAACTTAACAAATAAAACTTCAGCAGAAACAATTCATTCTATTTTTGTATAGCAACTCGGATACTTATGGTTCGTAATTATCCACAATATTATATCCAAACAAAACGTTACAACTCCCTGAAGGGTAAATCAGAAGTTCTTTCATTTAGTTACTAACAATAACCGTTAAATCGTTTCCAACAACAGCTATCCATCAACGACTTCGCGATTAATGACGCCACGGCCGCTTCACACAATACAGACGTCGAGGAGAGATTTCCGCTCAACTCGTTTCACCTCAATTTTACCCGTCAACGGTTATTCAAATCTTATTTCGACGTCATGCTAAACTCTATTATTACGCACGGCATATCATATCGCGAGACAAAAGGCCCCCTCTTTCGGCAGAATAAATTAAATTGCGCGTATGTAGTAAACCTCAAACAAAATAACTTACGAGCCCACACTCATGTTTATCTCTCGCTTAGTGGAATTCCGATATTTACCGAACAATTTTTTCTGTGTTGTATTTTACGTCAGAATATAAGTATAATCGTAGAGAATGGGAAACGTGTAGGTTTTCCCTCGTTAGATAAAGATCGAAATGTTACAAAACATACAATAGGAGTGCATTAAATACCTACGAGCGCGTGTTGCATAAAAATGGGGTCTATTGTGGGAAAGTACGTGAGGTATTCCATATCACTCTGTGCGTGTGGTGAGCGCCGTAACCCGGACACGCCACACTTACGTCACCTGGTGCAATGTTTTTACGGCCACTGTACCTAAAAGTTTAGATGAGAATTTATTTACCGGCATTTCCTTGAAGAATTGCAGGAAATTGTGCCCGGAGCTATTGACGAGGCCAGTTTTTTTAAAAGCACAAACCGCTCACGGTCGCACTCGCTCCCCAAAAGTAGAAGAAACGTAAGGCCTCTGAATAAATAATGGAGCTGGGCGAAAACTTTTACAGATATTGGCTTTGTTTCACAGCGGAAAATATTAACGCTTGCAGCTGCGACACGTTCCCGTACAATCGAGTTAAGCTCGTTACAAGCGCTTTGACCGAGCATTATCTTTGAAAATACCTTTGGAATTTAATAGCTGAAAGGCTACTAGAGGATTAACTAGTGCAACACACAATTACAAGATCAAGAAACGAGCGCAATAATGGAAAATTGTTTTATCGATGTAATTGAGTTAATGAGTATTCTAACGCATGGATCAATTAGACAAGTGACAAACTTATTTACTATTCTTCTGAAATTATAAAATGGAGAATGTTTTAGTTCTTTTTTAGAGTACTTGTTGTTGTTTTGTATGACGTTTAAGCTGTGTTTCAAAAGCCATGGTTGCTGGAAGATTAGAGTAGTATGTATCGGAGCTTAGTCTAATAGTTATGATAGTTTCACAACTACCCTTTTTTGATTTTCAGAATTCGGAATGTTCGCGTTCATACTGTATTTCCACACTGACATCACGTGCAACTTAGGAAACGTCGAGAAACGATAGATTTCTGTGTCAATGCATATTTGCACACAAATTATTATCACACAATTTTAAGAGTGTTAAACATCCTCCTAAAGTATTAGAATTTCTAAATACAAATTTCATTTGTCAGCTCCTTATTTGATGTGAACTACGTGACATTCATTCGGATACTCATTACACATTATGAATTCCCCAGTAGTACATTACGCGATAGATTTTTGTTCATTGTATTTGAGTACCTACCTATGTTGTTTTATGACAATTATCTGGGGCATATCTGTAATTGTTGATTTTAAGTCCCTAGTTTCCTCAGTTAGAATAATTATCTATAAAATTAAATATTTCACATTAACTAATTAGGTTGCTATTGGAACACGATATTTTACATATAATTTGACATTAGCTACGGAATTTTACAGTTTACATGGTTATTTCGAATTTCATATTTGATAGTTTCGTTTGTGGTTTCAATTCCGATTTCAATCAAATTACGTACCTACCTCTGTCCAATTAAACATTATGAATACAATTATAGCTGTTATGAAGTTATTTATTTCCGATTCGGGAATATCCTGCGTAAAATTTGATTCAGTTTAAATTATATTATGGTTAAATAAAGCATTTTTAAAACTAACTACCCAATTAATTTATTTATTGTTTTCTAAAGCTCTGACTGGTAAAGGAAAACGTAGCCAAGAAATCAGATTGACTTCTGCAAAATGTGCTATAGGTATATTATAGTTTTGTAATGCCTAAAGATCCGGAGTAAGTAAAGTAAGTTTGTAAGTCAGTAGCCAACTCCAAGATCTGAGAAAAAATCTTAATCAGAAAACCCAAAAAAAAATGTTTATACTTACATGATATAACTATTGGAATCTACGTTTGTTGGTGTCTGTACATTTGCAAATATACAAAATATTCCAGGACAGTCGGTTCACGTATCGATTGCGGTCTCCCAGCCACTGTTTTATTGCAAGAAAGCTCCGCAATCGAATAAATTGAACGTAGACTCTGCTTAATCGACTTCGGGATTAGAAACGAATGGACAAACAGGCTTCACAAACATTGCCACTAACTTCTATGTAATTAAAGCTGGAAAGCTTTGGCTGGCGCACTTTGTCAGCGATTGAACATCGCAGTGGGGTCGATTGTTTGGAGCGTAAGAGTCTGGGTCGTGTTTGACTTGTGGAATAAACTTCGTAAATTTCGTATGTAGTAGCCAACTCCAGTGGCTAAGGTTTTAGGCCGCCTGAAGGCTTTCTTCGGGCTTAGACTTTATATCCGATACCGACAGCTTAATGTTCTTTCAGTAACGCAGAAGCGCTCAGTTGTTGGTGCCAATAGCGGTACCTATTTTGTGGCCATGCAGAACATCATCTAACTTCAACAAACGAACTACTCAGCAAACTACGATACGCTACGCTTCTTAAACTTTATTTACTAATAATAATTCATGTTGTAGACGATGCTTCAGCTAAGACAACATAAAAAGTCATAAATCACAATTTGAGCTGACTGTCCATTTTACGTAATGCTCTCAAAGTACTCAAAACATCAAAATAATTTTAACATTTTCCGTCAAATTGGACATAACCGAGGGTCATACTCAAATTTTAACATCAGCTTTGAGTCTCCTTTTAGATTTGATTTGGGTATTTCCCTAACGAAGACCCTCGACTCCTGCGAGTGGCATCGCAAGTCTGTTTATGTTATAGCGCTAGTTTTCGCTTTGCGTCTGACTTGCCTTGACTTTAAACATTCTGAGTGCCAGCCGCATGCTTAATTAGTGAATACGAAACTTTATACGAATATTCACATGTGTACTATACTTTTCTGTTATCTAATATTAATTAGATAATATACAAAATCTGATGTACCTATGTTTTTTACGTAAGTATGAGTATGTACGAGGCAAATAGAATCCATAGAAAATCAAAGAAAGCGAAAAATATAAAGTAAAAGCTACTAGGTACTAGTAGGCCCAAAATAAACAACTACGTGACGAGCGCGTCGCATGAATTGTAATCTTGAACAATGCGAATCCACGATACAACCTTACGTGACTCAATATAAATTGTAACACCATGGATGAATCTAAAATACAACGCACGTCGCGTCGCGTCGCGTTATCGCGTAAACTTAGGCACTTTTTCAGCTTTCTCTCAGCTTCTGATTTAGTCAAGGCAAAGTTTTACGATGATGACGTAGAACAACGTTCTATATAGTCTCATAATAAAATAGCCTATCTACACTTATAGAAATTTGAATAGCTTTCCTTTTTCTAAAGACAGAAAACCGACAACAAACGGGAACGATCAAGCGCGAAGCCGTCAAGAATATGTGAATGGAATCCAAACTCCAGTCGCGGGTTGTTCGTGGCTTAGCGTGCGGTCCGCTGGTGATGTGGATAAGCTATAAAACTAGGATAGCTTTATTTGATCTGTGTTACGAAGGGCACGTTATGTTGTTGGTCCCGGCTTTAAGTTGTTAAGCCATGACGAAGGCATTCAGGCGGTCTCTGCAACCAGAGTTAGATTATACGAACATTAAAAAATCACAGTAGGTATTGGTATTTCTCTAATGACAATGAAAGTGGTCTACGTAGGTCTACGAAGCTCAATTAGGAGCTTTCAGGACATGTTGCGAAAGTGCTTATTTATTTATTTATTGAAACATTATTGGCGAGATAAAGGCTGTATGAGGAGTATGTACACAGTATGTACACACGCTGTATGTACACAAGTAGAGGAAGGCCGAAGAAGAAGTGGATAGATTGTGTGAAAGATGATATGAATGTAAGAGGAGTGAGTTCAGAGTTGACGAGCGACAGAGGAGAGTGGAAGAGGAAAACATGTTGTGCCGACCCCACTTAGCGTGGGATAAGGGCAGGAGAATGATGAAAGGCTCATAAACATCGCTGGCTTGGAAATCTTGTGTGAATGGGAGAAAAGGGCGTATTTTATGACCGGGTGTCGACCTCTCAGCCGTCCCAGGTATCGCTGGAAGGACGAAGTCGTAAAGGACCTACGCGAGCTCCAAGTGTAAGCCTGGGAGGAGGTGGCGCAGGACAGACAGAAGTGGAGGCTCTGAGGCCAAGACTCATTTTGGATCACTGCGTAGAGTAAGCATTTATTTATTTATTATGGACACCCAACACAGGGTTTCACTGTATAATGTGCATACATAATTATTGGTCAAAAATAGTGCTATTACGACATTTGTAGTTTGAGAAGTATTCGTAGTGTGGGTAGCAGATGTTCTACGTAAACTGATAGCTATAGGTATTAGGTATTAGTACCTAATACCTATAGCTAGCACTAAGGTCATATAATGTACTGAAGCGCTGCAACGTCATTTCAGTGGGACAAAGCTTTGCTTCGGCAAAGTACATTCGCAAAACACTGAAATTTCAGTTACATATTTTTAACATGATTCAGGTAAGACCGTCGTTTAAACTCCGGTTGATCTGTTGGTAAATTCCGATTACTAATTGCTAAAAAAGCTTCGCAACACAGCAGCTGCTGAAGTTCTAAAAAACACGTTAACGAGTAAGTCTACGAAGTTAGTAAGGTTCTGTTATACTAGCTTTAGCAGGCGCCTTCGTTACCATCAAGCTAATGTTTAACAAAAGACAAAATTTAAAATTTAATAAATCGACTTCAATTTCGCAAGAAGAGAGAAATTCCTTGAACTCTCGAGGTGAACACAATACCAATATTCTTACTAAAAATCAACAAATATCAGCTACAAGCCGTAGGACAAACAAGTCGAGATACCTACATAGAAGTTATACCTACTTTCATGTTATTAAAGTGTTTCTTTCATACATTTTCGCCGTAATTACAGAAATGGTATCCAAAATAACAAATTACAATTACAAAACATAATAATATGTGGCATTACATTACTTCTAATTGGGTCTTAGTTCGCGGTTTCCTAATTGCTACATTTATCACTGAGTATTCGCAAACGAGTCCTTTATTTGTAGGCATAAATAAAAATACAATATTGTTTGGCTTAGCTATGAGCATTATGATTTTTAAACAAATGACTTACGGCCAGTCTCAATAACCTATCTACGAGTATCTTTAGTTCTGCTTACTGTCGGTAGATATTTGTCATATCTTCTAAGGAAGTAATTAGAGGGTCATAAAGTATTTTGTACTTAATTGTGTTTTTTTTTTCATTTGCATGGCAAAAATAAATACATAACTAAAAAAAATATTTTCCACCTAAAATTACATAAACAATTTTTATACCTGGTTTAATCCAGCTATACGAAGAAGACTTATCCATATTTTAAAGTGTTCTTTTATAATTTGACAAACTTAGTTTTAAATTCGTGTTTCCTTTGATTTTGCAAGTCAAATCTGCCCCATAAAATTGGAGTTGGAATTTACAAAGTTTGCACAATTTCACTCGAAGGGATTAAGACAATGCCCGAGAAGTAGCAAGTTTCAGCGTTAAGGAAAAGCAATTTTAAGTGCAACTTCGTATTAGCAACGAGATTGCAGTGGAAGCCATGGCTTGGCTAAATAAGCATGGCGGTCTCGGCCGGCCCTGCCAGATATAGTATTTGTTTCCTAATGTTTTCAAGTTTTACAAACCAGTTTATTTATTTATAATATAAGTTTTAAAGATTTATTTATAATTTACAACATAGTTAATATTCTAGTATAGTGACCCTTTCAATTCAATTTGTGTAAAGTGAGGGTTCAACTTTACACGTATGTAATTTTAATAATAATAAACTAGTAGTTCGTCCCGAACGAGATCTCGTGCACCGTTGGTTGGTGGTTTATTTTGTACATACTTGCTTCGACTACCCCATAGGTATAAGTCACTGTTGAGTTGACTAATTGATTGTTTATGAAATCTGGCTGCTAGATCTCTACGATTCAATCAAGTCTTTATTCAAAGTCCAATCTCAATTACTCATCAAATTAAATACCTATATCAAAGGTCGTATTTTGATACGCAACCATGCAAATATATAATTATTGCGTAAGACATAGATTCTGATTGAATTATAAACTCTATGAATTTACCTTTTTTTATGGTATAATACTGATGTTTGTTGACACTTCAGAGTTGCTAATGTCATGTCAGTGGCTACCTTTCTTCAAAAAAGTGTTGCACGGAGCTATTAAAAAATATGGTCAAAATTCATTTTGTTACAATTTATATTTCTTTAGATAAATATTTCATGGTTTTTGTAAAAATATAGTTTCTGTTTCTGAGGATGTCAATTAAAACAAAAGAAACATTTAGGTTTTTCGGCAGTAAAAAAATTTTTGTTGGTGTTTGTTCGTTGTTGTTGGTAGATGACTGCACCGAACCAACAAAGTTGTTTGTAGTGTAGTCACATGATACTTTAGAAAATTCAGAAAAATCTCTTTTTGTTTAAAAATTCGTTAGTTTTGTCGAAATGAAACACTTTAGGTTGGAAGCACTGATAAATAATAGATTTTACATTTAACGATGTATTTTAAAAACTTTACATCTTTGAATGAAAAGTAATACCATTTTAGAATGTACAAACAAACCCCTTTCATATGACACCCCCCTCAAAGTCTATGGATAACTTTTATTTTTTTTCACCCCCTTGTGATCCTCATATCTTTACAACCCCTTGACCGATCATGCTGATTAGGTGAGCCGGGAAATCCCGTATCACTACCTATATACTTACCAAGAATCATGAAGATTGGATTAACGGTTCGACAGTTATGCCGCGACATACAAACATACAAACATACAACGCAAAATCGCCCAAGTTACCACTAAGATCTTCGTTCGCTTCGCTCACTCGATCGATAATAAATATCCTTGGACATTCCACACGGCGTCATCTAGTCCCAATTTAAGCAATTTAATGCTTGTGTTATGGTAACCAGATGACTGATAAACTACATAGATACATTTTTTTTTTTTTGTAAATACTTACATATTATACATAGAAAACACCCAGACACGAAACAAATATTTGTAGATCATGCAAACATTTGTCCCGCAGCGGGGATCGAACCCGCAACCTCTGCGTCTCAGGCGGGCTTTCGCCCACTGCACCACAGAGGTCGTCAATTGTAGTGTGAAGTATTTTCATGATACTACAAACTAAAAATATTTTTTTTTGGAATGTAAAATTGACTGAACATTCCCGTTGCTTAAAATATGAAGAAGAGCGGTTTTAAAAAAAAAAGTGTTTTTAAGCATAGTAGACTACTTAGTACTTAGTTCGCCATAACAATATCTCGCGTGCTTTTAATTGGTGAATAAGTTTTATTTTTTAGTACGATTTGACTTAAAATTTCATAGATTAAATCACATCCTATAATCAATGTGTTTGTTTACCCAATAAAAAATTGCCCAATGTTACATAATTATGGAATGGTGCGAGCAAATGAGGTTAAAACCTTATAGTCCTGAGTGCAGGCGTTGTCGGGAACAAAGCAAGGCAAATGGATAATCGATGAAGCTTTCACACTTATAAATAATGAGAGGATCCTGCCTCTGAGAAAAATAGAGGAGCTGAATTGAATAGATATTGTGTTAGCTTTGGTACATTCGTCTTAGAGACGAATGTACTACATACATATCTCTGTATAAACATCTATACGCATGCACTGTGGAAAGAACTAGCATTAATAAGACAACAGTAAATATAATAAAATACACATTTATAATAATTAAAGCTTGTATGAAAATGTGATGTAACTAAATGAGGCGAAAACGGTGTGTCCGATTATGTGGAAATCCGTGGTCTCTGCCTACCTCAAGAGGTCTGATTATATGTACTTATGTATTTATATTAAATTGTCGTTCTAGGTACTTAAACTTTTATTCTACAGTTACAGTTAGTATAGTTTTTCTACAGTTTAAATATATTTGATTATTTCTCGGTAGGACTGTACTTGTGTACCTAAAACGAATATCCTATTACTCACCTTTGGCGCGATAAAGGATTACGAGATTGGGTCGGGTGGAGCTGGGAGCCGTTTTGTACCTGCCCAGAAACTAAAACAATAACGCGAGCCAATTCTATCGATGTAATTTAATAGCCAGCCTTTTAGTAAGTGAATAAACACGATTTTCCCTTATATTTTGTCGGACGAGAGACGTTTAAGGTACGTTTAATAAATGGCGGGTGATGTCACGTAATTGTCGCATCGTGGAGTCGTGTGGATCTAGTGGGATGTGCTTTCGACTTCCAATTTGAATGTTGCGAGTTCGAATCAGTAATAAAATAATGGTACTTTTGTTTTGGATTTGTATGCGCATTAACACAATTTCTAAACAATAAAGGAAACTTGCAGCTCTATCAGTTCCGCTAAGTAAAATCAAGTACCTACCTAGGTATTTTCCGTTTCGGCAGTGGATAAGGCTAACGTATAAAATACAAATTGAATGCTGTAGGTAGGTATGTCTAACTGATATTGTGAAGGCCTAAGTGCTTCGTAACAAACTATCACACCTGTATGTATATGTAAGTACTTTTAGAAAAAATAAAATTTGATATTTAGTATTTTTTGCTCAATTTCTCGGCATTCCCTAAAATATTCGCAATCTTCACTGTTAAACAGGCAAAATCGATAGTAATATCATTCGTTTCATCGTCGAAACGATAATCGAAACCCTGTTACTTAAAAGAGGGTTGGAGTTATATAGTCACATGTGTCACTTCTGATCATGTTGTTTTGAAGAGCACACGCCCTGTAGTTTACAATTCATTTTGTTTATGTTTGGTGGTAGGTATAACATTACATGGTTAGGTAAATTGTTGTTTGAACTACGCCGTAAACAAAACTCGCCAAAGTTGCGGCAGCTGTGATAATAAGACCCAATATAGGCCCCTTAACGAAACTTACGGCTCAATATTTTAGTTAAACAGCTTAGACGAACTTTGCTATTACTTAATTAAAGGAGTTGCTTCAATTTCATACTCAGTAACTAAATTACAATTCGTGGAAGATGTGGTGTACAAATAGTAGTAGCATCTCCGTAGTGAATATCACATGGGAACTATTATGGAGATAGTGAGTGAGTCAGATATACGACCGTCATTACGTAAATGGAACACTTTATCCGAGGCCATGAAAGCGCTCCTGGAGCACGAGGGAAATGTTAAAAAAATCACAGCCAATGAAATTCAATGTACGGGACGAGTGACGACGGAGTTACATAAAACCTAACACAATACCTGCTCAGCCACGAGTTTTGTAAAAGATACTTACCCCAAATCTTTATGATAAGTCGTGAAACCCGTAAATCGTAGATACCGAGGGACAGTCATAAATAAAATACGATGATTGACCCTCGAGACCCCTAAGAGGATTATGAATAAGGACACCCAATTCTGCGGCTGTGCATTGTGTGCGACAATCGTATCGGGTCAATATCTCGGGCCACGGAAACAAGACAGGCAGATTAAGGAAGCGTTTGGGACGCTTAATCTTATCTTTGGCTGTGACTGAGGTTAAAGCATGCGACATACAATTTAAGGTGCGGTACGATACATACCAAGACTTACGTAAATTTTCAGCCACTCCATCTTAAACCGATTGATTAAATAATGTCTTGAATTACTCAGCCTTGATCGGATAGTCTATCGTCTCGTCTACTGTGCATACCTATGCACAGTAGACAAGACGATAGACTATTAAACTATTTAGGTACTCGTATTAAACCGTGATCCTATCTCGTTTTGCTGCAAATGTTTCATTACAAAAGTCGTACCGTATCCTGTGTTCGCATCCGCTCGTTGCTGGGTGAGGAAATAATAGTGAGCGCTTAAACAACACCGCTTTGTTAACTCCAAAGTCCCACCAATTTCTTACAGCCAGTGAACATGTAATTTCCTATGAGCGCGAGCAATAACGTGCAATATGAGATTATGTATGTTCATTTGACTAAGTATGTGCGGGCTATTAAGTTAGCTTGTTGGAATTTTAAGTAAATTTAAAATAAACAGGTTTAAAATGTGTGATATGCATAATGATGTAGCTTGATACATCAGTTTCGCAAGCGTTGACGGAATTTTAACAACTTGAACTAGGAGTATGAGAGAAGCTACCTTTATTTTATGTTTCAAAATATATTTGAAGCTTCGTAGCTTTATTCTGAGTCAGATACAAAAATAAGTTATGAGATTAGGATGTCTTCAAATATTTAATGTGAAGCTTTTTGGTTCGTTAAAAATATTGAACAGGAAAATGTAAAAGATGTTCCATCGTTTAGCAGTTATCTGAAGTTAATGGGCGGGTAGATACAAGATATTATTCATCCACAGTTCATTACACCCGCAGTATCTAAATTCAAATTGTATGTAAACAGACGAACGAATAAGGTTCGCTGGATGTTTTATATTCAAATACAATTTCCTTAATTAGACTCGAAGTATTTCTGAAAGAATAATGGTGGGCCCAAGGCTGAAGGCTGTTCCGGAGATTTTACAGGAACTTAGTGCTTCATAAATAAACCGTAAGTGGACAGTTGTAAGGGGAAACTTGAACTTTATGATTATGAAGCTACTTAAAACTGACACGTAATAAAGTGCCTAAAACGCCAAGTAAAGCGTTTTCATCGCGAGTAGACTCGCTGTTTAATGTACCAGAAATTCAGCATCAAAAACTGCGTTACCCTTAATATCATTATTCAAGTTGTTCTTCAAGAAATAGATAAGAAGTTTCTTTGTTTTTAGATGTTTCAACAAATTCTCAGTAAATACTGAGTAGAATAAAAGGTTTTTAGAAGCAATAGACCGATGTTTCGAGTTATTTCAGCTCAAATATTTTACGACGTATGGGTATGTTTTTGTTGAACTGTCCTTTCGCTTAACCTAACTTTACTTTTGCTAATAAAATAGGAATCTTAGAAGGACATCAACATAGTAGTTTGGGTAATAGGATTGATTTGATCAGAAATGTTTCCTTATACTGCGAAAAATACAAACAAAAATACCTTCGAATCGAACATAACATAATCACTCAGGGGTCTAGAGATTTATCAAACGTCAGGTTACCTGTTTGTTCGCATTAGTTCGGCTTACAGGGCTGCCGATACGAGGACGAGACGCGCGATGATACTTAGTACAACTTACTTGTGATATAACTCAGCAACGAGCTCGCTTTACAGAACTCTACTTAAGTTTGAGTCCTGTCTGTTGTATCGATATTTTGACAGATTTGGTGGAAACTGGAAATGGTACTCGCTTCCTAAGTTTTACCTGCGTGCAACGTAATTTAAACTCAACCTACAACTTACAGTAAAAAATGAATTGTGGGTAATGTTAAATCCTCAAATCAATCGATAGAAATTGAAAAAGAACAAGACGTGACTATAAAATGCAAGCAAAATTAAATTTTATCTTCTCTCTCTACAGTTTTCTACTCTAAATAATTACTGTTATATCAAATATCTAGTTATCGATTGTGACCCTGTGCCTACAAAGTATATTGGTACACATAAAATATCGATGGGCATCGAATAGACTAGACCTTTGGAATCCTGGCCATAATATTATTATGTGTGGGCGCAGTGGGCCAAAAAATTGCTTTTTAGGTCGCTGGGTAAAGATGGCCTGACTATCGATGTGCAGCTTACCTACTGTCTTTAAGTACTTTATTAGGCGATTTATGTGTCCACACCACGTTTCACATTTTATCGCTATGACGAAATGAAAACTCAACAGTGGCGAAATAGTACTTTAAATCTTTTGAATAATTCTGTCAATTGATGAAAATCGCATTAAAATTCGTTGAGTACTTGAAGAATATTGTCATAAAATTTATTATGAAAAATATGTGTTGCTTGCTTCCCTCTAGTATTGGAATGTTGATATTGAAAGACAGAAAAAGGCTAACATGAAACCACAGCTCAAGACTTCAACAGGGATTGCGTAAATGTAATAAAGTGAGATACTTATGAAAGAAAATACGAAACAATTTTATATAAGTGGACGATAGAGTGATAGAGTCTCTGATACTTTTACTATTTGGTGGTTCTTTGTATCCATGGATATATAGTTCTTTATATTAAATATATTTTTTTATAGAGCATCTTAGCGCTTTAAATTTTGGGGTGGTGGTGGTGGTGAATTATTATTTTATCATACAGTCAAAGAATGTGAATTTGTGTGTTTATTTTGTATTACAAAGTAATTATACAATCAATTAAAAAAAAAAAACAATGTACCAAAAATTGCATTTTTTCAAATACATGTCATTATTACTTTATTATACATTATTTATCGAGTAATACATGTCATTCGTATACCATCATTTTGTTCCTTGGTTCCTGCCTAAGCATCATGCTGAGTAGTAGCCATTTTTGTCATTCTTCTTGTTTTATCTTTCTCTTTTTATATATATGTGTTTTCTATAATAATTGTAATGTTTGACAAAATAAAGATTTTTCTTTCTTTCTTTCTATTTTATTTCGTGCTTTCTTTTCAGAAGGTTTATACCGTTGACTGAAATGGTTATAAACTAAAGAAATATGATAAAAAATATATTTCTACAGAATAATAAGCGTTTGCACACAATTAATTAATTAAAAAACTTTTTGTACAGATATCAAAACAAACTTAAGAACTAGAAAAACTTAATAATAATCTACATTTTAAAACAAACAACACTGAATACTATACAGTGGTGTGTCATTTAATTTTGATCCTGCGAGTTTGTTAGGAGCTACATGATAAAGGAGGCTTTCGAAAATAGACTCTACAAATAGCGGGCCTAGCAGAGCATGAAGCTTGAAATTCGTATAAAACGTGTCGTGTTTAGTGTCGGCCGTGACAGCACTATATGAGTGGTACGAAATTGAAAATAAATTCAATGTGATCTCAGTCAGATTAACAACAACCCGCTAAGTTAACAGTTAATTCCATAAACTGTTGTTACAAGTCATATTTAAAATTAAATTTAAAATTCCTTGAAGCTTGTACAGCTTCAAGGAATTTTAAATTTAATTAATTCTTTTTGATCGCGCAATCAAAAAGAATTAAGAAAATATAAAATCACATATAGATTGTTCTATAATATTACTTGTACAGTTGTCACACGACGATTATAACTCAAAGTAAATAAACAGTATAAAATATTCTGAAGAGCACAGATTTGAATTCCATTCGATGTAAGTCCTTTGAAAATAAATAAATCGTGGAAAAGCCAGCATAGTAGGTACTCCAAACCCAAACGGTTGGTTAATCTTAAAGCTCGGCCAATCCTCAGGGACTCGTGTTATTGATTGTCGAAATTCTAGGATATTTTCAAAGGATGGTCAGTAAGCCCTGAACATTTGAGAATTCGATGTTTGTGGATTACAATGATTGCTAGACGAGTTCAGCATATTTATAGAGATGTAATAAAAAATATAATTTGTATATATTATACTCTCTAGAGCTTCTTATTACTTTCAGTCTTTTATTGATCTCAATATTAAAATGATAAATAACAAATGTATGTACTTACATCAATATTTAGTCATAACGCGAGTGAGGATATCCTATGAGATAAAATATCTACCGTGCTTTGTGGTTATCAGTTGTGTTTTGTTTTTATTCAATTGTTGAATGAATGAATGAATTAACACTTTATTGTACACAGAAAAAAAACATAAAATACAACTTAAAATTTAAAGATTTTTAAAGATTGTTCGTCGTATTCAGAGTCCACTGTACCCACAATACACAAATCTCATATTTACTTAATAATTTACACATGCACACTCACACACACACCCTCACACACACACATTCCCTTGTATTCTTCTCTTGCAGTATTCCTAATAAATATATTTTTTTATTTCTCGCCAATGTTTCTAGTAATAAAGTATTTTGCTTTATTTTCTTTTTTTTGTTCAGGCTTCTATTTTAAGTGAATCTGGCTGTACTTTTTAGCCACTTATTTTATTTGTCTATCCTAGTTAAGTTGGAACCCCATCCTTGTTTTATTTGCAGGAGAGCACTGTCTCCGCTACTGAGTTTAACTTTTGCGCTAGTCGACGTTCCTTGTTGTACTCTATTTTACTTTGTAATTTGTTTCAAACAAATACCTTTTTAATTCGAATTTGAATTTGTATCACTTTATGGGGGAGACCTTTGCCCAGCAGAGGGACGATAAAAAAAATGATGAAAAAAAATATCACTTTATTATCTAAAAACTGAATCATCTTAACATACACAAGTATGTTAAGATGATTCAGTTTTTCCCCATAAGGTGAAAGTCTTAAAATTAAAAAATAAAATATCTTCACGACTGTATTCCCAAGGTGCGCGTAGACAGTGCAGGTCTTAAAATAGCCATACAAGTAAACGGAGATACGAGAAAGGTGGCATCAATTCTTAATATAGCAGCCAAGGTCCCTTGAGATCAGCGCGATCGTCGAAGGGCAAGTGCCTAATCGATCCAAGTGGCTGCCGCTTAGCATAGCCGATAATGGCAATTGCTAAATACGCTTATACGACAAAATGTTAACTTCAGCATAAAATGATAATTAAAAACAAGATGGTGACGTGAGACTATGTTACAGCATCCATACAAACTTTCGGGTTTATCATATTAGTAGGTTGTACTGTTCCTAGGAAACTAAAATGGAAGAAACTAGCATCTATAATCCATAAGATATATTTAAACCAAAGGATTTAGCTTGCCAGGTTAAAGCCTTCCATTTAGCTGCATTAACTTCTATATAAAGCAAATACTTCAATCTGACTGGCTTAAACAGCAGTTCTGTAGAATATTTAACATCGTCTAAGAGGCTTACGAAAAGATTTTGAGGTACTGAACAACTCACAATGCGGGCTTTGGCAGCTCAACCTGTGAATGCATGTACGTACGAATACAATTTAGAGCAAAAAGAGTGATCACGATTTAATTCCTAAGGTGCGGAAGACATTTCTCTCAAAGGTGTTTCAGATCATTTGAAAATGTTGATTTTTACACAACTTGGATGGGTGACCACAAGTGGCATTATCAGCTGAGCGCTTCCGTGCTTTGGAGGGCACGTTAAATTGTCGGTCCCGCCTTTTAGCCATAATGGAGGCCTTTAGGCGGCCTGAAAACTCCGTCACCAGAGTCGGCCACTTGATCGAACGAACGATTTGAAGATGTTTTTTTGAAGGTAGTCCATATATATTTGGTGCATGCCAACATCTTGCAGAAGTTAACATTTCATTCGTAACAAGCCCATCGCCGCAATACTTGCAAGCCTATCGGCGCTATTAAGTTGAATTTGAACGATGAACGATTGAACTACCGACGACCTTCAGCTCGAAAGTTGAGGCACTGACCCACTCCGCTAACACGGCTTTTTAAAGAAGCATACTTGCCTTATAAGCACTGCCCATGACGCATATTCGGATTTTGCATGTCTGCGGGGAGGCTGGGCCAGAATTTTGTTACATTCACATTTATAAAATAACAAAGCTATACAGTTTGCATAGCATCATCGTATCATCTAGCACCTTCCCCAAAAAATCGCTATCAAATGCAGAAATTATTTAGGTAATCCAACTTGTACCTACGAGTAGTTCCAGAGATTAGAACGTTCATACAAACAACTTCCAACTTTTCAATGAACTATCAATGTTTCCGGTCTAATGGTATAATTAGACTAATTTGATTGTGTCTATCGTACTTGATTATTCTCTTGAGGACCTTTCGTTTTCGCTTTAAACCCGATCTTCACCCGCAAAACACGCGGAACCACTCATGCATATAAATTCAAATATTATCACTCGCAATCCCTAATGTGGTGTGAGCATAAATTATTGTATCAACAGTAAATTATGGTCTTGTTGCGTTCTGGTATCAAGTGACAATATCCAATAATAATTTGATAGCTGTATTATGTTTATCTCTGGGCATATTTGTCTTAGTCTTAGCATCAATGATGATGGGAACGGATTGTTTTAGCGCAGTCGGGAGCATATGCAGGGTTAATTTGATGTCACCATAAACCTTTCGGCCCTTAATTCTTTGGGATTTTGGAAATTTGAGAGTCAAAATCCCCTTGAACTTGAAATTCAGCTCTGAAAGGAATTATGAGGCTAGAATACCTAAATCCCAGTCATTTGAGTAACCCTTTCTAGTAGATTATATTTAAAAAAAAAACTCCTTAAGGTGGCCCTTCCCGGTGCGTCTATCATCGACGCAGGCATAGCTGAAAAGCTTGTTGTTTCATCCAGCGCAATGCTAGAAAAAGAAGCAAAGCGAAAAAAGAGAGATAGCGCCTCAGCGCTCGGCATTCAGTAGGTACTTTCGCCGCTCACTCGCTCACTCGAAAAATAGTGTGCGGAAATTTCATAAAAAGTGTTCCAGGAAATACGTTTTTTTCAGTAAGCCTTACAAGTTTGTAAAATAAATATTAGTCATTTAGAATCTCCATAAGATTTGCAAGGTTTCTATGACAATATTTTCTTTACGTTTACAATTTATGAGTACATTATGAACGGCCAAAGTTCAGGTAAAATTTATACCAAAAACCGGTTTTTGGAAGCTTATACTGAATTTGTTTCTCAAAATTTTGATTTTTAGTTTGTATAGAAACCTAGATATAGTGCACAAGATACCTATTAGTCCAAAAGTTTAAAAGAAAGATCTGTTACAACGACATAATCACGTACGAGCGTTTGTATGAAAAGTAAGCCGGGTTGACCGCTCTTAACTTACGAATTCGCGTGTACATTAAATAATATGGAACTAATAGAGTTAAACAAATAGTCAGCCAGTACCTAATTATTTTATGTTAGTTAGCTAAGTATGTGTTCCATGTGTGCGTTATAGTTTCAGCAATCTACTTGATTAGTACTCAGTAAACATGAAATCCATACTAATAATATCATGAATGTGAATGTTACTCTGTCTGCTATAGCCTCTCCTCACTCGCCCGCGGATCGGGAGTGTAGTAGATTGCGTTCGCATATTCTTCACGGCTTCACCTCGTCCCCTTTTTTGTCGGTATTTTGTCCCGCGACAAAGGAATGCAATCGATATTGTCAAATCTCTGTGCGGAAGTCTTCGGGTTTTAATTTCTTCTAAAAACGTTCCCAAAGCTGATAAAAATTAGAAAATATTGCACACAACGAGACAGTTTACAACTTTTCATACAATTTTGAACACTTTTGATACAAACACGTGTCAAAAACTGACGTTAAAATTCTTCTTCTTCTTTATTTTGGCTTCGCCGGCTTTTGCCACGCATTTAGCCACTACCATGTGTATAATATATTTTCGTTTCGTTAGTCAAGGTCGAGTCAAAGTCATAGTCAGCGTCAGTAAAGATGTGGGTTCTTTACTGCAGCTTTACACGGACTTTTTGAGAGAACTCGAAATGCAATGATATACAGTTTTGTTTCATTTGCCTACACTTATGTACGTTCACGAACACTTAACAGTTAATAATCCACCATTATTACACATTTACATTCGCCAAAACACAAATTTCGGAAAATAAAACAAAAAAGACAACATGCCATCTTGAATTCCCGTCAAAAAGCCGACGTTAAAATTGCCAATCCATTGCAAAGTTGAGCCTGATATTTCAGTGTTTCGCCTAATGCAGCAGGCGATATGTAGCAGGTAACGCAATCAACACGCTCCGACACCCCGCGGCCTGCGGGCGCCATGCATACTGATCCAAGCCTTCGACCGTGGAAGTGATTCTTCGCTTTAGCAGCTCCAATTTTGGCGTTTAGATAATTTGCAATTTCATATTTGGAACGCTGGTATTTTTTTTCATCCCACTGCTATGTCTGCTTATTGCTAAACACGAGCCTGTATGCGCCTAGCTAACCGCAGGCAAGAAATAATGCCTGCGGTGTCCGAGTGGGCGTAATAATCGAATTACTTTGTGTTGAAATACGAGTACGTTTAGTTCTGTGAAAATGAAATACTATTTCAATTATATATGTAGCTTGCCTACAACATTAACAAGATTTGTGTATTCTTCAAATATCTAAAAGGTCATCTGTAGCATTAACTTATTAAACTTTTCTTTTTTCTTTTAAAGCTGCTTTACTTAATTGAAATAATAAAATTTTACGTTACAAACATCTAGTTTGGCTCTTGTCTGAAACGCGTCATAAAATACGTTTTACGATATTATTTAATTTATTTCTCAGATACGACATTCTCCTTTTGTTTGAATAAATCGCAGTATAAAAGTAAAAGTAATTGAATAAGTTACAGCTCGGACCGTGCGATGCTGTGTGAGCAGTGTGAGCAGTTCATTTAACTTAGTAATATTACTAATGAAAACTGGGGTCTGTGCACCTGGCTATTGGCAAAATGCCACAGTAACTAGATCAGCCAATCAAAACGTTGATTTAGGCTTCCTTGGATTCAAGGACTCATTTTGACTGTAGTAAATGAGAACGAGTGTGTTTGTATGCTAAACGTGTGGATGCGAGGCTGTGCCCAGCTAATTTAACTTTACAATATCCGTAATGAAAACGGTCGGTTCTGTCTGTACCTACCTTGTTATTGGCAAACTGCCGCGAAGCCGGCACCGGCAATCCCAACGTTGAATCACATTTGATTTTAGATTCGGTCATCCAATTTGAAAGTTTCAATAGTTTTCCAGGTTAGAGGGTTTTAGTTTTGGACTATAAAACTTCGCCTAAATATATAATATTATTACGTATTTCAGTTCAAGTTTCTAATAAACGAAATAAGATCACCCATTGATTGATATAAAGACATTTTTTAATGTAGAGTAGGTAAATTAATATGGTTTTCGTGTTTTAAGTTAATTAAATGATTGATTTTATAACTTTCAAACCATTCTAACTAATGATTGATGTTGACGTAGCGTGGTAATAAATTGGTGCTTAATCAAAACTAAGTAATGTATTTGTTGAACTCCGATCCAAATATTAATATCGAGGCCGATTGATGTTTAAGTAACCAATCAATTTATTTTATGACCAACTTGTTAAAATCACAACGTTACATGAGAATTTATGACTGAGTCCCCTCGCTTGATCAGTTAGAGAATATGCACGAAAATCATGTTGATATAAAATTAACTTTGCTCTAAATAAAATGTGAATATTATATTTATTCATGAATTTGCATTTTATAAGTTCCTAACCTTTATAATTATTTTCATTATTTAGTAGGTTAGTATGTTCTTACGAGTAAGTCGCAAACTCTGGTGACAGAGTTTTTAGCATTCTCACTTATTTCATTATAGATTACAATGATTATTTGAAGCAATGAAATAATCTACCTACCGATTGTTAGGATAACAACGCAATAAATACTATAAAAAATAAAAAGCCATTTGAAACATACAACGAAGGAGTTCAAATAGGGCCGCGACATCTGGTGCAGGGCCCGGAACATAAAATTGGTTTGTTGTTTTACCCTTTGAAAGTAGCTGTCATCAACAAATACCTTTCTAGCGGAGCTGGCATAAGCTTACGGAATAATCGTGGCCAGTTTCTAATGAAATACAGTAAGAACTATGCCGTACATTGGTGTCATTATTCAGCTAGGTCCAGATAAAGCACTATTTTTTAAAATTCAGGTAATCTCAAAATTATATTTAATAATTTAAATAATTGAATAGAGTTATCTGCATAAAAATCTGACGTAGTTTTTGTTATAACCGTAATACCTGATTAACAAAATTTGTTTTATTTTCAGGTACATTCTCAGCTCTACATTTCGTCCGACGCCGCGCTAAAGTATGAGTGAGTTATAAAATGCAGACGAATTACATAAATATTTAAATAAGCTCGGAACGCAGAATTTCTCTAAAGTCTTATAAAGTTGCATATCTACGTAGGTGCAGATTTGAATGCCAGCCGTAATACTGAATGAATATTTGAATATTAATTTAGGAATGCACGTTTTTGTCTGAGTTGCTTTGTATATGACTGATACTTGGAGTAGCAATTAATACGATAAGTTTTTAATTTATTCTTTATTTTACACGCTATTTAAAAAAAAATTAGGCTCTGTGAAACATTTGTTGTAAAATGTAACATGAAGTTAAAGAAATATGATGTTTAACAACATTATAGGTAATTTAATCAATATCTAGTAAATTGCAATTCGTTTTCCCAATAACTCACTTTTCACAGCATAAGTCAAGTTAATCAATCAAAGGTATACTGTAATAAAAACTGTGCGTTTTTAATTTAACCTAGAATTCAAACTAAACTTAAAAGCTCTGATAAGAGCTTTCAACAAAACCTACTTCAAAAACTTCCGTTGTTTATGAGATATGAGACATGCAACTTCCTACATGCTGCTCAGAACATTTTTAAGCTGCTTTATTTAATCTACCATGCACTTTGTTCGGGTGAACAGGTAAACAGTAACTCATTCACTCACAAAAGATCTCAAGATGTACCTAAGTCTATTCGCGTGAGGAACAATTTTCTTCTGTAATGCAAAGTATACACTGAGGGTTTCCACAACCACAAGTAGACATAGAATGATCTTAAATGGGACAGTATTAATACTAAGAATACTTGAATCTGTGGTGTGGAAATATTCAGATACGTAATTTATTTAATGCAATACACGAGGTATAATTTTCAAACCCAGCACATCAAAATTTGATATTACACCACTCAGCTTAAGCCTTTGAGGTCTGAGAAAATTACTGTGCGTAAATTGAGCATGTGTCTTGCATAAATATGCCAATATGTGCCCCAGATAGTCTCGGAGTCTCGGTACGATAATTTCCACATGATCTCATACGGCAAAGATGCAAACAGACACATAATTTATCACTAGATCATTTCTTACATATTTGTTTCAAAGGTTCTATTTTTATACCATGAAAAAAGTACAGTTGACTCGGCTTTCTTTCCAGGTGTTTTCAGGGCGTTGTTTTTAAAGGATTGTGTAATTTGTTACCAGGTTTATTTAAACCCGAGGTGAAATAGCGAGAACGGTTTAGATAGAAATAAAAAGTGTAAGCATTCACGTGTACGAGGGTGAAATATTTTTATTTTTCGACCTAGGTAGGAGTCAGTTTTGTGTGTTAAAGTGCTGAACTCGGCGTTTCAGTGCCTAAAAATTCCACTGTTCGTGATTGAAACATACCAATAGACGTCAACTTTATTAAAGGTGGTTGAATACTCGCATAAAAATGAATTCATACAATTTCTATACAAATTGCCTTGATAAGATTATTAATTAGTTAGAAACAGCATGTCATGTACATAAGTTAATTTTCAGAGCTCTATTATGAAATGGATTCGTTTCAAACCACAACGATTTCGCTTGGCTGGATGTAGGTCGAACAGACGATACAAATAAGTGATTTGCGCTTCCGCGTTCAGTAGCTCGATGGCAAGGCTTTATACTAATGTGCAGCTCGCCTACGAAACAGCTAGCTCGGTATTCTTTTCAAAAACGATTTGAACCGTTGAGAGGCATTCTTTCAGTTATTTTAGGCACTTAAGATATTTTAAATACGTTTAAACAGGCGAGCGTGTATGAAGAATGTAATGAGAGTGAATGAGGCAAAAGATGTGTCAGGATCGTAGAAAGTGGAGTGGTGTCGTGGTCTCTGCCTACACTTATGGGATACCTCCAGGCGTGATTTTATGTCTGTATGGATACGTTTATTCCGAATTAGATCTCAATAATTATTTGGTACCTACTTGCCCACATTTTACAGAAGTTGGTGACATTTCATACGTGACAGATTGTGTAGCCCATTGTTGTTATTATAAAGCTAACTAAGTATATAACCAGCTTTTCTAGTATGGTTAATTATGATAATACGAATCAAAATATAATCACTACTGTATTTCTTACTGCACAAAACCGAAGAGAATGGCATAATATGAAGGAGGCCTACACCCATAGGGTTGAATGTGGCTAAGAAGAAGAAGAAGAAGAAGAAGTATTTCTTAAGCGCGGTTGACATTCTCTTACACATTTAAATCAAATCTCTCTTGATTGATGGTTATGTTTTAATAGGTTATGGGTTCTGATTCTCAGGTGGTCTTGTAAAGTGAAAGGACTTAGTTAAAATGAGGTTTAATAAAGTGAAGAACAATGAATGGATTTGTGTTTATTGTTCGGTGTCCTAATCGGCTTTTCTAATAACAACGATTCATTATACTATTACAATATGAAGTTGTTCAAAAAGATTTTAACAATACTTTTACTTTTCCCGTCTCTCAAACAAGAAGTAAGAGATTGCCTCACCTTTATTTAAAAAAAATTCTGATGTGGTGTAAATTATCGTTAAAAAGTGGATTCAAACTCATCAACGAAGTCAAATTTACAATTTACAACTTACTTCTTTGATTATTTAGATTAATCACCCAATGTGATAGTATGAAGCGGAGCAGCTGCTTCATCCCCTCATCAATATAATGGACGACAGAATTATTAAACACCCTGTAAAGTAGCCGGCCGGCGTCCATTTATTGTATTAATGAGATAAAAGATAGCTACTTTAAGTGGGTCAGCGCACAGAGTACAACTACCAAGATGCGAAACTCCGCTTACTAACAAATATGATTGTTATTTTACTAGCTTTTAAAGTCGTTAAGCCATGATTTAAGACCTTCAGGAGACCTAATAACTCCCCCACCAGACTTTACCACCACCTCATAAGACAATGCATCAAATAATATCTTTCAGTTGCTTTAAAATATACTTTGTTAAAATTAAAACGATACATGATCACGAGTGTATTTCAAAGGCGTGGTAGACATTCTTTCAGAGGCATAATAAATGCTGTAATTATTTCGTTGACAGGAAATGGTCGATGACAAACACTTTGAACGGCCTTGCTAAATTAATGGTGAGTAAAGATAATGGATGATGGATTCGTAAAGTAGCTAACTAATACTCGAAAAGGTTACATATAAATCATTTTGCTTATACAACGTAAATGTACATCAAAAAGTTAGAGAAGAAAATCATTTTGCTTTTACAGTTTCATTTCTAGGCAACAAAATACTATAATGGTTATAGTTGGATCGTGCCAGAGACACGATACAAGGAGGCTTTTTATCTGGTTAATATTTAAATTGAGGATGAATATTCCAACCGCTTGGTTATAAATGAAGTCAAACGGCGAAAATGTGAGATGTAAAGATGATTGCGTAGCAGCGTAGTATTTTTCGTAGAGCGTCTACGAAGTGTTAAGTGTACCACGCGGCGTAATAATTCTCGTAGAGCGTCTACGAAGTGCTAAGTGTACCATGCGTGTTAGTTAGTTAGTTTGTATGAGCAAGTAGCCAAGTCTGGTTACGAAACTCTTAGGCCGTCTAAGGCCTCCGTCATGGCTTAACGACTTTAAAAGCCGGGTCCTACAATTTAACGTCCCCTCCTAACCACGGAAACGCTCCACCAGCGCAACGCGAACATACTCATACATACTGTGTCTGGGAGAGCACCATGTATTCTTGCAGTGACTTCATAAGCCGTTCACTTGAACGGAAATTAAATATTTCTGATAACACTGCTTCTGAATATTTAAACATTTTAACCATTGTGAATGCATGTGGAATAAATTTTTACCATTTCATGAGTACTTTGTGAAAATTTAAATATTAATATTTAGTTTTATATATAAAGTACCGAAGTAAGTTCACACATGGTAAAGACTTTTATATAATCCACAAGTCGTTGGAATCCCAGATTGAATCAGTGGTTTTTCGTTTCGAGTCAATTTTTATGAGTTTAAATACCATGAGAAAACCTTTGTATACATGTATTGAAAACTAACTTTTAGGAATTGTAAGCATGAGGCACTTTAAGTGCCTCTGACTATCAATTTAGAAATATTCAAGGGATCTTAAATGCTTGAGGTAAACGTCTACCGCACTTTGGCTTTATAGCCATGATCAAGTTTTTTATGCAACCTGTCACATACTGAAAGGTGAAATGTTGTTGACGTACTAAATATAAATGCTTTACAGTAAATAACACATATATCTATAGGTACTGTGCAGTGTGCATTATTTAATAAGGATTTCGTGCAAAATACCTTATAAATTCTCAAGCCATTTGCTTTCAAAAGCACGCACTATGAAAGGCGCCAAGCACTCAGCCATCCACTCAACCCTTTCATGTTTCACACATCGTTGTAACTTGCGTCCCTATTTGTGAACGCCACTGCAAACGTAAAGAAACAGGCGTAAAAGTCTACTGCAGAATGCACTTTGATGTTTGGACATTATATGTTTTTTAAGGTTCCGCCTGTCTGTCTGTCCATCTGTCAAAAGTATCTGTGAAATGTACTTAGTAGGTAGACAAGTGCCAAATTCTAACTGTATTAGTTCATATAGCCGTGTTGTAGCCGTATTGTAGCCGTGTTGGCCAAGTGGATAAGTACTTCGACTTTCGATCCAAAGGTCGTAGGTTCGAATTCGGCCGTGCATCAATGGACTTTTCGCGTCGATAAAATTTATATGCACTTTAACACGAGCTTTAAACGGTGAAGGAAAACATCGTGAGGAAACCCGCGGCTAGTCAGCCCCACACGTATTGACCATTGTCTTTCCTGTGGATATGGCTGACTTAGCTGAGAAGATGGTTTAGGTGCTAGGCAAGCCTATTCCATCTCAACAATGTGCCAGGCACTACAGTATCCCGTTAAGTAGGCAAAGCTTGCCTCCGGACACTGTATAAATCATCTAGTAAAAATGTAAAGGCCTGAGTTTTTTTTTAAGTTCATCTACACTTCCATTATTAGAACACTTCGCGGGTTAATCACGGCTTTGCGCGCAAGTGAGAAGAGGCATTTATTACTATGTCCGCTATTTTTTTTTTGTTCATTTATTAGCCTTTATTATCCCACTGCTGGGCATAGGCCTTCCCAATTCTGCGTAACTTCCCAATTTAGGTAAGTAAGTTCGTATGAGCAAGTGAATAAAATATTTTCTATTTCTCTCGGGAACCGCCGTTCCCGACTTATTTTTTTCATGATGATCGTAAAGCGTGAAACAAAAAATCAATCTCATGCTTGCATTTCTACAACTTTTGCTAAAGCAAGCAAGCACCAAGACTGCTAACAGTAACACAGAAGACGATTTCAGCACATTACCGTCTTCTAGATTCCGTTTGCGAGTACGGGGACTAAAACAATAATTAATCCATGTCAGTGTTTCCAGGCAGTCTTAGTTCCCCTTTGTGTGCACGTTTGTAGCTCTAGACTGTTCTAAATTGTTGTTTAAACTATCTGGGGAACGTCTAATTAGCTGCATGTCATCTTGAGGATGCAGGTGTTGCCGTCAACAATGCCGAGTTCGGACTTGCAGCAATATACGACATCGATTCGTTTTGACTTTGAAATCTCTGATATTTTTTTATCATATACTAGTAGCCTTTAATAACCAATGACATGGCTAACCACATCTCAGTTACATCATACGTCACAAATTTTAGGTGTCTGTATGCGTCAAACTAGCGCCGCCGCCTATTTTATTTTATTATTACGTTAAACAAAGGAATTTTATAATATAACTAACTCTATAACCGAGTATAATTGAAATTTACCCACACATAGCCTGAAGCTCGACTTAATTAGGAGCTGAGTGAAACCTGAAAGTAATAATCCACAGGAAGAAGATTTTTTGTCAATTTCCTGCCAAACATTGGGCTCAATATTTGCACAGCAAACTGCCCTTTTTTCATCAACTTTGATGGTAATGTGCGTTTTTAAAATCCGCATTGCGTGTGTTGGCGCCCCTGCTGAGACAGCTCATACAAAATGTATTCACTGCCATTTACCTCGTTTTCGGGATGAGGAGAACAAATACAGTTGTTTGCATACAGCCCCACGTTAAGGCGTCCTTAATATCAAGTAGCTGCATAATGAGAATGAAAGTAGCTAGTTGCAAATTATCACGTCACTAGATATATTATAACTAATTGTTCAAAATGCAGTGAATGAAAAAGAAGTACCTATGAATAATCTGCAGTGACAAACCAAAATGTTTAGCAAAAATTTTATAAATGCAAACAGATCTCGACTGTGTACTAAGCAACGTTACTAGCAACGGAGGGATGTGAATAAATTAACATTGTTCTTTTAATACGTCACTTTTAAAGTTATTTTAGATAATACATATATTTAATAACATAATATTTGCTTTGCAGCATAAAATATATAAAACAGAGATCAAGATATAGAGAACTTGTATTTCACAATAATAGTCCGTCTACAGCCGTGATCATGATATTATTAATGAAATATGATATTATTTTTTTAATATATAAAACAAACACGATATGATAACAATCCATGCACATATAAATAATCCGCTCCCTAGTTTCTATGCTCATAAAATCGCGTAATGTTATTACGAATACCTACGGTAGACGGCAGCTAATATTGGGTGGATGGGATGTTTGAACAGAATCCACGGTAAATGGAATGGATAATTGTATGGAAATTATAATGGCAAAATTTATAATTCATTGTCAGATTTCAACGCAGCATTACCTTCATAATCTACTTGAATAATTCCTACGACAGTTATAAGTTTTTATCTTTTGACTATACCTTATTATCACACATTTTTAGACGAGCAATATTGTAGAATAATTAAAACGAAGTCGAGTTTGTTCCAAGACTTTAATTTTGAGAACGGCTGGACCGATTTTTATGGTTTTTGATTTGTTGGATTATCTTCGTCCAGAATAAGAGAATAATTATTAAAAACATTGGAAATTTAAAGAAAAAAAAACATTTTCCTGTACAAAATGTTTATAAATACCATCTCAGTGACACAACTGTTAAATCGATTGGTTTCAATCATCCCAGATTTTGGCACATCGAAATTGGCTGGGACAGCTTGTATGGAGATAAAAACAATTTCATTAAGATTTCTTAGAAAAAATACTTTGAGATGCCTTTAGTCATGCCCTATCTTTAAGGCAGCATAAAGTAACTATTGAAAATAAAAGCGACTTGGTAAATTGAACGTTTACAATCTAGTTTTTATATAACACGCATCGCTGTTAGCTTTACTGAAACGGTTTTGCGAAAAGTGTGGTTTCAATAAATAATTGGACGCTTTTAACCCACTCACCTTTGATACTTCTTGTTTGAAGTATTATCTTTCATAACTGTACTTTACTCGAACGATCATAACAAGAGATGATTTTACATAGAAATGCCTTTCTTTATTGTAAAGAAACGAAGAGAGAAGGCACTTTCAACTGAACAAGTGCCGTTCGGAATTCTTTGTTGTTCCAACACGATGACGTAATTTAACCAAACTCAGTTTTCATTTGTTTTCGTTTAACAATCAGCTGTCAAAATATACTCAGGGCAATTAGGGGTAGTACCGTGAAAGCGATTCAAATAAAACTTAGTTGTTTACATCGCTCGCGGCCCAACGACTCAGCGAAATGTCACTCTGGAGACGATTAATCATGGAGCGTTGTTTCTCAAGATGCAAACAGCTCATAAATAGTTCGTTAAAGGATGACGACGGAGAAAATTTGAATCGGTAATCTTGTTAGCTCTGTTTTACCAGTTGCAGATTAAATTAGAAGTTCTGATGGTACTTTTAAATTTTGTAGCTGGAGTTTGAACAATTATTTATTTGCCTGCTACTGTTGAGAGTAAAGTTTACATAGCAAGTTAGGACGTGCTATGTAGTGTAGATTCCATACATCTTGTAGGGTTGGATCCGGGTAGACAGGACAAAGAGACGACTATTACCACGCGCCTAGAAATTGCAACTACCCGACAAAGGATTTGCTGTCTCATGTCCATTCAATTACTCGAAAGGTCAAGCGGCAAGAGTCTATTCAAACACATCATTCTTCCAGAAATGTTTTCATCTCCGACAGCTTTGACACTAATGCTGTTTTTATTCAAATAAACCAAAACTTACAGCGTACATTGGGATGTTTAATACTGCTGACGCTTATACTACGCCAAGTAAACAATCAAATAAATATATCATACATTTCCTTAGAGCTCACTGTGTTTTTTATTTGATTAAAACCACGCTGTAGCAATGAAAATATTTCCAGCTTGATTAATATTCTAATAAAAAGAAAAATCTTGTCTGAACTGATTTAATTCTGAATATAAAGTTATAAAAATATTCCATCCGACGAATTTCTTTTTTTTATTGTTTTCAGATGACGAACGAGGGTTCATTTATTTTATCTAACATTTCTGTTGTAACTTTGCCTTTTAATGCCAAATAAGGAATAGTAATTGAAATGTCAACATCGTTTAAATTTTCTTTGATACAAACTACCATAATGAATGAGTATTATTATTCGGGTGGCGTTAGTTGACAAAGCAGACTCATTATTTTATTCCCTCGTGTTAAATAACATGGATGAGTAAGTAAGGGAACATACAAAAGGTATTGTAATCATATCAAATAAGAGAACTATAAAAAATTATCAGTTTTCAATGTGGACCTTTGATTTCGTCCAGTTTGATAAAATCTTTGGGTCCTGAAAAGCAAACCTTTGCAAAAGCATTTTAGAGCCGTGTTCGGAGCGGAGTCGATTGATACCGCGATGGATGGTTTAATAATTTAGTAGGACGGCTGCCGCTTCGTGTCTACGGGTGCTATTGAAAGGTCAAATTCGAATTTAGATTCGGCTTGAATGTCGTCACAATGACATTCAGTTTAAAAAAATTAAACGGATAAAAACCTATTTATTATTTTATTTATGCAATTACCAGTATTGCCTGATTTACTTAAGCAGCTTTCATGGCAAATCTCACGAAATTATTTGTACGCAATTTGGTACCTACTCGGATAGCTTATATCCTGGATTAACACATACTAGGCTACTTTTATTTCCAGTAGGTACTCCCACGGGAATGGGACTTATTCACCACGGGTAACACCCCGGGGCGCAGCTAGTATAATATAAAAAAAAAATCCCTTTTTATCAAAATCAAAATCTTACTTTTCCACAATCACTAAGTAACTCCTATCCATACTTTCGATAACTCTTATCTCACGGTTTCAGACTTAAATTCAGTAACCCTAAAAAACTCAGCCTCTATACACAAAACTACAAGTTGCTATCACAACCTAACTTTATAAGAACATTAAACATTCCATTGCCACGCCAAGAGCTCAAATGGTAGAACGTCATAACTTTGCCAACTTACGTGACTTTTTGCTTCACGAGCCACACCCACTAACTCTACTTTTATCTATTCTTTGAGTCTTACAGAATACCGAGCACTGAAATTTCGAAAATATAGTACTAGCTTCCAAACTGCACAGGATTACCTGCTTACCTGCTAGGCTAAAATGAAGAATGCCTGAAAATTACATTAAAATCTGTATTTATGTCTATAGGGAACATAGCTATTATACATGCATCGGTTTTATAATATAGGTTTATATTACAAATTTTGTAGTAAAAAAACTTAGGCCTTTACATCTTTACTAGATGATTTATACAGAGTCAGAAGGCAAGCTTTGCCTACACTTAACGGGACACTTTAGCACCTGGGACATTGTTGAGATGGAATAGGCTTGCCCAGCACCTAAACCATCAAATTTTGTAGTTAGTATATAAGTAATTGTATACTACATTTTAGGAAAGGAAACATACGCTGGCCTTATTTAGCAGGATAAAACAGGGAGATAAATATTAAAACAAAACCGAGTATATTAAAACCTTGCTTTATTGAAATATTAAAATTATATTATTTAATAATTAAGTCACATTTATGCAACACAACTTAATAAAAGGAATGACATGTAATAGCAAATTTTAATGGCATTTAAGTAATCAAATAAACATTGTTGGGATAGAACTTACTAAACTGGACTACTAGGAACTAACTGAAAGCGAAATACGAAACTTATTTCATTAATGCATAGTCGGTAACTTTCTAAGGGAAAGCTTTCCAACTCCTACGAGTCCAACTTCTGAACTCCAATCGAAGTGAGAAAATAAACATAACAACTAAAATTCATAAACATTTAAAATAAAGCACTTTTCATTTGGCTTCTAACTTTTGAGTTACAGATATGATAAAAGTATTTTGAACAAAATATTTTGGTGGAATCATCCCTTAGCACAAACTTAGCACAGACGTAGAGGCTTGTAAATTTTGCATTAATTATATCACCTTTTCCTAATAACTTATCATAATCTTAGGCAAAAAAAAGTATATTACAATCGTTGGATTGATTAAGCTTTAACAAATTGTAGTTAGTTAATAGACTTTAAAATAAACACGAATTTATCTTTAAACTAAAAAAAACAAAACTTATTCTGTAAACATGTGACAAAAAATTCGATGAAATGAAACCCTCAACTTGTTATTTCTGTTCAATGTTGCGGAAATTCAATTGCCAACCCCGAATGATAAACATGTCACACTACAACCGGCATAAATACTTCATAGAAACGATACTACAAACTGCGAATGACAAAAAAGGTATTCTCGATCTTGCAACACACATTAACAACACACATTAAATTATCAACAAAATGTAGGCTAATTATGTTATGCCAGGTTAGTTTATAACCATATGTATGTTCCAAGTTTAAGCTAAATCTAATAATCAGTACTTTTTACGTGAAAGATCAACGAACATCATACATCCATACAAAATATTAAGTTAAATATTCAAAATAACGCCATCATTAGGATTGATGGCAAGCGTTTAAAAAATATACGCACAAAACAGTTTCTTTGTTATGCCTAAATTGAAGTTTAATGTGCCTTAAACAAACAGTTGCGTGTTTCGTGTTCCTCATTAAAGAAGTTCATTGTGACTGATGGTGGGGTTGATTTTTCCGCTAAAAAGTCCTTAATTGGGTCGGAAACGTCCCTGGGCAGGCAAAGGCAAAGTTATAGCCATCGCAGAATACTGTTTCTCATTAGTATTGTTGTTCAGGCGCAGTTGTATAACATTGACCGCAATTTGTTTCGTCAAAGTACAGGACCTATTTTTGGTTAACATTTAGCAAAATATGTGTACGTACATACATATTTTGCTAAATGTTATTTACATTTACTAAAATAAATGTGAGCAAGTGAACCAAATTTTATATGCCGACTAAATTTGGTGTGTGCTTCAGGGAAATAATCAAATACGTCATCGACTCGGTCTGTACACTTCTTGAAATTACCAACGTCAAAATAGCATCCACATACCGCCTAACAAATAGAGTTAGGCCGTTTGTCCACCGGCGCCGTCACCGGGACGTCAACGAGAAAAAGGCGCCGAAGTACTGATACATAGACTAACTATAGCCGCGTGTCCACCGCAAGGCCGTCACGTCATCTTAAACTCGACCAGAAATCTCGTTCTCGTTGACGTCCCGGTGACGGCGCCGGTGGACAAACGGCCTAACTCTATTTGTTAGGCGGCATGATTAATGTACAATCATTAATGTATTATCTTTAAATTCATTACGATCCTTTTCAAAAAGGAATAGTCCATAGCTGACTTAGTAAAATCCGCAGCCGTATACAGCCTGCAACGAAGTCAGTGTATCAAATGCTTTAATGGAAAGGTTGCAACTGACCGTGCATAATTCGAAAACTAACGAACGAAAATACTCAATGAAACCTATATGTATTTTCTCTTTACAATTTCGGTTGCGCAATCCCACTCGAGGCTTATCATAGAGTTTATGTTTTTACTTTTCAATAAAACGCTCAATATATTATACAATTTTCAATGTTTTTCAAACGTCAATGCAATGTAAGAGAAATGATACAGTTTGCGGTGCTATTGAATTTAATATTTGAAGTGGGTTGGTTTGTGGATGGCTCGTCAGATGTGGACAGCGACTTCGGAGCAGGCTTGATATCAAGTATGAGAAATGATGCCAACTTAGATCTGCCTGAGGATGAGGAGTACGAGGACCTTCGCGCGGAGCTGCTCGCTTATCACACTGCGCTCGCTTCGCTCACAGACACGCATAGCCGCAGTAAGTTTATCGCATGAATATGGCTCTCTGAGACATTCGGGGCTCAATTACATCAATTCCTTCAAACTTAAGATACGAAAGGGTACAAAAGGTTCGTGGATATCTTGTAAAGTTCTGAGTACTACTGAGGATATCTCAAGTCTTTGTTTATTACCTCACATTAAAACGAGGTAAAGGGTTGAAAAGCAAGGGTAATGCTTTCAACGAAATTATTTGCACATATAATTCTTAATATTTAATATTTTGTCATTCCTACAATGTTTTATATATAAAGAAAATGTAGGTTTGCCTTATTTTTTTAGTGCTGCGCAAAATATACCAGCCCGCAGCCTCTGGCAATGTAAGATTTATAGATATGATCCATAAATTCAATCCACGAGAATAGCGGTTATAATCTCTGCATGCTACGTTATTGTTACTAATTAAGCTATTTTATTTTAATAAGCTTTTGCGTTTAATTATTATTACTTGTTTTAAAAAGGATCTATGATGACGACTCCATGCTGGCAACTAGGTGGTGTTTGCATCGACGTGAAACTTTGTGAAGGCTACCGGTTCCTGACCGAAGTACCCGGCTGCAAGAACCGTCTGAATATTTGCTGCTTTACGTGGAATAAATTAAGAGTAAAAGATTACAAAGCTCAAGGAATTTCATCGTTTATGTTTCCGTGGTCGAACCAGCAAAAGTTCGGTGGTAAGGGAGTTGTGGATATTGATTCTGTGGAGCAGAGCTCAGATAATATTAGAGATATATATGTCCATTCTCAACAAGAACAGGAACAATCTGGAGGGAATGAAAGAGTTCGGAAAGATCCAGATTACGAAACGGAGGTTCATAAACATTTTCCGCAGCCACTATCGAAAAAAAGCTCTAAAGATATAGTAATATTAAAAAGACCAGATAATTTATGATAAGAAAAATTATGAATATCGACAGTACCTACCGTCTTCTATTAATAAAAAAAGCGAGATCCACAATGCGTGTTCCACAAGCGCGATGTCGTGTCCTTTTCCTTTTCAAGGACGCAATAAACCACGCCAATGACTGGCGTTCGACTTATCAATAAATCTTCGATTTGCTCAATTTAGAACCAGTCGTAAACTCTACTTGTGTTTTAACCTTTATGATATTTAAGATAACAAATGGAAAAATTAAAATTTTTACTAAACCGACTTCAATTTCGTGAGAAGAGTTCAATTTCCTGCACTCTCGAGGTGCATTTCTGTTCTGCATAACTCCGATGATCCTCATCGGATCCTCGATCCTATTTATGTGACCACCCTTGAAATATCTCCTTTCCAACGAAAAAGAATCATTCAAATCGGTTCATAAAGGATGGAAGTTATCCGCGAACATACATAAAAAATATAAGTATATACGCTCGAATTGAGAAACCTCCTCCTTTTTAAAGTCGGTTAAAAATACTTATTTTTAACTTATTATGTAAGTACTTAGTTATTTTTCTAGCAATAAATAAATCGTTCATGCTGGACATTTCATCACACAACATCGATATAACTAATAACTCGATAGTTTTGTCAGGCTCGTACTAATTATTCAAAGATCCTTTGTTGAATTTGGTAAAGTTTGAACCATTTTTTGATTAATGTCAAACGTCAACCCCTGAAATGGGAGTTTCGGAGATCGATATCTCACTGTAGATAGTTAGGATAATCGTTATTTTAGCCGTCACTTGATAGGGTTCTTTACATTATTTAATCACGAACATCATTCATAGCATGAGTTAGTAATATTACACACAAATAATTAGGTAGGTATAATTAGGTACTACCAGCAGTCCAAGTAATATTGATTTTGTATCTTGGCCAACGTGCATACAAAAATAAATTAGCAAAAAATATTCTAGTAAGTCAAAAGGGAATTTATGAGTTCAATAGGTACTTAATCAAATATAGAGAGTTTCCTATAGCAGAAAAATGGCGTCTTATTTTTAAGAGGCTGATACGCTTTATGTCACTGAGCACAGAAGTATTATGTAGTAATAAGTGACTACAAATTAAACTTAAGTCTCTTGCGATAAGTTCAGAGAGACAATGGAGTATGTAACCTTCGGGGGGTGGGGGAACTTGACGCTTAAAATCAACTATTCGAATAATTTATGAAGTTTGACATGGCTAAAGTTGGGCGCAGCCGCGCTAAACTACGTGGGTACATAGCCACTTGCCTCTTGCCAAGCACAACTTTACTTTAATTCAATATGTGAAGGGAAATATTAGCTGCTGTTACTTCAAAAAGGTATTAAAAACCGTTCAAAAAGAGAAGATTTTATTGATTGGTTTTTTATTTGTATGATTTTTCTCGCAAATCAGTAGATGGTCATAGTTTTTCTATTGCGTATGAAAAAATATAGTTTACTTTAATGTTTCGTACTTACTGCCTCTTGAAGTGTTAGGCATTCTGTAGATTTGAGTTAATGTAATGCTAAAATAATAGGCGACATAACCAGCGGCTTAAAATAATCATATTCATGTTAATAATTATGTTACATCTTCTATAATCGGAAACATGGATAATTTAATCAACATGTTGAAACTGAAGGGGCGTTTGCGTCGGCTTAAGAAAATACCTCAATAGTCAGACCTCAATAGGCTCCGCAGTGGCGGGGTGCTCACATGTACCTACTACAAATTATTTGTAAGAATGTAAAAATATAACGTTTGAAGACAAAATTCTAAATTATCTAAAAAATATGATTTCAATTTTACTTTGTCATTTCTTTGCGTAATACTATTGCATAATTCAGATTACCTACTGGTTTTCAATTAAGCTACGTTGATCGCCGCATGTCTCTCGACTTGTGGGCATGCCCACATTAGGTAACGGCGTTTGCAAACACCGTTACTGAATGTGTGCCAGAAGCAAGACGTCCGCGCGGCAGATCATTACGGAGATGGCGGAATGAGCTAGATGTGCATCTACCAAACTGGCCAATTGTAGCTAGGGACAGGAAGTCTGGAAAACGAGAAGGACTTTGCTGCAGTGGGACAATACAGTCTAAAATAAATAAATAATACATTTATGGAAAGGCCGAGTGCTCTCGAATTGGTCAGGAAAAGCTTTTTCATTGACACGCCATTTCCCTGCTCTGTGAGGCCCGAGTGACAACTTCATCCGCTATTTTCCGTAGGGAACAGGGATATCAAAGGCTTTATTTTGAAAGTGTCGATCGAAGCTCTCAACGGACTGACGACGGACAGAAAAAGTGAAGTTCACTAAAATAAATGACGGTTATCTTTTTTTATTCGTACCTAAGCCAAAATTAAGTTTTGATGGACAATTTCTCTGTTATTCTCAAAGACGATGAATATCTAGAAGACAGACAAAGGCCATACACAAAATCGTAACCCTAAAAAATAGCCTGAAAACTCTAAAACATCAATTTTATCCAAGAAATTTCAATTACTTTCTAGTTAAAAATGTTTAAATATTGAATATTGTTGCTACCTACTACTAAGTATTGAAATTTCTTGGATAAAATTGATGTTTTAAAGTTTTCAGGCTATCTGGTACTGCGGGATCGGGTTACGATTTTGTGTATGGCCTTTGTCTGTCTTCTAGATATTAATCGTCTTTGGTTATTCTGGACTGCTAAGCTCACTAGGGTTCAAACGGTTACCAACTATGTTGCCATTTTCCTTCCGGTCATCCGGGTACTAATACTGATGCTTGGACTGTGGGTACATAGTTTATGACCTGAAATAGCACATAGGCTACTTTTTGCCACGCGAGTAAAGCTACCGGCGAGTGAGCCAGTTGAATATAATGGTATATTTTGTGAGTTTTGTTGTATTGAGTTTAAAATCAATGTATGTATGTACAGTATGAATAACGAATCTACAAGCTTTAATAAACATTATCAGATCATGAGAGGTAATCTTGTGTATAAGGTTCACAAATTGTCAAACTTTTAACACCAACTTTATCGTAGTAGGTAAAGCAAATCGAATTTTAGCTTTGAAAGCTAAAAAAATGATACGTTCAAATTGATTCCATACATAAATCTGATAAAAACGTTTGGATATAAATACCTAGTTTTTATTTAGAAACCTTTCTATGTACGTAAGTGTACATATCAAAGACGTTATAACTTCTACCTTTCATATCGATATGATGATACTACATGTTTAAAATTTACATTAATGACTACCATGATCATTGATCATTTATAAATGATGATCATGAGCATTAGGTCGTATCTATCATCTCCGTATCTATCAGGAAACACTCATGTAGGCTGTTACTAATTAAGTAAATGTCTGCTCGCTGCAAGTCAATGCATTTGAATACGTGTGTGGATGGAGTGTATAGGATATGCTATTTATATGCCATTCATCACTCCCCATTCATTCCGGGTTACGAACCGGATACGGAATAGCAAATTATTTTCTGAATAACTGTGCTGCCTAATGAGACATTGTTTAGTTTATAAAGTTATTGTGGGTTTTGAGGCGTCTTAATCACAACTACGTATTTATGCTGAGATAAAGATAAAAACATAAAGGTTTAAAAATGAAGTTTTGGACTATTTTGATTTTGAAAAGCGGCCACGAGTTCTTCAAATATAGGATTTACTGTTCAAATATGGACCGTTAATTTGAACTGTTGCCAAGTAGGTGGGTTGACATGAGGCACATTCGAGTGGGCCTATTTCCACGAAGCCGGCCGCAACCTCACTTTGCCTCCAAATAGTTTGTACCCCGACCCTATGTGGTTTGGAGTGTCTTACAAGTTCTGTTTATTTGTTAAATTAAAGCTATTGAACTGTGTTGTAAGCATGGCCTTATTGTGGTATATTTACACAGGACTGGGGACTTCAAACTCCTTTAATGCCGAGGGTGTTTCCAATCTGCTACCCATTTTATGGACCAACTTTAGCCAAGTATTTCGTAAACTCGTTAACCATAATTATCTTTATTACATTGAAATTGTTGCATAACCGCCTCTTTATTCCACGAACCGTGTTATTTGATCATCATTAAATTAAAAGCTCAACTTCCACTTAATCTTAGATCCTCAAGAGCTTTCAAAATTAAAGAACCACAGAACTGTAGGGAATAAATTGAGAGGATGTTAATTAGCGGAGCACTTAGCCAAATAGCTTCTGTAGAGGGTCTGGATCTCGGGCAGAGGCGTGATAACGGCACGCTGTTCGAAGCACGTGCCCGATTTATAGCTTAAAAATCCGAACGACTGTGAACATTTTCTTTTCAGAGTAAAGAAGGCAGACGCGCAGGAAGGATTTCTATTTGGGGGGAATGCAGTAAAACGTACACAAGCTGTTTTATCTAACTATATAACCTTTTATAATAATATTACACATCCCTAAGGTCGAGATTTGAAGTATGACAACTTTAATAGCAAAGACAATATTTATGAAGAATGCAATTTTCTCTGGCCAATCCTGTAGCGTCGTTTCAAGTTGCAATGCGGCGAAGGCCCCGCAATATTGGGAGCTCGCATTTTATTTTCACGCCATTGGAGTGTCACTTATTAAATTGGATGCCGATGCCGTCGGAAACCAAGCGCACGGAACGCATCATCGTGTGCACTCCACTGAATACTCATCATTTGATGGATCCGGTAATTGTTTGGTCGGTTTCGGTAAATTAAGCTTGCACAATGTAGACCTCACAAATTGTTTGCAAGAAACATCTCTTAACGAATTTTTTTTACAATAAAACATTTGAGGAAAGATAAGTATGATCCTTTCCAGAAAGTTATCAAGTAGATAAGTTACAAAATGAATACTTCTGTTATTAAACTCGTATAACTAAATTTAAGAATTATTTTCATAAACTGTACGATCATAGCTGACGTCAAGATTAAGATTTAGCTTTATTTGAAAATGGAAGCTTCTAAAATGGATTTCATTTTAAATTCAACCAATCACGTCGCTGAAATTACGTGGAATAAGGGTTGAAACGGAGCGAATAAAGGCACAATAGCAGTTTACAACCTACAATTGATTTTGTTTGGCACCATCATTAGAATAATAGCATTTTTCAATAAAAAGATAAAGATAAAATAGAGCTGAGATAAAAGAAAGTACAATTTCTTTGTCACAATCCTTTGTGCTACGAATTGAAACTGCGAGAATAAACACTGTGAACATAGACATACTTACTAGGACATTTTTATTGGGTTTTCTATACTTTTAACTACGAGTTATTAAATTATTAAATCAGTACCTGGATGACCGTCGACCGTTTATTGTCTGAAAAAACGGGTAAAACTAAATTGTTTAAAAATTTCACAAAAACAATACGTTTGTTTCTTTATAAATGTGATCAATAAAAGAAACATACAGACAACATAAAGTTTTTTTGGTAGTTACAAAATAGTTGTGTATACCTAGGTATATACAAGATTGCTCGTTTAAAGGTTTAAGATATAATATATAAGATTGTACAAACTAAAAAGCCGATTAAAAAGGAAGGCCACTTCTTTGTTACACCTTAGACATCGTGGTATAATTTGTTAAAATTTTTGAGGTTAGATCATTCATACTTTTCTTCGAGTACCAAGAACAGATAGAATAAAATAGCACGACTTCTGCTTTTAGTTACAATTTATAGTTTTCCGATACATTATTTTATTTTGTGCTACCAATACCTACTGTATTATATTTTTCCTCTCTGCTTTTATAGTTCAATTTAGTCACTTAAGGAAAGGTTGCCCTCATAAATTCGTGTGAAATACGATTTTCTAAATGAAGCTTTTCGGTTGTGAGAGTTTTAGTCCGCCTAATTTTGCTGTAGGGAAACTTGAAATCCTTATTTAAATACTTAAACGCAAAAGTTTGTGAATTTGGCAAGACTGGTACTGTTATATCAATGTTACCAAAGTGCTTTGCAAATACTAGGTAGGTTTAGAAAAAAGATTCGAGAATGTACGACTCATGAAAACTAACCGTAGAATGTCAGTTCACTCCGAGGCTCGGTACAATGTGTGAGAGTAATTGAAAAGTGTCCAGACATTTTTATTCGGGTCGTGACTTTGAAATCTCTCGCCGAATAAATAAAAATAATCTGCTCGTGACGTTCATCGCGTTTTTCTTTGATTTTCTTTGTGAGGAAAACAAATATTTGAGTAAAGTGGAATGCTAATGAATTGTGCGATATGAACTAAGTATAGGATCTCCTAGTAGTATTCTGAAATATTTAGTTTTTCTGATGAATAAAATACTGACGTCTAACTAATGATTTTACCGCGTCTGGACAATTTTTTGTTATTTTTATGGTTAATCGATTGTACTTATCTGCGACAGAATTGAACAAACATGGGCTTTAAAGCGTTGCTCTGTCACGTCCCAGTTCAGGAAACCATTAACAAAGCCATAATTCCTCAAATGCTCCATCTGCCGAAATTACAGCGCAGTGATTTATTCTCAACACCGCATTCAATGGGATCGAACCGAATTACCTATTCCCAGGCATTCAAGGGTCGTGTAATAAATTATTGGATAGGCAGGTTAATTAGACGTTTCTCCAAATGGTATCGCGTAACTCGGAATGACCCACGAAACTGTACGAACTCTTCAACAAACAAATTATTTTTCATTAGAGTTGGGCGATAGTGAGGCACTAGACGGTGCTCCGAATTAAAGTTAAAAGCTGTTTCAAGTTTTTCAAGCAGCTTAAAGACAGACTTGTTAATATTAACTAAATGCGAGCTTATTTCCATTTTCATTAAAAGTACATTTTCAGACGTAGTTAATTCTGTTTTGCGGAAACGATTTGGTGGTTCGTTTAGCATTTAAGCGGATAGTGTTAGCTTTAAAAATATAATGTTCAAATGCTGTTTAAATTGAATTATTTAATGGGCTACTATTTTATTTTGAAGTTTTATCCCAACGTATTTTGAATTTAGGCTCAGATTTCTATCCTTATATAAGTATAATAATACTCGTAGTAAGTCGTCCAATCTGACAAGTAAATAAAAGAGAGCGCGGGCAATTGGCTTTTTAGTGCTCTGAAGTTTAGAACGGATGCTATAGGGAGCGGCTCGGCCGGGCCGTTTTGCATGCAAATGTCTGGTAGGTACACTCTACAATAGGTATTCGCTATTTGCATTCAAGCTAATTGCTTTTCCTTTCGACGCCTCGAACAAACGACCGTTTATTTCTTTGTGCGAGACACCTTATCGAGCTAACTAGCTGTTCGCGGCAACAATGCCGCGGATGGAATTTATTCTTTGAGTTAGCTGGTTATAGCTTTGCTCTGACAACTGGCTTTCTGGAACATTCTTTACATTATTTAATGCTACTTGTGCTTGTCTTAGGAATTAAAAATGTCGAATCACTCAAGTCAAGTGACCAAAATGACCTATGTTTTGGTATTTTTGATTTGCATTAAATCCAAAATTTATTGTATGTAACTATTGAGCAATGTATCCTTAATGTACAAATGCACAGGTACACGTAGAATAGCGATAGCTTTTCTCTGTAAAGCACCAGTAAATTTGTTATAAGATGTGCTTTCAACTTAAATGAGTATAATCAAAGTTGCGACGGGAGATGTGGCTCACTAATGGCTGTTTCAAACACCATTCGATATTTATGTGGCTACAAACTATTATGAAATGCTTCAACTTTTATTCAACGTCGCATCTAAATAAGTATTATTTATAACTTTGTCAAGTACGAAGTTGAACGCTGTAGGGAAATGTCTTTGGAACAACTGAAGCTAATTCTCTATGTTGATTAGCATAATTCGTGTACTTTCTGTATTTACTCGTCGTTTGACATCTCATAAAGAGAACATTTTTAGGCAGAAACTTTAGGGTGTAGTTTTAAGCTACGTATCCACTGTGTCAGTATCAGAGCATACGCAACGTAAAGATTTGTTGCTTTGTAATTTGTATTGGTTTCTATGGAACAGTTTGCAATGGATCGGCATATTATCTACGCTGCGTACATTCTGATTCCAGTGGACGCGTTTAATTCGAAACAAATAACATTTTGAAACCAAAACACTAGTAAATATAATCAAAGAACTTTGTAATTGAAACCGTTGAAAAACAAAATGTCAACCTCCATCATGAAACTATGCGTAGGTACATTTTGTACTGTATGTACCAACTTTGGTAAAGGTAGTTTAGGTATTTCATAGTGAAACAAGGGTATTTAAACTTGCCAGGATAAATTATTGTGGCTAGCAACTTTTTGGATAGCTCTTACGTTACGCGATAGGCTGGCAACCTAACATGGACTGTTAACTACTTGTAAAATGCGAGCATGTAGATAACCTACCTACCACAAGAAATATTTGGGTGTTTTTTAAGGTATCTGTATGCGTAAAACTAGCGCCACTGCCTATATTATTTTATTTTTATGTTGAACACAGAAATTTAAAAAACTGAATGTTCAGTTTGTGAAACCTATCATAAGCTATGTAGGTAATAGTTTCATTTTGTATAGTTTAGGAGGAATAGCGAAGTTGCACTTGCAAGTGCAACTTCGCTACTCTTCGTAGCAGAACCAAATTTATGCACTAATAAAGCATAGGCTTATGAAGATTATGATAATAGATTTTAGTATTCCATAAGTAGGTATTTTACTTAAGAAGCTTGAATTCATAATAGTCTTGACAATTGATTTTTTTAGACATTAAATTTTAAAATCTTTAGGTTGCACTGAATAGTTAAATAGGTAATCTATTTTGGTTGATTATTGAGAAAAAAACGTTTGGTTGTGTTTTAAAGGTATCTTTGAACATTATGATGATCCTGATTTTGCTCAAAGTTAAACCATTATATCTTAACGTGCCTGGAACATAAATTGAACATTTTTATGACACTATAACTAGATACAATGTAACTGTTATGAACAAGTTACGACTTAGGGGCTTGCAACTTGATATTTTGTTAAGCTAACATGATTATTGGCTTAAAGGATTAACATAGCATTACGTAGAAAAGTAAGTTCATAGCAAATACGAAAGTTCACAAAGTTGATTATCCTCATAATAAGACACTAGACACGACAAGAAGAAAAATAATATGACGAGTAATATACAAGTTGTACCTATTTTGAATATAAGATAACAGATTTTTATCAACGATAAAAGAGCAAAACAAATGAGTACTTAAACGATACTTTAATCCAACGATGCATGGCTAGCTAACGTTCTGATACAAACGTGTTTTAATTAATCCCGGAATTAGGATGGGATATCCACGATAGCTCGTTAAGTTTATGTTTATAGTTAGTCAAGGTCTAGTTTATGGTTGTTGACCCTCTACGAGCCTGTTAGAGACAGTGAGATTGGGCATAAAGATCTGATTAAACTAATTCAATAAAGTTGTTGACGTTGCCCGTCAGCTTCGGTGTGACGTCAAGGAATTTATTAGTAAGTAGATAAACACATAACGTGTATCAATTATATACTTCATGATTTGCTTGAATTATCTTTATTTAAAGTTCCAGTGTGAAAGACAGAGTTGATACCTCCTCTACAATCGTTGATGATAGAACATTCCACCCAGCGTCATGATGATAAATCCCGGGATTTCAAAACCATGAAATAAAGCGTTATTTATTGATTTAAAAACTCATTTCAATTTTAAAATATTTATTTGTTTATTAAATCTTGGGATACTTTAAAGAAAAATCTGACTAAACCTGTAATTGTTTCCTTAAAAAGTCAAGATAAAACGTTACATAGGTATACTACACAACCTGAAAAAAATTTATAAAGAATTTGCTTTAAAAGAAGGCAAAATTACCAGGGGCTTTAATTATGCGCCCGGCCCTCATAAATGCGAGGCTACCCAACTATAAGAACTCAAAATTGAAATTCTTCGGCTGTTTATCCCTGAGTAGGTAGAACCTTTGTAAATTTATCTATTGCAAATTAAAGTTTAATTCTAAGGACAAAATTCACGGTTCCACGACTAAAAGCTGTTCGATTGTTGAAGTTTTGTTTAAGAGCTGATAAAGAATTTCGTTTAAATTTGTGAAATTATTCAGTGTATTTTTTGGAATCAGTAAAGTTTATCCTTGAGCTTCTTTTTGAATAGGTACTAATAAGGTGAGGCAGAAAAAGACGTAAGTAAGCTTTTTTTTAGCAGTAACTTCTTTACGATTTATTAGCAGTTCCCTGTTGGTATAATAATTTATACCCACGCTAATTTCGTACTTATATCAAATGATTATATTATATATATATTTTTATTAAAATTAGTTACATTGAGAATAAAAATATCTAAGCATTATGGAATGTATATATACATACATAATATTAAAAAATTGTTTTCAAAAATTACGAACGATATCATGCTGAAATAAAGCAAATAATGTTATGTACCTGCGAGTAAGTACTTATAAGAACTTCTATTCCAAATATCTATCTTCTTTACATGCCTACTAGTAACAATACAAAGAATATAAGCTTCGTTACGAAATGATCCTTGAAATGTAAATGAACCGAAGTGAATGTACAGCATAAAAGTAAATGGCTAGTATCGAGTTTAACTTCGGCCGCACATTGTTTTTTTTTGTACCAATTCCGATTTACGATATATTGCAATTGAGAATTCGTAGTCAACAAAAAAGTTTAATTAATTGGTTTCTCCTTGTTTATATTTTTCTAATCTAATTGAAACAAAATGAAAAGAGTTTACAAAAATCTATCCAACCTAAAAAACCTTTCAAAAAGGTAGAAAGGTAACATCTCATCTTTTGGGTTTGAATATTTAAAAAAGTGTGGTCAAATAGCTACTTTGCTATTCCTTTTATAAATTAGATTATGATTCGAAACGAAATTCGATAATATAGCTTTCACAAAGACAATTCAATTGATAAATAAAATAAATAAATATCTTTGGACATTTCACACGGCGTCATCTAGTCCAGCTAAGCAACTTAATGCTTGTGTTATGGCAACCAGATGACTGATATACTACATGCACATGCATACATTTTTTTTGTAAATACATACAACCCGGAACAAATATCTGTAGAAGATACAAACATTTGTCCCGTGGCGGGGATCGAACCCGCAACCTTCGCGTCTCAGGCGGGCCTTCGCCCACTGTGCCAGAGGTCGTCATTTATACACTATATAGATGTAGAATTGTTAAGAAAATTATAGGTACCTAATGGATTTGTCTGTGTGTTGACTACAACCTAAGTGGTCAATTGAATTATCTAAAGGAGAACAAGTCTGTCATAGATAGCTCGGCGACCCCTGTTGTTAACAGATGGCAGCGAGCCCAGAATATTAGCAATATTATATGCTTATTCACAAAAGCTTTTTGAAAACATGACATCAGCTTTAATCTTTTTTTAAAGGTTTCACCAAAAATTATAGCTCATTGCATTGTCTACATTAAACTTGATTTACAATATTCGAGCAGCTGTAAATTAGTGTAGTCGTGTGGAACTACTCGTTCATTCGTATGGACTAGTAGTGATGGAGCTTTTAGGATTCCTGCATCGAGGTTTAACCGGACTGACCATTAAACGTGCCCTCGTAAGCGCTCAGCTGCTAATGCCACTTGCGGTCACCCATCGAAATCGTGACCACTGAGAACTTTGCTTAACTTCAGCGACCAATCAAAAACGTCTAAGCAAATCACGAGCATTTTGAACTGATAAAACTTTTACATGACCAGACCTAATAGGTACTGTACATTTCGATACCAAACCTTTCAATTCAATCAGTTCAAATACAATAGGAAACATACCTATTTCGTGCCCTTAAAAATAAATAGAAACCTTTATGAAAAATGAGTATGGGACGGTCTGATGGCTCTTTTATGAGATTCTTGTGGCAATTGCCTCAATAGCTGGCACTGATTGCATTAGCCCAGACGCCCCCCGGGGAAGTGGATGCTGTTTAAGCACAACGGGATTTTATGCTACAGTTTTATGGACTGACTAATGCTCCGTGGATTATCGTTATGTTTTATTACAGTTTTTAGTGTTTACTTTTATAATAACAATAATTGATGCTGTAACTATTTTTTTTTTATCAACCTGTCTCGTCCCACTGCTGGGCAAAGGTCTCCCCCAAACTCTTCCAACCGTCTCTATCCTTTGCCGAGTCCCACCATCCTTCGTCAAAGGTGATGAGATCGTCCCGCCAACGCTTCCTCGGTCGACCCCTACGCCGCCTTCCATCGTCTGGAACCCAAGACGTTGACAAATGAGCTGTAACTATAAACTGTGTAAATTAAATTTAGTAACTATTGGTACCGATCAACATGTTTTTTTTTAGTTTTATTAGAAACTAAGAATCGTCTTAGTTTTGTGTAAATCGTCTTAGCCCGATTTTAAATTCGAATATAGTGGATTTTACACTCTAACACCATGAGTTATTATCGTTTTACCTTATTTCACTAAGTAAAGTCAGCATAATGTACATATTTATTTTCTCTATTTTCCTCTATCATTACATTATTCATCTTAGCACTTACTTCTTTCACACATACATATTAATATCCGCGTATGATATTGTGTTTATGTAATATAAAATAATGTAAATATTAATGGCAGATCATAATGGTAAACGGTTTTCGTTTTGAGAAAATCCTCAACTTAGACAACAGCTGTGTAATGCCGATAAAACTGAGAGGGCCATTCACCGTTTAAATAACTATCTATGGATTTGATTACTATGGTAAGATAAGTATTTGTCAAGTTTAGAATAAAAATTATGTCAAATATCTAACCAGAGTAAGCAAAATTACAGAAAGATAGATTTTTGAGACTTAACGAAACTTAATATTTTCCGACCGCCAAATAGAATAATAATTTAAAATTTCAACATATTTTCTTCAATTAAATGAATTTCAAAAAAAATATACAAACAAAAACTAATCATGGGGGTCAAATAATGGGTCAGTCGGTTGGGATACTTCCAATTCATATTTCAGTTTAGTAATAATAATAATATATGTATATATATTTTAGCAATTTGCTTGAATACATTGTAAATTGTTGTTACTTATTCATTACTTCTAATTTTGTCTATCGTATATGCATTGACGCAAACTAAGTTACACAGAGTCAACTTTCCTCTTATCTCGGGAATAATGAAGCAGTGGAAGAAGCAAGTAAAAAATGCTGTTGAGAATTTTGCCCCAAGCGCCCGGTGTAATGATAGCGTTATGAAATAGGTATCCGTAGTATAGTAATACAGAGTTCTTAATAATTTATAAATCTTTAGAGTTTTATTAGACAAGGTTCTATACCCGCTTTGTTGTAAAATTTAATGCGCTCTACTTTCAGGGGTCTCAGTTAATGTAATGAAAAAGTAAGATACCGCCGGATGAAACTATTTATCACGAAATATTCTCACTCTCCTCTCCGCTCTTTCGTTTATTAAAACCTTTCGACCCGAATTGAAATATTACTATGGAAGTTACAAATCTGGAAAATAAGATTTGAAAAATGATTGCGAAGGCGGACAAAACTTCGTCGGCAAAATATCGAATTTACCGCGCGGTGGCTTCGTTGCTATGAAAGTTTCATTTACTCACTAAACTGTCATCTGACTGAGCTGAAAAGCATCGTAAACGCTATTTACAGCGCGGTCAAACTTTCTGATAGAGCATTGTTGTACTTCGCATTTGTATGCCTATTTTCACAAGTTTTACATTAAAGCAGAACCTATATCATTTTACTGAGGGCGAATGTAATAGATAGCAAGAGATACCCAGTTCAACTGTAGGCTCGATATTATTATCACCCCAGCGCTCGATACTCTAACTGATTGATCACCTACCACGTAACAGGTTTATAGCTGGGTGACAAAGCCATATCGCAGGAATACGTTCATTACTGCCGACTCTAGTGCACATATTCTATGGCTAGTTATCTGATAGGGATTCCTTATTTTAGATATGATACAGATAAAACGTGCGAAGGTTATCCAATTTATTTTTCAATCAATTGGAAAGCATAAAGTTGGTACATGTTATTAATATAAAGCTTTCCTGATTGTTTGCGATATAACAAAGCAACACCCTCGTAAAATTTACGTGATTTGACCCTAAGCAGCAGTTTCTTGACTTTTCGTACACTTGCAAGTTCATCAAAGTAAAAAAATATCGAGGCACATTGATATGTTGGCGATATTTGAGAACAATAAAATCGTTATTAATTTGGTGCAATCCAAAACGACTGCTAGGGGTGCTACCATTTCCACTCGAATGAACCGCTTCTGTAATCTGATTTGGTACTATAGCAACATTATATCGGATAGAAATCTCATTACCGGCTAAATGATTTAAACAAATCGACGTTTTAATTTAACACCATTGCCTCTCATGGCTCACCGCGCCGGCGCCGGTATTACAAAGGAATGAAACTACGAATCATTAACTTCTCATTTCAGCGTAGCGCTATTTCGATTATTAACAAGCTTTTTATATCCGTCAGCTGAATTATTTTCTACGAAGTCTACGACTATAAGGAATTTTCCAGAGTTCTTTTTACTTTGTGCTAACTACAGTTATCCGAGTCGAAGCGTACCTAGTCGCCAATATTAAATTGAAACTCGCCCTATTGGCGAAGATTGATATCGATGAATGGCCACGATTGTTCTTCACCCACAATAGGCGAACGAACTATTGTTAAAGTTATTACTGACGCTATTCCAGTATTTGTTTTAACTGTGAAATTACATATCTAATAATTAATTTAAACCCAAAATCTATATTATGGTTTCTTCGTTGTAAGATATACCTACTTACTAAATTCTTGAAAGCAGATTATGTACTTATTTCCATTAAATTAAATATGTAGGTACAGTGATTCAGGTATACCCTTTGTGCTAAAACTTAAATTATTTGTTACAGGAGAGAGGATGGAAAATGAGAGAAAAGCCGAACAATGACAGCATGTCCCCGCCGCGAGCGATGACCCTGCAGGGCGGCGGGGGTCACGCGGGACCCGCGGCGGCGGGGTCCGCCCTCCACGCGCCCGCAGACACATCGATGCCCTATATTATACAAAAATTCACGCTTATTAGGCTATGTCTACAATACCTAGGAATATGGAACGCCGACTCGGTCCCAAGAGCGCGAGCGAACTCTTATTTTTCAAAGCGTCCTCTAGTCAAATTAAAAGCTGTGAGTTATATAGTTAGCTTTCGAACTAGGACACTGTGTTGTGATGTTAATTCGTTGTTAGTGAGAACTGTAGTGCAATTATTCGTCGTTGCCAAGTGTGCGTGTAAAGGGGTGGGGGGGAGACGGGCGCGGGCGCTGCTGCTGCTGTGGTTGAGCGGCTGCGGCTGCAGCGAGGGTCTGCGGGAGGAGGCGCTGCACATCGGCGGCATCTTCCCCATGGAGGGCGAAGGCGGCTGGCAGGGCGGCCAGGCCTGCATGCCGGCCGCCGAGCTTGCGCTCAACGACGTCAACAACAGAACTGATCTACTCTCTGGCTTCAAACTCATGCTGCATAGTAACGATAGTAAGGTACGTTTCCAACACTCAACATATACTGTACCGTAAATTATCTCTGATGTTATAATAGCATTCGATATAATAACATTCCGTGCTAAATTTGAATCATATGGTAAACTAAAATATGAGATGAGCAAGGGATATTGATATTGTGGATCTCTGTGGCGCAATGGGTTAAGAAGAACCGCCTGAGACGCAAGAGGTTGCGGGTTCAATCCCCACAGCGGGGCGGTACCTACTGCAGATAAGGTATTTGTTCTGGGTCTGGGTGTGTTCTATAATATCTTATGTATGTATTTACAAATCATAATTATCTTATGTAGGTACATGTATTTACAAATCATCTGGTTACCGTATCATAAGCATTAAGTTGCTTAGCTTGGGTCTAGATGACGATGTGTAAAATGTCCAAAGTTATTAAATATTAATCTGGATTCAATATTTAATAAATAATTATTTCCTATTTAATCCTACCACCCTTACTACTGTTGTTAATATTAAACAAAACGTAACTAAGCCAACCTATTTTATTAATTGGACACAGAAGTAGTTTACGCAGCCACCAATTACTAATGTGCATGTCGTGTCTTCGCTCTCTGAATGACAAGTACAAACCCTATCCATTATGTAGAAACCAGCGCAGCTTACTATTTACTTTGATAATTTACCAAAAGTGCTTTCAAAACAAAGGTGCCGACCATAGGCCGTGCATTTAACTGAACTAAAATCGTAGGCTTATGATACTGCAGCCGAGAGTTCAGACGTTCGATTCAATTATTGAGAATTTATGAATGGTTCACGGAAGAGAATTTTATTGGATGGAATTTCCGAGCCGGTTTAACGTAATTTCCCACTTTATCGATTGACGCCTTTTCTCTGGCAAATTGACGATCCGGATCAATTTTATATTGATAACGCGAGTACTATCGAACATTCTATAAGGACGTTGATGTCGTAATACAGGAAGAATTATTGAGGATGGCCTGACCCTTTATAATAGCTGCGTCGGTGAAAGAGGATTATCGAGGTCGAGTGTTACAGCGGCGTCAGTTTTTTTTATTATCAAAATGCTAGCATTCGCTAATTCAAGAGATTTACAGCCTCGATCTCGATCAAAAATTACAAAAAATCTAAACTTTTATAAATATCGAATGAAAATCCAAAAAGAAAGAGAGAGGAAAAAACATATAGTTTTTTTGGTTTTTTAGTATGAAAGTATACAAACTCTTTTAGATTAAAAGAGTTTTCTTTAAATTTTAAAAATGGTTTGCATACTTTCACACGCCAACCTCCTTTTACCTAAATTTCTTAATGTAGTTTTTTTTTTACTGGCACAAAAGAAAATTAAAGAAAAAAAATGTAAAAGCGCGGGAAGAAAAAAAAATCAATAGGTTTTTTATTGGCGGTTTATCATTAATAAAAGCACTGTGAATGTAAAAAACAATATTATTAATGTGAATGTACGATAGTGTGGTTATTTATTTTTTATATTTTATTTCATTTAGCTGTCGTTTTGAGAACGAATACCTACCGCAGACTGGTCCAGCCGCTATAGGTACTTATGTGTTGTTTCCTTCACAAAGAACGGAATATTGACCGCTTGCTTGGAAAACCTTTGAAAAGGTAGTGAATAGCGTTGTATTGAATTTTAACTAAGCAAACAACATGGTGTTCGTATTTGTATGGACTCAAAGTCAACAAATATGTAAAGAATGTAGTTAATATTTAGCAAAAAATTTAACTATGTAGAAATAAAATTTATCTTTTAAACAAAAACCTTTTTTTTTTATTTTTTCATTTTCAAAGGTGTCGATCTGAAATGGGTGGTATTATTTTTTCGCATAAACAAAACAGTATCGTTCTCTCACGTGAATTGCAACATTACTTTTATAACTCAGGTGATAATTTATATAAATGTTCAAACTTTTAATTTACGATTTTGTTGACAGTGCGAGCCGGGCTTGGGTGCGAGTGTGATGTACAACCTGCTATACAACCCGCCGCAAAAGTTGCTACTCCTAGCAGGTTGCTCCACCGTCTGTACCACTGTTGCAGAGGCTGCTAAGATGTGGAACCTTATGGTTGTAAGTATTTTTTTACTATTCTTTGAGTAGCCGTTTGAGCTCTGGCTGAGACTTAACAGATATTGATTGATAGCCTTTGATGAAAGATAATTTACTGTGTTATAATAATAAGGATCAGCAAAAACATGAACGCAATTTTAAATATATTTTGTATTATGGTACATTGTGTGATGCCACATGAACACACTGTTGCTAAAAACATATTGTGTTACAATGCAATTTCCAATACTGTACCTGTTTGTAGGTGCTCGTTTCGTGTTTGCATATCCTAAAAATATTATGTACTTCCTCAATTTTGTGTAGGTATCGTAAGATAACAAACTTCCGATACTACAAAATTTTTGAAATAAGACATAAAATAATACTAAGTCATCAGATAAATATATGCAGTAGTTTTGTACGCTTCGTCACATTTGATAAAGTAGGTATATCGAAAATTGAATAGAAACGTTTTCTTTTGAATCGCGTGTTATACCGCAGAAATCCTCACAATCTATTGGTGTTGCACCTGTCCTCATATGTTCGTGTTCAGCTCACATAAAAGAAATCATACTTTTCCAATCGATAATGAATTTCAAGAACCGTTTACTATACTGTAACTTGTATTTCAGTAACAAGTGAATATCTGGCAGATAGCCAAACTGCCGGTAAGCGGTTAGCTTGAGGTAACCTTGCCCGCCCATTACATTGCTGGTAAAGTTTTTGGCAATAGATATTGTAATCGTTCCAATAAAAATACCTGCAATGTTAAGCCTATTTGCGACGTCAGACTTTGTCTTCGTAGTACAACTAAATGATCCTACAATTGAGACGAAGTACGTCTTGTCGAAAACAGATTATAATCACAACAAAAATTGTTAGTTCAGTTTCACTGCCACATTTCTATCGTTGACGGCAGTATATTCAATGCTACGAACAATTGTACCCAGCGTGACTTGAACTCGCAACTTTAGCCTATACACGGTCACTCACTACTATGCAATAAAATGTTAAAATAATATTTTAACTCACAATAACAGTTTTAGTCATATTTTACTTATATCGGCATATCACTTTATTTTATGACAGTAGAAGAGAAGAAATTTAAAATAAAAGAAAGCACAAACCAAGTAGTTTATACAATTTTATCCGGATTTAACAGTACGAATATCCAAGTTTTCAAATAAAACTCTTTGCAGTTATTTTATTCATTTTAAAACTTCTCAAACGACACCAATAAAAGTCCTGTCTGTTAAGGCTTGTATCTTAACTACCTACAAGATTGATACATCAAGGAGCTAGACACGCGTTTTCCATGTCGTACGAAGACGACACCATTTTGGAGAACTGCCAGCGTTTTCCTGTGACTGCTCTCACATGTAGCTTCACGATTCCACATCCTTCTTTTCCTTTGCCTAACTTTATCTGAGACAAGTATATACCTAAAGCGATTTAAACACATTGACCGAGCGGATATCAGCACTCGGGCGAGGGTCAGGTTTGGGAACATAATGTATTTTGATTGGATAATGATGTTCGAGAGAGTTCGACAGCTCGTTTATGAGTCAGTTCTCTCCGTTTTATAGGTTTTATCGTAATGAGTTTCGTCACGACTGTTCTTTTATAAACTGTTAATGGAGTCCTTAGGTCAAACTACATTTAAGAGTTTTCGCACTGATTACAGTTGTGTCTAGATCTACTCATAATAACTAATTTCAAAAAACTCGTACGTAAGTCTACATACGTGATACAAAGGCCTCTCCTCTCCAACTTTACTTGTGATACAATTATGATTAAGTCTAGTAAAGATTTCCATTTCGTTATAAATGGTATCGTGATAAATACCCGTAGGTACACATTGTGTTTTATAAAGATTTTTAATGAATATAGACACACCTCTGGGTTTTCAACTTTTGCTACATGGTATATGATTATTATAGCCATATTCACTCGCCCTTTACTAAAGCATATTGGCATCACTATAATATTTAGCATTACGTACATTCAGGACATCTAAGATTTATGATAACGTCAGTATTAGCTGACAGCCTCTCATTGCTGGTTGCTGAAGCATGTCATAACAGTTAGTCCCATAAAATTTACCTGGAGATTGGTAGGTCACGTTGGGAAACCGTAAATGCCCGAATGAAATGTTATTTCGAAATACCTACCTACATTCGCGCTGATTGATACTAAATGAGTTTTACCAATTCAATTAAAATGGTAATAAGTTCTGGTTGTAAAACATTTCTTACTTCAGTTTTTATTTAACCTCATTTTGTTTCTGTAATTAAACCAATTATTATTGGCACTCAGGAAACGTTTCATGAAAAGTAGCAACAAATTCACTTTACAAATAGATTATTTAATTTACATTTTCTAGCTAGGTAGTTGATTATAATTATTGTAGGCATGAAGTTCCTAATGGTGCCTGCAGAAAATGCTCAGACCCGCGTCTCTTTGTTTTGCATAAATAGTATTGAAACCGAGAGAACCGAACCTAATCACACTAAAAATCCCTTTAAAAATTTCCCATGCAAACTTTGACACCATTTCAGCCCTTTATAAGGATAAATTTGAAACACCCTATAGCCTAAAGTTACAGCAAGTTTACCACAATATTATGGTGAAAGTTGCATCCAAATCGGATTCGGTGTTTCTGATATTAGCGCGAACAAACGCACAGACAAACAGATCGTTAATTTACAGTTATATATATATATACATATATATATAGAAGAAGATACGTAGAAGAAGATGTGTGGAGATATGTGGTCTTAATCATAAAGATTTGTCAATTTAATATAGATTGAAAGAATATTTTTTTTTCTTGTTATTCGTATGTCAATGAAAAGAGATAGCAACAGATTTAATATCCGTTTTAGCTAAAGTAGGTTTACTAAACCAATATGCATAAGAGGGTTAGTGTGGTTATAACCGATATCGATTTGAGTGTCATAAAATACCGAAAACCAGTCACAGCGATTTTCAGGCGGAAACCGAATAACAAATTGTGTCCAATTCAATGGCTTTTATTACTGACGTGATGTCTGCCAACCAGAATAATAATTATGATGATAATGATGGCTTCTCAGTTCTTGAAACTGAACGCAACAGATTTTTGAAAAGTAGCTTGCGTTTGTATTCAACCATTTCATTGCACTAAGATCTTTGTCTCGACCTTGTTCCCATTTCGATTCAGGTCAGCCTTCTTAGGCTATTATGCTCTCATTTTTTGCGATTTTGAGTGTCACACCTTGAATTGCAAAACTTAGGAGTTTATCTCATTTTCAAGTTTTAAAATAACTAAACTATACTCGTTCCAACCGTTTATTTAACTTTTGACAGCTGTAATACTGACTCAAATAGTGATAACCTGACCCGTTAATGATTCGATTTATTTTATCGATCGATTTTATTCATGAAGAAGTTTTAATCGATTTAACACACTCATTATTTACTATGAATATCAACATTTTACACCTTTTCATTACAAGTAGGTACCGCAGTTCATTCACATGTTTTTTATTTTAACCAACTACAGTAAGTCTAAACGATTATTTTAGATTCATTAATTTTCAGCAAATAAATTCGATCCCATGGAACTGTTTTCATTACGCAAATTATTTATGCATTACAACAGAGACATTTAGGGCATTTTAATGCAAAATAATAAAGGTTTTTACGTGATTTGATATAAAAATAATCACAATAATTTTATTGTATGTTTTAATATAATCGATAATCGATTTATTTTAAAACCAGTTGTCATTAATTACGAATGAAACATCTCTAAGTGGGCGGATCCCGTCCATGACAGTACAGTATTCCCTGTAGTACATTGTATCAAAAATTATTATAAAACTTTATGTGCATGATCTGTCAAAAGTTAAATAAACGATTGGAAAGACTATAATCAATGAAAATAAGACATACCTATTTCCACAAATTTTTTAACTGAATTCTTGGAATCAATACCACAATTTATATTTCTATCAAAAGTAGATAAAATACATTTATTTCAGTAATATTTTGCGAGTAAATATATCAAACACTTTCAATAAAAACCATCTCCCAGTGACCCATGGTTATTAAAAATACCGGTCATGCGAACCAATTATTTGTGCAAAAAATCAATGTTAATTTTTCCCAGCTGTGTTACGGAGCGTCATCACCAGCGCTGTCAGATCGCGCACGGTTTCCGACGCTGTTCCGAACCCACCCGTCGGCCACGGTGCACAACCCGACGAGGATCAAGCTCATGCAGAAGTTCGGGTGGTCGAGGATAGCGATCTTACAGCAGGCTGAAGAAGTTTTTATTTCGGTAAGTGGTTTTAAATAGAGACGGTGGCCTGAAACTTCGACACCAGTTCTTACTTAGTATGTTTATTGTTACTAATTTTTATTTACTTACATTTGTTGTAATGGCATCCATAGAAAATTTCTAGCAACCCTACAAAAAAATCCCGAACGCAAGAAGTTCATAAAAAAGTTTCACCTAAAAAGTATTGTTTATTTAATTGTACCTAATTTAATCGTGTCACTTCTATGCATTTTCTTATTTTATGTAAATGAAAACGCAAAGTGCCATGAAAAAAAGAAATGAAAAGAGACCAGTTTACCCAAGAAAAAGAGAGTTAATTGTGGCTGCGACAGACTGGCCGCCCTAGTTCGTCAGCCACATTTTCACTGATAAATGTTCCATTTCACAGCTGAAGTTAAATTTATCATCCGTTTCTAGCCACTTTAACTAACACAATACATGTTGGATACGTATTCTAAATGAGGATATATAGAGATAGGAAACAGATAGGTACATTGTTCGTTGGCAGCTATTCGACAAGTTACAAATAGCACCCGTCTTACACAAGTTATCTTTACATTTCAATGGGTTCTGTTGACTAACCTGTAGAACGCGAACAGCTAAATAGTAATAATGAGGTGAGATATCCCGGTAGTGATTGTGTTGGGACTTAGGTTTGTGTCCCCATATCGCGTGATTGAAATCGTTCGAACAGCGGTTGTTCCTAACGACATCGAGTGGAGTATGACACGCTAAGCGCTTTGTCTGCCGACTGATAAACGATCCTCGTGATTGGCCTTGGGCAATTTCGATTTTATTGCATCGGAATTTTGTCAATGGCAACGACGAATCTGTTTTCTTTTGAAATTGCGGTATTGTGTTTACCCTTACTCGGAAACCTACAAACCTGAAAGTAATGCATACATGTTTACCAAAATACCATTTACTGGTGCTGTAACGATTACGTTATACCTACCTAAGTATTGTTTAAGGTTTATCGTAGTTGTCGAAAAGAAGTATAAAATTACCGAGCAAGTATCAAGTGCCAAGTAGGTAACACATAATAATTACAATGGCTATAAAGAGAACATAATCGCTGTCTGGAGAGGCAGCATCGCGAGGCTTTCTTGCATGATAAATGAATACCTACTACACATAAAGGTGAATATTTTTTCTCTATATTGTGACAGCCACTTAAGATTTTGTTATAGCCATAATGAAACTTACTAGAAAAGATATAAAACAGAAACAATCGCTTGTATTTATTTTTGTTTTCCAAATACGTGAAACATAGCACACTACTCACATGCAAACTTTTTGCAAATAGGTGGTAATATTCTTAGTGACAATTTGCAAGCCCATCACCGGTATCTAGAATACTAACTAGCTTCCTCACGATCAAAGACGATTAATATCTAGAAGACAGACAAAGGCCATACACAAAATCGTAACCCTGGAAACTTTAAAACATCAATTTTATCCAAGAAATTTCAATACTTAATAGTAGGTAGCAACAATATTCAATATAAATTTTTTTTTAGGTAATTTAACTAGAAAGTAATCGAAATTTCTTGGATAAAATTGATGTTTTAAAGTTTCCAGGCTATCTGGTACGGGTTACGATTTTGTGTATGGCCTTTGACTGTCTTCTAGATATTAATCGTCTTTGCTCACGATATATCTATTTTGTCAATATAAGAAATTGCATTTTACAAAGGGTAATTGAAAAGATATTGGCTTTTAAGAAATTCCACATATTTTCTCAGTCGGTCGTGGTCGCTATTGAAATTCAAAGATCGGAAAATTTAGATGCTCGGAAAATAGCACTGAACTCTATTCCAACATCGTCTCGTAAGCGAATACTTTGTAAAAGATGGATAGTGTATTTATTCAAGAGAGAAATGTAGAACGTGTAATCATCTAAAATGTTATGTATATAAAACGTAGGAGTATATACTATCCTACTCCACCACCATAAATCATTTGCAGAACCTGTAGAACTTTAGAAATACCGTGCTGCACTATTGTTGATTCTTTTCTGAGAACCGTTTTAGAGATAGGTACCTGCCTATAAAAAACTTCAGTCACCTATAAAAACCGACGCAATTCCAATAAAAACAAAATGCCTAGCAGATTTCTTTAAATTAGAACGCATTTTCCCCCACCTCCGTTTCTAAAAAGGACATTAATATCTTTGAGCAAAGACGATTAATATCTAGAAGACAGACAAAGGCCATACACAAAATCGTAACCCTAAAAAATAGCCTGAAAACTCTAAAACATCAATTTTATCCAAGAAATTTCAATTACTTTCTAGTTAAAAATGTTAAAATATTGAATATTGTTGCTACCTACTACTAAGTATTGAAATTTCTTGGATAAAATTGATGTTTTAAAGTTTTCAGGCTATCTGGTACTGCGGGATCGGGTTACGATTTTGTGTATGGCCTTTGTCTGTCTTCTAGATATTAATCGTCTTTGCTTTGAGGAAAAGCTCTCAACGTTTTTATAAATATGAATTATTTTAAAATAAAGCCTTTTAGGACCTTCTTATATTTCTGACGCATTTAGAAAATTCAACATTTCTGTAATAGTGTAAAAAATTTCAGAAAGCAAAATTGCAAAGAAAATTTTAGGTGAGATAAAAAACGTTCATTTATATTGCGGAGGAAAGTGGGAGTTGTGTGTGTATAGTGGCCCGCAATGAATAGGGCCGGGGCTTTCACGCTGAATTCAATGTAATTAGAGCGGGCCCGGTTTTTTTCTGCATAAGTGGGTTTGAAGCGTTCTCGCATTCTGTTTTGCTTTCATCACCACCTGAAAGAAGAAAAATTCACTGAACTTGACACTTGAAAACAACTGACTTAATATTACCAGTTTATGCATGCATAACCCTACCCTTACTTTGGTATCCTGGAACTTGGTTTTAAAAAATATTGTATACTTTATTTGGTCGAGTCCGGAAATAAATATAAGGCAATTTCAACAAAGCTAGCTTAAGGTAATGGGAGCCAATGAAATGAAAGCGTGAAAGAGCATTCTGTTTAATATGTCAACTTTTAAGGCATACCTATGCAAATATAATCTTTCACGGTGGGTAGCGTTACTTAGTGGGTATTGTGGGTAACAACGTTAGCAAAAGCTCTTAGCATAAAATAGGTTGTTACACTTGCTCTAACGGACTTTTACATAAACTTGCACGTACACGAGTACTCTTCACCATTCCTGCTATTATAATATTCTCAACTTTTAGAAGTTTAATGAACAATAATGATACTCTTTATACTAAGATAAGCAATCTCTTAGCTGCACGTCCATGCTTAATAAGTAAGATAATGTTCTTCTATTAAAGAGCTTTCCATACTCTAGTTCACTGCTTGTACTGTATGTTAAAAACAAATAATTTCCACAGACTGTAGAAGATCTAGAGGCGCATTGCAAAAAGGCGAGCATTGAGATCGTGACCCGGCAGTCGTTTCTGTCGGACCCGGCGGACGCAGTGCGCAATCTTCGGCGACAGGACGCACGAGTGATCGTCGGACTTTTCTACGTCGTCGCAGCCCGAAGGGTTCTCTGTGAGGTCTACAAGCACCGATTGTACGGAAAATCTTACGTCTGGTTCTTTATCGGTAAGTGCTATCATAAAATTCTGCTTTTAGAATCATACTTTGTAAATATAAAGTTAATTTTTACCACAACTTGTTTAGTTTTTTAATGTGTATGAAAGAATATACACATTCCACCAAGTAAACAGTTTTGAGATAGCCTTATAAATAAAATTATTCAAAAGTCCAGGAAATCTCTGTCTCGACCGGTCCACTGACGTTTAAACAAAAGATCATCCCTTTCTGTGGGACGCGCTCACGTCTCCGCATTATTATAATTTCACAGAAATGTCCCTCACAAGAATTCAATCCCATTTTGCGTGAGTTATTATTCGGTCTCTGTGACTTATGGCTGCTTTTATTAACTCTTTGATGCTATTACGTATGGTGGTTTTGCTCGCGTGAAGAAATTTAAAACAACATTAAAATGAGGAACGACTGTTGGTAATATGAGAGTCGTATAAATTGCGAAATATGCTGAATTATGAGGGAGTGACGCGTATACAGGGACGCCTTGCGCTGTCGCTAAATTTGCAAATATGTCTGTAGGCTTTATGAAGAATAATTTATGTATTAAACCATTTGGTGAAAAAGCAATAAAGGAAATGAGCCTTAACCTGCTTATTTAAACAATTCACACCATATTTTTACAGTATCTTCTTACTAAGTCTTATTGTTTTTCTTATGAACGAGTCTCTTGGGGTAGACTGAGATATTTATTAATGAACTTTCCGAACGAATCCTCGAGAGGAACCGCAGCGCGCGACAGAAATGGAAGTGAGAAAAAATCTTTAGATAAAAGTGAACAAGAGAGGACTCCGTCCGTAACGATACCCAAGTGCCAAATAAACCAAAGGAATAGATATTTGCATGATGGGTTCTACGATGTACTACTTTTCATACTTTTTTCTCGTATGTTATATCTAGAGTAGATATAAGCTACAAAAAGAAGGACAAGTTATGTAAAAATGGAATGGATACACAGAAGTATGGGTGTTTTTCTATAATATATATAATATATTTACAAAAAAAATATATATCTATAACATATATAATATATTTAAAAAAAATGTATATAAAAATTATATCAGTCTGGTTACCATAACACAAGCATTTAGTTGCTAACATAACTTTACAAAATTCAGTGTCTTAAGCACTCTACCATCTCGTAGTGGCTTGGATCAGTCGCCCTACATATAGATCGTTTACAGCGATCTTTAGCTAGTTTAACTGGGTGTAATTGTATTTTGTAAAGTAATGTAGTGGTTTAATTTCTGTAAATAAATGTCATTGTATAATCTATCTCTGTATCCAAAATATATCATAAAACGATAAAGTAACTTTCTAATTTATATAAGCTTGGCATATTAATTAATACATGCTCTTTTTCAAGAGCCCTAAATATTCCAAAGCGTGACTGTACCTATAGCTAACAGTTAGTGTTCAGAGATACTTTTGTGACTGCCTTGTTTACGAGTTTTGTTTTAGTTGAACACTTTTGGGTTGTATTTATGAAAACAGGGCAGCAATAAAGTGGGGTTTGGAAATGAAAGGAGGAATAATAAATGCACGTGGTGCTATTTAAATAATCAAGAAAAAGCTGCTGCTATTTCTTGTACAACAGTTTTGCATTTAAAAAATGTTGATTCTTATTTTAAGGTTTACAAAATAATTAGCTTATTTTTGATAGTTTTTTTTTCAAGGTCATTAAATAAATAATTAATTTGTGGACATTTTAATTTTTTTTTGTGTGATAAGGGCAGGGAGATGATTATGGTGGACATTTTCACACTGTAACATGTAGCCCAAAACTAAGCAGGGCTTGTGTTATGGGAACTACAGGACTACTATTACTAACTTACATGCTGTTTTTATAATAACATACATTATACATAAAAAATATTATCTTATCTATGTAGTAGATAATAAAGATATAAAGATCAGAATAGCAGGCACAACGATTCTCAAATAAATGGTGATTGTATTTTCAATCCATTTTCATTACGCTCCTCAATCTATCTAAAGAAGGATCCGCACGAACCCGCGTCGTGGAAGTAACGATATTACGTCGCTCTGTAGTAATTTAATCGGTAAAGGTGACTTTTTTTCGAATTGAAGGACAAAACTAATAACAAAGTGTGACCATAAAAAAGTGCTAAAAATCAGTGAAAACATTACTACAAGCAATATCTCAGTGAAAAGTTATAGGCAAAAGTTTATTTCAATAAACCGTTACTAAGCCATTCAACAGAAACCGAGCAGTGTTCATAGAGGTGACTCACCGCACAGAACAGCTGACCGGCCGATATCGGCGCGCTAAGCACATCGCAGTGATTTTCAACTTTCAACCTACCCTATAAAAATGGACTGCGTAGCGTGTAAACTTCGTATAGGAAGAGGCGAATTACTCTCATGTTGCTCATGCAGGGCCCTGTTCCACTACAAATGTGTAAATATGACTACAGCACATTATCTAGAAAACAAACACCTACATATGAGTTCCTGGATATGTCCAAACTGTACTAGTATATCTAGACGTAATAAAAACGATGACACACCCGTTAGAAAACAACATCAGCACACACTAGATCAGTGGTTCTTAACCGGTGGTCCGCGGACCACTGGTGGTCCCTGGAAGCATCAGAAGTGGTCCGCGGAGCCATCCCAATAATTAAGATAATAGGTAGTGACAACAAGTCGACACAACGCGACCCGCGCTCGGCGCGTGACCGAAGACGCGAGATGCACGAGTGCGGCGGCAAAAACAAGCACCGAAATCGGTTGGATGCCACTGCCGATATGCTTTTGGCTTTGAGTAGCACTAAACCAAGAATTCAGAAGTTAGCAGTGCCATATTAACCCTGAGGCAAAAAAAAAAGCGCCCGGAATTTTAAACAAAAAAAAAATATAATAATAAATAATTATACTTATAATTATGCACTTTAGCAAAAGTACACACAGAAAAGTGTCTCTTCCGCGTACCTTTCATATAAAATATATAGAGGCGTCGCGATCGCAGAATAAGAACCGACCGTAAGCCAAAAGCAAAAGCTACGTTGTTTTTATCTTAAAAAAAAATTTTGCTCGCTCCGCTCCGTTCGTTCACACGGAATAAGAACCGACGTAAGCAAAATAAAGTGCTACGTTGCTATTATCTTAAAAAAATTTTTGGTCGCTTCGCTCGCGTCGTTTCACACAGATTAAATACCGACCGTAAGTTAAATAAGTGCTACGTTGCTTTTATCTTCAAAAAAATTTTGCTCGCTACGCTCGCGTCGTTTCACACAGAATAAAAACCGACCGTAAGCGAAATCCTGTGCTACTTTGCATTTTTCTTCAAAAAATTTTGCTCGCTCCGCTCGCGTATGAGAGGCGTAAGGCTGCGTTTCCATTGACGCGGAGCTGTGCGGAGCGGTGCATGAATTGACCAATCACTATGCTCGAAATCGCGGAGCAGAGATTCACAGCTCCGCGCAGCCTAAGAGTGTCGCCAATGAGGTGCTTGCCTAAGGCGCTCTCTACATTTAATCCGCCTCTGGAAGTTAGTAAAGAGTATTCTTTACATTGATTGTACTACTTACAAACTTGGTGGTCCATGGCAAGACATAAATTTTGTCAAATGGTCCCTCACGACTAAAAGGTTAAGAACCACTGCACTAGATGAAACAACAATGTCGGTCGATGACTACATGCTACATGACAGAAGTATACAAGGCAACACACCATCCAAAAGCCCAGAGTTTACAAAAAACGCGGGAATAACAATAAACGAAGAAAGTATTACACTTACTCAATTTAGAAATCTGCTGGACTCGAAGTTAGAAGAAAAATTAGAAACCCAAAAACAATTTATCATATCAGATTTAAGAAGCGCGTTCCAGTCGGAAATAAATAAAGCAATACATAATCTTAAACAGGAACTGACACAGAGCACTGATGCCTTATATACGGAACAGACTCATATTAAAAAGAACATTGATACACTGAACCAAAAAATAGAAAAATTAGAAACAGAACGAGACCAACTACAAATAGAAATAAAAAACCTCCTGAACACGACAAGAACTACTTCAGGAATACATAAGGAGGAGAACAATATTGTAGTAATTTATGGACTTCATGAATACTACAATGAGCACGAATTAGACCTTGAACAGAGACTTCTACACGTTTTTCACTCAGTGATGAATATCGACCTCACTGGGTACATCGAGGAAATACGACGAATAGGAAAAAGAGGCAGTCGAAGACCAATCCAAATGGAGCTTATTAGTAAACGTATGACGAAATATATTATTAACAACGTGAGAAAATTCAAATCAACGGGCCTGTACGTGTCGGAGTTTATGGATCAAAAATCACTACAAGATAGAAGACAACAGCGAGAAAAAAAGTCCTCGACGAGTTTTGGTGAAGAACGGCCTGCAAGCGGAACACACGAGGCATCCACCACATCACATCGGCTTAGTGATCTGAACAACTTCTCTAACCAAAGTCATAGCCAGTACAACGACAGAGAAAATAGCTACGCAAGAACTAGCCAACAATCTAAGCCAAAGAACACGAACAGTATCGGTGGTACATTTCGATTTTAGGATATTAGTGCAAAACACACAAAGCATGAAAAACAAACTTCACATTATTGAAAACTTATTGAACGAAAAACCCACTTACCACGCAGTATGCATTAACGAGACCTGGATCCACGACTCCCAAAAAGACCTGATAAGTATAGATGTTTGCTGCAGCCTTCTACCGTAAACTACACAAGGGCGGTGGAGTGGCAATCCTGATACGTAACGGTATAAAATATCAAGAATTACCTGAATTTATGGACCTATCAGTTGAATATATAGTAGAATGCTGTGCAGTGTTTATTGATTCACAAAACACAATAATAATTAATGTTTATAGATTGGACCGTGACATTGAAACATTTTTCTCATTTATCGATAAGCTACTAAAATTAGTCAATTACAATAACCATGGTAAACGCATTATAATAACAGGCGACTTTAATATAAACATGCTAACAAACTGTAAAAATTATAGACGACTAGCCGACGCCATGCTCGAATATAATTTCCATCAGGCAGTAAAATCACCAACCCGTGTCACGACCACAACTTCTAAATGTATTGACCTATTGTTCACCAATCATAAAAACTTTACGCTATCTGTCAACAACAAAGGTATCTCGGACCACTTTAATCTTACATACGAACAAATTATGTACGAACAAAAACACCATACAAATACAATATACACAACTAAACGAATATTCAATGAAAAAAACCTAAAATCATTTCAATCATCCCTAAGCAAAATTATATGGAACGACATAATACTAGAAAACCAAGATTTAAATACCAACTACGACTCATTTCATAATACTATCCAAAAACTCTTAGACCAAAACATACCAAAAAAACGAATAAAAAATAGAATAACTCACGAAAATACTTACATAACAAAAGGCATAAAAACAGCATGTCAGAACAAACGTCTTCTAAAAATTCTGTCTATCCAACTAAAAAGCGAAACGTTCTCTAAATACTGCTCAACTTACGATAAAATACTAAAAGTATGTGTCAAACGTTCAAAAAAATTAACCTACATAAATAACATGAAAAAATCAAATAATAAAATAAAAACAATGTGGAACACTATCAAAACAATCACTAATAAAACACAAAACCAGCAGCAACTGACTAAAACAATTACTCTGAACATTAATAATAAAAAAATTAAAACACCAGACCTAGTGGCAAATACATTAAACAACTACTTTGCATCGATAGGCGAGTGTCATACGAATAACAACAATCCCGCGGCGCCGGCGACGAGCGTTCACTCAATGCTGCATGCATCGAACTAACTCAATGTACCTGGAACCGGTTTCCGAGAGCGAAATATATGCTATCATACGATTGATGAGTAGTAAACGTAGTTATGGACAAGACGAAATACCACCTATCCTAATAAAAAAATGCGTCATAGAATTAGCACCACCACTCACTCAGTTGATAAATCAGTCTTTCAATGAAGGCTGCTTTCCCGATAAACTTAAAACCAGCAAAATTCGGCCCTTATTTAAAAAAGGCGGAAATAGGGAAAACCCAAGTAGTTATCGTCCAATAGCACTCTTACCGACAGTTTCTAAAATTTTTGAGAAAGCGATGTCGAACCGTGTGTATAAATATATAGAAAAATTTGACCTATTCAATACCAACCAATACGGATTTAGGAAAAATTGTTCAACCACATTAGCTATATACAAATACGTTCAAGAAATATATAAATGTATAAACGAGAAAAAATATGCAATAAGCCTTTTCCTTGACATGACAAAAGCCTACGACAAAGTCTCTCACCGCATCCTTTTACAAAAGATTTACGACTTAGGTATCAGAGGACCTGTATTTAACTGGTTTAAATCGTACCTAAAAGATAGAACTCAATATGTACAAATAGAACATTTTTGTGACAAAAATTGCGAACTAGGCTATATAGACTCAGATAAAAAGGTCATTAATAATTCTATCCCACAAGGCAGCGTACTCGGATGTTTGCTGTTTTTGTTGTACATTAACAACCTACCTAGTGCGATAAATACTACTTGTATACTGTTTGCCGATGACGTGTCCCTACTTTTTAAAAGTTCGGAAGTAATTGATATTAACTTTATTACTAATGTTTTTGAAACTACCAAAAAATGGCTACATGATCATAATCTAGAAATAAACCTGACTAAAACTAAACTCATCCAATTTAAAACATACCAGAGAACCCCCCTTAACTTAACAAACCTGACGAATAATCTCAACATAAAAGAAACTCACGAATTTAAACTATTAGGAATAATACTTGATACCCATTTAAATTGGAAGAACTACATAGATACCTTAAAAACTAAAATTGCTAAATTTACATACGCCTTAAGCATAATAAAACGTAATACAAACCTCGAAACTGCACTTTCAGCATATTATGCAAACGCCTATGCCTGGTTTAATTATTCTATAATTCTTTGGGGTGATAGTGTAGATTTCAACGACCTATTTATAAAACAAAAGAGACTAATCCGAATACTTGTAAATATAAAACAAAGAATAAGTTGTAAACCGTATTTCAAAGAAAATAAATTGTTAACATTGCCTTGTATCTACATATTACAAATGTCACTATTTGTAAGAAAATATAGAACATTCTTTCTATCAAAACAAGAAATTGACAGTAATTATAACAGACGTAACAAAGACAAACTAGTTCAACCGTTTACAAAGCTGAAAACACTCGATAAAAGCCCCGAATTTAGATTAATAGAAATATATAATAAAATTCCCCTTGACATAAGAAACGAACTTAAGGACACCATCTTCCATAACAAACTAAAAACCCTTTTAATTAATAAATGTTATTATTCCGTTGAACAATTTTTATATGACAAATTTACTGAATAAATACAATTTATAGCCCACATTAAGTATGACTCACGATTAAATTTGTATTATTATTTATTTACCTTAGACATAACATATTTTATTGACATTATTATTTAATTTTAAATTGTGACTATACCTACATACTATTATTACAACTATTATTATATGTTTTTTTGTTATTTTATGCATGTTCAAAATTACATTCAAATTAAATTGCAGCGCCCAACAGGGTGTATGTACTTTACCTAATAAGCTGACGTTAGACCTAAGCTATACTATGTACATACTAGCAATGAATAAATGAAATGAAATGAAAAAAAAAAAAATGAAATGAAACAACAATTGTACTTTCTCTGTTTATTGAAAACAAAACGGACAAGTACAAGCTACTTTGCGTCTTGAAGGCTCCGTACATTTTAGAGTACCAACATTAAATTAAATGTCCCTGTAAAAAGTTAATAATCAATTTTGGATTTCTTTCTTGATTCAACTTGACGTTATTCAATTGTATTCTAGATAGAGGTTCCACTCAGCCCAGGTTCCGCTTAGCCCGGAGAATAATGACAAATACTCGTATTATACTACAGACTTAAACCATGACTTGCCAATCTTCGCACGCGCTAGCCTATAGTAAAATAATGAAAGTTCAATTTAGTACTTCTATCCGCTAGAGGCACTGTGACAAGTTTTCATACATTATCGGTCAAATAATTACAAGCTAGCGCTGGATTGGTTGGGACATGTCATGGTAGGTACTCAGACTAAGTAGGTACAATTTGTACACTAAGGTTATTATTCATATTATTTATTAGATAGCTTGTTAAGTTTTCATTTCTCTAGCATCATAATTACGTAAATTCATTTCAAGTTGCTAACCCAAGTCCTCTCCTGTTTAACAGATAATCAACATAGACACTATAATTAAGTTAAACCTTTTTTTATTTATATAATTATGGTACCCTGAAAAACAACATTACACAAATTCAATGTTGATTCTATTACAAGTTGATTTCTTGGAGCAAGAGCTTTGAAAGTACAATTGGAAAATGATTAGTTCGATTGTAAGCTTTTATTGTGATGACTAAAAACACTTTTTAAACGTTAATTAATTATAAACCACTCTGATCGTTTTTAAATCAAAAGATTATAGGAAGTCATAATCTACATATTAAACTAAAATCAAACTAAATAAAATGTATTTGTATTAGGTATATTAAAATTATACGTATGTGAGTTTGTTTGTTACGCTTTCACTACATGACTACTATTATCATTAAAAAAGCAATGCTCCCTAGAGATAAAGAAATAACAAAATCTATATTATTAGTGATAGAGTTTTTAGTCCGTCTGCAGGCCTCCATCAGGGCTCAACGATCTAAATACCGGGACCAAAAATTAAACGCAAGTTCAACTTACGGTAACCGACCAGTATTTTTAAAATCAAATATCCAATCCAGGTAAAGTAAATCTCTAATGTAATATCTGAGTCGAATTACTACAAATCGATTTCAAATCAACATATTCCTGTATATTTTCTGCAAACAGCGTCAAATTAGTTCAAGGCGCGGCACTCGAGACTCGATCCAGCCAGACTAGATAGTGTGTGTCGGAGATACACTTGAATTGTAGGCATTTCTACTCCTAGCAATTTCTTAGAATATTTATTTTTATTTATTCGAAAAACAAATAGTTACAATGAAAGTAAACTCAAAACCAATTAAAATGTTTTCGCATATAGCAATTGCTATAATGCGAAAACATGTTGTTAGTTAACAAACTTGTTAAACATAAACAAAATAAAATAAATAAAAAAGAGTAGACGGTTTCGAAATGATATGATTAGATTCAATGCGCTTGTTGTTTATTAAATTAAGTTTTAAAAGTCATGGCTTTTAAAACTTTCAGTAATTACCACTAACCAGCTGTCATTTGTAGGATTAATCTATTATTTTTACATGCGTAGCAAGCAACGTAAGTAAGTGCCTATGAGCTAGTGGCCAACTATGAAGAAGTTTTTAGGCCGCCTAAAGGCCGCCGTCATGGCATTCCGTTTAAAATGTGTATAAATAATTTTATAAAATCTGTCTGTAATCTAAAAACACCTTTAAGGTTTTCGATATTTTGCTTTTACTATAACATATTCTTACCACGCGACTCTGGCTTTCTGCCAAAGGTATATCAGCCAAAGTTCGGCAGGTATCAACGTCCGGCTGACCCTAATACAGCCTCTGAAGATCATTTTCTTCCGCTGTAAAACTTTAGGTAAATGAGATTATATATATTGTGGTAGAAATAAAATAAAATTTCACAAATCGCAATTTCGTTATAATTTCTTTAGCATAAAATGCAACCTCTCTTAAGTTATCGTTGTTGAGGACAATGTATTACGAAATGAAATAAGTAGGTAGGTACCGTATAAGCAAGTGGCCACCTTTGGTAAAATGAAATGAAAAATTAAATATAGATCGCGACTATTATTCCCAAGATGCGGTTGACATCTTTCAGATCTTTATGCATTTTCAACTGAGCTGGACGAAACTTATGGTCTTATTCATAAAGATTTGACAATCCTACTAATCCTACTAATATTATAAAGGTGAAAGTTTGTGTGTGTGTAAGTGTGTTTGTTACTCTTTCACGCTAAAACTACTGAACGGATTTGGTTGAAACTTGGAATATACATAGTTTATGACCGGAAATAACACATAGGCTACTTTTGATTCCGGAATTATCACGAGAACGGAAACTACCGCGGGTAACACCGCGGGGCGCAGCTAAGTAGTTTAATATAGATTTAAAATATGTTTTTTTCTTGTTACTCTAAATATGTCAATGAAAAGAGATAGCAACAGATTTAATATCCGTTTTAGCTAAAGTAGGTTTACAAACCCATTATGCATAAGGGGGTTAGTATACAGGTTTAACGATTTAAACCGATAAATTGATTGAGTATTTCCTGTAAAATTGAAAAAAAGGGGTTCCTACTAGATCTGATTTCGATTGTACTTTTTTATTTGTAATGTAATAAAGTTAAGTGAGACCAAACTCATACAAATTTGTTAAAAATCTGATAACGATTTTCGGCGTGATGAGCAGAATAGCTCTTAAAAATGCATTACATATTGTTCACTTTTACATTTTTTCTTGTGGAATCGGCTCTAACTACTTGGTAGGGGTTGATGAAGCACCTGGGACCACTTTCTCAGCACAAAACTAGAGAAATCTGAGAATATTTATTGTTGCAAACAAAAATTGTTTGTTCTCGCGAGGTCTGCTATTTGCAGAACTAGTGTTAATACAATTACGACATATTTCATTAAGTGCACACAGAACCTCATTATTATTTTTTTAATTACATCGTTACCTGACATTACGATTCGTAACGTGTTAGCTGAAAAGTAATTAAAAACATACCGCATGCATACCTACTGCGGAGGGACTGCTTTGTTATTCTACATTCCTATGGTGGACAGATCCTCTAAAGTACAAAATTTGAACAATGTATAGCATCCAGCATATTTCAGGACGAGTGCTTGCTTTAACAATCCCACTCATTTCAGACTGTTTGTCGACACAAAACAAGGATGTGCCTAAAAGAAAATCCAATAATATCTATCTGACTTCAAAGGCAATCGTGACCTATTAAAGTCAAGACAATTTCGAATATAAAATTAGATTTATAAAGCCAACAAATTTTTGCAATTTTGTCTGGCAGGAAAAATATGATAAAATATGATTGCTTCTGGACATATCCAAGCTCTATAAAAATGGACGGCCGCAGGCGAGACGGAACGGAAGAGACGACACAGCAAACACACATTTGTTCGCCTCAGGTTCTTCCAACAAACAGGACAAAGGAATCGGATAGAAAAAGGATAAATAATGGTCCGAGGGTGCGGCACTACGTGCGTACAAATAAGGGAACAATTTCACGTAAATATCGCGCACAATACGAACAATCAACGAACATGCTGGCTGGTACATGAGAATAATTGCTATCTTTTGTTTGACATAATTACATGAATTTGTTAATAGATTTATTATAATTACTGTAATACAGTGCGAGTTGGCAAATAATAATCTTTGTTTAATTAATTCTTGGTGTTGTTGGAAGGTATTTATGTATATTTTGGTTTGTCTACTATTTATGTTAGGTACTAGCTGGCCCGGCGAACATCGTACCGCCTCAGAATTGGAGGCATCATCAAAAAAGCCGCCCCGTAAAATAAACTCAGTCCTTTACATCTTTAATAGATGAGCATAAGAGGGCAATCTTTACGCCTAACGGGACACTAGTGCCTGGGACATTGTTAAGATAGGCTTGCCCAACATTTAAGAAAATCATCCTCAGCTTAGCCGGCCATATCCACAGAAAAGATTTTATGCATGTATGTATGTTTAAACAATACCTTAATATTAGTACTTCATATGCGTAGCACTCATTCATCGTCTCATCTTATGTTATTCCAATATTTTAGTACCTATCGAAACATAAAGAAGTATAGTTTAACCAAGAACCGCTTTTATTGTTCCTTAGGATGGTATGAAGACAACTGGTTCGAAACCAACTTGGAGCGAGAAGGTATCGACTGCACAGTGGAACAGATGAGAGAGGCTGCTGAAGGTCATCTAACAACTGAAGCCCTGATGTGGAACCAAAACTCTAATCAGACCACTATATCAGGAATGACATCGGAAGATTTTCGGTAAGCATCTCCTATTTCTCTAGTCAAACTGTGAAAATTATAGCGTTTATAAAAAAACTCATACCTACTACGCATACATATAATTACCAACATAACTTTTACATTATAGAATAAATTTCAGAAATCGGCCTCTATTGGTATTCCTGTCGATAAATTCAATAAAATTCTTACAATATAGGTACAGTAAGAATTTTATTAAAATATTGACTAAAGATGGAAGACAGAGTTCAGGTCACCAAGGTAAGTATTCAAAATCCACGAATCATGGTAAATATTTTATTTTTAGTGCTTAAAACATCCAAACTAGGTGTTCAAAGTATGACTACGAAATTCCTGTGTATTCTAATATGAATTCGAAATGAATAGAGTTAGTTGTGTAAACCAAGTGCCTCTCGTCTCGTATGTTTGCTATCGAAAGCTAGGGCGGCGTCAACGTTCGAGCTTTGTGGCACCACCCTTCTTGTCGCCTGTAAGCTTATATCAAACTAGATTGCTTGGACGAATTGAGGTTGCATGACGAATATGCATAGTATTTCTACTGCACCTAACCTTATGACTATAGATTGATCTAATACGTAAACTGATAATTAAGTAATCTATATTTCGATAAGCTTGATAACGCTTTACCTCGACGCGTTGTCTGGTAATGATATTAACTGGGAGAATAGATTTACCTATTGAAGCATAAATTGAATTACTTTTCTTAAGTTGAGCTTTTGACTACTCAGCTTTATATCATTTAAGTTTTACTAGAATTGGTCGTATTCAATTGTGGAACTAACTGACAAAATTCGAAAGCGTCGTGCCAGCTCTCTTTGATCGCGTGTTTTCGTTTTCTTTTATCACTAAAGCGCGTTGAGCTGATTCATTCAAAACACGACAGCAACATTTTATTGGCGTCTTTGAAGAGAAACGAAGATTTAAACAAAATGTCTTTTAAATTATTATCTTGATTAATGGCTTATTTTCCGTATTCCAAATTTTGTATTGTGTTGTCGTTAAAAGTTTTATGTTTGAAGAATAATGTAAAAGACCGTTAAGTTTTGTTTTTCTTTTTTCTGTGTATAAAAATGATATAGAGATATTTTCTAAACAAAGAATCCAGCCAACATCACGTTTGAGTTAAAGAACAAAGGCAAATTTCCATATATCGTTTCATTTGCATACAAAAAATATATTTTTCCATAACAGTATATCATTTTCTGTAAGTAAAAGAAAGGTAGATAACTACTAAGTATTTTACTTCTGAAAACTCAAGGTGAGACTAAATTTTTTACAAGACCTCCAAATGTATTATTTGTATGATAATTTGCAGCTACAATTAATCGCCAAAAGCTCAGATACATTCACATTTTATATTTTTGTAGTTTTAAGACATAAATAAATCTAAGTACGTATGAAGCACGCTCGCTCTTTACTAAAATTTGTTGAAAAGGAATGTTCCACTGCGCACTACTTTCGTTGACTAAAAGATTCTAATTCCCGCTCTCGTAACTTTAGACTGCCAAAATGTTACTCAACCGACTGCAAAATGAGAGCAAATTCATTATTTATGTAGATGTAAAACGTAGGTATGTGGAAACAGCTGGGACATGAATCGTAAAGAATTGTGGGCTCGACGACGAGGGAATTAATTACCTAAAGTACATCATTTATTATCACAATGAGCTTTCCTGTGACGTTATGTTTTTAATGTTTTGTGGGTAAAAGTTTGTTTTTATAACGAGCTTTACAAATGTATTTCACTTTCAAAACTATCGTGAGTTGTATTAGACATTATAAATTTTGGAATTACAAATGTATAATTCCAAAATGCGTATTTTGAAATAGACAAAGCGACGAGCTACTAAGTTGGCATAAGTTTTGTATTGGAAACCCTATAAATTCACACCTTTGAAATCCAATTCTTCATAAAATATAAAATAACAGGGTTCATCATAAAAATACTGTAAAACTTGTAATAGTTAAACTTTAACTGAGACATTGGTAGGCACTTCTAAGCAGAGTTTTATTGATTTTGTTACCTTAGACTTTTTTCGCAGTTTTCTAGATGTGAGTTTTGTTGTCTATGGCATTCTTTATTGACGACTTGCAAACAAAAAGGCCCTTGCCTGAAGGTCGCACCACAGGGACACACAAATTCAACACCTAAATTACTACACTGCTATGAAACAAAATTATAACAAAGAAGTCATTAATTCAACCGTCTAACAAAATATGTTTTTCAAATTGCTTTGCCTTGTCTATTACTATTACATGCTCTTTGTTGTCTATAGTTAAAAAGACCCTTTTGATGGAACTATCAATATACAAAGGCATTTGTTATGTGTAGGTACTCGTACTGCGTAATGTGTTCCCTATACTTTTATTAACTAAGTAGCTTGTTTGTTTTCTAAACTTTAGTAAAAATTATTTTATCAATTACAAATTTAAAATGTTAAAGAACCTCCGCCACGAAAAGGATACCAAATCTCAAATCAATCAGACCATTTCCTGTTCATCATATTCTGGTCAGTCATCATCAGATCCTGGAGTATTAATATTGTGAAAGGTTGTCTGTTTTCCACCAAACATGGCTAAACTTCTTGATCAAATCACATTTCGACTCAAAAAAAATCATACTCTTCCGATTGGGTGCTACGATACCCTGCATGAGACACACACGCACCTCAAAGATCATTTCCCAATTTTTGGTAGAGGATAAAAAATAAAATTAAATGTTGCATTATGATCGTGACGTCCAATATAATTCTCAAAGCTTCTAATGCATCCAACTCGTTCGTTTCCCCTTTGCCGCTCAGTGCACTTATTTCTAAGAAAGTCTCCGCTCCCGAACAAAGCTAAGTACCGGCGGAGTCCCGGGGGCCTATAGCAATAAGCTTTTCATCATAGTAGTTTGCTAACGCCTATGTACTACATAGTGCGGATACAACAACTAACAACTTTGCAAGGTATCTACTCTATTTTATGATGCTTCAAAATGAAGTGAATACAAGGAAGGCAAGAAATGTTGCTGGGGGAAGGAGTTTGATTTTAATTAGAAACTTGTGTTATACAAGCATACAACAATAATATTCATCATCATACGCATCGAAGAACAATTTCTTTGAACTTGTGTTACTTTAGCTACCGGATTTTATGAATCTTGAATAGCAATAGAATCTTGTAATGTATGTGTATCAGATGAAATCTTTTTTAAAACAGATTACGGCTGAACGAAGCTCTGAAGGCGGCTGGATACGACATCGACGGAGAGAAGTACCCAGAGGGATACCAAGAAGCACCTCTGGCTTATGATGCTGTTTGGTCGGTGGCTTTAGGTAGGTTTCATCAACATTTTCATGTAGAAAGCAAAATATTGTATGTTAAAATACAAAAGAAAGATAAGTCATACCTGCAAACATGTGCAATGTGACATTCTTTTTAAAAATTAACTCTTACTTCTATAATCCTATCCTACTATCCTACTTATCCTACTAATATTATAAAGGTGAAAGTTTGTGAGTGTGTCAGTGTGTTTGTTACTCTTTCACGCTCAAACGGCTGGACGGATTTGATTGAAATTTGGTACCAGTATTGCTTATACTTTTGATCCCGGTATTCCCAAATTGTATTACTAACAGAAATAAATGAATTCTCCTTTAAAAATATTCTTCTAAGCCAGTCGTAGAATGTACCTACAAGGATCGTAACGAAGATTTTTCTGTTTTAATAATGACAAAGTTCTTTCTATTTATCTTAACTCATTTCACTTCGTTCGTTGTAGCTGTCTACGCTCGTTAGGCAAAGTCGTATATTTTACTTATATGAATATCACTGGCCCCTTGGCATATTCCAATTAAAAGCTTCATTTATGCTAGGTAAATGAGGCTGTAATTGAGACGAAATACACCTACGCAATATTAGCAGTATTTGCATAAAGTCACGCTTCTGAAACTGAAGAAAATGTTACGAGTCGTGTCACCAAGACTAAATATATAATTAGTGCTTTTAAGGCTCACCATAATTTTCAAATAATTATCATTAAATAGTAGTATAATAATTCTGGTCATATAGCTGCGGTAGACATATTGTCTTTAGGCATTGTAGATCTATTGAAGTTCTATAAAGATAGTCAGAGATAGGACCAGATACAATATTTTTGTGAAATAACATCCCTTTCGTGACATGTTGCCCATCGACTTTTAATAGAAAGGCCTGTATTTTCACAATGTTTCCCTTCAGCCTGAAGGAAAATTCATTGTTACCAAGCTAATACTTCAGGTCAACATAAACTACCTGACCGTTCAGTTATTTTATAAAATTAGCAAACAGTGCCTCGGGCTAATGCTGCTGTGACTGCTATCATAATAAGTTAATGCCAGAAACTGCAAAGTGATCAAATTACTTTGAATTCCAGCTCGTTCTACTGTGTTTCTACTTAACTCGTGAAAGTTCATTTAAAACTAACTAGAGCGATCTTTTTTACTTAAAACTGAATTAATGGGACGCTCACTATTATTTGCTTTAAAGATTTTTAAATAGTTTCTTACACCAAGAAAATTTCAAGGTTTGATTTACGATGATATTGTGTCACTATAATACATTACAAGGAGTGCAAAGATGGTACTTATTTTGTCACTAATCTTTAAATTTGTCAAGGTTAATTTTTAATTATTAAAGTAATTTTTTGTATAATTATAATTATTTATTTCTTTCAGCATTCAACAAAACCATGAAAAAACTACAAAAGAGTGGCTTGAGCTTGAAAAACTTCACTTATACGAACAAGAAGATAGCTGATGACATCTACGAGGCTATAAATTCAACATCCTTTCTTGGGGTTTCGGTAAGTTTTTATCGAACTATTCTATAAATTTACGCTTTTCGTGCGTTTTTTATCACATTCATAAATTGCATATTACATAGGTATAAAGTTAAGCACGAATCCCTATCATGAAGAGTAATTTAAAAAATAATATTAAACTTCTCACATCTCTCAAACTCTTAAAGCGGATTTAGCTTATCCTACAATCGTGACACTACATTAAAACCTGCCTAAGCTTATTCAATTGGTGTAACCCACTTCTAAGTTATATTATAAAATCAGTTTATTGACTGACCCAAAGAGATAAAGCTTTTAGTGCATCGATGAAAAAGTTTTAATAACCCAAAAATATTATTTATATCCAGCTATATTATTCTGTGTCATAAGTTGAACAGAGCAATGCAATATTCAAAGCTGAAAGTGTATTGCGCTTTTGTGTAAATGAGCGAGCAATACAATGTTATGAATATAATTTGAAGCATCGACATAGAAATGTATTATCCGCTGTATTCATATTATGATAAGCGCTTGTGGCATAGCTTGCTAAACGTTCTTGATAGATCGTTGAAGTTAAGCGACATTCTGAGCAGTCACAATGTGGATGTGTGACCGCAAGTGGCACTAACAGCCGAGCGCTTTCGTGTTTCAAAGGGCACGTTAAGTTATCGGCTCCGGCTTCTAAAGTCGATAAGCCTTGAGGGAAGCCTTTAGGTGGCCTTAACTCTCCTTTACCACAGTTGGCCACTAGCTCATAATTATGAACTTGACGTTGTTAGGTAATAGAACAATAAAGCACAATTACGTCAAAATTGTGTAATATTGTTTTCAGAAACTTGTCTATATAAACTCGGACAATTATTTAAGTTCAATAAAAACTTGTTTCAAAAACCACCTCACCTTTTCATATTATTAGTTTAGATTTATCAACGACTCAGTACATTTTCTAAAACCTGATGAACTGAAGCCCTTTTAAAAAAACGCAATAGTAGAACTGTACAATATACATACAACCTTTCATAACAATTTCAAGTTGCACAGAAACAAAAGCCAACCGTGTCCCAGTCCCAGAGCAAGAGACAAAAAACAACGTCGAGTCGGCAATTGTAGATATAAATTGCTCAGGAGTATTGCAATCTTACTACACAGAGAATGCAGTTAGGTACACAATCCCCCTTGCGACGATCCTAGGTTAGGCTGTCTCTAAAAAACTTTATATGTTACAAACGGGTTCAAAAGATTTCACATTGTAAGCTGAATGAGATAGTAATTAATTAAGAAGGTATAATTTCATCTTTGCATGGCTATGACTATATATATATAGCTATGACTTCTCGGTGCTACGATTCGGATAACTCAAAATAGGTAGCTAAATTGCAGTAGGAAATCTGCATAATAATTGTAATAACGATGTTGCATAATATACTCTCCGGCGTTTAACAAGTTAAAATACAAGCTCGTAATAGCTCGGACAGATGGGCGTAATTTAATGCAGGTATGCAATAACATGCTAATTGCCGCTGAAATTAACAGCAAACACATTGAAGCGCTTTATATGACAGAGAATAACAAAAAAATACGCTGATTTATGTTGGTCATAAGCAAGATATAATTTTAATCAAAAATTAATATTATGAGGTAAAGGATGGGTGTTGTATTTGGCGGGAAGACTGAACATAGACAAATGCAGTAACTGAATAGTGGGCGCGTGAAGGTCACTGTTCTGTTGGCAGATCACTAGCCAGATGGTCTGATAACTTTATGTTTTTCTATGACAGAAAGTGAACGAGACTAACTCAGAATGCGGCTGATAAATTGGCGGTATAACAAGAGGGCCTATATCCAACTCTAGGTCAATGTTACCAGAAATAGATAACATTAATATGTATAATAAATAACGTAGTATGCGTAAGATCTTAAATTAGGCAGGTTTACCTTTAATTAGTGGATAATTGGTGTGTCAACGTATTAGTTAGCTCGATTAGTTGCTTAGATTGTAAACTGTAGATTATACAGGTAATTATCGGCTGATATGACGCAATCATTGAATCGTTATGGTCCAATTAACAGGTAACCATTTCCAAAGTGCTAGTTTAGAGCAGAGGCTAACATTTGCCCCGCTATTCGTATTAGACTAGTAAACTTATTTTAGCTAAAACGGATTTGAAATCTGTTGCTATCTCTTTTCATTGCCTTAAGAGTAACAAGAAAAAAACATTCTTTAAATTTATATTAAATTGACAAATCTTTATGAAGAAAGCCCCCCTCACCCCCCACCATAGCTGGGCACCGTTAATCAAATGGTTAACTTCGTTAATCGTTAATCCGTTACAAAAAAAGTTAGCTTCGTTAAACGTTAAAGCGTTACATTTCGGAAGAATTAACGCAAGTTAACGTTAATCGTTAATCCGTTAATATGTGTAAAATTGCATCTTTATATCCTTGCAATAAGTGTTAGAAACTCACCGGTTAGTGATATTTTATGAAACAATAATATTTTCTTCAACTGGCACACTAAATTCAGAAAACAAACATATTTTAATAGAAAGAAAATTACAAATGAAAAATCTTACTAAACGTTTTACGGTTTCGACGGGATTCGAACCCGCGAGATACATGCGATCACCCTTAAGCCGTGCTGCCTTACCACTCGAACATGAAGCCCTATTGACGCCGAAGACAAACTATCAGTAAGATGATATTTCGCTTAAAGCACCGAAAGCTAAGTGTGGTTTAACACTATAATAAAATATTATGTATAAACTATAAAAACAAAATGTCGGTTTGACTTTGAATTTTTTTTATATCAATCAGATTAGCATCTCTACATTCTTCACCAATCAAAGCAGCCGGGAAAACCGTAAGGAAATAGATGAAAAAACAAGTACAGACTAAAAATAATAAAAAAAAAATCGATTTTTTCGTTTTCGTTTTCGATTATCGTTTTCGAATTTTTTTCGTGCCCGGCGCGCCGGGTACGTTGGCGGGTACCCGACTCGAGGCTAATGCCCTGTTTATAAAATAGTTGAATACAATTTTTAGCTTTATCTGTCTGGTCTGACCGATGATTAGGTACTGACAAAAGATGTAGATAATATCACGAGCTATTGTTTAGCCAAAACGAAAAGCTGCTACTAATATTTATTATAATTACTACACTGCACAGTACACTTTTTCTATCTAACTAAATTACACTGCACTCTGCTGTGAGTGAATGCTGTTGAAATGAGAGCGTTGCGTAGTATGTGTGGGCTAACTTTGAAAGATAGAGTGAGAAACAGTGTGATAAGGGAACAGTGTGGAGTGAAAGAAGATGTAGTGATGAGAATTGAGAAGGGCATGTTAAGATGGTTTGGGCATGTAGAGAGGATGAATGAAAGTCGTTTAACAAAACAGGTGTACAAGGCGGGTGTAAATGGGACATCTGGAAGGGGAAGACCTAGGCGAACATATTTGGACCAAATTGGTGACATTTTGGAGAAAGGCCAGGTCCGAAGTACCCTAAACCGGAGAGCGTGTATGAAGAATGTAATGAGAGTGAATGAGGCGAAAGAAGTGTGTCAGGATCGTAGCAAGTGGAGATCCGTGGTCTCTGCCTACCCCCATGGGAAAGAGGCGTGATTTTATGTATGTATGTATGTATGTACACTGCACTCTTCTTTATCAATTATCAACACGCAAATGATCACTGACAGTAATTTAAAATAACAACAAACAAACAAACAAAACAATAGTCACTCAGCACCAGCGCTAAGTAATGAAATGATCAAACGAAACAAATCTCTTCGGAGTTTTCTTTCTCACTCGCACGCGCCGGCAAAATATATCTAGTTTAGTTTTTGTTTCACTCGCTGCCACGCGCCGCCCGGCACTTGTCGGTAACTATTAGGCATTGAATTAACGATTAACGGACTTCTCGCATATTAACGGAAGTTAACGTGTCCGTTAACATTTTTGAAAGTTAACTTAAAAGTTAATCCGTTAATCAAAATGTTAACTTCGTTAATTAACGATTAACGGATTAACGAGTTAATGCCCAGCTATGCCCCCCACGACTTATCCCCCATCACTTTTTTATAAAATGTTCAAAACTGTTCAAAAATACTTGAATCCTTGTATTACGTAGAGACAAATACAAGTAATATAATATGAAATTAAACTAAATCGAATACCTATTTATTATTGATAACATTTATGTACAGAAACTAAACTTAACAACTCCATATTTACATAACTGTATAAGTACACTACGAACCAGTTGAGCAACTTAAAGATCGTTGTAGACAATCTATTGGTAGCTCAACTGATCCAAGCGCTTTCGTCTGGCAGGTGCCAGACAAAAGCGTGCCCAAGGCAATGGCAGCATTGCCGCGCTGAATTGCAATGTTGATCCGTTGAGCGTGATTTACTGATTATTGACCATAGTGAATTTATACGTTTTTTAAACACAGATAAACATTACGTTATTAGTTATAATTCGACAGTGTCGTCTATTAATATCTATATATATTAATATCTATATCATATTATCTATATAATATGTATGTATTTACAAAAAAAATGTATCTATGTAGTTTATCAGTCATCTGGTTACCATAACACAAGCATTAAATTGCTAAGCTTGGGATTAGATGACGCCGTGTGGAATGTCCAAGGATATTTATTATTATTATTATTATTATTTATTGGTAACCTGAAGCGAGTTGGCAAAATAAGCCACCAACCAACAGCATGCGAGATCTCGTTTGGGGCGAACTACTAGGTTTGCTTGGTTTGGGCTTTTTTACTAGGTTTATTACTAGGTTTGGGGCGAACTACTAGAACACACAGATTCAGTTTACATAATATAAGCATTTCTTCCCAGGGTCTTGTGGCGTTCTCCTCCCAAGGCGACAGGATAGCGCTGACACAGATAGAACAGCTGACGGATAACCATTACGTGAAGCTCGGCTACTACGACACACAGGCGGACAACCTAACGTGGCTGGACCGGGAGCGATGGGTTGGTAAGTGCCTTGTCAAATTAAAACCAACTTATAACGTTCTCCTCAATAGACTCACAGTGAGCAACTTACTGTTTGCATCTAGTTTGCATTCCTTTATAGTTTTAGTAGAGTGTCCATAAAGCGCGTACTGTACGCAGTTTACGACGTTTCGCTTGCCGACTTACAAATGAACAAGTTATGGAGGTGAAAAGATGTTTATGATTTTGCTTTTTTAATGTTTTTTAGACGGGCGCACTGTCCTCTACTATGCTTGTAGCGTGCTGTAATACACCTATTATACCTACCTAATTTCAGTAATAAGTCAGTAGTGCAGGTAACTAATAGAACTGTCAGTGCCCTGCACTCGCTAAAATGTCGTGTTTGCTACGAATAAAATTAATTATGTAAATTGTAGCAATGCATAAAACTAGATGCATCGTGCACATGGTCTCGTGACGGCAGAAATATATTTGATGTCACAGCAACCCACTCCAATTTGCGTACATAAGTCGTATAAAGACCCCGAAATAAAAGTGAAATGCACGAATTACTCGTACATATATTTTGTATTTGAGCGTGTTTGAGCAAACATTCAAGTTAAGAGCGAAATTTTACCGAATGCAAAAGTAAACGATTCGTTATACTTGTACGAATGTATGAAACTCTTGTAGTTTGAATGTGAAAAATTCCCGTCAACGCTGCCGAGCTTCACCAGTGTGTTTTATAGCTTGTGTAAAAGAAAAGGCAATTTCATATCTCGCTTGTGACAGTGCAATAAAATGTTGAGCACCCACTTGATTATTTCTTGTAATCTAATTTAGGAAATAGGTACTTGCTTAGAAAATAAATAATCATTAGACGAATAATTTTCTATATTTATAAATATTATCGGTACTTAATCGCGTATTTAAATCATTATTATTTATTTATTTACCTCGACGTTTCAATGACATTACAGTCACCGTGGTCACGAGTAGACTGAATAATTTTCTAAATAAAAAGTACTGATATTCGTGATTTTTTAAAACCCAAAAAACATATTAAATTAGTAGCTTGTGAAAAACGTAACACTACAAATTTCAATGAAAACATAATGTGATATGATAACACTTGGTTTGACGAACTGGCCCTATTGAAAGAGAATACTCATGGAAATATTTTATTCACAAAAACTGACAGGTTTCACGGAAAAACCGAAACCTGGTATACAGTGTGTTTCACAAGAACGTGACCCTTATAAAAAAATGTATTCGAGACATTTTTGCAAAACAAAAAATACGAGCAGGTAGCCCAATGTTTTGCCCATGACGCAACAAACAAACAAACTAGTTCTCGCGTTCAATTCGCACAGGGCACACGCTTCCCGAGATGAGTGCCGCGTATGCTTCCCGCTATGACGCAGTGTTCCTTTGTTCTCATCCCAAAGGACCCAAAATGTCACGTGTTCAGGCAGCAAAGTATATGAAAAAGTCAAAGGCGTTCGTGACCAAGTGGGTGAACCGATATTCAGTAACAAAACAAGTCGATGACCTACCAGAACGTGGTACAACAAGAAAGACGTCGTCCGCCGAGGATAAGCGGATAACTAATCTATTTTTGAAAAATCCACGTTTATCTTTGCGATCCGCACAAGTAAAACTGTAGAAAAAAGGGTTAAAAATATCTCTAGCGACAATTAGAAGACGCTTAGTAGATATTAAGTTAAAATACCGAAGCACATTGAAGAAACCGCTCCTTTCACAAAAACACGTTGAAAAAAGAATGGCGTGGGCACAAGAAAACAAAGATCGCGACTGGGACAAGATAATCTTTTCAGACGAAGCTTCGTTTTGGGCAACTAGTATCACACCTCGTGCTTGGTCAACTGCTGATAACAGACTTGTCGAATGAACTGTTAAACACCCGGTAAAGGTGCATGTTTGGGGATGCTTCTCAAAACGTGGTTTTGGCAATTTGAACTTGTTTACTGGTTCTCTGAATGCTGTAAAGATGAACCAAATATACCAGAAAGCATTATTAGCATCGGCCCGAAGGCTGTTCCCAAGCCCAAGTGAATCATGGATATTACAAGAAGACAATGACCCCAAACACCGAAGTCGCCTATGCACCGCCTGGAAACTAGATAATGGCATCGAGGTTTTGGATTGGCCCTCACAATCTCCTGACGCAAAGCCAATTGAAAACGTTTGGGCGTTGATGAAGCTTAAACTTCGAGGAAAAGAAACCCCAACTGCCGCCGAGCTTACTCGCAATTTAAAGGCCATATGGAAGTCATTATCCCGTGAATACGCAGAAAATTTAGTCGAAAATATGCCACGAAGATGCCAGGCCATTATGGAGAACGGAGGAGACTGGACACCTTATTAATAATAAAGCATCTAAGTGCATATGATTAACTACGTGTTAAAAAATTTTCGGACGCTAGACTTCATTTTTTTTTAACATATGCCGGTCACGCTCTTTTGTTACATAGTGTATTTCAGCGAATCAATATAAGGTACCTAAATGTTCATGTCTGTGAATATAGAAATAACTAATAAAAGATCAACGAACATCGTGTACAATGCGAAGTGTTCACTGGATAAGTCGTTTTGATACTACAAAGCCAAAGAACTGTCAGAATTTATGAAGCTTAGCAACAAAGCGAAGAAGTTGAGTTTCCCGTACACTCACTGAACTAAGTCATTTGAAATCTATTTTCATATAACCAATATTTTTTAAATAGGTTTAATAGAAGCTATCAGATATTAGTCACTGTAGAACAGAATATCACTATAAACTGCATAAAGCATACCAAACAATATTCAAAATAAATTTTAATTCATTATAATTTTGGCAAATACCTTACCTACTAACAAACAAGTAAAATTATCCACAGCTGCGTACAACAAGTGCCTAATCTTAGCCAACTTTTACATTACCCTAAAATTGATTTCAGCTACGATAAAATCCACTTTGCGCGATACCAAATCCATGAATAGCAAAACTTATCGATAACAATATTTTACAATTCATAAGATTTATCAGACTCATTTATTTTTTGGGCTGTCCATTAATCAAAAGTAGAGGTCTCTTCGATTTGTTTTGCAAATAAATCACGGGTATAAATCAATTGTTGCGCAACACTACACTTGGCAGCCGGGTTTTGGAGTAGGTATTTTACGACTCCTTTATGATCTGCACGCTTGTGGCCCTGACACGAATTCAGGAAAGAAGGTTTTGGACCGTCTATTAGTTATGCAAAAGCACTTTTTTTCTATAGAGTTTTATGTTCAGTCAAGTTTATCGACACCATTCTTGACACTTTATGGTGGATGGACACGTACGCACGGATTTCAGGGTCTATATTAAGCTGGGCTTAGGCTAGACTCAATTATCGATTTCTTTATAGTGTTACATAAAATATAATTCTGTAGACGTTATGTTATGATATTTTTGTATAATTTTTTTTTTCTTCCAGGTGGCAAAGTACCTCCGGATCGAACAGTAATTGTAAAAGAACTCCGTACAGTGTCTTTGCCTCTGTTTGCGTGTATGACTGCTCTCTGCGTGGCTGGCATCCTGGCGGCCATTGCACTCATCATCTTCAATATCGTTCACAGGCGACGAAGGTAACTGACAATTCCCAGTCAAGTTATTTACTTAACAGTATAAATCTACAGAACGATAATAGTGACATAGGTCTTTGACTGAAAACCTTTTGCTTAGGCAATTCAGTAAAAAATGTCTACGAAAACCCGTTACAATACGCGCCCCGTATCAATGTCAAATACCAGCCCTTTGCTGATAAGAGTAGTTTGGACGCATCCCAATTTCGACAAGGGCCCTAAAACAAATCAACCATCGAGAAAAGCGACGCTCTCGATCGATATCACTAAAAATTTCAATTCAACGTTGACAATAAAACAGAGCCTAAAATAAAACCCTTGCAATTCGGGGCGCTAACAGCACTAACGATTATTTTGGAGTTTGACTTCGACGGCATTGTATAGATTCAGATCAGTGGAATAGGTTCACTAAACATTGCTCAACAGTAAAGAAAAAGAAAAATTTTGTCGACTCGTATCGTACCGGTGGTTTCGCATAAAAAGAACTTTCGTATGCGAAACGAAACATTTTACGTTCAGATTCGTAACCAAAACTACCCATGCTGGGTTCATCAAATCTAACGTAATTTTTTATGTTCTGTAAAATTTTTGACATATTTTTCAAAAAAATTTTTAAACTTCTATTATATAAAGCGGTCCTTGAGTATTACAATTGGTAAGTGTTATTAATTACGACCTCACAATTCAAAATGGTTGAATGTGGCTAACTTTGTGTAATAAAAACTTTGTTTCCGTTTCCATTGTATACGAACACATTCGTTAAATTCTGACATGAGGTGCTGCAATACTTTTCTGTTGGTTTATGGTTCGACGAAATATCAGCCGCGAACGTAGTTCCATGTGAATATTCCACCACCCTGTCTATTATCTCTATGACGAATCTTTTATGAGACCTACAGAAGATCTAGCTAGACATTGTTGTTTGAACTTTGAATGGCGCGTGAGGGAGATACGTGATTTATTCATTCGTATTTTTCTGTTGTTTTTATTCGGAATCTAATTCGTAACGTCATAGAACTCTTACTGCTATGTTTCTCACAAATGACATAAAAATACGCACTCCCTTTCAATTGGCTTGTTTTGAGAATAATAGTTTTCCTCATGCCAGAAAAATATTCAAGAAACTTGTACTACCGTTCATACGTAATTTGTAAACTCTGACCGAACTGAGAGAAATTCAAAGTTTGAAGACTTATCTGACTGTTTGTGAAAATGTAATGGACTTTCTTTGAAAGCGAGTGTATTCGCGAAATTGTTTCTATAGCTACGTGATTTCATATTTTGTATTTTTGACAAACAAGATTATAGGAGTAAAATTAATTTATTTTTAAGCTCGTGGCTTGGAACCTCGATCAACCTTAAAACTCGGTCATCGATGGCAATTCAAAATAATGTATCTAAATTATATACATTTTCTATAACCTACAGTCCTACACGCTAAAATATACTAAAAGCATTCCAAATGAAAGAAAAAAAAAACATTGTAATCGAAACGTTTCCTTTTTCCATTTAATTCCGTCACTCTTCACCTAAGCATTCACTCTTTTCACACACATATTCTCATTGACACAGTCCGTTCATCTTTTCATAGACCTACCCCTGCTAATATATCCATCCATATTTAGGTTTCTCGTGCCTTAATATCCAAGGTTCATTGACTATAAATAACAAAATCAAGCCATAGTTTTCTCAGGTTATACTATGTTCGAGCCCCACAGAGATACCGTGCGGGTGACGCGTGGTCAAAGCAAGCTTTTGCTAACTTCTTCCATTGAAGCGCTCTAAGCGTAGTTTGCTTAAATGTTAGATAATTGAAGTTAGGCGTCATTCTGAGCAGGCATTACTGAGCGCGTTAAATTTCGATCCACGAGCGTCCGTTAAATAGGTTCACAAGAGTCATTTATTTAGGTACTTATTTTTACATACAGGGTTATACTATGGTCGCACCCCGCGTGCAACACCGTCATGCTATGCGGGTGCTGCGTGTGCCTGGCGGCCGCGGTGACGCTCGGCGTGGACGGGCGCTGGGTGCAGCCCGCCGCCTTCCCCGGCCTCTGCGCCGCGCGCGCCTGGCTCCTCGCAATGGGATTCTCCATGGCCTATGGCGCCATGTTCACTAAGGTGTGGCGCGTTCATCGGCACACTACCAAGCCCAAAGCTGAACCGAAGACCGCTTCCAAAGGAGTAAGTATTTACAATGCGACAGACAGTTTCCTGTGAACATGACATGTCCCGATTAATATATTCGCGCTACAGTGCAGTTACTATTAGCACAGAATAATTAATAGAACACGTATAAGACCCACTTCCGGAAAATATTAATTCAAATAACGACCCATACCACGACGGAACAAAGTGAATTTCAGCTCGCACAATCGCCTCGTACCGATCGTCAAAACATGCTATCTCTTTCTTGCAAAGTTATCCATTATCACATTATCATTTTATCACTGTTACACGCATAAGTAGTTCGAAAACCTACCTTATACCAACTACTTAAGCGTGAAAACGCATTTTAAAGACCTGCCCGAGTTGGTCTAATTTTTCGTACCTGATCAGCGCGCAGTGGCACACGCCTACTAATAGGTTATGGTATGAAAACTTCTCACAGTGCCTCTAGCGGATAGATGAAGTACTATTGTACTACAATAATCCAACTTTTCTGTACACGCTAGCGTGCGCGTAGTTCGATAGGTCATGATAATGATACTTTTCAGGACGATTTTATGTTGAGATAGAATAATCTTGCCCAGCATCTATTCACAGGAAATACATTAAAACATCCATTAATGCACGGCGGAGATTCGAACCCACGACCTTCGGATTGAAAGTCGAGGCTAACCCACTCGGACAACACGGGTCTAATTTAAATGATAAAAAACTCTACTAAAACGTTTTAAGCCCTTTATAACGACAACATCAACATTGATTATCAAAATATTTGCTAACCTGTGTTATTTTGGTGTCCAAATTAAATTAAAATCCCTCGAAAACGGACTCCAATTTTCATTAAAGTCTGTAGGTTACGTAAACAATCTGCGTACCTTCCAACATCAACGCTTGACGCAACTTGAAATAAAATCGGACATAAATATTTAAGTGCGTCGTTTCAAGCTCCGATATTACAATACTTTGAAAATATGGATTTTGACGTTTGGTTCTTTTTATTTTCCGCTTTCCACATCTGGGTTATGCACAAAATGTAATATTTTATAGCAATAAACAGAAGTAGGTAATATTATATTGTTTGCTTTGAAACAGCGGTATTAAAACCAACAACACTTATTCATTGTCAAGTTGGATTCAACTAAGACGGCGGCGAGCACTCAAAACTAGGCTAAACATTTTCAAGTGACTGTCCTCCGGCTTCCTTGAAAAGCTACTCCTTTGTCCGAGATACGCTTTAATGCATACTGTATATGAAGAAAACAAGATTAGGTTACTTTGAAAGTACTGCTTCAATGGAGTCCCGATGTGCCTTATGAACTCTTTTCTGACTTTTTTATTTACTCTTATTCAAATTCCGCGGGTTTTCATTGCCTCTTTAACACGATTAAATGTAAATTTCATTGTTATGAGCTTAGTGAATGGATCACGGTGTAGCTTGTCAAGCATATTTCTTAAAGGTTTTCGAAGAACAATGACAATTTAACTCATTCTAAGAAATTCAATCTCCGCCTTTGTGCTTATAAACATTTCTTGACGAGTTTTTAAATAAACATAAATTTAATGAAAATATAACTATATTGCCAAGGTTCGATAGACATTATTATTTTCAGATCTTTAGTTCCCTTGAAGAGTCAGATACATATTTTTTACATATTTTGCGGAAGTTATAATTCAATACATGAAAGGTTCAAAGGCTTCTGAGCGCTTCTTTGTGCACGTTAGATTCTCGTTCCCAGCTTTTAAAGTCGTTCAGCCATGACGGAGGCCTTTAGAGGGCCTAAAAACTTCGTCACCATTGGCTATTTGCTTATACGACCTTACTACTTAATATTTTTGTATCTCTAGAAAGGGCTGCACGGATGGAAACTATTCACAATGGTCGGCGGGCTCCTCGTATTGGACGTGACTCTTCTCTCCGCGTGGCAGATCCGCGACCCCTTGCAGAGGAAGGTGGAAACCTTCCCTCTCGAAGCGCCGAGGCATAATGACGACGATGTGCATATTAGACCTGAACTTGAACATTGCGAGAGCGACCACAACACTGTTTGGCTTGGTGAGTTTTTTATTATTAGGTACTTTGAATGTAAATAAATATCTTTGTACATACGATTTACACGGCCCTAAGATAAGTTTAATGCTAGTTTTACGGTAACCAGATGACTGCAGAACATTTATAAACACTAAACCCGCAGCAGGGATCAAATCCGCAACCTTCTGTGACTCAGGCGGACCTTCACCCACTGCGCCACAGAGGTCGTCAAATGTTCATTCGTACTCGTAACTCCGAGATACAATTTCAAGATCTAAAAGTCCTTATCATTCCTTGTCATTAAGTAATATTGAGTTGACTGCTTCTTGGGGATTCGTGATCATGAGACTGATGATGCTTTGGTGATCTAGTTTCATAAAAAATATTGAGCTCTGAGTAATGTTTAAATATTAAAAACCATCGCATTTATAAATGGAAATGCGCTATGAACTGTTAGATTAAATGGCAAAGGGTACTTACATTAGGTAAAGTAATATTGAAATGCATTGGCTTTTCGTACCTGGAATTTTCTAGCTGTAGGTAATCCTATGACGTTTTTACATTGCAAACAGAATAATGAATTAGGTTAGTAGGGACGTTTTAATGTTTTAGTCTTTTAGTGCGCGGTTTTATAAAAATATAAACACAATTTTGTACGCATTGTTACACATAATACTTCGTTTAATTATAGACAAACTATAAAATGCTCTATTTTATCTTTTAATTTTAAATATTTGATAAATTTGTGACCGTTTTCTAAGTTTTGAGACTCAGTAAGCTCAGTGCAACTGCAATGCAGTAGCATCTATGATGTCTGTTTGAGCTGTAATGCCATTATAGAGCTGACACCAGTCTAATGAGTTTACCGGGTCCCAAGCTGCGCTTCGCTCGAGCTGTATTTGATGGAATACTATTCAATTTCTTCATTCTTGCTAATTACTGAAAATGAGCATCAAACTATTTTTGTCATGAAATGCAGTCCAGAAATAAAATTATATTTTTATTTAAAACAATGTGGCTACTTTCGATTTTCTTGGCAGCGATACACCTTAGGATTTAAATTGAAAGTACACTCAACCGGCCAACACCTGATTGGTCCGGTCTCCAACAAATTATTTTAAGTATGCATTATAATATTTAGGCAAAATAATCTAGACTACAGGTTAAGCCATCTGATATCCTATCCTTGTACATTATTAAGTATACATTTCATGTCAGAGGCTGAATAATGTGCTTCATATAGGGTCAATGAGCTATCAAACTTGCCGAAGTGGGACGTACCAATCTTCAAACTATCTCAGTATCTTTAACAGGTCACAACCCCATTACAAGCTGGTGATTCCAGTGCTCACCTCAAACCGTGTGTAAAGTTATACCGCTCGTATGGCCCGCCGAAGCCGGCAGGTGCTGAGTTCACAATGATAACAGCTTTATTAATTGCCGAATGAACGAACATGCAAGAAAATCGTACATTCAGAGACATCTTACAACTCTGTTCCTACAAGAATGTGTAATATCTGCTTCTTATTCATCTTTAGCCGTGCTGGTAGCTTTTCTCGTATAGTAACAAAATGTGAACAGCCTGTAGGGTATTCCGGGTCTAAAACTGCACCAAAGTTTAAATCTTAATTTTTTTTATCTAGAAACAGAGAAATTACCTACTTGAGATTCATGTTATGTCACAGATAAAATTACTTAATGATTAATGACGTATTGAATACATTTAAGTTGCCATAAATTGGTAAATATAAAAAAAAACTTATTATAAAAGTATTATTATTATAAAAATAACAATACCTCATCATTTATTTGGTCATACATATCCCACCCTAGGTGAGATTGGTGTTTATAATGCTAGTAGGCACTACAGATGTCGCCATTGGTGCGCCAAAGTTACCTACTCTTATCTAATAACTAACTTAAAACTTTCTGATAACGTAATTTACGTGAACTCCTGAGAAAATTGGGTTAATTTTGCCATGTCTTCCGTCATACTGTAATAACATATAAAACTTAGCTCGTAAAACGTTATAGAACATTATTTTACCATGATGCCTCTAACTTGGAAAGCAAACTGTTTTGCTTTCTACAATAAAGGAAAGCATTATTTCACTCAGACCGTTATGTGTATGATAACATTATACAATCCACTAACTGATTAGAGCATAGCATTCTAATACGGATAATAGCCGGGCCTTGAATATCTGATACTGTAAGTAGCTCGAGACACGCAATTCGCAAATTTTGTTCAACATGGTGTAGTATGGAACTGTTATAACTTTTTAAAGAATGAAAATAGCTCTTGTGTCAGCTTTGAAATCTGAACACTTCCTATCTTCATATTCTATCAAACTTAACAAAATAAATAAAAGGGGTTCGGTTCGATAAAGGCTCTTCGCGTTATCCCAATTTTAAAACACTAAGGTGAAGAAACGAATAAATATGAACAATAAATAAATATAAATATTTATCCGTCTCCCTCCGGCTCGCTACGCGTCAATGGACAGGCAGCCTGAAGCCATTTATAATAGCAAGACACTTCGTCACGGGTTGGTTCTACTCGTAGCTATCCAAAACAGTAAATTTCATTTAAAACCTTTTCAACTCCACCGCGACTCATTTGCGCGCTTAACTTTGGCAACAATCTTTTACTTTTTTTATAAAAGTCGTTATTAACATCTGTTTCCTTTGTTATGTAATTTAAAAGTTTATTTTGTTTTCATGAGATTCCGCACTTCAAAGAGGTGAAATGGAAATAACAAAAATAAAGCTAAGTCTGTCCCTCGCAGCTCATAATTCATTAACACAGTTCGTTGTAAATGTGCTATTTAAGCTTTAATCTTCTTTTTGCACTTTCTGTAATAAAATTCTGAATGTTGTAATAGAAAACCCGAAGAGTATTTTAGACTTGAAAGTCTAGAGTTTATGTCAGGTACCCTGTTAGTAGTTTTCAAAGAAATTATATCCTTGCTTTACCTTCCTTTAATTAAGTTCAACATCTTGTAATCAATTTTGTAAGGGTTTTATCTAGGTTAGTGTTTACTACTAGCTCAAAATAAATGACTGTGTTATAAGAAATCAAATAATAATGGTAAAATATACAAATGAAATGAAAATATATTATTTAAAAATACATTACCATTGTTATTCGATTTCTTTAGATTCAGCAACCAGTTTGGTGAGAAACTAAGCAAAATAGATTTTGGTAATTTTTTTTTACAAATTCATTTTAATTGGACATGCCATATTTAGAATGAAATGGTTTTCAAAAAATTTTGATAAAAATTTTGTTACAGGTGTACTATACGGATACAAAGGACTTGTATTGGTGTTTGGGCTATTCCTCGCGTATGAAACAAGATCTATTAAAGTGAGGTCCATCAACGACTCTCGATATGTGGGAATGAGTATCTACAACGTGGTGGTGCTCTGCCTCATCACCGCGCCGGTGACGTTGGTGATCGCGAGTCAGCAAGATGCAGCGTTTGCGTTTGTCTCACTAGCGATTGTTTTCTGCTGTTTCCTCAGTATGGCGCTCATATTTGTCCCTAAGGTAAGTTTATGTGCATTGTGCATTCTTAGAAAATATCAATAACATTTAGTATATACCTAGTCCAAAAACATATTGAAGAGTTCGTTCGAAGAAAATTGATAAATCGCTTAACGTTAAATATTACCTAGTAGCTGGCTACGGCTAGTCAATAAAATATTTATTATTGAAAAGTCGACTTGAAATCGTAAATTAACTCGACAAGTCTACCGATTACGAAATACATTTTTGATGTCTGCGATGAATTTCTAGCATCAGAAAATAGAATTTCCCCGAAAGCTGTTGCCCATTTCGAATGCTTTCCAATTAGCTTTCGTTGAAACTGGGTTAACTAACCTACATTCATCCTCTGCAAGAAATTGCTCCTTTTAGCATTAAGATTTATAGGTTTTCAACGACAGTGGGTGGACACAGAGATGAGCCGCAATATATCAATCTGACAGACAAATGAATTAAAGGAGAGATTTTGTCTGAATCGATAAAATTCATCAGAATTCCGCGTGTTCCTGAATTCCTCGTTGGTTAACGACATCAAAAACTTGAATTACATTTCGCTCCACGTGTCGAGGCAGCCACTCGCGGCTCCTCTCTTACAATGTATTGGTTGTTATAACTGACTGAATTCGGTACTGGTTTGGGTTTATCGCTAGGCAATTGCTGCGGTTAACTTAGCGGAATATCGTTATTATTTAGTATTTAGTAAAGTTTTCCAAAAAGAGATAAACCGCTTCGCTGTCTACAGTGTCATTTGAACGATTTTGAAAACGCGATAATATTATCAAATCCTCTAGTTTTGTTCAACTAAAATAACACTGCATTCTCGGAACATTACTGTTTTTCCTTTTAAAATTATAGACGTCACTAATTAGCGTAATAACTTGTTAAAGCGTCGTCACAAACAACAGTGTTTAGTCAAACAAAGTGTTTAGCCGTAGCGACGTCGCCAAAGCCCCTGGACCCACCTGCGCTCGGTCATATCTAAGCTTTGAATTATTTATTAGAGTATTTTCAACGAGACTTATTTAAACCAGTTTCTCAGGTTTAGATCAAATGATTTCCCTTTATGAAAATACAAACATTACTTTTACAAAACACCACTAAACAGTTAAACCCAAATAAGCAGTTTTTACTTTACAGTCAAAGTAAATGAGCATATTTTTAATCCAAAGAGCTCGTTCATTCTTCTCAGTATTTATGAATCCTTAATAAATGGTTTGCTAGAATAATAATTGCGTTCCAACCAAGAATAACAAACTCTGTTATAAAGATAAGTTAGTTTAAATAGCTCTCGGGAGTGTTGTCCGAAAACTTTTGGATCTTAATTCTTCTGTAAAAACTCCCAAACACTTTTTCAGTGAATTTTAAGTAAACTCTGCTCGGAATTGTTGGTAATAGAATTGAGATCAGTGATTGTTTGCATTAAGTTGTTCTACGCGGCGCTACGAAATGCTACGAACTGCTACGAACAAAGATAGAACCATTTCCCATTCTACATTTACTGCTTCCGTGCATAGAAATTAGACTTTCTTCATCCTGTCTAGTTGAGTGACTTATATCATTTAGCTAAAAGCTCTGTATTAAAACTGGCGATGGGCGTGTCAGGGCACGATTTGTATTGATTCTGTAGCACACCAATAACATTGACTATTTATGAACTATGCAGGAATTCGATATTGATCTCTATAACACTTATGGGGTAGAATATGATTTCATGTGGTATTTGGAGAGAGCTTGTCACGACTGGGCGACATCTCGTAAGCCTCTTGTAATATGTTTCATATTTTATGGACTCCAACAGACTATTAGTCCGTGCTTTGACGCTTAATTTATCTTGCAAGCATAGTGTTCTTGACACGTGTTTTGATTCCTAGCACGTTAACTAAGATAACAAACTTCTGCAGTATAATTGTGGATGTACCTGACCACTAAACTATCATACATCATAAAAGGTCTACAATATTACCTAAGAAGTTGAGTGTATTCAGCTGTATAACAAGTTTAGGGAATATTAAATGAAAGTATTCATATTATGGTTTCTTACAATATAGGTAGATAAATGCTTTATTGTACATCGAAAACTATAAGCACTCGCCACGAACTAGTCCATCCAGTCCATGAAATCAAAAAACTATAAAGATTTGTATTTAAACAACAACGTCTAAAATCATCCAAGTTAAATCATTCAACTGTATCTAGAACCATCCGAGTTACTTAATAAATACAAGAAAACATCCTTAAATTAAAACCAATGAAGCCGTTTAAGATGGGAAGAATAACGAACAAACTCATAGTGACTCCCTACTCGAGCTTGACTATTTAGATTGAACAACACCCTTGTTTGTTGCCTGACTCTTTTCAACAGGTAGAAAAACGTAGATTATATAAAACTTTGCAATGTGATCCTAGAGGTCCTACTGCATAAAATGTTTTTTCACTTCGACTTTGATTGTCCTATTAAAGCTCCTCACTCGCCCACGGAACGCGCGTGACGCCTTGAAATATCCGCGAAACATAGATTGCATTCACATATTTTTGATCATCCGCGTCTCAGCCCCGTTTTTGCCGGTTTGTCCCGCGACAGGTTGACAGCTACGCGTCGGGGTTCGCGCGGGATCGCGGCGTGTACCTTGACGCGATGTTCGGATGTGCTATTGAATGGGCCATCAAAATGAGATTTGTTCACTCAGGTGATCGAAGTGATCCGTCACCCGACGGAGCGCGCGGAGAGCGGCCGCGGCTCGGGCTCCGGCACCGCCAACGGAGACGAGGAGAAGTACCGCGAGCTCGTCAAGGAGAACGAGGAGCTGCAGAGACTTATATCTCAGGTTAGTTCATTATGTTGTCCACTACTTTCAAAACTTCCTGGGTTGCTACACATAAAAAAAATGTTTGCCTTACTAGACTAACTTAGGCCTTTTTAGGCTAACTGGTTTTCGCAAGATGTTTTGCTTTATCGTTCAGAGATCGTTCCTTAGCAGCAAGACAATATTGGTCAAGACAATAAATGAGAGCTCGTTTCTCTTGATCAAGTTTATTTAGTAATAATTAATAATTTTAATAAACATTATGATACAAAAAATACAAAAGACAAGTACTTAATTAAAAGGATTTTAATTTGCTTTTAATGTGTTTTTAAACTGAAAATATAAGGACTATAAAATGGTAAAAAAACAATTATTTGTTTTAGAATTAACGAGTGTAATTAACTTATTAGAGTAGAAATGATCCTCCACAGAGATAGTTGGTACTTCCAGCCTCAGATAATTGGTTAATAATGTGATGGATGGACGGGTGAGATCATATAACATGATTAGTGCGTAACCACGCTAATATTATTATCCATGACATGATAATATCTGCGGAAATTGCCCGAAAAGTATAAATAAGCTCGTATAGACCGCGCGTGACCACAAACAATTACCTATTCTTTTTTATCTAATCAAATTCATCGGCAACGTTAAATGATTATACCGATCGAACATCAATTTATAGAAGCACCTCGTTCGATAAACTGCCTTCAGCGGCTTGCCCAACTAAAAACACCACTTCCGAGTAAATTGTTTTATACATCCATTATGACTATCATTAGGTAGATACTAAAAACTTTGCCCACTTCGATAACAATTTTTGGACGCCTAAACAAAGTGCCCGTTACATTAGCATCGTTACAACATTCCAATTTTATCCGTTTCCTTCCTTTATCGCAGTACTTTCCTTCAAAGAATTGTCTGTGTTTCCGAACGCAAAAAAACTGCTGAGTACAAAGGTGGGCTTTCCGGAAAATAATATGTTCCCTTTTTGCCTAAGACACCAGATAACATGGAAAGTTTTTCAACCTTCGAATATTGCGCTTCAGGGAACAGAATGCCTATAATAATATTTACTTTAGTAAGGTACAACGATTGCGCTTCAAAAACAATCTCTGAACTTGTAAAACAATTTCTTTATGTTTTTCCTCTGGACATTGTTTGTAATCTTGGTACATCCAAACTTTTACTCATAGCCATCACCTTCGTTCACTGTTAGGCGTAGGTATTTATATTTTTCACCTCGTGGCTAAGAAATCAGTGGGCCCTCAATACGAAACGCTTACGATTCTAATCGTTCATTGTTCGGTCAACCGACAACATTTCCCTGCCTTTTTATCACCTTGTCGGTGCAGTACTGACCAATCGGTCGTTGCCTGAAATTAAATTAATATTATTATTATTAATTGTTACTGGTCAGGTACAAGTAGCTAAATGTGGTCTGTGAGGGAAATAAATTCGCAGAATTCGAGTTTTCATTGATAAAGTCGTCGAGTTCATCTGGGATGGCTGCAGCTATCCGGGCACTTGTTTAATTAGTAGTCGACTGCGGATTGCCGCAAATCACACGGCTCACTGAGCATATTTATATCGGGATCGACTCGCTTCTAATTTGAATGGCTCAATGAGTTTTACTTGATAGAGGTATCTAATTGGAAAACGTTCATTTTCAATATTGTACGTCCAAATTACTTGGCCTAAAGTAATTCTAAATTGTATAACATTGGTAATAGAGAAAGTACCTAATTGGTTTAAAAATTACTTTGTATACCTACTACAAGTATAAACAAGTATAGTGAAATTTCCTAAATGTGAAAGAGAGCTTCAGATATCCAAACTCGTCTACTCGTCTATCGTTACGTAGACGCGTCAGAATCAGTCTCCTAAAATTAGTTTAAAGAAGCTTTTTCCTTTGAATTATGTTAAAACAGTAAAAATAATTAAGTATACAAATGAAATATCTCATAGATTTTAATTTGACATTGAGCTCTAGTAAAATGTCTATGTATCCGAGCGATTTAGATGTAACGAAAGCCTTTGCTTTAAGACAAGTATTAAACATTAGTGGCCAAAGAAAATAAACCAATATTTTCAATAGCATGATACAAATAGTTGATTTGGATAATCTTTAGAAAAAAATAAACATACGAGTATTACCATCGCAGATTTTTGGTATACAGAGATTTACCTACAAGATAATATGTACTTACCTATCCAGAACAATTCAAAAATTATAATATTCTTAGATATGATTTAAATGTTTATTTAAACATCGAAAGTCGTTATAGCCCAAAGGAGGTACTCTTAAGCTTCGATCCAAAGGTTGCGAGTTCGAATCTCAGCCAGAGCTTGAAAGTAAACATCGAAATGAATCCATTCAGTATTACAAACAGCTTAAAGCTTTCAACTCGTCACATGAAATATTAACTACTTGCCAAAAGTGAACATGTGCCAAAAGTATATCTGAGTTCTCTAGATATCCTCAAAGAATCTTGTTCATTGAAATTTCATGTTCCAACTTTTACATAAATTGAGAATCCTTGAGTGCATTTTAAGATCTGAAATGATGTCTACGGTTCTTGGGCATGATCATGATTCTAATAAGGTACGTTTATATTTTGATACAAAACTCATTTATCTTTTATTATTAGACGATACTAAGGGGTTAATATCAGTTTCGTAGTCAATAATAAATAACCAAACAAACAGACAGATGAATGTTATAGCTAACTTTTTGTTGTACTATTTAGAGTTAGAGATTAGGTCCTAGTGAGAGAATACAGCCAGATAAAATACCCGAGTACGTTTAAATAAAGGCTTTCTCTAGCAAGATTTAAGTAAATTACAATGTGACCGCTGCGCGCATCTGTGTACTCTCGGCAAACTCCGTGTAAGTTAGTTTAACTCCGGCTATTTCGTTAGTGCGAACTGCTTGATTAAAACAACCTACATTAACCTTAGCTTAAAAACATAGTAGTAACAGCGATAATCATTTATGTTATGTCGTCATTAAGACGGCAATATAATCGCAATACCTTCATATTTTTACACGATTAGTATTTTAACCAACAGCAAAATTGTGTTTTTCTTTAAAAACTGTTGATCGTTGAAGTAGATATTGTGGGCTTTTTCTAACCCTTCGCGAAAGAGTCGCGATATTATTATGTTTATTGATTTAATTGAAGTGATACAAATATTTTATTTTAGAGTAGTAAACAAACATAATAATATTAATAGAGCAAACATACTATTTTCGTGTTATAACATCAAATATAGCTTTCAGAAATAAAAGTCAAACAAATGGCAAAAAAAAATTTCTGGATGAATTCCAGGGATACTGACAAAGACTGAATAAATGTTGCCAAAACTGTGTGTCTGTTATTTGAATGGCTTAAATATTTGTTAACATACATAGATACATAGCGTAGGTGCCTATTTCAATACTCCTATACCAACAGTATTTTTAGAATAGTCGAAAAGCCTGAAATTTGTGTTGACTACAAAGCTGCGGTCGTCATGTGTGCGGACAGGAGTTTATGGCAATATTTTATTGGAGATCTATTATTCTAGTTATGTTTTATTGAATAGTCAAATAGATAAACCTTTTTTAAGCGAAATCTTATTAGGTATATACGTGTGTAGTTAACAAAGCTTAAAGTGTGTTCATAATGTTTTCCTTCACCCTAAAGACGTTGTAATTTATAAATCAAATTTATTAGTACTCGTTTAGTTTTAGTTTTATAGGAATAATTTTGTTTGTGGTTTTTATTGTTTATATTTATATCAATACCTATGTGTGTCATACGATTAAATAAATAAATTGTTCCAACAGAAAGAGGAGCGTATCCGGGTGTTGAAGCAGAAGCTGGCGGAGCGCGAGGCGGCGGCGGCGGACGGCGTGATGCAAGGTACGGGCGAGCGCGGCGCCGTGATCGCCGACCTCGCCACCGCCACCTCCGACTACGGCACCTCCACCAACTACACCAGATCCTCTCGCGCCTCCGTCTCAGACCTTGACTTCTCTGAAAGCTACCTCTAAACCCTCCTGTTCAAACCCTTATCTTGAGCTGTGGTAGACTATTGACGGAAGAATAGAGAGTCATGAGCTCTGCACTCTGCAGGTCTTGCTCCACTAATTACACCAGATCCTCTCGCGCCTCCGTCTCAGACCTTGACTTCTCTGAAATCTACCTCTAAACACTCATGCTCAACCCTTTATCTTGAGCTTTGATAGGCTATTGACGGAAGAATAGAGAATTATGAACACTGCACTCTGCAGGTCTTGCTCCAACAACTACACCAGATCCTCTCGTGCCTCCGTCTCAGACCTTGACTTCTCTGAAAGCTACCTCTAAACCCTCATATTCAACCCCTTAACTTGAACTCTAGTTGGCAATTACTATCCACTCCCAAATCGGCTAATATAGCCAACAAAAGAAGTGCTTAGCACAAATAGGCATCATCCGAAATAGATGCAAAGGTCTTATGATGACAATGATGACAGTTGGTAATGACGGAAGAGAATCATGGGCTCTGCAGGCCTAGCATGCGCTAATTAACAATTTTTTTCGAGTCGAGAAATAAGTTAATTCTGTTTTGAGTAAAAATTCTCGTATCGGAAAAATTCGTCATGTTGCGCAGACTAGGCCAGCTGATAGATAATTTACGCTCTGGAAGAAGATCTACAAAATACATAAAATATATTTACGAATTCAAGAGAACTACAATCAAATAATAGTTTCTATTAATTTTGAATGAAAATGCAATTTCGTTAGTTTTAAATCTGTGAAATGCATTATTATGTGTATTTATGACGATTACGATACAGCATTATTATATATATTCATAATATAATAAAACGCTGATATTTCATCTGTTTTCCTAAAAAATTTATCCGAAAAACAACTTTATTCTTCCGTCGACAGTGCTGTCAAGTATGTTAAAGTTAAAGGGGCTGGTATTCAACGAACGAATGATTCGCCATCCGTGAGTTGAAGTAGTGCACCAAAAAATTTTTAACTTTTGTAATCCTCAAATCTAGCCTTCTACCCTAAAGAGGACGGGTCCGACTGATTTATCAGATGCATGTTTTTACAACGAGCTCCTATTAGAAGTTTAGTAAATCTCGGTAGTAAATGTAGAGTTCCACAATCCCAATGAGAGTTTTCTCAATTTCTACGAAAACACTCAAATTAAATGACATGTGGTAAATTTTACAACTAGTTATTACCTCTGACAAATGCCTATTTGTTCAAAAAGATGATCATTGCAATGAAAGATTAAAGTACGTTGCTAACGTCTCAAAGTTCACTTTCAAACATGACTTTATTGTAATTTGAATTACCTACACCAAAATCATGTTGTTGAATCTAACTTTAGCCATAAATAAAATGTCGTATGACTTTTACCGCTAAAGTTTATTCGTAATCGACCTTGGCCGGGAGCTACACTTAGGCCTAGCCCTCCTACTAATTAAAAGGGACTTCTCGCTTGCTTCACTGATGACCTTGATTGAAATACCTATCTATAATTTTACCTTTGTTTTGTATTTAACGTTTTTAAGTTTGGTCTTCCCAGCAGTTCATGGATTCATACAATATTATAGTTATGGTTGCGGTCGGTTCACAAAACTTGAAATCCTTTCTATTATTACAACTGATTCTATTTCTGAAATGTATATTCAAAATAAATATCAAAATAATCATGATAATTTTCTTTCTTTTTAAATAGTTTGCTCCGAGGCGGTAGTAAATTTACCTACCTACCATCTAAAATGTTCTAATTCTAAATATATTTCCAAGAAAGTATCTACACTTTAATAAATTTGGAACAAATCCTTATCCAGATTAGTTCCTTAAACTTCAACTCCAACGAACTTATTCCATTACTGTGACATTTCAAAGGCTTAGCTTGCTCGATTATTTATAAAGGTTAAATCAATCGGAAAATTAGATGAAGACAGTCACCGAGAATCCTCTTGAAATGGCAAAGTGCGGCGGATTACGTACGCAGCCTTATGGACCACACTTTACCCTAATTACTCGGCCGTGGCCTACCCTAATCATCGGACAATTCCCCCTATCATTGTAGCAGGCACCATTTCTATTCAATTTTAGACATTTGGCCCGAATCTCACACAGATATTCGGGTTTATACGAGATGACTATTTAGGCCTAAATCAAATTATCCTCACTTATTTATACACACATTATACTACATTTAAATAAGTTACCTACACCATTGTATGAATAACTATATAGGTACCATTTCTTTGACAGTAGGGTCGATGTCGAAACACCGGCAAGCATAATTTATAGCTAAATGGTTCTGAACTGTTAGGCGATTGTGAATGACTGCTCAAATCAAAGCATTGGATAATTTATTATTTTGATAATACTTCTATTAAAACCTTTTGACCTATCACTACACTCACATACATTTTTTATATTGTAATAAATTTACCACCACCAATCAACACCAAACACATTCTCACTTTTGTGGAATTTTACTTGTGACGTGATTTTTTCTGCCCTACTCGGTTCTCCATGGCAACAGACATTAATTAAATTAAAGGATGAATCACACAATACCGTGCAAAGGCAGGGGTATAAATAAAGCTACCATCTTATAAGATTTTATATTCAACGTTAGTTTATTTCGAGGTATTGTGTGTATGATAAAGTTTTTTTTCTGTTTTTTATCTATTTGCGTCAAATCTTAAAATATTCTGCTGCCATAGAGACTACTTACTCTACCTCACACAATATTGTACTTATTGCACGTACTTATCTCTACATTTTAATATTACCGACCTACTACTCCTACTAGACTGATTTAGTGGTACTTTAGTATATTACTCGTCTAAATTGTCTCTGCATTTAATTGTAAACTATTACGTAGAATCCTACTCTTTAAGTTATTAGTTCTAGATAACTTCAACTCTACTGACGAGTGCCATAGAGTTTAAACATCGCTACAACGATTTATCTTTTACGCATTTTAATTATAATTACGATCATTAAATTACTCACGAGTAACTTTATCAATTTTAAATTTATTGGCACGAATTAAAGTTATAATATTCTATATTAAATAGTTTTAGGCTCAAGTTAAAGTTGAAATAAATTTTCTTTCTGTAAACGTTGATTGTTTTAGATTTAAGTAGGATTAATTAACATTGTCCATAAACTTTATTTATTTATAAATTTTGTTATAAATGTTATAGAACGTAGTAAAAAATTCATGCAGTCAAATCTCGTTATGATGCACCGATTGTTACTGTACTTAAATGATAAGTTTTTATAGAGTTAAGGGAGTTTTGGGAGAAAAAGATCATTTGAACTTGTCGAAGCTCACGGATTGCGTCGGTTCGTGGATGAACAAATACGTAGGTATCTGCTACACTGTGTTGTGTCAGCCGCGATGCAAATCGGTGGACGCCGGCGGTTTTCCACTGACGAGCATTTGACCTCACTTGATGGAAACACCTGGAAAAGCTTTGGAAACGCTGCTATTTATATGACACTTTCTGAATACACACTGTTTTTATTTAATTTAATATATGGCACTAAAATAACAAATAATAATATATTTTCAAACGCACATAAAGTTTATAGATTTACTTACCTTTTTAAGGCAATATTGAAACAAACCATTCTATCATCACATTAAATAAAATGTTAAGCATAGCTTAACACTTGTAAATTGAAAGCACAAAGCAGCAAAGGGTTGAGTTTCCAGATTTTTCCTCACACGGCGTCTCTCGATATCGCGCCATGTTATGTAAGTAGTTTGGAGATGTTGTCCCCCGTAGTTGCCCAGTACCCGTGTCCGTGTCACCCACAGCATGTATCCACACCGCACGCCACAAATTAGGTACCTACAGTATGGTTCGCAGGACGTAGAGATGGTTCACTGCACGGTACACTTGGAAAGCGATTCACCAACTCTTCGCTACGTATATGAAATCCAACACTTAAATGTACTTTGTAAAAGGCTGTGCATCAACAGTTGACCTTTACTTCAACAATATATTGTCATAGAAATGTCAATTTATTTTCATATATACAGTAATGAATAACCCTGTATTGTCATAGAAATTACAATAAATTGGTGAAGTAACCAACTTTACCTCTTGACTAAAGAGTCAAAATTCAAAGTTCAATTTTAAATAACCTTAAAAATTCTAGACAATGTAAATGAGCATGACTAAAATTAACATACCAACTTTAATATAATCTAGCTGACTCGACCGCGATTTCGCTCGCGTGGTTCCTGCCTTGATAAAATATAGCCTATGTTCATTCGGAAAGTCCATAATACACATCGGTGAAAATTTTTGAAATGAGATGAGTAGTTTCGATGATTGCCCCAAACATACAAACAAACAAACCAACTTTACCTCTTTATAATATTAGTATAGATAGATAGATATTGATAAATATACTACCTTAGTTACTTAAAGTTAATCTTTTAGGTGAAGTGTGAATCGCTTTCAAATTAATAGACAAACTTGTGCTTACCAGGTAGCATTACCCATCAGAAAATTACTATCACTGGTACACGCAAGGGGTCTACTACCTCCTGTTCCTCTGTCTTCCGCCGTTGGCCCCTTCCACGGACTTATTGAGAGCTAAATATGCAAAAGATGCCTTTTGGGATCTCCTTACCGATATAAATTGGAGTACCTTACCAAATCGATCTGTTACCTATAATTATTTACTGTTTTATTTTTTTGACAGCATCACATCCAATGAATAATTATCAAATGTTTCATAGCTCAAGGTAAACAATAAACACGCTTGAGTTTATGGATTCGTATCCTTTACCTCTAAATGTACCCACTTACTTATTTATCCAAATATTTTCTGCTTTCACATTATCGAAGAATAATGCCTATTTTATTATTCACTCACAATATTTAAGTACATAACTCGAGATAATAAACAGTGAATAAACATCTTAAAGCTCAAAATCTTACGTGAAATTGTATGTAAATAAATAATCTGCTGAGTAACGAGATTTCCTTGCATGAATGTTTAATGTTTATTTTTGTACGGCTTGCTTTAGTTCAGTTTGAGATGAAGTTTGGGAAATATAGGCTGTGAAATTAAAATGAGAAAAGTTCAGTATTTCGGCTGTTTTCCGAACTTTTGTACATGACTAGTATGCAGAGTGTACAGTGTTACTCGTGCCTACATGAAGTAGGAGCACAAAGGTTTTGCACGTTCACATCCGGCTAAACACAAGAGGGATGCCAAGCAGCGCATACATGAGTAAACAAGTATATTTATATATTAAGAACGTTGGAATAATCAACAAAGTGCTCACCGGTTGAATTTAACATGTCTATCTTCTGCATTGACATTTCTGTGCTTCAACTGTAGCTTTGCCTTCGCTTTTGCATTAGTCTTAGGTATATATGTGTAATACTTGTTAGGTTATAAGTATGTTCGCTAATTCGGCAATATATTATGAGTACAATTTACTAATAATAAATGTTCTTTTTCTCTCGGCAGATGTACAAGATGAACACATCTGATCGTCGCAAAGCAATCTTCGATACCCTAGTTATATATATAGGTTAATTTTATTGAATTCTTGATTTGTAAAAAATAAAAGACTCTATTAAATGTTAATTTACAATATGTGTAAGAGATAAAGTGTTCTTATTATGTATTTACGCTTAGTTTAAAAGAATGTAAATGTGAAAGTAGTTTAATATGTTTGTTTGAACTGTAAGCAAATTTAAGCCACACTTGTTTACTTTTAAGGGTTTAAGTCGACATAATAATAATAATTGTATTAAGAATAATATGAGTTTATTGAAATGAAGTGCTGGAATCAACTAAAACTAAAAAGAACACATTAATGTGTAATACATTTGAGTAAGTATCTTAGTGATTTATCAAGCTGAAAAAAATAACGTTTAAAAGTAACTAAAAATATTTTATTAATATTCAAAACACAACAAATTTTGTGACAAATTAGAATAAAATTACTACATTAACAACATATCAGAATTAAATTAAAATATGACACATTTAGTGTTGATTTTGAACATAAATTAATATTGAACTCGATGCAATAGGTGTAATTTATATAGGTATAATTTTCATATTATTTTAAACCAGACTTTAATCTTGGCACAAACGCTGTGATTGTTCTGAATTGCCAAAATAGTTAAATTTTATCTGCAAAGCAAGTAGGAGTCGTTCTAAAGTCATATTTATGAAAATGTTTTTGTTGGAATACATTCCTTATTATTTATTTATTGTTATAACGAGGTTGTTTTAGAATAATAAGGCCATAAAATAAGCTAAACTTAACTCATGAAAGTATGTAGTATTATAATAAGCTAGATAATTTTATCTAAGAAAATTAATTTTGATTTTACAAAATTAGTGAAAGTTAATCCGTCATTTTGTTATAAATTGTTAGATTTATACAGATGTTACAGCACTGCCAAGTTTATGATTGTAAGTTAAGTACTCGTAGAAGGAATCGTTAATGTGAAGATACATAGATATGAGTATGTTTGTAGCTTTTAGTTTGATGTAAATGCACACTTTATGTAGGTGCTCATTATTAGCATTTTAAATTCATACTTATTAACAAAAAGTACCAGTAATTTTACAAGATCAATCTTTGGTGTTCTTTAAACTTATTATGCATGTACTGAAATGCATGCTAATACATTATCGAAGAGCTGATTCAAAAGTATTTTTCACTCTTATTGAATAATTCACAATCTTTTACTTTTGAAACAACCGAAATAAAATTCATAACTTCTATTCATACTAAAAGTAGAAATATAGCAAAAATAAAAACGTTTTTAATTTTATTGGTATTACATATTTTAACAGTTAGACCTAAGTGGACTTAAAATCGTGAGTCTGGATACACGTGCAGTAACCATAGGTTTTTATTTGGAATATGTAATACACAAGTTAATGTACAACTTTGTATATTTTATGAAACCACAGCATTGTTTTCTTAGATCACATAAATGTTATGAAATGGGTGCATTCACTCTCCACTCTGCTCTAGATCGAGACATTCTCCGTCTACATCAGATGCATTAATCATTTTTCATCGGAAGATTTGACTGCATGAAAATTAATCATGTTCACAAAATATCACCGTTACTGTTATTAAAAAAATATCTATTATGTTATGAAAGTGTAGGTAGAAAGAAATCGTTGACATTTCATAATTTTATTGCATATTTTCAAAGTAATCTACCTGCTCAGTGAAGCTGAACATGGGAGAGGAAGAACTCATTTAGAATGTTAGTTAATATTTGTAAGCTTCAACTAATTAGGAATGTTACTTTCCTGTAATCTTTACCTTGGTTGTATCGACCATCACCCGTGTCATCACTCTGTAAATAAACAGTCATGGAATGATCTGAATGTACACAAAATATTTTATTTACCAATCCCTATAACTTCCCTGAAAGCCCTTGCATAATTAATGCAATTTCTAGAGTCACAATTTACTTGTGATTTCTGAAGATAAATCTAGGTATTAGTGTTCGAAGAGTTAACTTTTTAGAAACCACTAATATCCATTCTAAAGTTCCTCTAAATCCTAACAAACAATGTTAATAAGCTAAGCGATCGACCATAAATATCCCTGCGTCATGATTTTACTACAATAATGGCGCGACCACGTGTCGGCGACAGACCCTAGGATAACGGGCCTTGTTAAAGGTTTCCCACAAACATAACGCAGGAGATGTCTACAAAATGCTGTTAACACCGTAAAACTTAGGAGAATAACCATCACATTATCTTCTTGTTAGCTTCTTGTCTTAAATAAAGTATTTATGTATAGGAGGCTAAGAGGCAGATATTGATACAAGACCTTTTAGAGCTAAGTGACCATACAGCATTATTCAACACATTTTGCCCACTCCCAGCATGATATCAAATTCCAAAGTACAAAAAAATTAAGCATTGCGGTAAACATCGTTAGCGTAATTCAAATTCAAATTCTAAATAATACTTATCTTTATCTTTGGAAGAATCTTTGAGGATGGATAAATCCCTGTATGACCACATCTGCCTCAATACCCTCCCACTAATTTCGACACTGAACATACATTTTCCTATATAATGTGAAACGTGTCAGAGCAGTCGAAACATCAACAGATTAGTTTCAGCACTCATCAACGGAGATCTTTACGTTACGAGCTAAAAGCAATTTGTTGTAATAGCAGGATGGCTATGATTGAAGGGATAGGAGCAGCGGTCATAACGCGTACCTTATTGAGGCGCCCTCAAACTTTGTTAATTGCATTGCTGGACCTTCCAGGCATCAAAGACGACATCTGTTACTCTTAGGGCATTTTGTAAACTTTGTAAAGACAATCGTGGTTTTGTCCCTTCTTGTTGGAGAAAAACTTTACTATGTTTTAAAATGATAAATGTATAAATAGAGAAAACTCCGGTGCATATATCTAACTTTCATGAAGGTATAGCTGCAAACATTCAGTGCTTGATATAGTAAAGACGCGCGATATATGTCCAAGTTCCTAACAATGTTAATAGATTAACTGTGGATTACTCTTCCAGCTCTAATGAAGTTCCGTTTTCCTTCATTCTCCTGCTGTTACCGAGTTAACTTAGGATAACGGTCCGTTAGAATAATGTGAAGCTATTTCTATTTAGCAGACAATACTTTGGCTTCGATTTTACAAAATTATATCGTAAGTACATGACGTTTACAAAATTAGGAAATGGTTTAGTCAGTCAGTAATGAAAGCCATAAAATGTAAGAGATTAATAAAACAGATTTCAGTTTTGAAATCAAAAAATATTATCAACTTTGTATGCTGACTGTACCTGTACTATTACAGAATTAATAATAAAAGCACTCTAACACATATCGGGGTAAAGGTTTTCGTAGCTACTGCCGTCCGGGATTAGTTAATGTGTGCATACATTTTACGTTGAAGGACCGGAAGTGTCCGACACTGAAGCGTGTGAACGAGTTTATATAAAATGTATGCAAGTTTTTTCCCGTCCTGGGGCTCAGTCTAAGGATCGTATTCAGAGTCTTCACTCAGACTTGAATCTAAGCTCAAGCAACGATATTTGACAGTTTTCTATAGAAACTGAGTGATGAATCACCGCTTGAGACACCATTCACGCTTACCTACGAGCGAGACTCCGACCATAATACGTGTGCTTAGCGCCTTATGAAGAGCTTCATGCAACCAAACATTTAAAGTAAGTAACTGTACTTAATCTATATTCATTGCCATGAAAAGTTTCTAAGTACCTACCTACCATATATTAGGTACATAGAAACTTTTCATTTCTAACTACTAAATTAAGACGTTGACAAATTACAAAAAACAATATAAAAAAGGACAAAATGTGAAACATTTAGAAATTCAATTCATATTCCATCAACGTAATGGACATGGCTCAGACGATAACCTAATCTCGTTTCTGACGATTGAATAGATTCAACGCTTTCTTCCATTTGTCATAATATCGTCGTCGCTTGAAAATCTTTTTAACAATATTACGTCATCTCATTTATAATGTTATAGCAACCATTCTCAAAATGCCCCCAGCTCTACCGAGGAAATAATTGAATATGATAACAACAAAAGAAAACCTTAGTAACGAAAATAACGCTGCTTTCCTCGGAAGGCCTCGGGTTAACAATACAACGGATTCTGATAAAAATAAATTCTTATGATAGCGCAGCTTATTACAAGATAAAGGGAAGGTATAAAAGAAACCGACACCTTCTATGCTAAAGCTGCTTACGAACACACTACTACTTATGCTTATTTATAAACATACATAGGTAGGTACATGTACAAACTCACACAGGTGCTAAATAACATGCGCATAGTATAATTTACTTATTGACAAATTAGGTACTCCAAAAGGTCAAAAACTGTTTCAAACTAGATTCGTTTTCATAAAAGTATCATAAGTAAGTGGGTAGGGATATAACTGTAGTCTATCTAAAAGTGAATGTGCTTCTTGGTGGGATAGGCTCACTATAAACGATGTCAAGCCTCTGAGGGTAAACATACCTACTATGTCGATTTGAGGTTATCCTTACATTGCGGAGGTGGCCGGTCGTAAAGTGCGACGCGTTATGCTATTTCACTTTGCGATATATCTTGTAGGATTGCGAATAATGTTTTTTCAATTTAATATTTACATTACTTTGTATATATATAATTGAAAAACATTATTCGCAGTCTTCTCAGATCAATTACAAAGCGAAAGATAGCCTTTATATAGGTTAGGAGGATCGATTTGACCAATGCGGGTTCAAATCCCGTCAGAATCGAACATTTTGACAAGACTTTTCATTTACATTGTCTTTTTATTTCAAAGGAGAATCTCACAATCCCGAGCACATGTTTAAATAACAGAACATCATAATCTGACCCGCTAAAAATACTCTTGGCAAAGTACCTACTACCTACCTAAACACAACATGCTCGGAATTCAAAATTTATGTAGGTATTTATTTGTTTAAGCAACGCCTACATAATTACCCATTGTAAAAAAAACATTGTAATAATAAGAAACACAAATATAAAAGAACTTTAATTCACATTCGGACGCTTGAATGTTTCATATTGACGAGGTTATTGCGTAGTTTTACAGTGGATCGCAACTGCGGCGTGGAGCTGAGCCAAACGTCCGTCGCAGGCCCAATAATTAAGTTACAGAACGAACACACGTGATTTACGCCAGATGATGCAGATTACTTATACGTTATGTGATATTCAGGAATTTTACAAATGATGCGTCGTTTTAAATGAATCCTGATTACCTATGCATTTCGATCCAGCAGAAAAACGTTAATTTCTGTTCTGAAAAAAATCTGAGAGATTTGATTTGATTTTGAATTAGGTATTTATTTTACTATCGATTAACTGAAATTATAAATACTGGAGCAAAACAATGTCCAAATAAAATATGTATTAAATATTTTGTAGCTCGACATCAGAGAAATGAACTATAAAACTCGGTCTGCAAAGCTGTATGTTATGTAAGGTACGACATATCCACGTCACAGTGGTTTGTTGCACACTAGCACTGCTTCTCAGTTCCCCAGATTCAGATAAGTGGGTCACAGCCGAAAAAGCATGTGAGATTCTACCGATTGTTATCTCCTGAATTGTTTACTTAGGCTATAAAAGTAAATAGAAGCAGGTGGTCCCGATAAAAGCTGTTTGTCAAACGCAATCCGAATCGTAATTTACTTTTAAGTCCCTCACTTTACGGTCGCTCTTGTTTGCTAAGTGTCTGATAAGATTGGAGAAATATCAATTTTCTTATTATCTGAAACTTTTATATTGTTAGCATTTAATTAATTTACTTATGGGTACAAAAGGAATATACCTACTCATTATGGCATAATGCTCTAAATCTCTGAATGCCTACAAGGTATTTGGCACACGCCCTTTGGGGGTCAGCTCAAAACGATAAACAGACGTTGAACACGAAATTCAATTTCCAAAGTATAAGCCCCGTATGACGTACATACCTACCTACACACGACTTTTTCGACCCTGTTTATTTGGGTCAAGTCTAACGATGACAAAAGTTTTTACACTTCTTTTGTTGTAAATCTGTGTGCATAGATTTGTCCTTGGAAACACAACAAGTGAAAAACAAATGACGTCTCGGCCACCGTGATCAAAAACTTTTGTTTGGCTTATACAGGTAGCTAGCATTTATGATCACGAAGAGAATTCACGTCATTTGACAAACACGTAACAGACTCACATAAGTGTTTTTGTATCTACAAACCTATTGCGATTATTAATTAATTATGTAAGCTTAATAATAACTGAAACTCTAACTTGCAAATCTCATCGCGTCACTGATGTCATCGTCAAAATAGCTGAAGTACAAATATAATAAATGTGACGAAATATAATTAATGTGTGACGAAGAATACGGTTTTTATCTTCGTTATCCAGCATACAAAAGCAACACTATCCAAATCCGTAATTTCACAATTCCTTACGCCCACAAAACAGGGATTTACTCATTGAGAATTCTTAGTTCGTTCTAAGATATAAGGAAGTTATGTCTCTCTATCTACATAGCATTATACTAATCATACTAAAAGCTAGAATTCTAATACGGAATCAGAATTATTGCGGCAAAAAGTTCAATATTTCCGTCAGATTACGGAGCTGAGCTAATAAACAAACCTGCAAATGGGTAAGCGAGAGGGAAAATAGGATTACTTACTCCTTTATCAGACTCAGCCAGGCGTCCTAAACAAATTTGTCCACAATTGAATTTGCTCGGAAAATTAAAGTTATGGTGCAATGACTGGAATTGTGGGCAAGTAAGTTAAATAAAGTAGTGTGATCATAAGCTTAATAACATTAACGCTCGGTATCACGCAATGTAACAACTACATTGACCCTTATTATGTACGATGTCTAGGATGATTTTCAGTTATCCCGTCTGGTACCTAGATATAAATAAATAAATATCCTAGAAAATTCCACACAGCATCATCTAATCCCAAGCTAAGCAATTTAATGCTTGTATTATGGTAACCAGATGACTGATCCATTAAATAGATAAGCACATTTTTTTGTGTAGGTAAATACATATTTATTATTAATAGGAAACACCCAGACTCGAGACAAATATTTGCACAGATATTGCAAACATTTTGTCCCGCAGCGGGGATCGAACCCGCTACCTCTGCTTCTCTGGCGAGCTTTCGCCCACTGCGCCCCAGAGGTCGTAATATAAATGGGAAAGAAAGCAAATGTTAATATGGAACAGGCGATTTTTCAACATCTGTCAGGTTATATTGGAACATCTAAAAGCATTTCTATTGTGGCTTTCAGCTTCGAGTTTAAATGCCAGCGATCTAGAATATTTCAAGTCTGAATTATTTAGGTAAGTATCTCATAGTAGCTTTTCTCGTAAATTGGTATTGAATTTTGTCAACCCACCCTTGTCCGTACGAGCATCATAGGTCCGCGTGGACCCGAGGCGTGACCTTCTAAATTATTAATGAGGTGAACTCTCAAGTTTCCCCTGTTTACTATTATTTAAGGGCCATAAAAGTTGGCAACGATTATTTTTATGTGTTATTCTTTGAAAGAGAACTTTAATACGGACGGTCTAAATTTTAGACCGTCCGTATTAAAGTTCTATTAAAGTTTAGACTCTAAAATAATCTTTGATGCGGACAAAAATAAGATGTATAAAAATGACACAAAAAAACCTGTTACTTGTTAAATTTGTTGTAAAATGTTTGCAACATTTGTATATCCTTTACTTATATTCCTAGGCTATAAAAGCTTTAAAAAGGAGCTTATTCACAAGGTCCTGCCTATATTTAACCCGGCTTGCGTTTCAGGTTATTTAGTACCGTAGCGCGGCGGTAACACGTAAAATATTTAAACCGAAGCGCGCTAAAAGCACGTACAGCCTTCAAATACCACCGTTGACTGTTTTTATGGAACCCCACTCATAATAAATGTACCGCGGCTTTCACACGAGCTTAACAATAAATTCCGCTAAGTGCGAGTTGTCCTAGCCATGAAGTAATTCCGTACAAACATAGAAAAAAAATCAAAACTTTAAAAGGGACTTTAAAAGGGTCTGGGCAGTTTAGTTTCAGGTACTTACGAATTCTACTGGAAACGGCTTCCAAAATATAATTTGTGACGTACTTATTTCAATTTAACAATAACTGACAGGTCTAAAGACATAGTTTTGAGTTGCATGTTTGGTAAGGAACTTTGAAAACGTTTAAACTTAATCGTGTTATTTACGAGTATATTTAGTTGTAGCCTTGCAACAATTATGCATTTGAAACAGCTATACAACTGTTACACGTTATTGTATTTATAGGACGTTATTAATGTTAGTAGTGTTCATGTAAATGAATACAACCTATTCAGATCACATAAAAATAATAATTATCAATAAAACTTACTCTTAATCGAAAAAGAGTTCACTCGTAGGTATTTTGAAATATAATTGATATTCCTTTCGATAAATGTAATCCAGCTAATATTATAAAGGTGAAAGCTAGTATTTATATAATAATGAAATGTGTGTTGTATGTTTGACATTGTAAGATTTGAACGTTATAAAAATAAACATAAAGTTATTTGAGTTTTGAGTGAAAACTTTCAAAGAAAATCGAAGATGAATCGCTGCGTTAATTCGCTAAAAGAAAAGATTTTTCCACTTTAGCATCACACAATTAAAAGTTAAAAACCCAATTAAAAGTTCGCCATTGTACCTACAACTTGGCGATTCTTGTAACAATCTTTACAGTTACCACTAATGGCTCTCAGGCGTTATTTAATGTTACCTCTCTAATAATGGTCTCATAGTGTATTGTATTTTTAAGTGGATCTGAGGACCCTTGCCTTGGAATCGTGGCATCCGAGTACCGTCTGTAAGGAGAAAATGTACCTCAATTTGTACGCAACTTTGGAACATAGTCTCGTTACTACTAAAATAAACTACTAACCTTATATATTATATATAAGTTTAGTATAGTTGATACTATTTGGGACAATGTTTTATATAAAATTGACTAGAAACAAAATGTGTAGGTACACACGAAAATACATTTTTCTATGACTAAAAGATTTAAAATATTATTCCTACTACACTTTTTAGGAAAACAGTCGTGATCATATTCATTTCATTAAATTTTTCTAAAACTACGTTACTTTTGCCAGATGTATAAATATTGGAGCTTTGCCTAAAAATTTATTGTTATTTTAAAACTTTTTGCTATTATGCTGTGATGTCCACTGATGTTAGTTTAGGAAACTCGGACTTCAAACGCGTAAATATTGAACCACTGTGTGCGTATCACAAATGAACTGGAAGTCAATAATGCTATAACAACAGTTCGTCCTGAGGGAAAGCTGACAATGAAATGTAGACCGTCGCGTGTTGACTCTGGCTTGTATTTAATTGAAACTGAGATATCCAGCAAACAGAAAAATCAATTACTCTCTTCAGTTTCTTCTTAGAGGCTCGTAAAGTTTGTTCTATATAGGGCTGATTTATTTTCGCTAAAGGTTACACGTGGAGGTAAAATGTGAATCGTTTTTATATTGTAGCTACAAATTACAAAGAGATAAAGCTTGTTATATGTAGTTACTAGACATTAATATGTACCACAACGCTAAACTATCTTATCATTAGTTTTATGCTTTATGCCTGAAAACTGGATATTCGGTTCTGTATTTATTTCAATCACATTCATGCGCCTATTGTCCGCTTGCCACATGACTGCAACACAATCAGACCCAATACATCCATGTGAATAGTGTAAATTAGGCTGCATTGGATTTATGGAAAATATTATAACAATAGGCTCTTTTTAAAGCGGATATGAAAAGGATGAAACAATACGTTCCATGTTGACCTCAACGACGTAGTGAGTTGTTGTCCTACTGTGATGAAATGTTTGCCATTAGCAATTGTACAGACAACCATAACTAATTTAATCTATTCGTCTTAAATAATAAATATCAACCATTATAAATTTCAGATGAATTAAAATTAACAAACAACACCGATTGTAGCTAATTAAACCCATCCTTAAATACAAACTTAATGCTTGTATTTATCTGATGATGTATGATAATTATTGTATTTATAATTTCTTTAACTGCTTTTCTCAAAATAAAATGAAATAAATAGTGCAACGTGTCTCACAAATCAGACTAAACTTGTTACAAAACATTGACGTCACTAACGAAAAAACCATTATTTACGTACCAAGCGCTAAAGACGGGCACATCCGGATGTAGACAGATGAGAATTGAGCTAGCTCCGAGAGCTAGTTTCCGATTGAGCCTCGCTGGTTACAAATACACATACCGACGGCACGATCATGTACACGATGAGCTAATCCATAGAACACGTCTCCATGTTTCCAGCATCTGCATGCAGTAACATAGACCAGACGTTCTCCTAACATTCATTTTTTTTATTTTATATTCTCTATTTCAAATTGTTACAAAAAAAACAGAAAAAAACCATGTAATTTTTTAACCCAGTTTATAGAAAGTGTTGTCTGTATTTTCAGCAGTCTTTATGTTGAGGTAAAGGTCCTATCGTCACATACTGGCAATATTTTGTAAGTACTTTTTATTAGAATTTCAGTCTGTCCACACAAACTGAACCTTTTTTTATATACATTTTCAATCTATCTGTGGAAACTTGTAATTGGCCCTCAGCAAAGTACAATGTTCCTTACATGTGTATTTTTTGTCAATATTGTATAATTTTTGTCCTAGCTGTAAGTTTTCCAAAAATGTTGAAAATAAAATAAAAATAGAGACATTATAAAAAGGATTTGAGGTTCGTCAAGGGTCATGGACCGCCGGGTTTGATCGTCTGTAGAAATCCTTAGGCTGTGACATGCCACAAACCACTCACGAACTGGAGGATTTATTTCGTCCAGCAAACTTCTAAATTAATGGATGACTGTAACTTATCGGACGAAGTTTGTAATTGGACAAACAGACATAAATATTAGACCTGTGAAATAGCCAATGTGCTATGTTATCTTGCTTGAACAATAGTTTGTACGTTTGAGACAGCGCTGTGCCGGAACACCACAATATTGACCACATTATTATTAAGTGTATACTGTAGTATACAAATTAAATAGAAAATATCGAATTTATAAAAACTAATTAAGTTAAAGTTTCTTGTGTGTTTCTTTCTTTGTTCCTCAATAAATGTAAATAGCATAAGGATAATGTAGAGGTATAATCCCACCTAGGCCAGCACTGTAAAGAACGTACGTTTCTTATGATTTTAAGTTCACATAGTCTATAATAAGTCATTATGTTTATGCAGTTTAAAGCATACCTACTTTAGTTTGAAAAAAAAATGAACTAATAGTTATCTATTTACAAAGAACACAAAAAAACGACTAACTACAAAAAAACTACTTTAGTTATTAAAATTAGGCTGTTTTTCTGAGCTTTTATCCAAATTTTCCGTTATTATGAAGCAGAAATTACGCCAATGTTTATATAGGTTTAAGAAGTTTATTCTCATAAAAACACAATGGTACCTACACTTAATAATGAGAAACAAGAAAATTATTCTAAATAAGTAATTCCAAATTATATCGTTAAAGTAAACGGTCTGGGTAAATAAATAAACAGCTTTATTCCAAAGTTTACAAAACCATAGGCAGTGATTGTTGTTTTTATACTGAATGTAGGTAGGTATTCCTTAAAATGAAACAGGCGTTTTGACCTTGATTCTAAAACTCTATAGATCACAAATAAAATATTAATGAATTGTATTTTTTCAGATTAAGTATTATGGGTGTGTAAGAACTTATGATAGCAAAACTAGAGAATAAAAATTGTTAAATGTTCGACACGGGTTTTGTTAACTGCTAACCTTTATACATTTTTTGAGAGCATGAAAGGTAACCGCTAATATATTGGTATTTAGATGACCTTGATATAGTTCCGACATGAGAATACAAAAAAGCATGGCAATTTCGTAAAGGGTAACTTTTATGGGCTAAAAGTACTAACTTTGTGTTAACTAAATAGCCCAACGAATACTCGAATACTCTATACAGATAGAGGATTTTTCCTCTACCTTTTAAGATGTTTGAGAGATACATAGGTACTTTGAGGCATGTCTATAAACATTTAAATTTACAGTTAAATGTAACGTGAAATTGTTAAATGTTCATTTAACTGTAATAGGTTGCAAATTAATGTTTACCTACTGGGATTTCTTACCAATTTTTTTTAGCTGTGTAGAATTTGTTCAAATTTATATTTAATTTTACGATAACGAACAATTTTGATGTGCCGCCGGGCTTCTTAGCCAACATCAGATCGAATCCAGTAATATTATAATTCTCAGTGGTAAATGACTATAGTTGAGAGTTTAACTGAACCTACACTCTACAGCTTACACTATTTCTCAATTGAGCAGAACATAAGCTAGGTTTAACCTAATTAAGTGGGCTATATGCCTAACGTATCATGGATCCACTGAATACTACCACTAACGGATTATCTACATTGTTATGAATTGAATATTAAATAAATAAATAAATATCCTTGGACATTCCACACAGCGTCATCTAGTCCCAAGCTTAGCAATTGAATGCTTGTGTTATGGTAACCAGATATGACTGATATACTACATAGATAGATACAGTTTTTTTTTTGTAAATACACATAGATACAATACTACATACATTATTATACATAGAAAACACCCAGATTCGAGACAAATATTTGCAGATCATTCAAACACTTCTCCCGCGGCAGGAATCGAACCCACAACCTCTGCGTCTCAGGCGAGCCTTCGCCCACTGTGCCACAGAGGTCGTCAAAATGTTGAAGTTATCTGTTTTAATTGTGCGTAGGTAATACATTGTCCATAGTTGTCTCACAACGGCTCTGACAGTGAGAGCAGTGCTTAGATAGAAAAGGCTAGCGGAGCACTTAAATCGTCCACTCATCTTAATCGGTCTTATCTACTGGAAATACGTGGTTAAGTGTGAAACTGACTATAAACTTAGTTTAGTTCCTCACCAGACTTCAAGGTGAAGGAAGTGAAACCTCATGGTATCGAAATTGTCAGAAACGAAAAATCTATAAAGTTAAGTTAACCATTCAGCGAAAAATCACTAAAACAATAACACAAAACTTGAACTCTGTATACTCTATATCCAACAAATAATGTTTCAACTTTGTTAATTACTGTACGCTTTCATTTTGTAAATACCTAAGGCATTTTCATCTTCATGTAGATGATAAATACAGTGGCAGGAGGCCAATCTATGCCTACACTTTAACGTACGCTGTAGTGCATTTTCATGAGGTTATGATGAATAATCATCACATCGGTATTACATTTTGAGCATTTATTTAATTAATTAATTTTAAAAACGCCACTGTATCTTTTTGGTATAAGTATTAAAATTTGTATTTTTTATTAAAGTTTAAGCTATTCTTTTCTTAGAAGATACTTACTGTGATATATAAAAAAAATATGTTCACGACGGTATTCCCAAGATAAAATAGATAAATATTTCACATCTTTTTCAATACATGTATTTCCTTATTATTTATCCCTTCGTTTGGCATCATACAAGTATGGAGTATTTATTTTTTCACATTTAGTCAGTTCGATTCCCAAACAAAATACGCTTTTTTTTTAATATTTTATGCAGAATTAAATATAAAAATAATAATATAAAATCTATAACGTTAGCAAAATATTATTATTATTATATTTATAGCAAAATATCCTGGGTAAATGTATAAAAACATACCTTAGTCACAGTCGGGTAAAATGTGAGTTACATATTTGTTTAAATTTCCGTATTGTTTTTTTTTATGGGTTTTGTTTTGCATTTGTTTTTTAAGGAAATGTTTACCGGAAGTAATATATAGTAAATAAATTATTATTTTGTAGATGAGTAGGTTCTTATAACATAACAAAGTAATAAAATAACTAAGTACATAAAATAAAATTAAAAATATGGAATATTGTCGCGACTATTCGATAATATTCCATTTCTACTATTCGATAGTATTCCCGGATGCAGAAGGCATAATATTATTTTTATATTTTTAGAATTTTTTTAGAAAGAACATTAGATGTCATATTCTACCGTAGGTACATAGGACAAAGTAAAGAGCTTGTTTTCTTTTTTCTACTTCGCATTAACATACATATCCCTAGGCTACTCTAAAATGAATTTCCCCTTTAACATTTCAGAGCAAATGCAATAACAAACTTAATTAATCGATGGCGGAGTTTGTTTTCTAGAGATAGGACAGTTGCAGTTAGTTTCTCTACCTCGACTAAACAACTGCTTGTGACCTTAAGGCTTCGGCCCTGTACGAGCTCCCCATACAAACGTAATACCATAACCATTTGAAATTTGTGCATATCTTCAGCATAGTATGGTATTATTCGTATTAGGATAGCATTTATCTAGGTCTCTGCCAGAAGCTTTTTTCAAAATACTTAGCTAAAGTGAAATTAAACCGAATCGCATTTTGCATATTTTTACATCATAGAAGACATGTTTTCTTTATATTTATTTAGTATTAAACACTAGAATATTTTAAGTTTCCTTCTGTTAGAAACATAGCTTATATGGTCTAGTAACAGAAAAACAACACTGTGTGAAGAATAAAAACAATTTTCAGTCATAATTTTTGGGACTACGGGAGACAACCAAATTTCTTGCAAAATAGCTATGCACACACATACTAGTGCCAACTTTGAACGAAAACACGATTGTAAGAAATTTGCTTTCTTTTTTATGGCCGTTCCGTAACCCGTTCAAATAACGAAGAGCACTGAAAACTCTATAGAGCTATACTAAAGAAGGACACTCCGACATAGACGGAATATAGTAAGAACGAATGAACGAACGTAAGAACGAAGAAGTACACCGTCATCAATCATTTTAATCTGTGTCAATTCAAAAACTTCACAAAGTCTTGTTTGTTTCGTACATACATTTTTGTTATAAAATCGCTAATAAGAGGCAATTCGGAGTGTCGCAAAAGCTAAACTAAACTAACTAAAATTATTGCCATCCTTTTTATTCCCATCGCTAAGAATGCATGCGCCTAAGAAGTAGGTACTTACCTACCGACAATGCCTCTAAGACGCACCCCTCCACCGCAAGCGAAGTCGCCTAAAACAGCCATACCTCTGTCTCCTACGAGTATGATAAATATCCCACCTCTTCAACATAGCTCTTCTGAGCCAAGTCTTAACGCTGAGCAGGCCGCTGAGTATGGTACTCCAAGGGGTAGTACGCCAATTCTGAACCTCAGAAGTGCAAAGCGTAAGCGGTTGGAGTGTGACGATGAAACCCTAGTCTCCTTCATGTCCGAAATGAAACTGATGTTTTCAGACTTTCAAAGGGAACAAAACGAAAAGTATCAGAGGCTTATTGCAGTTGTGGATGATTTTCGATCGGCTGTCGACTTTTTAACGTCCAGGAACGATGCGCTCATAGATCAAGTAAACCGACTTGAGTCTGAGAGAAAAGACACTCTTCAATATATAACTACGTTAGAAAACAAACTTGAGGGCTTCGAGCGCAGCAGCAGGTCAACATGTTTAGAGGTGAGGAACCTTCCCTCGTCACAACCTGAGACAAAATCCTCTCTTGTGGATGCGGTAATCAACGTGGGCAGGGCCTTGAATGTACAGATCCAGCCCTCTGAGATAAAAGACGTATTCAGAATTCGTACTAAGGATCCTGCCCAGAAAACTGTTATAGTGGATCTAACAAGCGTACTGCTGAAGGAAAAGATAATCTCAAATTACAGACGGAATTACAAGGGCAATAATAAGTTAACGACTGAAAAATTGAGAATTTCTGGGCCTGCTAAGCAAATATTTATTTCAGAGAACTTAACAGCTAAAGGGAAGAAACTGTTCTTTCAAGCCCGTGAGTACGCAAAAGAGAATGAATACAGATTTTGCTGGGTCTCGAACGGAAAGATCTTCTTGCGGCAGCGGGAAGGTGCACCACCGCTTCGAATACAAAATGAATCAGACCTCGCAAAGCCAATCGATAAGTGACTAGTCTCTGATTCTCTTTCTCTTTTTTACACTGCTCTATCCAATAGTGTATCTAGCTATGTAACTCTAGTTTGTAAATTGATTGCGACACGCGTATCCTTCTTTGTACACACCTACACCCACCTCACTGCACACACTAAACACTATACACACATACACACATCTCACAAAATCTACTTTCTGCCTTTGAATGTCTCAGCTTTAAATGGGAGCCATCTCACCCTAATTGATTTTCAATACCATGCCTATGTGTCTGCTGTCCCCTTGCTTACCTTCAACCTCAACAATGGATGATATAGCCACTGCGAATGAGATTGAACATATCTCTCTTTCTGACTCTTTTATCTGCTCTCCTGAAAACGCCTATCAATACATAGAGCCCAACAATACTCTGAAATTACTACACCAAAACATAAGAAGTATCAACTGCAACTTTGACGCTCTGACTGTTTTGATTCATAGGATTAGACTAGACCTTGACGTCATAATACTCTCAGAGTGCTGGCTAAGTAAATGTCCCTCCCTTCCTTCCAAAGCTGGATTTAACACCTATGCTTCCAACTTTAAATCACAAAATGAAGGTGTCGTGGCATTCGTTAGAGACTCCCTATCCTGTAAAGTTGTCTTCCCTTCAATCGCTGACTCAAACTCTCTACTGTTGAAATTTGATAACACGATTGCGGTACTAGCTATTTATCGCTCTCCATCCTTTGACAACATAGACGGCTTCCTTAGTACTCTTGACAGCACTCTAACTGAACTGAATAAATTCCCCACCACAGTAATTGTCGGAGACATCAATATTAATATTTTGCCAAACGCTGGTACCCCTAAATCAGATGAGTACTTAAACCTTGTTTCATCTCACGCTATGCTTCCTACTCATGTTTTCCCTACTCGTCTTAAAAGTTGTATTGATCACATTATTTTAAAATCCCCGTACTCCGCTGTAACACTAGTCCTAGACTCCCACATTACTGACCATGCCCCTGTCCTATTCTCTATTAAAATAAATTCTACTCGCAGTTCTCATAAAACCACTACCTCCAAACTAGACCTAGTTGCAATTGACAGAGAAATTGAAAGAACTGATTTCTCCCCAGTCTTACTGTCAGATAGTGCTGACGAAGCTGCTGAAATGCTAGTCCAACTGCTTTCGACCATAATTCAAAAGCACAGCTTATATTTAAAAGTGTCAAGTAGAAAGCGCATAAAAAAGCCCTGGATCACCCCAGGTCTCTTGAGGTGCATCCGGCATCGAGATCGTCTCTACCGTAAGTTGATAAAAGACAAAGAAAATTTAACTCTAAAGCTAGTATTTACGCGATACCGTAACTACTGTAATAATTTATTAAAGAAGGTAAAGCGAGATTATGAGCGTAGCGAACTCCAAAAAGCCAGGAATAGTTCAAAGGCCACTTGGAATATAATTAAAAAAATGGCTAACCTCAATCGTAAGCAAGCATCCTCTGATGAATTGCTTACTATATCTGCAGATACTAATACCTCTCTCGACACAGTAAACAGCTATTTCGCTAACATAGGCAAAGATCTAGCCTCCAAAATTTGTAAACCCGATATCGCTTTCCCATCTAATGCTAAAAACACCTACTCTAATCCTCTTGACTCTATGGCCTTATTACCAACGGACAATGTTGAGATCGATAACATTATTACTAATTTGAAAAACAAATGTGCTGTTGGCTGGGACGGAATACCTACGTCTGTATTAAAAAACTCCAAACAAACTTTAATCCCTATATTAACATTTCTCTTCAACCTATGCATGTCTGAGGGTTATTTCCCTAATGTCTTTAAGAAAGCCTTAATACACCCAATCTACAAAGGTGGTGACAAAAACAATGTTAGTAACTATCGCCCAATTTCTGTCCTTAGCGTTTTGTCAAAAATATTTGAAAAAATTATAAATAAGCGACTTGTAAAGTTTATCTCTGATACAAATATCCTATCTAATAACCAATATGGCTTTCGAAGTTCTAAATCTACGGAGGATGCTGTTATTGAGCTAACTTCGTCAATAGCGTATAACTTTGATAAGAACCTTAAGACAATAGGCATCTTCCTTGATTTAACCAAGGCTTTCGACACAGTGTCTGTACCTCTCTTATTAGATAAACTTACCAACATTGGTGTCAGAGGTCACGTAAATGACCTTTTTAAAAGCTACCTGACCAACCGGCGACAAAAAGTTGTTATTAACAACCTAGTTAGCCAGGAAGAGACGATTGAATTTGGAGTCCCACAGGGAAGTGTGCTGGGTCCTACACTTTTTCTGATCTATATAAACGACCTCTGTAAGATCTCCCTTCCTAATTGTAAGTTCGTCACCTACGCAGATGACACTGCTCTTCTAGTTTCTGGTAAGAGCTGGGCGGAAGCAAATGCTATTGCTGAGTCTGCGTTAAATGTGGTTCTTAAATGGCTCGCTCATAATCTCCTTACCCTAAATATAACTAAAACAAAATTTATCACCTTCTCCCCGTCATCTAGAACACAACCTTCCTCACTCACACTCCATGTCCACTCATGCAGTAATTTAACCAAATCATGTCAATGTCCTGAACTAGAAAAAACTGATAGTATTAAGTATCTAGGCGTCTGGTTAGATAAACACTTGTCATGGTCACCCCATATTGAATGCACTGTCTCCCGAATACGTAAACTAATTTATGTGTTTAAAATCTTAAGGAATAGTGCTGATTTTCATTGTTTAAAAATGATCTACTATGCCCTTACTCAATCAGTTTTGTCATACTGTATAACCGCTTGGGGTGGCTCAATAAAAACTACCATGATTAGACTGGAAAGAGCGCAAAGGGCAGTCCTAAAAGTCATGACCTCAAACCCTAGACGCTTTCCCACTTCCACCCTTTACGCAGACTGTGGTGTCCTTACAGTACGTCAGCTGTTTATTGTATCGGCAATCTTGCGGAAACACAGGGAACTCGTATATGATCCCCACTATATGAACAAAAAGCGTCGGTCTGACTTGGTCTGTAAAATTGAACCACGCCGTACGGCAGTTGCTGGTAGACATTTTCAATATTTAAGCTCCCAGCTCTACAACAAAATCAACAAGAAAATTAAAATCTACCCCCTATCCCTGTACAAGTGCAAGATCTGCTGCTCAAATTGGCTCCAAACCCTATCCTACGAGGAAACTGAAGATCTCCTAATCATCCCAACTTAATCTTAAAATTCTTTCATTCTATTCACTCTCTCGCTTACAAACATAATAACCCCCCCTTGTAGCTTAGAGACCCGAATCATAAAGAAAAAACTCACAATCAAATTCACATAATGTTACTACACACATACATACACACACACATACACACACACCCTCTCACACACACACACACACATATTCTCAATTTCGCATTCAATCATTTAGTTCATAATTATTATTATTATTTTTTATAGCGTCATAAGGTAGCTTACGTTTTTTATTTTCTATTTTTTATTCCATTCCATTAGAACTCAGTTATTCTGTTTTTTCGCTTTTTTTTATTAGTCATTTAAGTTTTTCTTCTTTAATTAAAGGTTTAATCCGCTTGGTGGAACACTGTCTGTACTGTTCTGGAGGCGGGCGCTGACACTGCTACACAGTTCTATAACTTTTGCAGCTGTCAACGTTTCATACTTTTCATTGTATACCTGTGTTTTAAGTTCCAAATAAATATTTTTTTTGAATTTTTTTTTTTTTTTGAATCGCTATGAAAGGGACGGCAACAATTTTAGTTACCTAGCTTAGTTTAGCTTTTGCGACACTCAGATTTGCCACTTATAGTTCACTAAATACTGTCTAAAACTTTAATTTATTTTGTAGGCTGTTATAGTGTTTGATCGTGGAAGTAAAATGACTAAAATAACATGTGAAATGTGTGGTGTAAGAACATGCCGTCTGGATGACAATAAACTTATTTTATGTCTAAATTTCCATTAGATATAGATTGGTAAGAAATTTTATGCCATTTAATATCAAAATTAAGTAAAATTATGATACAATTCGTAAAGGTTTCAGTGTTTTTTGCAAGAAAATTATCCTCATAACGCATGTAAACAATACATAGTGCTTGACACACATCAACCTAGATTTATCGATATCGATATTTGGTTTTACGAAACTGAAATGATTCGTTCTAATTAATTTGTTTGATTGCTATGTTTTGTAAAGTTTTTTTTTTGTTTAGATACATAAACCATAATTTACGCAACTTAGACATTATTTTATAGGTACCTACCTAGTAGGTTTTGCATTATATCATGTTAATTTTTTATCAAACATTCTGATAAGGAATAGGTGTCCTAACCAGTATTCGCGTGATGCTAGAACGATGAAGACTAGAATGACGTGACCGACACGATGGTCGCATCGCTTACTTACGCGATAATGGCGTAATCGCGTTCTATTAGGACGGATGCATAAGGCTCAACTCACACTAAAAGAGCGGCGAAGCGAAGCGCGGTTTCAGTGTCATATGAATTTTAACTTTATTTTCATTACCTACTATATACTTATTATCGCATGAGAAACTCGACCGAGTCCGAGACCGAGCGAATTCGAATACGCGCGCCTTCTCTGCGATAATAAGTAGGTACTTACCTATTATATTAATTATAGTAATGAAAATAAATTTAAAATTCATATGACACTGAAACCACGCTCCGCTTCGCTGCGCTTCGCCGCTCTTTTGGTGTGAGTTGAGCCTAAGTGTTTTATCATTGAAATATTATCTTTATCTTTGATGCTTTTTAATATATTAATACAACAAATTTTGTTGCAGATAACCTATAAACCTATACAAAAAATCGAAGCAGCATGGCGAAGCATAAACAAAAGCTTGATGATCATCGTCACTATAATGAAAGTACCTAGATGACAATCATTGCCTGAAAACACGAATAAAACGTCGTTTTCTAAAAATGAATCCTAGCTAGATCGATTTATCGCCACCGAAATAACTTATGTTCAAATAAATTAATAGATAAATTTCATTCTTTTATTTGTAAGAAATACAAAAAATCATGAATAAGAATTATGGAATCCAGAAATCCCACCTAGAGCCGATATCGATAAATTATCGATAGTCACTAAGGTACATCTCTAGTTATAATGCTTTGTTTTTACTATGTTGGCAGTATGGCGTAGTTTGGTTTTGTAACGTTGAAAGCAAATTCCTTTTTGTCATAGATCTTTTTTTTATATGGCAGTTCCGTCTCTTACTATCACACGCTCTTTGGAACGCGCGTCGAATTGACTTTGCCGAGCCACGTCACCGAACTCTTAATAAGATGTATTAATTGTGACATCTTATTAAGGTAACATTGATGTGAGTTAAGGTAGCACTGAAGCTTCTGCAGCGCTCATTTTATATAACTAAGTTCAATGTCTTTATTTTTAACGCCTATTCTTGCATAATAAACGTAAATTATAGTCGAATCGTAAAGTAAGATGACACTATGTCGTCAACAATCTTGTTTCTAGCAACTTCTAAACCGGAATAAAACGAATTTTTGACCTTAGAATGGTAGGCGAAGGCAATCGGCATTGATTGTAATGCTAATAGATATGCAGAGATTATGCAATTTAATCATAACCAATGATTAATAAGCAAATGCTTGTCGATTTTATTAGAAGAAACGACAGTTAATGTATGAAACAAATGTTGTGTTAAAACATTGGTGGAACAGAACTTGAGGTTTTTTCATAAACACTTCCGCTTACTTCCGTACTGGCGATGGCGATGTAGTTATGTAGACCCTTGACTTATGACTTTACTTACTTCCGTATTAACCTTATGAAGACTAAAGGTAGTCTTGGTTTAAGCCATACTAAAAAAAGAAAAGAAAAACATCAGCAATCTTTGATTTAGTTAAATTTAGTAAATATATACAAACAATTTAGGTACACCATTATAACTCAAGAGCAGCTGGACTAATTTTATGATCCTTGAGTTATTGGACAGAATAGCGATAACTATTAAATTATCTGATAAATACACAACAAAAGAGCAGTGTCCACTACAAAAAAATTCTAAGTTTATCTCTTACATCCAAACTTACAAAAGTTGTTCTTTGTAATATTCGTTAGTCTGAATCCACTTACGAGTGATGATAATAAGGGCGTCTTGCACAACCAAATACCTACATTTACCAAACTGTGAAAGCAGTCAAGGGTATTTAACTAGCTTAAATACATTCAATCCATCTTTGTGCAAGCCGCCCTAATATCAGTGTTACAAACTTAACTAAAAAAAACGAGATCTTTTCCCATATACGGACATAGGCTGTTGTTGATCTTGATGATGATAAAATTCATAAACAACCAGTACTACTATTGTTTAAAGTATTTCCCAAGTTTGAACCGCAAGTTTGCTTCAGAGCGCTAAATTAGCATTTGTTTGGGTGACCTGATTTTCGTTAAAGTTTTGCCTTGCTTAGTCAGTGCAGAGAGTTGAATAAAGAATTAATCTAGCCGTTGAACATTTATAAGTACCTTCATACTATTGTTTATACGAAATAAGTTATCGTCGGTCCCGGCTTTTAAAGTCGTTAAGTCATGACCAAGGCCTTTAGGCAGCCTAAAAACTCCGTCACCTGGGTTGGCTACTTGCTCATAATTATGAACGAACGAACAAGTTATAATACGAGTTAGGAAAGATGTGACATCGTTTTTTCCCACTATTTCGGTTATTTTCGTACGAAAGAGGGTAATATTTTTTGAGTGGTATTAAACATAATGAATGAGGTATAGTTCGTCTGGTCTTAATAGTCGGAGTGGGGAAAGCTGAAACAATCATCAACTTTTATTGAAAAAAAAATGGAAAGAACACATCTGTCTTTATCGCCTGTCATGGCTTTTGTCTATTGAAAGACAATGTTTTAAATATTGTGACCTCAACGCACCCTAAATTACAGCTAATACAAGTTTTTCCTATTAATCGAATTCCCAGGTAAAGAGAAAAAATACAGGGCACGTGACCAAAATTCGAACGATAGAGAAACACCCTTGCACGTAATCGGACCCGTCAAAACAGCTCCATAAATATCATCCCCTTGCGGGACGCAGGACTTATTTGTAGGGCAGGAGACGATCGATCAGGATTTTTTGTTTACCTTAGGATACCATAAATATGTGTTTGTGAAATGTGAATCCATTTGTTTATTGATCCATGGCACCTAACTAAAAATGTGAAAACGGAAACAGTGGATCTTTGAAATGGGCACACGTTCGAACACAAATAAATTATCTTGCAGATCGTTGTTATCTTACAAGGGCTCATTCTTTTATAATGTAGGTTACAGTTCGAATATAAATGGAATGGTTTTTTTAAGAACTAACATTTTGATAATACTGCGTTTGTCGGTTCAATTTAAAAAGAGCAATATAATGTTAAATAATAGATAAAGAGTATCTTCTTGCCTACCATATTATGCACTTAAAAATATCGTCAATTTAGATGTCGACAATGATTCATCTGGGTGAGTGGAAAGAACACCCAGAAGAACACCAAGAACACCACGGATACTCACGGTCTCACACTATTGACCAGATTTTACCTAACTTTAGAAACGATCGGTTAACGACATAGTCACAACAGCGGGTTGTAAAATGTACATGGGTCAAACTGGCGCAGGATAAAAGAGGTTAGCACGAATGAAGAGAGACCTGCCATGTAAGATGAGATGGAATAGTGCCATGTGATAATATTTTAGTTCTTTCAATACAAAACAATCATTCGAAATCTTCTTTATTAAGATTTTGATATCACGGCAGCGGAGTGGTGGTACGCGCTCGTGTTGTAGTCGGAACTGTTTTCTCCGTGTTAGGGAGGGTGGTGTGGTAACCATCTGCGACTTCTGGGAACCTTATCGAGTTGTCATAGCAACACACGAGGTCCCGCTTGTAGCAGATCCGGGATAAATAGAGCATGTTTGTGCCTGTGCATTGCGCGCGAGGAATGCAGTTTCCCTTTTTCTCCAGGCACAATGGATCTGTAAATTTTTAATAAAACTGGGTATCTGTAAAATAGTTACGTAATAGGTACCTCATATTCACTCCCTAAATGTAAACCTGTATATCCGGTTGTATTTATAAACTTAAGTGTAGATTTTAAGCAAGCTGTGAATACGAAAGTTAAATAACTACAAAAATATACAATATACAGGGTGTTACCAGACCACTACCGAAAACTTAAGGGGATGAAAGTACCCATCAATATGAACAACTTTTTCTAAGAAACCAACACTGTGAACGCGAAAAAAAAAACAGCTGTTTCATACACTTTAGCCAAGTAGGTATTGAACTTATGTATGGAACTGCTGTTTTTTTATCGCGTTCACAGTGTTGGTTTCTTAGAAAAAGTTGTTCATATTGATGGGTACTTTCACCCCCTAAAGTTTTCGGTAGTGGTCTGGTAACACCCTGTATACAACGTGATTCATAATTGGTATGTTATCCCGAAAAGGGGTCATTCACCTCATCAGTGTGAACAACATTTGTTCTACGACTTTTTGAATTTCGATGTTTTTCATTGAAGGAATGACTAGCAAAGTTTCCTTCAGAAATAAACATAGAGCAACCCTATAATAATCAGCTGATCCATGAACTTTGCCGGTGACCCTAACCACTGGCCAGTGGCCCGTGTGAAAGAAAGAAAGAAAGAAAGAAAGAAAAATAATTTATTTTTGTAGGACCTCGAGGATCACCTAAGTTTCGTCTTACATGCTAGGTGATTCTAATGCCTGTTGCAACGCGACTCCCTACACCAGGTAAAGAATCAGGCAAGAACCTGGTGGTGTGGGCCTAGCTTTTTTTTAAAAGCGATTTCATTTCATTTCCATTCAATCTAAAATAATCTAAATAGTCAAGCTTCAGTGGGAAGCCAGTCGAACAAAGTTTTTGTATAAAAAACTGAAAATTAGAATTCACAAGAATTGCACCTACACAACTGTTCATTTTCATGGTCACAAAATCCCCCTTCCAGGATAACATACCTACCAATTATGAATCACGTTGTATATGCTTCCGTCTGGCAGTGACTTAGATCAGTAACAGTTAACTCTTTGTTTACAGTGTAGTTAACTATCCATTAGCTGGATGTAATTGTATTTTGAAAAGTTATGTAAATATAACAAAGACTAATTACATAACACTAATAGGTACTAACGTATATTAACTGCGGAGAACATCTTCATTCCATTCTCACTCAGATTAGTATACACATAGTCCCTGAACAGTTTAGGGTAGATGTAATGCTTTTTGCCAATTTTTGACGTGACCGCTTCACCATTCTTCTTTTTGGCTAAGCTGAGAACCACCAAACAAATAACAAGTAAAATAACTATCGCTTTCTTCAACATCTTTTGAAAGATTGATTGAAAAGAAATGAAAACAAACAAAGCTGTTTTAGTGTATTTTAGTGTATTTTAGTGGGCAATTAAAAGTTATAGCTAATTACGACTAGTATCATTACTTCTTCGACGTTTTAAGGTAAGTTAATTTTAAATTACCGTCTTTAACTGGTAATTATGCACTACTAGCTGCGCCCCGCGGTATTATCCCCGGTGAATAGTTCCCGTTCCCGTGGGAATACTGGGATCAAAAGTAACCTATTTTTTAATCCAGGCTATAAGCAATCCTGATACCAAATTTTATTTAAATCCGTTCAGCTGTTTAAGCGTGAAAAAGTAACAAACACACTTACACACACAAAAACTTTCACCTTTATAATATTAGTGTGATAGTAGTGGCAATTCGGAGTATCGCAAAAGCTAAACTTAACTAACCAAAAATGTTTCCGTCCCTTTCATAGGGATGGGAATAAAAAGGATGGCATTAATTTTAGTTAGTTTAGTTTAGATTTTGTGACACTCCGAATTGCCACTACTGTGATTTCAATAATAATATTTAGGTAGATATTCCCTTTTGATTCATGTACCAAAACAAAACTCAGGTACTTAGGTACCTTAACAAAAACGACAGATTCAATCATGTGTAGCCAATTGGCTATTCTATAAGACTAATTACATCACTTAGAATATTAGATTCTTTTCCTGTTCTTAAGCTATCAATATCGTCAAGAATACTGAAAACAAAGTTAAGACAACATAATTTTAATTTCAGTGATACACACTAAACAAAAGTATTACATAATGAACCTTATTAAACAAAAGGTGACGGGTACTTACACTAATACCTAAACCCGCAGGTTTTCGCACCCGAAAGTGGGTTACTCGCATTTTACGACTAGGTACGCTACGGTAACCATAAAACTTTTATGAACACACTTTGTGACATTAGTTAAACTAGAACTATTGTTTTACTTCTGCCAATATAACTTAGTTTTGTGATACTGGCATTTGTTACAATTACTTTCAGCCTTCGAACCACATTATTCTAGGCTCTTATATGCATTACTTTGTTTAACTTGATTACAGCTTCGTGAAGCGCTCGTGGCGAAGCTTGATAAGATGTTCTTGAGAGTTCGTCGAAGTTAAGCAACGTTCTGAGCGGTCACAAATTGGATGGGTTACCGCAAGTGGCATTATCAGCTGAGCGCTTTCGTGCTTCGGAGGGCACGTTAAATTGTCGGTCTCAACTTTTAAAGTCGTTAAGCCATGACGGAGGTCTTTAGGAGGCCTAAAAACTTCATCACTAGAGTTGGTTGCTAAGCAAAGTAAATTCATATTGGTATGAAAACATTTTATGAAACAGGTGATTAAACTGAATATGGAATGTTTTTAGCAGATGAACTAGCGGTATCCATTTATGATGACGAACTTGTAAAGTTTAAGGTTTAATATTGAAGTTATAAACGGTTATAAACGTAATTATTGCTAAACTTTGGTCATAGCTGTCTTACTGACTAGTCGTGTCTCAATAAAATAGATTACACATAAAATAACGCTCACGGCCAAGATTTTAAAAACAACAACAATTTATTGTGCAATGATCGATTAGGTATAATTGATTATACTAAATCTTAATTATACTAAATCTTTAAAATAACAAAACCAGCAGTGGTTATTCGTAGCCAGTTTACTATTTAGTACAAAATGTGGGCTGCAGTGCATTTATTCGTAATATTTTCTTTGATGACATACTTTTTCAAGAAATTAAAAAGTAGAGAACCTAATTCTTTTAAATATTACTACCATATCTTTGTTTTTTACTTCGTGACAATGTTTGTTTCGGCTGTGTGCTGGCCCATCTTCTTGCTACGACCGAAAAACGTGAAAAATTCTAAGTAAGTATAAAATTGTTTTATTACTTCCTATTAACCACTTGACTTTACTTAGGTTTTATAGCCATGATTTCTAATAGCTTAATAAATCCTTTAAAAGTTCACACTCTCTTATTTAGTAGGTATACTGTCGACCGCTATATACGGGATAAGGGATAATAATAATAATAAAAATTGCTAATACCTAGCGTGGGATAAGGGCAGGAGAATGATGATGACTGCTGTCGACCACTACAGCATTCTGCTGGACGATAATTTTACAATGTAGGTTATTTAGACTTAATAATTTATTTAGACTTTTTTGACTTAGTATTAAAAAGGTATATTTAAAAGCCGTGATGGCCGAGTGGGTTAGTGCCTCGACTTTCGATCCAAAGGTCGTGGGTCCGAATCCGGCCGTGCATCAATGGATTGACGCTATTAGAAAGCTAATGGGTTTCCACACGATGTTTTCCTTTACCGTTTAGAGCTCGTGTTGCGCATATACGAAAAATCCATTGGTGCAATTTGAGTAGTACTAATCCACTTTGCCAATATGACCAAAGTTTAATAATACTTGCATATAGGTAACTATGGACCTATGTTTATATGAAGAAACGTACCAACTTATCATAATAGCTTGTTAGACTTTCGCATTGACAATTGCATCACAAAAAAACAAATCATAGCTGTTTAACATGATAACTATGATGGTTATGATGTAAACATGCTTCTATTAACGGTCAAACAAAGTACATTGTTTATATATTTTCTGTTATATTTTAATTTCAATAAAAATATAAAGCTAATACATAACTGGCCTCTTTTATCTTTTATCATTTCCGTCAATGAATCCAATCATTGACGGATATGATACGGACATGTGTACTGTACATATCGAAATACCTACATCGTATGTTTTATCTGATTCTGTAAAAAGATGTTCAAATTTATTTTTTGTTAAAATATATTTTTGCATATACTTATGTTATCGAATAACTGCCTATACTCGTAATTTTGGAAATACTGTAGAAAATTTCTAAAATAAATATTCTTCTTTGTCTACTGTTCTTCAAAAAGTGTGCCAGTCAGGGATGCAATGTTTGTTGGAAAATGAAAAGCCTAGTTTCCCATTAATAAAAACAACAACCAAATCATAGTAAAAGTGCTAGGTATCCCTTTATTAGACAAAGGTTTTTGACGTAATTGTTCCTAAAGTTTTTTATAATTCATATGTGTGTGAAATGTCCAAGGATATTTATTTATTATTTATTTATTTATATGTTACTTAAGTATACTTAACAAAATTTTATTCATGTAGCTAAAAATGTTTTGGACTTTTTTCTGATATTACTTTTACAATTGTTGAACCTTTTTGGAAAATAAATGAAATTCAATGGAATTTATTCGAACATAACAAAAAAGCAGTAGTACGCTTATCAATTTATTTTAGTCAAAAGTCATTTTTTTTATTCAATGAGATCATAATTACCTATAGACTACTTTAAAACGTAACGTCCGATTCTACTGCCTGATCCTTACAAACCTTTTAAAATATTTTTTATTATTTTCAGAATTTAATATACATATTATGTATCATCAATACGACAGGTGTTCTAATCATTTAAATAACAAAATAATCATATTAATCGTTAATGTATGCGTCAGACAAAAAATCATTAATTATTGATTAAATGTTAGTAAAATATATTATCTCAGTTTTTCAAAGCTCTTTAAACACAAATCCAACTAAAACATGGTTTTTATTTTGATTAAGTAATAAGAGATTGAACAGCTGTTCATTCTAGTTTAATCATGATTTACTTAAAAGCTTTTGCTACTGCAGTCCAACTAATATTAATTCGATTTACGATTTGAGGTTAACGATATTTCAATCTATGAAATTGAAATTGAACAGCGCAAAGCAAGATTAAATGGCTCATTACGAAAATATGATTAAAGTATAAAAACAACTACCTAAACAGTCAAAATATGGTGGAAAATAAGAAATTAGTTACCTATTCTGGCCAATAATGTATTCTGAAACAAGTTCGTACACACTAGACTCGTTTTTTAAATTGGTGATTTTAATATCGCTTAAATAAATAAACACTAATTCTACTTATGATAACAAAGTATAGGTAGGTACTTACCTATTTACACAACAATTTTAATCTGACTTGCGCTGACTAAAAAATTATATTCAAACCTAAATTGTTTCGGATTTCCTAAATTGTCAGACCTACTCATAATATAATGAATGAAATTGAAAGTCCTAATTCAGTTTACTTGCAATTTTAGTCGTTTAAAATTTAAAATATAAAATGAATGTTGATCTTAACATTTTTAGCTTAGTACCTACTAGATGATGCTGTGGAAAGTCCATGGATATTTATTATTACGTAGGTATTATGAATGCATCAGCAATGCATGCATCAGTCAAAAACAACATTTTAGTACCTACAAGCTGGGCACGACTGTTATCTATTGCATAATAATTCATCTAAGAGCCGTTGAACTTCTAGAAGCGTACAAACGTGTTTATAATTTGTTACAAAATCAAATGCAATCGATTTATATTATTCTCAAGGCCATCTATGTTCAAGTTCAACTACTGCAAGATATTTTTATAACAGAGGAACAAATAGGAAGTGATCAAATGGCGATGTTTTCGCAAAATGTAACTTCCTATGGGTACCGCTTCTTTGAACAACAACTAATTGCTTAAGTCTTCAAAGGAAGAAGCTGTTTAAATCTTCAATCCACAAAGTTTATTGGGTAGGCCAACAGTGATGGGTTATTGCTTTTGATGCATTTTGAGGGTTTTGACGTTATAGGACAAGTTCTTTCAAAGTGATTTTATTTTTTGTCTTCATCTTACTATAAGTACCTTCTTCTAATTCTGTATGTGTCCACTTGTGGGACTTCTGAATTTAGAAAATTCATCAAATATAACGCAATAGATTATTTAGAATTAAATTTTAGATGAAACTTGGTAGTAAAAATATATACTATTTTAATGTTTGCTAGAAGGTACTATATTCCGCCGCTATTATATTTAAATTTAAATTATATTGTAAAATATGAATTTTCATAATCATATTGGAACCGAATAAAGGTTTAAGATCGCTGAACCAATGACTATACTTCACTCGTAGCTCATGAATATAGGCCTTATTGAATCCATAGAAGGGTAATCCTGTAGATACCTAATAGTATGTTATATAAAAAATATGATCATGTGGCATGGCATGCAGACAATTTATTTTATTTTAATTGTAAGTATTAGGCAAACGATACAAAGTAATAACGTTGTATAACATAAAAAATAATCAGAAATATTTAAGTAAGTAATTTAATTGCCTATAATTACATATCTAATACCATCAAATCAAATTTATCTTTTAACACAAGGTTTTGCAATTTAATCTGGTTTATTATCGTTCAATAGTTATCATATTTGTTATTATTAAGTATTTTAAACGTCACATATGAAGATAACAGGACTACTCTAATTATTGTATTCATCCTTTAATTAATAAAATTGAATCAGTGCTGACATAGACTTCGGTTAAAACATATGTTCCTATCCTACGCATTTATATAGAGTTATAGACATTAATTACTTTTTAAGATGTGGAGCACATTGTTATTATTGTTTGTTTTCTTAGTGTTCTCGTACATATTTAAAAATATAACTAGGAAGGACCATAATCCTGTGCGATATCATTCGAAATTTGTCATATTTTACTTGGTGACGTCTGTAGCTGCAGCGTTTCTTTGGCCGATTTTTCTCTTGCGTCCTCGAGATGTGAGAAATTCTAAGTAAGTTGGTTTGGTACTGGTTTCTGTCCTTTTAAAGTGCATCGGCAACTTGGAGAACAGAGACGCTTTTTATCCTATTTATTATTATAATAATTATCTAAACCAATTATTTATTTCAAACAAATGTTTTCAATAATAAACAAACACTTTTTATTTCGAGTCGTTTAGATAATTAGAAAACGGTAGTCTAAGCAGGCTACCCCAAAGCACCCCAAAGCTATAACGACATGAATGAGAAATGCCGTCACGCCAAATCATTTAGAATTTTAGAGAGATGTTTTGAGAAAAAATCGAGATGTTTTGTTTGTCATTAGCAAGCAATCTTTAAAATATCCAGTAGATATTACTTAATTACCTTAAAAAAAAGTAATGTCTCTTTTCATTAAAATATCTTCCAACATACAATATTTAAGTATAAGTACATACAATATAGTACTTCTCCTTCATGTCGCATAGTTATGGCACGCCCTCTACACTGACTTCTGATCATTGCGGACATTTTCAATCATTTTCAAAATGGCAATAGAATTAGCTTCAATGGATTTTGTAATACAAATTAGTAGTTCCATTATCATGGTAGTATTTAACTAATCTTATCTTTCATTGTCGGAGTTTAAACCCATTAGTCAGCAAGATTGATCGATTCAAAATAATCTGTCGTCACTCTAGCTAGGCTCTAAGCTCTAGCTAGGCTAATATTTAGATAAAAGGATAAAAATTACACGCAAACATAATGTTGCGGAAATAAAAATATTATGTAATAATGCATTATACTTTATTATATATATAACAAAAAACAAAAAGGTTTTGAATGAAACAAGTATTCTTCTTATACCTATAAAATGCTTTGTCCTGAATAACTGACGGATCAACGCACATGGTTCGATTTACTTCAAACTTCGTTCGTATTCTTATATTAATCAGATGGTGGTTTGTTGGGATTTTACAAATTCTTCAGCCTCCTTTAGGTTACTAAGAAGAAAATAAAGCGAACGAAGTGCGCGGACATCTGCTAGTAATTAATATAATAACATAAACCTGAGTGCAAAGTATTATCTTTTACATTAATTAATACCTGCTTGTTCAAACGTCAGAAGATAAATACTATTCAAATTGGAGCTCTCAATGAAACGCTCCCTAATCATGCTCTTTGAATTGAGCTGTCATAGCATCTGTTATTAGGCTGCTCATTTGTCCACTTACTAAACAAGTTCTATGAAAAGCCTTAAATACATAATTGTATAAAACATAATTAAATCAATTAAAAACACACAGTAAAAAAATAACTTTATAAAACTATTTAACTACTTATAATAACTAATTTCACTTAAGTTTTATTATATTTATTTGTCTTCATATTGCAAAAAATCACAATAAATATACTATCATTTTTGAAATCATTCAGCTTGCCATGATACCAAGAGCGTGACCAGTGTGCAGAAAAGTACCTGCTCTGATTGAAGCCACCTTAAATTACTTATGATGCTATGCTGATAAATTATTTCACGAGAAAAAACTGAAAGATAGATTCTTGGCCCCATTTCTTTGTTATTAACTTTTCTTTTATCCGACGATAGGTACGCAAGAACCGTTTTGTTTTGCATTTTTAATGCCGAGAACAAGATTTTATAGTCTTTTGTTTTATCTTCCTAACTAGAGGAATGCCTCGCGACTTTAGCGAGGAAATAATGTCTTACAAACTCTAGGTTTATTCACAAGACTCAGGGAGTTAAATTTCGATAAACCTGTTCTTAGTGCACTTGAAATATGGAGAGGATAAATTCTAATGGACCAGACCACCTATAGGTAATTACTGAACGGCTGCGTTTTCACCAGAGATGACCGAGTATGTGTTGCGAGGAATGTTTTGTGAAGAACCAATAGAATCGTTTAATTCTTCGAGATGTGTGTCTTAAAAATTATCCCTCGCAGCGCATCTTAGCTCATCTCTGGTCGAAACGCAGCCTTAGGCTCGTGGATCAGCAGCTCAAAATAAAGTTCTAAGCTAACAGCTATCAGCTTAGGTAGTAAACATAAATTTACGTTGACATAGAGCCACAAATATTGTCAGCGATGCTAATACAGAAAAATGTGGTCTTCATATTTTTTTAATAGTAGGTACCTACATTGTGAGACAGTCAGTCATCCCACGATTATTAATTATCAAATTACGATAATTAATTATTAAATTCAGGGTATCAAATATTTCTGCAAAATTTGCAAAATGTGTATTTTGGAAATACCTCTCACTATCCCCATACATTGACATCTTCAAGAGAAATCTTACTAAAAGTTTTACGACTTCGGCAGGATTCGAACCCGCGAGATACAACGTCGTATTCGTCGTCGTTCGTCTTCGGCGATAAGGACTTCGTGGCCGAGTGGTAAGGCAGCCCCCGGCTTAAGGGTGATCGCTTGTATCTCGCGGGTTCGAATCCTGCCGAAGTCGTAAAACTTTTAGTAAGATTTTTCATCTAAAAATGAAATACGTGTGTAAGTGTGGTTTAACACTATAGGTCATCAAAAAGAGATAAAAAATGTTCTCAATGTCTACCGCACCTTGGGTACCGGTCGTGATCATATTCCGTTTTAATTTAGGTACATTGTTTTTTATAGCATTGGAACACGAATAATTAAAAATATCGTCGGTAGAATACACGACATAAAATGGGTGTTGAGGAATGGACATATACTATCGGAGGAGAGAGGAGCAGTTATTGTATCCAACCATCAGCTCGCTCTGGATATTTTGGGTAAGACGTAAGACGTTCTTGAAAAATCGTACTACCGTATATTTAAAAGTATAAGAGCTAATTCAATAAAATGTTATTTTTATGAAGTGCATTGATTGGTTTTGTTTTATTTTGAGTGCTTCTTGTTTCATCCCAAGATTTTTCATCCCAATTTCTGTACGGTTGTTGAATTTGACATGCGCTTAGAATGTCCACATTTAAATGTGTTAATCTTTTAGAAGTGGTCACATTCCAAATATGTAGGTATGTTGGGTAAATAGGTTGTAAATAGGTAGGTTGGGCGTGCCTCGTTTTTAAACGTTTTTCGTAACTCGAAAGCTTTTTAGAACGGGGTCCGACAATTTGACATGCTTTTTGAAGCGCGGAAGCCATTTTGCGACCAAGAACGCCTAGCACCCAGTTTTAATTTTGTATCAATATATGTAAAACAATAAGCATTTTTGTGGAATTAATGATATAATATGAAAACTAACCATTAAATAATGTCACGTTTCAAGTGTAGCAAGTAATACAACGACAAACTGTCACAACTGAAACTATTAACCGCTAAGTTGTCTTTTCAGGAATGTTCATGATTTGGGACGAGGTTGGCAAAATAGCAGCTATTGCTAAAAAGCAGTTGCTTTACGTATTTCCGTTCGGGCTGACGGCGTACCTAGCGGGAGTTGTGTTTATTGACAGGAAGGACCCGAAGTCAGCCTATAAACAGCTCAAACAAACCTCCGAAGTTATGGTTAAGAATAAGGTATGACTTCTTTTCTATGTATAATACAACGTAATTCATAATTGGTATGTTATCCTGAAAGGGGGATTTTGTGACCATGAAAATGAACAGTTGTGAGTGCAAATCTTGTGAATTTTAATTTTCAGTTTTTCATACAAAAACTGTTTTGTTAAATCTTTTGACAATATTTTTATCGCCCGCCCCCCTCGTACGTCACACGGGCCACTGGCCAGTGGTTAGGGTCACCGGCAAAGTTCATGGATCAGCTGATTATTATAGGGTTGCTCTGTGTTTATTTCTGAAGGTAACTTTGCTAGTCATTTCTTCAATGAAAAACATCGAAATTCAAAAAGTCGTAGAACAAATTAATGTTGTTCACACCGATGAGGTGAATGACCCCTTTTCGGGATAACATACCACTTAAGAATCACGTTGTATACATGTAGGCAGACAGGTATTTACAAAATAAATGTATATAAGTAGAATATATCACACAATATGTAGTTCTCATAACACAAGCTCCAGTTTGGAAAACTGAGGATTTTGGAAGTGTAGTGAAGTATGCACCTCAAGCCTTTTTTTTTATGTCAGTAGTTAAAAATATTTGTTCTTATGATTTGTTTATGCATATTGTGCTAAATATGTATTTGAGAAGCCTCTGATTACCCTTCGAACACCTTTAAAATGATCTGGGATAATACTATACCTACTTACATTGGAAAAAAAACGAATGATCAGCACAAATGTATTAAATGATGTAACAATATGCTGTGTTTGTACAGTGAATAGCTCATCTCATTGTTGTTATTTTCCCAAAGAGCTCTTTTTCATCTTATTTTTATAGTCGCGGTTTTTCACAGGCCCTGTTTTCCATGGCCATTTTAATGACTTGTTTTTACAAGCGTTTGAGCAAAGTTTAAAGGCGCATCTCATTAAAACTATTTCTTTAAAAAGGAATTTTAAGATAAGTTTTTAATTTCAGACAAAAATCTGGCTGTTCCCTGAGGGCACAAGGAATAAGGACTACACGAAACTACTGCCGTTCAAGAAGGGAGCCTTCTCCATCGCGGTTGCGGCTCAAGTACCTATTATTCCTGTTGTCTTCTCTCCATACTACTTCGTCAATGCGCAAAAGCACATTTTTGACAAAGGTAAGATAAATTAAAGTCCCCTTTTTTTTGACCAATTTTATTGACTTGATTTAATGTCTTACAACAATTATATCTTACAATAAAGTAGTGAAATGAGGAGAGAGTTAGTTAGACGCGACAGAAGCCCATCGACGTTTAGAAATTTAACTGGTTTCTTTGCAATGTTTTCCTTCACCGTTTAGAGCTCGGGTTAATTCGCATAATAATATTTTCGAAACAATAAATATCTATTAATGCACGGCTATGCAATAAAATAGCATATTTTTTAAATATTTAGTTAAATTCATTTGACTTTTTTGGCATAAATAAGTACTTAACATTTTATTAATCCGATAAATTTTGTTTTAAGAATTACTTATTTATTTTTAGGATTAGCTGTTGAATGTTATTTTTAGGATATTGTTGACGTTACTTTGTCCTCAAACAAATTGAAGTAAAGAATAAGGTAAACCTTTTTTTCAGGTCAAATAATTATTCAAGCTTTGGAGCCAGTCCCAACGGAGGGACTAACAAATGACGACATTCCTGATTTAATCGCGAGAGTACACGAAAAAATGTCCTCGGCTTACAAGGAACTGTCGAAGGAAGTTATCAATGAACTTCCTGCAAACTATCCTCTCACAAACATAGGCTAGACTTATAATAAAGGCTAAATATATAGACGTAGAATTGAATCAAATGAAGCTTTGAGTAGGTACCTGAGTACCTACTATTAGTATTGACAGATCATAAAACCCATTCCTCAATTTGAGCCAGATTTACTGCCAGTCTATTAGGAGTGGCCTCAATCGATATAAGTCAAATAGATGGACGTCAAAAATGTTTACCCGTTCACTTCAATTGATCCATTCTTCACGGTAATTGCTTCATTTCTCGACAGGGCTGCCAATGGTTGCATGGTTGCAATACGAAGTCTCGACTTTTTTTTATGGAAGGAGTAGGTACCTAGTAGGTACTACCTACTCTATTGAGTCCTGACAAGTTCGTAAAACCGAATGCGGAAAACAAGCATGCGTCGAGTTTTACTATTCTATTGTACATTAAACGAATAGGTAACAACTAAGTAATGACTAATAAAATACATTAACATTTTCGCTCGTGGCGAAGCTTGCTAAGACGTTCTTGGTAGATCGTCGAAGTTAAGCAACGTTCTGAGCGGTCACTACTTGGATGGGTGACCGCAAGTGGCATTTTCATCTGAGCGCTTCCGTGCTTCGGAGGGCACGTTAAATTGTCGGTCCCGGCTTTTAAAGTCGTTAAGCCATGACGGAGGCCTTTAGGCGGCCTAAAAACTCCGTCGCCAGAGTTGGCCACTTGCTCATACGAACAACAACAACATTAACATTTTCAAATTTATAAAGTAAGTAGGTATATAAATTAAATATTATAAGTATGCTAAAACTATTTATGATCTTAGGTTAATGATCGTTTTAAAGGTATAGTAAAGTCAAATAATAAGTACTTATTAGGAAATGCCCGTTAAAAAAATACAATAGGCCTAGTCCTTTCGTGCGCGAGTGTACCTACCCATGCGCAAACAAACCCCCCGCCACTTCCCCTCGGTTAGTTTTACGTGACGCTATAACATTCGTTCTGTGGCAAAGTATTTATTATTCAATTTCAGGTACTTCTTGCCTAATAAATGACTAAATCAGATTAATATTATAACATCTAGAACTGTGTATAGGTCGTAACAATTAAAATGTGCTCGATCCCAAGACACTATGGATGGTTTGTAATATAATAGCTAGGTTTACATTATAGTATTTATAGTCATATATATAAGGTTCATAATTAAAAGTATTTTTGTAGTGCAATTAATAAATAAAAATATAAATATCCTTGGACATTCCACACAGCGTCATCTAGTCCTAAGCTAAGCAATTTAATGCTTGTGTTATGGTAACCAGATGACTGATATATACTACTTAGATACATTTTTTTTTGTTAATACATACATATTATAGATAAAAAAAACACCCAGACACGGAACAAATATCTGCATAACATGCAAACATTTGTCCCGTGGCGGGAATCGAATCCGCGACCTCCGCATCTCAGTCGGGCCTTCGCCCACTGCGCTACAGAGGTCGTCTTTAATTGTGTAGATACCACAGATATTATCTGTGGTATCTAATACTATACTAACTAGTAGTAGATACAGTTTTTAATTAGCTAAAATAATGTCTTGTAACTGAATATTAAAATAAAACTTGAGATAATTTAATTGTTTCGTTGTTGTTATTTAATCGCAATAATTAACTGAATTTTACATAGGTATTCTTATGTTTTTTATTAAAAAAAAACAACTACAAAACTTGGTTTCTTTCTTTGCGACCAAAATTCATTTTAAAATTAAATAATGTACTTAAGTACCTACTTACTTATTTTATTATATTAAACTTTGTTTCTTCTTGACTTGCGGTGTACCTAATGGTAAATGGACTGAAAACTAGGATTGAGACTATTACATATTATTAGCAGCCCTCAATGATGCCCCACTGCTGGCTGTAAAGGCCCCCCAATCTCCTTTCATCCCTCTCCTAATGCTTAAATGGTCCAGTCAGCATTTTCATGCAAATATAAACTCTGTGAAGGACGAAACACTGGTAAGACGAAACCCACACATTTTAATCAAAAGTATAAAGAAACATGCATATATTATTTTAATTGACTTTGATACTTGTTTTCCTCAAAACTTGTAGGTATCTTATTAGTGAACAGGATTCGCTAAAGCAGGCCGTATTGTGCAACATAAAAATAAAATCAATCAGTAAAAATGTGGCAGCAAATTTTATTTTCTTCTGTTTGTTTATTATCATATTATATTATATTTAAAAATATGCAAATAAAACAAAACAAAGTTAAGTATTATAGTAAAATGTTTGTGATGTATTTTTATGTTATAATGGTGTGTATTATTATGAGCCCTTTCGTGATATTTAAGAAGAGAGATCTCAAAAACGGAAGTTAAGTATCCAACTTAAGTACCTAATTTTTAATAATAATAACAATATAATTTATTTATTTCAGGCTTGGTTTAAGTTGTTAGAGTATTTTAGAGTGGATATAGCTAAGTACCAACCAGTTATAAGAGACTGGTGCTGTCTCAACAGAGCCCTGAAGATATAAATAATTTTCTTATTCTAGACGCTTTATGTGGTGTTTGAAGGTTAGAGTTTCGTCCAGATGTACCTACGTCAAGATATTTAACAATTTCGACTCTACTCAGAACGGGGTAGTTACACATTAAGCCCTCATTCGCACGAGAGAATACATTTGTTCTATTTGAACGCTTTTTTAACGGACGTTAAAAAAGCTCTCGTGCGAATGAGGGCTTAGGAGGTTAGCTTGGTTTGTTTGGTTACCTTGTCGAAGATTTGTATATTTAAACCAAGCGTTTAGTGACGGGAAATCCTTATCGATTCATGATAGTCTCGCTCATAATATACCTTCGCATAATCGTGGGAAATTAAAAATAAAAGATGTTTATTTATTATTTTACAGTGTTAAACCACATTTAGGTATTGAATATTTCATTATAAATGAAATGAATGGTTCGAATCCTGCCGGAGCCTTTAACTTTTAGTAAGATTTTTCATTTATAATGAAATAAAAGATGTATTTTAAACGCAATCGTTAAACAAACTAAACTTATAAATATAGATGTATATTCAAAGGATACACATAAGAAGAGAATTTTGTAGTTATTGATGAAAAAAGCTCATAAATAAATAAATCAATGTTCAATTTTTTCTCAACAGCTTTAAAAAAGGTGGGTTATAGTTTTAGAGTTCATGTAAGTACCTTTTTATTATATTCATGAATATATATATTATATTATATATATATATACTTATTATATTTATATATATTCATTATATATATATTATATTCATGATTAGAGTTCATGTACCTACCTTTTTATTATATTCTAGGTAGGTAACTACAAAATTCTCTTCTTCTTTTATAATGGTTAATATCATCTATTTTTGTCTGTCCGATATCGATTAAAATCGATTGATATCTAACTGTGCCATTAACCGGTGAATCACGATGTATCGATTGACATAATCGATGGTCGATTAGTAGGTACTTTTGTTCTTAATGGACGTATACCATAATTAATGTCCACGGTCCCTAAACGTAATAAAACCAAGAACCTAGGTCAAAGCGATGGAAAAGTATGTTAGGTGAGTACGAGACCGGAACCTATACTTTTATATAACAGAATTATGATGATCTTTTTTTGTTATTATAGACTTATAATAGGAAACTTAATGCCTGTGACAAAAATGTATGGAATGAAATGGGAATTACAAAATGAAGAATATCTAGCCAGAGAAGGCGGCGCAGTCATCATATCCAATCACCAGTCGACTTTCGATGCATTAGGTGAGATTAGTTAGTTTCATTCAATAGCGTTTGAGAATCGTGAATCGCACAAATTCTAGGAGACCTACCCAGCTGCAGTGATGATGAAGGAGCACATTAGGTACATCTTACAAATCCCACGTGCTGACTTCGCTCTACGTCCACCCTCTCTCTATCTTCAAAAAGAGTTTTGGGTGCCTAAAGATCACAGAGAATGCAGTCAAAAATCAAGTTATCTCGTAATGTCAACCTGCTCTAACAGGAGAAAACATTATCGACTCGAGATTTTTTTCCACGTTGCGCATGCTAACCCTTGTTGGGAGTATCCATTATGTTTTTTTATAATAGGTATTGACAAATTATTGTGTAATTTTTGTACCTTTAGGTACTTATATAAGTACTTAGACATTTATTTACCACTTTAATATTTTTCAGGATTATTCCATGCCTATAACAAGATAAACAAGATAGCAGCTATAGTGAAGAAGGAGTTGTGGTGCCTGGGTATAATGGCATTGACGGCATACAAGTGTGGTACAGTGTCCATCGATAGGCGCAATACGAAGAACGCTTACCAGACTTTGGAGAACATAACAAGAGTTATCAAAACAGACATGGTAATTAATGTCAAAGACTTGTCCGCACTAGGATAGGTAATGGGCACAATACAATATTATATTAGGTATCTAATTAGACAATAATTCAGAAAGTTTATTTGTTCAATCATAACCTTCTTAGGGACGTTTATTTAAAACAAGCTGTCCCGGTAAACTTCGTTAGGTAGGTACTTACCATAAGCCATGGTGCTTACACCTATTGAAATATTCTTGAAATATAACGTCAATAATAGTGGCAATTCGCGAGTGTCGCAAAAGCTAAACTAAAATTAATGCCATCCTTTTTATTTCCATGGATATGAAAGGGACGGCAACATTTTTAGTTAATTAAGTTTAGCTTTTGCGATACTCCGAATTGCCACTATTATCTACCTGTTACATAGGAAAAACTTACTTGATATAAGAAAATTAAAAAGTACCTAGATAAGTTAAACTTAATGTAAAAGAAACAAAACATGTTTCAATCCCGAGCTCAAAATGTATATAGTCAGGAACCTTGACTACAGTACCTAAATAAAAACTAATAGTATAACACCCAAAGTCACATACCTACTGAATTCTAACCCACCTCATCTAAAATTTAGTTGGAAGCCCCCGAGATCTATGGTACCACGTCACTAAGATCTGGAATAAATAAAATAAGATACACTCGAGATCAGTGATCTTTGCCATAATAATTAAATACTAGCTGCGCCCCGCGATGTTACCCACGTATACGTACCTAAGTGGCTTAGGTTATAATCCAGGGTAAAAGCTATACCTACGTGTAACTATGGTAATTTCAATTTTCATCAAATTTCATTCAAATCAGTCCAGCCGTTTGAGCGTGAAGGAGTTACAAACATTCACACTTACATACTTACATATACAAACTTCACCTTTATTTAAAATATTAGTGTGATTTTTTAAATAGGTACGGTCAGCCAAGAAAGTGGTCCAACAGTTTGTCAAAAGTTTAAGTAGATCTACTTAATTATTGTTAAGGTTGATTTTCTTGCGAGAATTCGAACTTGACACATGGCATGCATGACGTAAATATAGTAATGAGAGCAATTGGTGCACATTCAATGAAACTCAACCGTAGAGTGGTAGACAACATTTTAAGCCGATCGTAGGTACTAATATGCAAAAATTTGACGTGCCTCGGAAATCGAAATCGAACCTACATTATTCTCGTGCCTTTGAAACTTACCAATAACTTACTGAAAAATGCAGGTTCGATTTGCGCGTTTATTTAGAAATATAATCAGGGAGGGCCTTTTCTTTTGTGGTTAGAAAGTTTAAATGTTAGACAATCCTCATGTTTTATTTAGACGAGAAAAATATTAGCATAATTAGATTTTTTTAAATGAATATATAGGTACCTAGGTATTTATGTCAAAAAAAAACATACTCGAGGAACAGCTCATAATTTTGCCCCACTATAACTTACAAGTATCTACCTACTCACGTCTCTTAAATATTTTCAAAAGTCTAATGATATGAGGTAGCCGAGGCATATAAGGCCCACCTAACTTGAAAGTGTTATAAATCATGTGTTACATGACTAATGAGATGAAAACTGAGTTTATTATAAACTTTAGTTCATTATGCTACTAATTAAATAAAAAAATTATATGCTTCATAATAAAAAATATAAGTTCTGGCCATTTTAAAAAAACCTTCCTTTGGGCCTTAATTTACCATAGTAGTAAAATATGGCCCACTATAAAATTCTGTTTTATTTGCAAAGTGTTCAAAGAAATGTGATTTTTTAGATATGGGGATACCAATAAAAAGACAACATTTACAATTAGGAAACATTTTATAATAGTTATTGCTATTAAATATTTTAATTTTTTCAATATTTACGCTTAGTAGAGTAAACAGCTGCTGCTGTTCAGTGGTAGTTGTTGCGGAGAAGGAACCGGAGTGATTACGTTTTCATTCATGTTTTGCATATTTTTGGTTGTGCTGGGTTTTTTTTCGCATTTATCAGCAGCGGATCGATCAGGACTGATGTTATTTGCAGATAACAAGCCAGAATTCTTTTCATCTAAGATTGATGGCGACCAAAGACTTAAATGTCTAATTTTATCGGGGATATCCTCGTTTGTAACAGAATCATGTGTGGCTACAGGTTCTGGTGCTGCATAAAGCTCTCTGGACGACATGTTGGCTGTATCTGCAAAAAAAAAACATAAAAATAATATGCTACTTAACTTCATTCTCCTTAAGGAAAATAAGGCCCAGTACTTGTTTTTCTGGGCCTTATTATCCCAGAGGTAATTTCATAAAGAAACCCCAACATATCAAAACAAACAGATATTTACGTTCACAATCAATTAAATCACACTGAGCTTGATATAACACATGATCAGAACAAGTTATTTTGTAAATTTCATTATAAATGAAAAATCTTACTAAAAGTTAAAGGCTCCGGCAGGATTCGAACCTGCGTAGATACAAGCGATCGCTCTTAAGCCGAGCTGCCTGACCACTAGGCTACGGACCCTCTAAGCCGAGGCCTGAAACTATTAGTAAGATGATTTTGTATCGGTTAAAGCACCGATGAGCGCCATCTACAGGGATATTAGAATATCACCTGCTCATTGATTGAAGTTGCATTCAACACAAATGACCAGAGATGTCGCTACGCTAATTCTATAAATTATTTATTATTTTACAGTGTTAAACCACACTTAGGTATTGGAAATTTCATTATAAATGAAAAATCTTACTAAAAGTTAAAGGCTCCGGCAGGATTCGAACCTGCGTAGATACAAGCGATCGCTCTTAAGCCGAGCTGCCTGACCACTAGGCTACGGACCCTCTAAGCCGAGGCCTGAAACTATTAGTAAGATGATTTTGTATCGGTTAAAGCACCGATGAGCGCCATCTACAGGGATATTAGAATATCACCTGCTCATTGATTGAAGTTGCATTCAACACAAATGACCAGAGATGTCGCTACGCTAATTCTATAAATTATTTATTATTTTACAGTGTTAAACCACACTTAGGTATTGGAAATTTCATTATAAATGAAAAATCTTACTAAAAGTTAAAGGCTCCGGCAGGATTCGAACCTGCGTAGATACAAGCGATCGCTCTTAAGCCGAGCTGCCTGACCACTAGGCTACGGACCCTCTAAGCCGAGGCCTGAAACTATTAGTAAGATGATTTTGTATCGGTTAAAGCACCGATGAGCGCCATCTACAGGGATATTAGAATATCACCTGCTCATTGATTGAAGTTGCATTCAACACAAATGACCAGAGATGTCGCTACGCTAATTCTATAAATTATTTATTATTTTACAGTGTTAAACCACACTTAGGTACACTGTAAAATAATAAATAATTTATAGAATTAGCGTAGCGACATCTCTGGTCATTTGTGTTGAATGCAACTTCAATCAATGAGCAGGTGATATTCTACAACGCAACGTGATTCTCTATTTCCCCTTTCAGGCAAAAATCTGGATATTTCCCGAAGGCACTAGGAACGCCGGTAGAGTAAAGTTACTCCCATTCAAGAAAGGTGCGTTCACGCTGGCCGTGGCGGCACAGGTGCCGATCATACCAATCGTCATCTCACCGCACTACTTCATCAACGAGAACAAATGCATCTTGTATAATAACGGTTAGAATTTTTTTTAACTTCTCTACAAAAAGTGCCAACAGGACTAACTCACTGTCTGATTGTCTATTCGTCTGTCTGTCACAGGGCAGTTTTTTAGGACTATTTATTTTAGGTAGGACGACGGGACTGTCGTCGGTCCTTCCGTTTGTCTGTAACAGGGCTGTAAGTATTTTTTAACCCGTAGTAGGTAGACAAAGTTTTAAATTTTCATAGAATATTTTTTAGTTAGGTACTCACTATAACAGATTATGTACCTACATTTCCCTTTTGATATAACTAAATATGTATTTATTATTAATTGTATGTAAGTTTATGTAAGTTTATTATTATTATTATTATTTTTTTATATTATTGTCTTTGTATGTAGTTTATTGTTAAATTAATACTTTAATTTTATTGTTAATGTGTTATTTGTTGTTGTTCTAAATTTGTTATATCATATTTTTCTTTGTTTTTTATGCACCCGACCAATCTTCCATTATGTACAATTCCTCTCCATCCTGGAAGAGATCGCTTCTTAGCGATAAGGCCGCCCATTGTACATTGTTCGTAGTTTTATTACTGATTGTATCTATGTCTTAGAAATTAAGGTGTGCAATAAAGAATTTTCATTCATTCATTCATTCATTCATTCATTCACTAGCAGAAATAAAATAATTAAAAATTTACTAAGAATTCCTGCAGATTTCCTGCACTCTCGAGGTGCATTTCTGTGCATAACTCCGAAAAACCTTCAACAGATCCTCATATTTTTTTTATGAAACCTCCCTTGGAATATTTCTTTCCAAGAAAAAAAATCATCAAAATCGGATTTATCCGCGGACAAACACTGTAACCTTTTTTTTGAAGTCGGTTAAAAATAGGTACAATTACCTACCTACTTTAATTAAATATACCTACCTTGAGCTTGGACAGGTACAGATGATAGAGCAAATAGGTACACACACACACATTTTTAACAACCTATTGTTTTTATTAAGTACCTAGGTAGGTACCTACTAGAATATTTTCTCAACCTTCGATATCATGAGAATAAAATAATCATACCTACGAATTTATTTAAACATCGCTATTGTTTTGTATTATTTTTATCGTCTCAGTGTACCCACGCGTCTCTGCTTACAGTGATTAATCTTATTCAAAAAGCCTCATACTATTGTATTTTCGCAGGAAAAGTCATCATGAGATGTTTGGAGCCTGTGCCTACAGAAGGACTGACAGCAGCAGATATACCAGCACTGCAAGAACGACTGCATAAAATTGTGATGGACGCCTTTGTAAAACTGTCGAAAGAAATCATGAATGACCTGCCTTTGGATACCCCATTAGCGACTGAAATACTATTGTGATATTTTTTAATTGAATTTACTTACATTGTTCCTTAATAAATTTTAAATAAAAATGTACCCACTTACGTACCTACCTAGTTTATTGTTAAGTACCGTAAAACGGGGTGACTTTGAATCACGGGGTGTCTTTGATGATTACTAAAATTTTTAACTTATTCATTCGTATTTCACAAATTTGTGAATAAAATGTTTTTTTATTTTTTGCGTTGGATGCACTGATATTTACTCTTATCTTTTCCCTAAAGCTTGTGCTCGTGCTGTTCATCACAAAAGAAAAAAAAAATATTTCAGTTAGGTATAGAATTCCAACAACTTTTAACACCTGCAAAACTTCAATGCTGCACTCGTGGCTATTACTTTCTCAATATTCTATTAGTTCTTACAGGATTGTATGGTTTCCAATGATTAAGTTTTAGACTGTTTTGATGGGCAGGATCCACCATTTTATCTTCTAGAATGAATTTTATGTGATGAGGTGACTTTGATGAATGATGAGAGGCGACATTGATAGCTATCAAAGTCCCCCCAATAAACAAGTGAAAGTTACATAGAAACTTACAGTATTGATTATGAAAGTAACCCCTTATGTTTCTTTTGTAGTCTGGAAGATGGTGCTTAAATACAAAAAAATACCGGGTAGATACGTTTATAATTATAAAATCTTATAATAACGGCGTGGTTTCAATTAAATAAACAATACTACATATAAATAAAAAAAATGATTTTTCAGGTCAAAATAATGGTCATCAAAGTCTCCCCTTAAATCAAATTCGCCCCATTTAACTTTACTAGCTCATATCTCAAAAACTAATGAGTGAACAAAAAATTTTTTTATGCAGTTTTACTCTTGTTTGGGGATACTTTAAGAATCAGTTAAAAAAACGGGGGCAATCAAAGCAACCCCGATTGCATTATAAACTTGATAGGCGACTTTTTATTTTTTTACTCAGAAAGTAAATGAGCAAATTTATTTTTTATTATGCTAAATTAAACTGCACATCAAGTCGTCACTATCAATATCATATTGTTTACTCGCAAATAAAAGAAGTTACAGGTGTTTGAATTTTAAAATTAATCAATGTAACCCCGTTTTACGGTATGTACCCGCCTACTAGGTATATTATTATTTAGTAATGCGTTTTTTTTTATATTTTGTTATTTTATATTTTCGTTGTGTTTTTATTATTCACCCGACCAATCTTCCATTATACACGATTCCTTTCCATCCAAAGGTTGCGTGGAAGAGATTGCTTCTTAGCGATAAGGCCGCGCATTGTACACTGGACGTAGTTTTATCATTGATTGTATTTATTTCATACAAAATTAAGGTGTGCAATAAAAAAAAAATTTATTCATTAATTCAATAACACATCTGAAAAAAAAAGTGCGTCAAAAAATCGCTACGCATCGCAGAATGCTAAACAGAGTCGTAGCGTTTTCGCCAACAGCGAAACATAAGAAGAACGGGGGCTACGACCTCAGAACAGAACAATGAGGCTGGTGTTTTTATCGTCAGCCAGCTTACCGCCAGGTAGGTACCTACACAAAACCGGTAACCCTACTGGTTCATAATATATTATATTCCACTGCACTCCGTAAAAACAATAATGGATTGATCCCTAACCCTATAGATAGATTGAACTTTGTAAAGATTTAGGTAAGTATAGGTACTTCGGGCCAAGGCGAAAGTAGGTAAGTAATTGAGAATAGGTAGTGGGTCGGTAATTAGCTGGATTAATCCCAAAGGCGAATTATATTCGATTTAGTTACTTATATGGAAAGAACGTTACCTAAGTACATAGGTACCTACCTACAGCTACTTACTGAATTGCTAATAATACTAATAAATAATACTACAGCATGGCGCACGAATGGTGACTCGTGTTGAGTTACTTAGCTGCTGCTATTGGCTGCTATGCTAACAGCAACACAATATAAAAATATTTGTTAGTAAGTATTTTATTATTTGTAGGTAGATAGATAGGTAGGAAGGATAATATTGCATCGCTTATGCTTTATTTACTACTAATTACCTATCCTCTTTAATTTTCTTCGAATCGTGCCTTTTTAACGATAGTAAGCTTTGTAACGAACTTTTTATTTATTTTTTTTGGTTGACTTTCTTGGTGCATTCAATATTTCAATATAAAACAGCCAAACAAAACATAGGTAACGTAAACAAAACATAGGTAACCTGTAATGTTATTATAAGTTGAAATAAATAATTGTCTAATTGTCTACGTAAGTACCTAGTTGTACTTACTCTATCTTAAAAAAAAGCCTGCAATCGACGATTTTTTTAACAGCTAGCGTCATCTAGCGAAAAATTACCGTACTAATAAACATCACATCGTCGTAAGTCTAACGAAAGATGGCGCTTTATGATTTTTACTAGTGTAATAAATAATCTGTGTTTTGGCTGACCGGACCGGACTCACCCGAGACTCACCAGACCGGTAGCGATCCGCCTTAGCATTTTAGCAATTGACATTATAAAGGACTTCTCCTTCTTCTTTATTTTGGCTTCGCCGGCTTTTGCCACGCATTTAGCCACTACCATGTGTATATATTTTCGTTTCGTCGGTTTAGTCAAGGTCGAGTCAAAGTCATAGTCAGCGTCAGTAAAGATGTGGGTTCTTTACTGCAGCTTTTTACATGGACTTTTGAGAGAACTCGAAATGCAATGATATACAGTTTTGTTTCATTTGCCTACACTTATGTACGTTCACGAACACTTAACAGTTAATAATCCACCATTATTACATATTAACATTCGCCAAAACACAAATTTCAGAAAATAAAACAAAAAAGACAACATGCCATCTTGAATTCCCGTCAAAAAGCCTATCTAAAGGACTTCTTCTGAGCATTTTAGTAATTTCAGTTTGACAGCGACTTGACATAGACTTGACAGTTTGGAACACATACATGCTAAAATTGTAAGTTTACCTTGTAGTTCTGAAACAAATTTGTGTTTATGTTTGAAATCGCTTTCGTCTGAAACAAAGCTTGTTTTACACTCAAACAAATTCACTCAATCAGTTTTTGTTGAATAGAAACGAAACGAGCGAGTTGATTTTTCGGTTGCAATTTATTCCACATTTGGTTTATTGTATCGGCTACAATATTCACTATAATGTTGGATAAAATTATTTATGTGATTATTATCACTCTGGTGACCTATGTGCTAAAACATTTAATTTCAGAAACACCGAATTTTGTGAAATTTAATTCAAAATTCTTCGTATTTTATATCTGGACTTCTCTTACGGCTGTGGTATTGTTACCATTTTTCGTATTCAATCCGAAAAATGTTAAAAACTCGCTGTAAGTGCTACAATTTTTTATTTCTTTTTGAGGCAATTAGTCGAGCCAGATGATTCATCCTGCTGCTCCCACAGGACTGTTCTTTTTTACAATAAAGAAATCTTATTTTTTCACATAATTTGTATACCTACCTGCTTATTTATTGTATAATTGCTATTTAAATATCAAGGTAATAGGTAAATACCTACCTTCCTACCTATACTTATAATAAATAAGCCTGATTAACAATAGTGCAATAGTTGTACCAGTTATAGATACTTAAACTATGTTGAATAAACAATTATTAGTTTTTCATTTTACCAGAATAGGCAATATTGTTCAATTATTAATCCACATTGATCTCCTCCAAAAACTTAATAGCAATTATAAAATGTTGCTATAATTATAGAAAATATTTATTACTAAGATTTTTACTATGATGTAGATCTAGTTTATTTAAACTCATAGTTATTTGAATCTTGAACTAAGTAGTTTTTTAGCATTTTCCACATAAGATTAGCAGCAGTAAATTGTCAAAAAACAAAGTAATTCACACTAGTCAGAAATACATATTATTGTAGGTACCTATATAAATAATTCTATGACATTTTTAAATTCCACATTAAGTATTCTTTCCATTTCAAAGTCATACATAAAAAATATTCTGATATCTGATTCAAGTAAAAAAAAACTAAATGAAATATTATGAAATTTTGTTCATATTATTTAAATCTTGATAATTATTATAATGTAATTCTAACGAGTGAGACTTTATTTCTTCAAATTAATTTGCATGTACTGCAAATAATGCAATTAATTAGCATATTATTAAATTAATACTCAACAACCCAACATTTCAAATTCAGTATGTACCTACCTATCGAGTTACTTCAAATTAATGTCTAATATTCTTTTGTGTATTTATTTTTTTATGTTGTAAAAAGTAATCTGGCCTAAACTAAAAAAGGATTTTATTATCTATCCTTGGATACAGTTTTTTCACTGCTGTTTGAGTCTGAGTATTCTTAATATTATAAAATGTTGTATTATTTTTCCATACAGATTTGCCGCTCAAATAGTAAAGCATGTCACCAAAGCAATTGAAGTGAAATGGCACTTAATAAATGGGAGAGTATTGGCCGAGGACCGAGGTGCTGTAGTTGTCTCAAACCATCAATCATCAATCGACATACTCGGTGAGTCACAACCCTTAACTATCTATATTTTACATCATTCCATCCATTAATTCCTATTACTAGGCATAATACTCCTATCTGTTCCAATCACTTTTTAATAGAAACAGAAAAAAAATCATAGGAATTGACATTTAAGAAGATATGTGAAATGAAGGGAATAGCGTTAATAGAAAGATTAAAGGAACAATAATATCATTATGGCTACATGGTCTGATATTAAAAAACATGAACAATATTATCAGACCCCAGTCCATTATTCCCTAATCGCTGTAGTATATTCTACTATTTCGTCTAGCTAAGTGCCCTTCCTTATTCTCTCCTAATTGATTATCTAGTTATTATCATAGTAGATTATCTATTCTAGTTTTATTTATGTAAATTAAATAAATAAAAGTACTTTTTGATAATTCCAAATTTTATTGTAATGATGTCAACCACTTGACTACACAACACATTAGTTTAGATATTTTTGATTATGTATAGTGTTAAACCACACTTAGGTATTTCATTTTTAAATGAAAAATCTTACTAAAAGTTTTACGACTTCGGCAGGATTCGAACCCGCGAGATACAAGCGATCACCCTTAAGCCGGGCTGCCTTACCACTCGGCTTAAGGGTGATCGCTTGTATCTCGCGGGTTCGAATCCTGCCGAAGTCGTAAAACTTTTAGTAAGATTTTTCATTTAAAAATACACATTAGTTTCCAATATTTTCAGCCACTACATAATTCACCCTACATAATTCACCCGAATTATAATATTGTGATAAAATTACACGATTTAGTCATAGCGTAGACCACTACCAGCTGCTTTTTTGTTACTTTGTAGACTTAACGAAAAAAAGAATAGGTACCTACCTCAAATTATTCTATGTATTGTAAAAAGCACTTTAAAGTTAGCCAGTTGTGTCAAACTCGTAACATGTTGTTCAACATCTGGCGCATAGCCGAGGAGGAAGTTGCATTCGCTCACAGGGACATAAACTACACAATACCTCGCGTTTATTCCCAAGTTTCCCAATTTATATGAATATGCTGAAGAATTATAACAAAACAAAAAAACATGGTGTTTTAGCCAAGTGGGACTCCCGACTTACTATCCGTATCCCAAGAATTAGAGCGCAAATGGATTAAGTGTAGGCATAAATTACCCCCTGAGGCCCTGACTATTTAAGAAAAGTTATAGGAAAAAAACTTTCCAGTCATCCATCACACTCTCATCACATAATTTTTGGTATTACGGAAGAAGAATAGAATAGAATAGAATATATATTTATTTCAAAACACCACATTATTATACAGTAAGAGGATACAATGCTTAAATGTTAATATATTTACTTACCTATTAAAAAATTAAAGACAAACATTAACATCAAAAATGTGTTCGTGGTGATGAAATAGCCATTAGCTCAGCTTGGTACTGCCGCATGTTGCCATACTGCAGTGCTGGTATTCTGCTAAGGGCTGTGTTCACGTCACGGACTTCCCGTTATAGGGTTAATGAAATTTTTAAATATATATCTACTTACAATTACATTCTTAAATAACATGATGATAATTCTATAACAAAGTTCAAAAAATACAAAACAAGAGTAATGACGAGGAGGAAGACACTTACTTTATACCAAATTCCTAACAAAATTTTAAAAAACAATATAGCTAGGTATAGGTATCTCTATAGGTATCTGCCTAGGCTAGGCAGACGAGCGAAGAGAAGAGAACGATCGAAACAGAAATTGCGATATCGGGCCGATTTATAAACGATTGACTTTGCCGAGCCACTTCGCCGGATAATTTTATTATCAACCAGTTGTCCTAAAATTTCTCCATTTCAGGCATGTTCAATATCTGGCACATAGCCGACAAAGTGGCGGCGATTGCGCGCAGAGAGATATTCTACGTGTGGCCATTTGGTCTGGCCGCTTATCTGGCCGGCGTCGTTTTCATAGACAGGAACAATTCGAAGGATGCTTACAAACAATTGAAGATCACCTCGGAAGTCATGGTGAAGAACAAAGTGAGTACCTACATAATAGCACGGAAATCAACGAATTAATTACCTACTAGTATAATTATCCGAACGCGGCTTCGCTCGCTTACCCGGTTAAAAATTAACCTTTGTGTGATTCCAAGTCATAAACTATGTAGGTATGTGTCAAGCCATTGGGCTGAAACTTGAAATATAGGTAGGTACATGTTGATGTTTGTTATTTCTTCACGCAAAAACTACTAAACGGATTTCCGTGTAGTAGTTTTTGCGTGAAAGATTAACAAACATCCATCGATAGGTACTCATCCATACAAACTATACAGGGTGTTACCAGACCACTACCGAAAACTTAAGGGGATGAAAGTACCCATCAATATGAACAACTTTTTCTAAGAAACCAACACTGTGAACGCGAAAAAAAAAACAGCTGTTTCATACACTTTAGCCAAGTAGGTATTGAACTTATGTATGGAACTGCTGTTTTTTTATCGCGTTCACAGTGTTGGTTTCTTAGAAAAAGTTGTTCATATTGATGGGTACTTTCACCCCCTAAAGTTTTCGGTAGTGGTCTGGTAACACCCTGTATTATAAACGCGAAAGTTTGTATGGATATAATATGGATGTGGGATTAGTGGGACTGGGCTTAGCTAGCGTGTGGAGGTATGAGAGAACGTTTGTATAGGTAGAATCAGCATGGAACTAAGCCTAGAAAAGTATCTTATAAACTAGTGTTTCTGGACTCTTGTATTGATGAATCACTTTGCTCTTTCATTTGACACCTGATTTGATATTATATTTTGTCTAATCTTACGTCAAACCAATCTTAAACGATACAATCATTATCCTCGAAAAAATACATTTCTTCATTAATCATTTCTGTATTCGTTTATACTACATATTACTTTCTGTCCTCTATTACTAGCAATTATTATAATATGTAGGTAGGTACTTTTATTTGAAGCTTGATGCTCTTAATTATATTCATTAGTGTCCGATAACTCGTAACAAGACTGCTGTCTCCTGTCTTCTCCAGTGTGATGGCTGTATGTTATGTATGAAATGAATGACTGTTGTCTGTTATTTATTGCGATATTAGGACCACCAACAACGCGTATTAGGACAAAAGAGGGTTTCCAAGTCAAATTTATTATTTTCTTGATTTGCCAGCCGCCAAGACCTTTTTATGGTACCGAAACATCTGAGCTGCAACCTGGTTATTGAACTTATTTTTTCATTGGTCGATAACTTGGGTTACATACCACATACATGTATTTAACTGATTTTTAAAGTTACTTGAATCACCGCAGTCAAATGTAAATCATAAGATGACTAATCACAATGGTATTACCAAAGACAATTAATATCTAGAAGACAGACAAAGGCCATACACAAAATCGTAACCCGATCCCGCAGTACCAGATAGCCTGAAAACTTTAAAACATCAATTTTATCCAAGAAATTTCAATACTTAGTAGTAGGTAGCAACAATATTCAATATCTAAACATTTTTAACTAGAAAGTAATTGAAATTTCTTGGATAAAATTGATGTTTTAGAGTTTTCAGGCTATTTTTTAGGGTTACGATTTTGTGTATGGCCTTTGTCTGTCTTCTAGATATTAATCGTCTTTGGTATTACTTATTATAAAGGTAGTTTATAATAGCTTTCATTCATGTCTTCGCTTGCGTGATATCAACATTTCAAATAGCATATGCTATTACAGTATTACAGGCCTCGATTAGTGGTTAAGTAGACCGATTTTAATTAAACAGGTGTAGTTCAGGGGTGATTGAAACATAACATCCAAACTTACAAATTGACGATCAGACGTGTAATTAGTAAATGAGGATGATGAATTAACTTTGTTTGTCACATATCATCACACTTAGACAAGTTTTAATTTGAGCGGTCACAACTTAAATGGGTGACCGCAAGTGGCATTATCAGCTGAGCGCTTCTGTGCTTCGGAGCGCACCTTAAATTGGCCTAAAAAACTTCGTCATCAGAGTTGGCCACTTGCTCATACGAACGAACGAACTTAGACAAGTTTTAATAATACTAAATGACGACGAAGTGAAAACGAGATGGGAAGCCAGTAAAAAACTCTAAATATCTGATAACACTTTTACTATAGCAATTTATCTGATGGCCACTGCATTCGATAGCCCAGTCTACATCGGCTTAAAAATGTACCGCATCCCACATGCGGGTCTATCGACCATTGAACCCTTGATACATATGCAGCTGTTCTAGTGAGTCTAGTGACCTTACAATCAAATACCTACAATAAACAATATCTACTACGGCTATTGCAAACTAACTTGATTGTTCCGTGATATTTCGAAAATTAGATTGATTTATGCCATTTAATCAGCCTTGCGTTATTCTAATTGAGATGTTGATTTCTTGTTTAACTTTCCTATTGTTCTCTGATTGATAAATGTTGTTAATTTATTGATAAAGTGCAATGGTTTCCGCTTGCGATATTGTAACCGTTTTGTACATGGCTATCGTACTCAACCTATAGGTACATTAGAATTGCATTCGCACTTGTAAGGTATTGTATTATTAATTACGTGGGCACGTAATTAAAATGTAATAAGTATATTTTTGTATTTTGATTACTTAAACGATTCTTTTATTTTTTCCTTTAATTATTATTTTTTAGATTTGTAAAAAAATCACACACCGATCGATAACTAAGATATTATGAGTGTTTATAATGGTTTCTAAATTGAGATAAAGAATCAAAACACCTACTTATATTCGAACCACTTAAGTGAAATAGATTTTATTTTAATACCTACAATCAATGTTGAATTAAATATAATATGTCTGATTAATGATTAGGTACATTATATTAAAATAGTAACAAATTGTTTATAGCATTACATTATTTTATCTGGTACGGCATTTAGTATGCTATGTTTTTCAGACGAAGATCTGGGTGTTCCCTGAAGGGACGCGGAACAAGGATTTCACGCAACTCCTGCCGTTCAAGAAAGGCGCGTTCAATATAGCGGTGGCCGCGCAAGTGCCCATTATACCCGTGGTCTTCTCGCCTTACTACTTTATCAATGCGAAAAAATTCATATTCAACAACGGTAAGTCTTCTATCTATCAGTATTGTATAAGTAATGTAAATACTTCCCAAAACAACTGCTTTATTAAAACATGTTTAAAAACCACCGCCAGAAAACCTAGGACCAGCCTGTATAATAAGTCAACTGCGCCTTGGGAACACATTCGTGATCATGTTTAATTTTTTTTAATGAATTCGGCATAAAACTTTTCCCTCAGTACATAATTAAAGAACCCTAAACTTTCGAAATTATATTATTTTAATGACAGAGTATTTTGTGTTAGGTGCACAAATACTCTGTCATAGAAATAATAATTTGTTAAAGCTTTGTTGGTGTCTATTCATTGATTACTCTGCATCAGGTCCTTGACTGGTTATCTGCTCTCATTTATATGCATTTGTGAAATAAACACACAACTTAGACATCATCATCATTCGCAACCCGACTTCACCCACTGCTTTGCGTGTGCCAATCTCGGTCCGCCACTCGCCTCAGTGATTCCATAGTAAATTATTTTTGAAAATTAATTGTGTTTTCATAATACCTACAAAATAAGAACAAAGTTCAGAATAAATAAATATACTTGACCATTTCACACAGCGGCATCTAATACCAAGCTAATCAAATTGATGTTGTGTTTGGTAATCAGATGACTGATATAAGTATTATTATACTTATTACCTATATACTTATTATTGTATAAGTAAATTTTTTTGTAAATACATACATATTATACATAGAAAACACCCAGACTCGATACAAATATTTGTAGTTCATTTCATACAAACATTGTTCCCGTGGCGGGGTTCGAACCCCAACCTCCGCGTCCCAAGCGGGCTTTCGCCTACTGCGCCACAGGTCATCAAAAAGAAGATTCTAAATATATTAAACTATTCCATAAATACATTGAACGCGAGATATGACAAAAAAAAATCCCTTTAAATAATCTTAAAACCTTGATAAAAAAAATATGCACAGTGCACATAATTGTTACCCTCACCGGGGTCAACGGTCAGAGACCCGACTCTTCTGAGAAAAGTACCTAAAATCAATCTCAATAAAATACGGTTCCTAAATTATTAATAATTATTATTATTGACGCGTGATCCGAGGGCTGGCACTTATTTGGCTCAAAAGATCAGCATTGCCATCCAGCGCGGCAATGCTGCCAGTGTCTTGGGCACGCTTCCGTCTGGCAGTGGTTTGGATCAGTTGAGCTACCTATAGATCGTTTGTAACGATCCTTAGGTGGCTCAACTGGTTCTAATTGTATTTTGTACAGTTATGTAAATATGTAGTAGTTTAGTTTCTGTTCCTAAAAGCTTAAGTATAATTTTTTTATTGTTTTGTTAAACCGGCATCATCAATCTGACTGATAAAAATGTGCCAGTGGGAAAATTCACTCTACATTTTAGATTTTTGACAACTTGTTACTCTACTCTCGTACGGCCGATTATTAAACACAAATCTAAATTCTACTCTCTGAAGTAGCATAAAACAAAGTGACAGCGCCTGCCTTAGTAGCAAAGTCTGATTCATTGTTATTCGAGCATGCGTAGTTCTTACGTAAAAGATTTGTTTCGGAAGAAGCACTACTTGGACTGAATAGCTGTGAGCTGGATATAAATTAAGACATAGTTGATTTATTTGACGTTTAGTACCTACCTACTTACTTAAGAATTGATAAAATGATAAAATGTTGTTTAATTATTGACTTTTTTAAAATGGCAATAGACTTGCAACTTGGCACTTATACAATGCCTACTTTTGGAAAATATAAGCCTAAGCATAATACCAAACATATATGACTTGCCCCTGACTCCCATGAGCATGCGCCAAACTTTTTAAAGCACAGTATGCCTCTGATTACCCCTAAACCCATATTCAAAAACTCTCCGAATATTCTTGTGGTTATGATTTTTATTAAAAAAATCTATAAAAAGAATGAACCATACTTTGAGAATACTCTAGTGATCTTATAAATCATATCATATCGTTTTATAATGTGTCTCGTGATGTTTCGTTTCTAATGAACAATGTAATTGTGTTCCAGGGCACGTAGTCATACAATGCCTAGAGCCGGTGTCGACCGCCGGCTTAACAATGGAAGATGTACCAGAACTGATAGTCAAGATACGGAATATCATGGAGACAGCGTACAAGGAACTCTCGAAGGAGGTACTGGGCTCTCTGCCCGCTGACTACCCCCTAGCGATGGTAGATTGAGAATAGACAAGCCAAAGCGGTGCCACTCACTTTCCTATAGTTTGTACGTTTTGTTTTGCTACCAATCAAAGTAAAATGTTTTCAAAACTAGTATTACGCAAAGTTTTGCAAAAATTTTTATTGCAAATATCGAACAATCGTTTAATAATTGTACGCGATCACAAATTGTCGCACCTTGTTTGGTTAGATTTGTAATAATTCCCATAGCACTGCAGGTTACAATTACAATACAATGTACCTACAGCTAGTCGGCAATGTTATTTGCTTATTTGCACATTTAATTACGCGAAGCGTGTTGTACCTTGTTAAAACGTTTCTGATAGATCGCATTCAAACACCGTAGGTACTGAGCGGTGAATGTACCTATGCTATTGGCAATACATGAGCGATACCGTACTTCGGAAATCAATTTAGTAGTTATTATACCCGGCTATAAAGTCTAGTCCGGCCATAATGAAGACCTTCATGTTTCTACCAGAGATGTGCTTTTATAAGCATCTTCGCACATTTTTGGTGGAAACGCTTAGAGCCTAGGCACGCCTGTTTTTTTGCGGTGCGTATGTATCGATACAAACGCGATCCAAACGCGTTTGAAAATATGATGTGCATAGGCTCTTAGGCATTTTAAAAACTCCGCCACGAAAAATGGCGTCTAGCATCATACAAACAATATTTCACTCTAAACACCAAGTTACTCAATGAACTGCTCGGACACGTTGCCGCATAACTATTGTAGTTTTTAGATGTTTGATTTGTTGCCAAAAATTTTACATTATAAAACGTACAAGCTTATAATTAAATAATATTATTTTACGAGTAGTTACTTAGATGTAAGTTAAGGTGTTTTTCCTGCCATTATTTTTATTATTAAGCGTGTCGCTGAGTCCCGTCTTGATAAATCAACAAAGTTATAATTTTTCAGTCTGGTTCATTTACCTAGTGTTTTTCCTAGGTTATGGTCTGGTCGCTAAAAACTTGGGGTGAAAAATAAAAATTCTAGTCATATAGGTAACACACATATTAAATTATTACCATGATTTGTTCATTTTTTCCTTAGTAGGCTATGTGAGTCGGTTATGCTTATAGACAAGTTGGGAAGTCTAAATTCTTTGCTTAATAAAATCTTATACAACTTTACGCTGCTAGTAAAATATCCAGCACTGAATTAAGTGTTCATAAAAAATAGACACTAATTAGATATGTTTTATGTTTACTTTCAATTAATATGACAGGAAGAACACCCAAAACTCATTCCAAATATTTGTTTCTGTGATTCATCAATTTGGTTTGTGATATTCATTGTTCCGTTTTTATAAACCGGAACATAATTCATATTTGCTCTTCGTGCCGTATTTCTAAGTTTAGTTTTAAGTATAACGCTAACAAACTGTGGGACGTAAATGTTTATGATTCACATACATATTTCCCGTAGAGGTAGAGATAGAGACTACAGATTATTTATATTTTAAAAAAGCTGTTTCTTGTTGTGAGACTCGTGCTGTAGGTACGTTTATTTTGTCATAAATTTGTATAGGTACGTAATTAATCCACATCGCGTCCCACATCTAAGTATTACATAGTTTTAACTACTTATAATTTTATGATTTTGTTTATTCTCAATAATCAACTGCTTATTATTTCAAGAAAAACTTTAGTTAGAAGCTAGAACATGATATTTTTTTTTTTAAAACCTGGTAATTTCTCAGCATGGCCAACAAATACACCTACAGTCGTAAAAAAAACTACTCCAGTAATCTGAAGAAGCGTAGTTTTTTTATCCTAAATTTACCTATTATATTTGATTACCTATTCCGTTTTCTGGAGTAGTTTTATTACACCCTATAAGATTCTTGATACGCACACCGAACATTGTACAAAAAATAAGTATAAGTAATTATCGTTACAACTAAATTTCTTAACTTCCGAATCAATGGATTTAAATTCGTTGAAGTCCATTAAACGTTGAAATTGGCAGCATGTGCAACGCGGCGCAATCGCTTTGCATTCGCACGTTGCACATTCTTTATGTAAGCAAACTGCCTACTAAATAACTTTAACCAAACTCATTTTCCACTGCTTTAACAGTTTTTTTTTTTAAAGAAATGTTTTTTTTATTAAAGAGATGTTCGCTGAATCTGATTCGAACTGCCCCGCTAGCCATGTTCATAACATGCCCTTACATTTCTACAATAGCTCAAGATGAAAAAATGTAGTAAGTATAGGAATTAATTTTCGATGACGAAAAGTCACTTGATCAGAAATGTCAAATCAAAGAACTAGAAGCTCGTCGTTAATAGAAAGAGAATAGAAACGTAGCGTTTGTCACATGGCTACGGGCTCACTCAAATCTGTAGTAAGATCGCGGCTCAAAGTATCACAAATAACAGAAACTATAAATTATTTTTTTACAGAACTAGGTTTTTTGACCAATGAATAGATTTCTGACAGTTTTGATTTATAATTATAAGTGAAACTGAATCGCGACTCAAACCTGAAGTGAGGGTCACGAATCATAACGTAACGTTGATTTAAAGAATATTTTTTTTATTCCTTATTCAGGAACGGATCAAGCATGACCAAGTCTCGGACATATTGATTGATTACTTATTTTATTTGCTATCGACAACTGTCACAAATATCGATTCTTCAGTTTTGTTACTGTTATAGGTTTCGAGCCGTGTGGTATTGAGGTAAAAAAATCGTTTTAATCAAAAATGAAAAACGAGTAATAAAACAAACAGATATTTGTCTGCAAGTTTGTTTCTACATCGCATTTAGTATTTAGAAATATACATTCGATCAACTTCAAATTTATTGCATTGTAAATTCGTAACTAGTTTTCTAGTTCTTTGTATATAGATCATTGCGAACTTATCTTCACTGACAGGCACTATTTACAGTATACGATATCGAATCCAAATTTAATGTAATAGACCATGTTCTATTGAAAGCCGTAGCGGAGAGAACATATCGGTATCAACCGCTTTCTTGAGCCGCATAGTTTAGTTGGTGTTCAAGTCACGCATCGTGGACGCGACGCAGTTTTACTAAGTTGTACATTGCATCAAGCAATGACCCATATAAATTGTTGAGCCACTGAGTGTATGGAAGATTAATTCTTCTTTGATAGAGACGTTTATTCAAATGACTGTCCTTGCATGAACGCCTAAAATGAAGGGGTAGGTTGCATTTTGATTTACAATCATGTGAAAATTCTACACTCACCAATATGATTTCTACCTACGTCTAAACAACTAAAAAGGAAAATAATCCTCGTAGAAAGTAGGTAGGTATCTTTTAAAATTTTAGATGCGACAAATACGAGTTAGCTGAAAGTTGTGTCAATGTTATTTTGTAAACAAACATGTATTGGTGTATTAGACTGTTTTAGTTGTACTTACTTGTGTAGTGTTTTATTTAATAATGCTATGCCTGACGACTATCAGAATATTGGTAAAATTCAGGTGAAAGAGATTAAACCTATTTATTAATTAACAAAACATCAAATTACCATAATAGATTACGCAGGCATAGTTTAAGTTATAAATCTTGTTTTATTTTAAGAACTGGCAGCTCTACAAAGACTGTCATGATTATAATTATTTTTATTGTAGTGTATCTATTTGAGAGCCATGAATTCTCTTACTCTTTGTATAGGCATAGGTATAAGTATTGTGTGGGTGTTACAAAATTAGGCCCACTATTAGAGCGATACTTTACACAACGAACGGAGATTGATATATGCATTGGGCTTGTTATTCACTAAAGCATATGAGTAAAATCAATTCATTTATACCTATATTATTTTAGGTATGAGTACTTACCTATTGATTTTTTAACAGTAGGTATATCAGTGAACCCAAATAAAGCATGGTAGGCATTTTAAAATGAAATCGAAAAATCGTTGTTCTCTATCGCTGATTAGTTTTACCTACATTCATGTTATTCCATGAAAGTTTTTACGCTGATAGTTCTTGATTCTTGCTCGCGGCCTAGTTATCAAATTGTCATCGAGACTCAAATTGCTATAGGAGTAAAGCATTTTCTACCGATAAAAATGCTAAATACCTATCATGATTCAGTTGCAATCACCGATCTATCTTATATTAACTTTTATAATCATATTTACCCGTACCATAAATAAATACATATTAACCAATCTATGAGGAGCTATATCTATCGATATCTATTATTGTGATATTGTAATGTTTTTTTAATCGCTGGGTTCTATGTGTACCCTAACAGATGCACAAAACTATGTAAATATTTTAAATCAACATTTATGTGGTGCAATATATTTTGATAGTTCTTGTCTATTGGATATCTTTTGTGTAAATATTCTTAGTCGTTTTGTAAAATGTTTTCGACAACTTGAATGTAGTGTTTATATCTTTCGATATTGTATCGTAGAACTTGTATTTATAGCGTTTCGTATTTGATCGTGTTGTATACCGATAACTAAAATATAAGTGATAGATTCAAATTATATTAAACAAATCTGTACCTACACAAAGCTATCATGTAACTTTTATTGCCATAAATTATTTTATGAAATATTGTACTTACTCTCCTAATGTAAGTATGTAACTGTAAGTAATTAAAAAAATTGCCTTTGTTGCTTAGTCTCTGAGAGACCATTCAGTGTATTTAATGCAAAACACTCCATTTGTTTATTTTAAATTATTGTATCGTCGAAAGGGCAAACGTTTTCTTACGATTCACCACTGGACGGTTCGTCGACAGACGTCTAGTCTATCACAGTCACAGCAGATGGTGGATCACACCACGCAAGAAATTACAAGCAGACGTATAAATTATTGTTATATACTCGTATTAAAAATGTATAACGCAGCACTGTAAAGTGCGCCTTTTTTGACAATATAGCGATATTATCAGAGCTATGTAGTTTTCTTGCTATTCACAAAAGTAAAGGCGCCACCAGCGTACTTACACGATAATACCCATTTATTCTGTGGTAACTCTTTACCTAGTCCCAGCCCAGGACATAAGGAATTGTAGTGTGCCTCATTTCTTTTTTATTCTAAGCGTCCTGATTATTAGCGTATTCTATTCTACTATTCATTCATAGCTTTGAACGGTTGACACTATATTATGTGAATGTTTTCTATATAATATGTCAATAGGTAAGAATACCTACTTTTAATCCATTTCAAGCGGTGATTCATTCTGTCAGAAAATCGATACTTGAGCGAAGACTCAAGTCTGAGTGCAGACTCTAAACACGAGCCTTAGTAAAACCACTTCAAAGATGTTACGTTACAGGTTGACAACAACTATAATCCATAGGTTTTTAAGATATTATGTTAGGAAGAGGGGGGGCAAACACTCGAATATATTAACGCAAGTCGCAAGTCGAAGTTCTGCATGCACCTAAGATTACCATCTCATCAGCGCTAAATAGAATAGTTGCTAGCTAAGTGTCTTCTTGACTTCATCACTGTTGCACTCAGTCTGCACATAGTAGGTAAGTAGGTATTTATACATTAACCATTATGTTTTTCGTCCTCTATGGGCTTTGTGGTTTTTTGGTCCAGTTGGTTTTGCAAGCCAATAACCCAACCGACGTGTGATGAAATAGGGTAAAAGTCAAACGTGGGATGCAAAACAAAATCACAGGAACTAAAAGTCATTTGTAAAATAAATAGGTTACATCATTTAGATCTTTAACATAACAAATTGTGGACCTCACATTAAAATATAATTACATCCTATATTGTACACCAGTAGCGCAGGTATTTTTATCACAGCTCTATTTCATGGAAATAACATTTATAATCCGTATTGTAGATACCAATTATAGTACTCGTTACCTGGGAACAAAAAAAAAAAAGGTTAGCACTGAGGTACATACAAAAATTACAAAATAATTTGCAACAAGAGTCACTTTTAAATTTTCTTACGTACGGAAGTAGTCATAGTACTTACTCATTAGTAGGGCAGTTTACCTAATTCAACATTATCATGATATGTTTTGATTAAGTATCTTCAAAAATAAATAGATTGGTATTGTCCGGACTTTGTTTATAAATTGCTTAGCAACAATTTAAATCCGTGCGCATAAAAATAAGATAACGGTAAGTAATTAATTTTAATATTAATTTGTTTTTTGCTGATAACACGCTATAAGTAGGTACCTACTTAGTTAAGGTGTGCCTTGTTACTTATGATTGTGGCACTGCACTGACAAATTGATGTACCTAGGTAGGTATTTGTTCAGAAACAAATAAATTAAATAAGTCTCTCAAAATACCTACCTACCTAAACAAAGTGAAACTAGGTAAGTAGAGTAAGCTTAGGGAAAATAACACAATGTAGGTAGAGTCGTTTAAGGGCAACACACTCATAATTTACTTACCTACCAGCAAGAGACTTCAGTGCTCATTGCTATAGGCTTGTAACAACTAAAATGTAGGTAGGTACACTCAAGATTTATTAGATTCTGGTAGTATCTTTAATTAGTTCTATTTTTCTCTTTGTTACTACTAGTACTTATTATTTTATCTGTGGCTCAAACGTAACAATTTATCCAATAGGTAGGTACCTACGAATAATAGGAGCAATAATGTGCCTAGGTTTTGCTAATCACTTTTAAAATTTTTGTTATACCTACCGCAAAAAATGTATTTCCTACCTATTCCTTCATTCGTGTTTCCCATGTGCGACCCAACGTGATAACGTCTCCGCTGACGTTCTCGAGAAAACCTCTTGCATGTTGATCTGAGTCTTCTCCACCAGTGCGGGAATGTCTTCCTTCAACATGTCTTTTGTCTCGATTAATGGTAGGATAGTGATTACCAGTTCACCTGAAATTAAAAAAAAAATACTTAGTACATACTTACTTACTAAAAAATATTTCACTATTCTGCGTGCTAGGTACCTACTTACATAGTTTAATCTAGGGTCCTACCCTACCACATGAGTGAAGCTGGCAGCATCTAGGTACTCGTAGTTATTAAAATCAAATGAACTCACCTGAGCCAAATCTTTTTAGTTTGCCATCGACAAAATGGTACTTGGAGACGACTACCGGCTGGATGGGCGCCCCGGCGTCCACGGCCACGTGGAACGCTCCCTTGCGGAACGGCAGCAGCCTGTCCCCGGAGTGTCTGGTACCCTCGGGGAAGAGAAGCAATTTGCGCTGAAAATGGAAAAAATTTTCCTTGTAAAATAAGTTGTAAGTACCACAGAATAATTAATAGAACAAGTAATTGTACCTACCGTCTGAAGAATAATCTAACTAAATGAAAAGAAAAAGTAACAGCAACAGCATCTCTCAGGACTCTAGATTTTAATTAAGCCTTTGAATACCGTAGTGGAGCTGTGTCGTTTTTAATTTATTTACGATGTGGGATGACAGAATAGGTAGGTACCTACCTAATATAGAAGATTTGAGTCCATTGGAAACGAGAAGAAAGTTATAAAAATCAAAATGCTTTTAGGTAGGTAATTAATTCAGACTTGATGGAAATGTGTTTTAGGTTACGTTGTGGGAGACCATTGAGTAGGTAGAGGTCATTGCACCGTTAGTATTACGATTAACTAGTGGTAGCTGAGCTCATCGAAAAATATCTTAATCTGTAAAAAAGCTGTTCTTAGATTTTTACATAAGTACCTAAGTATTCAAAACACATTAAAATAATTATTGTGATAAGATGATGTCACAATAACGTAGGTTATTCGTAAAAAATACGAGATATTAGTGGCAATTCGGAGTGTCGCAAAAGCTAAACTAAACTAACTAAAATTAATGTCATCCTTTTTATTCCCATCGCTATGAAAGGGACGGCAACATTTTTAGTTAGTTAAGTTTAGCTTTTTCGATACTCCGAATAGCCACTATTATACCTATGACTTGACTGATCCTATTTTAATATTTTCTTCTTTTATCATAAAATCAAAGGCATTTTACGATTTTCCTACGCTACGGTAGTACCTACGCTACGATAGCCTATCCACACCGACAAAGAAAATCGTTTTGGCATGTATGCAGAAAGTTAAAGGTACCTACATCAATATATGTTGTAAACTTAGTTTATTTAGAAAGAGTAGGTAGCGAAAACAGAGTTTGGTGGCCACCAAGTCATGTGCAACTTCGCTACTCTTCCTAAACTATAAGTACCTACCTACCTACTTACAAAATAAAACTATTAAAGAGGTATTAAAAAAAAAGCTTATGAGAGGTAGGTATCACAAAATAACTGCCATGGACAGTAGGTAGTACATAAATCTATACCTATACCTATAAGTTAAACTGTTTGTTTAGCTCTGCATCATTTTGTAGTTTGTGTTGTGGCGCGGGCGCGTAGAAATACGTCATGTTGTAGGTATGTAGGCCATAGAGAAGTATTAAGTACCAACGAGTATTAAATAATCTGTGGTACGGTAGTGACATTGACACTGGATAGGTAATTGGTTTCCCAATGAATATTTAACACTTCACCTTCGATTCGTCGCTGTCGCTACTTCGACTATCTGTTTACCCACCTTTATGATTAAAAACCAGTCAGCCAAGTAAAAAAAACTACGGTTGGTAACATTTAGAAAAAAGAGAATGAGAAAATAATGGAAAATTCTTCTTCCTTTTAAATAAGTAAGTAAGTAGGTAGGTACGTATGTATAAATTAATCAATTATTTCCTAAGATTATTTCCCAATACGGCTCTCTATAAAAAACAACATGATCTGAATACCTGATGTAGTTCTCAATGTCAGTTATTTAAGAATTCAATAATTATTCTTTATCGGTATCCCCATAAGTATGAAATAAAATACAAAAAAATTCGATCATTGCTTGTAATTGTAACACAAACATCAACGTGCTAAGAATGTTTATGGTGACCTTTAACATAAAGCAACCTCAGTACAATAGTCATTTTATCGTCTTTTTTATTTTTCGAGGCATAGCACAGAGCAAAGTTAGGTACCTACTTAGATACTTTTAGTTTAGGCACTTGCGATAACACTATAAGTTGGAAGTTAGTAGTAGGTACCAAAGACGTATCTTAACAAGGTAGTACCTACTGTAAGGCATCCCGATTTTCAGTTACCTACATTGGACAGGACACGTCTTGATTTATTGTTCGAGACGATACGCCATCGAGACGCCAACTATAACTACGCTACTATGTAGGTACAAGTCGGTACAACTGCATAATTATTTATTAATATAATTACTATTATACTCCGTGCTTCGGAGGGCACGTTAAATTGTCGGTCCCGGCTTTTAAAAAGTCGTTAAGCCATGACGGAGGCCTTTAGGCAGCCTAAAAACTCCGTCACCAGAGTTGGCCACTTGCTCATATGAACGATCGAACGAACTATTATAACGCGTTTAGTGGCCATAACGCACATATGCCTCATCGGCACTAAACGCGATTGGGAATGTAATCAAAAATACAAAATAGAAATACCTGGGTAAGTACTACTTTTGTGAACTGCCGATGCCGCCGTTCCGAAATTTGCTATATCAAACTTGGCTGGGAGCTGGGAGTATCTGATATTGAAGTAGCCTATTAGTGTGTAGGTACCCTACCAAATTGCGTGCGTAAAACATTACGCTTTTATTCAACGTTCCTCCTACGTTGAATAAAAGCGTAATGTTTCCTTGAACATACTTAGCTATCTTTAGAAATTTAGAGGTTAATATAATATAATAGGTAGGTACCTACTATACTACTATAAAATTCAATAACGTTATAATTTACTATTCGTAACCTTGATAAATAATTAAATACTTATAAAACCACAGCGATGGAATGGATAACAGGTGTATGGAATGACTATTTTCATAGAGTACCTAAGTATATTCCTATTATGTACCTACTTGGAGATGTCTAGCTATTTTAAATTAACATCTAGTTAAATAAAAGATAAGAAGATGAATGATGGATGATTCGTCCAAATGGATAAGTGAAGCGTTATTATTGTAACACACACATTTTCCCCGAGCAATATAGTTAGTAGAACATGCCCCCTGATTGTGTAACTTGTTTCACATTGTATCCAAGTTGTATCAAAGCAAAAATCACAGTAAATCGCAAAAACAACTGTCAAATATGACAGTAATTAAGTAAGTTACTTACAAATTTACTTAATCAGCGTTAAATCTGACAGTTATTTTCGTGATTTACTGTGATTTTTGCTTTGATACAACTTGGATACAATGTGAAACAAGTTACACAATCAGGGGGATGATCATCTTCCATGACCGTGGCATATTCGTGGAGTCGATGCGACATGCATTCTCCTTCTCCTTCTCCCTCTATCAGCCGTCATCTTAGCTCTCAGCCCTTTACTCTTCTCTTTATTAGAACTGTTCAAAGCAAATAAAATAGTGAGGAACCTAGATTGATAATTACCTTATTCTCTCTTACAGCCTCTGACTGCTTGTTAAGCGCCTCGCGGGCAGACTTCGCTCCTCTGTCAATAAACACGGTCCCCCACAGCCAGGCGGCTGTGCCGAACGGTGCTAAATACTGCAGGGACCTTTTTGAGACCACTGTGCACCTCGCTAGTAGTGGCCATAGTACAGCTAGCACTGTGAAGGTTAATATAAGACATGAATAGGTAAATATAGTTAGTTATATTTGAAGGAACTATTGTCCAATGATACGGCCGGCATCGAAGTAGGTATGACTTCCGGAAAAGTGGCGTGAATTCGAGGTCTAATAGAAATGGTAGGTAGGTACGTATAATAAGTGAGATAGATAGATAGGAGTTTGAATAATCTCATAAAAAAACTTAGGTCCTTCCTCATATCATTCAAATTCAAACACTTAGCCATTTATTTCTGACATTTGTACGAATAAGGTATTTTCTAAAATTCAAAACATGCAAGAATAATAATATTTTATTATTGATATGAAATAGGCTTGCCCAGTAGGTTAGGTACCTACCTAAAACACCCTCTCAGACCATATATCCACAGGAAATAATTATGTCATTTGTTTTATACGGTCTTATGTAGGAACAAAACCAGGTCGACAACACAATCATTATGTTTTCGATGTGATAATTATAATCATTAAAATCAAAAAAGTTTGACAGATTAAAATATAAGTACCTAGGTACCTACTTATGTAAAAGTATATCAGTAGGATTAGAAAAGTCGATATTGCATTAACAATAATTTCCTTTGTGTAATAAAAAGATAAAGGTTAATTACCCAGGAGTTAATTGGGGTTAACGTCCAATATTTCTTACAGATAATCTTTATGGTAGAGTCGACGTATATACTTAGGTGCAAAGTCTAAATTTAATTTATTTCATTTAGCGCACTGTAATACGTATCATTAGATACCTACGCCTTAAAATTCGTAGCATTCTTTTCAACAAATCAGTGTCATACCTATGTCATTGTTCTAATTTGTGGCGACATCGAAATTGCATTATAAAGATATACTTAATTAGTTCGACATTCAAATAAATCCTTTTTGGTTGGCGTGTGAAAATTAATTTCGTAAAAAATCATGTTTTTTTTTTTTATTTGTAGTCAGTGCAAAGATAATGATAACTAAACGTAGTGTTTTTATTCTCTTTGATGATAACTAACTCAGAATAAAATCTCATTGCATCTAAACAGTTTGACGCATTCACCTTTATGTACTTTCTTTAGAACAGTACCTAATTTGTTTCAATTCAATTGCCTCGCAGAAAGTATAAAAAGTAGAGTATGCATCACGGGCTTAAATGTGTATTTGTCTTGGGCGCACGCTACATAATACACTACTTCAAGCCCTTGTTTCATAAACTACTAACTATTAACATCAAAGGAATTAAAAAATCAAAGGATCTTAAATCGCCGAAAGATTTGATAGATCGTCTGCCGGGCCTAGCCTACTTACTTATATGTTTTTATTTTTAATTTTACTAACCACGTTTTCATCAATAAGTTAATAATATAAGTATATAATAATACAAGTTTATAATACAGAATAGTTATCTCAGTCATGGGTTTTTCTCACGATTGATACACTTAAATTTCTATATTGAAACTCGAAAATTACATTAATATGCAGAAGGTAGAAGCAGGGATGATATTATAGGTAGGTAGGTAGGTGCAATGCATATGGTACAATTCAGGTTAAGTCAAACCACATGAACATGACCTCTTTTATCTGTGACATGACACACATTTGCCAACTCAATCAATCAACATTATTCGCATCAAATCATTGCGAAATAAAAACTGCATAAAACAACAGTTGACTTAGTTAACTGCGATTACTGGAACGCATTTTGGCTTCTCGACTTACCTACTAAGCATTTAATTAGGAACTACCTACTAGGCTACACGCGTAATTTTACTCGCGAAAACTATAGGTATCTAATCCAAGCATAGCAGAGCAGCTTGGATTAATCAGTTATTTATACAGTAGCACGTTTTAAGCCACCGACGCTCAAGTTAGATTAGTATAATGGCTCTGCGGCCTCAGAGTCATTGCAGTGAACGTTAAACTACAATATAAAGCTACATTATGTGCGGGTCACTAAATAGATGGGTGACCGCTAGGGGCCATGACATCTAAACACTTTGAAGGCCACGTTAAATTGGCTTTTCCGGTTCCAGCTATAAACCCCTATTTTGTAAACACCAAAAAAAACAGTGCTCTCAGTGTCCGTTATTAATCACATTTACTTATGAAGAAAAAAACGTAAATAAAGAATTATTTTTTGTATTCCAAAACACAAAATAAGCCGCCGTCTCGCTAACGCGCCGGAGCTAGTGTTTTCATAAAATTACTCCAAATTTTGGACAAATACAAACCTTGTAGGTAAGTAAGCATACAAACTTTCTTGCCCACTTATCTTATTAGATGAATTATATTGTTTACAATAATAAACTGTAATAGTAATCTAGTGACGCACACAATTATAATAGGTAATAATAAAATGTTTTGATAACAAAAGAGCAATCTATCATTTTCTCGTAGCTCGTAGCTACCGTAGAGACTTCGTAGCAATTTGGTCATATATAAATGATATATATTATAATGTACCTTACGTAAAGATTTCCATTAAATGTTTAATAACCACCGATGAAACAGAGGGATATTATAATTTTGTAGGGTGTAGGTATCTGTTTGACTGTCTGAGGCAACGAAGCTCCAAATTCGATTTTTTTTTATTATCAGCTATTTTCTTAGTTGATAAGGTGATAATATCGGAGGGTTCCGACCTAATTTGTAAATATAATACACAACCGGTTTTTTTTTGTGTTAATTCTCAGAAAAATAATTTATAATTCAATTTTTATTTCCTAACTAGCTGCGCCCCGCCGTGTTACCCGCGGTGAATAGTTTCCGTTCTCGTGGGAATACCGGGATCAAAAGTAGCCTATTTTTTAATCCAGTGTATAAGCAATCCTGGTACCAAATTTCATTCAAATCCGTCCAGCTGGTTGAGCGTGAAAGAGTAACAAACACACTTACACACACACACTTTCACCTTTATAATATTAGTGTGATAAGTGTGGTAATGTTACACTTTTGTAGGCGTAGTCGAGTTTTCAAGGTCAGTATTTCTCACTGTTTTATAAAACAGATGGTTTAAAGGTCAGAGTGTACTCTTGGAAATCATAGTCACGTGTTAAACCTGTCGCTACTGAAGCACGTTACATAAATTAAGCTCATTAAGTATCTCTTTATAAAACGTGATGTTAGTTTAAATGAGAGCTTAAGTTACGAAATAATTTCTAAGCGGTTTTGACTGTAACGTTTAATAAGTGAGTAGGTAAGTTCGTATGAGCAAGTGACAACACTGACGTAATATTAATAGCTGAACAGTTAAAAATTAAATGTTAACTTTAGTGAACTACCACGCTTCGGATTACCGCTTCCATCAATCAACGCAGCGCGATTAGTCATGATCACATTGATCACATTCTTTTAAATTCAAAATAACATAAAGTCGTAGGCAACTTCTCCGAAATACCTAATCAATAGTTCTGTATACTTACTCTTTTTTTTTTTTATTAACCTATATTTTCCCACTGCTGGTCTGTATACTCATTTACATAAATATATTAATCAAAACTTCTACACAGTACATAGATCGTAAAAAGTCACGATCGTTCGTTCGTTCGTAAGAGCAGTGGCCAACTCTGGTGACGGAGTTTTTAGGCCGCCTAAAGGCCTCCGTCATGGCTTAACGACTTTAAAAGCCGGGACCGACAATTTAACGATAAAATACTTTATGTAGGTTATTAGGAGTTACCTGCCATTTCCTAAGTTGACGATATTGTACGTCAGTGCACGCTACACTACGCAATAACTTATATTTTTTGATAATAATTCTAATCATAGATTAGAATGTGATAGGTGAGTAGTTATGTAGTATATTGTTTATTACACGTTATAAATATCATCAAATATTTTACTCTTATCATGGACGATTACAGTAAGCCTAGAATAATATGCCAAGGTTTTCATGGCATCTTGTTTAAATGTTAGGACATAACCTTACACGTGCAGTACCTCTATATATTACATATACCTAATCATAATCAGTTTGACCATGCCTAGTAATTAGAAATACTTAGTTTACTAGCTGATGTTTTAATGTTTTCCAATTAATTGACCAATGATAACCCTTTCTATCTGAACTATTTTAATCAAAACATCACCCACTTACCTCATAACACAAATATAATAACATTAAAGTAAATAATAAGGATAAGAAAACAAGAAATAGCACAAGGAGATTTGAAAGTTAAAAATATTAATAACGATACTGAAATCCTGTAACTAAAATAACTTGCGAACGCCAGTTATATGAATCAAAGCATCTATCAATCTGGTTGCCCCTTTGAGTCGAGTGTGCCTTAGTTATTTGCGTACGTATAATAGATGAGTGAATCACCTTGTAGGCTTGTGCATTATCACAGAATTATGTCATCATGAGATAAAACAAACTTGGTGTGAAACGCACTACAAATGTGTAAGTTATATATTACTTATATCAGACATTCTTGACAAATTCTAGTTATAGGAAGTATTTGTGGAATGATGATAAGAAAAAAGTTTTAAAACAAAATGTACCTTTATCAAAATTTCAGTTGCCAAAAGGTTCCAACTCAGAGTGTGCAAGTAAATTAATACCAAGTAATTCAAGCTAAAGTCCAAGCTACACGGGTGGTTTATTAGTCAGATACGAAAATGATAAGTAAATAGCCAGACTCACCGTACAGATCAAGGCCTGTCTGATGGTTCAGCAGAACAACGGCTCCCCGGCTGTTGTCTACGTTTTCCAACCCTCGGACCTGCCATCGGATGCCTAGCATCCGAGCTGATATCCTCAAGAACGCTGCTGGGATTCTGCATTAAGAAACACATTGGTTGCTAATTTACATTCATTTGTAAAAAGTCGGAAGTTTTACTGAAGGTAGCGCGGCTGTTTTTTTTTTATCGAATAGGTTAAGCTATGGAACACCTGAGGTAGGTAAATTACCTATAGGTACTTTAGTTTTTATTTTATTTTATTTTATTTATTTATTTGGTCTACCAACGATTGTTACAATTTTTCATGCTTATAAATAGTGGTCTTAATTAAAAACTAATTGCACAATCAATTATAGGTAAACACTGCATGCAATTTTTGCTGCAATTTTTGCAATTTTTGCTGTAAGTCTAACGTGACCTTTTCAAGTAGAAAGTCAAGGTACATCCCACTAGCTGGACTATAATAATTATCTATGTAGGTACTGGTAAAAAACCCTTTTAAAAAAAAAAATACTTTTTAAAATCATAGTGAACAAAATGTGAATTTAATGTAGGTACTATGTGAAATTAATATTAGGTACATTAAATTCAAATGAATGTAGGAAGTTAATAATTGTATCACAAAAAAGATCAACAAAGCACCGGATAAGCATAAATTTTGTAGGCCTTAATTTATCTAAAAAATACTTCCTTTTATGTTTTACCTTTTACTCATCATGTTTATATTTTACCTACATCTAATGAGTTTGCATTTGATTTCAAAACACTGGATGGTACTCTTGCCTACTTTAATACCTACAAAAATGCTAAATGGATTCAACAACGGTTCATTGACCGGAAAGACATAAAGCACTATGTACTTAATTGAAAGATAAAAAATATATGTTACTTGAAGCCGATATCTACAAAAATAACAATTGAAAAAACGTAGTTTATTGAAAACCCACGTCATCCCATCCTGCACTTTGTGCGACACATTGCTACACTTTTACGCTGAACCGATTATCATTTGACGACCTCTGTGGCGCAGTGGGCGAAAGCCCGCCTGAGACGCAGAGGTTGCGGGTTCGATCCCCGCTGCGGGACAAATGTTTGCATGATCTGCAAATATTTGTTTCGTGTCTGGGTGTTTTCTATGTATAATATGTATGTATGTATTTTTACAAAAAAAAATGTATCTATGTAGTTTATCAGTCATCTGGTTACCATAACACAAGCATTAAATTGCTTAGCTTGGGACTAGATGACGCCGTGTGGAATGTCCAAGGATATTTTTTTATTTATTTATTTATCGCTTTGATGATCTACTCTATACTTAATAATATTTTTTTAAGTGGTAAAAGATGATCAAATATTTAATGTCAATTTTACTAAGAAAAGACATCAACGCGCTCCCTTCATTTGATAAAAACAGCTGGTAAAAAATCTAAATGATCAGTAAATTACTCTCTATTAAGTTTATTGTACAATTATACTGGGGGCAATTCGGAGTGTCGCGAAAGCTAAACTACCCTAATTAAAACTATTGCCATCCTTTTTATTCCCATCGCTATGAAAGGGACGGCAACAATTTTAGTTAGCTTAGTTTAGCTTTTGCGACACTCAGAATTGCCACTAATAATAGGTTATTTAGTTCTTAAGTCTCTGTAAAGTGTACAATAAAGAATTTTCATTCATTCATTCATTCAGTTTCTCTGCCGTATTATACATGTTACTGTTTACTTACAGTGCATTTCTTGGGTCAAACGGCTTGATCAGCATGAGTGGAATGGGCGCAGAAGCGAATACGAGTGACACCACCACAAATATTGTGAACTGTAGAAATAAATTTATGATAGCTGTCATCAAAAAAAATAAACACATGTCATTATGTAGTAGGTACATAAGGTAGTAAAAGTAAGTATAAGTAAAATGAACATGCATCTACGTACCTTAATGTAGTATCTAGCGCTTAAGCTGATTGTGAACAGTATGATGAGGGCTGCCATCACACAGCCCAGCACGAGGTTGAATGCTGCCATTTTCTAGAGGCCTTTCCCTAAAGACACAAAAGAAAGTTATCAATTTTAAATTTCTTTAGCTGTTTGTATATTAGTCATAATTTTGACTGACATAAAGAATCGATCTGTTTAGAATTTTATAGTGACTGACAAAGCATATCTACCCTAATTATGTTCCTGCCTAAGACCAAAGTCTCAAGTCCCAAAAAGTGGAAATGGTAAGTTCTCCTACCTCTAAGTAAAATAAATCTTATAAATCTTGAAGACTAAGAATTAAATAAAGTACCTACCTACTTAGTGTTTCCTAGGTACCCTACCTAGATAACTCGACCATAGTTTTTATGAACAACATGCGATCTCATGTGATCATGGTCAGTATATAAAGTAGGTAGACAACGTACGTAGATGTGATTATGAAAACAATGTAAGTACCTACCTAAGTAATTTAGTCCATGCCTCAGAAGTAAGTAGGTAGGTAGGTCATCTTGCTTACCTATTATTGTAACAATAATTATTCGGGATTCAGCTTTTCTGTTTTCCTTTGAGTTACTGAATGAAAGTTTTTTAACGAAATAAATGTATGGGGCGAGTGTGTAATGGGACACCCTGGGCAAACAATCTGTTGGAAAGTGGCTCATTTTTTTTTTTGCCGACCCCTGATATAATCCAACATAGTACATTGACCTACAAATACTTATTCCGATTCAAATAAAATCCCGAAATATCAAGTTGTAGCCAAAACAGGCAAACTGGGTTAACAGATTAACATTACTAATTTCGTCAACATCATTGTAGGGTATCAGTCACCTTGCAAAGTAGGGTAAGGTCGTTGCATTGATGCACAGAATTACAATCAGGTTCTTCCGAACCGCTACAAATACAAGCCTCAATATATTGATTGGATCCTCATTGGAGTTTAACTATTTACTCGAAGATAAATCATCGAAAAGAAGACTAGGCTGTTGGCCGAATTCTTCACGGAGTTGGTTGCAAAGAAATAGGGCCCTACTACCTACTGTATTACACACAAATTATATAATTCTAATAGCGTCGATGGGCATACAACCTGTCTTGCAAATGTTAACTTCTGCAAAATGTGGGTGATAATATAAGGATAAAAGGTAAATAGTGTTTGGACAATGTACTTCTGACTACCCCTTAGACATTTACCTTAGATCTAAAAAATGACTAAACAGATCTGAAAGAATTTGTCTAACGCACCTTGGTAATACAGTCGTGATTATATATTTTTTTTATACCTATAAGTACATAGGTAGTAGTGGCAATTCGGAGTGTCGCAAAAGCTAAACTAAACTAACTAAAATTAATGCCATCCTTTTTATTCCCATCGCTATGAAAGGGACGCCAAAATTGTTGGTTAGTTAAGTTTAGCTTTTGCGATAGGTAAGTACTCCAAATTGCCACTAGTACCCACCTATTCCAACAAACTTTGTACCCACTATCACGGTCTGAGTAACTATCATTCATTACTGTGCAGCTATCAGATGTAAGTATTAAACGTGGTCGTGTGATAAATAAATAACGATAACCCAAGAACCGTTCGTAATTGAACGATCAATACTACACCTACACTATATACACGCTATTAATTGCGTAGGTAATTGTAAACGGTAATTTTCATCTTCCATTAAAATCACCTAAGATGTCATTCATATTATAATAATTATATTTATTTATTTATTCAATACTAGCAGACCCGCGCGGCTTCGCTCGCGTGTCGTACATACCTACATTAACCACTGGTCGTATAGACTTGCCATTTGAGAGAAGCGAATCTTGATAAATGGAGGTGTATGGATTTCTATAAATTAGTTGTAGTGAATGAATGGGGTAAAATCGAATTGATATCAGTTTCACTTCAAACTTCGACACTGAATTTCACCCTTTTAAAGGGTTTTTACGAAAAACCCTTAAACACGTTTATATTTATTTTGCATTTTTAGTTTTTAACCGAGTTTCAAGGAAATCTAACACCTCATTAAAAAGTTCCCATACAAACTTTGACACCATATTTTTCCCCTTTTCAGGTGTTTTTTTTTATACTTAATTCCTGAAAAACGTGTAAATTTATTTATCATTTACAATATCTATACCGAGTTTAAAGCAAATCGAACGCATTAAAAAGTTACATACAAACGTTTTCACCCCTTGTCAACCCTTTAGGGTTGAAACTTCGAAAAATCCCTTCTTAGTAGGTACAGTTTTGTTGTAAAGGGAAGCTACCTTTCAAATTTCAGCTTCATAGCTTCAGTAGTTTGGTCTGTGCGTTGATTCCATCAAAAATGCTTATTGTTTTATATTATATTGATTAATGATTGATGGACACCCGACACAGGGTTACACAGTAGGTACATGCATAATCATTGGTCAAATATTAAAAAACTAGTGCTCCCGTAGTTAGGGTATCACAACATGCGTTAAAGACAACAGCTTAATTCTAAGTAGAATAATTAAGTATTTAAGAAGAAACTTTCTACGTAGGTAGGTAGGTAAGTAATTGAAATAAAAATATAAAAGAAAATCACACACTCAATCACATCCACACACCCCGACCACCTACTTTACTACCTACTTACATTTTTTTTATAATTAGTGTTTAGGTTATAATTATGTAACTTTGTATTTTCTCAGTTTTATACCTACTTCTGCAGATGTCATCGACTTACAATGTGTGTAAGTATTTACCTTTTTTTATTTTATCTTACGGCCAGTAACCTATCATATCAATAACCTACTCGTTTCTATCTTTGGTTTTGCTTACTATGGATAGATATTTGACATTACTTCCATACAAAAAATGTGAGAAGCGACGCAGCGACGTTCTGTGCTTGCTATATTCTGCATGTTAGTAAAATATGAAGTGTTAGTAGGTAAGGTCGTTTAAGCCATAGGTTAGGTACTGTAGTGGCTGAGTTTTAAGAAGTCCGACATACATACCTACCCAAGTAATTTGTATTACGTCACATTTTCCTCTTAAAACAAGGCAAAGTCCGCTTGCGTAGAACTCTACGAAGAACGCTACGTCGTAGCAATAAATAATATCTGAATGAAAGAATCTAAAGAAAGAAGCCATGACCACAGATGTAATATTCAGAGGATGGTTTAGTTAAGTTTAGTTAGATTCATAAAACTTAAGTAGGTATTTCATTTAAATTATTCTTCAATACGTTTGAACTACCTTACCTATACCTACATCCAAAATACCTCCATACAAAAGACTTCAACGAGTTGCGTAAATGGTTGCCCATTTTTTGTGCTTCTACTTGTTCAAGAAAAAATATTTATTTATTTGATAGCTTAATTCTTGTGGAAGAATATAGGCTACTTAAGGCTACATTTCAACATCATCATTATCACCATATAAGCGCATTTAGGCCTTCATAATGTTTGTGCGTGTGTTTCTTTGTCATTCAATTACTTAATTACTATGCTTTTACCACTTGACCACATAAAGCATAGAATAGGTGTGAATCGAGGTCCGTAAAAAACTAGGTAAGTAAGTATAGGTACTTAAAATACTGATACAATGCTAGTAAAACCGCGAGCTAAAGCTAGTTATAATCTACAATTAATTTAGGATATTTATAGTAAGTATTTGCGGTATTTGCACTCTTTAAATTCCTAAAGCCAGTGAACATAAGTGCAAATCAAATTCCTATAGATAGCTAGACAAAAACCTACATTTCCTTAACGTAACGTAGGTAACTGTTATGCCAGTCCATTCATAATATTTTATTACCATGTGGCCCGGCTGACCCAGTCATCAAGTCGAGTAGGTTAGGTAGCTTGCGCAGAGGCACTAATATAATTACTTCGTACTACCTAGTATTCTTTTATCTGTGGTACCTAGGTACTACTTATGTTGTTTCAAAAATATAATTTCTAAGATACGTTCAGATTAGGTACCATAGGTATATCTATCAGATCCCTTGCAATCTTTTTATCATTGAATTAAAAATTTGCAATTGTATTGTAGGTACCTACCTAGGTACCTACATCTGTAAGTACCAACTTACTTTGTCTTATCTAAATGGAATTAGGTAATAATTTTATACTTAACTATAATTAATTATTTCATTGGAAATAATAAGTAAAATCTATTTTGAATAGCTAAGTAATAACAAAAATCGAAAGTTAATATCACGCGTGTTTACCAAACAAAAACACTCACCTTTCCCCACCAAAAGAACCCACGCTCCGAATCGATCAATACCTAACAATAACAACTATCAATTGAACAGACGATCACAATTCGCGAATAAAAATCTATTGTGTCCCAATTATTTGATTCGTACAAATCGAAACCGCCGTTTCGATCGCTAGCCCTCGGCACACGACCTCTTCGTTGTTTCTCTCCAAGCGTACTGGCTGGATGAAAATAATGACGAAGTATGCCCTCTACCTACTTTGCCGAGTTTGCCGACCGCGTCATGACGCTGCTGATAATAATAATGTACCTAACCCACGATAACCGCTGATAACTTCTGTAGATCCGCATTAACTATAAGCACTAATGCCATAAGGTGCATTAAGTATGTCGTAAATGATATAATAGGTACCTACTTTCGAATGTACAATAATATTTTAAAGAGGTAAAGTGAATTTGGCATAAATTCCAATCTTCAAACATCACAAATATAATATAAATATATAGGTAGGTACCTACCTTATAAATAACACTATTGGGCCGAGTAGGTACCTTATGTCGCAAGGGCAAGGGCAGCTGTCTACCTGTACCTGCGTATAGGTAGGTACCTACCAAGCAAACAATTATATTTTACACTGCTATATTTTATTGAGCTTTATTTTTTAAGCAGGTAACATATCTAGTAAGTAGGTCTAGGTAGGATTTTTGAAAATCTTTTCTCAAGAGGGTCTCTCCGGGTCTCTCTCCATACAAACATAGTCCCTTGTTAATGATACTTAATTACTAGAGCAAATATTTATGTACCTACCATAAAACCTTTAATTACCCACCATGGCCCTACGTTTTGATTTTTAATATGATCACGACTGTAGTAGGTAAGTAATTGTAAATTTTGAAAAAGTAATTGTACAGTATACTTTTAACCGACTTCAAAAAAACAGGAGGAGGTTCTATGTTCCACTGTAGGTATGTATTTATTTTTGTATGTTCACCGATTATTCCGTCAATAGTGGACCGATTTTTTATATAAATTATATAAAAATGTTAAGAATGGGCATTCTTAACATTTTTATATGATTTATATATTTAACCTTTTAAAGGGACTATGTAGGTAGGTACTGGTACTAAGTAAAATCTGGGTCAAACACATTAAAAGATTTCTTGGCAAACAAGCCTAGTGAAAGCATAAAATATTATGTATGTGATAATACCCATGGTAAATGCCAAACTATCCTTGTTAAGTGAGTTTAGTCATAGATTTTATAACAAGTATCATGGCATAACAGGCATTAGAATCACCTAGCATGTAAAACGAAACTTAAGTGATCCTTGAGGTCCTACAAGAATAAATGATTTTTCTTTCTTTCTTTCATGCATGAATATGATACATGGAGTTCCTATAAAAATATAAATTTACACTATCAAAAGTAACATTTGTTTTCATGCTATTGGTATGCTATGCCACAGATAATATAATACTATACTAAGTCTAATCAATGAACTTTAAAATTAAAACACACTACTAGTACATATTAAAACATTATATTATCTCTAAGAAACAATAACAATTGCAGAAATAAGTGCAGATATAATTTATTTGACGACCTCTGTGGCGCAGTGGGCGAAAGCCCGCCTGAGACGCAGAGGTTGCGGGTTCGATCCCCGCTGCGGGACAAATGTTTGCATGATCTGCAAATATTTGTTTCGTGTCTGGGTGTTTTCTATGTATAATATGTATGTATTTACAAAAAAAAATGTATCTATGTAGTTTATCAGTCATCTGGTTACCATAACACAAGCATTAAATTGCTTAGCTTGGGACTAGATGACGCCGTGTGAAATGTCCAAGGATATTTATTTATTTATTTATTTATTTACATATTAACTAGAAATTAAAAGTTTTTTCTGCACTAGAGTTGAAGCATCTTACCATAGCAATAAAGTCAATAAACATTACATGATAAAAACATTATGTGACATTATGTGTATTCTCTTTACATTGACTATAGAGAATTCAGAACATTTTCTTTTTCATAGCAGTATATCTCTCAGTGTATTCACTGTATCCCTCAACTGACACCAGTTGCTTTGATTCAAACAAGTTGCCATCCAAGTTCAATGTATGCAACTTAGAATCCCGTAGTAAACTTGGTCTTATTGCATCCAGGTTCAAGCAATTCTCTTCTAATCTCAAAATCTTTAGCCTCGGAGCCTTATGCATGTCTTCACTGATTATTGATAGTTCATTTTGACTTAGATTTAATTCTGTTGCGTGGAAATCTGACATTCCGCAGGGGATCTCCATGATCTTGTTGTTGGACAACACCACCACCTCGAGGCTAGGTAGCCCCAGAAGTTGCAGGGGAAAGTGCTTAAAATTATTATTGTTCAAATAAACTTGTTTCAAATTACTTAAATTAGAAAATGACAGCGGTAATTCATAAAGTGAATTATTGGAGACATTTAACATTTCCAACTTTTTCAAGTTTACAATGGAATTGGGTAAAGTTTGTATCTTATTTGTATCCAGTTTCAAGAGCTTCAGGTGTTTCAGCTTCGCGATATCATCAGGCAAAGACGGTATACGGTTCTTAGAAAGGTCCAAATTTCTTAAAACTTCACTAAGACCGAAGACTTCTGTAGGCACATCTTTCAATTTATGATCAGATAACTGGAGTACGCCTGTTTTTGACGCAGTTTCATAATGTTGCTTGACACTTGAGTTACCCATTACTTGGTTTAGTTTATATTAGACAAAGAAATGTGCTAAGTAGCTAAAAAAGAAGGAAAAATTTCAAAATACTAAAGTTTTCTTTGAATCGAACAATTTTGTTTTGTTGTTGTTTTTAACAATAAATTTGACAAATGACATTGACATTTGGAAATTTTGATTTTGGCATGACAGCAAAGTTAAAAGGATTTGATTTTGGTTAACTTGTGATGTCAACCAAGCATGGATTAGTTGATCTGTCAACCAAAATAAAATAATCCCCTGAATATCGATCACCAAAATCTACACACACTCGGCCCAACCCGAGTCTACACACACCATTTTACTCATTACTATTACTCTGAGATGGCCTCTGCCTGCATATGATGATATTGCATGAACTTAGGCTCAACATACTTCGAGATGGCAGGGAAGCGGCGAGCAGTCCTGGATTAACCCTACAACCAAAGCAACGCTGCTTTTATCTTCAAAACATTTTGCTTTTATTATTAATTTTTTTAATTCTGTGTCAGCGGCGGCGACCGCAAGAGGCACTGATAGCACTTTTCAAAGCGCTTTAATATCAAGCATTAAAGTAATGAAGCTAAAGTTTAAAATTATATGACATGATAATGACATTGAAATGAAACTGCAGCCGCTTCGCTGCGCGCCGTCTCGGTGTGATTAGAGCTTTGCAGGGGTACCTACCTAGCGTATTTTCATCAGTTTGATTTCGATATTTTGTCTCTATAATTATTTAATATTAATTTTAAACTGTCTTGAATTAAAAATTTTAAACCTACCTACGTGGAAGATCTTGAACGAAGCGTGGAGTTGAACATGCGATAACTAGCCTTAACATTCTAGTAAGTAGATATGGATAGGGACAAACAAGTGTTTTTGTATTTGACGACTGTCTGCGCAATCGTCTATCGTCTAGTCAGCCTGTGAGTAAAACCATACATTTCTCACTAACTTCGTTAAATAACGCAGTTTGTTTTTTATTATTGTATTAGATTGTTATTGTATTCATTTTAATGAATACAATTATAATGTTTTTATCCTCAATTTCAGTCATTCATTCAACCAACAAAACCAAATTCATGATCTACTCACTCTCATTCACCTCTATCTATAGTAAGCAGTCTGTGCTCTCTCTCATTAAATAAATTCACTCACTCGTTTTTTGAGGTGTTGTAGTTGGTGCCAGAGGGTTATTTTGCTACTATTTTATGAAATCTCATTAGTTTTGTACACAATTATTCCATAAATTATTAGAAAGAGCTCATATTGCCTATTAGTTACAATAAAAATCAATGTATTACGTATTTTTTACTATTTTGGAGTAACCGCGGGAAAACTGTGAAACGTTTGACTAACTCTAATGGCCGCAAAAGCGCCAATGCTCTACGTGTTTGTTCTCACAGCATGAAATTCAAGTCAGAATTATGGTTTCTGAATATTGTGAATGAGTTCAAAACACTGTGCTGACATGGACATCAACGCTGGTACGTTACAGAATAGTTCAATTATTTAGTGCTTTGTTGTATTTCTCATTTAGTTGATGATTGAGTGATAGCTGACTGACTGAGGCATACTTACTTTCGTGTCCATAATCCTAGCACCTTCCTTAGGACGACTATCATTATTACAATAAACTACAGTGTTTCATTACTTATTTGGCTAAGTTTTCGTAGTAGGGAAAGACAATCACGCATCACACTGTAGGTACATGTTGTTACGTACCTTTTTTAGCGTTACAGAGCTTCTAGAAATAAGCAAAATCTTTCAATTTCGTTACACAACTTTCTGATGAATTATACAAACCGTTTGTACCCACATTAGATAACATTGGGGATAGTTTCTTTCAGCTGACAGTCAAAAAAGTTCCTAAACCACCCAAGAAGGATTGTTCCAAGTTACATAAATTCTAGTTTATTTTGTGTATAATTATATATGTTGTCTGTTCCAAATTTCAAAACAGTTTTTGATGTTTGTTGTTTCTCAGGTTTCTTGATGCAGAGAATTAGCAAAACTTTATTGTATTTTACCAAGTAAATAATAATTACCAGTCTTGTCTGCTACTTCATTCAAGTTATTTTGTAAGTGTATCTTTTATAAATAAATTACAGAATTTTTTACAAATCCCTTTGTCCTGACCCCACACACATTATAACCTCTCAAGGATACCTAAGAAACTTGACAAATATTTTTCCAAATAAAAAATGTATTTCTTAAAGATAACCATCTGAGAGCATCAATTTATATTATAATACATCTTTCTTCCACTATGTTTTCCATTCAATGGCTAAAATGAAAGGAACAGCATCATATTTTTATAAAACTTTGCATCACCACTACCTGGAAGATGAATAAATTTATAATTGCAATTTCATCTCATCCATGCCAGATTTGCCTCCAGATTTTCAGAATTGATTGATGTTACAATCCAAAACAAGATGTAATTTTACTATGACTTTCTTCCTCACAGTTATTTCCTGATGTGTTTATTATACTATCTAAAATTTTAAAGAAACTGTACACTGTTTTTCAAAGTCTTCAGAAACCCTAAAATCTGTATGTAATCAATCACTTCCTGTGCTTTTGAACAAAACAAGGATAAATTGGCCAAATATTTCATCATTACTCCTACTCAAAGTTAATTTCAATGTTTCAGTAAAACTTATTAAAAAACTTTACAATACTTTTTGAAAACTTCATTGGCAATCAATGTAATTGTAATTAGATTATTTTAAAAAGATCATTAAAGTTCATCTATAGAAATCAGAGTGATTCTTATTATCCTTTCAAAATTGTTCAAAAGTTTATTTTGGGTATATCTTAAATTAATTGAAAAATTAATCTGCTGTGCTGACTGTACCATAACAGTTTGAATAAAGTAAACACAATAAACTAATTCTTATCCTTTTGGTTGTTTCAAAGAGGTCTCAAAACAGTTATCACTAATCGATGCTCTGCTAAGCAACCTAGACAAGACAATAGCACCATGCAGTGATAAAAAGAATGAGCAAAAAGAGGAAGAAGCACAGAATGAGATGCCAGACTCTACAACCAACACTGAAAAAAGCAGTGGCAACCCGTTTCACGTAGGAGATGATGTACTACTGCCCAACAAGGATGGAAAGTATTACTTAGGTATGTTCATATTATTTCTCCTATTTTCTACTCCTAACAAAAGATTATGGATGTACTTAAATAATGATAGACAAGCTTACGCCCACGACTTCGCTCGTGGTATGTGTTATTCCAAGTCACAAACAATGTTCATTCCAAGTTTCAGCCAAACCTGTACAGTAGCTAAACAGACGTATTGACTGCCCGTGAAACAGAGATTATGATATTTCTGACCACTGCGACGCTAATCGCAATCTGTCAACTTAGATTGCACTTACTGTAAAACCCAAATTCTAATCAGATTCCCATCAACAGGAACAATAGTGGAACTCAGTACCAACAATGACAATGATTCATGCGAGGTCGGGACAGGCGTCGCGCGTTGTCTAGTTAAATTCGGCGATGGTACGCACGCTTGGGCGGCTGTATCTAGACTGAAGCTGCTTAGTGCTCCACCGGCCGACGATGGCAGGATTATGTGTGTTGTCTGTAAGAGAAGGGAACCTGCGGCGGGGCCGGCGACGAATGCGATCATTGCCTGTGATATGTGCGGAAGAGGATATCATGCTAAGTGTCATTCGCCTCCCGTCGACGCCTGGATCAATGGTAACTATTGTATGAAATGAAATGAAATTTGATCACGACTGTATCCCTAGGAGTGGTAGATTTCTTTCAGATCTTTATACAATTTTTAGATCCTTGTTGAAGATGTGTAGGGGGTAGTCAGAAGTATGTCCAAATACATATTTGGTACATGCCCACATTTTGCATTTAACATTCCATATGTGAAAGGTTGCAAGCCCATCGACGCTACTAGAAAGCTAACTGGTTTCCTCAAGATGTTTTCCTTCACCGTTTAAAGCGCATATACATTTTTCGACATGAAGAGTCCATTGATGCAGGACCGGATCGAAAGTCGAAGTACTAATCCACTTGGCCAACACGGCTGCTTGTATTGATAGAAAGAAATGCTTCAAACTTTAGTTCATTGAATGAGAAGGTGACTGAATTTATAAAAATCCGTCATGACTTGAAAACTTCAAAGCTGTCTTCGAAGTACGGAAGCGCTAAACTATTAATGCCACTTGTGGTCACCTTTTTTTTTATAGTCTTGCGACTGATCGCCGATAATATACTTTATATACTTTTTTATATAAATACTTACTTTTATATATACTTTTTTATATAAAAAATAAAAAAAAACCTGTGGTCACCTATCCAAATTGTGATTAATAATTCCCTTTAATTTGCACTGTTTAAAAAAAAGTTAAATTTCTAATTTTAACAGAAATAAGGAAATACAGTGTAGATACATAGAAAGAAATAGGCAGTGAAGTACCGGGGCGTGACATCCGTTATGTTAAAATACAGTAGAGGCTTTGCGCCGCGCTCCATACAAATAACGGAACATGTTTGTTGTGATTACACGCCCGAACCATGACATTCTTTACTGATTCAACACATCTGTGTAGCACCTATTCTACAATTCATTAAAACTAGCCTCCGTCAGCGAATTCGGTTGCGTGGACCTTACCAGGATAAAAAGTAGCCTATGTTATTCCATAAACGTATATCCCAAGTTTCAGTCAAATCCGTTCAGTAGTTTTTGTGTGAAAGAGTCACAAACGTCCATCCATGCTCACAAACTTCAGCATAGTAGGTTAATAACCTCTCATTTCTTTCTTCTCAGCCGGGACCAATTTAACGTGCCTTCCGAAGCACGAAAGTGATAAGCTGTTAATGTCACTTGCGGTGACCCATCTAAAATGTAACTCAAAATCTTCATAGCTAATCAAATCACACCTTATAACACAGAATCTTTATTTTTCTTGTCATGTGATTGTTGAAGTTGACGATATTGTTGAAAGTAAAATGATCCTTGAAAACCAACAGGTGCATCGTGGCATTGCAAAAGATGCGTAGACCAGAGATACAAGGTGGCGGCGGCAGAGAATCGGGCGCTAAAGCGATCGGACATGCTCAGGTTTAAAGGGAGCCAGCAGAGAAGGCAGCAACAGGAACTCACCCCACCTTGTGATGTAAGATTTATACAAAAGATGCTCCTTTTCATCTATGTACTATTATCAGCCGTGTCCCACAGCTGGATAAAAAGGCCTCCCACTCCCATTCTTTCAGACTTCACAGATATCAACTTTCCGTCAAAAAATAATTGTTGGTTTCATCCATGCATCTCTAATATTTTATATCAACTTACATAAATACTTTAAGTTCTATAAACACACGTCAGCGTGTCATCAGATCAACATTATTAGTTGCCTATGTCGTCCCACGGGACAAAGGTCTCCTCAATGTCAGGGACCTCCGACCATCTGTCCATACCTTCGAAAACGCCGAGATTTCCCTCCAACGTTTATTTGGCAGACGACAAATTCGCATCCCATTTCGCTGAGTTCTGCGTCCAACCAAAGCACGCTAACGCCCATTCGTTAATGCCATTAGTAGTCCACTTTGTGATCGCGTAGAAATTCGATTAAGTCTCTCCTAAAATGCTTAGAAAATGGTCATACTAACCTTCAATAATATTTAATTTCCTAGACGGCATCATCCACCGCTTCAATACATTCTGACGGCGCGAACGAGCAGGACCCCCATTGCTACTGCGGAGAGAAGAAAGACTACCTAGCACAGGTAAAAAACCCTGTAAGGAATAACTCTTGTCAATTATAAATGTTGTAAGCTTCAATCAATATTATTTGCAACACAATTTTTGACTTAATCTCTCACGCTTTTTTGTTATTATTTCTAACCTGTATCCCACTGGAGGGCAAATAGGCAGAATCAATAATAATAATCGACACCAAAAAATGTTATGCATTTTACAAGTTCTTATGACGCTTTTGCATGTTACTGTACTAATAAATAATAATAATAATAATGGGCATCTTGAGGTCTCAAATATTGATCAATACTCTTGTTCCTATTTTATATTCTAAAGTTAATGTCTTGTGAGTTTGCTTCCTGTTATAACTGATAGCTAATAGTCTACGTTTATTAGCTTATTAAAAAACGTGATGCCTCTTAATATGTTTTACTTTTAGATGCTACAATGCTGTCGATGCTCCCGATGGTTCCACCAAAGATGTGTGTCCAGTTTGCGGTTTCCTCTGTATGCTGGTGATAAGTGAGTCTCCTTGGATGATCCTAGTATGTCTGCCATTTCCAATGTAATTGTTTTTCATCCCTTGAATGGGCATAGCAAAACTAAGTTCATTTTACTAAACCGACTTCAATTTCGTGAGAAGAGAGCAATTTGCTGGAGCATTCCCTTTCATAACTCTGACGATCCTCACACAATATCATTATTCTATCAAAAAAAAAAAATCATCAAAATCGGTTCATAAACGAAGAAGTTATCCGCGAACTCACATAATAAAAAAATTGAGAAATCAAACCTTCTCTATGAGAGATGCAATCTTCAAATTATAATGCGGGCACCAAACATTGGAGTGTTCGTGTGGTGCCCGCATTATACATAGAAAACACCGAGATTCGAATATTTGCAGATTATACAAACATTTGTCCCGCAGCGGGGATCGAACCTGCAACCTCTGCGTCTCAGAGGAGTCAGAGGTCGTCAACTGTTGTATAAAATAATAATATATACCCGTTTCAGATTATACATTTTCGCGTGCGGCACATGCAACGGCGGCGCGGAATACCTCCGTCGACTGGAGTTGTGTTGGCTGGAGCTGGCTCATCTCGCGCTCTACAATCTCACCGCCTACAACGCGCCAAACTACTTCGATCTCGATACTGTCATCATGCCGTATATACAGGACAACTGGCATGCGCTTCAACTGCCTGTCAAGGTAAATTACTAGTACCTTATTAAATACCTTATTAAAATAAAACACGGGAATTAGTGACAAATAATTATCATTAATTTAGAGACAATCAAATAATCACCTGAATAACATTAGGGAAGTAATTCCTAGAAGGCATGAATTCGTCCAGGAAGTGTATGTAGTGTGCCCATGTGGCAAATAACTCTAAACAGTATAAGTTGGCCAACATCTGAATTGATCATACATACAACTTCACGTTCTTTTAGATGTGGCGAACACCAGCGAATGAGCGCCGAGAGAGAATACTAACAGCACTGACGTCATCGCGGAAGCGCTTTAAATGCGGCCGCGAGATGAAGAAACGCGCCACTATTTGGGGGCTGAGGCTACGGAGGCCCCCGCCTCCACCCGCTCAACTAACACAGTTAGAACAGGTAAAGAAGATACAGAATGCTCAAAACTTATTGTTTTTATAATATCATAATTTATAATCAGCCTAGTGCGAGTCGGACTCGCGCACGAAGGGTTCCGTACCATTATATATACAACATTAGACACTAATTAACTAGCAAAAGGAGCCAGCACTAAGAAGCCTGTAGGTTCATGAAAATTGCAAGCCTTTTAATGAATATTATATTATTTTGTGTCAGGTAAAGACTGGCGAGCCCCTCACGGACGAAGTAGTGAGGATGTACGCGCCGCGGTTACGATTTTTACCACGAACGCCCTATCCTCTAGTTTCCTCCGAAGATGATAGGTAAGGATATGTTTTATGTAACTACCCGCGCCTTAACTTCTTTTTTATGCTCTCGTTTTATTTTATTAAATTAAACAAGTTTTTTGTTTTGTTTCAGTATGCAACCTTCTAGTAGTAATACTGATAAAAGTTCCTATAAAACTGACGATCAAAGTATGATAGTACCTGTCGACGGTCACTGGTTGAATCTGATGATGGGCAAACGGTTTCACGAAAACCTCAGTAGTAACTCTAATTCGGAAAACGATTCTAATTCCACTTGTTCTTCTGAGTCGTCGAAACCAACCGAGGCGGAGGAACAACAGCCTTCGCCGTCGCCTTCGCAACCGACCGTCACTTGCACTGCTAGAGAATCTGATACCAAAGCAGATATAGACAAAAATGAAGTAATCGAGACAACGAATGAAGCTACACCGACTTATAAAACCCCTCCTGTGCCATCTTTAGTTCAATGTACTGTAAAGTTAGATAAAATATCCAAATATGACGTAACGACGTCAACCGCTGCCTGCAAGAGTGAAGCAGACACGAGTTTGAGTAAATCTGATGTCAACACCATCAATATAAATACTCATAGTTCTAGAATAGCCACGATGAATTTAGAAGTTTCTAAGCTGTCCACTAAGAACATTATTGAACATTCCAAAATAATGTCTCTGCAACACATGGACCGACAGCCCGTGCTAAACGGCCATTTCCTAGAATTAGATTCTTCAGGAGACGAGGCGTCCAGAAGAGGCACTTTAGATACATTCATACCACCGCTGAAAGACTTCCATGGGACAAACAATCCTTTCCTAATGCAATTCAAATACCCATCGAAAAAGGGTTTTGCTTCTAGTAAACTAAACGGAAGACAAACTCAACTCAACGGACGATTATCATTACCCTTGCCGATGCAATACAATTCTGCAGTGGCGTCCCTCGGCCGGCCAATAAAAAGGAAACTTAGCGAAAAAGATATCGTTATAGGACCAAATGGAGATGTGAAGAGACGGAAGTTTAGGAGGCCTAGAAAGTATTTACAATTACAGGTATAGTACCAATGACAATTCTTTGATAGTACTAAAACTACATATAAAATGTTTACCAGTGGTCGTCATAATTCCACTCTTAGATATTGGCTGCTTTTTTGCCTCTGATTATTTTATTTATTTACATTAACCTTATTCAATCTATCTATAGGTCGCGTCACGTAAAAAGAACTCCGAGGGGAAGTGGCGGGGGTATGTTTGCGCCTGTGTTCACTCGCTGACGAACCAATAGCACTCGCTAAATCAATGGTATGAAGTGCGCCGCTTTACTCCTCCACCAATCGTACCTAAAAATCGACTGCGTAGCTTTTCCCTTCGGGTTTCTTTTTACGTGACGCGACCTGTACCCTATCAGCCCTCATTTATCCACTACTACTATTATACTACATATTACCTAGATATTACTAAGTGAAGACTTAGTACCATATTTTTCATTATGAAAATGACATTATTTCATTTCAGTTAAACAAATCGTGTCCACTACCAGACGATAGCATTAATACTGTTACGACTCCGCCCGACAACGACATGCCCGCTCCACAAAGCGTTCATGTCAAAAACGTGAAATTTCACGGTAGAAGACTGAGACAGAGACAGGAGAAGAACTACAGTGAGAACTCGCGACGCAACAATGTGAACAATAGTGCTAATTGTAGTAATAGTATCAATAGTGTGAGAAGTCTGCAACTGAGTCCACACAAAAGTAGCAGTAGTAGCGCCGAAGTTGACGCAGAACAGCTCTCGGTGCTAAAAACCTCGGTTCAGTCTTACTTCCGCGCTGGACAGACGTTCAGAGTTCTCGCACGCAGAAAGGTTCCGCGCGCACAACCAGCCTACCTCATAGAATGGGACACTTCGTCCTAGACTGGGTAGCCTCTATGAATTTATTGAATTTGTATACATACATGTATTGTAATAATATAATAAGTTCTTCTGTAGTTTTTGTTGTACAGTTAAGATCAAGAATTGTGATATATTATTATTCCGATTGGATGTCTTTGTTTCATTTCTACATCATTAGACAGTAGTCCTTTAGATACCTCTCTTTTCGCACTTATTCAGAGCGCCTAACTGAACTAATGAGAATATTTTTCTCACTAGTTGGTTGAACTAGTATTAGGTCGTGCAGGTTGCAAGCTCGACATAGAAAGCTAAATTTACATAATATCTGGTGGCTAAACTGGTTTCCTCACGATGTTTTCCTTCACCGTTTAGAGCTCGTGTTTTTAACCTTTTGAACATAACAGCGTTGCTATGGCAAATAGATCTGCTATCGTTCGTCCGATCGAATATTAGTTTCGGCCGTTACACTACATCATCCTAGTTTCCAGTCTATCGACTAGTGCCAGCCGAAGCCACATCGCCCCAGCGTACACATAATCGAATTCACATTTTTATGCGATCCTGTCCTGTTACCTATGGGAGGCTGGCCGCTGCTGGCGTGTGAAATTATACGTTTTCGAAACTAAAAATTCATTGATGCACGGCCAGTTTCGAACCCACGACGATCGTATCGAAAGTCGAGGTACTAATCCACTGGCTGGACCAACATGGCTCTTCAAAGACACACGCTAAAATCGCTTTTCAATATCCAATGTCAGGGTACGGGTCGGGGCGGCGCCATCAAGATGATTTAAGTTGATCGGGGTAAGAACGGATGCCTTTTTAAAAAACCAATATGATGTTAGTAGATATTTTTTTTCTCTACCTTAGACAATGCAAAGTCAACTTAAAATTTATTAATGTCTTGAGTAAAAGAAGGTCTATAAATCAGAGTTTCTGACAATTGCCTAAACGTAAAGATGACAGAGCTATTGATACTTCAACTTCTCGTAATATTTTAAAATCCGAGGGAAAGATCGGACGTTGGCGGGGTAACAGCCTCTGGTGCTTTGATCATAAGCGCTACTACATAAAAATATCCGGTCTTAACCAAGAAAAAACTTAAATATCGAACTCGAACATATCTCACGACTTACGGTTATATTCTCTTTGCCTACTGAAGAGAGGGGCTTGACAAAACGGCGTTGCTGACAATGTTGCTAACAAACAAAAAACACTCAAGATTAGGGAGTTATTTGATTTATCCGTTCATAGCCCGTATACGAACTTACCCCGATTAACTATACATGAATGAAACCTAGAGTTTAGTATTTAACTGTGCTGAAACATCACGCTAATTTTTATGTTTGTGTGTGTGTAATTAGGTGTGAAAGTGTGTCACACTTATATTAAAAAGTTGAAAGTTTGTGTGTATGTAGTAAGTGTTTGTTACTCTATCACGCTCTAACGGCTGGACGGATTTAAATGAAATTTGGTACAAAAATACCCTGAATTAAAGAATAGGCTACTTGTGATCCCGGTATTTCCACGAGAACCGTTCCGCGAGGCGCAGCTAGTTGATAATATTTTCCTATCACTACATCTATGGTAGGTATCTTCCTACTGAAGTTTGATTCACTCCCAGTGGTGATGGTAGCAAAAAATCGAAATGTAAAACCATACACCACAAAAATCAATCAAACATAAAATGGGTACATATTTTACAATAGGTATGATGTAGGATAATAGCTAAGAACCTCATTGCCTACCTACCAATTTGTCTTTTTCATACTAACAAACTTAACTTAAGTGAATAGTGGCAATTCGGAGTGTCGCAAAAGCTAAACTAAACTAACTAAAATTAATGCCATCCTTTTTATTCCCATCGCTATGAAAGGGACGGCAACATTTTTAGTTAGTTAAGTTTAGCTTTTGCGATACTCCGAATTGCCACTACTGTCTCTCTTTCAATCTTCGTTCAATTTGTTCGGTACAGGGAAATAAAGAAATTAAGATTATTTTCAGTAGTTTAATGTCAAAATCAAATAAAAGTGGTGTAGGTGCTCTGAGCACTTATCAGTTCTTGTGAATACAACCTAGAGGCGCATAGAGCTTGCGCATATCAAAGGTTAAGGGCTGAGTCGATAGTGAGAATTAACAAAATTATAAAATTTAAACAACAGAATGCAATTATGGAATGTCAATATATTTTACTTCATATCTACATTTGATTTCAAGTTCGAGTAAATTACTGAAATTAAAAATCTTAACATTAAAGGTACAAAGGCTTTGTGTCAGTTTTATAGTTATATTCAATGTAGTAGGTATGTACTCATAACGTTTTTTGTTTTGAGCACACAAACTGTAGATATAACTTTTACCACGATACTTTTCACTGGAGCTATCTACAAACACAAAAAGACGACATTTCCATGTTAAATAAATATATTTCAAATCAAATGTATGACATTTGATCTGTTTTCAAATGACAGACTGATAAAAAATCTACTAACAATCAGTAACATTTTGTCGAAAACGAATACGTTACAGTAATTTCATTCGCTAATATAATAAATACCACGCCTTCACCCATTGCACGTAGATTTAGAAGCGGGTTCATAATATGGCAATAATAACTCTCTTGAACAAATCAAATAGGCAGGTAACAATTGAAGGTGTTCGCTAATTGTTCTATGAGTACAGCCATGCAATGAGAAAACACGCGGAAGACCAAGTACAGATTCCATGGTTAAATTGATTGTCTATTTATCAATATTTTCAATATTTATTACATAAAACATTTTTTTTGTCCAATTCAATTACACATACTACTATACTAAGTCATTAGTACATACTATAAAACAATTACGGAAGGTTGAAGACACCTTATGAACGTAATAATATAAATATTGACTTACAAATGTAAAGAGAGTTTTTTACTTTAAAAATTTACTTACAAACTTATAATACATACAACTTTAATTAAAATGCAACCCTCGAAAGGCCCATAGTACGCGATCACGAAACAATTTAGATGGTACAACAGTTTAATTTATGAGAAGTATAACTATTCACAGCACTTATCCATAATAAATGTTAGTCAACGACCTCACGCACAAAATGATCACAAAATCACTTCGGTGTCATATTATCACCACACATTGATTGCATTGACGTAAAATAATATTTATATATCTATGTACAAGTAACAAAACTAGTCCTAGACGCACATTACAGTGATTCTTCGAATGCCGCCATCAAATCACTTTGTAAATTCATGTCTATTTGCCCAGCCAACTGAAAATGGTACAAAATAAAAAGGTTAAAAAATTATAACAATGGCAGTTATATTATAAAACAGTCTGATAAAACATATGTATACAGACTGATAAAACATAATTATGTGACTTTTACAGATCTTAATTTTTTTTAATCGAGCACTCAGTTTTTCGATAATGTTAACAATGTTACTTCTTAGGTATATTTGCTATGGTTTTTATACGTTACATTGTAACGTATAAAAACCATAGCAAATATACATTAAGGGCTTGTAACTTGTAACGGTTACAAGTTACAAGCCCTTTGACGCTATAAGGAAGCTAACTGTTTCCTCACGATGTTTTCCTGTACCCTAAGAGCTCGTGGTATCGCATGGTTCTTTGTGTCTATAATGTGTTTCATACAGTGAACAGAGCAAGTAAGTTTAGTTGGAGTACTCACAGCTTCGCGCCTGCGCCGCTCCTGTTCGCGTTGTCGGAGCCTTTCGCGCTCGGAGGCGGCTGGCTTGTCTGGTGCAGCGGCGGCGGCGGCTGCGGCGGCGGCGGCAGCAGCGGCGGCGGCGGCGGGCGGGGACGCGCGCGCTACGGGCGACACGCTGGGTGACGCTACTTCTGCCTCCACCTTGCGGACGCCTTGTCCTACCCTGTTATATGACAATATGAATCAGCAACAGTCCATTGCCGTGCAAGGTCCGCGTGTGCACTTAACGCGCTATTATTATGCTTATAGTTTGTTGATCTTTGCTATAAACAACACATTCCAAAAAAGTGGATTTAGATGAAAGTTGGAACACATTGTTTAGTTTTTAATAAGACTTCAAAAAAGAGGAGGTTCCATGTTTCACTGTAATATTTTTTCTTTGTTCTCTGATTGATTATGATTATTCTGTGAAACAAAATTTTTTTTTTAAAAGATTGGTTAGTTTGAGGATCAGACGAGAATCTTCAGGAGTTATGAACAGCAATGCACCTCGAAAGTGCAGGAAATAGCCCTCTTAAGAAACTTCGCTCTGACGTAGTTTGAAAAAGTATCGAATGCACCTTTACACAGGACCAGCAAAGACAGTTTAGTGAGACCTATTTAAAATTACATACAAAATAAAATAATGTTTTACCTCAACTTTTCTTCATCAGGATGTCGCCTTTCGGTCTCCTGTTGTCTTTGTCTTTCTCTTTCCGCTTGTTCCTTCTTTCTTAGCTCCTGCTGTTCAATGAGCGCTCTTTGGCGATCCTGCTTTTCTCTAGCTTGCTTTTTAAAGGCCTGTAGAAAACATTTTTATTTAAAAATCATCATTAAATAAAGATTTGTAAACTGTAAATGTTTGTTTACGATTACATACTTACAAGACCAGAATTGACTTACCTGAAAACTATCCATCACCACAGGTTTCTGTTTGACCTGAGCGCTGGGGACCACATTAGGGATGCTCTGTGGACTTCCAGCCTGAGCTATTGATGACCAAGAGCTAGCATTTTTCAAATTCTGTTCTTGTTTCAGTTTAAAAGCTGCTGCAAAGTTTGAATTTTTCGTCTCTTCCGACAGTTTCTTTTCCATTTCATACTTGGCTCTCTCCGCCATTTCGTACTTAGCCCTCTCTGACATTTCATATTTAGCCCTGTCCGACATATTGTTCTGTTGCATGGACACGCCCATCAGATCCCCGATCGGCTTGGGGGTCAGCAGCGGCTTGCTCTCCTCTTTCTTAACGGCCGGGGTGATCATGCAGGGCGCGCTAGGCATGCTGTGATGCGACTGCGCGATCACAGAATGCGGGACCGACGGGAGCGGATCGAAGATAGAGGACACCGGTTGGACGTTAGTCAAACCAGGGATGTTAGGAAGCAAATCGGACCTGAGCATGTCGCGTTCATGTTTCATGTTCTGTTCGCCGTAGCCATTATGGGACGGCATGTACATCTCGCTCTTGATCTGATCGGGGAGGCGAGTTATCTCCGCCAGGCCTCCGAGCTGCGCCATCAGAGTCTGATGGGCGGCGTCGGGCATCATCTGGTGCTTGGGGAGGGAGAACTCGTCCTCCAGGCGCATGGAGGACTCCGAGACGCCGACGCTGTCGTCGCCGGGGATGTCCGCCTTGAGGCTGCGCTCGAGGCTGGCGAGCGAGCGCTCGATGGGGTCGATGTAGTGGGACGCGTCGACCTTGTCGAGCCCGTTGCGCGGCTCGCTCTTCAGCACCGGCTTCTGATCTTCCATGTCGCGCAGCGAGGGGTCCGCGGAGGTGCCGTTGTTGGTGGGCTGCGAGCTGGCGGCGGCCGGAGGGGGGGCGGTCGCCGGCGCCGAGGGGGGCGGGGAGGGCTCCTTGTGCTCGGGCCGGGGCGCGGGTGGTGGCGGGGTGGGCGCGGGGGGAGGCACGCTCACGGTCGGCTTCGGCTCGGGCGCGGGCACGGGCTCGGCCGCGGCGGGGGGCGCGGGCGCGGGGGCTGCGGCGGGGGTGGGGGCGGGGGCGGGGGCGGTGGCCGCGGCGGGGGCGGGGGTGGGAGCCACCGCCACAGGCAACACCGGCGGAACAACCTTCTGTGAATACAGTGATCGTCAGTAAAATTAGACACCCAATAGCTACATTACTTTGAGACAATAAAAGATAGTTACGTTTTGCGGTGGCTGATGCATCTTCTTTGATTTCTTTTTTGGAGTTCTTCCAGAACCGGTGCCTGTAAAGAATGAATATTTCACGTGACATTAAAGCGCTCCGAAAGAACGAATGCGCATTTAACCCTCAAACCTAGTTATTTCAACTTTATTTTTTTCGTTATTCAATAACATTTTTTACCTATACAAAAAGGTAATATTATTGAAAGCAATGTATTGTACACGCTAATATTTTATGGTGCCAGTAATTTTCTTACCTCAAGTGCTCATCGATATATAAGAAATGTTATTTCCTTACTCAGATCTCAGGGTAACTAAATAAAATACAAAATACATTACTTAAAAGATTTACTTAAATCGTTATATACTGAAATATATACAATGTTTATTTTCACTCACTCTTACATCTAAATCAATTTAAGTCATGAGTTGATTAAATCATCATAAATGTAACACACAGTGTTTCTGTAAACACGCTTGCAACTTTCTACATGAATATTACAACTAAAATTTTGTAATATTCTGTTATTACATCTAATTGCACCACATATTTTACTAAAATAATGGAGTGCGACCAAACCAAGTACAGATAGCGGAGCTGTAAGCAGCTATCGTTTCCAAATAAATGTTGGCTGAATTTAGTTCCAAGTCAAACAGAGAGTGTTACACGGATTCGGACGGACTAGTAAATTAAAACAATGATTTGCTGCCTACAGGCCCGCATATCTTACATTACATGCAAGCCCATCAGATAAAAACACAATGACAATTTCGATTGCTTTATAGGCAAATTATAATAAAGTATACATTTCAAGTTTGTTCTCTTCCTGTGGGCCAAAGGCTAGTAAAGGAACTAATATAAAATAATGTTTGTTACCAACTAACTTATTTATGTAATATATTATTAAGATCTCTAACAATCCACGAATTGTACTTGACAACATAATCGGTATGATATACATCGGTACCGATATACAGTCCTTGGTTTAAACAAAGCAACAGTCTTTTTAACAGAATTGCCGGCAACTACTAAAATGTTTCCAAATAAAATGTAACAGATAACCTGATATATTATAATTATTATGATTATTGGTGTCATCTTGAATATAATACACAATTTTTAATTTCTGATTTAACATTACAAACTACAACAGTAAAATGCTCAACATTTTATAAATGTGGTTGTTAAGGCTTCTGAGCTGTACGACTTCCCCATACAAACGTAATACCATAACCATTTGAAATTTGCGCATATCTTCAGCATAGTATGGTATTATTCGTATTAGGATAGCATTTATCTAGGTCTCTGCCAGAAGCTTTTTTCAAAATACTTAGCTAAAGTGAAATTAAACCGAATCGCATTTTCCATATTTTTACATCATAGAAGACATGTTTTCTTTACATTTATTTAGTATTAAACACTAGAATATTTTAAGTTTCCTTCTGTTAGAAACATAGCTTATATGGTCTAGTAACAGAAAAACAACACTGTGTGAAGAATAAAAACAATTTTCAGTCATAATTTTTGGGACTACGGGAGACAAGCAAATTTCTTGCAAAATAGCTATGACAACTAATACTAGTGCCAACTTTGAACGAAAACACGATTGTAAGAAATTTGCTTTCTTTTTTATGGCCGTTCCGTAACCCGTTCAAATAACGAAGAGCACTGGAAACTCTATAGAGCTATACTAAAGTAGGACACTCCGACATAGACGGAATATAGTAAGAACGAATGAACGAACATAAGAACGAAGAAGTACACCGTCATGAATCATTTTAATCTGTGTCAATTCAAAAACTTCACAAAGTCTTGTTTGTTTCGTACATACATTTTTGTTATAAAATCGCTAATGAGGGCAATTCGGAGTGTCGCAAAAGCTAAACTAAACTAACTAAAATTATTGCCATCCTTTTTATTCCCATCGCTATGAAAGGGACGGCAACAATTTTAGTTAGCTTAGTTTAGCTTTTGCGACACTCAGAATTGCCACTTATAGTTCACTAAATACTGTCTAAAACTTTAATTTATCTTGTAGGCTGTTATAGTGTTTGATCGTGGAAGTAAAATGACTAAAATAACATGTGAAATGTGTGGTGTAAGAAAGAACATGCCGTCTGGATGACAATAAACTTATTTTATGTCTAAATTTCCATTAGATATAGATTGGTAAGCAATTTTATGCCATTTAATATCAAAATTAAGTAAACTTATGATACAATTCGTAAAGGTTTCAGTGTTTTTTGCAAGAAAATTATCCTCATAACGCATGTAAACAATACATAGTGCTTGACACACATCAACCTAGATTTATCGATATCGATATTTGGTTTTACGAAACTGAAATGATTCGTTCTAATTAATTTGTTTGATTGCTATGTTTTGTAAAGTTTTTTTTTTGTTTAGATACATAAACCATAATTTACGCAACTTAGACATTATTTTATAGGTACCTAGTAGGTTTTGCATTATATCATGTTAATTTTTTATCAAAACATTCTGATATGGAATAGGTGTCCTAACCAGTATTCACGTGATGCTAGAACGATGAAGACTAGAATGACGTGACCGACACGATGGTCGCATCGCTTACTTACGCGATAATGGCGTAATCGCGTTCTATTAGGACGGATGCATAAGGCTCAACTCACACTAAAAGAGCGGCGAAGCGAAGCGCGGTTTCAGTGTCATATGAATTTTAACTTTATTTTCATTACCTACTATATACTTATTATCGCATGAGAAACTCGACCGAGTCCGAGACCGAGCGAATTCGAATACGCGCGCCTTCTCTGCGATAATAAGTACTTACCTATTATAGTAATGAAAATAAAGTTAAAATTCAAATGACACTGAAACCACGCTCCGCTTCGCTGCGCTTCGCCGCTCTTTTGGTGTGAGTTGAGCCTAAGTGTTTTATCATTGAAATATTATCTTTATCTTTGATGCTTTTTAATATATTAATACAACAAATTTTGTTGCAGATAACCTATAGGTAAACCTATACAAAAAAATCGAAGCAGCATGGCGAAGCATAAACAAAAGCTTGATGATCATCGTCACTATAATGAAAGTACCTGGATGACAATCATTGCCTGAAAACACGGATAAAACGTCGTTTTCTAAAAATGAATCCTAGCTATATCGATTTATCGCCACCGAAATAACTTATGTTCAAATAAATTAATAGATAAATTTCATTCTTTTATTTGTAAGAAATACAAAAAATCATGAATAAGAATTATGGAATCCAGAAATCCCACCTAGAGCCGATATCGATAAATTATCGATAGTCACTAAGGTACATCTCTAGTTATAATTCTTTGTTTTTACTATGTTGGCAGTATGGCGTAGTTTGGTTTTGTAACGTTGAAAGCAAATTCCTTTTTTTCATAGATCTTTTTTTTATATGGCAGTTCCGTCTCTTACTATTACACGCTCTTTAGAACGCGCGTCACATTGACTTTGCCGAGCCACGTCACCGAACTCTTAATTTGTGATGTATTCAAGTATGTACACCCAGAAATAACGTGGCAGAGTCAACGCCGATGACAAATTTTACTCTATATTTATCAGAATTAAAATATTTATACAAATTTGTAAAACCATACTTAAAATACTGAGTGCTAAATCTAGCAATCTTATGACGACTTGTGAAAGCATGTGAATTTTAATAACAATAAAATAAATAGAAAAAGAAACATCCTTGTTTCCGTAATGAAGTAAAGATTTTTTTCTATAAAATAATAATAACTATAATAGAAGATTTTTTACAAAAGTCTATGAATTTTAACAGTTTGCCTGAATTCATCAATTATTGAAATTTACAAATTCTATGGTAAAAGAATTTATACCATTACACTAGTCAATGTTTGTATTGTTCTAAACTAAACAATATAGCCTACAATTTCTGGTGAAATTTTAACTGCAGAGTGACCAATCGCAGTTTTTTTTATTATGTAAAAATATATGATAATACTTATATTACAATTAAACAATTTTATAGATTTATTATGAAGGTTTTGATCATCTGGTTCAGAAAGAGATCCTTCATTAAATAAACATGACTGTGACAACTGTGTAATAATTATTTTTTATTAAAACATAGTGATAAAGTATGCAGTTTGACTTTTTAAACTATGTATGTACAACACACATTTAACTATTCAATGAAGGACTCCTTCAATGAGCCAGCATACTACAATAGGTAGTATGTAGTCTGAATAGTGTCCATCATTTTATATTATTGACTAAACAATTTTCTTTTTAATGAGCAACATAATCTGCAATAAATTATTAGGTTTGCAAACAATTTGTGAAGGAAGGAGGCCAGCTTGGGTATTCTCGGTAATTATACAAACGGGTGTAAGAGAATTTGGATAACACATCACATTAATCTTCGAGAGTAAGCATCAATGTGTATCAGTAAAGCATAAAACCAATAAAACATACCTTTTCAAAGAAAATTAATAAAAACATGTCACAAATTACATCCTAGTTGTGAAATGAGAGACCGGTCCAACAAGGGGGTTTAATTTTGTTTGCTAATGTGGTATCCGTCCTTACACAATTGTTTGCAATAAGTGGCTAGTGAGTTCACACGCAGACCGTGTCAGCTGGCAGCTGTGGAGCCCGGACGAGGCCTCGGACAGACCTCGGACTACTCTAGCCTCGCGGGTCGCTCATCGAACACCGTGCTTAATCAGTACTTTCATTTTCACACTCGTCATTAGTACCGTGAGATCTGAGTTTTCCAATAATTTTATAGAGACTTATGGATGCAAATGAAACAATATCGCACTTGAGGACATGTTAAATATTAGGTCATGTGAAAAGGTATATCCTATTGGTTCATGAAATCAAACCAAATAAATAGTTGTTTTACCGGCACCATTGCAAATGAGTAGCTGACACCAAAGCTGGCTTCTCCTCCTCGCTAACTTTAGTGCCTTTACCAACATTTCTTACGAAGCGCGACAAATTTTATTCCGAATTACTAAAACTGATTCATCAAAACTTAAGGTGGTATCCCCTCTTCAATATCACAGAATAAAAATCAAATCAAAAATTACTCTCACAGCATTCACTCATTGCAAGCAAACATGGCTAGCAGTCATCTGGAGCTCTGTCTAACTGTTTATGGCTTAGCAGATTGCAATCTTTGCATTCCCATCGTGCACAAGATGTTTCGCAAAATAAGTTTGTATACAGCACCAGAAACGAAAATACACAACTTGTATCTGTACACAATTTACACAAAAACCTTTTAGATAAATTGAATTAGTAACCTGATTTTAATTGTCTTTAAAATATTTAGAATCCGAACAATCCCTCTCATGCAAAACACATATACGGATTTAGACATAGCTGTCCGAGAATTTAATCTAAATAAAAAAAAAATCTCCAAAATAAAACATTTTTGGGATTCATTTTAATATGTACACGAGGTCAATAAATAAAATCACTAATAGAATATAAAAACTTTCATACTCGCGAACGTGATACTTATTGTACCCTATCCACGTTTAAAAACTACATACATAAACATACAATAATCATCAACCTTCCAGATGCCTTTTACCATCTCAACTTCTCGCATATTCTCGCCAAGGTCACACCTCTGTCAAACATTCTTTCACTGATATAAATTTCAGACTAGATTAATTATGGATAGTAAACTATTTAAATAAATCAGATTGAAATGAACAAATAGAATGGAAACCTTTAAAAAATACTGGCAAAGGTAAAAAAAAATTTGTGTACACATTGGTGAAAAAATATCTAATAACCTAAGTCTACTTCATTATGTGTAATAATAATCAAAGCTTGAAAGTATTCTTACAATGTGTAATATTCGTCTTAATTTAAATGCAAAGTTTAAAATCTAGGACTAAAATAGTAATTTACATAGCGAGTCGTAGGTAATTATTGTTTGATGGATGAGATAAGAGTGTTGGTATAGTTGGGTGTGATGTCTAACCTGCTTCGCTGTCTGAGGAGTCTGAGGAGCTGGTGTCGGTGCTGGAGGACGAGTTGGACGAGTCCGAGGAACTCGATGATGAGGACATGCCGCCACCGCCGCCGCCGCCGCCGCCGCCAAGTGCGTCTTTCACGCCTTCTGCAACAAACATTCATGTCATTAAGAATGTCATCAAAATGTAACTAAAAACTTGATAAAAAACCTCCGATATAATCCTTCATCAACTAGGAAAGAGCTGATGATCTTCAAACTCCTGAACAGATTTTCATTAATATTAGTTCGCATCTCGATCACGTCAGCTTTCAAATCGTCCGTAGCCGATGGCGACGTGCGCCTAAACAACCTCGAGGCACTTTTGGCTAGCGGGGATACCGCACGTGCGTCCGGTGTGGACAAGGCTCCTCTTTCCCACTGGGTGGGCACTCTGGGCACTAGCCCAGGGCCCCCAGAAGTCCCACTACAGCTATCCATCCCCCCCCGATAAAGACTGTCAAACAAAAGGCAACCTCTGCCTAGACCTACGAAGCTATGACATAGTTGAGGTAGAGATAAGCTTGCCAAACACTTATATTAGTAAGTGTGCTCTCAATATAATCAGCTTTGCACAAGCAGGACAGATTACGTGTGAGGAGCCGACTTGGACAAAGATCTCCTTAAGTACAAAGTTTTCATATAAATATTTTTAAAAGTAAAAGAACATAAATCCTGCGCTGCTGATCTATTTCATCTAGAGCGAAAGTAGAAGTAAATTACACAACATATAAAAGATGTATAAAATTGTTTTTTACCTTTTTTCTGTTGCTGCTTTTTGTTTGCTCCTAGTTGGCCAGATACGTCTTGAAGTCTTTTTTCTAATTCTTGTTTCTTCTCCGCCATTTGTTCGTCTTTGGACTTTCCCGATACTTTCCGATCTGCACAAACAAAGAATGACAATTTGAAAGCTATTTTGATTTGCATAATAATAAGCAAACTACCAACATTATTTTACGGAATAGGATAGGGCCGAGGATAGGTGTCATGATGTATCAAATGTAAGAAGATGAGGATATTCTATATGTAAGGTTAGTAAAGGATATAAAGGAAAAGGGTTATAATGTCGGCATCACTCACAATGAGGCTTACGTGTCTTTTTCCGAAGGCAGGAAGCGACGTAATTCTCCAACTCCCGAAGCGTGGATGGTTTCAGAGTTTCGAAATCAATCTCAATTTCATCTGGATTTGAATCTCGAAGTGAAGGTTCTCTGCTTTGAATAATGTGTACCACTTTGCCGAGTTTATCGCCTGGTTTGAGGAAATATTTAAGTTAAAAATCTTTATGGATTTGAATGACAACAAAAACTTATCGATTTTGCTGTTAGAATTAAAATAATCTTAAAGTAGTTGCATTAAATAACTATAATTTTATACAAGCTGTACCCGCAACGTTGTACGCGTTATATTGCTTTTCTATGAACCTATGTAGTACTCCATTTTTTTCATGGTTCGTCAGTAATAAAAAAGCCGTGTTGGTCAAGTGGATTAGTACCTCGACTTTCGATCCGAAGGTCGTGGCCGTGCATCAATGAACTTTTCGCATCGAAAAATTTATATGCGCTTTAACACGAGCTTTATAACGGTGAAGGAAAACATCGTGAGGAAACCAGTTAGCTCTCTAATAGCGTCGATGGGCTTGCAATCTGTCACGTATGGAAAGTTAACTACTGCAAAAAGTGGGCATGTACCAAATATGTATGTATTTGGACATACCTCTGACTACCCCCTTAGACATTTTCAAGATACCCTATTTCATCCCTTTTTAAGGTTTAATAATGTAAATCCTCAGACCCTTGTTTTGCAATATAGTAATATAGTAAGTATTCAAACATTTCAAACAGAGTTTCAACCTAATCACACCGCATACTAACTTTGACACCCCATTTCAAAGAGTACATTTAAAAAACCCTATATCATAAAATGTTACAGCAGGCTTATCACTATACTACGGTGAAAGTTGCATCCAAATCGCATTAGCCGTTTTTGAGATTAGCGCGAACAAATGCACAGACAACAAGATAAGCATATATGGGGTCTACTGTGTAGATGCTCCTAAAAATAGTTTTTTTCAAATATTTTCCAAAAACAGACATAGTTAATTTACAGTTTTATTATAGTATAGATTCATTGAGATGTATTAAAGAGTCACAATCTAATAGCTGACAACACTCAAAAAATGTGCGAGCAAATTCAATGTTCTACAATGACATTTGACATTTGAATGTAGACGTTATGTCGTTTATTTTAATGTGCAACGTCGCTTGTACGGAAAAAAGAAAAACTTGGCGCACTACGTAGTGTGCGCAGAGTTTTGGCGTTTACATTTTATTTGTCTGATTGGGGCTCTATAATACATCTCAATGTATAGATTCTATATTATACTATAGAAGATAGATAGATAGATTTGGACATACCTGGAAGCTTGTTGATATCTAGCGAGAGCTGACGCTTCTCATCATACGACATAGGTTTCGCGGTGTCTTCATCATCAGTATCATTTTGTGGTGGTGGATGGGGCGCGGGCGCGACGGCTGCCGCTGTGGAGTTCTTCTTCTTAGCGGCGGCGGCGGCGCCACGCGCGGCGCTCTTAGCCCCGGGGCCCGCTCCCGCGCCCGCGCCGCCCGTCGCGTGCGCACCGCGCTTGCTGCCCGTCTTGTTGCCTCGAGCGGCCGTCGCTGCGGCTAAGGATTATAACAATACTTTAGATACGTGAAACATGTCCGGACCTAGGAGAGACAGATGACAAGTCCAAGGGGAGTCAAAATAGAGCGAGCTAGCTAAGGATTTTAGCTAGCTCGCTCTATTCTTCGCCAGCAGAGCCAGCAGCAGCCCTTACTTTCCGCTTACAGGCGTGATACCAACCGAAACAGTAGGGCGCTATTTAGATTTTGCCCCGGTAACAAGTAATCGTAAATAGGCTGACGTGAAAGTCCATTGTAAAGAAATGAAGTTTGATGCAGGAGGTCTTCGGGTGGAAACATCGAGGTAGTATTATAGAGCCACAATCAGACAAATAAAATGTAAACACCAAAACTCAGCGCACGCTACGTAGTGCGCAGAGTTCTTCTTTTTTGCGTACAAGCGACATTGAACATTAAAACAAACGTCATAACGTCTACATTCAAATGTCAAATGTCATTGTAGAACATTGAATTTGCACGCACATTTTTTGAGTGTTGTTAGCTTTTAGATTATGACTCTTTAATACTACCTCGATGGGTGGAAAGCGTGTCCGCGGTCAAGGCTTTGTTGGTACCACGTGAGCGAAACCAGTATAGGTAAGAAATTGTGGATCAATAAAATTACTACTAAAAACTTGTCTACGGAGTAATAGTAAAAGGGCACTTACTTAACTTACCCAACGTGTCCGCGATTGTATTAGCCTTTGCCGCGTACGCAGCGATAGTATTGGCTTTCGGAACCGCGTTGGGTACAGCGTTGGGCTTCTTATTAGATGATTTGTCCTTGGTCTTTTTCTTGGCTTTCTTCTTGGTATTGGACTCCTCAACAAGCTTTCTCATTTTTTCTTGCAACGCATGTAATTCCTTTTCGAGAAGTTTTACTTTGTTATTTCTTTCTTCGTCGGATCCGTCAGATTCAGATTCCGACTCGGAGGCCGATTCTGAACCTGATGAGGAACTTCCTTTGTCTATGTTGTGTGGGATTCCTACATGTACAGGTTCATCAGGAATCTTAGCATACCTGGAACAAATTAGGTATGTATAAGTTTTCGTTCACAACAAAATGTGCGATGCAGGAAATATATCAATACAATGACGCAGCCATTTCTCGCACATTGACATGGTTTTATGAACAAATACGACTGGGTATTCGTTTCACTTACCTCATTTCAAACACATCTTGTAATTTCCGAGCCATTGCAACAACGTCATGATCCGGGGGGTTATACTTGTAGCAGTTCGTAAATATTAGGCGCACATCAGCAGCGAATTCTGTAGCCGTTTTGTAAGCACGACCATCCATTTTTTGCTTCACTGTGCCGAGATCCATCGGCTTTTTTATAATATCAAAGTAATCATGGAGTCCAAGAAGTTCGGCATCCACGGGTTTGTAAAATGGCCAGGCATAACCCTGACAAAGAAAATTACAACATATTAGATGAGATTTGACTTAGTAATAGCTTTAATGTAAAAAAATATTGCAAGTAACTTTATTTTATTCTGGCCAATAATAAAAGTCGTCAAATATAAATAACTCACCGAATGTTTCTTAGAGAACAATTCTTTTAGAATTTCATTACAACTCTTGAGTGCATCAGAGAGCTTCTCTTTGCCCTTCGCTAGCTGCGGAGTCAGCGCGGAGTGGTGAGCCGCGCCAGCTGCCACACTTGGGGACATGCCACCCATTTTGAACCCATCATCTGCTGTCCTATTAGTCTGTATAAAAAAATGCTGTATTCAATACCAAAACCTATAATGTTGTTTCTGGCCCTCTACTTGTGAAACTAAAAACGATGTATTGTGTTCTTCGTAATTCAGCTATGTTGGTGAAACGTTCGTAGAGTAGATTTGTAGACTAAGGTCCCGGTATAGAACGATGGTGTCACATCTTAGTAAAAAAAATAGGCAAAAACTAAACTGATTTTACAAATGCAAAGTTAAAAAATATGCATACCTCATAATCTTTGCAATTACCTTTTTCTGGCGTCCACTTTCTCTCCTCGTAGATATCTTAGCGGGCTTAGGTCCCCCTTGCTGGTCTATTGTAGGAGTGGTGTATCCGCCTTCAAAGGAGCTGCCCATAGGCGTCGTCGTATCAGCTTTTCTTTTCACACCTTTTTTGACCTAGGAAAGCAAATCATCTCATCAGATCAAGTACTTGTCTCTCATCAATGTCATCAATGGTTGATTTAAATTTGATATCTAAAATATTGGACTAAACCCACCCAATCACTTTACTTATAAAAAAACCGAAAGCTGTTGATAGTAACATGGATTGGTATATTTATATGATTATTCTGTTTTTAAAAACTTACAATCAATCAGAAAATCAGATACTCATGGTGTATGTTATCCATAATGTCTCATTTGATAACAGTTTTTTACTTTTAATTGTACATTATAACGTAAGGAGTAGCACTAATACAAATAAAATGTAATTACTCTTTTAATACAAGGCTAGGATGATATACTGACCTTAGCAGGTTGCGTCTGGGATAGTGCGACCGCAGGGAGGGCAGCCACAGGGGTGGTTGCCGGCGGCGCTACGTGGAAGCTGGATGGTTGAGTTGCAACCTGGTCAAAATATAACTTAACGTTATCCCACAAACAAGCAAATTCATAAAATAATGCCTAAACTGAGTTTTCTGTAATCCATTATTCTACTACATTATCTTCAAGTTAAGCAACGTTCTGAGCGGTCACAACTTGGATGGGTGACCGCAAGTGGCATTATCAGCTGAGCGCTTCCGTGTTTCGGAGGGTACGTTAAATTGTCAGTCCGGCTTTTAAAAGTCGTTAAGCCATGTCGGAGGCCTTTAGGCGGTCTAAAAACTCCGGCCACTTGCTCATACGAACGAACGAACCTATCTTCATAGACAGTTTAAGTTAAGATACTATGAATGAATGGTAGACAGGTTTACCAAATGTCATCCATAATTTCATCGCAAATAGAATTAATTGTACATGTTTTATTCAAAATAGCATGGGTCTCTGAGAGAATTTCCTACCAATCTATAATAGAACAAAAACAAAATATTTTAGTGTGTGGTTGAACAATTAATAGGTTAGCAAATGGACACATTGGACATTGCAGACTAAGGCCTGTATTCAGAGACCTTACTCAAGCGTCGATCTGTGCTTGAGCGTCGATTTAAGTATCGTTTCTTATTCAAGAACGTTACTTGAGAGTAGTTTTGCTGATCAGAGTTCAGCTGAGTCGAGTTCAGCTGAGTCGAGTTCACCTGAGTAATTCCTTATTCAAAAACCTCAATCAAATGAAATCGATGCTTGAGTTTGACATTTTTCAAAGGAATCTGAGTAAATGCTTGAGAGTGGTCTGGACCACGCTTGAGCATTTACTCAGATAGCATTTTTGTTTTGTTTTCAGTAAAAATGGATAATATATTCGATTCGTTGTATTTTCGAGGTCATCTAAGCATGCTAGAATAACGGACACACAAGACAAGACTTCAAAATATGCATGGGGACCTTGTTTCTGTTTCATACAGACAAAATGTTATAAGGACTTGTGAATTTATAGTTAGTATTAGCACAGATAAAAGAATACTATTAGTTTAGTCTTGGTAGGTAGGTACTCATAAGGATTACTTACCTACTTTATTTATGTCGAAAATTCTACCTACGTACATAACCTAAACACATTTGGTTTGGCTGGGGTAAAATAAAAAATATATTGACAAAACTACCATAATGTTTTTATTTAATATTTTACACACACTTATTTAAAACGTATTAAATAAAGGTTATAGGAGTCACGGGAAACCGCTAATCGTTAGATCATGTCCAGGCTAAGCTTGTTGAGAGAGATCCTTCGTGTCTCGTCATCTTCAACGAGTGCTGGTGCTATCTTCCACAACGTTTGTGTCTACAAACACTACATGATGCATCAGACCAGGGCAAGAAGCACTACCGCCGATAACCAAGCAGTATTACCTGTCTTTGGTCAAAGCGTAAAAATAAATTCATTGATTTCACATTTTCATCCCGCGATTTGGCGATTGTTGAAATTTGATTGACTTGCTTGACGACTGACGTATGAATGAATGAATTTGTCAGTTTTCTAAAGTCGTTCCGTTACACGTTATTTTTACTTCACTTTCGAGAGTCGCCATTAATTTTTCATCCAGGCATTTTGAATTTCTGCGTATAACGGAATGGAAGTACAAAATAAATTAAAAATGTAAATGAGAACAGACTGAATTCATAAACAAAAAGGAATCGACACTTGAGACTCGATTTAGCTGAGCATTTACTCAAGCAACGTTCTTGAATACAAACGATACTTAAGCAACGAATCAATGCTTAAGCAGAGTTCCGCTGAACCGAGTTCAAATCGACGCTTGAGTCAGGTCTCTGAATACCGGCCTAAAACGTGATTCGTTCGTTCGTTCGTATGAGCGAGTGGCCAACTCTGGTAACGGAGTTTTTAGGCCGCCTAAAGGCCTCCGTCATGGCTTAACGACTTTAAAAGCCGGGACCGACAATTTAACGTGCCCTCCGAAGCACGGAAGCGCTCAGCTGATAATGCCACTTATAGGTCGCGCGAAGTAAAAAGAGCGCTGAGGGGAAGTAGTGGGGGTATGTTTGCGCCTGTGTTCACTCGCTGACGAACCAATAGCACTCGCTAAATCATTGGTATGAAGTGTGCCGCGTTACCTCTCCACCAATCATCGACCACTGCGCAGTTTGACAGCCAGTGCTCTTTTTACGTGGCGCGACCTATACAAAACGTGAATAAGTGATCTCACCTGCTGCGGTAATCCAGTGTGAGTAGCGGGGGGAGTGACTGTAGGCGTCGTGGTAGTATTGGTGGAGCCGACGAGGGCAGGGATGGGCGCGGCGGGGGCCTTCACCGGCACCTTGTGCGGGGTCGCCGGCACCGTGGGCCCCGTCGCACCAGGCGCACGCTTCTTCGTAGTACCCCCTTTGCTCCCTTTCGATGGCATTTCGATCTCCTTCTCCTCTTTGTCCATTTGCGCTATCTGTTGAGATAAATTATGGTTAGTTTAATTAGAGCCTGTTGCCTTTAATTAAGGAGTCAGTCCTTCTTGGGGAATAAATAAGTTAAAGAGGGTGTTATTCGCTATGACCCAACAAAACAACGCGACAAAAACGCGGCATCAGGCAAAAATCAATATAATGCGGTGACGAGCCGCGTTACGTAATAACCACCCTGGTTTAATTGGCAATAATTCAAATGAAATAATATAGATTGGAGTAAATTGTCTGATATGAAAGAAATAACTGTTTGCAGTTACATAAAACACTAGCCAAAAATATACTGTTAACTTACCCGGTTCAAGAATAATTTTTCTAATGTCTGTGCCATAACCACTACATCTTCGCCCGGTTTGTTGTAGACGTAGCAGTTGGTGAACATAGTATTGAAATCCTGAATACATTCTTGGGCCGAATAGTAGTAGTTGGACTCGAGACGTTTCTTGACTGTGCCTAAATCCATGGGTTTCTTGATAATTTTATGGTAGTCCTAAAAAAATAACAAATAATTAGTTATCAGGCTTCCTAAGCTGTTTATAGTGTTGAATTTTGAACTGAGAGATTACTACTCACGGGAAGGTTCAATTTCTTGGCATCGACGGGCTGGTGAAAAGGCCAAGCGAATTGATGCTTCCACACAGCCTTCATGACATTCTTTTGGAGGAACGATAACTGATTGGTCATTCGCCCTTGTCGACGCGGCGCATCTTCGGGCGGCGCTCCATTGACGGGCTCCGCCGACGGCTATCAAACAAATATAAAATAACAATTAGTCAACTTGATAAGCTCCAGAATTTACAGTGCCTAACATCAACTGTCTCAACCCTGTCCTGTCCTGAACAGTGCAGAGGCTGAGATTAAATAAAATATATAAATAAATATCCTTGGACATTCCACACGACTTCATCTAGTCCCCTAGAAGATTATTAGTTAACAACTTGTTGTCTCTAGATAATTAAATCGGGTTTAGGACTTGAACATTTTTAACGGAATAATACAACTCCTCTGATTAAAACATGCCCTGTGCTTGAAGGGAGACTTACTTTCTTCATACACTTTCACTATTAGTCACAAGGTCTTTTTGAAGGGCATTATAACTCACAATAGGTACTACTTATTTTATGAACATAATGAATACTACATTATTATGAATAAACCCACTAAACAGATTTGGCTGAAGCTTGGAATATACATTATGTTTATGACATAGAATACCACATAGGATAGTTTTTATCTAGGTAAATACCACGTAAGCGTAGCCCTCCTTAAATCCCTACATCCTTACTATCCCAGTATTCATACAACATTTGTCCCGTGGCGGGGATCAAACCAGCAACCTCCGCGTCCCAAGCGGGCTTTCTCCCACTGCGCTACAGGGGTAGTCTGATGTAATAGAACTCACCGTGCTGGTCGTTGCGAGAGGATCGACTGCCTGCTGCATTGTGCTGGAGTCTGCAATCTACCTGCCAAATAACAACTACTGTAATAGGGCACAAAAGATAAAAACAAACACTATGACATTTCACACAATAAATCTCACCTCAATCGTAACAAGAGGCTCATCCAATCTCTGACTTAGAGGCATCAGCTATACCCTCTTAGAACACTAAACCATTCTATCATAATAAGTCAGTGTTGGTGCTCCTGCACCTAGATGGAAGTCACAGAAGTCTTCCAATTCATCATCATACAAAACCTACCTGAAAATTACAAACAAAAAGGGTTCACTTTGTAATTTAGGTTTTCATCTTATTTGGAATAAAAACAAAAAAAAAACGATTATTTATGATAGGTACCTTGCTTATGTTGCAGGGTAGATGAGGTATATTATCAAATTAGCAGCACCTTTTTTAGATGCTGGCTGATCAGATGTCAGGGAATCTGAAACAAAAGAACATGGTCTATGCATATTACTGTTGAATGTTTTGTGTTTATGTCATAATATTGTTTGAGCAGGAGCAGTAAGTTCAAATGAAAGGGTAAACTAAAACATTTATAATTATATGAAAAAATCTTTAACTTTATTAATTAATAACAATAAAGCTAATAAGACATAAATTCCATGTGGAGAAAAATTTTAGGACAACCTTCCAGCTATGTAACAAGTGCCTATGTTGGTGAAGAAACGGTAATGCTGGCACCACACATGGGCTTCAACTTGGGGCCAACATTAAAATGGCCAATGGCAAAGCTCCGTTTGTGTCTAATAACCGTAAACGGAGCATTGCCATTGGCCATTTTAATGTTGGCCCAAAGTTGAAGCCCATGTGTGGTGCCGGCATAAGAGCCAGTCTGTTAAGCTTTTTTGATGCCCTCTGGTGTTATTCGTTAGTGGAATAAATTTTTTCCTAATTTCATAAGAGCAAAACAAAATGTCTAGCAACAACATTGTCCAAATATTTTCTAGCATTTAAAAAAAAATGAAGATCCCGTTACTCTTAACATATATTTTTTTCTATGTATGGTCACCTATAATTGTGTTAAGACAGATTTTGAAAATAAAATTTTTTGCTAAATTTCACACCCGTGGTGGTCCCATTAAAAAAATGATCTGATGAGAATCTTCAAAGTTATGAACAGAAATGGACCTCAAAAGTGCAGGAAATTATTGTTCTCTTACAAAATTGAATTGTTTTAAGAAATTTATAAAATTATAAGAGACATCAAATTTGGCCTAAATATACTACAGCATTTCATCTAACTAATACCTTTATACAAGCAATCCATCTGCCCTAGCCATGTTACATTTCGACAATCGCTTTAGATTAGAAACTAAAAAAAATGTATAGGTAGGTATTGACATTCGATGACGAAAACTCGAGCGATCAGAAATGTCAAATCAACGGTGTAGCGATGATAGAAATCGAATCGCTTTATAGCGAATGCCGGTTGGCTAGGCCCTCAGGTATATACCAATAACAATTTTCATGAAATGTAGTATGCAGGGGTTTTGGGGACAATAAATTGATTTAGCTAGGATTCATTTTTAGAAAATGCCGTTTGATCCATGTTTTCAGGCAATGAAAACCAAAATTATACTTCTCATATTACCTGTGTCAATTCATAAGCATTACACTTATTTTTTGAAAAATAAAAGAGAATTGGTTAAGTACTTGTTTTGTTATGACTTCCTATAGACTCTGCAGATGTGCTTTTGGAACTTTGAGGTACTACATCATAGTAAATAGCTTGTAAATATTACATTATAAACAAGCTTGCCAATATACATGAAAAATAAAATAAGGTGACATACTAATATTTCATTTATTAACTTTCGAGTAAGAAATTAGCAAATTAATAATTTTTTAACCATAACCTCCAAATTTCAAGTCAATGCAATTTGCAACAATTTGGTTTACAATGATGACCAGTAGAATACAGGGCCTTTATTTTAGAAAATTGCTTACATTATTTTGTTCTCAATGTAATAGTTTGAAGATAGAACTCAACAAAAGCACAACATCATTCTGGTTACAAAACATGATGGAAAGTTTTTCACAGAATGCACAATGAGAGAGAATGCTACAGTAGAAGGTAGGTCTAGAACATTCTCTGGGATCACCCAAGTAGAGAACAAAAAATATATGGGGATGTTTCAAGTTGAAGTAAAACAACAATAACAGTTCGTGTGTCAACACATGAATTGCACCATAATTTTCCAAATTAGTAGTACCTACTGAAGCTAAGATTCATGAGATTTATTTGAGGGTAAAACAAGCTACCTTGGAAATAATTCTGCATTCTAACGAAACACTAAAATATACTATTTTGCATTACAAGTCTCACTGTAGCCAAAAACAGATTTATATTACTAATAAAACAGCTTCACATATTGTGTAACAATGAAATAACGTCTTCATTTTAGGCGATATTACGAAGAAAATTACCAAGAAAGAGGCCAAGAACAAAATGCTGCAATACAACCTAAATATCTGTCATGCATAGCCAAATTATACACCAAAATGAAGCCCTACGCAAACTTAATCAGGAGAAACATAATCTAATAGAAATTATTACCGTAAAAGCTCAAATTATTAAGAAAAATGACTTACGAACGCCAATATGGCGGATGAACTAAAAATACGATGCTAGAGTCACTTCTCCAAACACAAATTTATATTGATTTGTATCACTCAGAATCCACACAACACAAGAAACTGATTTGTGGTCATTCAAATATCATATTAGTACATTGTTTTTTGTAAATGAAATGCGCAATTATCTGTAAACAATAAAGAATAGCACGACACAAACTCCGAGGATTCAGCGAACATCAGACATGGCGGCGAACGAAGCGGCAAGGGCGTCAGCCTCTTTGGATTCATAAATTTATTATTTTCGCACCGCAACAGAAAATACTGAAAAAGCATCATAGAAAAATGTGAAATAAACATATATTTTATAATTTCATACTCAGATGATGAAACAATTCATGTATAACATTGGATTGAATTACGACGATTCATCGATTTGTTTTTTTTTTCCAATCGAGCGAGCGAGTTCGAAACTCGCACTTGACCAGTATTGCCATCCTACATCCTTCCTACCCAGTAGAAAAACCTCAATTTACTCTAAACAGTTATTTACTTACTTATTTACAGACACTAATTCATTATTAATTGGTGTAATTTACCTAACTTATATTTAATATAGGATGTGAGCTCTAAATTGTTGTTACAAAGTAGGTACCTAATTATTATTTAGATAGGTACCTACCTAATACTTATTTACTAAAGTAGGTACTTTTATGAAAGGGGACTCCTTTCATCGTTCTTGCCTGTACCTATTATTAAGTGCATTAGATCCTGTTGAATTCCTAAACAAACACTTTGAGTAGGTAGGTACCCTGGTAGTAGGAATCCAGTACACTTTGAGACCCTGGTGATAATGCTGTCGTAGTTCATACAACTTTTTATTAGCATTTCTGGCTTATTTTTATTTGTTTCATAGAAAAGTAAATTCTAGTCAATAGTACCTAAATAAATAAATGTACCTTAAGTGATCATGTGCCTAAAGTTGTTTAAACACCTTTCAAATTGTTGTTCTTTAGATAAAAAAAATTAAAACTAAAAATATAGATGTTAAAAAATCTATTAAATATCAATTTCGTGAAAATTGTAAGTCAGTACAGTACAGATAATATACCAGCGAAGCAAATTAAACCTCTTTTGTTTATTTTTTTCTGTTCGTGTTCGACAAAAAAAAACCTTTTTTTTTTTTTGAAGATGTTCCAACCACTTTTGGGGTAGGTATATATAGCCATCACACTTGTAAAGTGCTTTTATATAATTATCCAATAAAGAAGCCAAAGAGCATGTAATAGTAAAAGAAGCCATAAACGCATAAACAAATATTCTGAAAATCGATCTTTTGTACAAACTTTTTCGACAACTCGCGGATTCAGACTTCACTTCAGTCAGCCCACCCAGAGCCGATTGACCCGGTTCTATCTATCAAGTTCGAAATACCAATTAGACAAGCCGCCCGACCACCCGCGGGTGGCCCGGATTGTTTCTACCTACTCAACACGGCTGGTTTAACTAATAAAATATTATGTAAAGTCTTCCTGCTGGTTAACTTTCAGCTCTAAGGTTAGTTTATACTTACTGTGTTGTGTTGCAAAGTTAATTTTACTCAATTTTAGGTAAAGATTACAAACGTAGCAACACTAATAAAGGCGAAATTAATGTTACCAGCCTAAAATATTAGTTTCGTGCTGCGCACAAAGAGTTTGCGCAGTTTGTTTCGTTTTGATTTATTTTTTTAGGGTCGTTATAGACGTTCAATTATTAAACTCTTTTAGTCTGCAAAACGTAGTGTTTTTATTATCTTTGACTGAGGATAAAACCCATGGATGTTGTCTTTAGTCCTACATCTATGATTAAACCACCGCACCGGGCAAACATGCTCTTTGCGGGTTTGTTTGCGGGCAAAGAGCATGGCACACCGGGGGGCCGCGGTTTATGTAAGTGTGGCCCGCAGTAAACGTAGTGTTACGAGAGAGGTAAAAAATGCAGTGAATCCATAGTTTCGTAGTACAAAATTTGCTGCGCAGTTTGACAGCCAGCGCTCTTTTTACGTGGCGCTACCTATATATTATTTTAGAAGATTAGAAGATGAGTAGGTAAGTTCGTATGAGCAAGTGGCCAACTCTGGTGACGACGGAGTTTTTAGGCCACCCCTCCGCCATGACATTTTATTTTAACGGATAACTAACACGCACGCACTGCTGCTGGCAACAACTAATATTAATGTCGATATTGAAAGGATTGTAAAAATCACAGATTTAGGACTAAATCCATCTTCCTAGGTAAAAATCACCACGACTATTGCTTTCGGCGAGCACCGCGCATGGCAAAGATAGAAGAATATAAGGAATATAAAGTCTTCCTGCTGGTTAACTTTCAGCTCTAAGGTTAGTTTATACTTACTGTGTTGTGTTGCAAAGTTAATTTTACTCAATTTTAGGTAAAGATTACAAACGTAGCAACACTAATAAAGGCGAAATTAATGTTACCAGCCTAAAATATTAGTTTCGTGCTGCGCACAAAGAGTTTGCGCAGTTTGTTTCGTTTTGATTTATTTTTTTAGGGTCGTTATAGACGTTCAATTATTAAACTCTTTTAGTCTGCAAAACGTAGTGTTTTTATTATCTTTGACTGAGGATAAAACCCATGGATGTTGTCTTTAGTCCTACATCTATGATTAAACCACCGCACCGGGCAAACATGCTCTTTGCGGGTTTGTTTGCGGGCAAAGAGCATGGCACACCGGGGGGCCGCGGTTTATGTAAGTGTGGCCCGCAGTAAACGTAGTGTTACGAGAGAGGTAAAAAATGCAGTGAATCCATAGTTTCGTAGTACAAAATTTGCTGCGCAGTTTGACAGCCAGCGCTCTTTTTACGTGGCGCTACCTATATATTATTTTAGAAGATTAGAAGATGAGTAGGTAAGTTCGTATGAGCAAGTGGCCAACTCTGGTGACGACGGAGTTTTTAGGCCACCCCTCCGCCATGACATTTTATTTTAACGGATAACTAACACGCACGCACTGCTGCTGGCAACAACTAATATTAATGTCGATATTGAAAGGATTGTAAAAATCACAGATTTAGGATTAAATCCATCTTCCTAGGTAAAAATCACCACGACTATTGCTTTCGGCGAGCACCGCGCATGGCAAAGATAGAAGAATATAAAGATAGAAGAATTATAATATAACCACTACGTTTAGCGCGTGGTGGTTGGGCCGGGGGCGGGAATGGGTTAAGGAAAATATGTTTTTTTTTACCTACAAAAAATGCGACACTGACCCAAACAATCATTAAGTTATATAATACCTAGTAGAATCCCGGGCCAATACAAATTAAGTAGGTACCTACCTACTAAGTTTTGAGAATAAATTGGTATGATTTTATAGAGATCAGTTATTGTTTAAAAAATCTAATAAGTAAGTACCTACATCTCCATTTTTATCATCCTAGTAGTCTGTGATTTTTATCGCTCGGCTCGGAATATTGATTAAGTATGTAGGAAGAATACATAATTCTGTAAAATTTAATATAGGTAGGTACCTAGATAAAGATACATAGAGGTATTTTAATTTTTAGAATTTATTTATAATAATATCTAATCTAATTTAAAATATCTATAATATCTAGGTATTCATTGTTTGTATCGATGTTGCTATCTATTCTTTGGTCCAACGGAGAAAGTAAACACTACGTTCCAACGACCCTAGGAAAACTAACAATCTTCCTATAGTTCCGTTCCGAGTTTTTATTCTCTTTGGTTCCGACCGGACTGGACTGAGGACCGGACCAAGCAAACCCAAAGACCTTGTACAGTAAGCAAACCAAGGAACAAGGTCCTTGTTTCGTAAGACGTAGTATTATTCCCGTAGTATTATTTTACTCTTTGCGTAAGACCATGCATAACCAAACCGAACCCACAGACTACAGTGATCCAGGGGGGGTCAACTTCCTTAGCATCAAATGCAAACACCAGGGCACAGTTTGCCATAAGAGAGAACGCTATACGTAAGACAGAGACAGCTTAATTTATGCTTTAAATCAGTGGAATATAGCCCGACAGAAAATTAAGCTTGGAACAAAATTCGTTCGCTTTGCCGCCATTTTTGTTTTGTCATTGATTGAGTTTTGTGTGCGGTTTTGTGAACTAAATTATCGTCTTTCTAGTGGTAATTTTCAAAATTCTAACTTTTCACGATGTCTGCTTCAGAACTGCAAAGAAAATGCGCAAAAATGTCATATCGCTACTGCAAATGACGAGTGTGAACTTGCGTTTCCACAGATTTCCTCTACCCGGTAAACATGGATCCTTGAAGTAAGTGCCCGGGCTTTTGAAATTCCATTGATATTTACTTACACAAACCTATGTCTAATTTGTTCATTCAATGATTTCAGGGCACGAGTATGGGCCATTACTGCTACCCAGCTGGGAACTGAGAAGTCACCTAGAAGCTTAAATCAACAGCATAAAATGCTATGCAGTACCTAAGCAATTCGATGACGGATCATACACCAGCAGTAGTTCTAGGAAACGATTGAACAACTTTGCTATTCCAATTGGAACAGAAAGTATAATGTTGAAGCTACGTCAGGATCAAAGTTCAACTTCAAGAACAAGCCACACTAACAAACCCGACTATCCTAGATGTGGATTTTCAAGTAAGTTCATTTTCATCAGTAGGTAATGAAACAATTGTTATTATGTACTTTTAATTTTATGCTAGATTAGATACCTATTTAATTTCGCCCGTGAGTCTCAGTCAACTACTTTAGTAGGTATCACCTATCATGTAAGACGAAACTGAAGTGATCCTCGAGGTCCTACCAGAATAAATGATTTTTCTTTCTATATTTCGTTCTTTGATTGGATTGACTTTCCCAATAGTAGTGAGGCCTTTTATTTCATTGGCCGGCAATTTTAACTTTTAGGCCCAACTTTGTTTGTAGCCTGAAGGAAATCCTTTGTTTACCTTATCTTCTTAATTATTGTTTAGTAAGATAAAGTGTCAGACAGAGCCCATTTTTATAAATAAAAAAAAATTGTTTGATTTCTAGGCATTGCTGACAGACTACTGTACCTGTTGAAGAATCAACTTTAGAAATATCAACTACAACAGTACCAGAGGTTAGTAGACAGTGTCTATCTATGTTGTGTTTTGTAATACTTAGTCAAAAGGTTGAAAATAAAAAAATGTAATAATCTTGGTTTCAATATTTCTTTATAAAATAAAATTATTTTAATCATGGCGTTTAATTTTTTTTAGGTTCCAAAGACTGCAAAAGGAATAAGGGAGTTGGATCTAAGTAGATCTGCAGATTTGACCCCTAGAAAACGCAAACTTTATGCAAAATGCAGAAGAAACTTGAGGAAAATAATAAGACTACGAAAAAAATGAAGAAACAGCGTCATTCGGTCTTACACAGGTTAATAGCCAGATGAAAATGTAAAAACTAATGGATCAATGCATAACTGGGTCTTTTGCCTTATTGCTGAAAATGAGTGGATGCTTGAGCACTATGAAAAAAATAAAATCTTTCTAATAATGTCAACAATTGCTATATTGTGTCAAACGCTTTTGTGTACATAGAAAAATAGGCAATTCTCAGAAGATGCGTCAAGAAAAGCCACCAATCTAAAAATAAATATTCTTCAAACAAAACATTTAAAAAGGGTTGTATTCTTTTAATCTAATTATATTTTATCATAAAAACAAAACTTAATTCAGTTAAAATAAACGAATTTCTCATATCAGAAATGATTAAGTGATGTTTTCATGGTACCTACCTTTATACATTATTATACTAGTGACTATCTATCAGAAGAATGGTCAATAATAATGTATTACATTGGCCATTCTTCTGATAGATAGTTACAGCGAATTCATACAACGGATCGAAATCCATTTTATTTGAATCGAGCGCAACAAAATTTAAAAATTCCCGCCAAACGTAAGTTTCTCTTGTCAAAAGATGGGGCGCTAGTGTGCTTTCGTGTTGGCATTTATTTTGTATGAAGTCGTGCTTCTTCTCGTCAGAGTAAATATGTTCTGTGACAGTGATGGATGACCGAACCCGCCCGACCGACGCGACTGGACGCGACGTCCCCGAGTCGGGGACGTCACTTCACCTTGGTTTTATTCTCTTTGCGTCACTCACTCCTCCCTTCCCCTACCTCGCCTGCCCTGCCCGTTATTTGACAATAGGGATGATCACATGATTGATAATAACATCGGATCAAAAGTATCGATATAGGTACGATAAATATCGATCGAAAAACATCGATGTTTCCGATAACAATTAAAACTGTCTAATAACTTTTGTGAAATATGTTTATTGTTATTGAAATTACAATAAACATATTTAACAGTCAAAAAACAAAAAATTTAACAGTCCCAGTATTTTTGAGCACATTCTGTAAAAAAATTACTTTGACAGTGGTTTTCCCATTACTCTGATCCGTTACGGTTGCCTCCGGTTTCGATGATCCTGATAGTCATAGATATTATATCTAAGTATCTAAGTAGTATATCAGTCATCTGGTTACCATAACACAAGCATTAAGTTGCTTAGCTTGGGACTAGACGACGTTGTGTGGAATGTCCAAGGATATTTATATTTATTTATTTATTTATTTATATTGACCATCTAACATGATAGTTGAACCTAGTTCATCCAATGCACGCTAGATTGTGCCTCATACAATTATTGACGTATCGATATTTTATTCCTAAAACATCGATGTGTCGATGATATCTAAGTCAACACATCGATGTTTTCCAGCTGAACATCGACATTTATTCACCATCGATGAATAATTGAATATTGACATCACTATTTGACAATCACATTCGTCGTTTGCTTGCTTGCTTTGCTTGCATTCATTTTATTAGTTTTTGGTTGGTTTTCGTTCTAGAGGGAAGTCAAGTCAAGTCATTAGTTTGATTTTTATTATTTTTATTTCCCAAAGGCATGTTTTTAAATGGCTAAACAAAATATATTTTAAAAAACTCTTCGTAATCGTTAGATTCGATCAGTAACTAAATTTTTTCGAAGGCAGTGCAACGTAAGCTCTCAAAAAAAGGTAAGTGATCATTGCAACCTACAGCTATCATTATGTAAAGGTTTTCAGTTGTAAAAATAAAACTCACTTAGGTACTTATTTATATTCGCTATTCTATTTAAGAACTTGCATACTTTATTTATTTACATTTTAGATGGGTTTAATTTTTTTAAGAATAAGTAGGTACCTAAACTCTGATAATAATACTAAAGTAGGTAGGTATATAAGTAATTTGAAGAGCTAAAGCTACTATTTAGTGAATCATAGTTATTCCTATCCTTGAAACTTAGTTTTATCAGTTCACTATGTGCGTACAATTACTTTCACTGAGTGGCATTGAAGTAACAATGTACTTATACTGGAGCAGTCGCAGACCATTGTGTAGGTACAGGTACTTTCTAAAAACCTGAAAGTAGTTCAGCAAAAAGGTTCTAATTCTAACTTTAAATCTCACCAAGTACTTCTTCCTAGGCACAGTTCCGCAGGATGAATATAAAAAGTTATTATGCACATATTAAATTATGTCAAATATACTTTTCATAAATCCACACCTGTCTAAATAAAGATATATTTTGTAGTCATAATGATATGCTGACCAGTGTTTACTTTATGTGGTCTTGGAAACAATTTTTATCCTTGATCATGATCAGTGTACAAAGAAACTTTATAAGCATGTATATCTTTATAATTATATATATATAAGCCTTTCTAGAGCTATTGTATATATTACCGTCTACTTTAGCTGTTGTATTTCCTAATAATAAATAAATAAATGAGTGTGGTATAAAAAGTCTGGTTTAATACTATAATACACAAATATATAAAGAAACTTTACTCTGCAAAATTTAAAATTAAGGCATTGTATGTAAGATTAGGTCTAAAGGAGTGTTTTCATTTATTGTAGAATTGTTATTTTATGTTATTTACCTGGTACCTACCAATTTAACTTACTGGTTATGTATGAAATGTAGACTTTCATGTTGATCAGCATTCACAAATAGGTGTACCTTTGAAACATTGTTGGTTTACTTGAAATAAAAAAAATTGAATAGTGCAAATAGGGTAAACTGACCTTATTTTGGCACCCCACCAATTATTGGCACTTCTCTGATTTATTACATAGGATAAATCAGAGAAGTGCCAATAATTGGTAAGAAAAAACAGAATATTATGGTGTTGCAACTTATCTAAATTGACACAATCCTGAACTACCAAGTCTACCAACTACAGAATTCATTCATAATTCATTTAATATTAGGAATTATGTTACTCAATTTAGATAAGTTACACAGGATAAATGGTGCCAATAATTGGTAGCCAATTCTAGGGTGTGAATAATTGAGTAACAGCACACAGCCCACCTGTGCCCTATGGTTTCACAGGGACTGAAACCGGTATTTTTTATACAGGTATTTTTAAGGTTTTAACCACCGTTTTTAGAAATACCGGTAACCTGTTAAGATTACCTAAAAAGATTAAAAAAATAAAAAAATTATACAGGTTGCAAAATACCGGTAACCAATAAACATTACCTAAATTACACGTGCCGCGGAATGGCAACGTAGCATTCTGATGCCTCGCTTTCACTTTCTACTCTAGCATCTTTTATCTCTCTCTGTTTTTCGGCTATGATTCTGTCAAGGACAACCGTAATGGTTACACTTATAAAAAGGTAATACATTTAGCGGTAACCTATTACTCACTGAAAAGGTTATCTCAGTAAAGGTTATGTAAACCGTAGAGGTAACCGGAATTCATCCAAACCGGTACCGAAAATCAGAAAGGGTTTCAGTCCCTGTTTAAACACCACACAGCCCACCTATGCCCTATGTCTTGATTCGTCACTCACTTTCTATAGAAAACTGACAAAAATCAATTTATTTATTTACACACACATAGAATATAACATTACAGTAAGTTATGTACTAAGTCGTTACTTATATCTATTTAAAAAAAATACTTGTTGTAAAATTATAATCGATACTTGAGCGAAGCCTAAAGCCTGAGTGCGTGCAGACTCTGAATACGAGCCTTGTGGTAGATAACTGCCTATTAAAGCGGCAAAAACAGAACACTCCCAGTTATCTTTTATCTATGCATTCATCCGTGTCTGGTGGTGATGTGATGACTGGCGAAGTTTGAAGTTCTAATCAGTTAATAAAAAAAATACACAATTCATAATAATCATTAGTATCTAGTACCTACTATGTACCACTCTCCTACTGAAATACCTAATGGAGAGAAGCGTTAAGAACGAAGGCAAGACGAAATAATTTTTCACGGCAATAATATCAAAATCAATAATATGGTTATTGAAAGGGTATACATGAAACCATGAAATAGAGTTAGGATGCAGTTTGGTATCACGATAGGTAGGTACTAAAAAAAGTTGTCCTGCAGTTTGTCTATTTTTCAATTCATGTAGGTACCTACTATGATGATAATGATAATCAATTTAGTTTCGCCGTTTCGCGACAAGTTAGGCAATACCCCTGCTGGTAAACGTGTTATTATATAGCATTTATATTAACTGATTTTAAATATTCATTGTCAAAAATGTTTTTGGTTTCGATGAAAATGTTTTGTAAACTACCACCGAAGTTCCTAAACAAGTGGTTGCAAGAAAAGTACACGTATGACAATCATGATCATCTACCTATGCCTAACTAAAATTACAACGCCTATTTTACACGTCAAAGTAGTCATGAGCTTCAGCTAAATGCAAATATTATGCGCAAGCTTTCTTCTGCCTGAGTGAGTTTTTTTCTGAAGATTTTACACACTCACTTTTTTGTACTTAACAAAAACACGACGAATCTTAAAATTTATTTTTATGACGTAATTTTGCAAAAGTTTTGCATACACCACTGCTTCGTCATACATAACTCAATTCAACGTAAATCATTGCAATGTCAGCAATATATCGTTACTTTGTGTAGGTAATTTATTTAAAAAATGTAATGTTATTTAAATAAAGTCGTGTGAACCAAGTGTCGTTCAAACTTCCTACGCTATGACTAGGTACTTGCGGCTACCACATTGATTCAAACAATTGAACAGGATGCGGTAGACCTACACTACATGATGTCTGGTTGATAACCGAAGCCAAGATTCTTCGTATCTAAATAAAAGTTCCTGCTTAAAACGAGGAATTTAACTAAAATAAAAAGAGCAACAGGTGGTTTCTAAACCAACTTTTAAAGTTCAAGATCAAGACCTATTAAAGTAGTCTTGTGGCAAAGTCAGAGGCTACCACGCTGTTGCTAGTAATGGGCGGGCATTGTTATTTGCGTAGGTTACCTATGCTAATAATTTTTTTCTAATGTTGCCACTTTTTTTACAGAATAATGGCACACCATAATCATGGAGGTATGGAGAGCTCGAATCACGACATGCACATGGGTCATCATATGCCTGAAACACATCACATGCCCCAGTCACTAAATGATGTAAGTGCGTTTAAACTTGCCTAAAGATCATAATTGATCAAATTACAACAACTTAAACTACTAGCTTTTTGACAAGGTCTTTTTTAGGAAACTGCTGCTCCTTTCGTAACAGAAAATAAAAATAAGGTTTATTGTGTACCTACCTAGTCATTATATCAGTCTACTCTTTATTTATGCATATTTATATGATCTGTGCCTAAAGATCTGACTATAATATACCGCACCCTGGGAAGTGGGAATACAGTGCGTGGTCTTATTTCATTTGTATAGGTATCAGTCGTGACTCGTGTAGTTCCCATAACACAAGCTCTGCTTACTAGTAAGGCTGGTAGTAGAGATAATGCTGTCTGACATGTTCAGTATTATTTATTGAATAATCTCCCAAATCTATTCTAAATGATGTAAGTATTAGTTCAACTGATTAACCACAAAAAATCGCATAGTCATTCACATTTACGTAGGTACTATACCAATTTTGAATAGCATCCTATCTCTCATCTGAATTAGTATTTTAAATATAAAACCAGCATTCGCGGGACAGCCAGATTGCAATGTATTCCATCCAGGTCACAGATTACAATACGTCACCGTTCAGATTTGATACATTTTATGTTATAACAATTGGTTCAAAAATTATTGAAAATCAATATCTCTGTGTAACTTCTCAACCAAACGTCTATTTATTTGTTATTGTTTACAGGCGTTATCTTCATTGCTTATTTACTTATCATGCTAGTATTTAGTCTTTATCAATTAATATTATATGTACCTACAATTGATAAGAGAAGAGCTGGTTTAATTAAACAGCTACAATTTCCACGGAATAATTAAAAAGTCAGGGTATTTTCATCTATTAGATTGTCTACGGTAAGCGGTGCAATATTATGGCTTTGCTTGGTATTTAGGCTTTAAAAACCAGTCATGTGACCTTGGTCTCGTTACAAAACAATATCCGAGTAATGAGATCTTTGAGGTATAAAAACTAACATTAATTATTACTCCGTAGCATTTCACAAACGTTCTCTTTCCCACATTAGCTTAATAACTTTAGTTTGATTGAATTCTGGACTTTTCACTTAGGCACCCTCTGATCTAGGTACCTACCTACTAAAATATAAATGCTATACATTATATGAAAGACAAGGCTATACCTAGTTGGAAGGATGTACTTAAACGTATTTGTTAACTAGCTTAAAAACTACAGCTTAAAAGTAGCTTAAAAACAGTACCACCTATATATTTTGGGTCTCAGTATAAGAACTATAATTACCTACTACTTACGCATTTTTTATTTATTTAGGTAGGTAGGTACTTGTATTTGATCTGATCTGCGCTGAGCAATTTCAGAATATAATGCTTTACGAACCATCTAGCTAGGCCATGAATGTTAATTTTCCCATTGATTGAATGGGTATTGTGTAATAACATAACAATATGTTATGTATGAAGCGGTCCGACTCGCTTTCTGCCTCAAGGCGGTGAATTGTCCCCTTGTTTCAACTGCACCAATTTCAGCAAATCAAATGCCATTGACTTAATAAATGTAGACAGTGGGTGCCCGGTCTCACAACCTCGTTTTGATTGAAGATCCATGTACCATTTTGTGGTCGATAATTAGTTGGTTTGGTTATCTTCTTTGCTACATAACTGTCTTCGGTGCCTGGTTCGGCACCGAAATCAAAATACCTACCATAAAATAAGAGTTAGTGTTTCCCATTGTCATAAAAGTTTAATCGAAATCGTTTTTGAAACAAATACGGGGATAATATGCTTTAATTTGTTTCCTTCCTGTATAAATTCCAGTTTTCTTTTCAGATGATGAATTCTAGTTTAGAGAATACAATGGATAACGGTTTACATTCGCATCATGCAGAATCCCACGGTGCTCATTCCATGCATGACGGCATGGGTATGTCTATGACTGTAAGTATTTGTATGAAATATCTTAAAATAAAGCATCCACTTACTTACGACAGAAGCGAGATATCGTCACAGGAACGGGTTTCCCCTGCTATTAGCGTGAAGATACGGGGAGAAATGAACATATCTAACTACTTACATAATGTTCTTGATCTCTATAGGGATGAAATCATAAACAATTTCCAACATTCCATTCGGTACGCTTCATTACTTGTGAAGTTACTAAAATAACCTTATAATTAATTTACCATACTTAAATTAGTACTGCCAATTAATTTATCCTGTTCAGGTACCGTATGACCTAACAACATGCATTGCAAGTAGGTATGTGATTGATTACCTAAGACAAATTTTACGACATTTTACCGGTATCCGCTTTGAGCTCAGTGGCTTGCAAACTCATAAAAGTGAATGGTTATGCCAATGGACAGTTGGTGCCACGACCTAGCTAGACAATTGATATCACGCACATAACATTGTAACCAATTAAAGATCTGATCTACTAGAATGCAGCGCGAATTTTCACCACGTTTTTGCAGTTTGCTTTAGGGTAAACCACAATTTGCAGGCTGTTTCGTCAATTCTTAGTTTGTGCCGTTATTCATGTAGTGATTTTGACTTAGTATAGTACCACGATCCCATGATCCTAGAATCTTATTTTAGTAATCAAGGAAATATCCATCAAACAATTAGGCTCGTAGGAGCGAATTTATATTTTGTGAACCTTATCTAAAGCAGTGATTTATCACTAAATTTTCACAGAGAACTGTAAAATCGATTTTTGAAAAATGTGACGAATTCACCTACTTGTGACGAATGTACAACAACCTACTCGTTAAATGTATTATATTGATTACTAGCTACGCCCCGCGGTTTTACCCGCGGTGAATAGTTCCCGTGGTAATACCAGGATCAAAGGTAGCCTATTTTATACTCCAGGGTATAAATCAATCCTGCACCAAAGGCAATCCTGGTACCAAATTTCATTCAAATCCAGCTGTATGAGCGTGAAAAAGTAACAAACACACTTACATACTTACACACACAAACTTTCATTCACCTTTATAATATTAGTGTGATTATGTTTAAGCTTCAAAACAACCAGCCCACGAAGCCATGATTTTTTTAATTTCGCTGGCTTTTATACTACTGAAAAAATTAATAGGTAGGTAGGTATTATTGACCTCCAAGTACCTAATTATAATTAGTAATAACATTTTTAATCGAAACTTATCTCCCAACCTTTTACCGTTGTTGAAGTACAAAGTCCAATTACCGTCTTAAAATGGATGAAAACTTTTTTGTTCCAGTTTCATGGCGGTTTCAAAGAAATAATTCTCTTCTCATGGTGGAATGTGACTGAAGTGGGCGAATTCGTTGGTTCCTTTTTCGCGATATTTATTATGGCTTTGATGTATGAAGGGTAAGTTTTCTACACCAACATTCGTAGTCAATAGGTACTCCCAGTGTACCTATTACACAATCAAACAATGTACCTAATAGGGTAATTAAAATAAATGACAAGAAAGAGACTGTTGACTCTCGTGCATAGGTAATGTGGGGATAAATCTTGACGGTTATTGGACACAAACGGAGCATTGCCATTGGCCATTCTATTCGTAGCCAATGTTGGTTAAATGTTGGCCAAGGATATTTAATGTTGGAACCAAGTTGAAGCCAATGTGTGTGGTGCATAGCACTAATAAATAAAAACTGTTTCAGCCTCAAATACTACAGAAAACATCTGTTGTGGAAGACGTACACCGGCATACAATACTGCGCAGTGGCGCCACCTGACAAGGGCGTTACCAATGTTTGCGCACCAGATGAACCTCAAGTTATCCAGTAAGTACCTAGTATCTATTAGGGAAGTTATGGAGGTAACCACAATTGAAACTATCAGATATCAGAAAAAAAATTACCGCTTCCGATATTATATCTTACCTAAAAGTTTCGAGTAATTTAAGATAGGGGCGAAGTCAAAATGAGACAATATTATGACAGATTTTTGCCCGGTCGAACCAACACACTATTATTTCTATTGCTTAACCATTATTCAAATATTCCCTGACTGACTGAGCCATACCTAGCCAATCAATGTGGTACCTATTTAAATCTATTAATGTCCGTAACCGAATGTCCGTCCGTACCTGAAGCCGGTAGTAAGTATAATTTCTATATCCGTATCCGATCCGAAATTGAATACTGGTGTCTACTCTTACTCTTACTTATGTATGCATGCGAAAGTCTGGATATGGTTGTCATGCTCAAGCATACGAATTGATCTATGATTTATCATGTTTAGTACCTACGTATTGACTGGGCATCAAAAGAAGTGACGAATCGCTCATAAAATGCCTGTTTTATCAGCGTTACTAATTTTATCATCCAGCGTCAACACGTAAAAGCGCGTTAACAAACTTCCTGCACAGCGGTTAGAGAAAGTCAAAATTGCACATAATATCCTACGAAATATTTCGAAACTAGTCATGTTTATTAGAATGCTCTACTAAAATTTCTCAAAAAAGCAATGACAGCCTTTGAACTGGTTTTCTTGCGACTGTTGACTGAATCTGCATCTCAATGTGAATTATGCAACAAATAGCATGACGAAATTTTAATGAGCAACAACAAGTCGTGCTAATTACCGTTTGTGCGTGAACTATAACATACTAACACGAGTATTCTCTATTTTAGGCCCGTGCCGCATACCCTTGAAAGAAATGTGTAAGTATAATTTAAATTCAAAAGAAATTTTAGCTATTCATTTAGCTAAAATAAAATAGCACACACCGAAACAAAACTATGTTACAACGATTGATCTCGTGTAGAGCTTTATAGGAGTGGTTTCAGACTATCGTAATTTTAGATTTTTTACGCACGTTGTCATTCACGATTACCAGCGGTGCTAAACCAGCCACTTTTGGTAGTATTACGAACACATCTTCATTTTATGATATGAGCGCCAAAACCATTAAACGATAATGATTTTGGCGCCCTGGACCTGCGCGCGTGTGTCCCACCCACTAGATCCGGGCCTGAGGCTCTCAACCAAACAATTTCAAGGCATACAATTTGCCGATTGCACCGCATCTAGTAGCGTTAGTGGCGCGCGCTTTGGGTCGTTTCAAATGAGTCCTATGCCTAGTTGTTCTTAGTAATGTCACGTGTTCTTACGCTGTAACGTTCTTAACGGTAGTTTATGGAATAATATTAGTGCCATGCTTCATTAATTATTAAAACTATTTAACACAATCATCAGCTTATTACAAAACCACACAAATCTTTCTCAAGACCAGGAATTACTTTTCATATTGATTTTATGTTTTAATACTGAAATAAAATACTAGGCACATTTTACATAACATCGTTGTGACTTCAAAACCTCGTAACATAATTTTCGAAAACTATTTCGATAGAGCTCGAAAATATATTCAACAGTGCAAAAAGTAGTTTTAGGTATATTTTATGTACCTACCTAAGAGGTTTTAAAGTCACAACAATGTATGATATGCTACATAGTCAAAGTTGAAATATTAATTTTTCAGTCCTACAATGATGAGCACAGCTCATGCCTGGCAAACTGTGCTTCATGGTCTCCAAGTGCTAGTGAGCTATATGCTCATGTTGGTGTTTATGACTTACAACACATGGCTGTGTGCCGCAGTAGTCCTCGGCTCAGCCACCGGCTACTTCCTCTTCGGCTGGCGCGAATCTGTAGTAGTAGACTTCACTGAACATTGTCACTGACACTTGCCAATAACATGTCTACCAAACAAGTATTATTATTTAGAAGCTCAAAATGTTATACAAATATCATGGTGTGTTATTATGATGTTATAAGAGGAAAGCCGTTATTTAAGTACTTTGGGCAATATTTATACCAGTTATATATTTTTAGGATTATACATGTATTTAGGTTATTGAGAAAAAATAAAAGCTTTGGACATTACATAATTTATTTGGTTTAATTTCTTTAAAACTATAAGTATAATCTATAATTGCAAACTGCTTAGTTTACCATTTGCATTTTTTCATTTGACTTTTGTTATCAAAATGTAAATCTCCCAAGATAAATGACTTTCAGATTTAGCATCCCTACCTAAATATAGACGCCAGTATTTTTGACAGGATTTCATTCACTAGCTAGATCCTTATCTTCGAACCTGTGACACTTTTGCTCCCTGTACCTTCTTGCCAAAGCCAAATTTATCCTAGCTTTTTTTACCTGTGTTGGGAGCATGAGCTGAGATACTTTCAACATTATAGAAAGGCTTTAACTGGCTATTCACCAATACTTATGTCAAACCTTGACTGTCTGCAACATTTTTATGCCTTGTACGACAGTGTTTCTTCAAGTTGGATATACTATTACAACTATAGCTACATGCTGCACACTTGTAGGGCCTCACTTCAGTGTGCAATCTCTTGTGTGATTTCAAGGAATTGATGAAGTTGGATCTAAATGAACAGCGATCACAAAGATATGGTTTTTCTCCGGTATGAACTCTCTTATGCTTTGTCATATTTGAAGCTAATTTGGTAAAGTAGGAGCAGTTTTCGAAACCGCATGAAAAAAGTTCTGGTTTACTTGGTTCTTTCACCTCTTCCAACTCTTTTTGTCTGAAAAATAAATAAATATAAAGATATGAATATAAAGTTTCATAACAAGAATATGGAATAAATGGTGGTACTAGGTCCAATAAAAATGTTGTATAGGCTATTATACAGGCTGAGTTTTTTTGTCAAGAAGTCGTGATTGTATCATAAGTTCATAACTTACTCAATTAAAAAAAATCACTGATTAACTTTTTACATCTACCTTTTATGCTTCTTAGAGTAATAAGCATCATCTTCAACTTGTTCCAGTTCAATACTGATAGGAGTTGGAGATATAGATATGGTTTCGCAGTCTTCATTAGATAACTGGTCTTCAATGCTCTCCGGTGTGATGTTATCTTTTATCTTACTAAGTAACTTTGAAATCATTGATTGAGGTTGTGGGCTGAATTTGATAACTTTGACATTGAGTGGTCTGCCTTTCCTATTAGTGCTTCCCTTAGTAACTCTATCAAATGTTGTTTGGGTTGTGTTGTAATATCTGAAAACATATTGTTCTGTATGTAGCACTCTAGCCTTAAAACAGCAGTGGGGCACTCATGGCTGTTAGGTGATAATTTAGGCCACTAACATCCTCTTAAAGGACCTACAGGATGGAAAGCTGCACAGTAGTCTATAGACTACTGCACAGCTTTCCCCTCGGGAGACCTAAGTAGGTTTTTATAAATATATTATTTATAATATCAGGACCTCTGTATAACTTTTTCTAAGTAAGTTTTTCTTCCACTGTGAACTTTACACTTACTTGTGATCAATACTTTCATTTTGGTGAAACTCGTACTTAGGAGAAAAATCTCTAATATTATTGACGGGCTCATCGATGCCAAGAGCATCATTGTATCCGGGTTTCGATTTATTTAGCGTCATTAGCTTTGAGACCATTGACTGAGGTTGTGGGCTGAAAATGATAACATTTCCCTTTCGTGGTCTGCCTTTCTTGTTGCATGATTCAATACTGTAGCAGCTAGGTGAAGAAGGAATGACTTGTAAAGGATTTTGCTCTACCATTTTACAAAAACTCTTATTGGAAAATCAAATCACCCGTCGTAAAGTAAACAAACGCGACTTCCTTCTGGCTACTAACTATTACATGCTCTTTGCTTCTGGCCACGGTCGGTGATCTTAGAACAAAAAGTTTTGCCTATATTTAGTCTGTGGGTCACAATGCGATTATGACAGTTCCCTCCCCCTTCCTTCATACTTCTTTTCTTTCCTGTCCGACCCGGACGCCATCTAGAGTAACGAAACGATACGATAACCGCCATTGTTGTTGTTTAGTATTGACTTTGTGAACTGTTGTGAAGTGAACGTGGTTTCAAAGTTGATCGAGTGAAGTTTTGCGTTTTAGTTTTATATATTTCCGTAACTTGCCCTCTCAGTTTTTGAGGCTACAATAATCATCTCGCAATATGCCTACAACAAGTGCTGTGTTACCATCGAGGTAGTATTATAGAGCCACAATCAGACAAATAAAATGTAAACACCAAAACTCGGCGCACGCAACGTAGTGGGCAGAGTTTTTCTTTTTTGCGTACAAGCGACGTTGAACATTAAAACAAACGACATAACGTCTACATTCAAATGTCAAATGTCATTGTAGAACATTGAATTTGCACGTACATTTTTTGAGTGTTGTCAGCTATTAGATTGTGACTCTTTAATACTACCTCGATGTGTGTTAGTTACCTATGTTATGAGCTGTGCTAATAGACGAAAGGACGTTTTTTACAAGATTCCAAAAAGTGAGATAAGACTCTGAAAGTGGTTAGAACTGTGAAAGACTTCGAAGACTGAGCTTCAAAGATCTTCAGAAACAGTCTATGTGTCGGAGACACTTTGAGAATTGGTTTCATGCTTCGCCTCGCGTAAAATCTCGTCTTCACCAGCAGCCTAATAAAAAACATAACCAAGTTATTTTAAGTTGTAAATAAATAATTGTCTATTTGTCAAGTTGAACAATAAACAAATGAGAATAATACGTGTTTTATTACTAGTAATAGTCTTTCATGTAGCTCATAGAATATTAAATTAAATATAAATCAGTAGGATTGAAAGCAAGCAGTAAAAAATTGCATGGTAGAATGCATTTCCAGCCTATGCCTATTTATTTCCTTTGAGACTACTAGATGCTACGCAAAGAGCATGTACATCGTAGTATCATGCGTTACGTTAGCATCATGGATGTAAGTCTGTAATGTTAGTCTAAGATTAATAATAAAGAATTTGAATTTGAATTTGAATGTACTCATGATGTACTACACAGTAGTCTGTGGTAGTATCGCTATCCACAGAACACTATTACTCCTCCAAAGAGCATGACTCCTCTACCTAATCTGTCTGTGATCACCGCACCCAAAGAGAATAAAAACACTCCCAAAGAGAATAAAAACAAAACACTACGTTTCCGCCGCACCCAAAGAGCATGTAAGAGTGTTTTTATTCTCTTTGATAGTATATTCTGTAGTATATATTCTAGAAAATAAGGTGCTATTCTAACACCAAAGGCATTATACGAGTACTATACAGGTGAATTTTTGAGACGGGACAGTAAGGGCAGGTACGTTATATTTTTATATAAAGTTTTTTGCGATTTCTGACATTTCTAGTACTCAAACATCAGTCGGTCTAGTAGAGACTTTTGATCCTTATAAGAAACAGGATCGATTGGCATCAAAAAAGTTTTTGTGTAAAATGACCATTTTCTTGCTGACTGTACATTTTTCCAAAATTTGTAAATGCAGTTCAAAATATTTTAAAAATTTATGGATGGTCTCCTAAAAACGTTTTCCTGTAACTATAACGTTTAAGGTACCTGCCCTTACTGTACAATCTAAAAAATTCATCAGGATTCACTATACAAGATAGTATAATGCCTTTGGCTAACACACACTATCAATATGGCCCATATTTTTTTATGAAATAAAATAGGAAAAAAGATTTCTTAGGAAAGTAACATTGTAGGTACCTTTTCCCATTTCCGGTTTCTCAGTAGGTACATATTATGTTGGCCCCTAGAGAAAGTAAGAAATAGAGCGCTGTATATTTCTTTCGCAGTCACACAAAAACAATACTAGGTAATAATAGGCCGCGCCACGTAAAACGAGCGCTGGGAGAAAGTGGAGGGGGTATGTTTGCGCATGGGTACACTTGCGCACGAAAGTACTAGGCCTATTATTTTATTTTTGAACTAGCATTTAGCTTGTCACTCGCGGCTTTGTAGATTGTAATAAGTGTAGATGTTTATTGTTATGTAGGTATCTTTATTTAAAAAATACCTACTTACCGACCTACTCATTTATATTTTGTTGCTTCTGTTGTTCATAATTGTTTTAAATTATAAACTACATTATTATGAGTCGCTTCCTAAAACAATAAAGGTAGGTAGGTACTTACATCATAAATATTATTAAGGTACCTACAGCATTATTTCTTACTTTTTTATTTAAAACCATTTCGCAATCTAATACATTTAAGCGCGATGATATGTTCAAAATAAATTGCCAACTGCGCACCTGTCAGCCAGCCTTAGAGAAAGTAAGGAATAGAGCGCTGTTTATTTCTTTTCTTTCTCAGTCACACAAAAACAAAGAAGAATATGTACCTATAACATTCTTGTGAGTAAAAGAGACAAAGCATTAGATCTTTTGTCCCTCATCGCGTGCCATTTTTTTTGTATGGCCGGCAACTTGATGCGCCGAATTATTGACCCTCTCGGCGGCACGCTCACTGTTCTTCCAGATACTATACTAGGTCCATGCAGCCAGAGCTCTTTTTACATGGCACGATCTATGCTGTACTAGGTCTAGTATTTACTACACTATACTAGGTCCATGTGTTGGCGTCATTGCATATCTGTCATTCATTGTTTCATTTCGTTCAATAATTTTTTAGTTTAGTTCAGTCGTGCGTTAGCATGCATCTGCATGCATCTATATTTTTTTATATTTAGTTATCTATAGTTAGTCTGTGGTTCAGTCTGTGCGCGGTTCAATCAATCCAAATCAATCAATTCAATCAATCAATCAAATTAATCAATCCAGCGTTGCCAGAATGTAACTTTTGTAACATTTTACGTTACTTTTGACCCTCTCATGTTACCTCCATGTTACACGACTCAATATGTTACTTTTGTGTTACTTTTAGGTCATTAAAAATAAACTTTAACTACCAGTTCAAATTAGCTACCCTGTCTCCATTCATTATTATGATGACGTTTTTTCATATTCATTGATGACAAAGTAAAGGTGAACGCAGCTAAAATTTATTAATAGGAAGCTAAGTTCTCAATTGTATTTATATTCTAACGTACTGATTTCCTGCAGTCAATTTAATCAACTAACCATAAAGTGCGTAGTATATTGCGACTATTGCGAGCAAATTTTCTTAAAAAATTTTGCTCGCTCCGCTCGCATCGTTCCGTGCAATGTAAAATCCGACCTTATGGGACAGGAAACTTATTTTAGTTTTTGTGTACTAAAGTGCCATAGTAAAATTATTATGTGTCGTTTTCCACTTAATCTAAGGTAATGTAACTTTTCTCGTGAAAATGTTACTTTTTGACCTGTCTCATGTTATATTTAACTATCTGCCACTGGCAACACTGAATCAATCAAATCCAAAGAGCAATCAAATCAAAGTCAGCGTTTGGTCAGCGTGCGCCCGGGCGGCGCAGTAGTTCACTTTTATTTTATTTTCTTTGGTCCATTTATTCAAAAGTTTGGTAAAATGTCTCAAGAAATATCATGTGGATTTGAGTTCATTACAGCTTCGGACTTGCAAGGATGCTTGACCGAGGCTCTGCAATGCAATTACTCCTTCATAGTATCACCGTTGGTTCATCCACGTTTTACCCGGCAACACTCCTCAAGTTCTGATAAAGTAGGCGGTTTTACACGTTCTGATATGGTACTATCTCCTCAAGACTGGACTACAAGGTTGGTCGGCAGACTTTCCCAGTGGGACGTGGACTTAGATTCGCCGGTGGTACGGCAGAGACATGAAGATTGCTTGACCGAGGAACTTGGGTATTGCAAGGGTCTTGGTCTACCGGCTATAATGCTACCGCTGCAAGGTATTGAATCCAATAACTTGGCGAGAATTATATTGTCTTATTACGAGACTAGGTAAGAACCGAGTGTTTTTTTTTCTAACAAAATTTATTGGAGTTACTTACCAATATTTACACAAACATTGCACAGTAATATTTACGCAAACATTGTCTCTACAGCCACCATCCTTCTCTAATATGGACTCGAGTGCCAATGGCATGTAGAAGAACACTAAGGAATGTAAGGATTGAACCAAGACCAGAGGAGTATGATGATGAACCATGGAATGAGACCTGGTACTGGTGGTCCAAGTTCCATGAGCGTGTGGAGTGGGACAAGAGAGTGGGAGTAGTGCTGGAGCTCACAGCTGACCTGCCCTCGCAGAAGGTAATTGACAGATGGCTCGGAGAGCCAGTCAAGGCAATTGTTATTCCCACTCACCTCTTCCACAACAATAAGAAAGGGTAAGATAAATGTTTTACTAGTTGTAGTATGGCAACGATTATTCTATTGCTGGTCAAAGATAAGAAATCACAAATCAATACATTACTTTCAGATTCCCAGTGCTTTCCCGAGCTCACCAACAGCTAGTGGTGAGCATGGTAGAACATGAAGCTCAAGTAATAATAAGTGGTGCGAGGAGACATGACATCAAACACTACCTCCAATATATGATTAGGCTGTGGATGAGACGACCCAACGAATCTGATGATCCTATGCTACAGTATGCTAGGGGGTAAGTTTCTATGTGTATCACTTCCCACTCCATTACTATTGAAGGCTAGAATTTAGCTTTTGCTTATAGAGTTTTGCAGAATGCTAACATATTTAAACCTGACTTTATGATCAAGTTTTATCCCTATTTTATTATTAGGTGAAATAAAGACAGGTGGCTTGTAGCCACAGCTTTCAAATGTAGACTCATTAGTATACATATCCCAATTATTACCATGTTATTATGTTTAACTTGACATTTAATACATTTTGCTCATCAATTTCATTTTATTGCCACCACCGGGTCTGAGAGGTAATTAAAAACTTGTAGTATCATTATATTTTTTCATTAATTACATTAAAAGCCGTGAAGAATGTGCGAATGCAATCTACACTTCTGTGTCGAGTTCTAGTTGGTAACGGCATTTGCGCGCGATCCGCAGGCGGCAAGTGAGGAGAAGCTTTGAAAAGAGATAGCTAGATTTGTTAATTATTAGACATTTTCATTGATTTTTTTTATGTTATTGTCAAGCATGTGAGGAAATATAATCTTAATTTAGACATACTCCTAATGACCTGTTCTTTTAGATGGGAAGACTACTTACAGACACCTCTCCAACCATTAGCAGACAATTTGGACACACACACATACAATGTGTTTGAGAAGGATCCTATCAAGTATGATCAGTACCAGAAAGCTATTGCTAAAGCATTGACACATTTCAAAACTAAAGCAAAAGTAATTATGTTTTAATACTTATATTAGCCTATATTTTCTTAATTGTTTTTTAACTTGATCTGTACCTTACAGAGTGCTGAAACTGATAAACAACTAGAAGTTCAGAATTTAATCTCAAAACTTGAACTAGGACAAGGTGATGTAACTCAATCAATTAAAGAACAAGTTAATATGTCTGTTTCAAATGTGGAGGAAAATATCCCTAATTGTATAGTAGACCAAAGCAAATCTAATTCATGTGATCAAAGTACTTGTACTGTAAATGAGGAACCAAGTAGAGCATCTACAACAAACAAGGAACTAAAAGACACTGCCAATTTAGAAATAAATAAAACTGTGACCAATGAAGATGAAAATAAAATGAATAGACATGAGCAACAAACAACTACCAATGTACAAAGTAAGACTGCTTCAAATATAGAAGAAAGTGTAACAAATGAGAATAAAGGACATAGTAAAACTGTGTCTATTACACAAAATAAGCCACCTGTTACTGTGATGGTACTTGGGGCAGGCAGAGGACCTCTAGTTAGGGCTACACTCAATGCTTCCGATATCACAAATACTAAAGTTAAGGTAAGACAATACAGGTAGACCTGGGAATCTATCTTTACCACTACTGTTGACAACTTCCTCAGAGATTGGCTAATATCTGCTTACTAGCTACTAGCTAATATGTGTATGAAGTATCAATTGAACATGATAATTGTACTTATTGCTAAAGATTGAGAGATTCTTCATCTCTCAATTGTTTTTGTTGTGGTTTAACAAACTTAAATATTCGCAGGTCATAGCTGTAGAAAAGAATCCTTGTGCCGTAGTCGTATTAGCCGCTCAAGTGAGAGAGATTTGGCGCGATCGTGACGTCACTGTGGTTCCGGGAGACATGAGACGGCTAAACCTTACGCCGAAAGCTGACATTATAGTCTCAGAACTTTTAGGTAAGTTTAATCTGTAGAGAAATTTTAGTTGCGTCGATAGGCTTGCATTGCAACCTGTCATTGGACAACGATTTTCATGAAATTTAGTATGCAGGGTGTTTCGGGAGCGATAAATCGATCTAGCTAGGATTAAAAAAAAAAAAAAAATTGTAAAAAATAAGCTAAGTATATATATAATATTAATATTATACTACAGGTACTAATTGGAATAACGTAATGATACGATAAAATAGGTGGCGGCGCTAGCTTGACGCATACAACCCCCTTAATACCTATGTAATAGTTTCATTTTGCATAGTTTAGGAGATATAGCGAAGTTGCACTTGGTGGCCACCAAAGTCTGTTTTCGCTACTCCTAATCTATACAAAATGAAACTATTACATAGGTATTTAAAAAAAGCTTATGATAGGTTTCACAAACTGTACATTCAGTTTTTTTAAATTTCTTTGTTCAACGTAATTATAAAATAAAATCGGCGGTGGCGCTAGTTTCACCCATAGAGGCACCATATAGGACGAAACAAGATGCATAAAACGTATGTCAAATCCCGATCCCGATAGTTATGTAACAAAGTAACAACAAAGTAAACAAAAAACAAAGCAAAGGAATTATGCCGATAAAAGTTCACTATGAAATCTATCAAGATAACAGAATTTCAATTTTCCAGGATCATGGGGCGATAACGAGTTATCGCCTGAATGTCTGGACGGCGCAGCCAGCTTACTGAAGCCCGGTGGTATATCAATACCTAGCCAGTACACTTCGTACGTCGCGCCCATATCGTCTGCGCGTCTCTGGGCCGCCGCTAAAGCTGCATCTACCGGTAGTCAGAAAGAGAAGAATCTTGAGACGCTGTGGGTTGTTTATATGCAGAATAAACATTCTATTGCTGAAACTAAGGTACAGGTTTTAATTTAAACATCAATCTTTATAATATGTGACTTCCAAATAGTCTTAGGTGTCACTGGTTCAAATTATTAAAAACAGACACGTAATTTATATTGGTGATATCATTTTATGGGTATATTTTTACTTTTCAGCCAGTATTTACGTTTGATCACCCAGCCAAAGGTGTCTTGAACTACCAAGGCCAAGAAATGACAGATTGGCGAGGACTACCATTGACAGATAACCGGCGTTGTGCCACAATAACTTGGGATGTGGAGCAAGATAATGTGATGCATGGTTTTGGAGGATATTTCGACTGTTCCTTATATGGAGGAGAAATGCTCAGTATAGTTCCCTCTACGCACAGTCCAGGGATGATTTCATGGTTTCCTGTATTTATTCCTATAATGGTTAGTAGCAATTTAGCCAGTAGTTTTATTTTGTACTTCACAACTTCTTTACTCCACTGCGAGATTTTGCCAACAAATAATAAAATAAGGTTCACACAGGTTTCTGTGACTCTTTTATATTAATATTTGTATTTTGATCCACTGGTGGGCAAAGGCCTCCCCTTGGTTTTTCCAATCATCAAATTAACCATGTTTATGTTTCAGACACCATTGCGATTACGTCGTGGGGATAAGATAAAAGCTACGTTTTGGCGTTGTGTCGACTCGCGAAAAGTTTGGTACGAATGGCTCGTCGAAGTTGGCGATAAAGTTACCCAAATACACAACACCAATGGACGTAGCTCTGAAATGCTTCTGTGATTTTAGTGTCGTTTTCTATGTGTTATTAAGAAGTTAAGAATCAGTAAGGAGAATAATGATCTTTAAGATTACAAATAAAAAGATAATGATTTTTCTTTCATATTTTATTTAAAACAAATTGAACTCTCCATATATTACGATAGTATCTATTTACAATGTCCTTTATCTAAAACTTGCTAAAACTAAACAACTTTGGTAGTGGGTAATTCACTTCTTCATCAACCTTTCAATGTTCATTTCTTTGTGGAATTCATCAATATCTTGTTCCCATCTTTTTTCAAAATATACTCCTGAAAAAAGGAAATTTCAAATTTGAGGTTACTTAGTTTGTGTGTATAGAGCTAACCCTATTTAGTCTTTTACATCAGTATAAGGTTTAATTATTACTGTTCAATTTACCTTGTAAGAATTGAGCATTATTGCCAGTTCTGATTGCCCATGGGAGGTAACACTTTAGGTACAGCTGGCGATGCTTGGGCTTCAGCCGGCCGGCTCCCCAGATACCACCACTGATGCACATAGGCAGTTTAGTCTGGATGCCCTCCACCCATTTCACTGCTACCTGAGAAAAAAGTGCTTTCAATATTTAAGTAGATGCATCACACCAACACTTACGAGGCTCAATGTCAGGTATTCTACAACACAAATTTTCATAAAATCATTACACTGCTTGTACTATTAATTTCCTGCTAGATAAATTACAGACAATAACATGAAAAACTATTATTTTGGACCCATTCCCTGCCCTAGTCATGTGGTGTTTTGTGAAGGAGAGGGCCTGGCTGAGCACGCTCTCTATCATTGACAATTAGGTTCTCGATGGAAGCTCACTTTGGGTCCCAAAAAGTTTAAGCCAATAGAGTATTATTATCACTAGGTTCTTGCCTGATTCTTTCCCTGGTGTAGGAAGTCGCGTTGGAACAGGCATTAGAATCACCTAGCATGTAAGACGAAACTTAAGTGATCCTCGAGGTCCTACAAGAATAAATTATTTTTCTTTCTTTCTTTCATTATGGACATTGTCTTTATTATGTACTCAGTTAAATTAAGTAAATAGGTACCTCTCCCAACATAGTAGTCTTCATGAACAAAGTGGCATGAACCAAATCATGCACTTCTCTATACCGTTGCATAACATAGGCTAACTCAGGCTCAGAGATAAATTGAACAGGCAGTCTAGAATCAGCAGTTATATTGTTATCGCGCATAAAATCTGCGTACACACGACCGAGAGTGTTTTCGGGAAGTTGTGATAGCGTTTCAAACAAAACTGTTTTAGAATTTATCCTCGGTTTGTCTTTCAAAATCTCAGCACCCTCGGAGGTTTCGAGCATCTTTCCTTGCATGTACTGTAGAGCCTTTTCTCCTGTTACTTCTCCCAGACAAGCTATCATGTCTCCACGGTGGGGATTCAACAAAGCGATAGCTGCTGATCCACATGTTAGTAGTGTTTTCTGAAATGTACTGGTAGGAATAAAGTTTGCCTGTAATTCGTCGTTATAAGAGTTTCCTTTTGGTATGGCTGTTGTGTATTTCCGTAGGAGTAGTAGGTGACGCATGGTGTTACTTATAATTACAGATACTACGTATCTCACAATCACAAGGTTTACAAAATTTAAAGAGATTCGCTTTTGGAAACAAACAAATCCTCACAATCAGCTGAGCTGTGTTTATTTTTTGTAGACAGACCACAGACTACTAATTAATATAACGCTTTGTCTCTTTTACTCACATGAGTGTTGTATATATTCCTCTCTGTTTTTGTTTGAATGGGAAAACAGCGCTCTATTTCTATGGCCTACGACCTCTTATGCCCCATCCCCACTCTCCAGGAGGCGACACGAGGCTACGCGAGCGGAGAGTGAGGACGGTCCCCTCGTCTCGCCTCCGGTCGCCTCGCGCGCTCCGCTTGTTGTCGGTTTTTCGGGCGCGAGTCATAGGACACGAGGGGGCGAGGCGAGACGATCATCCACACTCTTCAGTGTTGCCAACCGCTTAGGGCCTGATGTCGCCATTTTTTACATCTGTAGCCTAATGTAGGTACTTAGCCCAATTTCAACTTCTGTTCTGTAGCCCAAACCAAAAGCCAAATTTTCGCCTACTTTACCCTATCATAAAATTATGAACAACAGTCTACCGCAATAACTACACGACATAAAATAAAAGTAAAAACAATTTTGAAAAATGTACAATAATCGCCCTTTTGTAGGGAAGTCTTATCATGGTGACTTCAATTTTATTTTATTTTTCAATTTTATTCTAATTTAAATAGCTTGTCACTGAAGTAGCCTAAAAGGCGACCAGTCGCATTTCAGACTTTTTCATCGCCGATTCCTAAATGGCGCCAAATCGCCTACGTTGGTCACACTGAACGGAGTGTGTGGATGGCTGCCCTCCGGCCGCCGCCGCTCGACAAGCCTCGCGCGAGGGTCTCCTGAAGAGTGAGTACGCGGCATTATGACAGAATGGTCGTCCAGACCAAAGCAAAGAGAATAAAAACACTACGTCCAGACAAGACAATCGGATCGGCCAAGCCAGGCCCTAGAGCATTTCTATAGAAAATTACATCATTGACTTAGAAATAAATTAGACCCAGCTGGTGTTGTAACGCTACTTTCCATAATTTTGACACCCTATTTCACATCACAACTTTGGGTTATAGTTTTTGCGTGATGCGGTAACAAACATACTTAGTGTGCTGCGTTTCCACGCTTGCCGAACCTTGGCAAACTTCCGCAATCGCAAGCGTGTAAAGAGGGTGATTGTGTTGGTATCCGATCGGGTCTAGTGTCGGTTTTTGAACACAAATCAAAGGGCGATTGCGGCAATCGATTGCGTCACGTTTACACGTTGGCGCGCCGCGCTTAGTAGCCGCTGTGATCTCGTGGCGAACGCAAACGCACGTCTAGTTCTGACTTCAAAATGAGTGGCTGGTCGAACGAAGAGAGTTTATCGTTTTTGAAAAATTACCAAAAATATCAAAAAAGTTGCAGTCGTCTTGCCCAGTTAATGGGAAAGCCAGTAAAGGAATTAAAATCCAAAAAAAGAAATATTGATGACAACTTCGAAAACATTTTTCTGACGACCTCTGTGGCACAGTGGGCGAAAGCCCGCCTGAGGCGCAGAGATTGCGGGTTCGATCCCCGCTACGGGACAAATGGTTGTATGATCTGCAAATATTTGTTTCGTGTCTGGTTATTTTCTACGTATAATATGTACCTACTTATGTACCTACCTATTTACAAAAAAAATATATCTATGTAGTACCTACCTACTTATATCAGTCATCCGGTTACCATACACAAGCATTAAAATGCTTAGCTTGGGACTAAATGACGCTGTGTGGAATGTCCAGGGATATTTATTTATTTATTTAAAAAAAACCTGGAAAAAAAAATTAAAAGTAGGTAACAGCCGATATGGATACAAGATCGACGTCCGCCATGCTTGGATGTACGTAGAACACACACTGACGCATTCACAAGCGTGTAAACGCCTTCCAATTTCCAAGCGAGAATTGTGGACGCTTGTGAATTGCGGAGGTTTGCTTGCCAATCCTTCACAAGCGTGTAAACGCACCATTAGACCCACCCCCATCCCATAGTGGTTTTTCATTAGAGATCTCTCATGCTGCGTTTACACGCTTGCCGAACCTTGGCAAGCCTCCGCAATCGCAAGCGTGTAAAGAGGGTGTTTGTGTTGGTTTGCGTGAGCTTGTAGACGCTTGTATCCGATCGGGTCTAGTGTCGGTTTTTGAACACAAATCAAAGGGCGATTGCGGCAATCGATTGCGTCGCGTTTACACGCTGGCGCGCGCTTAGTAGCCGCTGTGATCTCGTGGCGAACGCACGTCTAGTTCTGACTTCAAAATGAGTGGCTGGTCGAACGAAGAGAGTTTATCGTTTTTGAAAAATTACCAAAAATATCAAAAAAGTTGCAGATGCTTGAAGTCGTCTTGCCCAGTTAATGGGAAAGCCAGTAAAGGAATTAAAATCCAAAAAATAAATATTGATGACAACTTTTCGAAAACATTTTTCTGAGGACCTCTGTGGCACAGTGGGCGAAAGCCCGCCTGAGGTGCAGAGATTGCGGGTTCGATCGCCGCTACGGGACAAATGTTTGTATGATCTGCAAATATTTGTTTCGTGTCTGGTTGTTTTCTACGTATAATATGTACCTACCTACTTATGTACCTATTTACAAAAAAAAATATATCTATGTAGTACCTACTTATATCAGTCATCTGGTTACCATACACAAGCATTAAAATGCTTAGCTTGGGACTAGATGACGCTGTGTGGAATGTCCAGGGATATTTATTTATTTATTTAAAAAAAACCTGGAAAAAAAATTAAAAGTAGGTTAAACCAAAGGTAACAGCCGATACAAGATCGACGTCCGCCATGCTTGGATGTACGTAGAACACTGACGCAGTCACAAGCGTGTAAACGCCTTCCAAATTCCAAGCGAGAATTGTGGACGCTTGTGGTTTGTGAAGGTTTGCCAATCCTTCGCAAGCGTGTAAACGCAGCATCAAATGTGTACAGTGCTACAATACATAAATTGACAAAAAAGACTGTGTCTATTAGAAATCAATACATTGGGAAATTTCTTCTTCTTCTTCTTTATTTTGGCTTCGCCGGCTTTTGCCACGCATTTAGCCACTACCATGTGTATGTGTATATATTTTCGTTTCGTCAAGGTCGAGTCAAAGTCATAGTCAGCGTCAGTAAAGATGTGGGTTCTTTACTGCAGCTTTTTACATGGACTTTTTGAGAGAACTCGAAATGCAATGATATACAGTTTTGTTTCATTTGCCTACACTTATGTACGTTCACGAACACTTATCAGTTAATAATCCACCATTATTACTATTAACATTCGCCAAAACACAAATTTCGGAAAATAAAACAAAAGAGACAACACGCCATCTTGAATTCCCGTCAAAAAGCCCCCATTGGGAAATTTGTGCTAGCTTCACAGATATGACATTGATTGTTTTTTTCGCTTGTCACTTGACAGCATGTAAATTGTCAATGTCATGTCACCCAACCCAAGGCCCAACCGTGCCCCACCCAACTAGAGGTGTGTCATTGACGGTTTTGAAATTAATTTAACGTAATAGCTTTTCGTCAATAGCTATTACGTTACAAACAAAAGCTGTTAATTCGTCAACGGGTTTTTTCAATGTCCAACCAACTGTAGGTTCGCAATTTATTGACATTAGGTTGAACAATTGCCTCATTATTATGTCAATGTTATTGAACGAATTACGAATTTGCGAATTGCACAATGCGTTGGCCGTTGACGTAATTTATTAGGTTTTGGTTAACAGGTTTATGCATTGAAGAAAAGCTGTTAATTCGTTGACGAACAAAAAGCTGCTTATAAAAGCAGTTTATTGATTTAACGACCACCTCTAGCTAGCCCCAACCCAATTTGCAACCCAACCCATCCCATGTGAAGTTTTGTTTTGGGGTTATGTATGTTTATTTGAAGTTTTGAATGCGATGCGATGCGAATGCGGTGGTGAATAAAGAAATAAAAAACTAAATCAACACGCAAAACACATTCAACTGTGCATATACGACATAGGACATAAATGTAAGTCAACGTTTGAATTGTTAGGAAACATCTTACCAAATGAATACAATTGTATTTTATAATTGAGATTACGGTTACTAAAATGAATGAAATCTATACACAGATGACTTCAGCAAAGAAACCAGCTAAACTGAAACAGCTCAAAGCTGAACTAAGCAAGGATTTAATATTTTTGAAAAATATATTGTCTGCTATGCCTGTACAGAAACGAGGTAAGGGAAACCAAAAGATTTATCTTTTAGTACCTGCTATATTACTGGTCTTCATTACCTAATTAATTTCCCCTCAAATGTTTTAGATAATGAAGAAAATATGGACTATGAAATTGTAAATGAGAATGAAAACAAGACTACCGATACAGAGGTTCCTAAACGTGCCAGAAGTATAGCAGAGTTGGAGGAAAAACTCCAGAAAATCAAGTCACAGCACAACTTCAATCTTAAGAATAAGCTAGTCAAAAAAAGTTTGAATAGCAAATTAAATAAGAAAATTAAAAAGAAAGAAAGAATGAACAAAAAGTCTAAACCAACTGCTGTTGATACACCTCTCATTGAAGACGATGCAAATCCAGAGAAAGTAAAACAAGAGAAGAAACCAAAGCTAAATGCAGAGCCTCCTAAACCTGTTTTTAACACCGATGGAAAACTTGTGTTTTCTAAATTTGATTTTGCCAACACTGGGCAAAAAGGTAATTTTTGTCTAATTATTTATGCAAACAGTTGTTTTGAGAGGTTGCGGGTTCGATCCCCGCTGCGGGACAAATGTTTGCATGATCTGCAAATATTTGTTTCGTGTCTGGGTGTTTTCTATGTATAATATGTATGTATTTACAAAAAAAAATGTATCTATGTAGTTTATCAGTCATCTGGTTACCATAACACAAGCATTAAATTGCTTAGCTTGGGACTAGATGACGCCGTGTGAAATGTCCAAGGATATTTATTTATTTATTATTTATTTCTTTACTTTCCATCCCATTTTTCTTTATGTCAAGTTCATTCATTGTTGTCTTGTGAAATTTAGGAGCTTGATTGTAAACTTTCTTGCTCACTATTCCACATACTATTTACAGAACGAGTAAACAAAGCAGAGAAGGACCCTAAGAAGATACTAGAAAATTTGAAACAACAGGAGCAGAAGTTCAAGCAACTACAAGATAATGATGATGGCAGTAAAGTAAAGGAATTGAAGGAGAAACTTGCATGGAAAACTGTTTTACAAAAAGCTGAAGGTCAAAAAGTGAAGGATGATCCTATACTTCTGAAGAAATCTATCAAGAAAACAGTTAGTTAAATTTTTGTATCTTCATTTATTTCATTATAAATTATCAGAGTTTGGATGGCATAACCATAATTTGTATGTTATAGAAAATATGTCCAGGTGGAATAAGTTTATACAACCCTAATCCAATCATTGTTAAAAATTTATATTTTCTTATAAACTAGTTATGAAAGATTTATTCAAAATCTCATACAAAAGCTTCATTTTGCTATTTCCAATTTCAGGAGCAAAAGAAGAAACAAAGCAAGAAGCAATGGGACACAAGGATTCAAAATGTTGAACAGAAGAAAGAAGATAGACAAAAGAAGAGGAAAGAAAATATTAGTAAAAAGAAGAAGGAAAAGAAATCTAAAGTTGTAAAAGCATCTGCAAAGAGAGGAAGAGTTGTTATCTAAGAATGCTATGGTTGGCGTTGGACATTAAATTAATATACTTAAATTTTTCTGCTAAAATGTATTTTCATTTTTAATATAATTTGAACTATTTTAAAATTCAGCCTTTTCAGTATTTTAAAGGATAGCCAAAGGAATGTCTGTATGCTTTAAACAATAATATTTTCAATGCATTGCTAATACATTGACATATTTTATGCAAGGTAATAAACAGAATATTGCTGCAGAGGCAATAAAACAAAGGGTATCAACAGAAAGGAAATTTTCTTTATTCGTGATATTAGTTAAGGGTAGAGATAAGATACGGATACACTTTATGGAATAGCCACATACAACATCGCAATTGCAACATAACACTCGCATAACTAACACATTATAATTGGGTACTACTTATATAAAGCGAACAAACATGGTGAGAGGTAGCATTGTACTTTACTTACAATAGCATCCCTAGAAACATGCAATTGCAACAAACATAATTTGGCTTTGTTTTTGAAAGAACGCGCCAAAATAACAGAACTTACTGTTTTACAGTCTAATTTACTAGAAGACAAACTAAGATATCTAGGTACCTAACTAAATTCATATGAACACATTTTTTCTTAACTCTATGTGCATTTTAATAATACACACCATACTAGTTCTATTAAGGTTCGTGAAATTATGTTCTATGGTTTTATGAATATGGCCCCCCGAAGGATAAGGACAGGAAAATTATAACAGTTTCATGAATAGTTAGGGAAAAGAATATCATTTAGTTTAGAGCCTATTATTTAGATCCATATTTTAAACTTAAATATTTCTGTGCCAGCCAAGTAATAGTATCCCAAACATAGTTAAAAACTCTGGTGTGTCATTAATTCAACAGAGATGAGACTTTCTATGAATATAAAGAACTATCTCAAAGATTTTTAGTACACACTACTGTGTAGGTACTGTCTGTCCCCATCTATTATTAAACCCCAATGGTTTCTCAGGACCACACACAGATTGTCAAATATATATTGTTTATTATGAAATTGCTATCATTGAATTGAAATAAATGGTGGTATTTCATCTTACTAAGAGCGTAAACTATTTTGTATACAATGTCCTTAGGCCACAATGCGGCCATCATTCATAAAATACTATTTTAGTATACAATGTCTATGGTATGGTTGGTTAAAACTACTACTTAATAAGGCATTCCATTTCTAAATATTCATAGTGTGAATTGGTTGGTAAACTTTAGAATGTAGTGCACCAAACAGGTTGTTAGATGGATTTTATCAAACTAATCATCTAAGAAATAGCCTGTTACAATCAATGGTTCAATTAATCACACTATTACTATTAATTTTGGTGAACAGTAGCCTAAGCTATAACAAGTATAACTAACAGATTTCAGCTGCATCTGCACTGAAATATCAATATGAGTAGGTGTCCCAAAAATCTACAATGTTTATCAAGTCAAGCAGGCAACCTACCTCATCATTTGAACACTGTTTACCGATAGTGATATTATGTGAAGACACAGCTTAAAAAATAAACTACAAAAGCAAGCGGCACACAGTGAACCTATATCTAATTTTGAAAAGCTTGACAATGCACCAAACGTAAAACCAACTGCATAACATTTAACTTGTACAATTTATCGGTGTGTATGCACCAAAACTCAAAACAAATTGGTGTTGACTTACAGTTCATACTAATTTCAAATTACATACAAGCAAAATAGAGAACAATATTTTAATAGGTCTACCCACCAAATATCAAATCTACAATAATAAGATTCAGAATGAAATTCCTTACAATAATAATTACATACTTAAATAATCTTAGAATTATTTCCAATTTAGTAAATAAAATAAGCTATGACCCAATTTGTTAGAACTTTATGAAAATTAATCAAAATAATAAGTATAGTAGATAAAAAAACATCTATGAAGAAAAACTTAAACATACTGTAACTTGTCTAAATATAAGTAACCATTATAAAATAAACTAATGAAATAAGTGTTAAATAATTTGTAAATAGCAACAACTAAAATAAGTAATAAATAGCCTCCAAATAGAAGTGCTATTTTAAAATAACACAGTAAATAAAAATAGAAATAAGTAATAAAAAAAATATAGTTAGTATATTCTCAGGATAAAATTTAAGAGTACAATAACTGCTATATTTAGAAAATAAAGGCTTTATATTTTATTTAAATATAGCCTCTTAACTTACATTACTTTAATAATAAACCAAAAACCATCCCAATTATAATATTTCAGATACTAACAACTAAGTCAAACTTTGAAATTATAATTGGGAGTGATGCCATAACTCAATACAAAAAGTTGTAGTTACACTTAAATACTAAATCATTAGACTAATACATACAGACAGTAAACTATCAAATAGATTGCAGCAGAGGTTTCAGTGTATAACACTTCAAGAATATTTTTGGGTATAGACAATTTTCATAACCACAACATTTTCAAGGCTTTGCCAATGGTTCATTGCACTCTATGAAGCTGATACTTTCAAGATAACTCTCTTACCTACTCTACTGATCAATTTTATGACCTAAAACGATTAAATTCTGTATAAAAGCTGTCTTATCTCAATAAGACATTCAAAATACGAGTACATATTAAAATATGTATACCACTGCAGATATATGTCTTTGGAGAATATACATTATGTAAATGTGAGCACTGGAAAAATAGTGTGCTCACCAACAGTCTCCTTACGCTTGCTTATTATTAAATGATAATAACTAAGAAGATAGAATCTTAAAAAAATATAAAAATAATATACCTCTTACAACTTCCATATAGAAAAATAAAAATTGTTTAATGATTGTAATACTGCACAGTATGGTTACACTTAATCAGTCAAAGCATTTTACGAGTTAAAACATTTAAAATTATAATTTTTAAACAATGAATGTACAAACTTGTCAATGGAATTAATGTTGCAATATTCTTTTGAAATTATTGAACTGAACTTCAAACATGTAGGTAACAATTTGAGCACATTTGAGTAGACATTAATCTTTATAAAAACATGCTCAAATAAGTCACTACATAATCTACCTCAACATTAACCTACAAAACTAAACCCTATGATTTAAATGGTAATAATAAAGCAAGTCGTGAGGCGGGATATTTGCATCAGTCTTGTAAATTTTCAATCGTGAAAATTATTACTGTCATTTAATTATTTGGTAATCTTGTTTCAAAAAAGAAATGGTTGAAAATCTATAATTGTTAAATGGTTCTTTGTTGTCAGTTGTTCATCTCTGATTTCAATGAGGACATGGTGGCATCAAGAACGCGACCATCAAGTACCCTACTGGCAGCATACCCTGGAATGTTTAGGTAGGCCGGCTTGTCATGCTCACACAGTCCGGGCTGAGTGCAACATCGGTTCATGGGTTGGCTGATATTACCTGTTGAACCACTGTGGCCCGGCCCAGCTTCTGATGAAGACCCCTGACATACCATTTTATGGTTTGTATACTGTTCCAATGAGCGTAATTGCTCCCCGCAATTTTCACATTTCAGTTCTCTTGCATGAACCTTTTTATGACTGTTTAGAGACCGTGAATTATCAAAAACTTTATTACACATATCGCAGTACTTCAGGACCTTTTCCCCTGTGCATACGACTTTATGATTATTCAGTCTGTCCAAGGACATGTACCGTTTGTTGTTGCACAAGTCACATTTGAACTGTTTTTGAGGCACCCGTCCAGTGTGCACTTGCATGTGCTTACGGAGGTTGCTCTTGTCCTTTATGTATTTTGAACACACAGAGCACTTGTTCACATCCTTACGAGTATGGTTAGAGTCTAAATGACGGCGTAGGTGCGACTTTTTGTAGAATGGCTCTAAACAGATCTGGCATCTGAATGGCTTTTGAGCAGGATGTACTCCAGTTAAATGTGTATTGAACTCAAGTATTGTTGGGTAGCTCTTTCTACAATGGGGGCAGTGGAAGAGTTTTCTACATATAGCTGTACTGGAATCGCAGAATGGATCTGAGCAATCATCACAGAAGGAGTCTAGCCCTGCTGGCGGGGTGGCTCTGCCAACTGGGTAGTGCTCAGTGTCATGGTACTCAGCTTGCAATGGGTCCCTGTCAGGAGTCCCTGCTCCAGCAGGTTCTTGCTTTACCTTGGCATGATCACTATTCTCTGGGTAGTCATCCTGGTTAGGGATGGCTCTAGAAGTGCTGGCAAGCATCCACCACGGGTAATTATGCCACGGACCCAAAGCTGGTGGAACAGCTTGATTCTTTATGTCACTTGTTTTTGTTTGAGTTTCAGCATTAGTGAACCCTGGGAAGCTGGGGAGTTCCTGGTGGTGTTTCGCTCTAGACGATTCGAAAATACTATGTTGATGTATTATGTTTTCGTAATCACTAGGGTCCAACTTCCGTTCATTACGATCACTTTGATCTCTTTTAGACATATTTTTGAAATCTGAAAATATATAAATAAATGTTAACCAGGAATCGTCTGCTATGCTAAATTAATTTATATAGTTTCACAATAAATAACGAACATCTCGTTGAGAAATATTATCATGAAAGGTAAACAAACAACGCAATTGCGCGCTCAATTACTCATGGCCACAATTGTTTTAGATTTGTGTCAACAGTCGTATGGAACTTTGCAAATCAACGGCAGGCATTTCTAAGGCACGAATTGACAGAAATAGGATATCTTTGGTAAAAATAATAGTAAAAATTTATCATTATCTTCACGAAACCGAAACAAACAGAAACAGTGCTTGTTTTTCCTATTGAATGATTTGTAGGAATACTCACATTCAGAACATTTTAAATTGTTTCAAAGACAAGTACTTTTTCAGTTAAATTATTATTAAACAGATGATACAAAAAGTAATTAGAATTATCGTACTCTAAACAGTAAAATCCACAAAAATTCATCAACAATTTTTATAGACGATCGGCCATTTTGTTGGATTGCTTCTTTTTTCCAAAGAGCGAGCAGTAGAGCTTTTTTCTTCCTTTTTTTTTTTTTTTCCTCTTCATTTTTTTAGCTTTGCACGGCTTGTGCATTTAGCCACTATCATAAAATTCAAGATAAGTACACAAATACAAATTATACCTATACTATGATACATACATATGTAAATAATATCCTACCCATTCCCTTGTGTTGTGACTTGTGCCTCAGTAAAGGGCGCTCCACATTCTCGCGAGATATTCACGCGAGAATCTCAGGAGATTCTCCCGACATTCGACAACTGAAGTGAGAACTTCTTTTGGGTACACACTCACAAAGTTCTCAAATAGTTCTCACTATAGTTCTCACGCTCGATGACGATGGACGATGGACGCGCGCGAAATTACCGCGGCGGCAATCGGCGGCTCGCTCGTCACTGAGAAAAGTGAGAAACCTGAAACATGCGAGTGTGGTGTCATGTCAATACATACACGTTCTCTCCTGTTCTCACATTCTCGCGCTCCTTTGTCTCGCGCAAAAAAACCGACAACAAGACGAGAACACGTGAAGAATATGAGAATCAGCTCCACACTCATGCTTCTCAAGGTTTTCTCGCGTTCTCTTGACATTCTCGCGAGAATGTGCACTATACATGCTCTTTGAGAATGTGGAGCGTGGAGATGTGGTGTGGGTCTTTATTTAGATCTCGATTGCTCATCTTATCTTATTAGTCTGTGCTTTTGCTGCTCGCTGAACAAGACAGACAAATGCCATACACAAAATCGTAACCCTGACCAGATAGCCTGGAAACTTTAAAACATCAATTTTATCCAAGAAATTTCAATACTTAGTAGTAGGTAGCAACAATATTCAGTATAAAAATTTTTTTAGGTAATTTTATCTAGAAAGTAATTGAAATTTCTTGGATAAAATTGATGTTTTAAAGTTTCCAGGCTATCTGGTACTGCGGGAAGGGTTACGATTTGTGTATGGCCTTTGTCTGTCTTCTAGATATTAATCGTCTTTGGCTGAACTGAAAAAATCTAGGAAAACATAAACAAAATCTACGAACAGATAAATTCAATATTTTCATAGCATTTCATAGATCTTGTGTGTGATTGCGTTGTTGAAGATGTCTTGGCTAGGTTCTACTGTATTGAACGCATTTTGGAAACCTACTGTTAACCTTGTTAGGTTAGAATTTTGTAAACAATGCGCTGGCTGAATTTCACAAAGTGCTCTGAATGACCTAAACTGTCTATGATTTTCAGAACCAGATATCATGCTGATAAAACACGTTTGGTGAGAAGATATGGCTATGAAGAGAAAATATGGTCTGGTGGGCTAATGCCTAGATCACAGGGAAAAGCACTTCCTTTGCCTGAGTACAGGTAGATAAATACTTATTATATTAGATACTTACTTGCCTTTTTGTTACTGATTGTTCAGATAAATCTTAATTTTTTAACCATTTCTTACCTTACCTTTTTATTTAAAAACTCAGGCCTCTTTACTATTATAGATGATCTATAGTGTGAAGAGGCACTTTTTGCCTACACTTAACTGTACACTAGTGCCTGGGACATCATTGTTGAGATGTGATGGCAAGCCCAGCCCTAAACCATCATCTCAGCTTAGCCGGTCATATCCACGGAATGATATGAATGGATAGACAATGGTCAATAAGTATGTGTGGTGCTGACTAAGCTGCGGGTTTACCTTACATTTTCCTTCACCATTTAATAAAAATAAAATAAAATATAATGCATATCCTCCTAAGCCCTCCTCCCAAATTTGTTGAAATTAAAAATCCCTTGATGCAAGCCCGGGTCGCCCGGGACCAAAGTCAGGTACTTACCACTCGCCCTACGCGGCTCTTCTAGTTACACCTCTATAATCTATTTTATTTTTAAGGCCTGCAAACCCTTGGACTGAACGTAAAGCACTGTTTGGTCAGAATGACTACATAGACATCCTAGGTCCTGGCAATTTGCATCCTGTAAAAACTCTGTACAATGTACCTGCATGGATAAGAGGAGTCAGTGGTCAAGAATATCATGTAAGTAGTTGCATACAATACATAAATGAAATAAAGTAAACAGGATCATTCATGATCATGACTGGAAAGGTAAACTATCCTTAATAGTTTTATTTTTTATTTATACTTTAAATGTTTGTCATTTCAGATACTATTAAGAAAAAAGAAGATGTGGGCCAAAACACACACCCCATTGGTAAGGCCTACCAAATGGAAGGAGATTGAGAAACGGATGTCTTTTCTGTACAGAAAACTAAACAGGAAGACCAAAACAGGACAGTCTCCTGACTAGATGAACAAAAACCAACCAACATAGTAACAGGTTAAGTAGGGAATTCTTGTAAAGTATTTTTAACCGATTTCAAAAAAGGAGGAGATTCTATGTTTCACTGTATGTATTTTTTTGCTATGTTCACCGATTACTCCGTTAATAGTGTACCGATTTTGAAAATTATTTTATGCTTGAAAGAGTAAATACCCCCGAGGTAGTTCAATAAAAAAAAATCGAGGATCAGGTGAGGATCTTCGGAGTAATGAACATAAAATTGAATGTACCTAATTTGCACGCATAAAGGACCACCTTTGAGTCTAAATGCGGAAAAGGGAGGCCCTATACAATACAATGAGAAAAAAAAAAATGTACCTCGAGAGTGCAGGAAATTTCTCTCACGAAATTGTAGTCGGTTGAATAAAAAAAAAATTTTGCCACTTGTTTGTAGCAATATTAATTTTTACATGAATTTCATTCTCATTTCGTTTTATTATGATTTGGTATAATATAATTGTAGTTTTCTAATTAGAATTGTTGTAAGTAGTCATAATTTAAGTGTTATAAATTCATAAAACAAATACTTACCAATATTTTTATTTATTTATAGTTTCACTTAAATCTAAATCAATATTTATTTGTGTAAAAGTAAATAGAGAATATTACTTTTATTTTTAATAATATTCTATACCTACTCAATATGTACCAGTCAGTAAAATCTTTAAGCATAACATTGCGCAAAAGCGCACTAAAAGACCAACAAAAAACTTAAAAGCATCAAAGGTCTAGGGGCATCTCCAGGCCGGCACCCGGATCAGAACAGTTGAGAGCCTAAATCATAATACTCCCCCCCCCCCTCTAGATCTGAGCCTGTACCCGTACGCATTCTTTATTTTATTTGAATTTTGAGTCAATAAAAGGTTTTCCTGCGGGCCTAGCATGTGCAACACGTAACACGAGTAATCATCTCGTCGTCGACAAAATATTCTCTCCTTCTCTAACATAGTACGTTAGAGCAGTTTGACATTATCGAGATATTGAATTTGTCGTCTCGACGCGTTGTACATGTTAGGCCTACTGAACAGTTATACTTATATCTACAATATTTGGTATGAAGCACAGACTAGTATGCACTAGTTATCTCTACAATATTTTAATATGAACAGTGACTGGGATATTTGTATTTGTGGTATTGACTGATAAATCTTTAAAATACATTGCATTTCAAATCAATGTCACTGGACTATCCTATATTTAACTGTATCCAAATTAAAACAGGTATTTATTGCTTGAGCCAGTTATAAAACAACTTCTATCCCAAAACATCCACAAGTTTTCTAGAATATTACTGTACACATGTCTCTTATATTCTTCCCTGGTTTGATCAATCTTGTCTAAAAATTACAATCTTCTTTAATCATGTCTGAGGCTTTCTCGGCTATCATGACGACGGGCGCGTGAGTATGCGAGGCGGGAATACGAGGTATAATTGACGCGTCGGCTATCCTCAGACCTTTGACGCCGTGAACCAGCAACCTTGGGGAAACCACCCCTGAAGGATCCCCTTCTGGGGCCATCTTACATGTACCAACCTGTGAAAAAATTGTGATTTATTGCTTTTTAAGCATGCGCTACACGACATCGCTCTATGCGTGCAGCGGCACGACAACGTAGTGTTTTATTCTCTTTGGGCACGACTGTGGAAACTCTCGTTTCAAACCGTCTGGCACATACTTTACTTTGCTGAATATTTCGGCATGAGAAGATTAAGTTGACGCTTGAATCAAAACTCCATCTTTCGGATACCTACCATGAAAAGGTAATCATGCAATAAATACTCGTTGCTATAGTATGTATCTCGACGACCTCTGCGGCGCAGTGGGCGAAAGCCCGCCTGAGACGCAGAGGTTGCGGGTTCGATCCCCGCTGCGGGACAAATGTTTGCATGATCTGCAAATATTTGTTTCGTGTCTGGGTGTTATCTGTATAATATGTATGTATGTATTTACAAAAAAAAAATGTATCTAAGTATGTAGTTTATCAGTCATCTGGTTACCATAACACAAGCATTAAATTGCTTAGCTTGGGGCTAGATGACGCCCTGTAGAATTTCCAAGGCTATTTATTTATTTATTTATCTAACTAAATACTCCTACGGCTATATTTATAGAGATGAATATCAGTGGTTAATGAAACAAGCCATTTTAAATAGAATAGGTTTTTAGATATAAGTATTTTTTTTTAATATTTCAGTAAATAAAATAATTCTACGTAAGAATTCTACTATTATTAGGGTTTGGAAATAAATTACTAAAGAAAAATGTTTATCTCACCTGATGATCTAATGTGATAGAGGTCTGTGTAATGGCACACTGCCAGTACTCATCCGAGTCGAATATGAGGTTCTCGCAGCCAGGGAAGGGAACGTCGTGCAGTCTGGTTCCGTAGCGTTGGAAGGCGGTTGTTCCTATCAGCTTTTCTACCTGTAAGTATAGGAAATAACTTGCAAATTATACCTACTCGTACTTCAATAGTATTTTTTCCTCTAGGATTTCAAACCTTGGATTTGATTTAGGTAGGTACCTCCCACTTATAATAAAGCGGAAGAGTTTTTTTGAACGTACTAATCTCTGAAATTACCAGTCGGTTTTGAGAAAATATTTCTGCATTTTATAGCTTATTTCTTGAGGAAGGTTAAATGCTATTTCTTTTTAATTAAATGGGAGCTGAAACCGCCGGGCACAGCTAGTGTAAAATTTAGGCATAATTATTTACGCATATTAATAAGAAAACTTTGCAAAGTTTCGATGCTGTCTTCGCTGCAGGTACAGTTCATCGTTCCAAGAAAATTGATTAAAATGTAATAAAAAGCAACTTGTATATTACCATTCGAACGCCAGAGACCATTGCCTTCAAATCATTGGGATGGTCGAAGTAGTTCGGATGTATCCTCGGATGGTCCTCAAAGCTGCCGCTCCTCAGCATCAGCCGGCCGATGCTCCTCGGCCGGATCAGTACCGGGTTCAATGAGAACGTTCGCTGTTTCACATGCTTTGGTAGTGTTCCGTACACTTGCCAGTACCATTTGTCTGTGATTCCTGCGGTAATAGGTTGGTATTAAATTTTACCGCTTTACGATTGATTTGTGTAAAAGCTTTTTTGAAGCCAAAGCTGTGGGAGTGGGACAGTGCCTTGACTTTCAATTCGAAGGTAGTGAGTTCGAACTTCATGCGTAGGATAACAACAATGGATTTATATAAAAAAAAATATGGGTTAGCACCAGCTAAAACGTTAAGGTAAACATCATGAGGAAGCCAGTCAGTATTCCTCTAAGCGACGACTGGCTTGCAACTTGTCGTAGAATGCTAATTTCTGCATATAATGCAAATTTATGGCATGTAAGTAGGTACCAAATATGTAGACGTGTCTTTTTTAAACTTTTGCGATGAGAACATGTCATTATAAAACATTATGCAAACGGGTATTTAACACGACACTGTTAGTGTAGTGTGCTGTCCTAGTGTGAACCGGCCCTAATTGACATTTATGAAGATCAAGTGAGGGTAGTTGAATAAACGCTTTCGCTTTGCTGTGGCGGTACCTCCAATACTTCAGTCTTCCTGCGACCACGGCTGGTGCTATCCGGTCAAAACGTCGGGCGAATAAAAAAAGTAAAATTTGTGATAAATACCCGTTTGCATATGTTTTTTAATATGTAAACGTGTCTTTGACTTCCTTCGACATCTCCATGATCGTGTTTGCCTCTACCTCGTCTGCACATAGCCATGAACCTACACCCAATATACGTATTACTTTACCCAATAGCGATCGTAATATGCCCATCAGATCGCCAGCCAATGACCCCGCACCCATGACCAGCTCGATGTCTGGTCGGGTTGGAGAGTGGTCGTCGGACACCTTCGTCCGGATAAAGGCGAGTCCGGAGGCACCACCGGGCAGCGTCAGAGGCCCTCGCCCAGCAAGATACTCTGCCGCCGATACTGGGGATGAAGCTAGCGCCTGCAAGTTGTAAGTGCATTCAAAATTATACCTACTGCCTTATCAAAATTGTACTAAAAACTATAATCTATTAAGTCTCGCGACTTCATGAGGTTGCGACGTTGTTGAGTGGAGGTGGTGTAGACTTGCCCAGCATTAAACGATACCTATTCAGGAATGACGTGGCCTGGTGGTCTAAAACGTGGGTTTCATCACGGTGTTTTAGGTTGTTTTTTTTTAATATAAGCTAGACAGTATTTTCATGAAATATTCTCTCTAACTTACTCGTAGGTTGTCATCGTTACGAACATGAATTTTAATACCTAGTTCAGGCTCCGATTCGTTGAAATTTTCATTTTCAATGAGATACATTTTCTTGCTTTTACATTAGGAGGATTATTAGGTAAGGTAGGTATGTACTTTACTTACATCATTAACGCAAAGCCCGGTATCATTTACAATAAACGCGTTCCCCGAAAATGTAACGTGGTCTTGAAGATTGTACCCCACTGGGAGGTTGACTAGAGACTTGATGCCCATTTCACGCAGGTGCTCCTCGGGGCCCACTCCTGACAGCATCAGGATCTGGGCTGATCCGATGCTTCCGGCTGATAGGACTACTTCACGACGGGCTCGAACTTGTCTCCTGAAATTTAGTAGCTTTTTGTACAATTTGTACTTCAGTACATGCTACTCATTGGAGCAATTAAAATTGTCTCATAGGCACTTTAACTAATGGACTTCGTTAGCTTTACAGTTTCTCTATACCTACAAAACGTACATAAAGTAAAATGTCCTTATGTTGATGTTTCTCAACTGACATTCACTTTAAAGATTGTTAAACTAAACCTGAACTGCATTGTCAAGGAATTTGCGCAATGCGACTGACTAAACAAAGCTGCTCGCCCATAAACTACTACGACTATAAACCTATTGAAGCAGTAATTTCGTATCCTATTCAATAAACTCGTATGTTACCTTACATTTTTCTTCATAAACTCTACCCCGTACGCAGTTTTTGTGTAAGGGTCGATGAGGATTTTCGTAACAGTCGAAAATTTTGTCACTTTCAAATTTTTTCGGAATCGTATAGGCTCTAAGAATGCCTTTGAAGTGCTACATCTTCTCCCTTTCCTCATTGTGGCTTGAGGCTTTGAAAATCCTATGATGTTTTCTCCGTTAGGATCTTTCCATTGGAAGCCTAGTTCTTCGCCTCCTTTCTTGAATGCGTTTTGCAGAGGACTATAAAACGGTGAATGTTCAATATCCATGTACCCACCAACGCCATGATATGATGAATTTCGTAATTCCTTGATTCGTATGTTTTCAGATTTCTTGAAATATGGCAGTATTTCAGGGTAACTCCATCCGTCGTTGCCCATTCTGACCCAGTCGTTGTAATCGTCCGGATGACCTCTTTGGTAGATTAGAAAATTGAGTACACTGCTGCCACCTAGCACTTTTCCACGTGGCAAGAAACAAACTTTCCCCCTTAAATCTTTACAGGCTCTTTTTTGAGGCTCTGAAACGTATCCCCAGTTCATAGGCGTAAGGGATAAAAATGGTGCAAATATTGGGATATCAGAGAAGAAGTTCTCATTGCCACCAGCCTCTATTAGTAGAACCTTCCACTGTGGCACTTCAGTGAGTCTATTTGCTATGACGCTGCCTGCTGAACCGGCTCCAACGACTATAAAGTCGAATTCTTCGAATTCTTCTGGTGTGTAGTCCGGTAGGAATCCCTCATGTTTGTTTCTGGGTAATGTACGAAATAAATCTGTCCATATGTCGAATAGGTTTCCTTGACCATTTGTGCACACTACTGTGATAGAGACGATAAGTAACCATCGCATGTTGAACTGTTTTCTTCATTACCTACTGAAAGAAAATCATTTTTTTAATAACGAAATTTTATAACTTTTGTTATCGTGGCATCTAGTTTGAGAGTCGTTCTTTTTATTAGCTAGGTACTCTCCTATATAATAAATGTACGAAATTTTATAACTTTTGTTATCGTGGCATCTAGTTTGAGAGGCGTTCTTTTTATTAGCTAGGTACTTTCCTATATAATAAATGTATGCAATAAATAATAAATAAATATCCTTGGACATTCCACACAGTGTCATCTAGTCCCAAGCTAAGCAATTTAATGCTTGTGTTATGGTAACCAGATGACTGATAAACTACATAGATTTTTTTTTGAGCAATGACTAATTGCTTTACTTAGACTCTAGTCTGGAGTAGGTAAAGCAATTATTAATTCATTACATAAGTGTTAGAGCTAAAGATTATCGATAGCAACAAGTCTAGCTAAGGTATGAAGTGCAAAAGTGAAAATATTTGAAGGCCACTTAACTTAACACCTGATTCTATTGATAAAAGGACTTTGTACTGAATATAAATGTCTCGTATTGAGTGATTCTGTGCAGGTGTCATCAGTTCCTACGCCTACGTGACATAATAATAGGTACATGATCAGTGAATCGAGTCACATCTCTGTAACTTTGATTCAATGAGCTCGTATTGATGTCGCACTGGTCGTCTTAGACTCATTACAGTATCCATGAACTAAATGGTGTGCGTATCTAGAAGCATTTTGCATTTTTGTATCTCTACCATTAACCTATTGCAATAATGTCAATAGCTGTCAATAGATTTAGCTTGAATTATATGGGATTGTTTGATATGTATTATGGTTGATACCTGCTGTAATCAGTGCATAGACCATCACATAAATATGTGTAATGACTATGGCCGCCAATGTAGATAATGAATGACATCCGAATGAGTAAGGCTGTGTGAATTTTCGATGCAGATAAGCGACATTGTGTTAATACACGTTGGTTAGCTCATATTTATTTGGTTCGAGGTTTCTCTTAATTTAAATTCTAATAAGATAATATATAAGGAGTAAAAGTCGCGGAATTAATTCACTGTTACACGTTTATGTTTCTAAATGTTGAATAAATCGTTCTTCGGTCAAGGGCAGCACTTATCTCTACACATTATGCAAAAAGCATGTTCAAAAATATGTAGGTAGATATTTATAGGTAAGGTTCAAAATTATTAGGTGTCCGCATGTGATTCGCGCCCGCGTTATCTACATTTCAACATAAACTCTCAAATGTATCTATAATATTAGTAGGTTCATTTGTACCTACCCCGTTTGTAATACCAAAACTTTTTTTGAAAGACTTGTTTTTAATTGTAAAGTATTCGCTGATAAATGTATTCATTAATAACAGCGGCATTCTTGGTTGCCTCGGTATTGAATAAACGCGTTCGTACAAATACGGATTCTATTAGCACCTCAGTGTTAACATGCAGCAGCGTATTTGTATAGGTGAGATGGTTAATACCTGCTTTTTGTCTTCGTTCATATAATAAGTATCTACAATCCCCTAAGACAAGATACATTTTATATCTACAATCGCTTTGGACTAGAAACGAAAAAAAATATGTAGGTAGGTACTTAAAGGAATTGACATTCGATGACGAAGATTCGAGCTATCATAAAGGTCAAATAAAAGGACTATTATAGCGACGGACGCCGACGTTAAAAATAGGAATGTCACCTTAAAATTTCAAAAAACCGTTAGATTATGTATGATCTAACGAAAATAATTCTGCGAGATTGTAAACTATCGAAAAATTTGTGATCTGGAACATGTCTGGAACATACTGCTTACACTTTAACGAACAAACGCATTATTTTTCTCCCTGACTGTGACAGAACCTAGATGGATAGATAGTTAGATATTCGTTTTTTATCCACTCGAAAACCACTGACTGTGACAGAACCGAGGTGGATAACGTGAGCAATTTGTTCCAAATCTCAGTTTTGCGACATTTTACAATCTCGCGGGTTTATTTAATTAATTAAAAACTCTATAAGTAGATTGTAATCTTACGACTTTTACAATTTTGCGAAAACAGATACGAAATGTTTGTCACTTGGCTACAGCCCCAAGCGGTATATTTACTCAACACTTTGTATTGTACTATGAACTTGGATAAATTGTTCTGAGTTTTGAGGTTTATGTTCTTCGCAACGGAATGGTCGTATTTTTCTTGCTCAGCAACGCATTGTCCGCTCTCGTTATTTTATTTTTACCAAAGAAAATCGAATTTTAAAAATTTACTTATAGGAAATATACCTAATAGGTACCTTACCTACATAATGGGAAGTTCTGTATGTCTGAGCTCATAGATAATGATTACAAAATAAATAAATGGTCTCTACCCAGGTTTGCAAATTAGATGTGCACATTTTGAACGTCATTTTCACAATGATGACTGCAAACTCGCGTTCTACTAAGTAAGAACCTATGCACACGACGTTTATCGAACGAGCAGTCACTGTGCGTTTTTGTGAAGCGCGTTTTCTGCTTGTTCGCAGTGCCTTTTACAAACGCGAGGATCCATGTGTTGGGTCCCAGCTTTTTCCAGCTTGCTTCCTTTAGTTTCGCCGTGCATTTGTATCGATACAAACGCGCTGCACAAATGCGCGTTGTGCATGCATAGGCTCTAAGGAGTTTCGATTTTGACCTATGAGACCTGCGCTTGATTGCTCCATAGCTGTCCATCTAACTAAACTATTGTTTATTTATGTTGAATTATATGATTAGTATGTAAATTTTGTCGCAAATCCCTGCGGTATTGTGACCTGATAGATTAGTGAGTACCTACTGCTTTGATTCATTGTGCCGAATCTGGAGCAAGCATTGTATGCGGGAGCGGGCTTGAGGGTGAAAGCAGCCCTTCGATTTATTTACAGAAAGGAGTCCTGCGTCCCTTTGAAGAGATATAAAGTATCTAGTACCTCATGTGATCAAAACACTTACCCGTATATTTTTTTAAGTAAAAAAATATTTATATCGGTCGTCAAATATTTACACCTTAAAGTAAATTGGCTAGTGAAGTGTTGACTAAACGTAAGTCGTCATCTTTGTTGGGCAATGTTCTAGTGCACCGTAGATGGCGTTACGCACCTTGGACGAATCGAAAACAAAATCCGATGTCCACGTGTATCGCGACGCACCTGTATCATAACTACATTTATTATGCAGACAATGATTAACGATTATATCTCCGTTGTTCGCCTAAAGGCTTTTTCGTCCTTGAGAAGTGGTCATGTAGGAATTCGCTGATGCAATTTCACTGCAATCTAAAATAACTTTAACAAGTCGATGCCAGTACATGTAATTAAAGCAACTTTTGAAGGTAAAATTGTGAAAGTAGAGCTATTTCTTTTAAGTTAGTTTTGGAAAAGCACGGACCAGTAAGCTCAGAAGTAAAATGATTTACGTAAAGTCTGTCACAAATATCAAGTTAGGTACTTATCTAATTCAATTTTCACCAGGGTAGTTTCTGTAGTATTTTTTATGATTCATTCATAAAATAATACATCTACAATAACTACGTTTTTTTTCGCAAGCATGACTAGCAAAATTTAGAATGTAGAGTCACTAATTTACAGATAGATTTTCGACCATGAAATTATCAAGTCAAGAATTTATCGTGACCATTGATTGTGGTGCTAGGCCGTTCCAATGAAAATCTCCAAACCTATATTTTGGATTTCAAATCTAAGTGGCACATATCAGGTACAAGTTCAGTCACATTCAATATGCACGTTTATTGTGTTATGCCTATTGAGCATTTCTTGCTTACTATGTTCTTGAGATCAAGTTGAAACAATTGCAAAATTGTGTCCAGTTTTGTTTCGTAACTGGACATCTCACGTGCCGTAGAAGGGGGAAATTGCAAAGATAACGTAAAAACATGTTGAGCAAGGATTGTGTTATAATAAGGAACCCGTCAGTCAAAATTAATTAAATTTAGCCTCAAATACTTTTGACCTTGCACAGTATGCAGGTGATGATTTTAAATTGTTTTTACCCGGCTGAGTCAGAAGAAAGGTTATGTTTTTGGCGAGTATGTATGCCTATTTATTTGTCACGCTCTGCAGCCTAAACGGCTTTTTGAAGTATAACATAATGTAATGAGGTGTCGTAAGATTCGCCTTGGATGTGGGCTATAAATTTAATCAAACCCCTCATTATTTTGATAAAAAAAATTAAATGGTTATTATTTTTATATTGGCGTAGACTAAAAATTACAAAGTCAGAGTTTTTTTTTTAAAACTGATAATAGGTACAGCAATCTGATTTGAGGAAAGATTCAATAGTTCCAGGTCTGATTTAAAGTATCTACTATTGCGAATAACTATTTTCGTATTATATTTTTATTGTATTTTGTATTCGGTATCGACAAAAGCATTTATGATGATGAAATTGCATAAATAAGCCTATTCCTACTTCTCATTATAATGTTATTCCCCTTTAGACTTGTAAGTATATCAGGTACCTTAGTGCTGCACCCACGTAATCCATCCATAAGATTATCACCTTTATTCTGAATCTTTAGATTTATTACTAATTCGTCAGTGACTATTCAGGTTTGTTGTTGTCTTGGATATTTAAATGCAAGAACTTGTTAATGTAGATCCATCTATGCTTTTAGAATGTCAAGTGTTGTTGGTTGGTGTATTCCGTAGTTCCTTTGACAAACCTTGAATCTTTAATTTTTTTTATTGCCCATATTACTATACAATGTGTCTTTGTCTTGTTACCGTTCGTATTTTTTTAATATGTGCCAGGTATGTATTACCTATCATTTAACTGAGTTAAGTAAGACTTCTCATAAAGACTAAAACAGTGCATTCGAAAATAATTAAAATAATCACTTTAAGTTATCTTATAAGGAGACACACACATTTATATTTTCTTGTGCTCGTACAATAGGTACCTTTTATTTTTCTTCCAAAGGTCTAGCCTTTCTCCCCTCCCTACATACCTACCTACGTGAAAAAATCTGGAACACTGGTAAAGTAATGGCTAGCCAGCACATGGCTTAACAACGATCACAAATAAACCAAAAAAGTTGCATTCGTTCATAAGTTCTGTTTTAGCAAAAAGGGGTTGATGCATTAAACGAAATGTTCTGAGTGTGCGGTTTAAGTTTATCAAAATAGTCTAACCAAATCTAGGAAAGATGAAGAAATTCAAGCATTTATCTATAAGATATGAGGTATGTAGTGTAGGCATGTGGAAGCAATTGGCTGGTAAGTTGCTTAATACGTGGACATTCGGACGCTTATTCACGGATTTCTGCCGTTAGAGCAATGTGGGTAAGACCTACTCAGCTTTACTAAACACCTTATAATATAAGCTTTTGCGCAACCTTATCGCGTATTAAGGTAAGTACTGACTTCTGACACACTAGACTTTAAGGTTCAAATAGAAATAATGAAACTATTAGATGAATATACATGAACTAGGCAATGGCATTTTGTTTATTTTCAACGAGGTAGGTACATACTTAAAGTTAAATTGGTCTCTAGCCAAAAACCGTCAAACATTGATTGCTGTTAGCAAAGTGGAGAAAGAACGCGGTTTAATAGTAAAGTTGCGAGTTTATTAGGTAGTTATACCTAGTAGGAACTTACATACTTTTGTTTTATTATTTATTCGGTGGTTATAGCTGTGGTTAGGTATAGTAGGTAGCTTAGGAAAATGTTTACTAAATTATGATAAGATTATTTTTTTCAATTCAATAAACATTTTCTTTGAAACCAAAAAAGCAGATTCTCATGCTTAGAATGCTCAAAAAAATTACTCACCACGATCACAAACAAACAACACTCACTCACAAGGAGAGCATGCAACTGAGCACAAACAAAGTTGACCATGCAATTTACATAGTTAATCGATTTAATTTTAAAATTGAAGGATGTGCTCGCTCGCGCACGTTCAGCTCGCACGCACCTCGCTCAGTAGTAGATTATTGTAGGACAGTTTCTGTTTACGTGCGCCTTCGCGTGCTCGGCCTGTAATTCAAGTTACACCGCCCTGTGACCTTGCCGGTGCCGGTGGACCAATTCACTGCCATCTGACCGATTGGTTTTGGGTCAAGTTTCAGTTTCTGGTTGAGGGAACATGCATTTCTCATAGCGTTTTTCTAAACCTATTCGATATACTTCGCACGATTAAAAAATACTTTTTCTATTCATAATGTGGTGCGTTCGTGATTACTATTTTGCAGATTAATATAAGCAACTTTGTAAAGTACTCATAATGTGGCTCTTAGAAAATCTTTTAAATTCGACCATTTTTAAAGTTTACCATGGTCCAAATTTAAGCAAGCTTTTGGCAGTTCTTGTAGTAGGTAGTACCAAGGATGATGAAAGATCGATGAGATCGATGAGAAGGAAATAGAAGAAAGACGATTATCGTCCTTGGTAGTACGTATATCATGCAGTGTCGGAATGGTGTGACCAGAGCTTTGAATATTTATGTGTTACTTATACTAAGAGGGTATTTTATAGTATATACTCGGACTTTTTGTGCGGCATTGGATGTCGTTTATTTGTTTTACGAGCCAAAGGGAAATGAAAATATTATAGATACAAACTTGTTTGACTGTTAAAATTGGCCACTTGCTCATACGAACGAACCAACTAACTGTAAAAATATATTTTGATGAAAAACGAATTGTACTAACACTGCCTTGGAGACACCTAACTTATTTTTAGCTGTAACATAATTCCTTATTAAGGTTTATAATTATAACTAAACAAACGTTTATTTGTGTCCAAAGGTCTTTACTAAAATATATAAATAAATAAGAACAGGAAAATAAGATTTTACGAGTTTTGTTTACTCGATTTTTAAGAGTACACTGAGGTGTTTCGCATACCTATCTAAATTGAAGTTCCGTCATAAAGTGTTTGATGATGGATGACTAATAAAACGTGGATACAACATTTTGAATTGGATTAAAATAAAGTGATCAAAATATTTATATCAAACCTCCAATATGTATGAATTAAAAAAACGTTAAAAATGAAGATTTGTTTCGACTTTATAAACGTTTCAAATGTGTTGTTCTACTAAGTGTTAATTATGCTTGTTTAATTATGAATGAACATTAATAACTCACCATCCGCTCATAGACGCATTGAAACTGATCGAGAGAGAACACGCAGTACCTACCTATTAGTTTCAATGAAACTTAAAAACGTCAAAATAATAAAAGTAATTGTAAAAATTATAAGATAGTTCGTCTGGCATCACACGCTACACTTGGCTAACCTAGGTGGTACTTATCTAGTTATTATTTAGCATTAATGAGAGTTGTAGTGCTAAATTTCCCACATATACCTACAGGCGACCTCCTTCTCACATGACCATAACATCGCAGCCTCTCTCCCTGCTGCTTGTCAGTGATGTCGCGTACACCCAGGCTTCCCCTCACGTATTTGTTACGGATTTTATCGAGCCGACCATTTTATTGCCATTTAATAATATTGACAAGTGTTTCTTACTGGATGTTTCACTTTTAAAAAATCGTGTATTGAAGGTAGGTACTTCACATAAGTGTGAGAGATGACCGTGAAAAATAGCCGTAGCTTAAGCCCTTCATTTACCCAAATAAAAAATCTCCGATCGATTGATATTATGTCACTTTTAATACTTTCGGGAGTTGCACTAAATCTTTCTAATATAATGGATGCGAAACTTTGTGAAGGCATTTTTATCTCGGTAGGTACCTAATATGCGAGCGAAACCACGGGCGGGCGGAAGCCTCTTTTACGTAAATGAAATTTTTTGTTTCGAAAAAGTTCTAAACGGAGAAGGAAAACATCGTGAGAAAACCTGTGGTTTAGTCAGCCCCACACGTATTGACTTATACTTATCATTGTACGTATTGACGTAAGTATCTTTCCTGTGGATATAGCAGGCTAAACCGAAAAGATGGTTTAGGTGCTGTTAAACCCTATTCCATCTCAACAATGTCCCAGGCACTAGTGTCCCGTTAAGCGTAGGCAAAAATTGCCATGCTGACGCTGTATAAATCGCCTAGTGAAGATGTAAGAACTGAGTTTTTTACCTAACTGTAGGTACTGCACATGTGCTATAAATGAGTAAATCCCCTGTGAACATTACAATGACTATATGTGCTGCTGTACCATATTTTATTCAGGAGCGACGTATTACACGATGCCTGATCTCTCGCATTCATGAAAGTTAAAATTAAAATTTCAGTCAAGCAGTACAGGATGAGCACGAGAAATATTCTTGGAAACGTATTGCATTACCTACTACTGAAATGCAATATTCCAAAAATATCTTTGCTATGTTCATAACATGGAGTTGAAAATTAGTAAACTTACTAGTAGGTACTACAAATGTTTATAGACCTAATTGTCCTTTTTTTGCATTGTGTATTTTATATTTTTAATGGAAGCGTTAATGGTCGCTCTTTTACAATTATTGCGATATTCACACAGCATTTTTGTAAAAACATAAATATCATACAAAAAAAACACACTGACTCGAAACAAATTTTTGCAGATCATACAAATATTTATCCCGCCGCGGGGATCGAACCCGCAACCTCCTGCGTCAACGTTAATGCTACTTGTTTGTTTATGACCTACAGAGCAGAGACTAGTCTTAGTATAGGATCCCGTCATACAACGACCTTCACCGAGATGTTTATTTAATGAAACGTATTTTATATTTAACTTAATATGTCAATAAATATATTGCATATGGGTTGTCTAACAAATTTCAGTCCAGTATATTTATTTATTTATTTTATACTTTATTGCACAAAATAAACATTTATAAGAGCTTAAAACTAGACAGGTAATGGCAAAGGCGAGCTTAACCCTAAAAAGAGTTCTCTTCCAGCAAACCCCAATAGGGAGAGAGAGACGCAGTTTAAAGTGTGTACTTATATATGCTTAAGTAAAAAAAAAAAAAAAAAAATAACATTTTACCGGTATGATTATTAGACAAATTCTATATCAATCGAAAGTCTGAAGCCGATAGAATATGCAAACGTTGTGTTGCCTATTCTTTTCCGGTCACAACTATTAATTTAATTTATAAATTTTTTATTAATTTATTCATTTATTTTTAATTTAATTTTAATTCAATAATCAGACTGGTGCAAAATGCTAATATTATTTACCTGTTTATACCTGGCTGCCCGAGAGTTGTGACCGGAAAAGAATAGGCAACCCAACGTTTGCATATTCTATGGGCTTCAGACTTTCGATTGGTATAGAATTTGTCTAATAATCATACCGGTGAAATGTTAATTTTTTTTTTATTAGTTAAGCATATACTGGACTGAAATTTGTTAGACAACCCATATGCAATATATTTATTGACATATTAAATTAAATATAAAATACGTTTCATCAAATAAACATCTCGGTGAAGGTCGTTGTATGACGGGATCTTATACTATCTAGTCTACACAAGAGTCACGCCTAGTTAAGGTTGTGAGGATCAAAATTTGCGCAATTTGCTTCAAAACAGGTACCTAGGTACAAAGCATTAAGGACTTATTAGCAAGAGTTTTCATTATAAATGAAAAATCTTACTAAAAGTTAAAGGCTCCGGCAGGATTCGAACCTGCGTAGATACAAGCGATCGCTCTTAAGCCGAGCTGCCTGACCACTAGGCTACGGACCCTCTAAGCCGAGGCCTGAAACTATTAGTAAGATGATTTTTCATTTATAATGAAATTTCCAATACCTAAGTGTGGTTTAACACTGTAAAATAATAAATAATTTATTAGCAAGAGCTCTTGTGGTGAAGGAAGGTGAGTAAACCAATTAGTTCCTTCTCTAATAGGCGGCAACAGGCTTGCAACCTGATACATTTGAAATGTGACAAGAATATAGAAAGAAATTAACATTTAATTAAAAGCAGGTTCAGTTCCAATAAGCTGTGGGCAGTGCCAAATGTCATAGAGAGAGCCTATAGATATTTTCATAGAATCTTGAATCAGGAGAATGTATATCTTTGTTTTAAAGAATATTTACTTACAAAGTTAAATATAACATCGTTTATTTGTTACTAGCTGCTCTCCGCGGCTTACCACGCGTGGGGTCTGAACGAAATGTAGTCCTTTCCCAAAGGCTAGTCTATCACTGTGCCAAATGTTATCAAAATCAGTTCAGTGATTTAAGACTTGAAAGCGTAACAGACAGACAGAGTTACTTTCGGCATTTATAATAATACGTTGGGATGTAGGGATTGTATAGCTCATAAGCAGCGCTTTAAAATTCGGTGAAATTTTACCAAAATCTGAATAATTGTTTTAGTTGAAAAGATATCCCAATCAATTTTCAGACACGTGCAGTGCATTTCAGCGAACTGAATGTAATCCAGTTTTCATTAAAAATGGAAAAAGCTCCAGAACCTAGTATTGCTCAATAATTTTTGAGGCCGCGCCCTTTAAGCTATTATGATTATGACGCAGATTTATAGCGTTATGTAGATTTAAACAGGTTGTTGTCGATTGTATTAGATTTCAAAACCAAGACCTTGACTTCTAATATAACGATTGGTCAAGGCAACTACTAAATCATCATTGTTAAAATAATACTCAAGACATCGAAATATTACGTTTTATATTTCTAAGTGTAAAGTACGAAGTTTGAAACCCTAATCTTAATAACATAACATAGGGTGTATTATTATATGTAAGTACATGTAATAGATCACCACACCACTGATAAAATTACAACTGACCATTATTTAGAGTAGACAGATCTACACGAGGACCACATATATTTTCACATTAATAATGCAGTGTAATTAATAAAAATATGCAAACAATATTATTATATGCATAGCATTTAGATGTACCTCTAGTTCATTCAATAGATAACATTGAATAAAACTGACACCCCCTTATTAATAAACGAAGATTAACTAAGAACGTCAGTGAATGAATTATTAGCACTTTATTGTACACAGAATAAAGATACAAATAAAACTTAAAATTAATACTTCGTTGATCTTTGTTTATTAATAAGAGGGTAAGAGTAAGTGATACGACGTGATAAATGAACGTGAACAAGTTTATACAATATTAGAATAAATTATCCGACCATTGAATCTTAATGTAACAAACGACACAAGTACCTACACAACAATGATAATAATAATGTTTAATTAAATAGTCTACAATCATTTGATATTTTAGTCGCATTGTACGATCGGCATACATTGGCAGGCTCTTGTCATTTCATTATTATAATGTACAATATGCACCTGAACAATTTAATAATATAAAAAAAAAACGATTTTAATTCCGTAAGAAGACCAAAATTTCCTGCACTCTCGAGGTGCATCTCCGAAGATCCTCATCAGATCCTCAAATTTTTATGGGACGCATCTCTTTCAATCCAAAATGAGTTTTTAAAATCGGTCCACTGTTGATGGAAAAATCGGTGAACATACATAAAAAAATACATAAGTACAGTGGAACATTGAAACTCGTTTTTTGAAGTCTGTTAAAAAGAGACTGACTAGAATGTTATTAAGACTAGATGCACTAGGTACGTCATTGCCTCCTTCGTTACTAATTTCCTCGTTAGGTATTCATAGTGTATGTGGACGCGCAGTAAGTGTAAGCACATGACGAAATTCGAGTGTTTTCGGACGTCAGTCAGCAGCTCGTCATATTTTATGTTTAATTTTAATACGGGTTTAATATTTATATGAAACGCGAACATACTTCGGGTCTACTAAGGGGATGCAAACGTTTGTAAGATCAGATCACTATTGTCTGATGCACGTTTGTCACAAACGCGAGGCTATAGAAAAGATATAAAATGTATCAACTGCGTCCGACGGCGACGTTTAAAAGTCGTTATGTGCATAGGCGCTTAGCTTTTATTTATTTAAATATTTATTTAAAATATGTATTACTTTTACAACTAAACTTTTTATTCATTTTTAATTATTTTTTATTCAACACCAACATGATTTCCTGTGCATACCCATATTTTTAAATTCTCTTGTTTTTTCTCAAATACAACAGTTTACATTCCTACTTACGCTAACTTTTTCCCTAGGCGTAGGTACATTTCTATTCGTGGCCCACAATGAGTATCTACCTAGGTAGACATAAAGTTATATCCTTACCTACTTATAAATGTTAAAGTAACAATCAATAACTATTCTATACCTCAGCAAAGCTATTTACAAAAGTTCTTGTAACAAGTTTGTGCCATGCACTAAATTTTTAAGGGTTCTCCAAATATTTTACTTAGTACTTACAGTTAATTTTTACTGGTTTCTAAACTAGTTTTTAATTGGCATTTGTTCTTTTATGCTAGGGCTTATAACTAACAATACTCATGTTACTTATACTTATTTCATTCTAACTTTACTTATCTTAGTACTTATTTCTTATCTCAATTTTTTTTTAAATAAATCTTACTTACCGTGTAGATAGGTACCTATTTTCCCCCCTGCTATTTTGAGGTCGCTATAAACATTTAATTTCAAACAATTGCAAATTCTAACTGCTCCAGAAAAATATTCTCACCGATTAGTCAGGTAGGCCATAGGCCATAGGCCATATTACTGTCTTTCACTTAGCAGGATATTTGGTAGAGAACAATGATTTGTTCGATGTTATTGTGATTTGATTTATCAAACAAAAATTGCAGAAGGTAGTCTTACATTTACAATATGAGTTAACGAATACTACTCTCTAAAGTTATCAAAAGTTTTAATCGATCTTTTCGATATGTATGGAACCATCAGAATTTCATCACTCGAGTTCATCTTCCGATGCCAACTGAACAAATATAGCACACTTTCCGTTTCAATTGATACTCAGCAAACCCAAAAAATATTTCACGTTTAACCCTATATCGATGAAGCGTTCATCCGAATACGAATTGTCTTCTCGAATTGTTTTCGTCAAACTCGAGCTCATTTCCAGGAGCACTGTATCTAACAAACACTTCAATAAAAGTAAAAACAAAAATCACTTTATTAAGCAGTAAGGGATGGAGATTCACGCACATCTCGTTTTCGGAAGAGGGAGCACTAGACTACTCATCCTGATGATAACTATTGTCAATGTCATTTAAATTCTTTTTCTTGACTTCAAAATTAACACCAAGTTCTCGACTTTAATCACATAGACGGCTAATAGGTATGTGTTTTCAAAAGGCAAACACATCAACAGCAAAATTCGTCTTCACTAGAGTCTGAGTGGAATGCGCATGAAAGAGTTTCATGCGCTTCCTAATGTCGGTAACTGTGCGGTTAGATAGACTTCACTCACTTTGACGTATAGTACCTTTTGGAAAACACTACCAACACCAGTTCAACTCCCCTAGAACCTTAACGGGATGTCTAGAAAAAGTTTCATGCGCTCCCCGATGTCGGTTACGGAGCGCTCGTCCAGATGTTAGCTGTCGTCTAGAGTGTCCTCGTCGACTTCGTCCACGTCGACGTCCAGCGGCTGGCTGGTGAGGGCGGCCCAGAGCGGCGAGCGCGCGCCGAGCTGGGCCGACCCCCGCCGCTAGCTGTTCTGACAGCCGGCGGCCACCACCGCGGTCCCGGCGGCCCCCACGGCACCGAACAGGATGGCACCTACCTCGCGGTCTGGGGTTATCTCCACCTGCAATAACTTTACATTAATTACACTAAACATTTTTGAGAATGGTTTAGTGGACACGTCAATGCAAGTTGTAGTGTAGGTAGAAGGTGCTTTCGCATGTTTCTTCATTAGATACATTCACCTTTAGGTACTCACATATCTATAACTCAGTAACTGGTTATTTTTATGATTTATCATTATCACTATTCGAAACTTGGAAGTTAGGTAGCATATTCGATTTCAATGGAAATGCATAAGTGTCGAATTCAAGTCTCAAAATCATAAAATGCAATGTCACGCTTCACTGGCACCATACCACTTTATCGGCCATGCCGTAACTTATGTAGAGTCCCTATCCGAATTTTGCCTTGAACTTTATATCATTTATTTTAGAAACCAAAGAATTGCAGAAGTAGGTATACGAATAACTTTAGAAACGATACTTTCCAAAAGGGTTGAAACTAACAAAGGGTCAACTAACTGTACGAAACTTATAATAAAGCTTTCAAGTTTCAACCGGTCTCTTTATCCCTATTCACTTTTGTAGCAGAAACATGTTTTTCAATTGCTATCATTCGTAACGTTACCGAGTTTACATATACATATCGTTGTACGAAACTGTTCTAGAATCGTAGCACCTTTGTTAGCTCTACCATTTCCAGTGCATGAAAATCCTCCAAAAGAAAGATTCCAATCATGTTTTGATAATGTTTTGTTTTGCTACGAGTATTTAATCTTACTCATGCTGTGACGACCGATCCGAATTAAATGAAATTCGAGTTTCTATAAAAAAAAAAAAACACAAGAGCACGACTGTATCTCAATGCACGGTAGACAATTAACCTCTTAAATCTCCATGCATTTTGTCATCTTTTTATGATCATGATATGATCATAATACCCAATACCTACCTGTGATGAAGTAGTCTGTTCTGGATCTGATCGTTCTTCCAGCACCGTGTCAAGCTCCAGCGTGGGCGGCGCTCGCGGCGAGCGTACGAGGCTCACCGCACGCTGCTTGCTCTTCATCGGAGACAGACGCACCACAGATAGTTCGCCGCGATCTAGCTCACAGTTCCTCCGTCTAGCTCGCTCTCTGCGCGCAAAAATATGTCACATTATTAGACTCTACTATTGTATAAATCCAATTTAATGTGTGCGTAACTTGAAAGATATGGAGCACAGAAAGCATCCAATAATTTTTCAAGTTTATAAATCACGACGCTTGTAGCGTCTGCCTAATTGAGAATACTTGAAGCCGGGTAATTGGTTTTAAACCCAGTAGGTGAATATTAGATATTAGATTTGGCATCAAACATGAGCTCAGTAGGGGATTGCAAAAGTAGATATTTGTAAACGATATCAATATTTGGTTCGCATAAAAGCCTGCCAAAATATGCTTTCCAATGTTAGATTATTTTTATTTTGCCGATGTAGTGAGTCGAATATCACGTTCATATTGAAGATAAGACCATTGAGGAGCACTCAAGTTCCATTTGGGTATGTATTTTAGCTCTTTTATGCAAGATAAGTTTTGGAAATTTTAGATAAGTACTCGAGTCAGCCCTAATGCGACTATCAAAGACACTTAGGGTTGATCGCAACTAAAGTGATACTTTAACGCTGAGCGCTGTGGGTGCGCGCGCGTAGAGTTCGAAACTCGGCGTTGCATACTTTCTAAAGTGCTTCGGAACGTATGCCTCGGAAATGCTTTTGTGTAGGACCCCTTTATGAGTGTTTCATATTCATAAACCAGGCGTTATACTGAACTGAACCCTGATATTTCAATTTTCTAGTGAATGTCCGTTTTGTTATAGGATGTCAGAAAGTTCCACTTCATCGCTTTTTCTGTTTGCGCGTATTGTAAAGTTTAAACAACAATATTAGTATGTAGATTGCAGTTTTCTTTTTTTGTTAGTTACTCTAAACGCCCTCTATAATAATAATATATATCTTTGGACATTCCACACAGTGTCATCTAGTTGCTAACATTAATCTTATTTATGTATGAGTCTCCTTCTCCACTACGCTATAAAATTGCTTTGAAAATGTGAAGGCACGAATACTGTAGCTAAATTATACCACGTTGAATTTCTTCAGCTTAGTTTATTTTTGTAATACCTCGAAATAGCCTTTGTGTTCCCAATGTTTAAGTTCCCAAAATTACATCAACATGTATGCAAGGGTAGGTAATAGTAGCGTTTCTTGGAACCAGATGAGTTTTAAGTAGGTACCTACTCATAGCTCCATATACTAATACAAAACATCAATGTATTAGCTACTTTCAAATAAATTCTTAGTATAGTTTTCCACCTTGATTGTGGTCGAACCTTCGAATATCTTATATAACGACCTTTTTAGTGGCCAGGTAATAATTTGATTGGAATGTCGGTCGGTAGCTTCTTCTAATCCATTAATGTTCGTAAAGTTCGTAACAGCGTCGTCTTTCATCTAAACGGATTCCCAAAGGAATCGACATCCTTGTAATTAGATTTAGCTAAATCATCTGTAGTACCTACCTTCTGCCTCTCCTTTGTAATCGGAGCCCCTGAGGGCCTCATCTACTTTAGTTTTAGGTATTCGTATTAAAGGTAGCTAATTATTGGATTGTATATAAAAAGAACTTATTTTTTTAATATAATCCAAAAATTAGGTATTTGTAAAACAGTAAATAAGGGTGAAGTTCAAGTTAACATAATAAAAAAATAAGATAAAAATATGTTTTTAATGTTTTTTATACTTTTCTGATTTTGTACTTCTATTTATCTTATTGTCTAAGGGACCGCCTCCACGAGCGTGAGAATCGCGGCGATATTATCGTGTTGCCACGTATTTCTATACCTATATCACTCTCTATGAACGTGTCTCCACACGACGATTTCATCGCGACGATACTACGAGTACGAGTAACATTGATAAAATTCTCATGATAATCGCCTTACCGTTAATTTACCCGATGATAGGAAGACTGATTCGTCGCGATACACTCGCCCGTGGAGGCGGTCCCTTAGTTAGCAAAATCATATACAATGTGTAAAAAACTCCTGTGCAATCTGTATACTTATAGATGTTATTGTGGCACAGTCACAAATATAGAAATAGCGAATTGCCACTGGTAGTTGTCAACTGTAGTAGGCACTTTATAGTTGGACTGTATTCATTAGTTTTGACCGTGTTTCAATTTCAATATTGAGTTCGCAAAACTTACCTTGCCAACTTCGCTCTTCGCCGCAAACAGCAGATTACAGTCAGAGCCAGCAGGGGAAACCCGAATATACATGACACTATCGGTACCACGATAGACTCCGGTGTCACTGGAAAAAATATGTATACACTGGAAATTTCAGTTTTCCCTTATGTTATGATTTATTTGCATGTCTGGCCGTCTGTCTGTCTGTCAATATTCCTGTTTTTTTCAGGAATCATATCAAATCAAATTAATTTGTTTATTTATTTCACTCACAATACATAAATAAAAATATAAAGTAATTGATTTTAAATATTTAAATTAAATACCGTAAAAAATAATGATAAATTCAAACAATCGTAGGAATGGGTGGAAGTATCAATTTAACAGTAACATTTTTAGCCAGCTTTCGACTTGAGAAAGTTAAACGTTGTTTATTAATCTACCTATACTAAAATGATTGATGAGCCTGTTGTCTGCAAAGATGCATGAACACAAATGTACGAACGGCAGCCCTGGGGGCTTAAAAAGGCCGTTATAGCAATATCCGTCTTATGTAATATTAAAATAAGGTACCTACTAAGTTATTGTTCGAATTTAAGAAATGACTTCTATCAGCAGAATTGCTAGATACGGCCATTTTAGCCCCCCTTATGATGTATTCAATAACGCGAGAAATAATACCAGGGAGAGCGGAACAAAAACAATAATAACTCGGTTGTCATAATTGCGTTTCAGGATGAATCAACCGGCTGCCAGTAGAACCTAATGGTACCTTTTGTTATGTGTTATTTCGGTATGCTGATTCAGATGTGATTGCTTATGATGTAATTGTATTATTACCTATAAGCTTTTATGGTGCATTTTGTAATGAAACAAACTTGAATAGGCTTCTGAAATATTGTACACCGCAAAACCGCTATCCCAATGTCCCGGTAATCCTTGTTTTGCAACCATCAGTTTGAGGTCATAGCTATGTACAAAAATTCTCGCAGTAGCTGTAAAGTTACTGCGACTTTATAGTAGAATTATTGACCTTAGCGTTTTGCCATAAATCCCTGTCCACTATCTTCATAGTGAGACGCATTCACACATAATAGCCGTGGTTACAGTTTAAGTTATAGCTTCCTTACCCCGGTCGTAAGTGTCCTAACATGTCCCCCAACTAATTAATCCCTCTGTCCGTGCTACATTATTCACAAGCTAAATGTAGATCGTTACGAAAGAAAGAGGAAAGTGAAAAGCGGTTCCTAAGTGGATTTCACGGCTTCTGCTTACTTTGGCACAATTAGTTGTGCCTAGGACTAATTGAGGACACCGCATTTAAAAGGTTTGGAATAAATTGGTTTCCTCCTAAAAAGTAAGCTCGCTTTAGCTTTTACGTTACCCTTTCACTTCAGCTTGATATTTAATTCTGAGTGTTTATTCGCAATGAACTCTTTTATCATTTAAATTTCAGACAGTTTAATGCGCTGTTCCATAAATAAATAGCACTCCACAGTAAAATTCCTGATCTCATTCTATTAGTCCCTTTGTTTTGTCATATGTGAGTATTAGGAAACTATACGAGTAACTATAGCATGGTATCGCCTCTGCACCTCATGTCATCATCATCCTCAGCCATTTTCTACCCACTGCTAGGGACATACGCGTCCTTTCGTGTCTACGATAACTATCTTATCTTTGTATCGTATTGCGTGGAAGACTCGGTCGTGTCGTAACTACCAAGGTTGTCATTGTTATGAAAAACTTACCAGTAGGGTAGATGATGTAGGGGGTAGGCCTCTTGCTGGCGTTGGACTTGTTGACGACATTGCTCGGTGTAGGGCTTGTTGGAGATGTGGACGCGTTGCTCAATCTATCCAGGAGCCCCAAGGGGCCCGTGGTGGACCGCGTCATAGTTCACCTATAGAAAACCATGGTCATGAAGAAGATTAAAATAACATTCTTCAGCCGAGCTGCAATTACACTTCTTAAATAGATCAGAAAGTACCATAATATTAAACCCAGAGCCAATAATCACATTTCAAGTGAATTTTAATCACGCCGCGAGCATCGAGTCCTACCATATTTCGGTCTAGAAAAAAATTAAAAGTTTTTATAAAATTTTTAGCGATAATAGTACGAGTAGATATTTCTGGTAGGTAAACATATTCCAGGGTATGTTAATGGGCCGTAATTCATGCAAGACTTTTATGTGATAAAATATTCAAATAACAAGTTTCATTACCCGACACGACACATTTCTCGACGGTTAACGACAGGGTCGCCTATCACCCATCATGTAGGTACAGATTGTACAGCGCCTATAAAATCTAAGGCGGCCAACATGACAGATTGTCGGTACATTACAGAGTTAGGTTTGGTAGTCTCGTGTCATAAATAAAACATTTTTTCCATTTCTTTATAATGATTAGAGGCTTGATTTTTGTCGTAACTGCTCTGATAGAGAGTGAACTCTTTATGATTTTCCAAATCCTAAACTATTGGTAACAAGATATTTTACACTAATGGTTCTGTTTAACGATCTAAAACAACTGTTTGCTGTTTGAAAGCAGAACGAACGATAAATTACCAAACTGTTATACCTAGGTTCCTAAAGTATAGGATATTCTTTGAAAGCCTAAAATGTATTATAAACCTAATGCTACTTAAGCTTATCTTGGTGATAACCTTCATAAAATGTGAAAAATATTGTGTCGGTATGCACAGGAGAAGGGTCTAATGGAAAATTCTCGAAAATTATCTGTTGTCGCTTTACCAGTGACCCTTTTCTATTCACACTCTCACATTTATAAGAGCAGCTCAAGAATTGATCTTCCAGGAGTTTAATAAAACCTCTTCCTTAGTTAGAGTTTAATAAAACATCGATCTTTAATTGCAACTTGAGCGATATTGCGTTGTACTCGTATGTTTGTATGTTTTCGTATAACTATAGATCTAATCCACATCAAACTTGGGTAGGTTTAGGAAGTGCTAAGTAAAACGGCTAATCTAATGAGCTTAATTTTTGAAGGGAGCTCGATATAAGTTATTGATACATTAGCTTTTTAACAGATATTTTATATCTAAGATGAGTACCTACTGCGAGAATATAAGAAAAAAGGTGTAACGAAGCTCGTTACTGCTCTATACAAGTAGGGTCCTCGGTTGAACGGACTCATCTTACACAATTACCTACCATTGTCCGCCTTGTTGCGCTGTTCTCGTTTGTTTGATGATATTTCCCGCTAAAAATAAGTCGAATATTTACAGGAAAAGTTCTAGTTTTCTTGGCCCCGCATCAAAAGTATCACTCAGTTTTTGTCAGTAGCATTACACGAGTAGGTACCTAACTTATGTTTAGCAAGCAGGAATTTTATTTTATAGAAGTTTCTAATGTATTTAATTAATAGCTGACCCGGCGCACTTCGTACTACCAGTTTTTTTTAATGTACGAACTATTATAAAACATTAAAAAAATATCCAAATCGATCCAGCCATTCTCGAGTTATTGAGTGATAACGAAATAGGATTCATTTTTATAGACATACAATACATATATAATATATATATAATATAGATTTCTCCTGATACTAGGTAAAAGGAACAGCTGAATTCAGAATTGATTTAATTTCCCGTGAAAATTGAATATTTTATTCCACAAATTGTAATCAATTGTGACAATCCATACATCTTTCATGAGCGTGCGAATAATTCTGTCACTCGAGCATTTGTGTTCGTTGAATATGTAGCTAGGTATTTTTCTTTTTTATCAAACAGGGATTAGCAGAAGGTTGAGAACTGCCAGCGAAGGCAGCGAAGGCATGAACAGCGGCAAGGTTTGAAAAAAAAGATTTAAACACACACATGATCCATTTACATGTTTCATATCGATTTAATTTCTTATTTTATGGATTTCTGATTAAAAGGATTACCGCTGTAGGTAATGCGACGTTGTTATTCTGTCCATCTGCCCGTCTCCCTTACTATTTAAAACTACTTATTCATTTGTAATTATAAATCGTGGTATCCTTTTTAGTAATCTTCGATATTTTTATTTATTATCCAGAAAATCTGAAGGGGATGTTTAAAATTTGTTGCTACATAACGAGTACCTAGGTATCTATTAATCGCGGTCTTTATGGAGATAAATTAAGTATAGTCCGGTCAAGTCCGGTGGTTATAAAGTTCCTAATGACAATTAACATAAATTCCAATGACTGAAAAAAAAAACAGACGACAGTACAGTAGTTTTCGCGTGAAAGAGCAACAAAAATCCATCTATACCTACATCTACACATAGAACTTTTTATTTTATAATTTCATAAAACTTTTTATAAATGAATACTTACCTAGTAGGTTTTAACATAGGTACCTTTCATACATTTTAGGTATCTTGTTTATGAATACGTTGCTTGCTTTTAAAACTTCCCAATAACACTTTTTATATTGTTGAAAGCTCTTCCGATAATTTTGAATGGAAATCAATGAGCCGTGCGTGAGTGAGTATGTCTAAACAACAGAAACAACATTACGTGCGTCGATTTATTCTAGGCAAAGTACTTTTTGTAGATTGCTAATATTAACTAAACAGGGGTTAGGGCATCTAAGCATTAAGTGACATTCAAACTACTATACATTTTTTCCGTTTATGTTTTTCCTAACCATTGCACTTATTTACATGTGAGAGGGTTTCAAACTTGCACATGCAAATTCAAAATAAATTGTATGATTTGAATTATGTTTTTGGACATTATATTAATTTCGGCAGCTAAATAAGTTTTTTTTTAAATATTGTATTTTTTGTGTGAAGGAAAACATCGTGACGAAACCAAATAGCTCTCTAATAGCGTCAAGGGCTTGCGACCTGTCATGTATGGAAAGTAAACTTCTGCAAAAAGTGGGCATGTACCAAATATGTACCTATGTATTTGGACATACCGCTGACTACCCCCTTAGACATCTTCAAAAAGATCTAAAATTTGCCTAATGATCTGAAAGAAATGTCTACCGCTCCTGGGATACAGTCGTGATCATATTTCATTTTTTTTCATTTCATATAATCTGATTCTCGGAAACGGCTCCAACGATTTTAATTTTATCCGTGTTTTCAGACAATGAAAAAAAAACCGAGGAGGAATCGGTCATCCGGGTACTTTTCATTAAATTTCGATCTGCCAGTCCCATCAAGTTCCTTAACAATCGGACTAAGCATTCACTTAACGACTTTAACCCGGATTTTGCATAATTTCATGTTCCTGACCTAAATTATTTCCAACTAAAGTGGTTACAGGCCTGCACATTTTGTAAAATCTATTTCAGTTTGCCAGTGAAATCCGTGTCATTACTCACCGGCGGTTATGCACTTGAAATCCGGGAAGGTCCATGTGAACTGTCATAATGGGATACCAGGGTAGCAGACTTATACTAGAGTAGTATATATACGTGAGTTGTCGCGTGTTCGCGAGTCTCAGGGCCTCAAGCACACGGGCGCACGTCGTCGCTCCCGACCGTCGACTGAAACTGAAATCCAGCATGGAGTCAAAATTTTCGCCAAACTGGAACTGAAAACCGAAACGTTCGCAATCGGTGCATTCGGCGACCCGATTACGCCGATACTTCAGTGTTTCCGAAGCCTTTACTGATTTAATTTCCCGAACATCTTGCACTGTTATTTGATGATTTTAATAAATAAAAGTGTTTTGGAACTTTTCTTTAGAAAGCTCATTTTCATACATTTTGCTTTGAAAATTTAGTTCAATCAATCACCACAAAACTGACGGACAAGTGCTCTATCATTCTAAATTATTATACTAGGGTATTGAAAATTATGCCTACACTTGCGTAGGTAAATAATATATTTTCATAGAAAGCCACTGTCACTTTATTTGTACAGTTTTATTTTAGTTTGTTTGGTCAAAGTGTGACCCTTTAGGTATCGTTGACGCGGTCAATGATGCGAAGGGTGCTTATCGCCAGACCAGCTCATGCAAATTAGATAAAGCCTAAGTAGACAGTTATTACGGGTTGTTTAAAGGTCATCAACATGATTTCTTTAATGCGGTTATACCTTCTCTAAACACACTAATATTATAAAGGTAAAAGTTTGTGTGTGTAAGTGTGTTTGTTACTCTTTCACGTTCAAACAGCTGGACGGATTTGAATGAATTTTCACGGGAACGGGAACTATTCACCGCGGGGCGCAGCTAGTCTTTAATAAAAGTAAAAATTTTGAAGAGTCATAAATTTATAATATAGAAAACCCTCCTAGTGTATTTATATCTGAGAGAAAGTCTACTTTTCTTGGGGTTCATAATGATCACCGTATTCCAGGAGTGCGGTAGACATATTATTCTTTCAGATGTTAAAGCATTTTAGATCCTAAGATATAGATAGATATTTAAAATTAATCATTTCACAGATATATAATCATAGGCATCATTAAAGGAACATGTTCAGGGCGCGTAGACAAGTGGCAAATGTTTCGTATCTATTCTCTTTCTATCATCGCTATACCTATGATTTGACATTTCTGATCGCTCGAGTTTTCGTCATCGAATGTCAATTCCTATACATTTTTTGTTTGTTTCTATTCTAAAGCGATTTTAAAATGTAACATGGCTAGGGCAGCTGATAAAATAAACAATGACGTTTGAATAAAGTCGAGTGATCGGAAAAGCTCGAGTGCCATAGAATCCGTAGTAGTGCTGAGTGATACCACATTTGTTTGGGGAATTTCGTTAAAAATTGCTTTGTTCAGAACATTAGGCACGTTTTTCTTCCCGCACAGTAATCTTGATAAGGCTCTGGAGAACAAATAGGCGCCTGGTGGCGTTAACTAATGGATTTTTACGCCAATTAGTAGAAGTCTTGGTAGAGAAAGGCGATACAGAAAACTAAGCCTTTTGTTTAATATTCTAAGTATCGCATAATCTTTTGCTTTGTATTTTTTTGTTTCGCTGACTATGAACAGAGTTCTTCGATTTTTTGCTTATTCTTTGTCATCAATAGTGGCTTCTGGGGCTTTCGGGATCGGCTGTTTCTCAAGCTGATCCTTTATTATATTTCCGACGCAACAATTTTAACAATGTCAGCTTAGTACACTAAAATTGCAACAACTGAAAGTACAGTCAGAGCCGTTTCGCACTACGTCCGATCCGAACTCGTGAAAATATGGTCCAGAGTAGTCGTAAATCATTTCTATGGTAGTTTACGCACTAGATCCAGCTTCCGTCATCTGATTTCTTCATAGATCCGTATTTTCACGCATACGCATCATCGGACTATGATCGGACGTAGTGCGAAACCGCTCTCAGTGACTAACGTTTTATCATTTTCTTATTGATTTATAATGATTTTCTTAGACAGAGTTATATGCTTATGTACTACAGTCACTAGACTGTATCTAATCGATATAAAACATGTAATAGTCGCAGTGCTCTAGCTAATCACACACAGCTGCCGCCATCTCATTTGTCCCACAGGCCCACTAACACATTTATCTAGTATGGAACTTACCTAAGCTTTTGCGAAAGCTCAATATCTACTGGAATGATTCAATATGAAACAATTTTGTGCTAACCGTAACTTACAAAGTAAAAGTTATCCAATAAAATGTAATGCTTTGACCGGGTAGTAAAGAAGTCTTGCCAAGTAATCCATCCTTGGAAAGATTTGGGTATCTTAGTACGGAAATGGGTAGGTGGTACTTCAGTCAGGATATTCAAGGTTTTTACGTCTGTTTGTTTATTGGTATATGTTTTTATATAGGTACATGTTTATTTTGAACTTCTTGCAAAGTGTGCCTAATGTTATGTTTGCATGCATTCCCTCTGATATTTTGGATAGATATTGGATGTCTGCACTTATGATCTTAAACTTCTTAAATTCTTCTCTGGTTCAAGGTCTTATTTAAACTGAGTCTAAATTTATCCGTCACTTTATGGTCGTGTTAATAAAGGGAGGCAAGTCATTCCGCTTAATTTAATTTGGTTAAGCTCAGCTGGCAGCGTTTATGAGATTTTTGGCGTGTCGCTACCGTAATTTATTTCATTAGCAGGTGGTTACTTCACGCATTTTCAGAATATTACCTTTGAATCTGTTTCTAATATTTTATCGCCAAGTGAACACCCGCTGTGTGAACTATGTCATGTCTGCAGCTGTTATTGTGTTCCGTATCCCCGAAACCGAATGCAATAAGGAATTATTGGTCTAGGAAACGACATGAACCGACAATTTGCAGCCACAAGCGTTCCATTGTGTTTCTCACTGAAAACACTAGGCGGGTAGAAGATTTTTTTTCCGACTTCAAAAAAGGAGGAGGTTCCTTTAATTCAATTCAATTTTTATGTGAGTTTGCGAATAACATCGTTGTTTATGAACCGATTTTGATCCTTATTCTTTTGTTGGAAAGAAGAAATTTTGAGGATTTAATGAGGATCTTCGGAATTATGAACAAAATTAAAATCAAAATCAAAATATATTTATTCAGTACGATCGTTTATAGACCACTTTGACATGTCACGTTCTTAAAACTAGGTGATTCTACTGCCTGTTCCAACGCGACTCCCTACAACAGAAATGCACCTCGAAGTTCAGGAAATTCCTCTCTTCTCACAAAATGCCACATGTGATTAAACGCAGCTACATCTACACTAGGATCATCTGTTATCTTTAGAATCAACTTTGATTACCTATATAGGTACCTACTACCAATATCTAAATCTGTGTGTTATGCATACCAGCTCAAGTCTAGCCTGCTATTGAATAGGTACACTGTCGCCTGTCGTAATGCCATGTCGAAATGCCAATAACCCGAACGTACTGTATTGACATTTGTGATACTATAGTAGGACCATGTCGCTTTCATTCCAGTGCTTTGTATTAAGGCGAATATTAAGAGCCTATACTAACTACAATTTTTACTTTAACGTTAATTTTTGGTAGTATATTTGTTATTAAGAGCCTGATCAGATATCAGTGTTAGCTACTGTACTACTATGGAATATGAACGTTAGCAATCGCTAATAGTATGTGGTTTTAAATCAAATCTAAATAACCTAATTTCTACTCATATAGGTAGGTAGCTAAATAAGTAGGAAGCGAAACTTGGCCCGTCCTCATATTTGTATGTTAGTAACGCCACGCTGCTGACCCTGCTTAGCGCAGCATGCGTAAAGGTAGCACTATCTACTCGTATCTATATCAACAAAATCTGGTTGCGTTCTTCCTACAGAACTTCATAAACCTAGATCTTCATAGAACTCCAAAGAACACAGCTCGGTATTTTGGTCTAACCATAGCAGATGGGAATTACGCTTATTATTTAAATAGGCCTTTATCGACCTTGCTAAAACTAGCTTACGAAGATATTGTATTTTCCAAAGTTGTGACCATAATTTGGCGAATCTACGAAAGTGGGTATTTGTTTCAGTACTCAGTTATTAGGAAGTCATATAAGAACCGAGAGGCTTATAATTTCCCAATTCGTATTCATACTTGAGTCCATACGAGGAGAAAGTTTACGTTCAAAAATAGAATAGCAACTGCTGAATATTCAGCAAGGGGAAGGGGTGGATGCGACTTTATGGATCGCAGACCTTTTTCTAATTTAATGAAGTTAACTTCGTATTGAAAACTTGAAGTAGCTTCCAAATCTAAACTTTTAAACATAAGCTTAAATGGAAATGTTGATAGCCGGAAGCACCAAATTACTTCGCTCATTTTCTCATTCCAGCTTATACCTTCGAGGCCATTATACATTTATAAAAGTACATACCTGGCTCTAACTTCTTCGTGTTTCTCCCGAGAGTTTCACCTAATAATACTCAGATTAATCACTTGCGTATTGGCTTCTTTTAATAATACTTCACATATTTTTCTCGAGCCTCGAAATAGTCCCTAAAGCGATAATCGATTTATCTGTGTTAGCTCTTTCTGCCTTTTAAATATAAGGACACCCTACTATTGAACCACGAAAATTCTTTGAAGGGTGTCACGTAGGAAGGGGTGAAGGGTAAATTATAATTTCAAACCTTCGGGTACTGGTCTTTCCTAACTATCATTGAGTTGAGATGCTAGAAAATAATTAGATTATAGATGTAAATGTTTTAGAAATAGTTATTATATAAAAGACATTATGATCTAAGGCTAAGTGTTAAAATAATAAATAATACATGTTTGTGCCAGCAAGCTTATTTTTTATATTTGTTTCGAAATTGCTCGCTTGTGTAATATCTAAGAACAGATTAGAGTATATTCCATCCATGTTCGTGCAGTTGAAGGCGCGGAGAGGTACTAATATCCTACGAGCATAGAAATTTCATTTAAAAAATGACATTTTCAATTCGTACAAGCTAGTAATGGAAACCTAGTAACAGAGTTTTTAGATTGCCTGAAGAGTTTCGTGATGAGCTTACCGACTTTAAAGCCGGGACCAACAATTCAATTTATTGGAGTAAGTGAGTCGAAATATTGCCCGAGGCCGATGGTGTAATTCGAGGAGCGCATTTGGTTGCGATTAGAGCGAAATATTGAATTGGTAGCTTTGTCTATGTCTAAATAAGGGAGTTGGGACGTGCTCGATATTGAATGGATCCGGTCCAATTGAGCACGAAGATTGATGATCAATTCAAATCTAAATAGCAAAGCTTGTCTCTGTCGGTTCACAAGTGTTTTTGGTAATGTTATTACCTACTAAGATAAAGTCAGATAGAGAAGTTGATTTTAAAACAAAATATCAAAAACTACACACTTTTTTAACCAACTTCAAAAAAGGAGGATGCTAAATCTATAAAATTACCAATTTTCAGTAATAAGTTTCAATATTTGAGGATATTCGGATTTCTGTTCATAACTCCGAATATCCTCATCAAATCCTAAATTTTTTTTTCGTATTGATTTTCATGTTAAGTGGTCGTTCAGGTCGTTGGGATCTTTATAACTTCACCGGGCTTTAACTCACATGAAAATATATATATACTTACGGTCAAATTGAGAAACCTTCTCTTTTTTTAATTCGGTTAAAAATATCTGAAAAGGTAACGCACGAAGTGCTTTGTTCTCTGTTACGCGAGCTCAAAAATTAGTTTGTTTTCCCCCGGCACGTTCCAAGGTAAAATACTAAACAATTTATACCGATAATTTTTTTGTTGTATCGAATTTACATAACAAATTGCAAGAATTAGGTCGAATCATTAAATTACGGAGCAGGCGAGGGTGATTTCAAACATCGTAGGTACCGACCCGATTTTAAAATGAGCTTTGAAGGTCGTTATGGCTTTGTGGGCCTCGAGTTTCCCGAACGGAAAATAATTGCATAACCGGAGAAAAGTATTGGGTATGAAACGATTGGGAATTCATAAAAGGTGAACTTACGTATTACCTAAGTGAGCATAAATTGTTGAGTTGAGAGAGTTGAGCACGAGATGTAAACTAATTGGTACAGGTGAAGCTTTACGGAAATGTCTTTGATCGCGTTAATAAAATAAATTGATGCTTATTTAAAGACAAAGTATTAATTACCGAGATTGGGACATTTGTGTTATCTGATTTGGTTTATAAAATATTCAATTTACTAGTTATTAAAAATAAAGTGAATTTATAGACGATACCTATGTTGACTGTGATGCGGGCACCATACATGGGCTCTAAGATAGACTGTTGGTTCCAACACTCCATTGATCTTATACGGTTATTGGACATAAACGCAACGTTGCGTCCAATAGTTGGACATGTGCTGCGAGTCTGCGACATCAATGAATACTATGAACTCGAATACTTGATCATTCAACCACTCGGTGGTTGAATGATCAAGAAAGAGATCATAGAACTCTACAGAGCAGAAAAGCTCTGTGAAATCCTGGAAATAAATACCATAAAAATAAAAATGTATTAATTAAGTAATAATAATATGTGCTCATTGCGTGAGCGTAAGCAGCTAAAGCGAAAAGTGTCACGTCCCACATGCTGCTAGCAAACAATTTGATCAATAATTAAACTTCGCCAACGTTCCAATGTTCTTGGAATAAGTGTGCCAATGTGAGGCCGCTACCTTGGTTATAACTATTGACCATTCTATTTGTAGCCAACGTTGGAACCAAGTCGTATGCCCATGTGTGGTCCCTACACTTTTGGATACAAATTTCATAGCTCTGTTGCGTTTCCCAAACATAGTGGTCCGTATAAAGTTATGTTTGTATATACGTTTTGAAGGTGCGGTTTTGTTCGTAAGGTGTGACGAGTTTGGGGCAGGCATTACGGGTGTGAAGACAAGCGTGGGAACCGGTAACACGTTGAACCTACAATCGGGATTAAGCGGGATCCCCGTGCCGTGTCACGCCACCGGGATTTATTAGATTTGCTCTAGTCGAGATGACAGACGGCTTTGGAATTGTTTCGTATTACTTGTCTCTGGATGATTTCAATCAGGAAATTTTTGGTCAAATAATATGAACAAAGGTGCTTTTACAATAGTTAGTATTGCCATCATCATTATCACAACATGCCCATCTCATCTTAATACTTGAAATAGGCCTCAATTCGTTAATGCCAACCTTTTTTATCCTGCGCCAGTGTAAATATTAGGTACCTACCTATTACCGCTTTTGACTATGGCGCGTTATCGATCAATCTAGCAGACTACTCGTACTTATATTGTTTGGTAATTTCAGGTTGGCGTTAATTACAAAGTACATAGTGTTTAAAATGTCAAGGATACGTTTCGACTATTTATTGGTATAATAACGATTATTGTATTTTAATGGATATATTGCATGTGATTAAATTGTCTTTCTAATGAGAAAACAAAACCCCTTGAATAACAAAATGTCAATCAAAAATATCATGTAATACTCGTAATAGAGCACTTTAATCTATTTCCAGTTAAGATGGGCGGTCCCTGAACTATAGATAACTCAATCGTATGGGTTTGTCGTGAAAAGTGCTTGCAATGCTCATTCTCCTGTTACATGGAGAAGGAGTGGTATGTTCCTCTTAATTAATTCCGAACATCCCGTTCACATACTGTAGCATAAAATAAAATACTTTTGTTTTATCCCAATACATACCTATAGTTGTTGTGTGAATTGCTAAATATGCTTACCACAATATACTAATTGAGCACAGACTTTTCGTAACTTTATGAATCAATTAAAATATCGGGTAAACCACAAAATTCTATATTTATAGTTATTATTTTACGCTCGCTCACTGCACGTTCAACATGATGGTATTTCAATATTCACTAGCAAAATTTGTCTAGTTCTAGGTAAATATGGGCTGTGATCGTAAATGTTTGAAAATAGTTTTCAGTCAGTAAACAGAGGTAGAAATCGTATTCAGCGAATGCCTACGTTAATGACTGGTGGCTGTTTACAACATTAATTATTACCGCGCTTTGAATACAGTTTTGGGTTGTTCGGAATTTGCATCAATAATGAACCTGCTAGCTATTATGTTGAACGAGGAAATGAACCCATTTGCGTATAATCTATACAAGTCCAACATATTAACAAGTAGCTAATGAGCCGTTTCGAAAATAAAGCTTTTAATCCGCAGCTAAAACTGATTAAATTACACGGACGTTTAAGTACTTGTAAGTGAGTAGTCAGTCATGGTAAATTGTCCGGAACCAAGATACAGACTACATTTAAAAATCGGTGTTGCGGGTATCAAAGTGGAACGTATGAGTAGGTACCATAGTATCACAACACAAACAATGTAGGTAAATCTTTAATTTGCCTATCGCGAGTATCAGACTTGTACTTGTTATATGTGCTTTTTTGGATACAGTCATCATTATGTTGTGAATAGTTGTAAAATTAAATACTGTTGTTGAAAATAAAAGCTTCCCTGCTACACTTTAGGATAACAATGTCAGCTCTGTGTTTCCTAGAGAACTAAATACATTGTGTTGAGTTTTGTGTAATAGCGCCACTGGCAATTTTCAAAGAAATTTAGCGCAAATCAGGTTCAATAAGCTCGTTTAAATTGTAGACTCCCGAAAGAGCTTTCGGCTATTCCGCTTTGAAGTACTCGTATATGAGGGTTTTGTTTTGCCAGTTTTGTTAATTTATATGTCTGTTAGGATTAAGCACACATTTCAGTATATTTCAATAGTTTTTCTTTACCTGACTTACAAGGGTATTTTTGAAAGAATACACACAAAGTTAAAAGATCTTGTACATGGATTTGGTATAAAGCAAGTATTCAAAGAAGCGCACTGTTGTATAAATAAATAATGTACTCATGTCAACTAATCCATCTTCGATTTACTTCTATTATTATCCAGTCCAAAAAAATAGTGATAGGGGTTTTATCGTGAAACAAATTTGACTCGTCCTCCGCTCAAAGGCGATAACAACACGCTGTAAGGGTCAGGCTTAATCAGGTAGGGCTCTTGAGGGTCCGGCTCCACCCTGTATTTGGACAACATCTGCGCGAGTGCGGCACGAATTTGTAACACCCCGTATCTTTTGCCTGGAAAATACAACTTCAGTGAGCGAGATTAATCACGCTACAAGAGACGGGTTCCGAAACAGAGTATACCGTAAGACTTTAAATTGTAAACTCGCACTCTTATTTTTATTCTTATGTCTGGCCAGCAAATATTCTAGGTTGGTAGGTGAGTGTATTGTTTTATTACAATTTCGCCAACAATGTAAGAATCGTATAAACCCTGAAATCTGTTCGCAACAATTTGGTCCGTGGAAACTGTTGGAATTCTATCCTGTTGGTTTGGAGGCAGACAGTTAAAACGAATTTTAGTGCCTACTTCAAAGGGTAAGCAAAATAATTTGGTAGGGAACTTATAAAGTAAAAAGAATTTTCCTTGAAATTATGATGTCAAAATTTGAAACGCTGGTTATACCTACTACAATAACGTTATCATTAGCAGGTCGTGATACCTTAATAAAGGCGAAATTATTTTAACGAAATTTTACTCACTTCTTGCCATTCAGACAAATACCTCTAGGCTAAACTTACCTATGCAAAAGTGTGGTCCATCGCCGAAAGGTAGGAAACTGAACTGCAAATTATCGGCTTCGGCGACATTGTACATTCTCTCCGGCCTCCACTCCTCGGGTTCGGGGAAGAGCTTCGAATCGTAATGAAGTGCCATGACATTGATGAATACGGGTGTGTCTTTCTCTACTGTGACGTCATCATTTAGCTTGTACGTCGCTGTACACTCTCTGTCCAAATAAGGTACGGGTGGATACTTTCGTAGCGTCTCTGGGAATTTCACGTTTAATTAACACACATTATTGTGATTTCTTACTTTTTACTACTTACCTAATATTTTTTTAATCTTTTGACTGAATTGTAAGGTTTTCAATAAATAATCTTTCTTTGAAAATAAAATAAAAAGTATATTTTTATAAGTTTTGAGAAGCAAATTAATTGTATCAAACTCGTTACAAGAAATAATACACAATAATAATATTTAACTTTTTTTACCTAGAATTACCGCAGTAAGATACTTCAGTTCTAATAAATCATCGTAGTCCAAAATTGTCTTTTCTTTTCGGTTTATTGCCTCACTGATTTCTTCAAAAAGTTTTTCCTGAAATTTTATTATTTATTTGACATGGGGAAAACATATGAAAATTTATAGTTTTAGAAAAGGTCACGTACAACATAATACATACAATATCATAAATTATTATGTTTAATATATTATTGTACAGCTGTGCCCAATAACTTACTCTACGATGTTTTAAGTACGGTGATCGTTATCTGTGGTTTGCTTACTGGACTGGTAAAGAAATTTGTCATTTTAGTATGGAATTTATGTCAAATATCTAAGCAAAATTACAGATGGATATGATTTTGAAACTGAACGTAAATGAGGCAACAAAAAATTCTTTTTTTGTTGCCTCATTTACGTTCAGTTCAAATTTCTTTACCAGTCCAGTAAGCAAACCACAGATAACGACTTCATTGTCTACACTGGCAGTAGGTACCTGTATTTCAGGGTTATGGGCCAACTCATGTAGGCAATAAGAAAGTATTGTAGAAGAAGTTTCAACCGATCCCAGGATGAATACAGCTGCTTGTGCCAGCATCAAATCATCAGCGTACTCTAAGATCAAACAGGAAAATTATAAATCAAATAAAGTAAGACTAAGACAGTTTTTCTTTCTCTTCGGATTTTCCGATACTGACCCAGTAAAAAAATCACTCTGAAAAATCTCTTATAATAAATAACCTGGAGTTTTAGCTTATCATTTGTGTATTCACATTCTTTATATTTAGAGTAAAAACGCTGTAAAATAAATGGTTTTCTAATGTAGGTAAATTCAATCCTCGCTGTACGTATGTGTATATTACGTAACTACCTATACATCAGTTTTTTAAAATTTCGAGTTTTACTACAGCAATAAAGAAAATCGTATACCTAATTGGGAATTTCATGTAGGTAAGTGTTTGATGCAAAACATCAAATAAAGTGAAATGGCACCAGTCGTAGTTAATTCACTTACGCGTTCCAGTTTCAGCTGGGAGTTTGAGATTTTCCTTCAATTTAAGCAGATGATTAACGAGATCCTTGTCATTGCTTCGGTTGGTTTGTTTGCGTTCTTTTACAACGTCCCAAAATAGTTTCTTGATGTAGTCCGTTGCGGGCTTTGAAAATAGCTGCAATCTGCAATGTTTGCAGTATTTACATTTTAGCCAAATAGTGATATTTTATGACGAAATAGCTCTTATATTTTTTTGAGTTGGTTGATTGCGTTGTTGTACTTATATGTTTTTCGTCTGCCCAAAAGCATATTGTGCAACTAAAAATATCTTAAAACATAGTACCTTAAAAGACCAGCCAAGGCAGGCGTAAAGAAAATGATGGTAAATTCGACGCCTCTCCAAAAAGTCCACCTTACCATATGGCTGGTGATGTACCAGAGGGGAGAGTTGACATCGTTCAGAGCACTAACTTTTATACCAAATACGGTAGATCCTACCGTATCCGAAGTGTACATTGAAAATAATTCCTGAAAGTAATACACACTCGTAGTTAGTAGATAAAACAATAGTCGTGTAAAGGGTAATTACGTAGGTCCTTACCTGTACCTGCTCATCCGCACAAAATTTATAAAGAGTAATTTTAAAGTGTCTAGGGAGTAGTCAGAGGAACGTTCAGATTTTGGCACATGTTTACACGTTAGGGGGCAGTTATTCCACGTGACCGCATTAAACTGGATTTCTACCGCTGTTCCTCTACCTATTAGAGTTCGTCTATAAATTTTCAAATAATACTACATGACCTGGATTAAAATTCATGACCTTCAACCAACTTCTACTCAACCATTCTTAACTTATTATCGTACAAACGTAAAATAACCGACCCCATCTAGTACATAGCAGACTTCATTTCATATAAACTTCAAGCCAACAGACTTTATTCCTACGAATATGTACCTAAATTAAAAATAAAGTGTTTGTCTTATTACAGAGAGGTGCATTTGCTCACCTTCAGGTTGACTGGTTTGTTATCGTTTATATGGTCTCTTTGTATTTTTTGAACTAACTCCATCGCGTTTCCATTCATTAGTTCAGTCACCATTTTCAGTCGCAGCGATGTAAACATTGGAGACAGTTCGTGTCTCATATTCGACCAAATTGGGTTCTGCAAGTTGGAAAAAATTATAAAAATCATTGAAGTTAATGAATTACAAAGCAGTAGATATAATACAAAGTAGTATACTAACAACGTAACTTACGTAACATTATATTAGCATTCAAAACATGGAGTACTTACAAAAAAGAAACTAGCATCTAGATACTTAGTTTTTGTCTTACAGATAAAACACCAAGATAAGTACGTTTTTAAAGTTGTTTGTGACTTTTAATAGGTATGTACTCATTGTATATCTTAACAAAGGTCGGCACATATCACTATATTTTCTCAACACAAAAGACATTATCGGGTAATGGTGGGTACCTACCTACTGCTTTTATTTTTTAACGAATTACGTTATGAATAGAAGCTCCGAACAAAAAAAGAAAGTTATACACATACTTTTACGGTGAACAGATTCAGAGCTCCCAAAGGGTCGGCTTCGTACGTAGACCGGATCTGTCTGTTTTGAAAGAAATCAAAGTCCTTCGTCAAGATCCTCCGAGCCAGCTCCGGTGTTTGCACTACGAGCGTCGGCTTCCATCCCAAAAACATTCCCACGTAGTCATTTGTAGGATATTTCTGTCTGAACTCAAGGAAGTATTCCCAAACACTTTTCCTCATAACAAACGAAAGATTCCCCAACAGAATGTTAGGCTCCGCGTAAGGAATTCCACGATTTCTCCAGTAGGCATAGTTCCGACGTATATACAAATAAAACAGAGAAACACCGATAACAATAAATCCTAGTAGCGACTGTATAAAGTTGAAATACATGTTTGCACTAACTCAGAGCACGGTGTAGTGAGTAGCGCTCGCTGTTCAAACATCGAACTAGCGATAGTATTATTAAAGGCCAAAAGATCATCTACTTGCAACAATCAATTTACGTATTACTGATACTGGTAGATTATGCAATTTTATCAATTTACCTACTTTTTAATTTGACATTCACTAGTTGCTATTCGGGAAAACTTGCTGGTTATCTGGTGTCTGAATCTGAGTTATAAGTACTCAATACAGCTTTTACTTGACGAGTCTATCTCTATTTTAATACCTACTACCGTATTGGTACAGCAAGTATCTTGGCCTAATTAGTTCCCTCCTAATAGTGGCACGTGAAGAGCTCGAGTATTTCTAATAATTGCCGGAGGTGCGCTAACGAGTTCACTAAACCATTAGTCGACTGGTCCTGTCATTCATACTTAACTATAGTACCCACCCTGATTTAGTTAATCCTAAAACATCTAATCGAAGGTCTCAGTTTTATTAATATCATTACTAAAATGTACCTGCACCCGACCAGTCTCTCTATCCAAAAGTTGCTTGGAGGAGATCGCTCCTGAGCGATAAAGTTGTCAATTCGTTGTTATTTAGATTTCTAGTATTTTGTTCAGTTCAATCTGATTTACGGAACACGTGCTCGAGTATTTAACTCGTACTTGTTCGATTATTTAACTTCATTACAAAATATATATCAACCATTGCTATATAGTTCAAAGTCCAAAGAACTGTATGGTTCATCATTCAGCTCCAATAACCGTCAAGTAGGCTGTTCTCTGCATGTTTCATCATCGCGAATTGAATAGACAGGAAATTAAGGTGTCGATTCTGGCGGCATTGCTTGTCAAAATGTCCAACAGAGTTTGCATAAACGATGCACAAACAGTCAGTAGTTTGTTTGTCCAAAATAAATATTTTAGTGTTATTGTACGTTATTTATTAATGAGCTACGAGCATGTTGTTGTTGTACATACCTACAACCTTACAGAACACATCTCAAATCATAAAACATACGTACCGCAATAAAATATCTTTATCAGAAAATTCAATCAACATGTTGTTTATTACTTAAAACACTATCCAACATAATACCTAGATTTTCCAGCGTGTTTATATTGAGGTTTATTAAGTGTAATTAAGTAAGCACCTATTTTTACTCTTTGAATTAATTTGTGCTGAACTTTATTTTTGTCTGATTCTCTTGCGATAGATCTCATTATTTTGTTTTATTTATTTAAATGATGCAAATGAGATGTATCGCGAGTGAAGCCGCTGGTAAAGGCTATAGTTAACATAACAGGCTCTGCAACGATATGGAACGGAAACACGTCTTGTCCGCAAGAGGACAGCGGGCCGTTCACGATGTCATCCACATGGAATGACGAGCTAGAAGTGGGGAAAAGGGTCCGGTAGGTATCCGGTGAATCGAGAAACATCGGTAACAATAAATTTCAGTTGCTAGTCGAATAGCAAACAAGTAGAGGCATCGTTCATGGCTTTGTCACATTACTGCCAAAAATGATGTAACAGTGTCTGCGCATGCAACATAAATAAAAGTCTTAGCGATTAATGGTGTAGCCACTAGGCTAAACCTTTAGGCGAAGGCTAGACTTTCACTATTAATACTCTGTCCATCAGTATTAAAAAATATCGTGTATTTGTTGATTGAAAAAATATTGTTAGTTAAAGTTGATGACTCCCAGGCCCAGGTCAAAAGTACCAAATGTAATGAGAGTGAATGAGGCGAAAGACGATGTCAGGGTCGTTGCAAGATGGTGGTGGAGCTGAAGATAAATGGTTTCTTCCTACCCTATGGGAAAGAGGCGTGATTTTATGTATAAATAAATGAATAAATATAAATATCCTTGGACATTTCACACAGCGTATATGTGTGAAGCAATAACATATTTCTAAATGTTATTGCTTCACACATACATACATATACATCATTATAAAACAGGTAGGTTACAAGAATATTGGATCGATACTAAGCGGTTATTACTTGGTTCCATAGATTTATACCTTGGTTCAACTTCGTTCAAAAACTTTTTCAATTTTCCGTCATTAAAAGTTCAAGCCTAGGTACCTTTATATTCCATCTTTTATAGGCAGCTTTGCATACTGATGACTTGACGATGTCCTAATTAGTAACTTTCTGTTCGATGCGAAAGTAAAGACATTCAACAGACTTTGTTTGTAGAGTTTATAGGAAAAGGTTTTCGATCTTATACGAAGTCTAGTATTACTGATTCTTCATCTACTTTGTAAATATGTACATACTTGTAATTATTAGGAAAATAAGCGCTCGTGGCGTAGTTTGCTTGTTGAAGTAAAGAGTTCTGGGAGTTCTGGGTGGTTATTCGCTATGACCCAACAAAACATAACGCGACAGAACGCGGCTCGTTACTGCGATATCGTATTATTTTTTGCGCGTGAATGCCTCGTTTTGTCGCGTTACGTTTTATTGGGTCATAGCGAAAACTACCCTGAGCGGTCAAAGTTTTGATGGTTGATCCCAGTGGCATTGGGTAACAACTAAGCTCTGTTCCGTGTTTCAAGGAGTTTAAAAAATATTATGAGGGCAGCCTAATAACCAACAAATAGAAAGAAAATTGAAAAGCCTAAAAAAATTAAAAGATTGCAGTAAGCACATTTATCAATGTCGCGCGCTCGAGTCGTAAATGGAAAATAGCCCAAAGTAGGTCGCTCAGCGAGATTCTGACCGGATTTTTATATTTTAATGGCAAATTTTGCACTGAACTGAACACGCCTGAGAGCTATCGATAAGAGCACTCGCCACCCACTCGAATGGAAATAATATCAGAAATAGCGAGCTTGTTACTTGAATACTTTTGTAATGTTTTGTTTATAGACAGGACAAAAGAGTTTAGAACTCTTGTACGGATCGGATTCATGTACAATGTACATTTTCCAAAACGTAAAGATGCGAACCCAAGACGCGACGTTCAGATCGTAAGCTGTGGTACTATAGGTACTCGTGGACTACACGGCTTCAATTAACAAATATCGTAATAAGTATAACATCACTTGGAGTAGGTAATGCTGAAATAAAGATTGAAAGTCACTTTGATGTCCCATTGTTGATAACCGACTATTTATGTACCTATGCATATTTTTATTTTATTTTAGAAGTGAAAACTTCCTGCGCCTTTGGTATTTTATGAGATGGGAATAAACAATTGAACTCGCGACGTAATTGTTCAAGTTTTCACTTCTGTCTCCTCCTCACTTCCTTCTCACTCCCGACTCCCGGAGCGCCACTGGTTTTTTTACCGATTATTCCATCAATGATGGACCGATTTTGAAAACTCTTTTTTGGTTTTCAAGACTATAGGTACTCCCGAGGTGACCCCATTCACACTTTTGAGGATCCAGTTCTCTTCGAAGACGCAGTTTTAATCTGAAAATAGAACTTAACACTACAGTAGGTACGTACTATCTCATGAAGTGTGTTTTCATGATGCATGTCTGCGTGGCTTTCGGATTATTCTCAGCACGATTTTAATCAGCGCATTGCACTAAAGTCTTCGACCTGGACTGGTCTAGACTGAATACCTATTGCAAATAATAAATCACATTTCATACGGCGACAATATGTTACGAAAATGCCCAATTTAAATGGCTAATGATATCACTTAGTTTAGCGTGCAGATATTTGTTTGGGTGCGCACAGTATCCTAAACAAATAGAGCGCTTCGCTCTCTAAACCATTCGCGCCATCGAATGTCATGTGCAATTCATTGTTTGATATTCCGACCAAGATAAGTACACCAGTTAGGCTGACAATTTATTGCCCAACTAACTGGCTTTAGGTTCCCCCTCTAAAGGGTGCAGACACAGCTTTACAATTATTTTGTATTCACTCAATTGAGGCCAAGAGTGTGTTTTAGGCGACCTAAATTCCATTATCTAATGGTTCTAATGATTTAATGGGTCTTTGTAATTTTTTAAAACTTTTTTTGTAAACTCTACGTTCTTTAGAGCTTGTGTTGTTATTTGGGCAATAATTGCCTGGATGTGTTGTTATGGAGTTCCGCTCAAAGTATGGTAATTTCCTCATATTCGAAATGAAAAGTAGGAGTGTTTACCTCGGGAGAAAGACCTTTTAATGCACTCGAACTATTGGTGCTCTCGCTACTGCGCACCTTGATTAACAATCTACTATTGTGTACCTATAGTACAGTTGAAAGTGACTCTTATATGCAAGAGATGGTTTAGTGCGAGAGCAGGAGCGAGAGCACCAATAGTTCGAGTGCATTAAAAGGGCTTTCTCTCATTACCCTTGTAGTCATGGTACATGGTGATGACGTTTAAAAGTAGTCCTCACCTAAATCACCTTCCTTAATAATTAAGATTTCAATAAAAAACGCAAGCAAATGCAACTGCTAGTTCAAGGTAGCGCTTTCGTACAAACAACTCTAGTAGGAACGCAGAAGATTTTGTTTGTGCTTTTTACCGATGCATATGCCTTATTATCATCTAGGACTCTAGGTGTATTTAGACGTTTGAAAACTAAATCGAAAAACGTACACCTAGAATAAGTAATTTCGTTATCAAAATATGCATTGTTGAATAATATGCATCGGTAAATAGCAGTTCCTATACCTATACCTACGTGCGATAAAATAATAATAAAGTTTATCTTTGTAGGTAAATTGTAAATGTGTCTCATAAAACCCAAAATTTATATTTCAATTTTGCAGTCCTATTTGCTTTTCTAAACTCCGTAGCCCGCCGCTTAGGACAAGGAACATCTGCCGCCAGTTGTTTGATAGTTTTATAAGTTAGAAACTGCGATGAGACTAAATGCCAACAATTTGTTTAAATATCTCATTAAAACTTTTAAAACTGACATGGATCAAAGTTAAAAGTGCCTTAGTATTTAGTTTCAACTCAAATTTGTAGAGGTAAATCCCCTGGCAAGTGAGCCTACTGTGAATGTATAATTTAGTACAAGAATGTTCTTTATTCAGCGTCCTTAGATAATTGTAAAAATGTTCGAAAACTGACTAAGCAACCTACTTACACCGATAGAGGTAAAAATTGAATTTTAAAGTTTGTTTTCGATTCGTTACCTCAACAGTGACTTGTCTATGGGAGTGTTTTGTCTGACGATAGGACCGTCGCGTCCGTTTGTTATTCCGACGATGTCCTCTGTTTTTGTTTTACTGGCAAATTGCATTAGAAGTACGAAATCATTAGGCTCCTTTATCGCGAGTTTGTTAACGGTACGGCTTTTTGTAGAAGATGCTTTGCATGAGAAAAGCCGAAAATTAGTCCTGAAAGTTGCCAATCTCAGCCTGAAACTGGAAGGGCTCTCAGAGGACTGGCCGATAAATGAAGCGATAAGGGTATTCGTTTGTAATAGATAATAAAGAACCTACATACCTCTTAAAAAGAACCCTGGCTTTCAAACTGCGCATAAGGCGTTTTAATTTAAAAAAACTTTTGTGGCCAAAATGATGGACGCACGAAAGTTTTTTATTGTGGTGGTATAGGTGGTTTTACATAAAAAAGTGAATTAAATGATTTACTTATTTAACTTTATTTAACTACACATATAATGCTTGTTGTGTTACGCACACTGAATCATTTTATTTAAAGAATATCAATAAAACACATTCGGCATAAGACGGAAACGGACGCACGTGGGTTTCGTCAAAGGTGATAGTTTCAATGTTTCAATATGCCAGTAAAACGAATATTTTATTAACGGCTGGGGTCCCGCAAACTTCACACGAACGAAACGCATGAATAAGATATCGGGTTACGTGACTCTTCGATATAAAGTGGAAGTAAAAAAATCGTAAAGCCGCTGTTTTTCTGTTTTCTGCTTTCATGAGTTTTATACCAACTGTATCAATGAGACGTACTGAATCTGTATACTAATATAAGTTCTATATGTAATGAACTATAGGTAGGTACCTATCGTTCGAATAAATTCGAAAATATAGTGAAAACAAAACTTCTCTTTTACCGAAGCGTTATAAAATATCTTCAATATATTTTGGGCAACTTGAAATATCCGATTTAAACCGGTTTCAGTAGCAGCTTACCATTAATCTTGCTAATTAGTAAAATTCGTTGAAAACGGAGGCCACTCACTAAATCCCTTTAGCCCACTGCATCAGTGTCGTAACTATATTTATTCTGTACCCGTTTGGTCCTGTTCAGTTTTCATTTTAATAAAGCTGTTTGGCAAATTTAACGTAAATTATTACGGTGTTAAGCGAAGCACCCTCTCAGTAAGGATTTTTTTTTCAGCTGTTTCATTTTATTTTTTCGTTTTAAGAAGTAACAAAATTATAAAACGGAATTTAAAGAATACTCAATTGAATCAATTACTATTCCATTGTAATGTGATCTTACCTGATATAAAAACCGTTCGAAATTCGAAATCACGAACCGGATAAAGTGCAGGAATTATTGAAGAAAAAAAAAACTGAATAATTTTACAGAACTCATAGATAAGTTCATAAGAGTTGGTGGCCAACTCTGGTGACTGAGTTTTTAGAACTCATTGCTATGTCACACCAACATGGAATCTGATTAAATGTTAAATCGCTTCAGTACCTACTCAACAGCTTGGATCTAGTCTGTAGTGCCATTGTCTATTTCCTCTCAGTGCTTATCGGATCTAAATAGCCGAGTCGAGCAGTTGAATACATTCGGAGTGCTTCCCGTCTTTCGTACCGAACTATTAATTATTAAAGCGATACTATAACCGGGTACAACCCGCAGACTACGTAGGTATTCGTACTAATTTATGAACAATTCGAGGAATAGGCAATGAGGAACCCTTGAGATTCCAGGCCATTAAAGCCAATGCTTTCTTGATTATTTATATTCACTGTTACCTTACTTAATTTCTACCGTGATTGCTGTTGTTTTATCATAACGTACTCGTACAACCGTCCTATTTTCATCCCGGAATAAACTTTAATTAAACAGGTGTTAGAATATTCCCTGGCATGGGTAAACAGGATAGCGCCCGGATAAGGCCTGCATGCCATACCCATACCATCCAACCCACATGTTCACACTTAGAGTTTGTTCTTCGCTAACTTCCCTACAGTTGACCTTACGGAGTTTGCAAATTACTCAGTCGTCGCGGTTAGAGCCTCAGCTTTTGTCAGGTACGAAAATTTGTACGAACTTCTACTTTGGATTTCAAAGGCCTGTATTCGTTTTGCTGTTAAGGGAATCGGTCAGCGGAAAATTTTAAGCTTTCTCGGCACTTATTATATTCAAGTCTTAAATTAGAAGTTAAGCCGTTATGTTTCAATCTAAACTTTCCAAATTTCAAATGGTTTTAAACATTTTGTTTAATTTGTCCATAAAAATGTTCTCGTAAGTATGTTAAAAGTTTATGTATCTCTTTAGTCTAGAATTCTAGATGTTGTGATTTTGCAGATTGTGTTGTGTTTCACATAAAACAAGCCATAAATAACGGGTCATAAAGCTCGCTAAAGTCACATAACGTTGAAAGTAAAACAAATGTTTATCGAAGAACAAATTCGATACGATTCGATACGTTTTACGTTTGGTTATGGCAGGTAATGATTCTGAGCCGTCCGCCCTCGCGAAGTAGTTATTGGACACTAAATCTGTTTATATTTCAATCAGGATAAAAGCTACATGCTTCGTTCCTTTACGATTGATGATAAAAAAGTATTTTATTTTACGTTTACTTATATTTTTATTTGTGGGAATATATGAGCTTTTGTGACACATTTCCTGGTAACAAGTTTTGAGATGGCTACTTACTCATAAATATTCGTCTTTTTTTTAACGTTCTGTATAAAAGTAGCTGCCTCTTAAATATACTAGGTACAAAAAAAATGAAATAAAACATTTTTCGTTAAACTTCATAACATAGAACATTTATTTAACTTCAGTAAACTGACTCTTATTAAAATTCAGTAAGTACTATACTGCCGGCATTTGGTAGAGCTAATTAATTTCACGCATTCAGTTTACTTAAAAAACACGAAAATTTTTGCAGAATGATGTACTTACCTAGTTCAATTAATGAGAGTTCCAAGAATAGGCTCTCCGTAAATGCTCGTATTAAAAAACTGGAGCTTTTTGTTTGCGCTCAAGAATGGCATTTTAATTATTTACGGGTACTTTTATAAACAAAAAATTCCGTAGTAATTGATACTCACCTATCAAAATGGTTATTAGATTTTTGTTTTATTTTGTAAAAAGGTTTATTAAAACACTCATTTCGAATAAGACAGTGATCGATCATTTTCTGTTGAAAATTTTGCTATTTTTTGTATAAACGAAATGGTGACTCAGAAAAGTACTTTGTAATGTATTGTTTTTAACTCAATAGCTCTACAAACTATACAAAAAAATCGATACCAGTATTGCTCAGATATAAATTCAGAAGCTTATAACTGTATATTTTTGGATCGTTCCGTCATCGATTTATTTTGTTACGAAGCATCTTTCATTTCGTTTCCGCTTTGAACTGTTTGAAAGAACCCTTGTTTTAGTTCACGGTCCAGAAAACTCAATAAAGAATTATTAGTTGCCTACTGTATGTTTAAGGGTAGAGCTCGGCTGTCCAAATAATATTACTGCGATTCAATATATTTCTGGGACGTCGAATCGAATTAATCATGTTTGATCCTGGGCGAGCAAACCGCCCTTCGAGTATTTGCTAGGTAAATTCAACACGCATTAGAGAGGTTTTGTAATGCTTAATAACTAAGTATAAAAATGCCCATCACTGAAGACAACAATAAAGAAGTATCTCATAAATAAGAATAAAACAAAATTCGTGTATAACTTTCATCTGAATACTTACCTATTTTTATTATAGGGATAGGTAATATTAAATAAATGAAAGGCGGATCGCCGTTTGCCCCAGGGAAGGAATAAAATGGGCCTTCGAAAATAAGATCGCTCCTTACAAGTATAGCTTTTATAGGTACTATCATTGAAATCGGGTGAAAATATAACCATTCTGCTGTATCTAGATCCTGTTTGTATCTTGTTTAAACAGGAATATTATATCCTGTTTAAACAAGATACGAACAGGATACGTGCTTGGAAGAAAATAAGTTAAAATTAAATTAAATTCTTTTTTTAAGACTTCATACATAGAAAAAAACGGGACTTCTTGAGTCTGAAGAATCATTACATGAAATGGTAGGCCTACCATGGTACTCTTTTAAAGTATATGGTAGGCCTTATAAAATGTTAAACATTTTGGTTTTTCGAGTATTAGCAGAAATTAAACAAATCCGTTGTATTTTCGTAAGCTTTTAAATTAAATTAAGTTTTTTTGTTTATTGAGTTCTTAGAAAGAATAACTGAGTTAAAATAATATAACTCATATTATTTTATTTTTAGGTTATCATGAGCGGTGAACTTTGGTTTAGGTAAAATTGAAGACAAAAAATATCTATACATATAGGGTACAAAATAGTAATAACGGTGCTAATGCCTTATCCCGAGGTGTGATGCAACGGCTCCGGTAATGAAACGGGCGGTGCGATCATTAACGGCGACAAAAATGTCTTTAATTAACAGGCTTTTACGTTTTCACCTCAACTGCTACTATGAAACTTTATATTTTTTTTAATTCCCTGAATAATGATATTTTTTTATCTGCCTTTTTACATTAAAAAATTATGTAAAAAAAAAATGGAGGAGATAAAATATAGGAAATATCGATATCCCTTACAACTTTCTGTTTGTTTTGTTCTGTTTCTCAATCTAAAGTTGTTTTGTTTCTTTTATGGTGTACAATTAAGAAATATTCTATTCTATTTTATTCTAAACTCGTAATTTGTACAAGTCCAATGACGGTTGATCATTAGATTATGTAGGTAAAATTAGCTCATGTGATCGGCAGATATCATTAATACGATCAGTTTTGCAATGGCAGCAATATTTTGAATTCGTTATGTTTTAATGACCTTACCGATAAAATATCTGAGTTAAGAAATAAAGGGAGAGTGTCGATTGCAACGAGATCGCCGGCTCAGTAATGAAGGCTGCGCGGTAATTACCGTCACAAAATGGAGCAGTGTTTGCAGCGGAAGCAGCCAAGCAATTAGTAAAATCTTGGCGCCACGCTTCGCTTGCAGTTGGCACTCTCTTTAGGACCAAGGACTAGTGTTAATTTCAGTCAAGACTGCTTTCTTCAACTTTACTTTGACATTTTATTGCTTGCTTTAAGAAATATATTTTTGTTAGCTGTCCATATTTTTATCATAAAACATATATTATGTCTCGGGATTATTTTAAACATAAATAAAAGGGATTTGATTACCTGGTTTAATTTAAATAGCTCTCTATCTGTGCAAATAAATTATATTGAATAGAATCCAACCTACTTAGGGCATTGTGTTTGCAGGAGAAGTCACGAATCGTGAAGTTAATCAGAACATCCCGCGGGCTACCCATTATATGGGCTACAAAAGAGTACCTACGAGAAACTTGCTGAATTAAGACTTAACGAGAGAATTTGATGACTGCCTGAAACAGACAGACAGAAAATTCAATTAATTACGGGATTGAAGATTTAGAAGTATGTTTAGTTTTTGATCACTTTATTGAATAGGTACTAGCTTACTCGCCCGCGGCTTATGGCTGGTGTAGGTACCTCAATTTTCGAAGTAACTTAGTCATGAAGGAGGGAATTGTACTATTTTTTAGAGCGAGTTACTAAATAGTACTATTTATTTACTTTCTTTTGGTAATAGGTGCAATATAATTAGCTTTTTTACACCAGCCATTTTGACTCTTACTTATTGTTATATATACGAAAGTGAGAGGATGTAAAGAAGTTTGTTACTCTTTCTCGCAAAAACTACTGAATGGATTTAGCTGAAACTGGAACATCAACACAGGCCACTTTCAATCCAAATCCGTTAACTAGTTTTTGTTTTAAAGAATAACAAATGTACATCCATACAAACGTTCGCGTTTATATTAGTGAGATTTCGGTAAATCCGCCATAATAATAATACAATTAAATATTCTTCTGCGATCTTGTTATTCCGTTTTGATCATCTGTGAATGGGTCTCGTGCCTATTCAGGGATTGTCAACAACAATATAATATATTCTGCGATCTTTTTATAAATTGGACGTTCTGTTTTTTTCGAACAGTGAACGTACAATCTCGCGTCCTTATTTAGTTTTAATTTTAGTATTTTATTCTACAGTTTTCTTAATATTTTTACAGATTAGAAATTATAAAAAACTTTAAGAAGAATAATCAAAAAAAAAATACGGAAAAATCAAATCACTTATCTACTTAACTATTTTTTATATTGACTAAATATCTAATAATAGGTTTATAGTATTTTGATTATTTCATGTCTCAATCTTCAAAGATAAGCCAATATTAGCAAAATAAACTATGAATTGTGTCCAAATCCGTCAGCGTACAATAATGACTTTGTGAGATTCCGAGCTTTGAATCCTTTTGAAGTTTGATTCTATTTGTAGGTAAGGCATTTACGTGAAGATTATAACCAGATAAGCTCTATTGAAAGCTTTCTAAGTATAATACCTAAGTTGGCCGTTAACTATTAGGCACTAAATATACCTTTTTATAACTGAATTAATTTGGAAACTATAGGGTATACAAATTTAAGGATAAATTACTTATCTACTATTTTATATTATTCGTCTTCCTTGGAATGTCCGAAATATTTCACTCGTGAGATTGTGTAAAGCCTGCACATTATATTGAATTCAAAAGCCAGAGCGTCCTTTCTAATTGTTCTCAATTTGTTATCTAGGCGGGCACGGTTCGAAACGGAGCACATATTCGAATGTTATCTGAATCGCACTATAGAATGTATGTAGAATGATGGAGGCACGTGTCAATAGCACGCAAGATGCTCAGATATTATAATTCGAGTGTGTATTGTGCAGGCATTTATTGAACCCGTGGAGGTATGCATATTTATTGCACTGAAAATTTGATAAATACTCGTACCATGCTCATTCTCATGCGATTATCCCTAGGTCGTTTTAGTATTAAATTGCCAGTAAAATAACTAGCAATTTCGTTAGAGTCCATTAGAAGCCTTCTAATCTTTAACTAGATAACCTTATTTCCCAAGAGTACTAATTGAAACACATTTTCAATTTGTAGCTAAAGTGGTCAGAAAAGGATTAGGATTTAGCTCATGAAAATTGAAACTTCGTTTTGAATTCAGTGATTTGAATAGTATAATAAAACGGGGTCTTTCATGCTTGTGGTGGTCAAGATCCGTTATCACATTATATCCGATTAGCTTTAATGTCATAAAAATAGAATAAGGTATTTGACGGTTGAGTACTAAACACAGCTTTTACGTTTGATTGGTTGTATAAATACGTCATAATGTAGTTTTTCGTCTGTCTGTAGGTTTTCAGCATCACCTTATCGTCCCCAGCAGCCCTACTGTAGTCGGTTTATAGGCACGTCGCACACAACTCACGTATCTAATCTCACCTTGTTTGCTGATTTACACACGAGTCTCGCCCATGTCTTTCATAAATTTCGAAAAACCGTGGCTTTAAAAGGCTTTCATATGCATGGTTTTCTATTATAAATTAATTAATTGTTTGGGTTAAAATACAATTTGTATTTGTGTGCGGTAGGTGTGCCATGTTTTATTACTTCAAATAACTTTTTCCACAAAAATAACGTCCCTACATACCTTCGTAAATACTTTTCCTCTTTGAAAAGAAAAGAAACATAACTTTAGTACTATTCTATGGTTAAAAATAATGGCTGGAGCTGAACTAAAGAAATAAAAGTTCAGATCAATTAAATAATATTTTATTATAATTAGCACACTATTTACAATTTACTTACAGTACTTACCTATACAGCTTATTTACAACTATATCATCCTAATCATAAATGGTAACTAAAAGTTTGATATAATATTATTTGAGTAAGTAGGTCTATTTACTTTCAAACATGAAATATTTTCATGATATCACATGAAGCTTTCTTGCAAGCATCTTGTAATTACACCACCGTATTGTGGTACTAGAGGCACCAGTTGCAATAAATGGGCTTCCTGTGTGAGCTTCGAAAGGAAGAAAAATATGTTCGTAGCTATTCGTTGGCTTTGCGAATATTTTAATTAAAATAACTAGGCCTGAGGGAAAAAGAAAGACAAATGTAGAAGGAACATTATTGCGTTTCTCGTTTCTCATATGCCGTTTGAAGCGCTCATTTGTGGTTTCGTATCTATTTCACCTCTGTGAAGAGGAACAAGAGATTGTTACGTCTATTGATCTCATAATAATGTTCAAGCTTTTAATAGAACTAAGCTTTTAGTAATTAATTACAATTTCTCTTCATAAGTCTTTCTATAAAAGCATTGCTAGGTATAGCTTCAACCAAAGTAATTAATATGGATGAACTGTTGGTTAGATAGGCTAGCTGGATGATTGATTCATAGCACGTGAAATCAGTATCAAGTTATAGTTTGCACAAATATAAGCAATTAAAGTTGGAAAAAGTTCTGTTTGTGGGTTGTGTTTGATCCTTTTCCAATGATAATTAAACAAGGTTTAGATCAATAATTTAGATGAAGTTATTTTATTGTCAAATGAACTTTATCTAGCACTTCGTAGTTAACAGATTAAGTGTGTCGGTTTTTTAAAGCTATGCTACGACTTGTTTAATATAAATTCACTTTTAATTTCACACTGATAGTTCAATGTTGCACAAAAGTATGATACAATTTTGCGTCTGACTGAACTTAGTTTAATTTTATGGATATCCCATCATTACTTTTATTAAATCTCGTGATTTATATTCCTACCTCCTGATAAAGTCGCCATATAGGTCAAAGAGGTTAATTGAGATTTTCATGGTGGCAAAAGCAATAGCAGTTGTATGATAATATGCAACTGAACGGCAATTCCATCCGAAGTAACCATTCGCGGCAGATCCCTTTTCAATAGAACTTAAATCGAGAGCTGTCGGCTCGTAAACCCCGACTGTTGAGAATTGTACCCCATTTTAGACAAAACCCTTCTGTTTATATCCTTGGAGATAAAATAAGCGAGCTACTTAAGATAGCTAGAACTATGAATATCGAGATACGAACTTTTGAGCATCATAAAATAGAAATATTTCTGTTACAGCTTTCTTAAGATCATTTCATTTTTTCTAGAGTCTATAAATCACCAAAGAACGTATGTACTCGTTTATAGAGTAAAATATTTTTTATCGTCGCGGGATGCATTTACAGTGAAATAATAAATAAATATCCTTTTGGGTAGGACGTGCTGACAGGTTAGAGTTTTCACGAACAAATCGAGTTCATCTATAATCATCCTTTTTGAAATTATAGCAAACAAAGGCTACAAATTTAATCACGGATTAGCGTTTGCTATTTCCTCCAAAAGCAAAAACTAACTCTTGATTTCTTGCGTATTGTTTTGGTGGTTTAAGACTCAGGCGGAAGCTTCAGTATGGACTCTGATGGTATTCAGAGTCATAATCAAGTATGAATCGTGTCACAAGCGGTAATTCATTATTCATAGAGAACTGTCAAAAAATCTAAACTTGAGCTTAGACACAAGTTTGAATGTAACATTTTTGTTGTTCTTTTGACTAACGTTGGCTATATTTTGCGGAGTGATTCAAGCTGTTAATCGTGGATTAATTGAACACAATCGTACAGTATATTTTTGATGTGATATTATTGGTTGTTCTTTCTGGTGCCCCCGCTGATGATCTTGAGTATCCGAACCGCGGGCGCTTCGAACGCTATCGAAATAGCAAAGGAAGCCAGGAATGCCATGACAGCGTAGCCGGCGTAGATGGCGATCTGAAAACAGAAATAGTTATTTATTTAATGAAATATACAATGAGGAAACAGATTACCTTGTGGATTACAAACAATAATTTTGACCTATCTCATCATTTGATTTTCAGGATGAAATACTAATTATATTACGATTAAAGTGTTTTCTTAATATTACAGATAGGTAATAAATTCATTGTCATCACAAATTTACTTGCAAATGCCTGTAAAATCAACCTTCGAGATCTAACGAGGGTCGTGTTGTATCTGCCCACTTTGACTTTACACTTCTGTCGTCGAACCTCCAGACTCCGGTAACGATGCTAACGAGGATACCACATTTCAAGTATAGCTTTGAGATATAATGTTTTTTTGTTTCGCTGAAATATATTTGTAAGAAACATTCTTAGAATGGAAGAGGGAGGATCTCATTGGCATAGACTCAAATTTACCTATTGGCTGGAAGATGTATGAATGGATTAATTAAAAAAGATTGACGTATTATGTAAATAATGTTATTTTGCACCAAAAAGTGTAGTATTGAAAAGAAACAAGATTGTTTATCTGTCAATATGCAAGAAAGTATTTAGAAAAGTGCTTCAAGGGTAAAGCCTTTTATCCAAATGAAGAGAATTTACTGAAAAGAACCAATGTCCATTAAGATGAATGGATAGCGGGAATCAGAACTACCTAAAACTTGTTCTCTTTTAGATCCAGAACGCATAAAGTTCTCTTTGCGAGAACTGAGCAGATTGTAGACTAGAGTAGAGCCACTCGGCTTCGGGCTTTCATTACGAACGCGACGCCTTTGATTGACGACCAAACTTCATAGCCATTGTGCAGTCTACTTAATCATCTCAGAGCCTTTATTAAGTCAGAAGTTCTAACATAGGAACAGCAGCTGAAAACTTTACCATCTATTGTATTGTTCAAGTCACTTGTACTATACTATCATACTACGCTACCCTTTGATGTTTATACACGCTTTCGTAACCAAAACAAAATAGGTCAAGTACGGGGTCAAAGAAAGGCGGATATTGGAAATCTGGACGAATATGAAGACGTCAAAAACCATCCCTCAGTCGACTTTTGTTGTTCGCTTGGAATAATACTGGTAGACATACTTTTTTAATACACTGGGTCCCTCATAAAGCTTTGTGTCCACACTTCAATTTCTTTTACTCTTTGACAAAGAAGCTTCCAAAGTAATGACGTCCATTTGATATTAAAAATGAGTTTTGGAGGAAAAATATCGTGTTAACTAACACGATATTTTTAGTATCGTGTTAACTAACACGATATTTTTAGTCTACAACATTATTAGCCTACCTACAGACCTACATATATACGTAATTCCAACTGCTCTGAGAACCATTCAATATTTTTACATACAAGCAAATATCCTTGAGAGATAGTGTAGGAAACTTTGTTTTATTGCTCTGTACGTTGGCATTGAGTAATGTGGATAAGTAGATACACTTGGAATGATCAGAAACTTCGGTTTATGTGAAGTGAATGTAGATCAAGGGTAAATGTCTTCGATGCCTACTTTGCAAGCCTACAGATAACTTGTAACACCGACTTGACATTTCAATTAAATTTATCAAACAAAGCTTTTGGAGACTCGTTAAATCAATATTCTAACCTTTGAGACTGACCTACAAGAAACGCAAGTAACGTCGAAAATATTGAGTCAAAGTAGAAAAATAAAAAATATTATGATATAATAAAAATATACACAAAGTTGAAGATCGAAAGTTTTAATTTTCAGGGACCTACTTGTGCCGTCTCAAATCAAAGTTTGAGGGACGTTTGAGAGTGTAGCAAAAAGGGAGATTGGCGTTTCCACTTTGCCCGTGAAATGTGAAAAATATTTCGGTCTATTGAATTTCAGAACAATAGTTTGTTTTGTGTTGTTTGGCTTGTAGGTAATGTTTGTTGGATGTGAGTTTTTGATGCGAGAAATGTTAGTTTTAGTAGCAGTTTACTGAGAATAAATAAGAACGAGTGAATTAATGCTTGTCTTATTGGCAACTAAAGGACAAAATCGTAAAGCCAAATATAATAGATGTTAACATTATAGGTCGTTCATTATCGTCAGTGAGGCGATAGTCCATTGCCTATTTCCATGTATTGTTTTTCCTCTAGCTCGTTTCGGCAAAATTTAGGTTAACAGTTTTTGCTGTCTCCACTTGAGAGTGACATGAAGATTGATGGAGGCAATAAGATGCTGTGGATCGGTACTTCGTTTAAATAACAATTTTATTTCCGGAGCAAATTATTCACAATCTGTCTAGCAAACGTTTTTAAAATAACTCGAAAGCTGCTGTAAAGTAGATAGACTGACCAAAGAGGATTGAAAAGATTAAGTAAAGTAGACAACTTAAGTCGGCATCAGACGCGGAACGCGCTTGACAGTACCTGTAGGTACGTTGTATCTACAGGATAAAATATGGACGAAAACTCAGCATTTGTTCCTATATTGTATGTAGCGTGTTGAGTTTTTGTTGTTACATAATGAGAATTTTTCAAGCGTTACTGAATAATATATCGATGGTCATTTTAGTTAATACGCCGCGTGGGACAATCCGAATCGATTTCCATTTAAATTAAATGCGTGTTGGGGTCCGTTGGTGTTACGAGTTGAAAATTTAATAGCTTTTTGTTCCTATTAATTATTTTTAGTAAATAACTAGTTTATGGTGCAAGCAATTAAGGTGATTGGCATGCTAGATGTTTAAGTACAAATCATAACGTGCCTACTTATCTATTACGTGATTTATCTTAAATTCGTTAATTTATAGTTTTGAAGTAGGTACATATGAAATTTTTAAATAAGCTTTAAGAAAAGAAAGATGCGAGATACCAGTTTTTAGGTTTCAAAAACTTCGAATCATAAGATATTGTTCAATGCAAACAATGCTTAGGAATAAGAAAAGGTTTTGTTTTTTTTAGTTAAAAGGATGAAGCTTGCAAAATGTATACCTATATTACAAACGTAAATACATTATAATAATAATAAGTAGTTTTTTATCCTTACCACAGTAGAGTTTTCCATGTGATAGGGTCCGTCGAGCAGGAAGGATGTGTACATCATGATGGTTGGATGTATGAGGTAGGCGCAGTATGTAAGTCGACTGAGAGGTAGGAATCCCCGGTATGATAGCGCAGAGTTGATGAGCCCTCCGTAGCCGCTGCAGCAAGATATCGCTACCCAGGCTACAGCTGCGCCCCAAGCTAGAACACATTTATAATTTACAGACGAGAACTTCTCTTTCACGTTAAAATATTGTCGAATTAGGTGATGTTTCGATTCATTCGGATCTTCATTTAGGTCATGAGGGGGGACTTGCGATACGGTCACTTCTTGCGGTTTCAACCCTTACTCAGATTAGAGTGAGCGCCGTATCGAAAGTAAAATCAAAGTATACCTAATGTCGAGTAAAACTTACGCTACTTTTTAAAGTGAAATAAAATGCACACATATCGTAGTGATAAAATATTCATCATACATGTCTCAGCAGTTTTCTAAGTAAGAAAAGCCAGTCAGCTCAAGGCTGATTAGTTAACACTTTTGGAGAATTTATTTCTTGTTGGACTCGGCTTTAAAAGCGGAAAAATATGAAGAGTTGAAAAAAAAATAAGAAGATTAAAAAATAAATGACGCGCGTCACGTTTAAGTATACATTTTTGTGACGGCTACGCAGAATTTATTTCAAGGCAGTTATTTTAGTTAAAATGTACAAGGTACGTAGCTAGCTATGGTATATATTTTGAAGTATTAGTGAATAAAGAAGGTCAGATATTTGAGTGAGTTTCATTTATCGTCTTTCATCGATTCAATAAAGCGACTTTCACCGACTGCTCACTTTAGCAAATAGTTCTACGATTCTTTGTTCCAGACCGATAGATTTTAGGTAAGGGATAACAATACTTCTCGCTAAGGGCCCTGCCGCAAGGAAAGGCAGTGTTCTGGAGATTAATCGAGCGTAGATTTGACCGTAGAGTAACATACCTTTTGGATTCTTTGGGCTCAGTTATGTTTTTCTATATTGCTATAGTCTTTCCAATCGTTTATTTAACTTTTGACAGATCACGCACATAAAGTTTTATAATCATTTTTGATACAATGTACTACAGGGAATACTGTACTGTCATGGACGAGATCCGCCCACTTAGAGATGTGTCATTCCAAATGAATGACCACAGGTTTTGAAATAAATCGATTATGATTATATTAAAACATACAATAAAATTATTGTGATTATTTTTATATCAAATCACGTTTATTATTTTGCATTAAAATGCCCTAAATGTCTCTGTTTTAATGCATAAATAATTTGCGTAATGAAAACAGTTCCATCGTACTCGTACTAGAAATGGGATCGAATTTATTCGCTGAAAATTAATAAATCTAAAATAATCGTATAGACTTACTGTAGTTGGTTCAAATAAAAAAACATGTGAATGAACTGCGGTACCTACTTATAATGAAAAGGTGCACAATATTGAAATTCATAGTAAATAATGAGTGTGTTAAATCGATTAAAACTTCTTCATGAATAAAATCGATCGATAAAATAAATCGAATCGGTAACGGGTTAGGGTATCACTATTTGAGTCAGTATTAGATCTGTCAAAAGTTAAATAAACGGTTGGAACGGGTATAGTTAACTTATTGTAAGTATAAGTATTTGAAAGAGTGTGATGTCTTTAGTATTACCTATTTTTACTATTTATTTACTTTAATAAATTATGGTTTTATATAACTAGCAAAAGAAAACAATTTTTGCCTGTTCTAAAAACATAAAAAAAATGTAAGTACCTATTAGGTAGTAATCGCAATGTTTTTTTTGTGTGTTTTACCTGTATGTCCAACGCTGATGTAGAAAGCAGTGGGCCACACTTCGAAGTATCCATTGACCATGCTGAAGATGAGACTGCCCATGATAGCCATCGCACTCGGCCAGCCCAAAGCAACTAGCCAGTAAGGCATCTTTATCTGGCACTTCGTTTGATGAAGGTACCAGCCGACCATCATGCCTGTAGAGAAATGTTTTCTTATTGTGTGTGGTTTATCTTTATAAACACAATACACATGACAGGGGTATAGACGCAATGTATCATGAGATGAATGATGTTTACGGACTTTTTATTTTATTTTTCTCAAATATTTACTAAAAGTATTCACTTAGACTGAAGCTATCACAGCTAGATACAATATCTAGGATGCAATGATTTTGCGGATTTTTCATAATAAAAACAGCTGGGATGTAGGTAGTTTTGTTCGATGTGTGGTGGATTTGGTGTTTTCCCTTTTTAATCAAGCTCGTAACGTTTTATAACCTTTCTGAAAGACGAAAATCTCGTTGCGAATCTTCCAAGATTGGAATTAGCCTTATCCGAAAGCAACTTTGTTAAATTAAATAATGTATTCTCGGTATGCCTAAGGCCGGTTTAACGAAATTGGATCGAGATAACCTAATCTATCTAGATTAGGATAATATATCTTTACAAGATCAAAACGTGCGAAACGCAAATAAATATCAACGATCAAATAAAACTTTTCCATTATTGTGAAATGGGTGAAACATTTACCACATCACCGACCAGAATAACAAGTTAGTAGTTAACCAACCTTAATAAAATTCCATCTAGCTTAATATACGAAATATTCGAGTTCTGGCTACGATTACTTTGTACAAGTCCTAAATAATGGCAAAGGGAATTTTTCGGTTGATTTGAGCAAGGAATTTGCCAAGTATTTGTTTTCGTGTGTTGGAATTTTAAATCAGGTAAAATTATCTGATAATTTTTTGTCATTGTTTTGTTTCATTTTGTTAGAATTCCGATTGTCTTTAAAAAAATGGTGCTAAAACATCAGTAGGTTGGTATTCAAAAACAAGTATTTGGAAAGAATAAGGTTCCACATAAAACGTTTTTATAAAGAACTTTTAACATTTGCGAAACCTTGAAATTTGAATGGAATTTTTTTGTGTTGTGGGACAAATCGATTGCCGCCGCCGGAAGTTATGAAATTGCGGCGCCTATTTGGTTTACCATCGGTTTTAAGAGCCGTTATTCGGTTTCATCATTTCATTTTGGATATAAAACAATAAACACTTTGTGCAACATGCATATTTACGAGCGTTAGCTGCATTATACGTGCAGCGTGGTTACTACGATTTCTTTGTGAATCCACACAGGTGCTACGCAAGACTTAACTACTGAGATTCGGCGTATTCGTGTCTGTAAAACAAAAATTAAATATCATCACGACTCAGGAAGCGGTAGACATATTCTTTTCGGATCTTTTAAGACCTATGAACCTATGATCCCTAAGGGGTAGTCAGAGGTAAGTCCAGATATAAAACTATTATTTTTCAACTTTTGTTTATTTTTTTCGGTGTTTGTTAACCAATTATTTTATAACTTTTTGATTTCTCATCTGACACAATCGTCGTTTCGCCTCATTTCTCTGTAGCACATTTGCGTTCCCTTTGGGCTCAAAAATACGATACGACGTTGTGTCGCGCTTCGACGTGGCATCATTTCACAATGCGACAATCTACGACGAGCAACGTAAAAATTTACGACGCCCGACACGACGTCGTTGGTAAGGTGCCGCGTGAATTGCCCTTGAAAAATTGAACGTATTTTAATAACAAATTAATGTGCCGACGAAAGAGCGCGTGAGTTTCTACGATACGACGTCTCGTCGTGCGTTGTGGTACGATACGATGTCCAGTCGTAAATTTTTCTCACAATATGACGTCGCATCATTATACGATGCCGCTTCGTACTACGACGTATTGTATTGTGTTTTTATATAAGAGCCCTTCGCAATACAGAAGGAACCGATAAAACGGGGTCTGAATTCACATGCATTACACACTATTCCAATTCGGAGGGCAACGCGTCTGAACGCGAGAGTTTCCGGCTCAACGACATCCTCATAAACTTAAATCGGGCTGTTTGCCCCGAATTCCAATGTAATGTTTATTTGAAGATATTAACATGATTTTCTTTTTTTTAAATACAGAAAAAAGCAAATTGCTGAATTTCATAGGATGTTTATTTTCTTTGTGACTTTAACCATCGTAATGGCTGTAAGGCCAGAAAGCTGGACACAGCTTGTCAATGGGGACATGCTCTCTTCTCTTTCTGTATGAGTATGAAAATTTTTTTTCAGATATGACTATCATAGTATTATTTTTCATATATACGATAATTCATAGAGGTAATTTTTCATAGCAACTGATTAACGACTTTTCTAATTCCAGTGGAATACCATGTTCACTACTTTTTTTGAATTAAAAAAAGTTTTGTTAGGTTGCAAGTATGCAATGCGGTTCAAATGGATTTTTTAGACTAAAATACTCACCAACCAAATAAGGACCGATCCTAGACCAAGGCTTGTCATAAAGCGGGTCGAACATTTCAAACGGCTCCTGAATCCGTGCCTTGTACTGATGCCACACTGAGATGTAGATGGTGGTGGCCCACGAGCTCAGCATTACGAAGCCCAGTGACGTCATCGCAAATTTAGGATGCCTGTGACAAAAATACATTTTCAGTGTTTTTTAATTGCATTCCTAAAATGAGAGACGGCATAGAACTGCAACCCGGCTTTAGTAGGTAATAATGAATATAACAAGTACTTACAGAAAACCCACTTCGCGAAAACATTCATTTAAATGGCGACTCTTACTACGACGCAACATAGTGCAATTTAGTTCGCACAAGCGCCTCGTGCTCATCGTCAAATCATGCTATCTCATTCTTCCAAAGTTATTTATTATAACTTTGTTACTGTTATGCGCGGAAGTACGGGCCACCCGCGTTTAGTCGGTAATCGCAAGTCGCTCGTAGACTGCGGTGTGGGACTGGCTGTGGCTCTCGAATTGAAGTTATTAGTTACTTAAACGCAGCTAGTTATTAGTTACTTTAAGTCAAATTAACGCATGTGATTGTTAAAATCATGTATGCGGAACCCATAATAAATTAGATGTTGCAACGAGCTATCCGTAAGTATATAGCTAAAATTTTAAAAATTCGTAGCACTCTCGTAGCAGTGGTGCTACGAGTACAAGCGATATAAATAACGAGCATTTTGCGTGTTTTATGTTTTTTTACGAAATGGTTAAAAGTTAGTAGGTATATGTAGTTCCTTCAGAGTATCAAACTGCAAATGTTTGGTACTTGAATATTTTTATGCTTATTACTTTACAAAATAGGTACTTCACTTGTTATTCATAGCAATTACAGTAAACGATAGTTATTTTATTCATGCGCATTACTGCTGTCTTTAAATGTAGCGCGGTAAAATGAAGTTGTACCGTTATTATCTTCAATGCTTTTATAAAGGTAGGGCATCTTTATCTTGGGACTTTAAAACCTTAACCAAGCCGGTTTTTTTCTACTTATTTAAGAATCAAAAAGAAACGATAGAACAGAAAGATGTTAATCTGCTTGGGAAAAAGTAGTTCAGAACTCGACTTAGTTACTTACAGGAACATATCTGGGATAAGTATTTAATTTGCTCAACACTGTCTTCGTTCTAAAACATTCTTAATTTTAGAAACTAGAGAAAACTTTTGTATACTCACTTAATAGAAATCAAAAGCAGTATGATCCCAACAACGTAGAACTGCGTATCATTGGCCATGTACCACGACCAGACCATGCACATGTCCTTTTGAGGGAACAAATTGTTGATGTACAGAAGATTTCTCCACCAGTACTTATCACAAGTGATTTGGTCATAAATAGCCGGTTCGAAAACTGTGTTATCGTGCGTCCAGCGTAAGGCAATTTCATTGAGGCCTATGACGAAAGCGTACGCTGGGGTAAGACGTACTATCCTATAGCTCAAAAGGACGAAGAAGTTCTTTATCACGTATAAGAAATCAGCTTTGCTATAGCATCGGTTTTTAGGCTTGTCGAGTAAATCTTCCTTGAAAGATTGTTGGCTGATGACGGAGACTGATAAAGCGGAGTTTGTGTACCCGTTGAGGTTTTTGTTGAGCGCTCGTTCGCTCTTCTTTATTGCTTTTTTATCTTCTGTTCGCAGGAAAAGGATGGTGACCAAGATACCACTGTGGACAAATATACTATAGAATTCAAATGTTTACCAAAATCTATTTGATCGATCACTTGATAAACCTACACTGTAGAATGTTCAACATAGATTTAATGTACTAATCTACATGCAAGATACAAATGGAGTGAAGCCTGTGATTTATCATGACAGTATAATTACAACAATAGAACTCAATTAACAAGCACTATTGTAAAATGCAAATGAAAACATTTATTTAGTATAATCCCTCTTAGTTCTTGAGAAAAGACAGTTAAAGTGCAAATGTCGATGGAGAAAAGTGGCAGTGAGCCAGGATTTACAGATTAGATTAAAGTGAACCGCAGGTTGGAAGAACTTTTGAATTGAGATAAAAAGCTTTCAGTGGTTAAACTACACTTTGTCTTTGGCTTGAAATACAATCAAGCAAAAAGACGAAGTGAAGATTGAAAACATGAAAAAGTGATAACTTTACTATGAATACATGCGCCAAACTAAGTTAACCATTTACAAGATTGATTCTGCCACCTATGACTTCTCTGTCTGAATTTTCCACTTCTTACAAAACTGAGTCAAATTAGTACGACAAACTTGAGCAAATACAGATTTCATTTTTTCTAATTATGATACTGTGTATAAAAGATGCAATTAGAACAATTTGTAAGAAATTATGAACGCACTTAGGCAAATTTCGTCAGATTGTATATAGTGATGAATGTCGACAGAATAATACGCTTATATTATACCCACAAGAAATGTATTTCGCAATGAACTAGCCAAGTAATTTTACTGCAAGTGGCATTTATATCTGAGCGCTTCCGTGCTTCGGAGGGTACGTTAAATTGTCGGTCCTGGCTTTAAAAGTCGTTAAGCCATGACGGAGGCCTTAGGGCGGCCTAAAAACTCCGTCACCAGAGTTGGCCACTTGCTCATACGAACTTACTTTTTAACAAAGTTTAATTCTTTGCGGTGAACACAGCACAACCTACAGAAAGTGCACTCATCCTTATTGAACCAATATTACCTATATAGTATTTGTCGTCGTAAAAACCTATGAAAAATTGAAAACAACTCACCTGATAACAAAGAATGTGTCGACGCAATAAGATGCGTTACCCACAGACTGGTAGAAGAAACTTCTCTCCGTCATGATTCTCATCACCTTGTTGTCGGCCACATAGAACACGGTCAAGTATGTGTGTACCATGATCACCCATATCACTGATATAAACCTAGAAACAAATGTTCATTGAACTATTAAGAAATACATGATACTCTTAAGTGTGTGCCATAGCGCCGAGGAATGAGCGGGAGAGCGAATAATGTTTTTACTCGTGAGTGAGAAGCGCAGAACGATAGACACGCAACATAATTTATAGCGAAAAAACAGTTTTTATTTAATTACAAGTTAATTAAACAAGCAATCGAAAAATTAAAAAACCAGAACTAAATAAATACTTCTAGGCTATTTGTCAAAACATAAAACCAACAAAAATAGCGTTCTGTTCCTGAGATAAATAGCAAACTGTGTGAAAAACATGTATTTTTCAAAAAAATATATGATCGAGAAAACTTTTACCAATCGTGTTTCTAAAAAACCAAGATAGAAGATAAAAGTTCAAAGTATCGTTTCCCTAAATATGAAGGACGTAGCTTTTACATATACTGAGATAAATAAGGATTTCGACGACTAATTTGCATATGACGCCCTCTTAAACAATAGCTCAAAACTTCAACAAAGAATCAAAGCTAAAAACAAAGATTTTCATATAAGTATTTGTAAAGTAATAAACCTTTGTGCTTCATAACTTTTTGTAAGAAGAACTTCAGCATAGTAACATTTAAAATATAAAAACTATGATTAGTCGTTTATACGCGTCTGTAGGAACACAGCTTTATAAACGAACTTAGGCTGTACATTCTATCGTTTAATTAATCGCGTGGATGCCGTCAAAGGTTGTGCACTAGAATCAATTTGATCACATATCAGTGACATGAATCAAATTGAACAGTAATTGAATTAATTTCCTGAAATGGAGCTATCGACGGGTGTCATCAAGTTACCCGTTACATAGATAGCGATCTAATATCAGTTTACACTTGATAAGGTCGTGGAGATTGAAAGTGAAAGTATAGTTATACGGTCAAGAAGTATCAAACAAGAAGCGCTCGTAGCGCTCCTGGCCTGCAACGTTTTTGATAGATTGTCAAAGTTAAGCGGTCTGAGCGGTCCCAGTTTGGATGGGTGACCACAAGTGGCGTTGACAGCTGATTGGTTTTGCTTCGGAAGGCACGTAAAATTGTCGGTCCGGGTTTTTCCGTCGACGCCTTCAGTCAATCTAAAAAAACCGTCATCAGAGTTACTAGCTCATACGACCGGACGAGTTCTGATGTCCATATGACGGGTTTTTCGCAGAATACCTACACTACAGACTTATTTTTATTTAGCACTTCTTGCGATGAAACTCAGACATTAAGGGCTACAAAAACCCGCTATCAACTACAGGAACTCTTCGCAAATGTCGTACGTTTTTGTGTTTATTTTTATCTCAGACGTCGCTTATGCCCTTGTCATATTTTTTCTTTATCTTTGGTGATATTACTTAACTCCACACATGACGACCCATAATCTAAGTAAGTAGGTACTTACTTGCCTTGATGATACGAGTACTTTGTAAATGTTAAATGTTTTTTTGGTGCATCAGTCATAAGCTGCGTTGAACGGATTACTGGTGCCTGTGCCTGGTGCCATATTGAGATGAAATAGGCTTGCCTTACTAAAAACATCCTCCTGTTTTAATTAGGCGTTTCATTAGGCAATATAAATAGCTGGGCAGTGAATGAGTTAATCTTAGGTTGATTTACCTATAGGTAATACTTTCTTTTACTTGTTTACTAACTTATATACATTTGCGATTACCTGTCATCCTATCTGACGAGCTCGCGTATTGGTACTGACATTACACTCACGTAATCTTTGTTTCTTGTTCTGTTTCTGACTTTTGTCTTGTGTCTTACCAAATTGTGCAAAATCAAATTACCTCATACAGAGTAAGTAAACACTACGTTTTATTACCTCATTCCATGAACGCAGGTGAGTGCGCCGTCGTTGGGCCGGTCTGTGCTGAGTATGGTGCGTCCGTTCGATAGCATGGAGAAAGATAGCAGAAGTTCTGACCACAAACCTTTAATACAAAAATATAGCATTTAGTTATTGTAATCTTTTTAAGACCATGGTAATTGGAGTGTTTAAAGGTCAAGAGGTGAGGCCTTTGCCCATATATATGCCATAAATTAAAAACTACTTAGTAGTCCTATAGGTTAATATTTGAATACTTATAACAACAAAGCAATATTAAAAGACAAAAGTAAATCAAACATACTTTAGTCAATAAATTAATTAGTTTATTCTAAATTTACCAAAAATTATATTAAGAAATCAGTTAAAAATCATTCCAAGATTTTCATCAAAACTGCTAGGTATTTAATCCTGCAAAAACAATTTATTTTAACGCTGAGATTTGTTCTACTTACCTAAAGTATTTTTATTGGCATTTGGATAAAGATTACTAGCAACGTCCCGCGGTTTTGCTTTTGTAGGAACAGTATGTATTTAAAATACTTTATTAGATTATACCACCGATCTAGGTTACATACAGCGGCTACCTTTTAAGAACAAAAATTAAGTAATATTTAAATCAAATAAAAAAACTTTATTTTGCTATTTTACAAAAACACAATCATTCATGAATAACAATAATATTATCCATTTCTTCTGATAAAACTTTTAATAATTATTATGCTCGTACCTATATGAGGAGATTTATCTCTACAATAACGGGAATCTTAATTCAAAGGCTTTCCCCAATCCTTATTTTATGAGTCTTGTCCCTTTTTGTTTCTTTTCTAATGCAGGATAAAGGGAGAGATAAAAACAAATAAGCTGCTAAGGCTGTGAATGCAAACAGTAGCCCCATAAAGCTCCAAACATTGTAGCTGGATGTATTGAAATCAAAACAAACTTATTGCATGTTATTTCCGTTGTATGCCACTATCCAATAAACCACGGATAAATCTGTGATAAATAAATACAAGCTTTACCTAAAACAGAGAATTTGAACCATGAACATCTAAGTACTTACCACACATAGGTAGGTATACCACATTCGTTAGACACAAAGGTATTATCCCTGTTGAATACTGTGTAAACCACAATCTATACGTAGTAGCTAAATGGGTATCTACCTACTACAAGAACCAGTAGGCAGTTACACTATACATACTTTTAGACGCACCCTTTACAACTCAATTAACTAAGTCAAGAAAGAAATAAAGATCCTACTTTATTTTTTTAGACTTAGGCACCTACTTACTTGTTTATTAGCATTGCGGACACTAATGCTTTAAAGATATCATTTTCGTGATTTAAGACTGAATTGCGAAAGTCATTGGATCAGAACTTCCTTTAATTAAGATCCATTCCAATTGTTTTATGGGCTTTCGTCTTTTAAAGTCGTTAAGAACGCGCCGACTCGCCCTAAATAAAGCGATAAATCAGTTCGATTGGACGAATCACGCAACCAATCAAATCGCGATAATATCAGTTCGACTAGCTATCAAAAGATGGCAGCACTCACGACGTCGACCGATTGCGTTGATTTATACACGGGGTCGACGCCCGTGCACCGACTCGTTTTTAGCGAGTTGACAGCCTGGTTGATATTTTCGTCGCATCAAGTACGTTCAATTTGGCCTAGTGGTCACAGCCCTTGATGTGAAATTTATGATGGCAAGCTCAAGTCTGTACGCGCCATGCGATCTTTTTGCACTCTTTTTTTTTTTTTTCTATTTGAACATAAAAATTGAGTTCCAGTTGACAAAAGATACACAAATTGAGACGTTGGTTGGTACCTACTTACCTATTACTGCCTCATAATTTATTGGAATAAAATAATATACAAATGGTACCTAGGTATAAAAAAGGTAAGTAAGTACCTATATTTTTTATTTTTTTTCGTAAACATTTTAAACAAGAATACAAGCGGGGTGGTGACAACGGCGCGCGGCGGGCGGGAGGGGGAGGTCCGCTTGGGGGCGCGCGCGCGTGAAATGTGCGATTATGAATAAATCTAACTTTCAAATTATTAACCGACTTCAAAAAGGAGGAGTTTCTCAATTCGCTTTATTTATTAGTATAAAAAAGGTAAGTAGGTAGGTATATTTTTAAATAAGTAGAATTGATACGTTGGTACCTACCTACTGCCTCATAATATAGTGGAATAAAATAATATACAAATGGTAGGTATAAAAAAGGTATATTTTTAAATAAGTAGGTAGGTAGTTAGGTAGGTACTTACTTATAAGTCGGCTTATTTGTATCGATCGATACAATGGTACCTATACGATCTCACGGATCGATACACATACCTACCTACATGCCGGATCGGATCGAAAGTTCATTTCGCACACATTCCCGAATGAGAATGAGAATGAATAAGAAGAAAACAGAATAGGTAGATTGTCTCGTCGAAAGAGCGGGATAGTGAATAATGGTTGTCGCGTATTTATGGAGATGTGCAGAGAAAAGTTGTAACAATATTCTTCACTGCCAAAGCATTTTCGTCTTTGTAGCCAATTAAATAAGATCTAACTAACACAACAAGTAATCACAATGATTTTAAAATTTTGATCCTATATCAACGCAGCTAAAGACGAAAATGCTTTGGCAGTAAATGGTGATCTTTGCTGCGCTTCTTCGCCTTATGCGCCGGCGCACCATAGACTACCTAGTCTATTTTGTCTTTGGCCGGCACTGTTGGCACTGAATAAATAATTATAATGTTTTTTTATATGTAAATTTCAAATTATTTTATAAGTTTTATTTTTATCATTATTTATTATTAAGTACTTATTTTTATCAACCTCTATCTCTGTCTACCCAGCTAGGTAGGTACTTACAAACAAATTTTATGATACCTATCGAAAGTTTAAATATTTCGAATAATTTTAAATTTCCCGCTTTCTATTTACGCACGGCATAAATGGGAAGCGGGACGAGACAGAGCGACACGTCCACACTCTGTGACGCCTCGGCGGGGAGTGAAAAGGCAGGGACCGAGCGGATTATCTGACTGAAAACTTTCTTTGACGTTTTTATTTTATTACAAGTTAACTAATCAACCAATCGACAAAATTGAATTCCAATTTCATAGTAATCATTCTAGAGTTTTTTACAAGACAAAAACCAAACCAAACTAATTTGTATTTCTTGAGATGAAACGCAATTAGTTCAGAAAACATGTAATTTTCAAAAAAATATATTATCGAGACAATTTACTCAAATCATGTTTTTAAAATGGCACAACGCAAGATAAAAGTTCAAAGTTTAATTTCTCCAAACATTATAAGGTGGTATCTTTCACGGATTTTTAGATCTAATACGATTCCAACCACATATTTGCTACCTACGGCCTCGAAGGTCTTTATGCGGCCTAAAAACTCAGACCCCAGAATTGGCTTCTTGCTGTAATTTTACTAGTTCAATTCCTGGGTGTTGGGAAGCATATTTTTAAAAATATATAAATGCAGTTTTTTTAATGAAGGAATGGTTCCTTTGAGTGACATTTTCTAGCTGAATTTTTAAAAGTTATACCAGGTGGCATTGCAAAACTACACCTGTATAATATTAGTAGGAAGTAAATAGGTCACACTCAAGTCACACGGTATAGTGCATACCCACTGAGATAATCTAATGTGCATCGTAGGTGTACTGTACACAAAGCCGTACATTGCAGTCAGTTTGCTAGTTTGCACACCGCTTGTCCCTAGCATCTGAACCGTAAACCGTACGATAAAAGACAAACAAGTAACACACAGAGTAAAAAATATTCTACAAAACATAGCAAAATGTTTTTAATTAAATTTCTAACAGCCTTTCATTTGTTTACATTGTTAATAGACTTTTTTAAAGGTTTTTGCAATGAAAATAAAGTGCTTTATTAACAAGAGCGCGAAGTTGATTATAAATTGAATATTTAGCTAATAGATGTTGTAAAATGTTGTATCGTTTTCCAGTAATCTCAATGTTTTGTATCTGTTTTTAACTAAACTCTTCATAGTCTTTTTTAAACTTTCGCGATCAGAACACATGATTAAAACATACATTTACGGGTATTTATCGCTATTTACCTTTATTTAATTAAAGACGGTCGCAGACGGTCTGCCCGCGACCACGGCTGGTGCAATCCAGTCGAAACGTCGGGATAAAATTAAAATTAAATAAAGGTAAATAGCGATAAATACCCGTAAATGTATGTTTTAATCATATAAACTCTTCATAACAATTTTACTTCTTTAAGTTTTTAAAAATGTTTAATAATTCAAAACGGGTACTTACCTAGTTAATTGAATAGAACCCCTAACATATTTTGTGAAAGACTTATTTTACGATATAACCCAGACTACAGAGTAGACCAGGAGGTGCCACTTAAAATATTTTTAAAGGTTTTATTATTTCACTTTGTCGGCGCGATCAATATTATCTACATGGCAAATTACAGTTTTCTAGTATCAATAGTCTCTGAGCAAAGCCGCGGACAGACGAACAAAAGGACGGAGGGACGAACTCACGAGCGGACGGACGGACATGGTGAAACTGGGCTCCTTGTTGACTAATGAATCCAAAAGACTAACTTTAAATCAACAAAAAAATATTTTATTATATTAGTAAGTAAGTACATTTTTAATATGTACCTACTCAAGTTGAATATTTAGGGTTATGTATATTCAGATTAATTTATTTGAGTGTTTAAATTTGATGAGCTTTCAGTAATTACTGACTGATTTTAAATTTACCATTTGGGTAAATAGTGCAATAAATAAAAATGTGTAGGTATTCGACAGCGCTGAACTAACTTACAAATTGGAAAAGTTTGGCAGACTGTATGATTGAAAACCGAATATTTGACCCAAATAGTTAAGATGATTGATTTATCAGGTAAAAGTTTGCTTTATTGTGTTTTGATTTATTTCTATTCTTTATCGTAAAAGCATTTTTGAATGTTATTACCGATTGATTTGCTCGATTTGTCCTAATAAATCGAATACTTACCTATTTGTGGTACGTACTATTTGAAGGGCAACACGAATCATGATAGTATCCCCAAGGGGAATTAGAATTATCTTAGATCTTTAATGCATCCAAAATCCTTTGAAGACTGCTAGGCTAATCAGAGGCAAGTCTAAACACACAATCATATGAGGGTGATATGCGTGAGCAAATTTTTCATAATATCTGTGTGAGCAGTAGTTACATCACACGCATGGTATTTTAGTTTAACATTGTAACAAATTGGTAATAGTTTCAAATAATTTTCCGCATTAATTAGTCACTCCAACATCCACGTGGGTAGGTACCTAAGGCACAGTATTATGTATAGGTACACGTACATTTTACATGAAAGCTATTTAATTAAATACTTGTCTATCTATATCTACCCAAAGTATCTACCTTTGAAAATTACTAAGGCGATAATTATTAGGGAGATAATATACGGTTAGTCCCCGGAAACCCTGTCAAACGATACAAAGGCGGTTGCGAGCATCAAATATTGTAGGATTTATTTACTTACTATTAATATATAGGTAGTTGTGTTGTCTTACCGCAAGTTTCCCGCCGAAGGTCCTTCTCCCCATTGTCTGTCGGCTTCTCATCACTCTGCACGTTGTTATTGTTCTGCAAATGTTACAAACTGTCAATAAAATAAACAAACAATAGATAATAACCATCGGCGCCTTATTTGGAAATCTCTCATGAGTCTTGGACAATAAGAGGTGCGTGTTGATTTGTCAATTCTACTGGTTCAGCTTTCATCAAATCAATAAGTTAAATTATTTTCAGAAAATACTTAAGTACCCAATATTTTTATACAATATGATCTTTGGTAATTAATTTGAACATAATTAAGCTATCCTTAACATAGATATTTTGATGGGCCTAACTAATTTTTTCTATGGAGTACTTTTAAGATATTTTACGTATCACTGGACCTCTTAACATGTAGTAATTTTTATAATATTAAAAACAAAAGTCAGCACAGGAATTTATCGTATTACGAGCCACATAAAAAATTACAAGAAGACAGAGAGTCCCTTTGTGATCAATTTTATACGAGATGGTAAAATTTTTTTTGGGTACGAAGTTTTGTATTTTAATACTTCGTTCTGTGACTGTAACGTCATCCGAAACGTGTAAGTAATTGATGATTTCAATACCTACGCGAATAAGTCCTTTATTGACTCTAACTAGGGTCATAAAAGCTCATGGGTCATGGTTTAGAGTACAACAAACAAACAACCCTCTTCATTAAGTATGATAAATGACAAGGGTCGTCGGCATAAAAACAAAATTCATTATAAAATTATCTCTCCATTATTGTTTATGAATTTACGACCCCAATTTTCCAGACTGTTTATAACTTCTGCATAATATGTTTAAAGAATTCAATGAATATTCCTCAGACTTTTATCATTTAGGTACTGTATTATTTGTGTTTTTTTTTAATTTAAGTACGTAAGTAATTTGACAAAGAACTACTTAAATAGAATTAACTGTATGTAAATTAACTGAATTACTTTCAGAACTAGATTTATCTTAATAATTTCACTCAAATACTGAGACCTCAGCTCTCAGTGTTGCTCAAATATTAAAATTAATGTAGAATAGGGTAGCGGTGGGGGCCCTAGATTGTAACAAATTCGTATTTTACATGTAAATCTTCTCATACGACTTAAATCTGACGCAAGAGGAACATTTTAATAAGAAGATTGTCTCTAAAGCGAAATTAGATTATTTCTTCCCATAACTGAAAAGTTTTAAATCCTGATAAAATAGAGGAAGAATTTCTATGTCTATTTACAATGTTTTCTCGAGTGTAATGTGAATTCGTGCCATTAATTGGAACAGAGAATCAGCAATGTCCACGACTTGCCAAGTGAAACAGTCACAAAACGAAGACAAAACCACAACAACGTGTCATGTTCGTTACAATAAAAATGAATAGCACGACTGGGAAAAGCCCGTTAGTTTTATTCAAAGGGCTTTCTAACTGATGGGGCTGACCGCGTGAAATGGCAGTGGGAACCTGCTAGCTTTTTCACAGCTAAAACTGTTTCAATTGACTTGCTTTGAAATTAAATAAACTTGTAATCGGTTTATTTCTTATGTCTTTGGAGTTATGAACAGGAAATTTCTCTCTTACGAAATTGAAGTCGGTTTCACAATTTTTTTAACTTTTTCAACTTGACTGAGAACGTTTTCAAGTTCAACAACAGCACACCCAAGCAAAGTTAAAGTTTAAGATATATACAGGCGTGAAAATCAATTACCTATTGTCGAAATTGCACCTGAATAAGGTTTTTTTCACAACAATGTTTCATCATTATGCAGTAAACATAAATCATCGTCTCATACATTAAACTCGTAGTACACACATGCCTTCGCTTCGTATTGGCATTGTGAAGCCCCAGTTAGTCGCTTTGCCGATTTTCAATTATTCGCGAATATTTACGTGATTTATCACTACGAAGCAAACGTTTTCAGAGAATTCCCTTTATTTGATAACACAATCACTTCCAAATTCCATTTTCCTGACATTCGTTATCCAGCGAAGTTAAATCTACCTATTGAAAATTAGAAGGGCGGTTTTTAACAAACAAGTACCTACGAGTATTCTGGGAAGTTGTTCTGGCGAAATAAATTAGTTTTAAGCACGCCCTTCTTCTCCATATAATTTGATTTATTTAAAGATGATTATGGAATATTTTGATAGTATAATTGATTGGAAGTTGGAGGCCTTTGCCCTGCAGTAGGTCATATTAGTGGGCTAAATTATTAATAATAATATAATTGATTGGTGTGTGTGAGTAAGTTGAGTGGTGATGTAATTATGTCAGTGCGTTTTTATTGCTACATAATAAGCATTGGTGCTTTTATTATTATTTTATTCATAAAATCAATCAACAAGTTAACATTATATCTTAAGTATCTTGATTTTATAAATTTATGAGCGAAAATAGTTAAAAACAAATACCAGGCGTGAGTAAAGGTAATCACGCCTCCCTCACACATTTACGTTTTTACCGTTTCAAACAAGATTACCCAGCAAATGAACCACATTACGTGAGGCTAAAAGGAAAACTCAATTCCTCCGGCAAACACTACAAAAAAATATTATGAAATGATTGGTTTATAACCCGAAGGTTCTTTATTTATTTCTTTAATTACTTAAAATTTTTAGAGATGTGCATTATGCAGTGCATCTGGCACTTTGTAGTTGTATATCGGTGTGGTGTGGTGTTGTTTAAGTATTTTTTCATGAAATCCGCTAATTTGAATCAAGATTTAAAATTATACATACACAAAATCACGCCTCTTTCCAATGGGGGTAGGCAGGGACCACGGATCTCCACTTGCTACGTCCATAATAATTATAAAATGAAATGAAATATGATCACGACTGTATTTCTAAGACGTGGTAGATTATCTTCTCAGATTTTGAGACATATTCAGCTCTTTTGAAGATGTTTAAGGAGGTAGACAGAGGTATGTCCAAATACATACTCGTATTTGGTGCATGTCCAGTCCACATTTTGCAGAAGTTAGCTTTCCATATTTCATCATAATTATTAAGCCAGTAAATAGTCACAACATCTCCGTTTCTTAAGATTTTTGATTATCATTTAAGTAAATAGGTTATTCAAATGTTTATTAACCATTAATTACAAGGACAAAATCGAATAATATAAGTAATAAGGAGTACCTATAGGAGATATTTACTTACGTAAGTAAACACACCTATCCTATATATTATGTTGATTCTTGTGTTTTGTCCTTTTACCTAATGGCTAAATACCTACACGTGTATTTAATTGATTTCCTTATTTACTTGTTTAACTACTTACTTATTGTTATCTCATGGACAATAGGTATGTAATTTGGCATCTACTCGTACATACTTGCTTATAGTTTTTTTTACTAATAGTAGGTAAATAATTAGGTTTCTGTAAATTTGAACGCATCGAAAAAAAAAAATACAGAACAATATCATACGGCTATAACTGTTTTTATCTAATAAATAATCACTACTTAATTCTTAAATATTATTTTTGATCAGTCAAGCCATGATTAGCTAAACAAAAATATGATATTGATACCCATATTGAAGTTCCATATTATATTATGGATATACGTAGAAACAGTCCTTTCCTAAAGATGATCCATTAGGGTGCTGTTATCGAACTAATCCATTACTGTCCCCGTTAATCCTTTCCTAAGTTCTGACATAAAACCTATAATATCGGATAGGTATAATACTATACTTGTTGTTTCTCAACTGCTTAAAGATAATTAATTAGATATTGTTTGCAAAGTAAAAAATACTTTTTGGCACAAAAGCGGACGATCTGTAGCTGTATCTGTTATGATAAATTATAACAATAGATTTGACTTATGCAGTAACTACTGTAGGTAATATCTAATGGGGTAGGTGCATTTTTTTTTCGTATAGTCTACTGAAGTTTGTTGATAGAAGACGAGATAAAGTCGCCAACAATAATATGTACTTATACATTTCATAATTTTTAGAATTATGTCACAGTATGGTTACTTTATTTTATTGAAAATGTATAGATGTACTTGTACCATTATGGCACAAGTTGATGCTTACGTAATTTCGGAACGTTTGGATGGTATATCTTTATAAAAAAAATTACTGTGACATTCTAAAAATTATGAAATGTATACATATTATTATTGACGACTGGTACGACATAAGTACGTGTTTACTATGTACATTACGAGTACATTCATGGCAATTTCAATTGACTAATTTTGTAAACAAGATTTTAATTTGGATTTGTTTCAGTGGTTCAGTTGTAAAAAAATCATATTTTTTATACAGGAAAACATTTACAACCGTGGAGTTGCGAGAGTTATATAGTATCTTATAAAAAAAAATTCGCTAAAAACCCGTCACCTCTAAATTGTAAAGTTGTTAGCTGCAATGTTTTTGTTAGTGCAGTGTTCATGGCACACCAGAGAATATTGTCGCGTACTTGGCTTTGCTGAAGTTTATGTTTGGCTTCTTGTGGAGGTAAGCTCGGTTATAGATTGCGTCTTGGGAGTGCAAGAAAGTCGTTTACAAAGTTATAGGGTAAACCCAGGATAGATGCCCCACTTTTTGAAAGAGCCTCGTAATTTTTAAACTATTAATTTTCCATAAATAATTCCTATGAATATAGCTAGTTCAATATTTTATCTTGCATTACGCGTTGTTTTTGTAGTCCTAATAATTACTGATTGTGCAGAAATTGAGTTTTCGCAAACCCTTTTTTTTGGGGATAGTTGCCTACCCATATGGATAGATGCCCCACTATGAAAATGCTAAGGAGGATAGATGCCCTATAGAATCAACATATGTAAAATACAATTTTTATTTGAGCATTCCTATAGAATAAATTTTCTGTCAGTCGAATTTGACTTTGTATTAGGTATCAGCTGTTCTGCAGTCCATAAAATGATTCCTGCCTTTCTTTTGTACTTTCGTGGCCTGGTTCACCTACAAACATTAGGTATTGTATACAAATATGAACATATAAGATTATTACTTATAAATGTATGCTACTAAGACAACAAAATGTTTCCGACGTATAATACAACATAATTATGTTTTTCAACAAACACTTCACATGTTTAGAGTATTAGGGGATAGATTTTCCTAAGGGCACCTATCCTCGAAAAATTTTGGGGCAACTATCCTTTTTGATACGGATAGGTGCCTTTCTAAATTTAAAACCTAACTAAATACAATAGAGTGGGTATCGACATCTAGGTATGTACTCAACGAACCAGAGTATTAACATAAAAAAAAAATTAAAAGAATTTATGACCACATTAAAAGTTATGCAACACTGAATACTCGTGTTTAAAACTTTGACGCGTTATCCTGCGTTCGCCGCGCAGATAATCGCACACACAAGAAAACCAAGTATACTCTGCTCAACTGCCTTTTGGGCCTGAGGAGTGTGGCACGTACGCTCCTAATTTAACCCATTAATTAGTATGTGCGATTTCGGGAAGTTGTGTTTTTTGAGAACGAGGCATCTATCCCATTGAGGCATCTATCCTGAGTTTACCCTACGTATACTTAAGTGAATCCCAGGTATCGCAAATATCCTACTGTTATATTAAATGCGAAAGTTTGTATGGATGGATGTTTGTTACTCTTTCACGCGAAAACTACTGAACGGATTTGGCTAAAACTTGGAATAGACATATACCTACTATATAGTTTATGAGTAGGAATAACACATACTTTTAATGAAGGTTTGCTAATTTCGGTCTTATGCATCTTAAATGTAGGTCTCGTTAGTTTTCAATGTCGTTGAACTAATATGATGAGAAATAAGTGGAATTTAATCAGTTTATATGCTAAAATTATCTATACAATACAGAAATCTACGAAGTCTTTGATATGAAATTCCTTTGAATAATTTGTAAACTGCTGCTTTCTGATAATACTTGTAGGAATTTTTAAACTGTAAACTGTAAATATTTTCGTCAACTGGTCAGAAAATCCCAGTGATAAGTTAAGAAGGATAGGAAGTACCAACAGGTTGCTTATGGTTCTCGTGGGCCAGCTCGAGGTCCTGCTCTGTGAGAATGCGGTGTCGCCGCTCCAAGAAGCCTTCGTATAGCGACGAGCACACCATCAGAACCAGCACCAGGATCACCGCAGAACTGTTGGACAAAACAAATAATGAATTATGATGTCTATAACAATCAGCAGGCCTAACATGCACAACGTCAGTTTCTCGAGACGAGAAACGAGTTATCTCGATACGTTAACATTTTTAATATGAGAAAATTTTCAATTTAATTGACTCTAGAAAAGTTACATTGCGCATGCTAGGGCCGTATCAGTGGGTAACTTAGGCAATAAAAGACAGGAATTATTTAAATTATCCAGACTTTTATTACAAACCCTAGCGAGATTGTGTCTAGATGATAATTACTCCTTAGGGCCTGTTTAATATCATAAATCCGTTATGCCTACGAGTATGAAATTAGCTTTATTATTTATGGAAATAGAGAAAGTTTAAATTTAAGTTATGTTATAAAATAATAGGAAATCCTGCTTAACCATCCCACAGCTTTTGTTGATTGTGAAAGTTTTAATACCTTAGTGGTAGGTAAATAGAGAACTACTATAGTATAATATACATAGTTAGACTTAGCAGGTTTTTATTTATAATTTAACTGAATTGAATACTTGTGTAGATATAACTATCATTATGTTTGTAGTTTCGTAGTACAATCCATCAGAACTTAGTATAGCCAAAGACGATTAATATCTAGAAGACAGACAAAGGCCATACACAAAATCGTAACCCTGATCCCGCAGTACCAGATAGCCTGGAAACTTTAAAACATCAATTTTATCCAAGAAATTTGAATACTTAGTAGTAGCAAAGACGATTAATATCTAGAAGACCGACAAAGGCCATACACAAAATCGTAACCCGATCCCGCAGTACCAGATAGCCTGAAAACTTTAAAACATCAATTTTATCCAAGAAATTTCAATACTTAGTAGTAGGTAGCAACAATATTCAATATTTAAACATTTTTAACTAGAAAGTAATTGAAATTTCTTGGATAAAATTGATGTTTTAGAGTTTTCAGGCTATTTTTTAGGGTTACGATTTTGTGTATGGCCTTTGTCTGTCTTCTAGATATTAATCGTCTTTGGTAGTAGGTAGCAACAATATTCATTATAAAAATTTTTTTAGGTAATTTTAACTAGAAAGTAATTGAAATTTCTCGGATAAAATTGATGTTTTAAAGTTTCCAGGCTATCTGGTACGGGTTACGATTTTGTGTATGGCCTTTTTTTGTCTTCTAGATATTAATCGTCTTTGGTATAGCTAAGGAAAATTGATTGTTCTATTTATAAAGCTTCTAATGAGTTTGAAGTTGATACTATGGATACTTATTCATAAAGATTTGTCAATTTAACATAGATTTAAAATATGTTTTTTTCTTGTCACTCTTATGTCTATCTCTTTTTATAAAGAGATAGACATAACGCCGCCCCCACCGAATAATATCGTAATCGACTATTACGATAGAAGTGCTTTTAATCGAAATAATTGTTGTAGAGGCCCAAATACACCTTGTCAATTTTTTTCAGCCGATTCGTACGAGTACTTTAGGATTTAGACATTTTGTAATGGATTTAACAATATTATTGTCCGGAAACTATAAGCACCTTTTTCCCTCGAATAACATCGTAACAGGTTAATACCGACAACGCATTGTCTTACTCTTTATAGTAAGCTGTCGTTACGTTCATATTCGGGTAGGACATAATCATCTTCATTTCGGTAATGTACGTTTACCATATTATTCCGGTATAAAAATGTTATTTTGTTTATTTGGCAACCGCAATAATTAGACCATTTTTATAGATGACAGCGTATAATTACTCACTTTTTAAAACGAATTAAGATTTAAGCATGTGGAATTTGCTCCCTGTATCTATGAAACAGATTACACAAACTGAAGAAACAGATTACAGAGATTAAACAGACTCTGAGCCTATTCATATGGTCTAGGGTAAAGCACCACGTTTCGAATCTATAAGTCATCACTGGTTGAATACCTTCGTCTTTAGTAGGCACTATGATATTTTGGACGAAAGGATGTAGCGAATTTTCCCGAATGCAGCCCATCCAAGTTGGATTCGACGACCTCTTGACTGACTGATTTCTCGAAGTTGGGCCTACCTAATGGACGGTTTGTCCTAGATACGTAGTATACGTATGCGTCAACAACTTCAAGAGCCGAATTCTCAACCATAACAGGAGTTTACTTATTATAGTTGTATTGCAGAAAGAGATATAAAAATAAATATTACTTTACTCTGATGCGCGGGGCAAAATAACAACAGATTAATTTTTGCCATGATTATCTATGCCCTTATAACTTTTGATTATGAAACTAAAAGACAAGGTTTTTATGAGACTGGCATAGTCAGAGTGAGGGTATGCCATTACCCTTATCATGCAGCATTCTGTAGGACAAGACAAGCAATGTAAAATTAGAAAACTGTGTGATATTAAAAAACTCCGACCATTTTCACAAGATGATTTACACAGCATCAGGAAACAATCATTACCCACGTTATGCGTTAGCATCTAATAGTAGTCTGTGCCCACGCATAATGGGACACTGTAGTACCTGGGACATTGTTAAGATTGTCTGGGAAACCATCCTCTCAGCTTAGCCGGCCATTCCCACAGAAAAGGCAATGTTCTATACGTGTGGGGCTGACTACGCCGCGGGTTTCCTATCGATGGCATGATATTAAATGCCAGGCCAGAAATATAGAATAGTAGCCAGGCTTGAAAGAAATGTAGCAGTGATTTTTACGATATTAATAATCTGGTATCTGGGAAAATTGTACAAAGGATACCTACCTACCCAAGGCAGAAAAATCAAATGTTGAACCCATGTAAAACCCATTAGGTATGTTGCATTTTTGAAATTACTTTACAAATATATCAGTTTCTCATTCTTCGTATAGAAACTGATATTATAATGATTGATTCTTCGAATTTGAAGCTGATAAAGATACTTACTGTAAATCAAAAGCGTGGGTGACGTTCCAAAAGTCATATTGAACCGATCGCTGCTGTGGGGGTTTTTTAACAGGTGTAAGTACGAGTGGCATATTACAATAAGTAAACCCCTCCATGACGATTTACTTTCGTTGTGTATGTGCCAGCTTTAAAGCTGCATATGCCTAAATTTACAAAACCCAGTGCTTGCTATATTAGAATATCAATAGACAGTCTAAATACCAATATAGACTATGAATAAGAGTATTTTTATTGTGAAATTGCTAAGTTTGCATTAGTACATAAATAAATAATTTCAAATACAATGTTTTTTTTATATTTGGACTAAATATAACGAAAAAACCATTTAATCTCCATATACATACGATGACGTTTTCATTAGGAGATTAATCGGTATCGGATATTACACTAAACAAACTTAATGCACTTGCCATGGAAAATGAACGTAATCTAGTTTTACGATATTTGTTACAACATATTTGAACACCGAATACTATGGTAACATTACAATACCGAAACAGTCAATATCGCATTTTTGTAGTCAACAATATCGCGATTGACTATTACTATGCAGGTCACGTCAACGATTTCCACGAATAAAATGGTATTGTTATATTACAGTAAAAAAATGTGTTTTCAATTCTGGTAATATTTATTTTAACAATATCTTCGTTATGGTAAATTATTGATTTTTTTCTGTAATATCATATTATTTGTGATAATTTAAGCTATGTTTTGGTATATAAACGATCTTCCTATGTTAACTAACTGAAAAGTTATAGACCAAAAACGGTTTTTTAATTCTCCTGTAAAATTTGTATTTTTCGATTGCGATTTTATTCGGTGGGGACGGCGTTTAGAGTTTTTATATCCGTTTTAGCTTTTATAGGTTTACTGAACCAATATGCATAAGGGTTTGGTTAGAGTTTGGTACATTCTTGGAGTTAAACGCCTTTTTCATCAAGCTAGTGTTATTTTTCCATTCGAAATTTAAATTAATCTGGTGTACTTTGTAGGTGAACCACGGGCAAGGACTGCTATCTACTAACCAAATTAAAATCAACCTTGCCATATTTTTTTTTCCAAAAATATCTAACCTTTCTAAGGGTCTATTTATCCAAAGGCAGAAGTTAATAATTTTATAAAACAGTTTTCCTCAATTTTATTAATTTAGGACAAGCTGTGGGCCATAATATCATCACAATGGAGATTCTTACGGAGAACGACTATTTTTCGGAATCGAACATAAACATACGATCCAATGATTAAAAATTACTTTTAGATTTCTATTAAGAAAAAAAATTATGAATTGAATTATGAAAAAAATATCGTTAATGAGTTTTAATCGGTTTGTCATTACCATTTTGAATGACCTAGGTCTTGAAGAACTTTTAAATAGTGTCGTAGTTCGTTACCTACAATAAATAAAATTTATTCGGTGATTTAGAACTGATATACAAAAACCAAAGTAGCAGAACAAAGACCAACATAACTTCCAGACAAAGTCAGGAGCATAAGCTTGTTATCAATGATGTAGTTAAAGCAATAAATCAAGCCGAATGTGTGAAACAATTTGATTGCCGCCAGCGTATTTGCGCGGCGTTTCAGCGCCATCGAATAGGTTAATTATACCAACAGTGCAACGAACTTATACATTTGTATCCTTATTTATCAGTCCGTAGAGCCGTGTTGGCCGAGTGGTCATTTTACGATTTAAAAGATTAAATACAGGTACTTTTAATACGAGCTCTAAACGGCGAAGGAAAACATTGTGAGGAAACCAGCGGCTTAGTCAGCCCCACACGGTTTGACTATTGTCTTTCCTGTGGATATGGCCGGCTAAGCTGAAAGGAGGGTTTTGGTGCTGGGCACGCCTTTTTCATCTCAACAAAGTTCCAGGCACTAATAGTGTCCCGTTAAGTCTAGGCGAAAATTGCCTTCTGTTCTGACACTGTTTATGTCATCTAGTAAAGATGTAAAGGCCTAAGTTATCTATGCCCACTAAATTTGTACAAAATCCTTTACATACAGAGAAAAACCCATTCGACAGTAACAAATGCAGCGTTAATGATAAACTAAAACATTAGGAATTCTAAAGAGATTAGTATGTTGCTTGGCGGCGTTTATTGCTTATACACTAAGTAAATTAGTTTGTTCAGAGCTTTCGTGGCTCTCAGCAGGTAAGAACTTTTCAACATATAATTAGCAATTAATTTTAGAATGAAACGAGTTTCATATCTATAGCGAACTTATCCCTAGGCTTCTGGGGGCGAAATTAAGGGTAGATTGCCAAATATTAGCAATCAGACCAAAGCCAACATTAGACTGTAATGAGTTATGAGTTGGTATCATTTCTGTCTAATGATGAATAAATACCTACAAATTGTGTCTTTTTGCTAATTGTTTAGATTCTTATTTATTGTTTTCAGGCTATGTTTGTTTTAGTAATATAATACCATATATACACTGAAAGAGCACAGTAACTACCGCTTATAGGAATCAATAAGCGCTCTCAAATAAGCTGAACAACTCATAAATTATGGAAATTAAGACAAAGAGCTGCTCCGGTGCCTGTGAAACCTATCCGACTGTTCAAAATCCCAGCTCAGCTTTATTCCCATAGGTGAGTGCCTACTCAGCCTTTCTATTTGCTGAGTTTCAAAGTGCCTTATAACTTGTAAAAAGCTGTAAGAGTGCTTCCTTGTAAGTAAGTATTCAAATTCTAATAAAATTTATTCTTTGTTTTTGTGTCAAATAATCTCTGGCGAGATGCGAAAGCGATGTCATGTGAGTTTTTTCTCGATTCTAAAAAATTTAGAGTAATTTCTTTTCAATAGACAAATATTGCCTGGCGAAAATTTAAAAAACTATTCCTTGGTGTTGATAATAAATACTTAATGTAGTCGCGCTTAAAACTTGAATAATTTGGTGTTGAATCAATCAGCTGAATAAAAGCAACGGTTCGCGCAATGATTGGCACAAATCATAACAGTGGTTGGTCACGGCTGGCCGCCAGATACGGCCAGGCGCGCCATTACTCACGACTCCATCAGCTGTCGTGTCATGTGTGACCGCATTCACGCTGGGAATCAATGCGAATGGATCAATGCTTAATCGACTGAATAGCTTCTGCCAGAATTGTTCGCGCGTAGGTCAGTGGGGAAACCTCTTCGCACAAAAGTACCTCTTCAGACTACAGTACAGACATTAAACAACCAGTCTTATTGTAAGCCGTCTTATTCACGTAGGTATTGACTGTTAAATTCTGCAAAATATAGGCATGTATCAATACCAAATATGTAAAAGTCAATCTTAAGATAGGTAACCGTATTGGACATATACCTCTAGGTAACATTTTTTTTTTAAAGGAAAGACAGTCGTGATCGTTTTCATTTCATTTTATTTTTCTTATTCGAATTCCTTGACAGACTGTTATAGGCATGTTTCGCACTACCTATATCAAGATATTTTTGTTGATTAGAACACAGCAGATAGGTAGGTACACAGGTAGAAAAGCAAATAAATGCAGGCCATTATGCCTAGTTTGGCAGATAGGTAAAAGATTTGTAACCTGCGCAGCCCGCATCATAGTACTTACAAAAAATAACAAACTACGAAAAAGTAACAAGGTTTAAAGGTACAAATTAAGTTAAGGAGAACGTGTTAATAAAGTTAAATATTTAAGCAATGACCCTCACATAACTAGTTATAATGCTCTAATAGGTAGATAGTTTGGTTATTTTCCTACGAGTTTCAAAATTATTTGAAAGACCTTGCCAACTGTACGTTCATTTGATATTTTAAGCAATTATATTTGGACTCGTGTAGAAAATTAGATGATAAATGATTTAAGGGCATTCATTTTCAATACCTTTTTAAGATCTTATCTCATTTGTAAAGTAAGAGTAGTTTTTATAAGCTGAAGCACGCAAACGGTTAGTAATGCCACTGGCGATAACTTATCGATTTTGTCTCGTAAAAAGTCGCATCTATTAAGAACGTTTAGGTACGTTTAGGTATTCTATGAGTAACTTAATGATGACAAATGCCTTATCAAAGTTTAGTGATAAATCCGCAATAGAAAGCTTCATAGCTAGTGGTATCCTCGTTAAACCGTGATTTAATTATTCGGTAACATATAAAGTTTGTTCAGCTTTGTTTGAGCACCGCATGGTCCGGATATCTTTAGCGTTCAGTTTGACCTCAGATAGCATGTTTCGGATACCTGACTCCGCTATTAACTTCACTTATCTAGGTTAAGAGCTTACCTAAGCACTGCCCCAACCAAGAGTTTGTTGGTGATGCTAACGAGCTCGCTTCGTGCTGTGGTTTGGCACGAATGCTTGATTACTGATGATTCAGAACTAACACCAGTTAAACATTGCTACATATACAATGTAAGCACAACAAATTATTGTTACCTTTTGTTGTTATGCCTAGATGGTGTGAAAACATCACCGACCACTTATATTCTCGTTTAAAGAACTAACAAGTTCTATTATCTTCTTGCCTAAAATAACGTCGAACTTGACTGACTGATTCAATATTTGACAGAGTATTTAAAATGTTCAATCAATATAATTTAATATTATTATTGCGTTAGAGTCAAGTGAAATTCTATCCAAGATATCCAAGGTATATGATAGTATCACTGCCCTTCGAAGGACCACTTAATTATAAGTAAAAATATAAATATCAGACAGAGCTTTTTCTTTAGAATATAAAAAATGAGTTCAACTAACCCGGAACTAGATCTAAATAATATCAAACTAGATAAACAATACTAATGTAATACAAACATAAGTCATGCTTATGACACAATTCATCTTTCACGTAAATCCTCAATACATCTTGCGTGTGGCATTTCGTGGTGTCGCGCAATCCGTTATCGATTTTATAAATATATTATCTGTTATGACTGTTAAATAAATATTGGTTGAAATTTATGTCACTTAAAATCTCTAAATGACGTCATTTCATAGTGAATTCTCTGTGGGGCATTGTTTAGAAAAATTAAGACGAAATTTTAGACAGATAACGGACGTAGAATGATTGGCTTGAAGATTCAGACGGATTGGATGGAATAAACTTATAAGCTGCTTTATTTTTAAATTTAAAATACATGGTAGAGGTAGCACTTAGCCGACGTCTACCTGATGCATGCCTTCCTCAAGGTGGGTGGGGATTCAGTGAAGTTTCGAACTAAGAACTGCAATTTGTTTATTTAGTTTCTCTAGGGAGCTTAACCTTTCCACCTACGGATTTATGTCAGCTAGCAGGATATTCGCGATTTTATTTACGTAGAACCTAACTGAATTTCAGAAACAAATACAAGATTTATACGGTTTAGATTATGTTCAGTACAATAGACAGTCAGAATTACCTACTATAAGTTATATACCAACGCCCTTAAACCAACTTAAAGATACTGTGTAAAGAGAAGCATGTGACCTTGCTACGTTATGTAACATGGTAGAGATTGAACAGATTAAATATTACACTAAGAATTTCTGAGCAAGCCTTTGAAGTTAATAGGACAATTTCTTTCCTAACCGCTTTTAAGCACTACTTACGATGTCATGTCAAAGACATTTGCCCTTGATAGAGGTTGACTCAGGCTACGAGTACTGAGTTGTTCCCGGGACGTGCCCGAACAAAGCTGTGTTATCTCACTTGGCAGACATTATTTAGTTAATAAACAGTCAATAATTGTAAGCTGTTGGAACCCAGACATTATAAATTAAAGATTAGGTCTAGATATTAATTAAGCTAACTTGTCCTAGCTACTTATCACTCTACGAGTACATGAGTTCATCCAGTTCTCTGCTGAGACAGTTTGAATGTTCATGAACAATTGCACACGGGTTAGGTCAATCAACATAAAAGAAGAAGGAGTAACAATTTATTTTATTATGACTTACCCGAGTATGTGCACTTTGGGATCTGCGTACAGGTTGTAGTCTCCAGGCACTCGGCGAATGCTATTGATCTTCACAGACGCAGCGAGACCGGCGGCCGAAGCAGACGCGTGCGCCTCTGTCTCTGCGACCCGAAGCAACTCAGCCATGTCTCGCTTCTCACAGGCCGCTGGCACGCACTGCCCGATCGTCATCAACCTGCTCTACAACACAAAAACAACGAAGTGCATCAAAATAGAAGACAGACAGAATTTACATTGACTTATCTATTCAGAGTAGCTAACTTGGCGAAACGAATTAACCAAATCTAAACACAATTTCAAATTGAGTTTCGTACCTATAACAAAACGAAACTAATAACATTAACAGCTTCCTCAATAAAATACCATTTGGTTCGCAATATTTAACCTATAGATCGCAAGTTATTATCTTTAGAAACAATAAGGCTCTACGGACTTGACATGATTTTATGGAAACACTCATAAGGGATAAGGAATACTCATCCGAAACAGGCAAACTACCATTGTTATTTGCAAAGGATGATTTCCTTCGTTTGATGGCCTCTTAGTGATATTATTACAAAGGAAAAATGGTCAATCTTTATCAAAACTTGCAATCGAATTGACTTTTGTAATAATTGTGGTCATATTTCTCTCTGAAACTTTATGGATAAAATAAAGTGGTAAAAATGCAAAGTTGTTGACAAAAAATGGTTCAATTTATCTCTGTTATTTTATTGTTAATGAAGTCGTTAAATTCAGACAGTAGGTACAATTTATATGTCTGATCAGGTCACGGTACTATGAGCCATGTCTTTACAACCCAGTGGTCAATAAGTTGGATTGCGTTAACTATGACTTGGTTATAATGTGATTATTTCAAATTTTTTGAATAAAAAGAAACCAATTCATCAAAGCCTCCATACACAAATCTAAATACATTAAAATACCTACCGCCATCAATTTGTGTCCCTTCCCTTTTCTAATAAATCTCCTTTCGCTTGCCTTTAAGGTCCGTCGTCCATAATAAATCATCGAATCTCAGTCATTTTGTAATTGTGAAAAAATTGAGGCCATTATCAGAAAGTTGTTTACATCTATAAAATAGACAGACTGTTTTTAAGCAGAATGTTATTTGATATTTTTAAAATGGTTACAGTTTAAACAAATTGTTTTTGGGGCAACACAATTTTCCGGATTTAATCTACTACCTGATGGTTGATGGTTACCTGAATACGTAGATGGTTACTGGTAAATGGTTGTGATTATCACAAGGAAAAAGTGTATTTCAGGCTACTAAACGTTCTTAAATGCCCCTAATTTTTCCAAATTCTTTCTTGCCAAGCTGAGTTTTAAACATGCCTACTTTATATAAATAGTTGGCAATGTTGCAACCAGATGAAGCTGGAATTTTCAGTTAAACCGACGTAGTAAAAACATGGGACATTTAGGAGCACCTAGAAAAAGTAGGACCATAAATGGTTTAGTTTTTTATTACAGTCGGCGTGGAACAGACAAGTGGAATGGAAGTGAGTTTATCGACTGTTATGGGAAAACTTGCACGGCACAGTCCGTGTTATAACTTTTATATTAAACTCTGCTGGCATAGAGGAGTATTAACTTCACAAATAAACTGGTGAATGATGGAGTGCAATGTGAAAACAATATTTGCAACAGGATAATGAACAGTAAACAAGATACCTTTGCTGACGCTACAGAGTTTTCCCCAGAGTGGCATCGCATTTCGTTTACATTTCCTCATGGCTCCAACAAGTTAAGTGGTATGATAAAATATTGCCGGCATTTTTGTTACATGCAGCGCCAAGAGGCATGGATTGAATGAGAGGTTTCACGTGTTTGAAGTGATGTTCCAACTTTGAATATTACCGAAACTTAGCTCAACTACGCGTGACTTGTGAGAGATTGCTAACTGGCAATTATGAAGTTATCGTTATCGGCAAACTCTACCTATATATTGGCTGTAAAAGATTACATGAATAGAATGAATGGAAGTGGGGTCTGTTGGAGACACAATGAGTCGTTCCACGTTGGTTGTTCATGACAAAAGGTTAGATACTAAAAGTTCTACCCGTATAACTAGGTCACATTGAACTCGCTCGTAGAGGTAATTTTGTTTCTAATAAATCGTGTTTTTCAGCTGTTCCATTTCATCAGCGAAATAGGCAATCCTAAAAAAATATTATATATTCGCCTTATTGGACTTTTGTTTTGATACTGAATCATACAGAGAATGATTGGGTGACTTCTAAAATAAACCTTGCCAATAGTATTTTGATATCGCATCGTTTTAAGTATAAGATCGGATATTAACCTGGAAAGCCTAAACTTTGGTTACCGCATCTGAATTGCCATTCAGCTTGATAATGCAGCCTAGTAATTAGTTTGTTCGTTCGTTCATATTGAGCAAGTTAGTATTCGACTAGAAAGGTTCCAAAGCTGCCGCTACCTATTAAAATACCTGCTCTGGAAGAGAGAAAGAAAAATCATTAATTGTGGTAGGACCTCAAGGATCACTTCAATTTCATCTTACATGCTAGTTGATTCTAATGCCTGTTCCAACGGTTCTGGTTTTCTCACGATGTTTTCCTATTGTTTGGAGCGTGTGCAAATTTGCACACATATTTTTTAGTAGTCTGATAAGTCCAACTTGTAATCTCTGTCAACATTATATCTAGCTGTTAAAATGACGCTGTTAAACGGAACTTCTCATAGAATTTTATTAAGGTTCGTGTGCTCAATTAATTAAAAAAAAAAACAGATAATAAAAGGTTACTTGAGGGATGTGGTGGTTGTCGACGGTGAGGTTGAATTTAGCGACGTAGAAGGTGGCGGCGAAGGGTGGCGTGTGCTCGTAGTACTGCTTCAGCTGAAGGTCCTGGCAGGCATGCAGCGACCCCAGCCAGAACTCGTTGCCGAAGAGCACGTTGGCACTGTACTGTCCTGATGCGTCGTACACTGCAAGTAAACATTTAAATAAAACAAAATGCAAATTGTATCGAGTTCTAATTTTTTATAAATGCATGCATGTGATAAATGTATATTTGGACATATTTCTGACATCTTGACATTGAAGAACCACAGCTCTGAGAGATTGTCTTACCGCGTTGAGGTGTGTCTTGATCTTTTTCATTACATGGACTTTACATAGACCTTATTTTAAAGGTTAACCTAGGAATTTAAAATACTTTTATACTTAATACAAGATGCACCCAGCCCAGACGATGAGATTTATTTGCATTTGCATTGACATGTTGTCTAACCGTGATTTATCATAGTATAGGTAGGTACTTATTGTATAATATAATTTGCAACTTTAGAGTCAATCAGTATCTGGGTATGAACGTTAAAAACAATCAATAGTAAAAGTGGAAAGTATTGAAATTATTCATTTCGCTTTAAAACTTCATTTATTATTTTGAGTGCGTGATGGACTTCGTATAACGGAAATGGATTTAATCAATTGTGTATTTTTTTCAGCTAAAAGCTTTTCACTAAGTGCTCAGTATTTTCAGAATTTAAAAAGGTATAATATATTTTTGGATGAATAGGTAATTTATATCCGTTTTTTCTGTTATTATATTTTCGCATAGGTATACCTCAATAGTAACGTAAAACTAGGTTCTAGATATAAATTGCATTGTTAATTGGCAGTCAATCGGTTAAAAACCGAAGAATTGCAATGTGGACTGATTCTCCTAACTCCAACTCGAGGTCATCAGGTCAAGGTCATCAGAGCTTTGAACATAAATAATCGCCTCTCACATACCCATACCCAGTTATATAATCTACGCAATATGTACAGCGGTCTTAAACGTAAATAAATACTATTCAATGCAATTAAATTGAAATGCTTAAGGTTCCCGAAATTGCCAAAGTAGTCGTTGTTGCAGTAAAAGTTAAAGATACACAACAATTCATTTGCAAATGCATTGTTGTATCCCAAAACGTTGTTCCAAACATATCTACTAACTATCAGGGCGTCTACTCTGCTAAACGAAAAACGAAGTTTCGTGACAATTTTCGGGGTCAGCTTATGTTGGTGGATACTGAATTCGTAATAGTTCACCAACATAATTAGAACCCGAAAATTGTCACGAAACTTCGTTTTTCGTTTTGCAGAGTAGACGCCCTGGTTCGTTCGTTCGTTCGTATGAGCAAGTGGCCAACTCTGGTGACGGAGTTTTTAGGCCGCCTAAAGGCCTCCGTCATGGCTTAACGACTTTAAAAGCCGGGACCGACAATTTAACTATCAGGTGAAACTAAATAAAAGGTAATAAATCTGATCAATACAGAAAAGGCAATTTTCTGCACCCTGGGATGCCAAACTTGTCTTTTCCGGCCGGAACGGTCGGGATTCCGCCGGTGCGATACAGCTATCTCGGGGTAATGCGAGCTGCTGCACCAATTTGATTTAATGCTTTAGCGTGACTACCAATAAACTATATACTCGTGAATGCTCTTTAGAATCTTCAAATTAAAATAAAATAGTAAAATATATTATGTATAAGTACAAACAAATCAAATAACACATTTACAACAAAGGATCATGATAATTAAAAAGGAAAATTCTATAATGCTAAGTAATTAAAAAACATATGGTACAGCCAGATACGCCTATTTATTTAACGACTGCCGCCTAGAGATTCGCAGAAAGGATTGATGTCATGAAATAAAACGGTTTTCGCACAATACGGGCCAAAGGTACTGGGTGGGTTGTAAAACAGGCGAGATGATACTAAATTATGTAGGAAGGGTTCAGCGCCGTGAAATCAATTCGTGTTTACATCTTTTCACTTTTTCCGCTTTCTATTTACTTTAATGTTTGTTAAAATTTCGAAACTTTACTCAGAAAGTAACTTTATCTGTTAATAAATCTTGACACTGACGAAAAGCGAAACTTGTTCTCTGTCTGCAAAAGATTCTTGTTAAACAATTTTCACAAAGAACAATGTATTTATAATCTTGGTACAGTGTACTTTTGCCAATTCTTAGCAAAGAGAAATAAAAATGAGCAAACAGAACACGAAACTCAAGAATTGTTCAAATAAAGGTAAGTCTTTTACATGGTGTTATTTTACTAGATCGGTGTGTCTGGTCTTCGGAGCATTAAAAATGCGCATAGGTAATCTTGCAAACAAAGGTCGCAAGTTGCACATATTTTAGGGACTATGGAGCTCGTAGGGCTTATAAGACCCTTGCGTTTCACATTAAGTTGGTAAAAAGGCGATGAGGTGTTCGTCGCCGGACGACCGTCAGCGGTCGGCGAGTGTTGCAGTCACGGTCGGTCACTGTCCCACATTGCGGTCAATTTTGCACTTGCTTGAATACTTTTCTCGGGATAATTACATAACGCGGCGACTTTTGAACTGGTTCTTAGTCGGTCGCGGTTTTCCGTACGTCGATAATTGTACAGCTTTCTTTTATTGCGTCACCGAAGATGGTGATGAAATGAGCGCTTTGCTATAACAATATTACACAAAAATCATATTTTAACTTCACTTTTGCTTCTTTAGTCCTTCTATACTATAAGTAGTATTTAATCTATGTTGTTTTAATGTTATGGTATATTGGTACCATAAATGTTTGCTTCGCATCTATTAATACACATCGGTATTTCATTACTGTACAAGCAACTGGCACCACTTATTTTCCGTTTGCCGTATAATTGCTTTGAAACTTCCTCTGCGCATCGTGTGTTGTTGATTGAGCGATTCAGTTACACGCATCACGCACCACAGTAGGTACACAGTTGATGATGTGTGAACGAATATGTTCATGTTTCTGTAGTAACTACAATTGTTTGTTTCTATATTGTTTTGATATGTCACCAGTCTATTGAAAACTAGCAACTTCTGAAATTGATTTTATAGGCATTAAAAATGTATCGCTTATTGATCGCTGGGAATCATAAACATGGTTGGAATGTGTACCTAATGTGATGAGATTTCGTGTGCGTTTGCAATCCGTGTTTGATTTGATGCGGTTGGAAGGTTGATTGACACAGAGCTTTTGATGATGGGGTTTTGAAACAGTTTGTGGTTACTGGATGAAGTACCTAAGTGAATATCTAATGGTGTTTTTAAATGAATGTTGCGATGAAATAATTTATTGTTATTTATCTGATATAGGTACCTACCTACTTAAACAATATTAATTCTGTTCAGTGCAAACTGAAATGTGACTTTATAGATAGACGATATAATATCTGTATAAGCTTTGTCAGCTCATGTATTGAATTTATTATTTACGGTTGGTAAGACTGAGAGGATGTTTTAAGTGTTGGGCAAGCATAATTTGACAGCTCTCAACACCAACTTAAATGGAGTGCCCATTATCTGCAGGCAAAGGTTTCCTCCCTCACCTGTTAAACTGATGTTGGCTAGTGTTTATGCCAAGCTGAGTTATGAATGCTGAGTTGAAGATATTATTTTTTATTATATTGAAATAAAATAATGCTTCTGACTAAAATAGATATATTAGGTTAGTTCAAATACCTACACAACCTGTAAGTATGTATGTATGTATAGGTACTATTAAGATTATAAACGATCGCATTAAACATTTGGGCAGTAGGTACTGACGGCGATGTTAGTGGAATCAGAAACGGTTGTTGAATTATTTATCAGGTTCGTATCGCCAAGAGCCGCGCCTCTTGGAAAATCAAACAGTGTATGGCTACATTCGTTTTTCCAACAAAACTCTGTGGAAGTTATTCACAAACCTGAAAATATGTATCGTTGTAGGTAATTGAGTTTACCTACTTACTGGGTTTGTTTTAATGAAGCTCAATAATTGTAGTAATTTTCTGTTTAGTTTACCCGAAGGGCATATTTTAGATTACCCGAAGTTTTCGTGATTTTGTGGTAGTTGCCATAAAATGAGTTCGTGTAATAATTAAACCTACTATAATTACTTCTCAGAGGTATAATTTTACCTTCCGGGGTTAGAATGGGACAATTTATAACAACAACACCCCTTTTGAAGTTTGTTAATTAATAACGGTTGGTCATTTCTACGAAGGTATTTGGGTCAACATTAAGCCAAAAATTTAATGCTGCAGTTTTATTGTTACAGAAAGAAGTACCTCACAGGTAAGTACTTGTGTATTAATCAGAGCGATGTCAGGTTCGCAACCCGGTATGCGTCATCAAATTACCAAAGCGGCAACGGAGAGTGAAGCAATATTACATACTATAGTTGTGGCTTGTGGGGAGATAATGTAACAGTATCAATTTGAATGGATTTCATGATACAAATTATGTTTCATTTACTCATATTTTTCGTGCTGTGTATGCGGCACGCTCATTTAGAAATATTTTCTGCAAAAATAGTTTAGATTAATTTTTTACTAATATCACTATCTAGGCCAATCTGCTTGTAGGTACTCTTGGTACCATGCCATCCTCGTCGCTAGGTGGTAAATTGGTTAGTTATTAAACGTCCTTTTACTTGAAGGCTTATTACTAGAACTAAGTACATATTTTGCTTTCAGAATATAGGGATATCATTCTCTCTTTTTGTTCTATTATCACTTACTTTCTGTAGTAAGTTAAATTTACTTACAGTGCTTAGTTTATGAGTAAAGTTGCCAAGTTCTGGTCAAGAGATATAATCGCAAAACTCAACCAACATGCATTCAAGATTTGCTAAGATTATGTCACCGAAGCAAAGCTTGTTTGACAAGCTAGCGTCGGTCCGGCCGCCACCCGCGCCGCAGCGGTGCGTGTGAGTGAAATGAATCGCTTACTTTCACGGGTTACTTATGAAATTCGCGATTTACTCGTTATGCGTTTGCGCAAGACCGGCTTGTGGAGAACATTATGTCACAGGCCGACGCGCACGTTTGCTCACCTGCATTATCAGACTGATATCTTAATAAATACTCGTAGTGCTCAGAGTAAAAAACGCTAATTCGAATACATGTACTGGTCAATTACTCCAGTGATGATTTTATGCTGCCTGTGGACGTGTGATTTATTGGTAATGTCAGCATCGTCCCCGAAGCTGAAAGTTAATCATGCCACTAACGTTCACCTATACCTACATTTAGCGAACTTTAATTAACGAGTGCTGAAGAGCTTGTTAGGTTTATTACGAAATGGTTCATAGGTTAGATGTCTGAGTTTATGTAATTGTCTAACTAATATTACAAACAGTAAAATCGATTTGCAAGTACCACGCAAGCATATTCATGTAGATATAAATAGTTACAACATACTAGCACAGATGTACCTACCTAAGTATTTATAGATGCATGTTACCTTTTGAAAGAGATTTAATTGGTACCTGTTGTAACAAGTCATAGATTTATATCATCATTTCTACTACTTACCTACGTTTAAGGTATAGTACGAAGGTAAAGTAGTTTCGGAAACAATAACAAACTTAAAGGCGAATGGCATACATAAAGTTTGTTCACGACTTGCCCTTATAAAAAGAACTGTATAAAAACAACGATGCTCGGAAATAATTAATCTTCCCATCCAAAGTTTCCTTGCATTAAAAACTAATCTCAAAACTGAGGAAGACACACAGAAGTCTGACAGCGTCTCTTGATGGAAAAACAGTTTGCATTATTCAGGCATTAACGCGAGAAGATGCAAAGGCACGTCACACCTCACCGGGGCACTGTGGAGCTAAATCACTGGTTTATGACGAGTTTAAAATGCTTAGGAATCAAGAGAGGTATAGAAGATATTAGATTTATCTAATGTTTGTGGTTTTCTTTTGAGACGAATAAACTACTCGGCCGACATAGCTATTTAGAGAAAACAATAGAGCGTTAGGAAAATAACACGTGGCATTTATGGGTCATCTAATAGCCATTCTTCAAACTATTATCACCACATTAGTTTGAAAACTGGGTCAATTAGAATTTCATTCATAAGACGCGATAAACTAGTTTGGGCCCCGTAACATGTGACGCAATGATTACCTACTTCCATCGTCTAAGGTAAGTAGTTAGCTTTGGAAAGTTATGAAGAAACAAGTTCTATAGAGCCTTGAATATTTATGTTATGTAAAAGGATGTTTATGATTAATTAAAGATAAATAGGTACCTAAGTAAAATATAAAACTTTAAATTTTATTATGGATTATGGTATCTTATGGTCTTCATTTATATGGATTTTTAGACAGCTCAAAAACCTCCGCAGAGACTGGCCTTTACACTTCCCCTAAAAAGCACTGTAGCTCAGTTGCTACTAGTGGCTACCACACATGCGGAATCGCTCAATCGGATTTATCAAAATTTTAGGACACAAGTGTTTTTTTTTATTTTTGATAACCTTAGGTGTTTTCTATTCAGTCAGTGGTGCTCGGACCGTTTTGGTTTAAATATTTATTTTACTGATAATTAATTATTCTGAGGTAGCCACGCGAAATTTAGGTACCTAGATATTATAAATTAAGCTTCATTGATTATAACTGGCTTTGCAGTTTGAAATGGGTCAAGGTGGGACAGTACACTATTTAATACAGGTTTATATAGATTTTCGGTTATGCAAATTACATAAAGTTTATTAACAAAATAATGATGAAATAGAGATAAAAACAATTCCAATTAGGTACTTTTTAAAGCTAGTTCTGTTTTCAATTACTTCTAGAAGGCAGGGATGGTATGTATATAGTAAGTTTTGGTTGAGTTTGTTTTCTCTTGCCTTATAGGTTTAAACAGATCGTTAATTTTATGAAAAAGGTAACTACTTGTAGGTTGTACGAATCCCGGCCGTTCATCAATGGATTTTTCGTTTTGGAAAATGTATATAAACTTTAAATGCGAGCTCTAAACGGTGAAGGAAAACATCGTGAGGAAACTCGCGGCTAGTCAGCCATTGTCTTTCCTGTGGATATGGACGGCTAAGCTGAGAGGATGGTTCAGGTGCTGGGCAAGCCTATTCCATCTCAACAATGTCCCAGGTACTACCGTGTCCCGTTAAGTGTAGGCAAAATTGCCTCCTAACACTACATAAATCATCTAGTAAAGATGTAAAGGCTTGTGTTTATTTACTTGTGACTTGTTTGACATACTTACGTCAAATTTTCTCGTTGAATAAAACATTAGTCACTTGAAAATCCGTAGAAGCTGCATACAATAGACATAGAACAATAGCAGCTTCAATAAATTTCTTGCTAATAATTCCGTAGGGTTCACATGTCTGGAGGTTGCATATAGTAGGTACCTACACCTAGGTTAAAGGTTGTCACAATGGACCCACGACCTCATGTCCCAACAGAGCAACTTTCGAGAAGTTTGCCATTATGTATTGATGCATCTTCTGTGCAAAAATCCGTGATGGCTGAGTAGGTTAGTGCCTCGACTTTTGGTTCAAAGTTCGTGGGTTCGAATACGGCCGTGCATAATAGTAGATTATGCAACAAGGACTTAAAGTAGTGTATAATATCGGGCGCTATAGTAAACAAAGAAAATCAGCCTTTGCTTTTTTTTTTCAAACTTTTCTATTAGTTTAGTTTCAATGGACTTCTTTATTGGGCAAAAATAACCAAAACAACTGAATTACTTTATAATTTATCGCCAAACATTGCCAACTAATAAAATGTAAAAAAGTCATGCTTTTCATACGATATTTACAATTTAAACGACGTATAGAACAAGTGATTTTAACAGCAATAAGTTCAATTGATTAAAAAAACACATAGGTATGTTATTTTTCTTTTTACCACTATATCAAATAATATACCTAACATACTTTGGTTTTATATCTTTCAACTTCGTAAAAGTGAAATTGTGTTTGTTCTAAAAATATTAGCAATAATCGAGCCATTTCATTGTTTTCCTAAAATGAGAGGAATGATTAATGATATCCCTAGAATATATTTTATCTGAAATATATTTCATAACAGAATATCAATTTATACAAAGAGAATGCAAAAGTCTTGAGAGCTTCCAGCTTACCAGGGCGTCATAAATAACGTAGGTGTTCAGAAATATAAATTTATGTGCGAAGTCATATTGAAATGTTCCTTTGCTTGTAGGATTTCGTAACGAGGCTTATTATTACCAGTTCTGTGCTGTTTTACAGAATTGACCTGGACAATCACGTACTTAGGTAGGTACTATCATCGTCCATAGTCAGAACTTGTTCTTTGTTGGTAAACGATACGGTAAGTCATACTATTCGTCAAGAGTATCAATATCGAGACAATATCTAGGGCCAATACAATAAACTTTAACTTAATCATAAATAATAATTTTGACAATTTAGCAAAGCCTTAGATTTAGAATAATTTTTTTTTTCACTGTTATGACAATAAAAAGAGACGGCAACAGATTTAGCGGACATCTGTGATTTAGGAAGCTTCTTAGTTCGCCCTTAGTTTTTTATGGATATTTTTTTAGGAGCTTAAACTTCAGCAGGCCGTATAGCATGCGCAACGTAAAATATTTTCTCGAGGCGAGAATCGATTTATCTCGCAGTGTCCATTTTTTCTTACTTAGGTATTAGGTTAGAGCAGCTTAGGGGAGACAATTTTCTCGACCTGAGAAAAATTTACTCGTTGCGCATGTTATGCTTAGAAGTTAGGTAAGGTTCTTCGAGAACAAAATTAAAAAAGTATTTTCTACCTTTTCTACATATTGCATGAGGGCTGTAAAATGCTGCAAAAGAAAATCTCTAGTTAACAAAATCAATTTAAACAGATATCTCTAGCTTATCCAACTACAAAATGTTCTCTATCCACAACGTGAGAGTTAGCCACTAGTGATTCATTCATTTGAACGCTCTCATTTAGCTTCATTACCTCGGTCCACATGGCTAAAACCTTTTCTCGGGAAATATTATATTCTGGCAAATAAATTACGAGAAGCCTTGTGGCTTGCATATTAACTGGTGTTATCCTCTGAATAGGCTTTGGAGAAGGTATTCTGGCATATAGATTGATAATGATAGATGCTAATGGATATGGAAATTTTAGATGTTTTGTCATCTTGCATTTTGGCTAGAAGAATCGATGATATAATCCTTGATGACATTTACCTACTACAGAAACATAATTATATCCTTCTAATATTATAAATGTGAAAGTTTGTGAGGACTGATCCGGGTGGGTCTTTTGCGCTAAAACTAATTAACGAATTTGGCTAAAATAATGGTACATTACGCTACTTCTTGCCGGGGTGAGTACCACCAGAGCAAAGCCGCGAATAGATACTAGTTAAACATAAATATTATAAGCTTATTAAAGGCTTCATTATCGTAGGTACTTTCCTAATTTACTACCTATCATTTTATGCAAATAGATAAGAGAGTTCAATAAACATCGTAAAAAAATAATTTCACCAAGCTAAGCTATTCAAGGAATAAGTATAGGTAAATGAGCGGAATTAAACTGCCGACCCCATTTTAACAAACTGCGAAGTATTCAAGGTGAGGATTACTAAAGCGCCACAGGTGAGCTCACAGTTACTAAAGACGTTCACGAAAATTATGGTTGGGAAAAACTCCGGTTTATCTTGGAATAATGTGGTAGATATTTGAACGAAGAGACACCATTAAAAATGTAGGTATGGTAGAAAAACTACGTTAAAATAAGAAAAATTCAATAGAAATATAATAATGCTGCTGTTGATAATAAAACCGAGTTTTTTATCCTGACTGTTCATGGTGTTGGTCGCGAATGAACGAGTAGAATCATGTATATATCATATGACACGACGTTTTAATGTGATCCCAGAAGAATACTAAATAAGAAAATAGTACAAAACTCGGACATTATCTCTAATGTCATTTCATCAGAAAAAATAGAAGCCAAAGGTTATTAATAGTTTTTTTAATTTGACCTGCTTTTTATTACAAAGACCTACCTATCTGTGGCGAATTTCAATTCTCGGTGATTGTTCTCTATAAATCTCCACAAAGAACTTACAAAAAAAGACCCCCGAAGAAATCGGCAATTTGGCAAAAACTTAGCATTTGAAGGTGCGAAGAAAACTTTTTCGATTAATTCAATTTGCTTCAGACTCGATCCCACTAAGTACTTAGTGAAAATGATCCGTCTTGAGTATTATTAATGACCAAAAAGCTTTTGGTTGCTATATTTAATGAGTCTTATGAACAAGTTTCGTTGCGAGCATCTCGTATTAGCGTAAATAAGAATCAAAACTTTTTGACTACTTACATACTATTCATTCGAAGTATATTTAATTTTCTCACTTAGGATGGTTGATAAACTGAAAAAAAATTAACACTTTAAAAAATAAAAACTTTTTCTCCAAGTTCATAAATAAACTCCACAGACAAATTCAGACGCAAAGATGAATAGATCTAAATTGATAAAAGGAACGATGGAACGATGGTTTCAGAAATGATAAATATGAATCTTGCCGCAGGGTGCAGTCGATCGTAAGTACAGTCACGTTCAAGCAGAAAATAAAGAAAATGCTATTTATGAAGTGGGTGTGCGCCACAGTATCTCAAGAGGAAAATATTGTAGATTATCTGATTTATGTATGTAATCGAGCAAGGCTTGCGTGAAAACGGTTAGAGGTTAACCCATTCTTTACCCGATTTATTTACTGCTATCAATACCTATCAAAAACTGATTTGTTACACAATTTAAATCCAAAAATAGTTATAATCCTAAATGCTTTTTTGATTATAATACCTATTAATTCTACTCACGACTTCGGCGAAAAGACTGTTTTCGTAGTTTCTGACACTGTCGTTGACACATACGGTCTTAGCTTGGAATGCTATTACTAGGTATTATAGCCGCTAGGGCTTCATGGAAGAAGCCCTGTGACGCAGAGGGCTTTACTGAAGTGATAAGGAAGAAACGGAAGCCCTCTAGCAAAAACCAGTGTGGTACTGCTCTGAGACCCAGCGAGCAGTACCTTCTTCCAAGCTGAGGTACCTACCCACTACACAGATCTACATGTCCCGCGTTCACTCCGACGTAAAGACCGCAAGGGTAGTGGATTAGCTCAGAAAGAAAACACGATTAGGATTGATGGTCGAAAAACTAGACTCTCGTCATAACGTGAGCTTTAGTTCATTTATCGTGAGGGTCCCTACGGAAAGCTTGAAGACCTTTATGAGCCCTGGCTGGCTTCTGGTCAAAAGGGGTGAAGTACCGGCGGTTCAATGGCCACCTGTCACGTGATGCCCCGCGCCGTGACACGCCGACGACCACACGTGTACCCTAGATTAAGTCAATCCATATCCATATCTATATTTTAGGTAAATTTATCTATTTCTATGGGCCTTAGAATTAGTTTTTTACCATCTGTACTATTCTTAAGTGACCTGAATTAAAATGTATATTATTATTAAACAAACCTAAGAATACCAACCTGTTTCATTGATTTTTATTAAACAGCGCGTTGCTTTTAGAGGTCTACTTCGACGACTTTAGAGGTGCAATCTTTAAGTTAGGACAAACTGTCTACATTGTCACCAACCGTTTTGTTAAGAGTGGTCTCAGTATTATCGTTCCACCAAAAACAAATGCGCATAATTCAAACCTTGGCAGAATGCAGTGGCACTTGAGTTGAGTCTCTATTGAGTAGGTACTTCGCATTTTTCTCCAAGCTACCACTGGCTACTCTGATCTTTATAGCCACTTATTGTCGCACGTTGTTCTATAGTGCCTTAATAATCTCGATGCATTTTCCTTATTTTTGTTATGATTTTGTATAGAATATCGTCTATACATGAGAAAGTTTGTAATGCTATATCTACGCTAATTTATCATGTAGAAATATGTGTATCATTTTGTGACCCACTTTTGCATAGCACCACAGTCACTCGTAAATTGCAATGCTTCTATGAATATTGGAGTTTTTGAGAGCGTTCATAAAAAGGCCTGCATATTCAGCTATATCTTGAGGCTATATTTGAAATGTTCGATTTGCACCATATTATTATTTTCTGGTTAACTACTTATGGTGGTGACCCAGTTGCGCTAGACACGATGGCAACTCCACCGCCCGCGGTCCCACAGCTCTCATTTTAATTTTCGCTTTCTTACATAACATAACGTAAGCAGATTTTACTACGAGCGTACCATAATAGTTTTATAGCTGTTGTGTGTGGCATGAGAGTGTAATACGTTACGCTTCGCATACTTTTATTTACTTTAATAAAACGGCTGTATAGGTACAAAGTTATCGTAATAACAATATTTAACAGTGTTACATTGTAATTTGAGTGCGAAAATTCACACCTTGTAATGTTAGATAACTGTTGAATAATATTATATGTACACTAGAAATTCCCTCAAACTAAGTGTAAATATTCGCCAGTATAAATAAAATATTTATACTTAGTTTCAAACCAAATTATCAACCCCTAAAATATCCAATATAAACATAAACAACCCTTGCACCCCGTTACGGGATAGTTTTGAAAATAGTATGTCATTTTCTTTGAGACTTTAGACTTTTATTAAATGTATAAAAGATTATTATTACAAAGTTTCATGTTTGTAAGTTCAAGGAATAAGATAATGCTTTGAGGATGTAGTCGTACCTAATCCTATTTTTATAGTTCTATTTGAACAATAAATACACACTCACTTTTAGAAGCCCAAAGCTTTCCATCTTGCAGCGCGTTGATGTACGTCTTCAAGTGTTCAGTGCACTGAGGCTGGAGAGTCACATTGTTGGTTTTGATAGCGTCCAGCCACCCGTGGTGCTCGAACAGCCCCTTCAACCACGCCATCCGCGACCCTCGCGGCGACTCACTAACAGTCAAGTTCACACTCGCACTCACCACACTCACTAGCACCAGTAACACCAACATTGTCCTACCACTTGCCGCGTCTGAACGCATCTTGAGTCTGTATGAACCTCGGCTCGACATCCACTAGTTGGCCATTTCAGTCCTGAAACAACAATGAGTTAAAGTTTAATAGACGGCTAGGTAAATAGGTTATGCTAATCCGGTGGCAGCTTGCGGACATACGTTTTAAAAAGTTAACTTTACTGCTGTGAATAAATTGGTTCAAACGCTTCCTTTGGGCAAAATCGAGTATGGAATAAAAATGGATCGCCAGTTATTTTTATTTGCAAATTTCAGTGTATGTTTCAGGTAGGTACTTCAGGCGGCCTAAAAACTCCGTCACCAGAGTTGGCCACTTGCTCATACGAACCTACTTATTTTAGTGAGTTTATACAGAAAAATAATTATTTCCGCTTTATAAATACCATAAGCAGCCCTGTGAAAGGCTTCTTAATGCTTTTCTTTTTTGACTTTCTAGTTCGAAAAATGCAGCATAATACAAAGAAAACTCAACACAAAGGAGTGAGATAGCACATTGTTGTAGTACAGTGACTATAGCTGGATGCTATTATTTACTCCGAATGTTTTCAAACCTATTTGGACAACAAACAAGAAAAACCTTTTATAACCAGAACTCGACGTTTTTCAATTTTTCCCAAGTTTGTTCATATTCAAGTTGACAATTTTGTGGGGAAAGCAATTAACGTAATCCTGCAAGCATTTTATTTTCAAAAAATTAACTGTTCTCGAAATAACAATTCCACTGAAATAATGAACTTTTGCCAAATAAACCTGAGCTTTTTTGGATTGGCTGAGAAAATCGCAACGCTCAATTACTTTAACTGTGGCAGTAACATAAAATAGAATTTTCGTTCGGAGTAGGCTTTCCGAGCAATTCAATTCCTTCGCTAGAGTTCCTTCATTACGCGCGAATTAGATTGGTTGCATTATCTGTAACCGTTACGACGTTCCTGTAACTGAAATCATCCCCATCTAATAATACCTAATATGTACTACACTGTCAGTGCACATACCCTTAGGGAACATCCGACCCTGCTTATGATACTCCTATCTTTCTACCTGACTAATCGCAGAGGTTCAAGCAAAGAGAATCCCATTGTTTGACGTCAAGATAGTCTGGAGCTAGGAAAATAGGCACGCATAATTGTTTGTAGGTAGATTAGACAGGGTTCACATTTGTGAATTTGCAATTCATAAACGAATTCTACCTTTTCGAGTTCACGTGAAAAGCTTGTATCTAATTGGCTTTGGTTCGCTTTGTGTTGTTAATCAGCGGCCGCCATTTGACCATTGTTCTTGTGTTTGCCCGCTGTGTACTGCTGACTATGCTGTGACTTATTGAGACTGGTAAATGAAGCTTCTATTCGTCGTATCGGAAACTTTTTCCGAGTTTTTATTCACGATGAGGGCTGGAAAATTGGTTTTTGACTAAGTCAGTTTGCCTACAGCTAAATGCTATAACCTACGGCACGAATCCTATACAGATTTAATTACAGAATAAATTGATCATTTTTATTGCCTCTGTCTTTGGTAAATTGAAAACATTTATTTATTTACAAACTTAAACTTAACTATAACATTACAGAACAATTCCAAAATCTTGTTTATAGGATGCCTACAATGACTACGCGAAAAATGAGATTACATTTATAATTAAGAATCTTTCTAAATAATATGCTAATGTGGCTTTTGTGAAGCACAAAAATAGAAACTTTATTCAGAGGACTAAAGTCGTTAAGACAGCATGATACGAGTACCACATAATACCAGACCTAGTTTAGTGATAGCTGTTAAGTATAGTCAGGTCAGATGTTAGAACTTTCTCAGATTTCACTGTTGATTGCGTTTGTGCAATTCAATTATAAAAATAGCATCCAACATAAAAGTGTTGATAGTTTAAAGAGCCTAAAGATGGCTTCAGCAACGAAGCTATTTCGAAAACTTACGTTGGAGCTATTCTGAGCAACCTCTTCTTTCTCGGAAAGCTGCCTGCTTTTGTATACTTGTAGAGTTAAAATAGTAGTTTTAAAATACCTATTACCTACTATAAAATTCATTGTTCAATTTAAAAATAATAAACGCCTATGGTGTACAAGCTGAGGCCTTTCCTTCGGACTGCGGCACAGAGAATTACTGTGAAAACATTTTACTTACCTACATAACAAAATGTAAAACAAAAAAAAATTACCTGAATTTTCACACTTTAAATAAATGTTAATGTCATATTTCAGTTGTTAGGATTCCCACATCACTTACTTTTCTTCCCAGTCTAGTGCCTTTTATTACGATAACAGGTCAACGATTAAATATTATTTATACTATAGGTCTCAGCCTTGTGGACCTTTAATAATCTACTCCCAAAGGAAATTAAAGCTATGATTGTTGTTGTAGCTGCTATAATGAGATATTTCCAATTTCATTCCAGCTGGGACTATTTTTACACGGGGCTATATATCGAGCGTGGATTATACACACTTTGTCGTGGATAAAGCTTCTATTCTACATAATGATCATAACCACCACGACACGTCCGTCCTCACTATTAGAATAAGCTATGTATTTCGCTGATGTGCGCGATTAAAACTCTAATCCAAAAGTTTTAAATGTCCGGTTGCAGAACGCACAAAACAGTTGCTCAAGAGAGTTCTTGCAACCTCCTACATACTGAACGTACTAAAATTACGAAGTTTATAATCCTGCTTTAAACTAATTTAGAACAGTAAAATCATAATATGGAATGGCCATATCTTTAAGAAGCCAAAACGTCGGCTCGTAAATGAGGTAAATAACGCGATAAAACCCCGTGTTCGTGTATTTCCAGATATCTATGGAATCAGTTTTTTTACATCATGTAAAAGAGGATATTCAGTGGGTAATTATTGAAAACTTGGCATGTACTTTACTAAAATAGCATAAATGACACGAGCTTTTTAATATTGACTAATCCTTGTGGTTGAAAGTACTTAGGTACAGCAGTCCATTCTAATTTAAAGTTCTATATGACTAGATATACAACGGACATAAACTATGAACATACGTGTTTCACAAGCACCCAACATTATACTCCCCTCTCCAATGAGTACTTACTTAGTTCTACATGATGTCCCACTCAGCTTTTTAGGTTGAACTGTAACCCGAATCATGTCAGATGACGTATGAATTTCCCATAGGTAATACCAAAGACGATTAATATCTAGAAGACAGACAAAGGCCATACACAAAATCGTAACCCTAAAAAATAGCCTGAAAACTCTAAAACATCAATTTTATCCAAGAAATTTCAATTACTTTCTAGTTAAAAATGTTTAAATATTGAATATTGTTGCTACCTACTACTAAGTATTGAAATTTCTTGGATAAAATTGATGTTTTAAAGTTTTCAGGCTATCTGGTACTGCGGGATCGGGTTACGATTTTGTCTATGGCCTTTGTCTGTCTTCTAGATATTAATCGTCTTTGGTAATACCTACATAATTATTTGTAATTTAAGCATATTTTCAGCAAATTACCTATGCTATTATTCATATTATACCTATTAGTATTTATCTAGGTTTCTAACACAAGCTTTTTTCAAAATACATTTCTAACGTGAAGATAAACCGAATCGCAATTCGTACATTTTTTCATCATAGAAGACAACATGGTTTCTTAGTATCTGTTTAATATTAAACACTATAATATTTTGGTTTTCTTCTGTGAGAAACATAGCTTAGTTATATGATCTAGCTAGTAACAGAATAATAACACTGTCTGAAGAATAAAAGAGATTAAACTATTTGTAAGTATTTGTATTATATTTTGTGGTAGGTAGATATTTGACATTACTTCCATACTAAAAATTTTAGGTTATTCAGACAGGCCGTTAGTTAATCATTTAAAAGGGTAACTTTTAAGGGTATTTTTAAGGGTAAAAATCTTGACTAGTTGCATTCAGGAGAATATTTGTAAATTAAACTCATGTGATTACAATAGGTAAGTATCTACGTGTGTAATCTCTTAGAATCATAGGGAGTAGCCTTCTGGCAGCGCGCCCGCCCCACTCAAGTATGCTATACTCGTAGTACGTTGCTCACCTGATCGTGCCAGATTATCTAGGTAAAGTATAAGCAAGCCTCGTAGGCAGGGAGGGGGACTTTCTTATAACTTCGAGTAAGCATGTGGTAGCGTAGATTATCTACAATAAAGGTTTGAAAAGCAATGAAGACACCGATTTATTTTATAACAGTAAGTATATATATTAACTTGCTGATATACCTTTATCTACTAAGTAATCTAATTACTGTTATAAAAATCGGTGTCTTCAATATCTCTTTTCAAAAAACTGCGGGCGATTAACTGTACTAGGTATTTTGCATCCATACAAATGTATAGATGATAATGGCACAAGTTGATGGTTACAATAATTTTGGAGCGTTTGGATGTGTACATCTTAGTGCAGGAGACTTGTTTAAAATGAAAATGAAATAAAATAAAAGATAAAATATCAGAAAGAATAAAATAAACAATTAAATCGTTCAAGCCGTTTATGTGAAACGAGAAAAGGTGGAAATGAAATCCGTTCTTACCTACCAGAATGATATATCAGTAGGAATATGTGGAACAGATCGCACTGTTTATGGCTATTCATATAAAATAATTGTTATATCACAGGTAATTTTATCCGTATTCGCTAGATTTGTGGTGTACGAATGTGCGGTTTGCGGAATGCTCTGGAAACTCATCTGCTTATTATTCTGTGGCACACCTATAAATAGGTTTTACGGTAAACTTTGGGCTTGCCTGACAGTTTACGTCTACTTATCACGAAAGCTTTACTTTTAAAGTAAGTATAAAGTTTACTTCTGAATTCGTCGTCTAACCAAATATTTAGTAAAGCTCTTCGCTCGATGAACTCGCAACTTGCTATAAATCGTAGGAATCAAAATATTTGCAAACATTGTAAGTAGGTAACTACCAAAAATTTAAGTGGAATGTGCCTTAGACAGAACACAATAAACATCTTGATTGATTTCAGAATCTTACTTAGTAGGTACTTAAGGCATACCTTACCAATTTTTAACGACACTTATTATATACCCGCTAAAAGTAAATAGGTACATTAGGTAACTACATCAAACCACACTTATTATTAATTACAAGAAAAAATAATAATATAATAAAAAATTTGTGATTTGAATATTCATAAAATGATGAAAGGCATTTGTCACGTACGGAGATCCGAAATTAAAGTCACTTATTTCAATTATTAATAATAATTAACGTTTCACGCAAGTTACCTCGCAAATGAGATCTCATTTAGCGTAACAGTACGCGTAACAGTACGCTTCAGCCATTTTAATTTACGTTGTAAAGAACTCTACGTTGTTCTTTTGTAATTTACATTTGTATCATGCATTCATGCTCTTATTAAAAAGCTCTTGTATAGTAAGGGTCATTGAACCGCCAATTACTAATTAATTTTTAACGAGTAATGAGTTACATTCGAAATAAGTTTATCATGTAGCGTAACATTTAATTAAATACGCCTTAATCAACTATGTATATTTGCATTGTAAACAGTTCTACTTTGATTAATGTTCACTAGTATAAAATGTACCTATTTTGTTGTCTGGTAAAGGATCGTTGAACCGCCGCAGGTGTAATTTCGTTGAAACAATCTCCTATACACAATGACATCTTGTAAGCTGAAGATTCTGAGTGAAAATCGACCGTACTTGAGAATAAAAAAGTGGACCATTTTCTCCGTATTGTTACAGGAACAATTTCGTCGCAATTATATATACCAGTCCAGATATACCTATTACATTTATTAACCGAAAATAATTTAGGTACTACTTTCCTACATATTTACATAACATTAGATAAATTTATAAGGATCTGAAAGAATAAATGTCTACCGCATCTTTGGAATACAGTCGTGATAATATTTCACAATTCAGTTACATTAATAGAATCAGTTTACCCACAAGGACAAAGGACAATAACAAACGATCTATAAACAGTTGAACTGATCCAGTCAGTATCATAAGAACGCTGTATATTTCTAGTTGCTAATAAGCAACTATAGTTATTATAAGCAAGTAACGATACCTCATTATGAATCCGCATATTCAAATTAATTGTATCCAATCTATTCACGTTCATAGCTAACTTTAGGTGCCTAGAGGCTTATCTGGCAGTGTTCCATCATCCCGACATCTTGTAGGCACATATTTCAGCTACGTGTCTGCTCTAATTAAATCCCGCTACCAGGGTCGCAGTAAGAGTAAAGAGTGCAACTTTGGCCTAGATTCTGGCCTTTTTTCCGATCTGGTGTCGAGTTCTTTTTTCAAAACGACTTTAACTATAATTTTAAATTCCATCAGTGCGTTGATAAATTTTCGTTTTGAAAAAATATATGAGTACCTACACCAATGGCTTAAGCTTTCCATTAAAGTCTCGTGGTATTATATGAAAATATTCTTATAACATACAGTAAGTGCTTTGCCACACTAGACCGAAATTCCGTCGCCGAACGTTCCGCCGATCTTCCGCGTAGTGTGCCCGTTATTTGTATTTTATATGCAATAACATGTATTGGCGTTTGGCCGCCGAAGTTCGGCGACGGAATTTCGGTCTAGTGTGGCAAAGCACTAAGTCCTACGATATTTTACCTAGGATGTTGCAATACTGTGACATGATCAGTCAGTAAAGCTATGACATGTCATGATCCGTCATCTAAAAGCTACTCTGACAGTGCGTCAATGCCTCACTGTATCCTTTCATGCCTTTTAAAAGTTTTTAAAGCATAAATTATATTTCGTAGCAATCGTAGCACTTTGTAGCACCGTAGCGTAGCAAGGAGCGACGTCCTTTTATCTTTTTCATATGGTAATAAAATAAACGAGGGACGCTATTTATACTTTTTGCTTAAAAGGTTAATGGTAATCTTTTTGTTGTTGTATATATTGCTACTAAACACGCAAAGCAGGATGGAACTGAAGAAGTAAATAATCAAAAAGATTATATTGAATATACCCATGATGATGATATAAACGAATCGAATGTTAAAATTTCATATTTTCTCAATAATTATATCGTAGCTAAGTATTATAAGATCTTGAAAAATAAACTTATCGGTTTTCATCAAAGCATTTTGCCTCTTTATTTATAGTGATCAGCCAAGAGCCCCCGTAGCAACCCCCTTGCAACTGATGCCTTTCACAAAGTGAATTTGCGCTCGATTGACCTTGTTACTGCATTTGTGATTGAGATGAGCCTAGCCTCCGTGACCTGCCTCATTATCATTGCTTATGAGCCTATTATACACTTTAGTGTAACATGTTACGGAAAGATCTTTGACCTTTTGAATAGGCAATAAATATTAAGGTTACTATGTCACTGGTACTTGATACATTTATGCAACAATATAATGAAGTATTATCTTTTACTTAATCATAGAATATAAGTTTTTTGTTCTCATGATGTAACTCAGGCCTTAACATCTTTACTAGATGATTCAGTATTAGTAGTTATTTGAGTCAGGAGGCAAGCTTTGCCTGTATCTGGGACATTGTTTAGATGGAATAGGCTTGCCCAGCACCTAAACCATCCTCTCAGCTTAGCCGGCCATACCCACAGGAAAGACAATGGTCAATACCGTGTGAGGCTTACTCATGATGTAGCGCAATATTTATGGAAATCATAAACAGTTTTGCAATGCAAAAATATGGAAATAGCAAAAGTAAGCCGATTTCAATGGATAAACAACACGTAAGTGAAGTGCCCGCTCAAATAATCTATCTACGTTCTATAAATGTGAAATCTACCTAATATCAATACAGAGGACAATTTTTTGCGAGATGGAAAAAAAATAGATTCTCATTCGTATTTTATTATTGAGTAAAGTAAACTTTTCCACAATTTTAGGGAAAGATTTAGGCAAATATAGAAATCTTCGCCTAGATCTTTCTAAAATGACTTCTGTCATTTTGAAGAATTGGTCAATAAATGAGTGATTGAGGTGTGTCAGGATTGTAGCGAGTGGAAATCTGTGGGGCTACAGAATGTGGCCTCTGCCTAAGAAACGTACGATTTATTTTGTATCTGCCTAAATAGGTACCACTATTATGTATGATTTAAAAATAGTTGCAGCTGTATTTATTTTTTAAGTTCTATGGTAAATAAATAAATTATATGTAAAATGTGTCCTATTTTGTTCTTAAGCTCTTTTAAATTCAACGTTATGAGTTGATCATACTTTATAAGGCGTAAATAAGATTTGAACATTCCTGTCTTGGCAACAACCTTTTCAACTAATGCCGTTTTGGACTTCCGCCAAAATAGTATTTTTCTCTTTAATTCGACTGAATTCGACACAAAAATTAAATTTCCTGTCGAGATTGTTTTCCTTTAGGGAAACTTTTAGTTTTAACTTTTCAGTGGTTTAGTTCTACTTGGTTCTACTATGTACTTTTCCACTTTCTATAAAAGGAAAAGTTTATTGAAACTACAAAAGTTTTGAAGCACTCGTTATGATACACGGCACAAATATTTTGCAAAGTGGCAGTGGCGTCTTTTAGTTTTTTCGATTTATGATTATTTGAATCAAATCTGCAGTCTAGCCAGTAAGTAGATACCTACCTGTATACTGTATGTTGATGTTGTAAAGTTCGTCTTCTATACCCACCGATGCGTGAGTGAACACGCAATGCAGTCAATTACGAAAAACATTTTTAACTGCAACATGACGATCAAAGATGGCTTGCGCAAGAGGAAAATGTGGCTTCAGACTAAGTATGAAATGTTAACGACTTTTAAATTGAAACGACCTTACCCTGATTTTATCGCTGAACAGTCATGATATAAAATGTTTCGAATATAGTTAATATAGTTATAAAATGTTTTTGTTCGTAAGTAAGTTCGTATGAGCAAGTGGCCAACTCTGGTGATGGAGTTTTAGGCCACCTAAAGCCCTTCTACATGGCTTAACGACTTTAAAAGCCGGGACCGACAATTTAACGTGCCCTCCGAAGGACGGAAGCACTATCAGCGGTCACATATCCAAATTGTGACCGCTCAGAACGTTGTTTTGATCTTTTGTCTTTGCAAGTTTCGCCATAAGCCCTTTGTTCGTGTAAAACTATTTGTGAATACAACACAATTCATCTATTACTAAGCATAAGTACTTTGTAGTGTACTGTAGAGAGACCAACTTTACCCAGAGAAAAAGCATTCTCTTCCCACAAAATCTAATAGATGTTATCTAGAGAATGAAATTAGATGGTCCATCTTAGCTGGAATCAGCTTGATTAATAACCCGTGTCGGGGCATTCCGAGCGAGTCGACGACGGTCGCGGTAATCGTCTTTAGAGCCCCTTGTTATCGCATCCGCAAGTACCTAGTTACTGAGGCATCGAGAATAGGCAATTTGCTGTTAGGAACTAGTATTTTGTTCCGGGTGGCTCTCGTTATTGTAACATACAGGGTTTTCGGGAGTACGCTAACATTCACGTGATCGAGGCACCAGTTTCTATTATTAGGCATTGCATATACATAGGTACTATTTCGTAACCGTAGGTATTTAGTAATTGATTTATGACGACCTCTGTGGTGCAGTCTTTAAAAGCCCGCCTGAGACGCGGAGGTTGCGGGTTTAATTCCCGCTACAAAACGTTTGTATGATCTGCCAATATTTGTCTCCAGTCTGGGTGTTCATAATTATGTATGCAGTTACAAAAAAGTATTTAAGTAGTAGGTATTTCAGTCATAACACAAGCATTAAATTGCTTAGTTTAGCGACGCTGATAGATGACGCTGTGTGGAATGTACAAGGATATTTTTTATCCATTTAAAAAAAAAAACTCTACACCTTCACCTTCACGTGGAACGTAATTTAAATCTAACACAATATTATAGTCTGTAATTTCTAGTTTTAGCTCCTGAACTGCACTTATCGTCAATAAACCTCGCATTTCATACAGTTATGTTTCTACTTCGTTTCGGTCATCGTCCGGCAAATGGCAAATAAATACAAACGTGTAATAAACTTCTATAGAGAAACATGGTAATAGTAGTGACTGTGTGAAAAAGTTGACAGTCAGTTAGGCACCCCTTACAAACGAGTATAGTCATGGGTGGACCGGACATGTGGTAACCAGCACATTCAGCAGACAATTAGTTGGTTTGCAAGTTTCTACTTTCCCCGCGGTTCGAGCTGGGCAATGGTGAATCAGCATTTCATCATTCTTGACTGTGACATGAAATGCCTTAATCTGACCAAGAACACTAAATTGTTGTTTTGTAATAACAATTTTCGCAATGTCTGCACCTTCAAGAAGGTAAGTGTGCGTAAATGAAGGTTTAAAGCTCGGCCTATACACATTTCTCTAAATACGAGTAGGATATCTTGATCAAAATGGACATCGTAATAAAAGTATCTGATTTTTAAGTTTCAGGACGAATGTTAGTAAATGTAATAAATAATGTAATGTAAATGTAATTAAAACAAATTGTGTTAGAATTTCTCCGAGAGCATAGTCAATTTGGCATGTTTAAAAATATGACGAAATACTTTTTTGCTGAATTCGTACAATTTCATCAGAGAAAAGGTCAATATTGCATGAGTACCCAGAATATTAAAATGCGACGTGTGAGTACCTACCCACAGATTTCCCTGGACGGTTATGAATTTATCATGCAGACTACCAAGGCACTACTTTTTGAAATGTTTCGTTTACTTTTTAGACCTTGTTCCAAAGCTGAGGTAAGTTACGCTTAGGTACTTTTTCAAATGTACAAGCCCCTAAAGCATCAATGAAATTACAAACTTCAAAGACTGCTAAAAGTTTAGGAAAAGTTATAGACGAATGTCGAATGTACATAAAATATAGACCCTAGAGGGTATCCGGGCAACTCATAAATATTTATTTGAATACCTTCAGCTATGAGAGAGCAGTGTTCTCCTTTATCAAATTAATAAATCTATTTCTACTTTTACAACTTTCACTGACCCACTGTGCTCCAGCAATTGAAAGGAAGTGGTACAAGTCTCAAAGGGGCCATATTATGCGAACTGGGACTGCTGATTCGTGAGCTAAGTTCCAACAGCCGGCCGGTAATGGGTGATACATCGTCGTGAGGATCGACCTGTAATGAGGTCACCCTGAACTGAAGGAATATCCCTTTTACCCGTTCTACAAAAGTTCTATCTAACTTATGAGGCGAATTTGTAAATGCCGTTCGTGTTTTATCGTTTTCTCTGTCGCTCTGTTCAATCTCATCACGCTTTATTGAAATGCAAAATGTGACACAACAATTTATGATTAATTTATATTTTATTTATTTTACTTTTTGGCGCCCCATGTAATAGTCGAACAGTTTAGGGAAGATTAAAACTAAAGTCTACACAAAACTATTATGAGAAGTCGAAACGGTATTCCCTCAAGGAGAAAGTATTTAAATTCAAATACATAGGTGTCTGCTTTGAGAAGTTATATTCTAATCCAATACGACAAAAAATTAAAATGAAATTCTCCTTGGAAAAAATGATGACCGACTTATATAAACGGCACCTTGTTAGATGCGTGACGCAATATCTAACACATCTCCATTTGACAAAGGCAAAACCAACAAACGTAAACGGTGAAAGTTCACGCTAGTCTACGCGATTGCTTTATTTGCAGATATAAAAATCCAACTATGTTAGACTACAATACAAAATAGATCCTGTTCTGTTATCTGTAGTTTTAGGACATTTTAGCATCAAACTTCAGCAAGACTTTCAGAAAATTATTGTTTTAGGTATAATCAAACTTGAAAGTCTTGATAAAACTATTTTATAACAATGTACCTACCTACGTTGATGAATTATTTTCAATTCTTAACGCATGGGAATACCTTTAGTCTGTATAAATCACGAATTAGGTTCTAAGTAGGTAGGTTACTTTGAAATCAAATAATTCTAGGCTAAATCTAGCTTAGAATTTTTTACACAATTTCTTGTCACATTGTGGTATTCAATTCTAGCGAAGCTCGTAAACTGCGATGCCAGCCAATTCACAAAAACATTGTCGAAAACAGTCGGATGTAAAATACACGCATGTGCATACGCAATGCAAGTATTGCAACAAGGCAAAAGTAGGAGTTCTGTTGGTATTGCTATAAAAATTTAATTATTTCTAATAATCTAACCACAACTTATATTCATCGTTTTTTTATGATTTTATACTCTCGTACTAGTTTCCAGCCGCGGCTTCGCTTGATATGTAAAAGTAAAATATAGCCTTTGAATTTTATAAATGCTATAAGATCATTAAAATTATTCCAAACTTCATTCAAATTGGTTTCACCGAGGCGTGATTGAAACACAAAGATCCAAGCATACCTTAGGTAGATTACTATACAGATTTTACAATAAGTATACTCTGTTATTTATAGTGGACTTGATGGCTTCATCAGCTCAGATGGCCGTTACCGTAAGACATTATTTGAATAAAGCCTTGCTAAATTTTTACTGTAGTAGAGTAGCTGAAGTAAGGTACACGAGTGTTTGCTGAAATGATATCGTCTGAAATGGAGCGGCTCCGGACCGGTCCACTTTACGCAACGATTGCATTCGTTGTTGCTTGAATTACTTCGAGTAACTCGGTTATAAACACATGCGAACCAACTATGCCGAATTCGTGGGCTAACTTCATTATGAAATGCCTATTTCACAATCTTCGATGTTTGCTCAATTAATGTTGACTCTAATCTGAAGACTTATTTTTCTTTTCATTCGCTGAGCAAGATGTCAAGAGGTGTTTATTATTTAGTAATGGAGGAGAAGCACCTACTTAGTTTGAGATCAACAAACTGCTACCTAAGACTCTAGGTAGAGCGTCTAGCTCTACCTAAGATGCTTCTTTAAGTAACCCACTCAATCAAGGTGCTTTTCTATTTTTTCGGGGTTAGGTACCTATCCCGAAAAAATAGAAAAGCATCTTTTTTTCGGTTTCTTTAATCTGTGACCGGTGCAGCTTTACCAGACTTCAGATAATTTACTATATCCGTGTCCGTATGTGACATATTTAGTTGCATGTCAACGGCTGCTACGGGCTGATTACCTGCCATGATTAACTTCTGCAAAATGTGGGCATACCAAATAATTATTTGGACCTCTGACTACCCCTTAAATATCTTCAAACGATCTAAAAATGCCTAAAGATGTGAAGGAAAATACCGTCCTGAGTTTATGTAGTGAGCAAGAGTAAGATCGTATATAATTATTTGACTCATACATCATCGACATTAACACCATATTCCTTATAATTTTATAACAACATATTAAGCTGTTATAAAATTATAGGGAATCATCCGGCTTCGTAACAACATAAGGTAACATTCGGAAAGTCCATACTACACATCGGTGAAAGACTTTTTGAAATCGGATGAGTAGTTTCGGAGATTACCCCAAACATACAAACAAACATACCAACTTTACCTCTATATAATATTAGTATTGACTTACCATATCATTCACCGCATTATAAGTCCACTATTATTGAAACTTTCTTGCAAAAATTATTTATTGTAGTATGTAATTTGAGACGGATATTACTTAGAAGACAGTGCTTGAACGTTCACTGCTTAGGTAAGTACTGTAAGATTCTCTCTAGTTTTGCAAGCTCTGTATGTTAGGCTTGGCAGAGCGCAGATAAGGTACCTACTTATGTAAAGAGCAACCCCTGTATCTGCATAATATCTTAAAGTACGGTTGACAGGCTAAGTTCGACTTAAGCTGACAAGAAGCCATTAGGTACTCAAAAGTTTTACGATACCTACTAACAAACAAGATTGCTTAAGTCTTAAGGTAGCGGTTCGCGCCGCGACCGCGACCGGAGACCGAGACCAGAGACCTAAATAGGAGACACCCCTTTATACATTGCCTAGTCAAGTAAACGGTCGCGGTCTCCTGTCTCGGTCTCCAGTCTCTGTCTCAGGTCGCAGTCGCGGCGCGAACCGCTACCTTTACAGATTACCCACCTGTCTCTGCTTGCTACACGGTTGCTATTGCTACACGGCGATGTTAGTGCAGGTCAATTACATTGCAAACCTTTTTGAACACTAGTTGGCCAATTTGCGGGTAGGTAGGTACTCACCTATTATTGCTGTGCGTTGTGTTTGCACGTTATTTTTGTTCGCTGTTACACATACTTAATATCATTACCTACATTTTGAAATATTTTGTTTGCCTACGTATGCATGACTACGAAATATTTTTTTTGGCTAATTAATTAGTATTAATACCTAATATGAAAATTGCTAAGTACGTACCTACTTTATATACTTAATCATTTCTTCTATGTTTTGAATTAACTGACTCCATCAACTATTGGCTCCGCGTAAAGTCTTCTTTTTAACTTTAGAAAAGGAGGAGATTCTCAATTCAACTGTATTTTTTTTATGTTTGTTACCTCAGAAATTTTAAGTGGGTGAACCGATTTTGATGATTCTTTTTTTATTTAATAGCTTGAGGTTCTGATGACGATTTTCAGAGTTATGAACAAAAATGCACCTCAAGAGTGCAGAAAATTGCTCTCCTCATACGAAATTGAAGTCGGTTTAAAATTTTTAATTTTGCCTAACACAATAATCTTAGCTCATGATAAATTGACGACATCTTTGGCGCAGTGGGTGAAAGCCCGCCTGAGACGCAGAGGTAGCAGGTTCGATTCCCGCTGCGGGACAAATGTTTGCATGATCTGCAAATATTGTCTGGGTGTTTTCTATGTTTATACCGATTATGTATTGATGAAAAAAAATGTAAGTATCTGTGTTAGTGTACCAGTCATCTGGTTACCATAACTTAACCATTCCATTGCTTAGTTTGGGATTAGATGACGCTGTATGGAATGTCCAAGGATATTTATTATTATAATCCTGTCGTAGAAGAAAGTACCTACCTACCTGTCGTGCAGGAGTAGATGTTAAACAAATGACAGTTATGATAAATATTGTCAGCTTCTGTATTTAAAAAAATATATATTAAGTATGACAAAATTAAAGTTACAAAAATAAAAAATTATAGGTAGTAATGTCGATAGGTAACTAATATTAATTTGTATGATTATAGTAAAAAATAAATTACCTAGTGAAATATAAAATAAAAAAAGGTAAATACTTATACATTTTAAAACAAACCTTAAAATCAGAAGTAGGTATGAGAAGGATGAGTCCAATTTTTCCTATGCAAACACTGCTTTCAGAAAAGTCACTATAACCTTTAAATCCAAGTAAGGTATTCGCGTATACCCTGTGGAGAATTCGAGTTGCGCCGGAGTCGACGGCTCAGCGGACACTGGTGAACCGGCCGCCGTCGCCCGCCGCGAAAGTGAAACATCACATTATCACTTACATCAGATCAGCCTAACATTTACCACGCTGGACACCGTAGGATGCATCGGCATGGCATAGTTATTTCAACATGGGGTCATTGTGAGGTACTTAATAATGAATCCTATACCCACTTATGTAATCCTAATCTCCTATTAAAATGTGAACGTTTTTAAGAATGCTGTAGCAAAAGCAGTGAATACCTAAGTAAGTAGGTTTTTAATACATGCTTTATTATGTAGTAGTATCTAGTAGTTACTCTACTTACAAGTACCTGTCTAGGTTTTATGAGTCATGCATAAAATCACAATGTTATCTAATAGTTTTTGTATCTTCTTTTCCTAAGAAAATCAACGAGTGCTATGTTACAATGGCCTCCAGAACGGCACGGTGTGACCGATGATCGTGATGTTTTTTAAGTAATCTTCAGTATTCTGAAGAAAGAAAAGAAAAAGAAAGCCCGAAAGAAGATTTCGTAGCGATCGAATCAACAAAAACAAAGTGTGAAGCCGGGGCGGGTCGTCAGAATTCTAGACTAGCTAACTTACAAAAAATGCTTTATGAAAAAGCTTTTTAACGTGGGCCGGCAGTGGATCAGGCAAGCACAGGACCGGGAGAAATGGCAAGAACGAAGGGAGGCCTATACCCAGCAGTGGGAGAGATCGGGCTGCAGGTGATGATGATGATGATGTCCTATAAAGACTAAACTTGAGGAACTCACGGTAAATCAACTGTCTTTGGAGAAAGTTCCAGCGACCGTGACTTCAAAGGGTTCAAAAACAGTGCTACGATGTGTAAGCTCAAAAGCTTTTACCCTTTGACCTCAGCGCACAGCTTTCCACTTACCAATGAATATGGGTACCTACATACACCTGCACCTACCTGTATTCCATGTTTTCACAATGAGTTTTCAATTTTAAAAGTTTTTCAGTTCCTTTTGGCAAAGTAGGATGCAAGCTATTCTTTATAAGCAAATATAACGTGATATTATAACTCATCAGGTCCAAATACTAAGCGCGCTTCTGGGAGCAACCATTTTCAATTAAATTTGGACGACACTGAAGTTTCATTAGGTAGAGTCTAGAATAGAATAGTTTTTTATTGTAGAATGTTGAAATTATTACAAAGGTGGTGATTTTGTGATTAAATATACTTATACAAACCTACCACCTTTACCTTAGTCTGAAGCGAATGAATATTTGGATCAAAAGAAGCCTATTTTTTAATCCAGGATATAATCAATCAAAGAATGATAAAATGAGATAGTTAACCGGATTCACATAGGATATGATTAGGTAAAAGACCGGCTTATGATTGCTTTGGCACGTCTGTTGTTCTACGAAATGACTTTTTTATGTTAAATCGCATTTGACCCGCTTAATCTGAATCCGTCCTGCATACATAATTACCTACTAACTTACATAATCAAAGAAAGGAGGTAGGTATTATTATGAGGTTCTTTCTTATTTAGTTCTAGGACGAAGACAAGCCTATTTCTATTCTATTATTTTTAGTTTCAACACCATGTTGTAAGTTTGAAAGAAAGGTTGCTTTATAATGAGCATTCGTTATACCTAATAGGTACCTACCTAGCTATAAATTTACATAGTAGTCCTTACCTAGTTGAAAAACAGACATGGACGAATATACCTAAGCCCTCCCCCTCGTGTAAATCAAAATACTAGGCCCTCCCCCCCCCCTTCGGAAAGTTATTTGGCTACCGCCCGTAGTAAAGAAAACTGTACCTACCTAAATATTTCAATTTACTTAGGTACACGATTTTTTGCATAAACCTTTGAAGTAGGTTTTGACCTAATCACAACCAAATCATAATTCTCTTATCTTACAAGCCGTTTGCGTACCTGACTAAGCTCAAACGCTAACCTATCTAAGCATAATCAATCACATAAAAAAAAAACTTACTAACTAGGTGAAACCTACAGTAGTTGACACCGTACCTAAGGCTAACCAAAGGCTTACCAATATGGAATATGTTTTCATCGGAAAGCATACCTACACATGCCTACACATTTGATGTGTCCGCGTTAGGGTATGAGTACCTAGGTACCTACCCTAATGCGGACACATCAAATGTGTAGGTACATAGCGAGCTCAGGTGTTCGTAACCTTTTTTTGGCACAGAGATCCAGATAATCCTCTCGTTTCTGACGGCTTTGTCTGCCGAAGCGGGCAATGGATGTACAAATTCGAATACGAATGTTAAAGGTACCGGGCGAAAGTTTTCATGTAGAGCTTCTTTTAAACACATCAGTGTTGTCCAAGTGGAATAGTGCCATGACTTTCGATCCAGTCCCAGGTTTGAATCACGGCCGTGTTGTGCTGGGTTCATTCAATCAATTTTCCGTTTCGAAGAGCCATTAGATTACCAAGAGCTCTAAACGGAATCAGAAAGCATTAGCTTGCAACTTGTAACGTATGAAATGCAAATTTCTACAAAACGGGCATGTAGGTACCTAATTAATAGGGGTTGGACATTATTCTGACTAGGTACCACATAAACTAAGAAATAAAACTACCTATACTTACTTACGTAGGTGTCATAAACTATACAAAATAAAACTATAACCTACAGTATAAAAAAAAGGAAGTCAGATGTTTGTAGGTATCACAACTAAAAATTTTTTTTAAATTCCTTTGTTTAAACAAAAATAAGAAATCAAATAGGTGGTGGCGCTAGTTTGACGCATACAACCAAGTGTTTTTATTCTCTTTGCATACAACCACCTTAATTAGAACATTTTAAACATGTCAGTAGTCGTGGCTTTTGGTCAGTTATTTATGGTAGTTATTATGCAACAATTGTCACCTATCCCTTTGAAGCAAAAAACATTTTTGCACAATCCCCGACCTCGGGAGAGCGAGCCCTGAGTTACCGCGAAACCCGTTTAGCTCCGGAGTTATCTCATCTAACAAGACACAGCACAATACCGTCGTTGAACATTGTACATTGATTTGTCTGCGCCAAGTGTTTTGAAAGCAGACTGTAGAAAGACGCAATGGTCACGCATTATGTTAGAAATGTCTGTTTGTGGATGGTGTTATGCAATAGTTGCGTACCAAAGCACGCGGAAGGCGGTGTGCAGTCGGGCAATGGAGCAGCGAACGCAATGCAAGCACGCCTCGTGCTAACTCAAAATTATGTGGTAAAGCATGTATTTGATAATTATAATTAATGCGCAATTAGGCTTATGTAGGCCTACTTACCACCAAACTTTAATAAGAAAACAACAGTAGATAACTAACCGTTAGTTTTACGTGCTCTAGATACCTACTTAAACATTTAAATGCCGTATGTATTATTTTACATTTATGTACGGTCAGCAACTGTTACTAATGTACCTACCTAGTACTTAAGTAGGTAGTAAAAAAAATATGTGTTAATAATCCAATCTTAATGTCTCTCTCCATCCTAAAGTTATCTGGAAGAGATCGCTTCTAAGCGATAAGAAATTCATTAATTCATTCTTTAATAAAGAACAGGCAGATCTATTTTGTTTAACCAAGGAAGTACTGGAAAATTATATGATTTTAATTTTCACATGAAAACAGTAGCACGACTCTATCAGCGAATTTGCTAGAATATCTAAAATGAACACCGTGAAATATCCCGTCAACATGCACATTATCTCTATCTCGTCCTGCATTCTCACGCATCCGAGGTCCAACTAATTACTCGTAATTATTTGCGATTGTAAATAAACGACGGGTTTACTAATGAGCATAGCTGGGCACCGTTAATCAAATGGTTAACTTCGTTAATCGTTAATCCGTTACAAAAAAAGTTAGCTTCGTTAAACGTTAAAGCGTTACATTTCGGAAGAATTAACGCAAGTTAACGTTAATCGTTAATCCGTTAATATGTGTAAAGTTGCATCTTTATATCGTTGTGTTAAGTGTTAGAAACTCACCGGTTAGTGATATTTCGTGAAAAAATAATATTTTTCTCGACCAACTGGCACACTAAATTCGGAAAACAAATTTTGATAGAAAGAAAAATACAAATGAAAAATCTTACTAAAAGTTTTACGGTTTAGGCGGGATTCGAACCTGCGAGGTACAAGCGATCACCCTTAAGCCAGGCTGCCTTACCACTCGGACACGAAGCCCTTGACGCTGAAGACGAAACTATCAGTAAGATGATATTTCGGTTAAAGCACCGATATCTAAGTGTGGTTTAACACTACAATAAAAAATATAAACTATAGAAATAAATGTCGGTTTGACTTTGAATAGAAACTATCAATCAAATTAGCATCTCTACATTCTTCACCAATCAAAGCCGGGAAACCCGGAAGGAAATAGATGAAAAAACAAGTACCTACAGACTAAAAATAATAAAAAAAAATCGAAAACGATAAGGTTGCGCCGGGCACGTCGGCGCGTACCCGACTCGAGGCTAATGCCTTGTTTAGAAAATAGTTGAATACAATTTTTAGCTTCATCTGTCTGGTCTGACTGATGATTAGGTACTGACAAAGGATGTAGATAATATCACGAGCTATTGTTTAGCCAAAACAAAAAGCTGCTACTAATATTTATTATAATTACTACACTGCACAGTAAGTTACTTACTGCACAGTAACTTTTTCTATCTAATTAAATTACACTGCACTCTTCTTTATCAATTATCAACACGCAAATGATCACTGACAGTAATTTTTATTAACAACAAACAAACAAAACACTAGTCACTCTAAGCACCGGCGCTTAGTAATGAAATGATCAAACAAAACAAATCTCTTCGCAGTTTCCTTTCTCACTCGCACGCGCCGGCAAAATATATCTAATTTATTTTTTGTTTCACTCGCTGCCACGCGCCGCCCGGCACTTGTCGGTGCCGATGCCGTGCGGTAACTAATAGGCATTGGATTAACGATTAACGGACTTCTTGCATATTAACGGAAGTTAACGTGTCCGTTAACATTTTTGAAAGTTAACTTAAAAGTTAATCCGTTAACCAAAATGTTAACTTCGTTAATTAACGATTAACGGATTAACGAGTTAATGCCCAGCTATGCTAATGAGATGCACTTGAAGCCTTGAACCGCAGAAGGCTAATCGTTCGTTGACGCGCGTTTAGAAAGGAAAACCTTGATGCTTATGTAATAATGCATTTATTAATTTAAATTAATTAGTCAGACATTTTATCGTTTGGCAATATGAACATAACATAAGTAGGTAGTAATATTTGCTTATAACAGTAATAATGTTAAAGTAATTTTTGTAATAATCATTTGAGGCGAAAGTGGAGATATAATAACTTGGCGTTACATACGAGGCCTTACCTAATTTGCCTACCATTGGTACATTCGTGTTCCTAAAGATATGAAAGTTTTTCTGCGGATTTCAAATGAAACTCGTACTAAAGTCCTCAATATAGTTTATTTTTATAAGAAAATCATTTTCATACATTCTTCTCCTCATCTATATATAAATACATTGAAGTATACGCGGTCCAGCATACAGCATTCTCAAAAAATAGCATTGGCTAGTCATGAAATATTTAGCTAGCATTATAACTACATAAGTTCCATAACTACGAATTTATTTATAATACAATTACGTATGCAACTGGATCTTTTAATCAATAATACATAATTCCAATATACGGTACGGTATAGGTACTAGTTGAGAATTAAAAAGAGAGTTTACATAATTACATGGTGTTCTTAGCATAGTTTTTTTTAGAATTTAATTATCGTTGAGGCCGTGGCTGAGGCATGGTGGGATTTATAAGCCGTGATCAATGTTTTATTAAGAATCATAACATTAAAATACATTATTCTACGTACGGAGGGAAGTTGCCCTGAACGGACTATACTATTCGCTGTTTCCGAAGCTTTTAATGAAACACGTCACGGCTAATATTACCGTTACCGCCCCCACGGCATCACGCTATACTTACGATAGATACTTCTATCGACAAATCACAAAGCAATATAACTATCATAAGTACGAATCTTAATAACGTAAAAACAGCTGGCACAATGAAGATCTAAACAAGTTACATAATACATTAACATTACGTTATTACGGTACATAATCATACATGAAAATATGTATGTCAAATAAAAATAACAATATACAATAAATTAGATCATGGAATGTTATTATGAATCCATTTTGTTCATGGCGATGACAGTGGGAATAAAGAAGACGTGATAAAAAATAATATATAACTATAGTAGTTACTTAAGAGCGATAATATAACTATGCATGGATATGAGAGTAGGCCACTAGAACACTTAAGAGTGAACGTGCGGTATCGGCGACCAACATTGCACATTGTCCGATGCCTGCGTTCCGTTCCGCACTACACAAATCTCAGTAGGTCAATCCGAACAGTCCTGCGCTTCAAGATTCACTTACGAGTGATTCCAATCACTCAGATTATGATTCATATCACTCAAGATTCCTGCATTTTCAGGTTACACCTGGGAGTGATTCGAATCACTCAATGTGATTTATATCACTCAATTCGCACCACCCAGCGGATACACGATTGTGATGCGCTGACGACTCCCACGGACAGCTCATTCATCCTCCTTTTCCAACTGATCAGGAATGAACCTGAAACTAATTAATAAATTCAATTATTTGAATCGACCCACTTGCCTGCACCTTAGACGATATTCGGAGTAATAAACAGAAATGCACCTTGCATCTATCACCTATCTGTCTATAGCTCCGAAGATAATTGTCAAATCCTCACCAAATTATGAGTCATTTTTAGGTGCGTAATTCCCGTGTCTATTCTAATATTAAAAGAGGTAAATTAAGTTGGTTTGTTTGTATGTTTGGGGCAATCTCCGAAACTACCCATCTCATTTCAAAAATACTTTCACCGATGTGTAGCGTGGACTTTCCGAATGAACATAGGCTATATTATATCAAGGTAGGTACCACGCGAGCGAAGCCGTGGGCGAGTAGGCTAGTAATACTATAAAGAGGTAAAGTTGGTTTGTTTTTTGGTTTGTATGTTTGGGGCAATCTCCGAAACTACCCATTCGATTTCAATAATTCTTTCACCGATGTGTAGTGTGGACTTTCCGAATGAACATAGGCTATATTTTATCAAGGTAGGTACCGGCGCATCTGCGGGCGAGTAAGCTAGTGTTTTTATAAAGACAATTACAACTATAGTTCTGAAATTGGAATGCGAGCATACTGTTCAGTTGGTATTTTGTTCTGCGTAGAGCGTTACAGCGATGTAAGTGGTGGGCACGAATCCCTCCTCCCTCGTATGGTGACGTCTCACACGCGTCCATCCATCGCCCGCGTCAGTTTCCAGCACTAACAGCCGCTCGCCAGTTTCCATGCGCATTGTTGAACCGCTGCCTATGCCTGGACAAAACAAAACGTTATTCTTTAGAAAAGAAAAAAAGGCGTTCCTAAATCATTTAATATCTCTTTTCGTTTATCGAAATGAAGGAAAAAGATATAGTTTTTGTTTGCGTTAATCTGATAAAATAATCCTAAGACATTAACTTCTAAAAACTTTTAGTTTCTGAAGAATTTTTCAGATCGCTTCATTCTGATCATAATCATATTGCAGATCAACAAAAAACTACACATAATATGGCATTCAGAAAGGATAAGACGCAAAATGTAACCCAACTATGAGCAGGCCCCGACGAGATTCGAACTCGTGATCTCCTGTTTACTAGACAGGCGCTTTAACCAACTAAGCCACGGCGCCGATGCCAACTGCGATGAAATTGTATACTCTATTTTGTAGTAATATAGAACATTCAAAATCAAGTTTTAAAACATTAAACTGGTTTCACATCGCAGGGCAGTTTCAGTGTCATACGAACTTCAAATTTATTTTCATTACTATAATACTTATTATCGCATGAGAAACTCGAACGAGTCGCGCGGATGCCCGCGGCGCCGCGGGAATTCCGGCGAATTCGAATACGCGCGCCTTCTCTGCGATAATAAGTATTATAGTAATGAAAATAAAGTTGAAATTCGTATGACACTGAAACTGCGCTCCGCTTCGCTGCTCTTCGCCGCTCTTTTGGTGTGAGTTGAGCCTTACCTTCAAAAGCGTAGAGCGCTTTGCAGTACCCCACAGGGTTCAAGTCCGGCTCGAAGTAGCATCCGAACTCCGAGTCCTGATCGTTCTCGTAGATCTCCTGGTCCCCGTTAGTGTGGTCGTGGTGCGCCGCGGCCAGCTCCCCGCCGAGGCCGGACTCGGGGGAGCCGCCGGCGGCGCGGCCCGCGACCACGCCCACGCCCGTGCCGGTGCTCACGGACGACTCTGACGCCGAGCGGGAGAGCGACTCGCTGTTGTTTGAGCCGATGCTGGAACAATGTTGTGTGAATTTAAAATGCTGAGTGGTGACCGATTTGCTTCACTCATATTTCCTACATAACATATTTTAATAGTACCCGTACTTACTGTAATGTGAGTGATGTGAATAAATGTTTTTCTATTCTAATTAAGGTGTCGACCTCTGTGGCACAGTGGGTGAAAGCCCGCCTGAGACGCAGAGGTTGCGGGTTCGATCGCCACCGCGGGACAAATGTTTGTATTATCTGCAAATATTTGTCTCAAGTCTGGGTGTTTTCTATGTATATACGTATGTATATACAAAAAAATAATGTATCTAAGTAGTTTAATAGTCATCTGGTTACCATAACACACGTATTAAATTGCTTAGTTTGGGACTAGATGGCGCTGTGTGGAGTGTCCAAGAATATTTATTATTTATTATTATTTAAATGCGTCAAACTACGCCGCCGCCTATTTTATTTTATTATTACGTTGAACACAGGAATTAAAAAAAAACTGAAACTGTGTTTACCTTGTAGCCTGCTGTGTCGCAGCCCCGTTAGTCCTGGCGGTGGGATGCAGAGTGGCGGCCGCATTCACTTGACTGTTCGCCTCGGCCAACAACTCCTCATACTTGTTCAACTGCGCCCGCAGTTTCTTCAACTTGTCACAGCATTCGTTTAGTTGTCCTGGAAATAACAACACAGTTATAAAAGTCCCTTCAGAGATGTAGTCACGAAAATATACATCACGTGAAATTTAAGCTTTTGATCTCAACGAGATGGAAGAACATTTGAATCTTACAATGGCAACTCTTATGAGCTCATTATAATGACATTTTACAATTTATCTTGTTATTGGACCATATAGCTCTTCGTTCTTCTTCTTCTTTATTTTGGCTTCGCCGGCTTTTGCCACGCATTTAGCCACTACCATGTCATTTTATTTGAAGTTAGTAAAGTCAAGTCAAAGTCATAGTCAGATCACATAACAGATGACAGACAACGAAGCTGTCAATTTGAGAATTTTTTTTACTTAACCGAGCTATGACATGATATCCTTTGACAAGCTTTTTGGTACAAGACTGTTCACTGACCTAATGCAATACGCCCAATAAATAACCAGTACAGTGACCGACGTACGTTAAAAATCTACCGAATTACAGAATACCAAGTTATCTTCACATCTCTATTGTATGCAAAATTTTCACTTACATACAATAGGCGTAACATCCTTGCCAACATGGCGTTGCATTTAACCTACCGTTCGACCTTTCTTACATGTATCATAAATATATAGCTAAGATAATGTAATCCAACATAAAAATGATGTCATTGCAATAAGGATTTGGTCTCATGATTGCATTGAATTGTTTGAAAATAGATTTCGTGCAAAAAATTCTTCACAAGTGCATGTTAGGAAACTTATTTAAATTGTAAAGGCATACATCCGTTAACTATTAATCATGATATCTATTGTCTGTGCAAGACAATAATATGAATAATATGTTTAACAAAAGATTAGTCATTATTATACAATTTGGAGATGAGCCAAGTTAAAAGTACTGGACGAAAGATCTGTGTCAAGATCATAGAGAGAGATAACCGTTGTCGCTACCTACCCCTTTGGGAAAGAAGTTTAATTTTGCTGAAGGAACCCAAATCTTTATGAACATGTTAGAGATTAATTAAAATTCAAATAGAGGCCTTTGCCAGTGGGACACGAAAGGCTAAAAATAATAATAATAATAGATTCAAATGTCAATGAAACTACGTCATTATACTCTTGAAAGTGACAACGATGACCGCAGCCATAAACATGGTTTTTATTTTTGTCGGTGATCGATATTTTTACGTGAGTAATTTCCCGTGTATTGTTAATGGTGATAAGTTAGTTCAAAGCATTCACCAGTTTAAGTTGAACCACCAACCTTTTCAAACACTCGCAGACTCTTAAATTATAACATCCATACGTAAATACTTAGTTCAAAAATAAAATGATGTCATACCTTCAACAGTCATGGGGTCCCCTAACGCGGGGCTAGTTTCGTACACTCCTTTCATCTTCATTAGGCCTTCCATTGCAGCCTGTTCTTGTGCCACCTGAAAACAATTTAAAACCATTTATGCCGGGTTCCTATAGCCAATATGTCCGTATGTAGGTCGTCATAGCAACGTTGTTTATTCAACACAAAATGTATGAGACTTTTTGACAGATAACAACGTTGCTATGACAACCGACCTACGGACATCCATTAGTTGGATATAGGATCCCGGCATTAGAGTGCAACCCGTTTTTCTATACAGATACTGTATCCTGGCGTTTATATTGATTGGGACATATCATGGTAAGTATACCTGCACTGAATGAAGGAACTCGCACATTATCGAATTTAAGATTGTATGATTAATTAAATACTTTTCACACACTGTTAATAGTCCAGCGAATATTGGATACAATATTAGTATTTATATATACTATGGTGAGTTAACCTTAAGCATGACAAAAGGCCATGACTATACGTGTTCATCGATAAATAAAGGCTTTCAGATGCATATTATGCTCTATAAACATTTTTGTTTTTAAATTCCTGTTAAACCACAACAACCTACTAGGTAATGAATTTGTAAATATAAATTCCCATTTATCAAATAACGTGTATATTTTACCTGTTTACTTAATTCTGAGACCTTGGCCTGCAATTTCTTCTTCTTTTGGTTCGGGGGCAGATCTGAATAATCCTCCTTTCCGTCCAACGACATGTTATTCTGAAATTTAAGATAAATCATTATCTTAGTGTCACCAAACTTGTGCAAACACACGCTCACTGTCAAACACTCTCGCAAAGACAAATTCCAAACAACGATATTTCAACTTTACTTGTCCAGTCATTTTTATTCAACCCTAGCTTTTGCACTAAAGATTTCAGTAAACAACGTAGCTCCAACTCCATTTTAGTCACAAACCTAAACTAAAACGATAAAAATACACAATTAAACAAATCATACATAGAAATTGCGGAGTGCGCTAAAAACAATGAAAGCCGTGCAAGCATGGTATGTTAGAAAAAGCACAAGCCAAACAGACGAATCGGTTCATCAGATGTTTCTGTAAACATTACGTCGATTTGAGTTATTCATGATCGAAGATAAAAGTGAACGTGTACATTTTTGCTGAAATGAGGAATCTGAAGTAGATTAAAATCTTTAATCCTTTCAACTGACTACTATGCCTAGTTTCATTGGCGAAACTGTATTCGAAAACAATATTAAGTTAAAAAAAAATTAGGACAATGTTTGCATACAAAGTGGAATATTAAGATCCCAATCAATTTCGTCGCCTTCAATGTCACGGCATACGTGAATGTGGTACACAAATTGTCGATCGATGAGTCACGCCCGATCATTTACAGAAACATCGTATAGACCGTCCGGAACTGACCTTGATCGAATTGCACGCCTCGACAATCTTCTGCGGCCAAAGCGTTAGGCGGCGCGGAGTCGCGGCGAAGCAAAGAAATAACGATTAAATAAAGATACGTAGATGTACGTTTCAGGAGAATAGACTCATATAATGTACAATAAACATTATAGAGCGATGGTTAAAAACATAAAGCTTTATACTCAGGCGACTGTCGTTCTTTGATAGACAAGACAGATTTTATCTCGTTCAAATCGATTTTAGCAAGGCTTTATAGTTTATCAGTTTCATCTTCAGATTACAATAATCTAGCATCAACATCTAAAGCGAATAAAGGAGACGGCAAATAATCTATACGGGTTCACACGGTAGATCTGAATTCGTAAAGAAAATTATCCTAAACTTTTTATTAATACAACTATTCTCCTGAACCGTAAAATGAAACAGGGTACAGACCACTTAGAAGGAGAGCCCCACTATACACAAAGTAAACAGAAAATATAAAATCATGTGTGTTTGTGGTTACGGTCTGACTTTACTCATATATTATATTATGGTGTGTGGTTACTATTTTCTAGATTAAGTCAACAAACATTTTAAACAAAAATATAAAGGTTGCTTATTATACAGTTGCGAATTTAGTGGCAAAATCATGAACGAATGTATGAGGAATCCTGAGGATGTTAAATAAAACTATTACTTTCCTTAAACACTTCACTGATATCAAAACAATGTTTTAGTAATTGTTTAGAGCATTTCGCAATACGTTTTAAAGTCTAGCATGTTTTTTTCAGTAACAAGCGAAATTAGATACAGTTTTAAAAGAATACAAATTCAACATCAACACTGTTTTGTAATTAAATCAATTGTATTAGATTTGTTTAAAATGAGCATAAACAATTAGCTTTGACTGCATACATGTTTACAAGTACAGCGGTTAGGGTTCATCACATTTATTAAAAACAATGTAGTCATGACTGATAAAACATAATTGCATAATAAAGTATGTGCATTGTTCGATAAGTGCTACAATGAATCATGCACACACCGACCCGAGTTAAACTTACTTTTCAATATGATCCATGGACAACGAACGCCGTATATCGTTTCGATTTGTACCCATGTTATGTGAGGATCGAACGGGGATTGGAATATTGAAATACAAAAATAAATTAGTACCTCCAACATACACAAACAAACCGGCGTATAGTCATTGTTTAATAAAAGTACGACTGACTCATATTACAAACAGTGTGTAAGGTTTATTTTCATGACCATACCCCAGCTGTTTCAATAACTGAAAAAAAGCGAAAATTATGCATATAATATTACGTAAATATAGTACACGTAAAGTAAATAATAACATTATCCCATTCACCATGCTCGTATAATCAAAAGTACGTATAAAATATAATAAGCATAATAAACTTCAAGCAATAGCTCTATAAATTTAAAAGGAGGTGGTATACTTGGAATGTTATAAACCAAACTGGAATGTTGTTGAACAAAACAAGTTTTCATACTTAGGGAGAGAGAAACCTCATTATATTAAAAACTCAAATGTGAGATATGATTGTAAAATCCCATTTTGAGATAATGAAACAGTCATTGTTTGTCCTGAATCCTGATAAGTAGCAAATACTGCGTTTATCTCGTTGGTGCGTTCCATACTATCCTTGAGATAAGAGAAGCATAAAAACACACTAGTTTTATTTGAAATACTTTCGCAAAAAAATTGCGGGCATGAATAGAGTTCAATACACTATTTTCACCATACCTTGACCAACTTACGACGATAGAAAACAGTGCCAACGAACAGCTTCAAGGTTCTGAATCTATGCTAATCGTTATAAATAGGCACTATGCCATAATTTCATCACATTAAGTGTTATCTTTCTGACCCACATTTTGTTCTATAACTCCTAACTTTATGGGACAAGCAAGTATAATCGTAAGTCAAGCCCCCGTAGTTTAAGATTAGTGGTAGAAGTCACGAATGTTGAGACTTGAGAGATATTGAGGGAATTTCAGTTTAATAATACAATTTTAAATACATAAATTATTTTGGCATCATAAGAGCATACATAAACACCAAAACAAATAAAGTAATTATTTCTGGTCCAAAAGCATAATATTCCCTTACCCATATAATTTTACCATTTTTTATTAGACTCCTGAACCAACAAACATATATCCATCCCTGTCTCACACAGTTATATAGCCTCACCTTATTCGAGCTGAATAGAGACAGTAGTCCGCCTCGCCTCTTGATCTTGTTCCCTGAGACGGTTCCTCTGGCCGCTGTGAGATGGTTGGTGACGTGGTGTGTGCTTGTTGAATCTGTGGTGTCTCCGCCGGTCGCAGTCTCGAAGGCAAAGTCCTCGGGAGGCACGAAGCCTGATTTATACCTTTCTATCACTAATTTTGTGTCCTGGAAAAATTAATATCAGGTCTTAAATTTTCCATTCTCCAAAGTCGTCTGTCATACGTGAGTCGTAGAGTCACTTATCAAATCAAACTTTTAAAGCTCTGTCAGAACGAATATTTGATAAACATTGAGTTTAATACAATTTCAGGAGAACCAATAGCAATTTGATTGTAGTCTGAAAACCTACTATCTGGTAAAACTTGGTTTGACAACAAACCAACATTATAGCCCCGAAAGATAGTGTGGATGTTTTGTTTGTTACTCTTTCAAGCAAAAACAACTGAACGGATATGGCTGAAATTTGAAATGTACATACCTGGAAAAACAAATACTTAGGCTATTTTTTATCCGAGTTAGTAGGGCGGGATAGTAAAAAGACTAATAGGTAGGACCGTTTTTGCATACTTAATAATTAAGAAAATCATCGTAGAAGTCATGATTCCGAAAGCGTCTATTTTGTCGTTCCAACCACGTGCCTATAGCACTACATTGACACCGATACCCAACTATTATGCAAATTTACATCAATACTACGGAACTGAGTGAATAATTCAACGGTTTATTGCCTTTTGTTTTTAACTTTCAAATAGACGGCATAGGCGTGGCTGTTTCTTGTGCAAATATTAGTGCGATCACTTTCCAAATGTACATTGTAATCAATTACGGTTTTTGTAAAATGGTTTTAAGTATGTACTTTATGTTATATTTGTTTCGTATGAACTAGTGACTAACTCTATAGTGACGGAGTTTTAGGCCGTCTGATGGCCTCAGTTATGGCTTAACGACGGGAAGGCTCTAAATCCACCGGGGATTTAGACTATTCTAGTAATTTTGCTAGTAAAAGTTAACCTAAATACAATCGTTAAAAATGAATAGTTATTAGAAATAATAACTTGTCTTTATTTATGAAATAATACAAGCTCCGTTTTGATTAATTAAATTTATGTATGCCTTGACCATGCTAGGAGAAACTTAGAACACAAAAACTCATAAACTATAAGCGTAATCGCTATTCTCGCCAAGTGAATACAGAAAATCCTAACAAATAACATTATTTTGATGATCGAAAGTAGTCCTCACGTACGAAGTATACGCGACAAAATGACGTGTTCGCGATAAACAAAGATAGCGCTTTCGTTACCCGAATTCCACTGAACTCTGAACTTAGTGCCATTTCACAAGACCGGAAAAGAACTTTTAAACTGGTAATATTATGTAACTAAAGAAACTATCATTTTTGAGATATAACAAAGCCTAGATTAAACAAACCTATATTAGAGACGGTGTAGCGTTCTATCAGTGAAAGAAAATTAATGATTTCAGAGATTACCGTACAACTTTAAATGATTTTTAAAAACCGTTGTCCGTTTTAAACAATTATTTTCGATTACCTACTGTTTTTGACCATATTGATTATTTTATGATATTTTCTCCGTAATTTGCTTTTTTTATTTTTCAAAATAATATCGAAACAGAATTGAGAAATCCCACCATTTAACTAAATTTTTAGTTATTTAGTTTCGGCAAAGAATAGAGAGGGTTAGAGAACTTCTAACCCTCTCAGTTAGAAGAGTTTGGGGGAGACATTTGCCCAGCAGTGGAACGAAAGCGGGAAAAGAAAATTGTAGCTCAGTTATCTTCACAGATTAGACAAGAATTTTAATACAGTGAATATTGCATTTTTTAGTTTACTTACCTCTTTCTCGTTGATACTGTTCGCCGCTCGGTCCATACCATCAAGGCACTGCATTATAATAGGGAATACTTTTCTCTCGACGTCCACAGAACTCAGCATGAAATTCTTTATGTTCTTTATTCGTTTCTCGTCTAAATCCTGGAACAAAATGATGTATGTTATAAAACAAAGTCCATGCCATTCCAAGAGACTTAAGCGCCAATTGTCATGTTTCGGAGGTTAGCAAAAACCTAGGTTGTATTTGTCAAAATGGCTTAAGGCTCAAATCACACCGAGACGGCAGCGAAGCGGTTACAGTTTCAATGTCATACAATTCTAAACTTTATCTTAATTTCTACAGGTAAATAAGGCATTGTATTAAAGCGCTTTACGCCGCTTGTGTTGCGGCTGCTTGCGCTTCAAGTTTTTAAGCGATACTATGTATTATGCTAATGAAAATAAAGTTCAAAATTATATGACACTAAAACTGCTCGCTGCTTCCCTGCCATCTCGGTGTGTGTTGAGCCTAATAGTCACATTAACACAGTACAGTAACATAATATCATTAACAAGTGCTAGTTGATCCATTGTTCCTATAAAACTAACAAATATAGCCTAGATATTTTTTGCAAGAACACTAACTTTTATTCAAAGTATACTCTCTAAATAAAAATCACAATGAAAGGTCATCGAACTATGGGACGACCTTTCGTGTTTATAGACTTAAAAACTGGTGCAACATGAAGATTTACGAAAATAGGATTAGGTACATTATAAAATGTGCCTATTCGACCCAGTTGGCAGCCCGCCAGTATGCAAGTAAAGCCATCGCAGTAAGCATTCGCCGAATTGTTCCCAAAGTTCACATGATTCACGAAACAGAGAAAGTTTATTTCTAAAATATATTCTTGGAAACTCGTAATGCAAACAGAACTACATAATTTAATCTTCATGATTTCATATATAAAGCAGGCGCCAGAAATCAACAGACCCGGATAAATCATACTTATAAGTTCCAACAATATAAGTTTCAACAAGTTTTAAATGGTGATGCATGAATTTATAACTAAGTATTAAGAGCAAAAATATACTCTATCTCAGTAACCGGACTGTACTGATCACCATTCGCGTTTATGTAGCACTAGCTGCTTCGCGCCATCCCACGCGTAGTCCCCGAAAAAAATGTAGCTTGTCTCCTTTCCCGAAGTCTAGTCTATCTCTGTACAAAGATTCAAGAAAATCGGTTCAGTTGAATCAACGTGAACGCGCGACAGACAGACAGGTACTTTCGCATTTATAATTTTATATGGTAGGGACAGGTTTGATTTAAAGTTTTCAGCTTTTTACCAGATAAACGAAATCTATGAACCGGCACGGAAACCGGCTTTCTACGTGATTGTATGATCAGATGTTTACGTAATATTAAACATCTCAAAATTTACAAACACATTTGTAACTAAACAGCTGCTCATATAATGAGATAATTATTAAATCATCTAAATTGTGATCACTAAATATCCAGTTTTGATGCATTTTGAAAACATAGCAGTTTCTTTAGTGAATTAAAAGATAAACATTTAAAAAACAAGTTTATTTATGAATCAACAGTATTAGGAGCGATAAATTAGAGAAAAATGTGGATCTGCCCAATCGTAAAAAACAAGCTATTTTTACTTTATTACAAATTCATATTCATGAACGTCAAGGACACATTCAAGAAAACGTTATATCCTTGTGACTAGTCAGTAGAATCAAGATTCATCGCCTATTATAGATGAGCATTTCAGGTAATTTATTAGTCACATATTATATTAAAGCATAATAAACTAACTAGAATGACACGGCACCAGTAGCGCTACAATCTTGAGATAATAAATGCCAATGTTTATATGTATTTTAATCACACTTTACAGACCCGGGTAACCTAGATCATAGCTCGAAATAAGGTTTGGCTGTTAGAAGAGTAATTTCCTGCACTCTCGAAGTGTATTTCCGTAATGCACCACGTCGTTTAAAAAATCGGCTCACAATAGACGGAGAAATCGGAGAACATACAAAATTAAAATAAAATAAAAACCAGAACATAGAACCTTTTCATTTTTGAAAACGTTCGAAAAAAGCAGAAGTCAATTTGATTCATAGGTACATTCGAGCCTATTCGATTATCAAACATTTGCCCTGCCTTAGTAAATTGGACACAAGGTGTGCTCTTATAAGATTCACTGAAATTGCTCCATTCAGGTAGTAAAGTGCCAGATGCAGTCATCTTTTTAAAACTTTACGAGTTCTGGAGGAATTCAAACTTAGCAGAAGTTTAGCAGAAGTTTTATGCAATTCTTTTTTGTTCTACCACATTCTACAGAACTTTTACGGTGCACTTCTCAAAGGATAGTCAGGCTTAACTGGCGAAAAACTGTTTTTATGTCAAAATATAAAGCATAGAGGTATGCCTTAGTAATAAATGTCTTTTAAATTTAACATTTATATGATGTCAAAGTTACGAGTATGTTATGCAAAGAAAAGAAAGTCATGTCACAGACTGATGAATATGAATGAGATTTGAAATATGCGTAGAGGCAGTACCAAAAAAAATTGATTGTGTGAAAGAGGACATGCATATGAAAGTTACATACGAATGCTTGGCCATGTCTCATTTTAAGTATAAATCGTATCGCTAATAGGAACAACTTAGCGCTTCTTTCTTCACCTCTTGAGTAATCAAGCTGTCACATAAACTGAGTAAATAATACAAATAATAAATATTATAACAAATACAGAATAGCCACTTTGCGAAAACATTAATTTAAATAGCGTGTCTAATCACAACGCAACAAAGTGCAATTCAGTTTGCACAAGCACCTCAGGTTACAGAGGTTGGCAAGCTCTAAAATATATTAGGATAATGTCATTGAGTTCCAAGTTACCTGTAACTGCTTGAATACGTGTGGTAGCCGTTGCTCGTAGTGTTGTCTTTGCGCCTCGTTAGTCTTCCTCAACTGTTCCGTATACTCGTGCTTCGCGTCTTCGCACGCTTGACTCCGCAGCTTCATGTTCGCTTTCTGCTTCTCTACCTCTGCCCGACTGTAATACAATCAATAAGTTTAGTGTCGTAACATCCCCATCACTCAAAATATTTACGGTTAATTTGAGATCTTTCATATTTTGTATTTATTTGGCTCAGCGGATCAGTTTTGCCATTCAGCGCGGTATTGCTGCCAGTATCTCGGGCGCTGATCTAAAGTTTTTTAATAAGTAGAAGTAAAAAAATATCATAAACAAAGAATACAAGAATGTTATAACGAAAATCTACAGTCAGTTTCGTTATGCAAAAAAGCTTTATACTAGCAAATATAGCTACACGATGTATATCTAGATAACACTATCTGCAGACACATGAGAATATTATTACGTCCTAAGACTGCTAAAACAATGGCGCTAAGGCGCTAACCGTAATAATTATAATATTACACGCGTAAGAAATATTGTTATTTCAGATATTATCTGCTTACAAATTCAATTTTCTATGAATATTGTTTTTTGCTGTACAATAGCGAAGTTCTATACGCTACATAAATTAGCGTTTTTTTGTATACTAGTGTCCACCCGCAGCTTCTTTTATATCGGATAAAAATATTTTAAATGGTATTCTAGGTATGGCCTGGAATAACACTTAGAATATTTTTATAAGTATTACAATAGTGGCAATTCTGAGTGTCGCAAAAGCTAAACTAAACTAACTAAAATTAATGCCATCCTTTTTATTTCTATCGCTATGAAAGGGACGGCAACATTTTTAGTTAGTTAAGTTTAGCTTTTGTGACACTCCGAATTGCCACTAATGTACCTAGTACCTACAAAGTATTTATCTAATCAATCAAAACAAACAACCATCGCAAACTTAGATACATCATACTCGTATTAGAATGATAAGAGTAATAAATCGATACACTTTCTGTTAGGAAGTAAATTTGAATGACATTAGAAGCAATTTAGTATTCAGGCCATTTCATAAACTCAATTTGTTTGTTTATACGGATGACATCGTGAACGCGGCCTCAGATTATTCGCGATGACATAAACAAGTCAATTGGACTAAATTAACAATCTTGGAGCGATTTGTGAAACTTTATCTTCGTACAGCCAACCGGTGGAGATAACTCGATAATATAGTTCTAGAGTGCCTAATAAGAGTACAATACAAGGTAAGGTACTTTAACTAATAGCAACATAAGCTGCTCATATCAACGTAAATTAACTGGAAATATTATTATGCAGAAATGCAATGTGCAATAGATTACTGGATTCATAAAATACCTGAACATTTTATTACTATGCCAGATTGTCGGCAGTTATCAACAACTATGGTATCATATTATATTGTGTCATTACAGTAAGTAACAAACTGCCGAATAGATTTGTTAGATATTTTATCATGTCAGATTACTTCGATTTCAAATAATACAAGTCTTCAACTATAAATCAATCGATTTTAAAGATACTTTGGACTTAAAAGATTACTTGGATGGTTCTTAGCTATGTTTAGACCAGGTTTCGTTAAGTTCGATATTTACTTCCAAAATCGAAATCGATACATCGATACATCGCCAAAAATCGCAGTTTAGCTTATGTTGGTGAAACATTTAACAACATAAGCTGAACTGAGATTTTTGGCACAATGTATCGATTTCGACTTTGATAGTGAAGGCCCTGTAACAGAATTAACGTCTACCGACCGTCCCAGTCAGTAAACTGAAAAAAAGTCATCTCTATTATACTTCATACTCAGGTACCATTCAATTTCCACTCCGCTACAAACAACAATCCTTACAAACCTGAGATTTAGGTCAGCGTCTGCTTTCTGGAAGGTTTCAAGCGCCCGCTCAGATTCCCTCGCAGCTCGCTCGTACGCCCGTCTTGCGCGGTCCAACGCGCCTATTGAGGAACTCAGGACTCCCATCTGCTTTGAGCCTTCGTTTAAATGTTGCTAGAAAGGAAACGACAGTTTTATTCAACGCCTACGTGTTTAGATAACTAGGAGAATACGTTTGTCTCTGTAAGATCACAACAATATCCCACAGCGGTTAAGTGTAGGCACAGATTGACGATGTATAAATCATCTAGTACATTTCAAAATCCTTATTGCGATAGATGATGAATATGTACCTAAACATATAGAACCAATTGTTATAATATATAAATGCCGGTCACTCACATTCGCAAAGATCCGCGAACCCGTAAGTTAGGAAATTTATGATTGTTATATATATTAGGTTCGCGGTTTCATTTATATCATCATCTCCCTGCCCTTATCCATTCTCGTCACTCCACAAGTCCACACATCCATCTCAACATCGCGGTTTTATATACATATTATATGAGTCCCAAAAACCCGTATGGTGTGTGAAATCTTCTTGATTCCAGACTTGGGTTTATTGTCTTTACATCTTTTCAGGATGACGACTTACTTAACGATTTGATTATTTCATACAATAAATCTGTCTGAATGTTTATTTTTAAATTTATCGTTCGGCCAACACAAGCTCGTTTCAAATTTATAACAACGGAACGGATGCGGTCGACGATGCTCTCGATCGATGCCTGCATGCGAAGTACAGAATGGGAGCAAATCGCATGCGGTACGAGATGAAAACCACCGCACTGGAACGCTCCAGCATTGAAAAGCTTTTGTGCTGTTTTCTGAACTTTGGAACAGTATCAACAATTTATTTTTATCGCACTGCGTTCCGTATAAATAAAATTAATCATGCAGTCTTGCGAAGTTCAAGAAACAGAATTTATTACACTTCCTATTTGACATAAGTATAAGCACTCACAATTTGTTTCTGAAAAAAATTATAATCCAATGTTTTTAAGGTCAAGTAGCAATAACAAAACAAAGTAAAGCCTATGGTACTTTGTACAAAGTTTTATGTTACATTTTGAGTAAATTGAAAGTGAATTTGTCACTATTAGTATAATTTTTTTGTATTTACATATATCAAATGCAGAACGAAACGAACCTTCCTCTCTTCTCGCAGCTCCTTGGCGAGTAGATGCAACTCTCTGACGACATTTGACTGTAGATTCTCGGCGACGACCTCACGCTGACCCGCGAAATCTCCCAACTCTTGCAGCAACTGTTTGAATGCTTTGCAAACTGTGTATCTGCAAATGAATGTAAGAATTACTTTATTTGGAAATAAGTATAAGTATAGTTTTTGTAAATTTCTCTTCACACTGACACACGCGTAAAGGTCCAATAAATTGGTGGTAGGTACTCTAATTTACACAACAAAATTGACAAATTAATAGTTTAATTCGATCATACAATTAATAATAATAGGCTAGAAATAAAAATAGTATTTTTTACATTCCAATAAAATACTTACTGGTATTCATCTTCTTCTTTCTTTTTTGGTTGATAGTTTTTGACCAGCCTCCTGCAAAAAACATAAAATGCTTGTAACATGATCTATGGCTGTAAATTGTCACAGTTTTCAAAAACAAAATAGACTTTCTTTTCTCTGAAATTCTTATTACTAGGCTACCTTAATAAAGTTATCTTAACTCTTTGAAAGTAATGACTAAATCGCCAGATTATAATTTTACTGTTAACAGAGAAGCTCTTGATTTTACGATAGTTTTCACGATCCATATGCCAACCATAAAATCTTTACATTCTCGCTTTTAGCAAGCAATAAAATAGGCTATTTATTTATTGACAATTTATAGTGGGTTTGATGGAGACGGAAAACAATGTTATGTAAACAAACATTAAATGAGCCTAATTATTTTGAGTAGCATTTAATGGCCCCATTGCACGAAAGCGCGCCGCTGTGCTCCTTGATAGAAAAAGATAAAACGAAAGAAAGAATATCACGACTGTATTGTTCTGGGCCCTTACTCTGCAAAACGAAAAACGAAGTTTCGTGACAATTTTCGGGTTCTAATTATGTTGGTGAACTATTACGAATTCAGTATCCACCAACATAAGCTGACCCCGAAAATTGTCACGAAACTTCGTTTTTCGTTGTTCCAGAGTAAGGGCCCAGGTGCGGTACATAGGCATATCCTGGAATTTATGATCTTTCAAGATGGTTATGAGGGATGTTAGATAATAAGAAGAACACATTATGTACTGTACCGCTCCGTGTTCATATATTTTTACATTGTATTTCACTTTAAGCCAGTCCTGACTTTTATTTACCTGAGTTTTCCTGCATATTCCAGTTCAATAGCGCATCTCTCTTTTACAAAGTTTCCATATTTGTCTAAAAATTCAATCCCTCTGTGCGTATGTGTAGCTAAGTTTTCATATTGATCCTGTGAACAAAGAGAAAACGCAATATTAATAAATTGTTGCAATAGTTCATTCTAGAGTGAGCACACTGTCCACCAATACGCAGTAACATACTTTATACACTGAATTCTGAGTAGATTATCAACAAGTAAGTTGAAATCAACTATGAAATCAATAGACGCAAGCCCCGTTTCGCGCTGATGTTTCTTTAACACAGAAATGCTATAGTGGACAGTGTAGCTCATAGAATCATTAAAACGGGAGGAAACGGTCCGCGATACGAGGTCATCTGGCCGGGAAACTGACGAACAACTCCGATAACTATTACAGTATTTTTTAAAACGTAACTAAAATTGACAAACAATTTGTTTTAGATCTCAGTTCGATTTGGAGAGTAAACATATTGTAATATTATAATAGGTTATTTTTTTGGCGATATCAATGGCAATTCTCATAAAAGGTTAAGACAATGGAACATGAGCTGGGAACGTTGATCGCGTGGAGTGATGCGCGTGCGACGAGGTTTCCACCAACCGCCCTTGACTGTCGTCGAGGTGAGTGAGGGGCAACGAACTGGATGAAGAGCAGGGGATAAAACCTAGACCTTTTTATTAGTGTCCAGACGTGAACGCCTGATAATTGAACGGCAAGGTAAGGGTGGATGCTATCACTAAACCAAACACAATTTTAGTTTCTTTGTGGGGCAGTGTAATGGGCAACGCTCGGAGACATAGTTTGCTCGCGAAATTGATGATTTACGTTTCGAAGACTTTCGTAAATTTTATATTTAATAGAAATACGTGCGCTATTAGAAGTAGACACGACAATAGCAACTAAGTTACAAATATTTAACAACGATTAATTAGTTATGCTATTCGTATAGTAGAACACGAAAGTACGGACGTGATAATATGACAGACAATTCATTAATTGAATGCGTGGCCACACTAGCTAGTGCAACGATCCTTTTGTACACGCACAGACATCGTATGAAAATGTGAATGGAATATTTTTAGATGTGACGTCATGGCACAGGCGTCTAGAATTAAAAAGGATCTCAAAAAATACGGTCTGGCAAACTCGTGACAAGTTTTATTAAAGAAAGAGAGTGAAAACTGTGATAACATGTCGGAAGCAAAAAGTCTCATATTTGTAGTTTAATATAAAACTTTTTACGGGAACCATCAATAGAGCTATTTTGACCAAAAATTACCAAGCATGTCTTCAGGGATAAAGACAATCTATGTACCATGTTTGGGCATCAAATTGTGAGCCTATTTTTTATTTCATCTATCTTATCAGCTTGCTATTTATAATAACAGGAAGCCATTAAACATTACTATGAATTGATTTATTGGTAAAATTGAAAACATTTACATACGTTTTAGGCTATTAACTTAATTTTATAATTATACATCCACGAGTTGTTTATGAAAACGATTTACCAATATTAGTAGATATTTTTTTATATAGCTAACCTTAGCGATCTTTATCATGTATTCCCATTCCCAAAGCTTTGATCTTTTGACTGTACCACATCACTTGATTTGCGGATAGAGACGAAATAATTACTCCAACGACCTACTCATGTACCGTTCCTTTAGCGTCTCATACCGGTTTTATTTTTGATATTGCACACCAACAATTATTAGAGTCATATTAATTCCCATCGATAGAAACTTGACAATCGATTAAAAAGTGAAACATCATCATTTCACAATACACGGCGATTGTCGATAATAAGAAATATGATTTGCAATAATTGGAAACATGATGTTTTTTTTTCTCTAATATTAATTTTATGTCAGACAGTAGGTACTTGGGATTTACAGTTAAGAATTTAAATGTATGTTGTAGTTAATAGCGATGAGCAAAAAATGACAATAGGCCATGTGGAAGAGTGTCGTGGGCCGGTTCGTTAACCGCCAGCTGAGGCAACAGCGCCGAGTGCCTGGACGTGGGAGAACTGGATCGGTGACTGCTGAGTACATTGCGGACAAGCACATTCGCAACGCGACATTACTTGAGATTATTAAAACTAGAGCTATTTGCGGAGACATTAACTCGACCGCGTATCTGGCGAATGGTGCGCTAGTAAAAGCTTAGTAAGTATTCTTGAAGAACACGGCAAATTGTCTGAAAATATGTTACTCTCTGTGTGATCTCCGTTTAGAAGGCTGGTTACTGGTCGCCGGGCGGTCATCAGCGAACATCGCCTCAGGCAGGAATGCGCGCACGCAACGTTTGGGCTATTAGCATGCGGAGCACAGCCAGTGTGGTAACCTACACGTGTAGATCCCTTACCTTGGCCAATTATTATGAATCAAACATTCATTCGACAATAATCATGACCAATGTTAGTGATAGTGGATTATTTGTATTGTGGAAAAGAGGATAAAATAAAACTAAGATAATAAGAAAACATGGTGCTAGATAGTAACAATGTGTGCCATAAACATGTAAGATAATATCTCATTGTTTATTGCTGTAAATCAATTAAATATTATCGCGACAGTGTATCGTTTAAGCAACAGACCAGCACTTTTGCGAGAAGACAAAAAAAAAATCTAACTAACAAAATCTTATGAAATTGTGTTTGGCTCTTTTCTGATAATGTTAGAAGAAACTCATCCCTGGATGATTTTAAAACAGACATTCTTTTGAAGTAAGCCTGTAATTAAAATGCAAGCAGGTATATAGCAACTGACCTTGCGTTCTAAGTATATGAACGTCTCAGTTGAATGGCAATGCCACGCCAAGCTCACCACAATTTGACGTATCATGTAACGAAATACTATGGGCCAGGCTGATAAAATAATAATAGGTATTTGATTAAATAATCTCCAGTGGATCCCATTTTTATGAATATGACCTTTCACACGCAAAACAAGCAGCATCCGTGATAATTTGAAATGTAAATAATATACACAGCCATACCGGAACCAGTCTCGATTGGTGGAAAGGAAAGCGTTTGGTTTGATCGAGTCGTCGATGATTCAGGACAGAGGAACGCCCTGACCACGTCCTTTAGCTGATTAGCACTCATTAGTCATCGGCAAAGTAATGAGACAATACACCTCACGATAAGATTACGTTGATAGAATCAATAACAAACTTCGTCATGCGCTGGTTGCGTGCCAAAAAGTATCGATTACTGGAAAACGGTTTATTTCCGTATGCGTAAGTGCAAGTACCTAATTAGCGAAATGTATTGCGGAAATCGCGAGGAAATGTGTCAGAATTATGAAGTTCAAGGTATGATTTCATGAATGCTCGAAATATCTGCCAGTAACTATTCGTAATAACTCAAACAATACAAGTTCTCTAGCTCACACCGGAAAATATTCAGAGCTGCTAACTCTGCAAATTAAACGATGAAAAAAATGATCTTGAATTTGATGTTTTACTTATCTGGTTCACATAATGTACATAATGTTATAGCAAGATTCATAATAATATCTAGGTTAGTATCTTATACTGTTTACTGTACTGATACACAAAAGTTTTATATTTTACATCTGTGTTATATTTTCAATTCAACTAACAAGTGGCAAAAGTAAACCGACTTCAATTTCGTAAGAGAAACGTTACCTGCACTCTTGAGGTGCATTTCTGATCATAACTCTGAAGATCCTCATCAGATCCTCAAATAAAAACCATCCAGTGGAACATAGAAGTTCCATTTTCCCTGTAAGTATTATTATTTTCAAATACTTCAAAAAAGGAGGGTTCTATGATAGAACCACTGTTTGAAATCTGATTGTTCTTTCTCTATTCAATGAAGATTTTTTCGGATTGCCTTTGTTAACGATTTCCTAAAACAATAAAATACGCTAAGAATTCTAAGATTTACGTTCTACGTGATCGGTGTATTGAATGGCGAGTAGAAACAAATGATGGAAACATTTCGTCGGTATCACACAATGGCTCCAGGATGATCTAATTATGAGCGTCATCATCATACTGTAAACAAGTTGATACTATTATAGGTCCTGTACCTAGTTAGGTACATACTACGAGCCCCAATGCAAAAGAGTTCGTCTGGTACCAAATATTACAAGTGCCTAATAGTAAAAGTAAAATTTAGATTATTAAATTTAACTTTATTAGTTAAAAAAATATACACTGGTTTTGAACACTTAATGCAGTTTATTTATAATTAAAAAAGTAACAAAATATTTTTCTATTTGAATAAAATATAATTAATTCTTTGGGAACCATCTACGCATTAAACTTCGTCCATCACATTCAACGGCGCAAAATAGTTCGTCTACCACTAAGTGGTATCACCTTTAGCATCGATCACGGCCTTAATACTTCGTGGCGTCGTCGCTACCAATTCTTCACATTCGGAGAGGAGTTATTGAGTGCCAGACAGATTTAATTTTATCTTTCAGATCACTTTTAGACCTAGCTGGATACTTGCGCAGCATTTTCTTCATTTTCCACCAAAAGGTCTCAATTGCTGACAAATCTGAACTACTGGACGGCCAATTCATTGTAGGGATCAGATTCCGGTTTAACCAAGCCTTCGTTGTCCTCGCAGTGTGACAGGATGCACCATCTTGTTAAAAGGTGTAGGCATTACGATGTTTCAACGCTGGAATCGAGGGCATGAGACTTGTTTCCAGAATGTTTTGGTACTTTACTGCATTAACAGTGCCTTCTACAAAATGTAGATGATCCAGACCTTGTGCTGACACGCAGCCCCATATCATCACCGATCCAAGAAACTTTACTTTTCTTTTGATACAATCGGTATGGAATGCTTCATCTTTATTTTTGATAACTCTTTTCCGTACATCTCCGATTCCGTACACCAACACTTTAAATTTGGGTTCATCACTCCATATTATTTCACACCACTGGTCTGCCGTCCAATTTTTATGATCTTGAGAGAATATCAGCCTTTTCTTTTTCTAGAGACGCGTGAGTAAAGGTTTTTCTTTAGCAGTATAAAATCCATAACCCAATCGTTTCACGACCCTCTTGCAGGTATCGACAGATACATCTTTGTGAATCATCTCCTCCACTTCAAGGTCAATCCTCCTGTGCAGGCACGACGATTATTTTTAATGATTTTCTTTAAAACTCGATTTTCAGCTTCACTTGTGATTTGCGGCCGACCAGGTTTTTTCAAACATTTAACCGTGCCATTTTTCCTGTAACGTTCGATAATGGGCTGAACTGTCGATCTTGGTAGGGATAAGTCCTTGGCTAATTGGTAAGCAGATTTGCCATTATTGTTGCTATGAATAATTATTTTTCGTACTTCGTCAGCGATCGGTTTCCCGCGAGCCAATTTGTTTGAAAATGATAATAAAATTCTATGAAATACGGTTTTTATATGTTTTAAAAAGAGGTTGATGCATCATGTAACGGACAATTTCTATTTTCAATTCAAATTTAACTTAATTTTCAATTAAAACAGATAGTATTGAGACATAGACGAAGTATTTTGCATCGATTAAAAACTAGACGAACTATTTTGAGTAAGACGAAGCAAATCAAAGTGCCTTAAATACATATTTTAGGTAAAAGATGTTTTTATTTAAAATTGCCTGATTAACAACAATAGGATGGAGAACTTCTCCCCATACAATTTTTTTTCATAGGCCTTTTTTATATAAATATAGTGAAGTTGAAAACAGACAACTTTTGCAATTATATGACTAGACGAACTCTTTTGCATTGGGGCTCGTATATAGACCGTACGTTCAATATTATAGGTTAATAGTACGTACTTAACAGCATTCACAAACCTAGTATACCTTTCCTCTTCTAGAGGAAAAAACGTGATTTTATGTGTGCAGATGTTTCGAATTTGCTGAGCAGATGATATACAATTACAGTCATTACGTGATACGTTCCGCAATTTATGCTGCATTCATTGGCTATTTGTACTTTCAAGGATTTTCATAGCGTTTTATAATTTAGCACTGCATTTGGTTTAAAAAATTACCTAAAATAATTCAATATCTCTGTTGATGCCGTCGTAATCTTTAATCATCCAATTAGAATCATCTTCAAAAGGGCTCTCCTAACTCGCCCGCGGATTGCGCGCGAACCCATGAACTATTCGCGACTAGAAGTGATGACATACACAGTTTGACTTCCATAAAAAATAGTAAAAGTCCATGTCACAATGCATTGTGCTAGTAAGCAGGTACATAATAGATGTAATGGATATCTAAAATGTTATCAAGATATAATTATCAGTAAAGATAATAAGTACTACCTAAGTACGTAAGTACTAAAGTCATAGAAAGCGTTCACTTTGATAATATTGCTGTTATGTATTCTTACTCGTATTCCAAACGTGCATGTGTGCACGAAGAAATTTTTTTTTGACAAAGATAACGAATAAAGTTTCCTATTGCTGATTCAAACATGTTAAAAACAGCGAACGTACTCATAATTAAGTAAGATTTAAGTACTAATCGAATTTTAATAAACTTTGATTAAACATTTTATCCATATAAAATGTTTAATCAAAGTTTATTAAAATTCAATTGCATAACTGAAGAAAGTAGCTTTGTTCAAACGGTCATAAAGGTAAGTTCATCGAAAGTGCTTTTACGCAGGAAGTACAACCACTTCATGTGCGTCAATAAAATGCATCGATTTCCGCTAAGGGCACAGCACGCGTCAGTCTAATTCAAGCAGTGCTTCCCTCGAGTCCCAATTCTATATTGGACGCACGTGAGTCACGTTTTTGTGACGTCACAGGGTGTAAGACACAGAGTACCTAAAGAACAAAAATGAAAACCTTCACTCCACTAAAATATCCATCTGCAGCTTCAGCTTCGGAGGGCACGTTTAATTGTCGGTCTCGTTTTTTCAAGTCGTTAAGCAATGATGAAGACCTTTTGGCGGCCTAAAAACTCCGTCACTAGAGTTGGTCAGATGCTCATACGAACTTGCTTGCTTAATCAGCAAATTCATGGTTCGAATATAAATAAACTGACGAAAAATGAACTTACACGCAAAAGTAAACAGAAAAACTTTTATATGTAGAGATTATCGTTCAGGCAATAACAGGGGTAAGTAAAAAACCTGATGGATAACCATTGTGTTCTTTAAAAAACGGCCGATCTGGGGATGCGGTACGATAAATCGTGTCTCCAATTATAACGTTATTCGGTTATACGCAGGCTTAGCAGCCCGCACCCCTGCGTCACGCGTCACCCCGGTGACTCAGCGCAACCCTCCCGCGCCGTCCAGACTAGTCGCCAGACAAGTCACCAGACAGAAAATAACCACAAAATTGATACTAAAATCGGTGCGTGACAGTGATTCAAGGTCTACGTTTCATCTTTAGCTATGGTTACTTTGCTTTATTTAATTCTGATCTTTGTGATCGTCTTCAGAAAAACTAACAAACTTAACTTGAACAGATCTTAAATAAATAAATAATAAATATAATAAATATCCTTGGACATTTCACACGGCGTCATCTAGTCCCAAGCTAAGCAATTTAATGCTTGTGTTATGGTAACCAGATGACTGATAAACTACATAGATACATTTTTTTTTTTTGTAAATACATACATATTATACATAGAAAACACCCAGACACGAAACCAATATTTGCAGATCATGCAAACATTAGTCCCGCAGCGGGGATCGAACCCGCAACCTCTGCGTCTCAGGCGGGCTTTCGCCCACTGCGCCACAGAGGTCGTCAATAAAATAAGTAATAACTGTTGCTAAAATATTAATAAAAAAACAAATCCAGATCTACGTGCCGCAGGCCAGCTGGTCCTTCAGTCAGTAGGGTACTCGTAGCAAAGCGGTATAATATCGCATTAAACGTACAGCACGCACCAAAAACACATTTACATTCACTTTTATCAAATTAGTTAAATAACTCTTAAAGTATCCAATTAAGTAATGCTCAATGCGAATAGTTTAAATTGATATCATTATTAAGTATGAACAATATGGACATACTGTTCTAATACGTGTACTAAATATTACTTATTCTTTAATTCTAGTAAAACTGCAATTTGATACTTGACACGGTATAAAACAAAGAACTAAACCAATTGTTTATTTTTCCTTGGAATTTCCAAGCTTATCTAATGTGTAATAGTGGTGCGAAACGTGCCTCGAAGCCAATGAGCAGGTAGAAATACTCCAAATCAATTCGACGGATCACGTACGAATTTAAATGATGTCGTCACTTTTGGTGCTTTCTACATCACTCTTTGTATAATACACGTTTATGTAATTGAAAAGTAAATTATACCAGTGGTGGGTATTGAATATGAATAAGTACCAGACAATTATTGTAACTTTTACTACCATACCAAATGGGTGGAATAAAAATTATTTGTGGTGGTATGTATTTTGGACGTTGATGATGGATGTTTAAGTTATTTTTTGTTATAGTAGCTGTTAAATCAAGATGTATTTAATTCTAAAAGGCTCAGCCATTTGTATCATTTAATAAAATATTCCGTAGTAAGGGACATCGCATCGACCAGTGTAAAAGACTTGGAAAGCGGTTTGAGTCCGGTAGAAAGCAACGAGGACAGTCTCTCATTAATGACGATGATACGGAAATCTGATATTTTTTATGTAACACCCAGACGACACAAACCAGTAGTCGCATTGACATAACATCTTTACGAATAAACTCAAAACAAAACTTTTAGTGGACCATCAAGCCATATGCGGACTCTACGTGCAAGACCTTCGTAACTAAATGGTTAAGTTGTGAAAGTCGAACGGAGCTGTGGATTACGCCAAAACTGTGCAAAAGTAGTCTTACATAAAGTAGTTAATAGTTTATTACACGGTTTACGAAAACGGCAAAGTCGTCAATATAGTCAGTTGCTGGCTATTACTGGTAATGCAACCTCATCCCATACTGAGTTTGCATACAATTCCAGAAAATATGGTAACTATTTTTAATTTGAAAAGCTGAGTGCAGCTCGCATGTAGATTCTCAGACAATTGCAGTTCCGACAGGCTGCGGGCTTCGCAACACCGTCGACCATTGAACTTCCTCCAGCCATTGGATTTGCAATCTAGCCATGGCACGGCAAAAAAATCTCATATTTTTCAACACGCTATGCGTCATTCAACGAAATTTTAATATTTGAAACTTTAATCCGGATAATAGGAGTTATACAAGTCATCTTAACTGATTTATCACTAGAAATTAAATCTACTTGGGACAATGACTAAGCCGGATTTTTGTAGGGAACATAGAATCGTGTTTTTGTATTTTAAGATCTAGATTAAGAATACTACAAAGAGTGCAAGCCAGACGTTAAACCAGCCAGAAAGATAGGTGCCGGTGTGGGAAGCTACGAAGACGGCCACGGGTGCATTGTGTAGCCTGGATACTAAAAAACTTTTTTTTCATTCTATTGCTTATTGTTGGAACACAAAGGGCCAGTTTCCTGCTATAAGTTCATATTACACTCACAATAGCGCATAGTTGATTTGAAACTGTGCATTCGTTAGAAATCAAAAATTTTGATAAAAGCGAATTATAACTTGCGTTGATACAACTCAACATTTTTTTTAAAACTCCGTCACCAGAGTTGGCCACTTGCTCATACGAATTTACTTACTTTACTTGCGTTTTTTTGCTGCCTAGATTCTCTACATGTGCAAGTAAATGGATCGCCCCCGTAAAGGGATTTGAATTGGATTACTATCCCCAAGATATTCCGCTAGCGCAACCCTCGGAGAAGGGTGCAGGTAAACTTTTCGATTGAGCGGCTGAGGAATTTTTCTTTTTCGTTAATACCGACGAAGCATTGGTGGCGGTATTATTTAATCCGGCTTATAAATCTTAAAACTGAGTCATAGCCATAAGAGCTCTTTATAAATTTGTGTTGTACGATTATTGGGAGTTGAGATTTGACTTGTTGGTTAATTTCAAAAATCTTTACGCCTAAATTTTAAGATTTCAGTTGCAATAACGCGTACGTTCGTCACAGCATAACGCGGTGCTTGTCTCCGTTCTTAGAATCATATACAATGGCAGCACAGAATGTGGTTCAGCACGAGCCTCGAGCCATTGTTGGAACACGCGCGTTTCCGCTTTCTCGTGGAAAAATGCAAGCGCACTTGGAAAGTAACGTGTGTTATGATCCGATTTCGAGAAGCGCACCTGTTTAAAACCACTCGGACGAGATGAATTGCGATTTGTTCGAACATCTTAGAACTGTTTTACGTACTCCATCGATACTGACGTAGCACATACGGATAAAGTAAACAAGGCCAGATGAAATAACAAATGATGAAAAAGTAAACTAGTATGTAGCATAGACAGTATATTATCTTGCTGTAAGTATAAAATAACGACATAAGTTAGAGGCGCATTCTGGATTACTTGATCTGTAATAGAGTCAGTGTCAGCGACAGGCCGGCGCCTCTGGCAACTGAATGGAGCTATTCACAAGACGCTCTGTTCTTGAGGTTTCGATGTGAGACGCGCAATTACAGAAATTACCCTACCGAGCGCGGTCGATCAACCGTGCCAAGTCCAATCCAGACTGACCTAATAGACACTTGACATTTTTCTCATTTATGTATCAATTCAGACACATCAAGACTCTTGCAATTTCCCTAGAGCAAAGCATCATAATAAACCAAAATAAACAGCTTGGCAAACAACATGTGACCTAAATAAACTATCTAAAAATGTATTCAACTGAAATAGGTTAAGCGTGTATTTTATTATTGTAATAATCAGTTTCGAATGCATTAACTGTGTTTCTGAATGATGAAATCGTTGAAAAAGGCCTATCCCGTGGCAACGGACAAAGGTTGCGCTTGGCAGATGTGCATAATTTCACAGTAGAGCGGACGCAGGACCGGTCAGAGGGGTCGAACAACCGCAGCAGGTGTAACTCGCTATCAGTCTAGCTAGTCAAATGTCTTCGTTGGCATCGAAGATGCCGCTTTACTGGGAAACTACTTTACAGAACATCTAAGAGTAGAAATTGTCGTACAGTACCAATTTCGTACAGCTACCTAATATGGACATATTTATCAAAGATTGCCTTCTGACGCTGTACAATATACCCCCGCCACTTCGACTGTTAAATTCCAAGTTCACGTTTAGAAAACGGTTTAAATCTCATAATATTGGATCAACAAAAAACTGGGTTGTCTGGAGCGAACAGCTATAGTGCACGCACCATACATTAGCTGGTTCTATATTAGTAGTACTATTAATATTTTTATTTCATTTTATGTTTATTTAACATATTTATAGGTTACCTACATATCCTCACTTTTTTATAAAATAATATTTGTATTTATTAAAATTATTGACTATCCCCATAACTGACGTACACTGATTTATTTATTATTATTATTATTATTTAAGTATCTAATATCACGAAGCGAACATCAAACACACATCATCTCACAGGGCCTAGTGACTATGAAGGTTTCGGCCAGGCTGAGTCGAGGCCTTTTTGCTGCAATAACAACTTTGTCATTAACTGTTTATTTTATTCTCTGATTTAGTTTATACATAACATTTGTATTGTGTGTCAAGTGGTAAATAAATGTCTGTCTATGTATAAATCATCTAGTGAAGATGTACAGACCTGAGTTTTTATGAGCATATTTAAATCATTTAATTTTGATGTTATTTTATTAGCGTATGCAAATGATATACAAACAGTACTATTATTGTTATTGTATCTAATGGATAAGACGTTATGTTATTATTCAAATGAAATATATTTTACTTTGTCCAAATGGCCCGCCCAAAGGTTGACGTCAGCATTTGCCGAAAACTCGCTCAGCTTCAACGGCTATTTTCGGTTGGCTGGCCCGGCGGTATATTATGGTGATCGAACAGGCAAAACATTTTAGTATTTAAAGTGGATAAGAAACTTCTCTTGAAGATTGAGCAAGAACGTTAACGAGGCAACGTGTTGGTGGGTAGGTACTTACTTAGAAACTTTAGACATATTAACATGGCGGTTTCATAAAGAAATCGCACTTACTTTAGCTTCTATCTTGATGGTTGAACATTTATAAAGCGTGTTAAATTAAAGGCACCCACTGAAACGTAAGAAGGTAATTTCATTTGCTTAACGTTTCTTCGTAAGATGAAAATAAATACTCAATGAACAACTCGGAAGAATCAGGCGGGATGAGCAAGAGTACGTTAACCCTGGGGTGTGTTCACAATAATACTACGGATTGAATGTTTGTATAACAGGTTGCTATAGCATTAAATGATGTAAGTAAACAGTCTTATTTAAAGATCGTGTCTAACGTGTAGGTAGATAGACGAGTAGTTGAGTCGCGAATAGAGGTATTTAGGCTGGTCACATTTGAGTAAGTAGAGCTACATCGGTGAAGTGAAAGTATCACTTCCACCCCAGCAACGAGTGAAGGCAACATGTGGTTAAATATCGAGGGGACACGAGACGACTCATGCACTATTCGAGCACGCGACTACATACTCGCTTTCGGCTAATGTGTCTCATAAATAACGTGTAAGAGACATAAATCACAATTTCTAATGTTAGTAAGTGTTTATAGAATTGATTTTGATGAAAATCAAATTAATATTCTTCATCTTATAAGTACGTACAGTAGGTATTACAAGTAAAAACAGGAAGGCGAAGTCGATCAAAGTACGACAGTATTGAAATCCCTGCGAGCAAAATTGAAGAGGATAATAGCAATTGAAACGATTCAAAGTGAATGTGACATCGTCCTTTACAGGCGTTTGCACACGTTTCACCGGGCCGAATGACAAACAGTAAATATCCTTTGGTTGTAACTTGCAACAGGTGACGCATTCAATAGCAACCTGCATTTGCAGAAGCAGCAGATGTATTTCAAAAGTTTGGGGTTACTTTTTGCAACAGTTGAACAAAAATGACGAAATAGAAAAAAAATAACTTCTAAAGGCAAAATCGAGTTTATAGAAATAAGGTGTGCCCGAAAACGGGTGTGCTTAGGTAGAGTATTATATTTACATCTAAATGTTGAAGTTTGCGTGAAAAAACGGACCACATGAATCATTCAACGAATGTTAATTTTTACAATATATAAAGTTTATTCATTCCCGGGCGGAGATAGTAAAATGAATAAGTACCTAATGTTAGTCGCTGCATGTCTGCCTAGGTCAGTTATTAGCTAAGTGAGGGAAAAATCAATTTCCTTACGCAGTTCCCATTCACAATAGAACCTTGAAACACAATCTTGCTAAGCAGCTGCGCAGACAGACGTACTGTACAGTAGAACACCAGTACTCAAGTACTCGTATTGTCAGTCACAGAATAATATGAAGTCACATCAGTTCGCACACGTTGTTCAAAGGCAAATTCTTGGTTCTCACGCGGAATACGAGTAATCATAACAACCAACAACCTTACAAGGAAGTTACCTCCCATATTATTAATGCGCTCCAGACATTTGCAAACTTGAAAAAAATCGTACTGTTAACTATGTTGCTACATCAAGTTCCATGGTTAGAAGACTCATCAAGTCTAGTGTCAAGAAAAACAAATCACAGGTAGAAGCATATTGTTCTACTCTAAATTGATGACTTAACCGGGACATGAGGAGATGTTTTTCAACTTATTCATGTGATATGTCAGATCAAGTCTGATGTTGATGTCAGAGCAAATGTATTGTAAGGTATCTCCAAGTGAATCAAATGAATACCTAAATAACTTTAACGAGAAACAAAGTTCGATTGGTTTTCTAACCAACAATAATCATAACACATCACATGCTTCGTCTGATAAAATCTTTACTAACATACAATGACCAAATAAGGCGAGTAGAGTAGGTATTGTTATCGTTATCACTGTATTGCATGCCCTACCATTGTTTTTGTAGATCTAACAATGCGTAGTAAATAGAGAAGTTGGCTAAGTACATGTTCGAATTTGATATGACGGCGGTGGTATGCAATAAATATGAGAAATTCTACGAAAGCGAGTCGAGTGTGACCATTGCAGAGCCGAGCCGAGTGGAGGTGGAGCGAGACATATTACCCACTTGCTAACAAACGAGCAGGGTTCACAAAAACGCTTCCAAGTATACGAACAATTAGGCATCAAGGAGTTCTTGATATTTCCTCGTGAGAACGCAAGTAAACGAGTAGGTACCAAGTTATTTTTTTGATTAAAAGCAAGTTCTGTTTAGAAGTGGAATGGCTCAATAAATCAAAAGAGTAGGCTAAATTTAAATGAGATTCTTATTTTTAATAATTTTCCGATACCAAAAGCCTACTTATGTACCAGTTTTAACTGGCAGCCCTACTTTAAGAAGTCCGGCTTTAGGTCCGAGCGACGACGCACCTCTGCTTACACTTTCGCTGGTACAACCGTATCCTAACCGAAGAAAACTTGTCTTGTCGTTTGAAGTTACCGTTAACATAATGATTGAATCAAATTATTAACATTTAGACATAAAATTATACATAATACAGCTATGAGCGAAAGGCTGGTTAACAATTCTAATGGCCTTGATTCAAGCACGCATCTTGTGTTCATGAGCTCGCAATGATTCCACAGATCTTTAGAAAGTTAAGGGCACATTGCGCAAGTAATTACTGGTTAAACCTCAAAAACAAGTAACGTATGAGGAAAATGTATGGCATTTAAAGAATAATAAGAAGCTAAAATACCTGTGTCAGGGACTTATGAAAAGGTATAAACTGGCCATGCAAAGATTTCATTAGAGCTATTTGCTGATTATATTACTATAGAAGCTGGTTGTGCGGCAACCGGGACATCTTGGATAAGATCGTCGTACTCAGAGGCATTCGTTAAGATTATATCTTTTCAGTACAGCTGACGGTAGTTATAGCGAATACGAATTAATCGTCTCAAGATAGTTCGGCCTTGGGTAAATAGTTTTAAGTGTTAAATATTTTATTGTAACTAAACTCATTGACTAATAGAATCATCGAATTAATATTTGACTGAAATAAGTCGATAAAGATTTTATCTTTCTCAAACAAAGTCAAGCAAAAATTGAAATTAGGTTCCCCTTAAGCCTATAGCTTTTCGTTTGGATAAGCCTACGTATTCTTAGTAAGGAGGAGCTAAGGATAGAAAAGATAAAATATTTTGTATTTTTACTAACTGTTTTACTAAATGTGTATTAGGTGTTGAAAGCTAATAAGCTCACTGCAAAGAAGATGCAAGTGAAATCAATATACTATGTAGATGCGTCTTGCCTAACCAAGCAAAACCGGTCCATGTTTTAACCTCTTGCGCTATAGCTGTGAGTAACTAAGCGAAAATTTACTTTATTACTATCAGCGCACATCCCAATATGAATGAAAGATTATGCACAGGAAAGGACTAGCTCTTACGAATGATAGATGACCTATAGTAAAATTTATCTTATCTTACAAATGTGATTTATCGACACAAGATTCTCACGATCGATTGTATGAATATTGATTTTATCGGCGATGTTTCCTTGGACGTGTTTTATTTGTGTTAGACTGGTGTCTTGACCGATAGCAAATGCAAAGGCTGGTTATCGCCTAATGGAAAATGTGTTCAAATAACTGGGTGCGTAAAAGTATCTGACCGTAGTCGCAACTATCAGTCAAACATTTATCATATCAGTTAGCATAGGTCTGTTTACTCTCTATCCGAAAACCATACTACGCAGAATAAAATACTTCGTTTTTTCTTTTTTTGCAAGTTTTTAAGTGCATTTACATAAAAGAATTATAAAAAGTAAAGCTTCCTTTAAATTTCGAACATAGAAACTATTTCAGAAATGTGGGTCAATGTAACTTATCGTTCAATGTTTTGACTTCTGACTTTCAATGTCGATGCTTATCGTAAGCGATAAGAAGTCGTAAATAAACTTTGGCGTTCCTAACTCGCAATATTATGATGCCTTGGTTTCGTTATTAATAAATCAAATCAAGTCAGTGTGATTTGTTTTTGTACATCCGAATGACACAATAGGCATTTTAAAGCATCACAATTAATCACAAAGGTAGACATTCTTTAGAACAGAGACCTATTATTATTTATACCTAGAGACCTATTATACCTATTAGTCTTTAAACGAACTATTCTGGCTTTCATATTTTCTTTTAAAACGATTACTGTTATTTCTCAGTATACTCGCCAATAGAAATAGCCAAATGCTAATGCATGGCATGCCAATTGGAACTAAATTTCCAAATTTGGTAAAATTTTTAGACCAAGTAAGGCAACCATAAACAGTTTGAATTCATCCATTGAACGAAGCATACAGGTACCTGCCGAAGACTGGAGTAACGTGTATCAACAGCTTACGTAACGGTTACTCACCTGAAACAAAAACAAACATCAAGTTAGCAAGTCTACGTCTATGCATATTCTAATTGTACGGATGGAAAACACATAACATGGTATAATTGCTATGCTATCGGTTGCTCACTTGTCAAAATGCCAATTAAATTCTTTGTTTGGCTAGAAAAAAGATGTTTAAATGCATAAGTCATGTCATTGTGGTCAAATAGAAGTTAACCTTGTTAACGTCTACAAATAACTAAACAATATCTCTACATTTTAATCTTCACTATTTGTTTTTATTTAGAATACATCGAATCGTTCAGTATTTATTAGTGAAGTTTCGAACTCCGATGTAGAAAACGGTAATTAAAGAGAGCAGCATCAAACGAAATGCGTACACGCAGCGTAAGTGAATAACCTCGAACTTGAACGGTGCAATAGATGGCATAATGTAAACACAGACGGGCTCTGGCAAATGAAATTCTTATAGAGGCACGCTTCCGCATCAACACGTGCCGAGAGAAATCCGGCGGTTCCGGGCTCTCGCTCAGATTTATATATCATCACATCACACGCCACGGACAATAAACACATTTGTTAGTAAATGCAGACTCATGGCAAGTGGTTGCAAAATACAGGGAGTTAAAAGTAGACACTCATTTTTATGGAATTCGTAAGTGAGGTAATCTTCAACAATTGTCCATGCGGCACATTTTTTTTTAATACTACGTTACCAGAAGCACCAAATATATATATTTTTATATCTAATCTGGTCTTTCTTTAATATTTTCGCTAATAGTTTTTATCTTGACTGTACTAATCAAACCCCAATTAAGACAGAGGACCAGTTGACGAATGGAAATAATATTTATTTTTGTTTTCGTCAACTGGTCAGAAAGACCCAGTTTGAAAAGTAACCAGTTGACGAACCACTCATAATAACCACCCGGTTGGTAAGCGGTTACTGTAGCATATGGATGTTTGCGATACCAGAGGAGTCTCACTGTTCTGTTCACGGAGTTTGTATGTGTCGCTTTTCTAACTGCTCTGATTATAACCATAAACTACATCTATCTCTACTTTTGAAACGGTGTCTGTGGCTCTGGTAACTGTTCACAAATATTGTTATCTGACCATAGGAAATATACGAGTGCATCTGTGACCGCAAATAGCCGGTTCAGAGAAGCAACTCGATCCGTCTTTGGAAGCCAGCTTTAATATCATCGCATGATTCAGCATCGCATCTGAACAGATATTATTTTGGATGTAGATTGTTTGGAATGTTTTAATTTTTAACGTTCAAATCTTACGTTTACAGAATGTGGTAAAAATCTTCTTACTTGTACTGAAGGTATTTTTGAGATTGTAAACTAGATTACTAGTGGAATGATAAAGCATGCAACTGAATAAGTTTTAAGTACCACAGTAAGTACCACCTAAATAAAACCACTAGGAGGATGTAAATAAACCTAACAACACCATGATTAAAGTTAGTTGACGAATGTTAAACTTTTGTACGAATAAATGCGAGGCCGATGCTAACGGTTCCGCTACAACTGCTTAAATACTAAAGCCGTTATCTTCTTTAAAAAATATGGACCATAAAGAAAATATTTTTTTCCGATTCACTGCTGCCATAGAATATGCCAATAGCACACTACATTATTATTTCTTACATTTTTTAATACTAACCAACTAAAACAACAATTCAATCTCAAGGATACCTGAACCATTAGTTTCGCTTTTAATTCGGTAAAACGAATGTCTGGTCCGACTGCCTAAAAAGACATTGACCTTCGATTTCATTATAAGCTAAAATGATCGCGTGAGAAAGCCGAATTATAGAATTGCAAGAAAGAATTGAAGTGTTATCATTGGACAAAACTACCTGTCCACTGCAACGTAACGTTCTCGAAAGTTATTTTGCATTATACCTGTACGGAAAGTAAAAGTAAAATCGTTTCTGTCAATTGAATAGGAGGAAGGTTGTCTGGTATGTTTTGCTTCCATTGTGAATAATAGCAATAAAATATGTTCCAACAACGATAAACTGTCATTGGAATGCTCAGCTGTATCTGTTAGTTACCTAATAATAAATTTGAATTTGTTACTGCTTATTCACTAAGCTAACCGTTCAATTTGCATGAATAGTAAGTTGGTGAAAATACAAAACTTTCACACGAGTGTTTTTAAAAAATTCGCCGAGCACGCAGTCAGATGCTCAGATTACTGGATTATATAACAGTAATTTCAAGCTACTCTAGCTCCTTCCAAGAACAAAATGTTCATGCTACGAACTTCGACGAATCTTCAAATGTTTCAAGACAAAAATAAAAGATAACTCTACCAGACGCTACCTCCTTTAATTGTTTGTAGAAGTAAGGGTTATTCTAAGTATTAAGGCAAGAGGAACCAGTTGTATAACGTAGGTACACAGACAGTACAGTTTTAAATGGCGTTTATCGATGAGCGGGCGCCCACCGGATCAGACATAATTGCAACATAACATCGCCTTCTAATTGACGTACGCTACACATCTATGAGTCTGGATGTACCAGCACATACTATTTTCTCAGGGTCTCGCTAACAAGTATAGTCTTAAGAAGTTACGTTGAAATCAGGTTTAATTCGACTGTTTGATGTTAACGTCTCTTACCGAAACATTTTTTTTTTCTTACCTGTTGTTACCGATTTGCTTTTGAAATATGCTTTCTACGTAAATGTGGGTTTAAAACGCTGGTCGTGTGGGAACGTTTTGAAATTTGCGTGCTCATACAAAGGTGTGTTAATATAACTTGGCCATTGCTTCAACTTCATTGCATCATTTATTTCGGTGGATATCATCAATTATTTAATTAAGTAATAGATTCCCGCAGTCGCCCTAAAATATCAACACGTAGAAAACCTAATCATAGAACCAATTCAAAGCAAAAAGCAGTAGAATAGTAGGAATTCGCAATATAAAATATAAAATCTTTACATGTCCAATAATACTTTTTCTAATGAAACATGACAGAGCTGTGGTTTAAAACAAGTTTCATGACGCGTGGCACAGATTTCTGTCCATTAATCCTAAGAGTCATAACATTTATTCGTCACTCGAAACTTCCAAATCAATGTAATTTATTTAGGTGATGTAATGACTAATTCAGGGTAACTGGCATGATGTAAAATGCGGAATTACAAGCTTTTTAGCAACTTTCCTTTGAAACTAAAGCCTATGTAAGCGGTTGCAGAGGGTGGGTTGGTAAGTGCCCTTGCTTAATTGGACTAGGCTCGTATTACTTCGAGGTGTGACCTTTAAGCACTACCCTCAATAGCCTTGATAACCGCCACACCTGAGCTATTCGTTACAGACTTAATGTTTTGAGCCAGCTCTATTTCGGTCAGCATCTATTCTAGGTAATCCATTTTCTTCAATTTCACTGTCAATCGTAAGAAATATCAAACTAAAGGATCATCTTGAATAATCAATATATATAAAACAATAAGCATTTTTCTGCAATCAACGCACAGACCAAACCGCTGAAGCTATGAAGCTGAAATTTGGAAGGTAGCTTCCTTTTAAAACAAAAGTGAGCACTAAGAAGGGATTTTTCGAAATTCCACCCCTAAAGGGTTGAAAAGGGATGAAAACCGTTGTATGCAACTTTTTAATGCGTGAAGCGATTTTATTCAAACTCAGTATAAATATTGTAAATGATAAATAAATTTACATGTTTTTCAGGAATTAAAAAAAAACGCCTTAAAAGAGGTAAAATGGGGCGTCAAAGTTTGTATGGGAACTTTTTAATGGGTAGTTCGATTTGCTTGAAACTCGGTTACAACACTAACAATGCAAAATAAATATATACGTGTTTTAGGGTTTCTCGAAAAAAACCCTTTAAAAGGGTGAAATGCAGTGTCAAAGTTTGTAGTGAAACGTATTGAAGGGAGGCGCGATTGGCTTGAAACTCGGTTTGGATACTATAAATACAAAATGGTTGGACACTTGTTTCAGGAATTTTCAAAAAATACCCTAAAAAGGGGTAAAAAGTACAATTTTTTCAGCCTTTTTAGGTTACAAAGAAATTCACGCGAACGAAGTCGCGGGCGTCTGCTAGTTTAGCATAGAGGTTTTAAATATTTTCATAACACTTGCGCGATATCATAACACGAATAGGCGCTTACGACGCATTTGGCGCGCGGCAGCACAGCAGGTCCAGTCAGACTCAGGCTGAGAACCGGTTCGACCAGAATACAGGACCCACGCCAAATAAAGACTATCACGACTTAAGTTGCAAAATTGTGCTTTATCGCAATCAGTGACAGTTTCAAATGGAATGACACGATCTGTTAAAGTTTATTTTTGAGTTCCTCGAAGTATTTTTCATTACTACATCAACGGACTTGCCATAACCGTCACCTACGCCTTCTTTGAAGCTCACGCACGATGTAGGATCGTGCTAGTATCACTAAATTCGAGACTGTATGCTATAAAATACATAAATCGAAACCTAATTTATTAACTAAAACTTAGCAACCTTCGTTTATAGAATTAATTTTAGCCATTTGTTATTTTAATATATTTGAAGTTTAAACCGTTATTATCATATTACTCGTAAGAGTCCAGTTATCTTATGGATCGCGATCGAGGGATCTAGGGGTTAGTTACATACAATCACTAGTTGCCTTAACAAGACACAAACATATAGGTAGGTAATAAAAGTTTACACAATACATCACTACCTTTAGCGAATATGCGACTTTATTTTGTGATATGACTATCTCATCACATCATGTGATATTATTATGCGGGCACCACACATTGGCTTCAACTGGTTCCAAAATTGGCTACAAATAGAATGGCCAATGGCAATGCTCCGTTTGTGTATAATAACCGTTCAAGATGGATACTCACATTGGAGTGTTGGAACCAACACGCTCCAACACTCCAATGTGTGGTACCCGCATGACGGTAATTCCTGTCTTGATTTATGTTATCATTTCATGATTTTGCAATTACCTTGAATCTATTAAGGTTTCTCAAGCGGACCACTTGTATCAGTGCAATAACAAGTGTGTGTCAATGGAAACCAATCAAGCCGAACGACTTGCCGGAGTAATGACAGAAAATAGTCAGTTTCTTCAATAGACGGGTTCTGAGCGCCTAGTATTTTGCATAACACCTTACAACATGGTACGTCTAAAATAGTTCAGAGATGTGCCAATAATTTATAAGTTTATGAGGAGCTAGAAAAGTATCCTTACCGCACACTGTAACTTGTAAAAAAAATAGTGATAAGTAAGTAGGTATGTAATGTGGAGTTACTTTGAATTTCTGATCTGATCCTGTTATACAGTTAAGTAAGTACTTAGTTATAATGTCACTGGTATAAGAAAATACTTTTATATGTCTCTACAGACGGTACGGGGCGGTATTGACGCAGTTTAAACCAAGGAATGAAGTTAGTGAGTTATAATGACTAACATCATTCATAAAACCTTTTATGTCATACAACCCTTATGACGCATTTAGTACTTGAAACGCACAACTTGGCAGGGACTGAAGTCAGGGAAAAAACCTTTATGAACATTAATGATGAAAATTCCCCTCCCCACAGCTAGAGCAATTCTGTTTATTTATGTAAGAGGGCATCATAAAACTCGCTTTGCACTTGACCTTTGGTTTGAAGGGTCTCAATTCCCATGAGAAGTTTTTCGTTCATTTCTCTGGGGAGTTCATTTTCTAATTAATCTACTAAATAATTCTAATGAACCTACTTAGATTTAAAGTCTATTCTCTTTTTTCTTAACAACCAAATTGCTAACTTCTGATGGCTTTTACATAAAAGGCGTTAGTGTAAATTTTTTGTTTTTATTGAAATTAAATTTTCGAAAAAGTTAAATAGCGGTAACGGTAATATAAAGTAACCGGTTGACTCAATCTACATTCAAAAACTGAATCATGGACTATGTTGTCAAGCAGTTACGTGCCAAGCGCATAACAATCGAGGATATTGATTTTGTCGTGTGCACGAAACGTACCTACACGAAGCATAGCAAGGTGAATGGCTCATTTTATATAGGTATCACTTACCAGGTCAACCTTACCTTTAACAACTTACCTCTAAGCAAAATAAAAAAATATAACATCTAGCTAGTTATTAAGATATGTTTTATTTATACAGCCTAATAAAATGATAAAGAGACTGCTCATCCACAGGATATGGTCAATAGATGTGGCGCTGACTAAGCTGTTGGTTTCCTCTCATTTTATCTATGTGAATCCCTCCATGTGGGATGAATTTGAGATCGGAGCTAGCAACATCTCAGCTGGTCAGTATGGCTCAAACATTACATTACATCAGGTACTAGGATCAAAGGATCTATGAATGGCTAATAAGACCTGAAAGAATATGTCTACCTCATCTTGGGAATACAGTCGTGATGACGATATTTAATTATTTTATTTATTTTTCACACTACATAAATTAGCAAACAGGTTAACATTAAAACGTCAGCAAACTAGTTCAGGGACAAACGACCGAGACTCGTAAGAGTGCCTTGTCTGTTGATCTAGGTATCTTGGGTACGTGCAAATTTAATTTAATAACAACAGAGCCGTGCAACGTTACCTACTTCACAAACTAAAGCTATAAAACATATTATTTATTTGCGTTTTCCTTGTTCATGTTGTTGTTTCACTTTTATTATTTAATTAATTAAACGTTCATCATATTAGCTATAGGACGGCCACTGCTGGACATAAGCCTCCCTCATAGATCTCCAGTTGTTTCGGTTGGAAGCGGCCTACGTCCACCGCGAACCTGCGGCTTTTACCAGATCATCCGTCCATCTCGATGGTGGACGTCCTACGCTGCGCTTGCCGATCCGCGGTCTCCATTCGAGAACTTTTCGGCACCAACTCATTTCTGATTCTATCCCGTAGAGAAACCTCAAGCAAGCCCTCTCTATAGCTCGTTTAGCGACTAGAATGAATGAATGAATGAATTAACACTTTATTGTACACAGAAAAAAAACATAAAATACAACTTAAAAATAAATATTGTACAAGGGGCGGCCTTATCGCTGAAAGCGATTTCTTCCAGGCAACCCAGAAAGAAGGAGATATAGAAAAATTAAGTAGCAGTGCACAATAACAGCTATAATTATACAAAAACAATTCTGTTACCTACTTATCAACAAAATAGGTACCTACTTAGGTACAAAATCCTAAACCTAAAAGCTAAAAGTTGCTACGTTGATGAAGCTAAAAAGTGACGTTTGAGTTTGAGTTTAAAAGTGTGCAGCGATGGAGCTTGACGAATTTCATCCGGTAGACTGTTCCAGAGCCGAACAGCATGGACAGAAAAGGAATTACCGTAGAAGGATTGATCATGAACTGGAAATTTAAGTGTTAAGTTTTCTGATGACCTAAGATTATATGAATTGGAAGAATGAAGGAATTGAAATCTTTCCTTAAGGTAACTAGGAGATGAAGGATTAAACAAAATAGAAAAAAGAAGAGAAAGAACATGTGAATCCCGGCGAAGACGAATAGGGAGCCACTTGAGCAAGGAGCGAAAAGGAGAAACATGATCATATTTACGCAAACCAAATATGAATCTGATACAAAAATTTTGAAGGCGCTCGAGTTTATCTAAATACTCCTCTGTGAGATCCAGATAGCAAGCGTCAGCATAGTCAAGTACTGGTAGAAGGAGGGACTGAACAAGGGCAATCTTGGTAGCAGTAGGTAGAAAGCACCGCAATCTTCTTAGGGACGCTGCTGAAGCATACAGTTTCCTGCAAGTGACCAGAAGCTGGGGACCCCAAGATAAATAACGGTCAAAAGTTATCCCCAGATTTTTTACCGTCACACTGTAAGGAATAGGTATTCCATTAAAAATAACAGGAGGTACCAACTGCCAATCCAACCTATCAATTAACCTGGAGCTACCAATTATGATAGTTTGAGTTTTTAATGGATTAATTTTTAACCCATAGGCTTTGCTCCATTCGGTAATGCGACATAGATCCACGTTGGTAACATCCACCGCATCAGAAATGTTACTAAGTTCAGCCTGAGAATATATTTGTAGATCGTCAGCGTATAGATGATAACATGAAGAAAGAGACTAGAGCCTATTCATAAGGCCTACTTTTAGTAATTTAACGTTAGTGTCATAAATTTGTCGATAAACAGTTTTGCAGATGTAAAATTGAATCATCATCATCATCATCATCATCAGTCAGCAGAAAGACAAAGGTCAATTATTTTTTTCTGCAGGACAAGTTTTGTGCCACCTGTGGCATAATTAAAATAAAATGTATTAAAACAAACTTCAGAGATTTGTTGAATGAAACCACTTTCACACGCGCAATATTTTGCAGTAACTACATCTACATATTGATGGGAGATAGGTAGGTAACGAATGGGCTCATTTCACAACTAGGTAGAACAAGTCGAGCGGAATGCGGGCCAGCACCGGCCTTGCAGCTTGCCAACACTGACCACTCTCGCACACTTCTAGATACATATAAACACTGTCGTGTCGTGGCGATATGGTGTTTGTGCGTGTGGGGTTCAATGACCTGTGCTTACAAAAATATCACAGCTGTAGTATAATGGCACAAAGAATTTCGCATATAAAAAAATATCACAGCTGTAGTATAATGGCACAAAGAATGACGTACAAAAGCCTGTGGGACACGCCTCGTATGCCTATTGTGCTACTTAAATTCGAGCTTCAGTACAGTAGGTATTTATTACACAGTCCTGTATTATTATTATCTCTGTATTATTTTTGTATTCGTTTTAATACCTACAAATTACGTAGAAATTTTGTTTTTAAAACACCATAACAAATAGTTTGGTTATCTATTCTGGAAAATGTGGAAAGTTTTACCTTCTCAAACTCACCTTACATATCTAGGTACATACTTAGGGACCGCCTCCTCCACGGGCGAGTGTATCGCGACGATTCCGTCTTTTTGTCATCGGGTAATTTAAACGGTAAGGCGCTTATGATATGAATAAAATTTGCTTGTCAATGTTAATCGTTATAATTATCGTCGCGATGAAATCGCCGTGTGGAATGAAGACACGTTCATCGAGAGTGTATAGAAATACGTGGCACGACGACAATATCGCCGCGATTCTCACGCTCGGGAGGCGGTTTAAGTATAAAAAAGAGGTATGCAGATAAATACGGCTAGATAGAAGGCAACATTATTAAAATGAAATGAGTTAAGAATGCTGGAATTACGGACATCAATCACAAGGCCAACTTTTTTTAGAAAGTTGTCTACCTGCCTCTATGTTTTAACAATCTTCTTAAGACAGTATTGACACAGCAGAGAATTTCTTCACACCAATCATGTTATATACACTAACTTATGAATGTGGTTGGTATGGAAGGCATTAAGTACGGGTATTTGCACACAATAGTCATACAGACTGACATTTACTGTGTGTATCATCTATTGTCTAAAGAATGGCCGGAGATGTTGGCAGCATACCCAATAATAAATGCAGTATCAATTTTTATGCTTGGTAGTATAGTTACTTACCCCTTTTGGGTTGTAATAACCCCATTTTTGAAGAGAAAAAGAAACATTTATTAGCCCATAATTTTGTTTTTAAAAACACATTTTGTGTTTGACACCAAAATGCTTGTATATAAGTGACATTTCGCCTTTTTACTAACGCGTGACGTCACCCCAAGGTAGGATGTTCAAAGTTTTTTAACAAGACTAAATGACAAGAAAGTGATTTTACTTATGTGACGTCATGGGCTCTGATTGCTGTTTAACATAATATGGCGGAATGCTGTAATTTCAAATTATATTTTATCAACATAAATAATAATCTTACTCTTATCACTATCACTACAAAGTATAAAACAAAGTCGCTTTCTCTAGTATAAAACTATGCAACGGATTTTGATGCGGTTTTTTTTATAGATAGTGATTGAAGAAGAAGGTTTAATGTATAATAAGGCTACTTTTAACTACCGCGGGTAACACCGCCGGGCGCAGCTAGTTATAAAAATAAATATGTTTCTCAGGATCCATGAATCATATTAAATAAAGACTATTTTTTTTTAGTAATTCTTGATTACATTACATTAATGCCTATCAGGCAATTAGCTACTTACTCTATCTAACTTGTATCCTACAACTCTGTGTCATGGTTTCACAGTAAGTCATTACACTTGTTGCCTTAGAACTTTATATTTGAGCCCCATTAGTGGTAATTATGGCTAGTACTTATTAACCTAAGTACATACAGTATGAAGTACCATGAAGTACTAAACTACAGCTAAATGGGAAATCATAAGTAAATGATGTTAAAATAATGCATCATCCTAATATGAGTCACTAATGTTGGTAGTGAATGTATTATTTAATTAACAAAGAAAACAAATCTTAATTTCCAAAAATTAGAATTGTTAATAAAATAGCTGTGCATGCCTGTAATGGGTAAGTACACATAATCATAGTATTTTTATATGAATGTTTTTTATAAAGTGAAATTATGTGTACTGTTGGCGATGCCATAATAAATAAATAAATAAATAAATTTAATAAAATATTGTTGTAAAAATAAATAAATACTTCAATATGTTTAAAGTATGGTAATCCTTACCTTGATGCAGTCTTATATTTTATGCTAATAAAATATAAGTGGCAATTCTGAGTGTCGCAAAAGCTAAACTAAGTTAACTAAAATTGTTGCCGTCCCTTTCATAGCGATGGGAATTAAAAGGATGGCAATAATTTTATATATATATATAATAGCTTTTGCGACACTCAGAATTGCCCCCACTATGAATCTATAGGTACCTACCTAACTAAAATAATTACAGGGAAACTTGGTTTAAAATAAGGTAAATTACCTTGTTTATCCTGGTTTTCAGGATCTGCCTTGGTTACAATTTTAAGTATAATACGGAGAACTGTACAACTGTATAAACTGTATAATCATGTACCTATTGCACTAAGACATATTTCAGATTAAATTCATTTATAAATGAGTCTATCTTCCTCAAATGTATATAAAATATAAATTTAAAAATGAAAATAAGTAAGTACCTACCTATATTTTAAAAAGTAAAATGTTTGAGGCATAAATACCATGATATTTTTATCAGTAGATATGTTTTGTAGAACGCGCGGTTTTATTGTGAATCAAATCTTTGTTAGCTTATTATTTACCTACATAGAGGAACAAGATTAAAAAACCGGTGCCCAAAATCCCCTGTGCCTATTTTTCAGTAGTCTAAATGACAAGCTTCTACGCCGTAAGCAGCTATAGATAAATCCTGGGTGTTAAAAGCGAAATGAGAAAAGAAAACAACTACATAATTGTTTCGCCTTCTAGCGTTCGTTGCGCGAACATTAGCAAGTAACAAGTTCGTGGGCAACCGAAACTGCCGAGCAATTCAACTCATGAGATGTTACATACTTACCCAAAGCTCAACGCCCCAACTCATTTTAGCAGCTTTTGTTCACTTCACTTGCACAAAAAAACACATTTAAAATTCACAATTTACAACAATCAAGAGAGAATTCGGGCATTAGACGACACGATTTTTATTTTATCACTAACACCATTCCAAAACACATTCCTCAGGAATAAACATGGCTGACTGACTGTGACATACCGTTCCGCACATGACACTTCGATCAACTGATGTGTAGTGTAAATGATGGATGACATCAGTGCACCGGAAGTGGTGGATTGTCTATGAAAAATGTTGCCAGCCTACGATGTCATCCATTCCTTTAGGCAAATAATTGTCAAAACCAGTGTACGGTCTATTGACCATTATATTATCGTATTTATACTAGGGTAACGTATTTATTATAGAGGTAATTTATATTATTATTATTTTAAATAAGTATTTATAATATTAACAGTAAAAGCCATACATAGGTACACTTAGGGCAAATGTTCTCATGAATAATACCTTAATATAAATAAATATCCTTGGATATCATATTGTGATAAGGTAATCAAACATTGATAATAAATATACTAAGCACCTTAGATACATTTTTTTTTTATACACATTCATACATTATTAAAAATTTAAAACACCCAGACAAGAGATAAATATTGCAGACCATAAAAACATTTTGTTCCGCAGGCCGCAGCAGGAAGAGATGGGCCATATTATGATGCGGATTCGATTTAGGGGTCAAATAATAAGAATTATTTTACCTATTATTATTACAGTTCCCGATTCTTACATTAAAAGTTTATTTTACTTAATTTTATAAAAATAATAACAATGTTTTTTGCCCAAATTAAATATAATCCAAACATTAAAAAGATCAATTAAAATATTTTAATTAAGTACCTACTCGTGCGCTGAAATGAAAATGGTCAAGTCTATTTTTTAGTTGATTTTTACGAAATAATAATTTTTATGTGACGTTGTGAATTATCGCGTGGTTGCAAGAGAGATCCATCAGAGCCACGACGAATCAGAACAGTTTTACGTACATCCTGTAAAAATAATTTGATTTAATATAAAATTATAAAGAAAAGACACGATTTCAGAAGTGATGTTTATTAATAATAATAATAATAATACGTACCTTTACAGGCTCTAAAATCATATGATGGCTTGATCTTCGCGAAGTTGGTGGCCCAGTGATGGATGACGCTCGCGAAGATGGAATAAAATTCTGTGGAAAACAATCGAAATCAAAGTAAGACGTACGCGTATTAGAATGTAAAAATTCCTGTACAGTAGGTGTATGATATTCATGCACTTTCTTCTCTATGATTCGGCTGAATAGATTTGGATGAAATTTGAAATGTTAAGTTTTTACCGAGGCATAACAAGTAGGGTACATTGTCGTACAACGAACCAGGTAAAGTTTGGAAGCCTTTAGCTTCGAGTTTCTTGGGTTTTTGTGTTCGGTTTTTTCACTGTTCGTTAGTGAATTTATCTGTCTTTCAATTTGCATTTAAATTTCTTTACAAATTTTATTAGTTTAGAAGATACAACATGGTTTTTAAAAAAAAATGAGATTTGGTTCAATGTGTACTCTTAGGTGTACACAATGAACCGGGGTATTTTCCACAATGAACCACCTTATTTTGGGTAGCGTAATTATATTATAAAACATTAATAAAGGACAATATATGAAAATACATAGTACTTTTATGCTTTTAATTGCGATATTTATGGTTTGGTAGCATAAAATACTTTTCTCTATTTTTTTATCATTTTTCTACATTTAATCGGTCAAAAATTTACATTTAACCTGTACAACATTTGAATAACTAATAGAAAAACACTCAAATCACGATAAAGAGATCAAAATTATTATTTATTATTAACCTTAATCAAAATCAGCAAGGTTTCTATTTTTTTTAGAAAATTACACTTAGCAAGTAGCATAAAATCCAGGTTCATTGTGAACTACCTCGATGTGGTTCTATGAGAGACACAGCACATACTTTGAACTAATCTGAAAATTTCAACGGTTTAGTCTTATTATTTTAAGCTTACGTGCGGTACATGAGAAAGCTAACTAAATGTTTATTTAATATTTGTAATAAAAAAAGTGATATCTTTTATACAATTCACACAAAAAATCAAAGATGCCAGCAGAAAAAACATACTTTTTGGTTCAATTTTCAAACAAACGCTTCTCACACAGCCGTTATTAGTGGGCGACTTGCACAAACAGGTGTGCGGAGGGGGGACACATGTGCCTATCATTTACAGGTAGAAGCACAAATGGGCAACGTCAGATTTCTGAGAAATAACGATGGTTAATTGTGGCTGCCTGGTTCACTGTTGAACTACCTACCCTACCTACCTACCTAACAACAATTGACATAATAAAGATTATTTGTTATAAATAACTGTTAAACCTAATACCATCGGGTGGGCACAGCTGCTGCAACTAGTTAGTTAAGTTTTATTGAATCTTTACCTTGAGCGCTGGTACGAATCCAAAATCAGACGGAAGAGGTTGAGTTTGCATACTAAACGTTCCTTCTTCAGACGCCATGGATACAAGAGATGGTCTAGCAGAAAGTTGCTGTGCCAAAAGTATTGGATCTGCATCTATAAATAAATAACTCGTTTCAAATAATGTCTTTTACTACAAGTATTATTATATACCTACCTAACTGAGAATATAGTACAAACTACAAACAAACCTATGTTCATGCCTTTCACCACACGGCTCGCTTGAAGTACTCTTCCAGCACTTCTCCTAAATCTTATTCCTTTGTCAGCTTCTCTTCTTAATCTTTGAGCAGCTGCAGCAGCTTCTGCTATAGATATAGACATAGGACCCATTCCAGAGCGCTTCAAATTAATATCCACTATATAACTTAAGCAAATAGCGTTGGATAATATATTATCACTAGGCTGAAATATTAGAGATCAAATTATTATAAGAATTGCAAATAACCAAACAAGGGTGAGTACCCTTGTTTGGTTATTTGCAATTCGCGCGAAGGGAGTCGCGTTGGAACAGGCATTAGAATCACCTAGCATGTAAAACGAAACTTAAGTGATCCTTGAGGTCCTACAAGAATAAATGATTTTTCTTTCTTTCTTTCTTTCAATTTATATTTTAAGCCATCTTACCGAACCGATGTTGTTTACGCTTATATCTAACGACCGTAAAGGTGTTTTTACTAGTCCTATGGCTCGTGCCAAAAGTTCACCACATGTTGGAGGATTTTCAGCACTTGTAACTGACCATACACCACTTGGAGCCTTAGTCAATGGTCCTGGTTTAATGCCACATCCAGAAATATTAAGACTAAAAAATTACATTTAATTATTATTATAATATATTTGTATGAACATTAAAAAGACAAGGACCAATTTAGTGATGATAAGATATCAAAAGATGATTGTCTTAATTTTTCCTCATCTAAGTAGGTAATAGATGGTAATAGTATTAACTGTGTAAGATTGCATCCTCTTGCTATTGATACTGCAATATGAGCAATGCCATCAGAGCCTAATCTGGTATTCAAACGCAGATCCAGTGTTCTTATACCACAGCTAGAATGATTCAAGGCATTAGATATACTTTCAGCTCCAGCAGGACCTGAAAATGGCATAAAGGTTTTTAAAGCTTTTTAAACGATTCTCTTTTTTTTCCTCAAAATTAGGTAGGTAGGTATATCATAGTTCTATTAATATAATAGCGTCATTATTACCAAATACGTTATCCGCTAACACCATAGTTCGCAAGTTTTCTCGTTTTGTTATAAACTTTGCAATAGTGGATGCACCTTCATCGCCAATTTTGCAATGACTAAAATCCAGAGTTTCTATATTTTGGCTGTCAGAAAGTCCCCGGAGGATGTATTTTATCCGCTGGCAGTTCATGTCACTTCTAGTTATTCTATAATTGAATAAAACGATTAATTCATATTTAATCCTAAAGGCAACTTGAGATTTGCACGTATTTGTAATTTGTCACGGATATTCTCTGTAGGAAGTGTGTAAAAATGTATAGAATAGTCGTATTTTTATAGCCTATCTTCACCCGCCCTCTGATTACGCGCAATGTGAGGTGAGAATGGGCTATTACGTTTATTATTATTACTCGTGAAGAAAAAGATAATTTTCAATATAAAATAACCTCATTTTTTGAAGCTTATATTTAAGTAAGATAAAGAGATTTTAACACAATATTTTTAGTACCTAATTTCTGGGAGTTGGATTTCAATGACTGGAAAAATAAATTACCATTCAATACCTATATTTTCGGCGACTGGGGTGAAACCCACTCGTGTTATTTCACGGCAGGCTAGGAGCCAGTTCTAAATAAGTAGGACACTTAAGAAAATCACAACTGCACCTATGTTGAGGCACGATATTAATTCTGAAAGATTTTCAGGCGTTCAAGATATCTTGTAAATAATGTAGGTGAGGTATTATAAAATTAGTTATAACAGTTCAAGCCTATTTTATTAAAAAAAAGTTCCAAGCACTAGTCCCACCCAAGCAGTGCGTCCCGTTAAGCATAGGCAAAGATTGCCTTCTGACGCATAAATTGTAAAGATGTAAAACACGCCTAGTTTTAAAGAAATTATAGGCAAGTACAAAAACGTAGGTACCTACAAACACTTTTAAGTTTTCGTACATTTCACTGTAATTAGTATTTTCGTGCTGCTGATAATTTTTATTAATGATAGTTAAATTTTTCAACCTGAGAACTTTCAGCTGCGAACATTTTTCTAAACCTCGTGCTAGATTCTTTGCATCGTTGTTAGTGAACTGAAATTGATCTCGACGAAAATCTATTTCAATATTACGTAATTGGTATGTGATGTGCAATTCAAACAAGTCACTCAGACTTCCTATAGCAGCATGCAACGAAATATGATCTGAAATGGTTAAAAATGTTTTATTATGTAGGTTATGTAAAAACTTTATGAATAGGTAGTTATAGGTAATTAAATAATACTAAAAACAAAAACAAAACCTGAGTGAGCCTGATTAAATAAAATGTTTAATGGGGCTAAGAGTAAGTACAAGATCATACAACTACCTCTTGACAGAACTTCTCCATTCTTTGGTAGAATTTGCACACCATTTTGACGTTGACTTGTAATGAGATCAGCCATTTCTGGTGAGGTCATTCTTTGGACTGGAATGTCTGTTGGTATAAGACTTCGAATGGATAGCGATTGGATGTATGGCCCACACAATTTAACCAAAGCTGTAACCTATAACATAATAATGTATGTAGGTACCTACGTCAAATAGTGTGGGCTGGGTTTTTCTTTAATGAAACATTAGGATCACCTTTTCCGGATCATAATTTCTTGGGTTCATATTCTCTAAGATATCTGCAAAATGACGCTCCATAAAAATGTTGATCCATTTCTTATCAACAGGAACAAGAGGTATATCAGACCACTTGGAGTTGTAGCACCTTTTCCAGAATATGTCGCTTTTTATATTATCAACCAATATATTTAAAGGAACGTCGGTATTCAAAATTTGTAGAAAAAAATCTCTATCCTTGGCAATCAGTTTTTTTAGTTTTGGATAGCCTGTAATCAAAAGTGTTGAAATTAAAACTTAAAAAGATAGGATTCACAAAAATTTACAAATAACAAATGAGTAAGTTGACGACCTCTGTGGCGCAGTGGGCGAAAGCCCGCCTGAGACGCAGAGGTTGCGGGTTCGATCCCCGCTGCGGGACAAATGTTTGCATGATCTGCAAATATTTGTTTCGTGTCTGGGTGTTTTCTATGTATAATATGTACCTATGTATTTATAAAAAAAAATGTATCTATGTAGTTTATCAGTCATCTGGTTACCATAACACAAGCATTAAATTGCTTAGCTTGGGACTAGATGACGCCGTGTGAAATGTCCAAGGATATTTATTTATTTATTTATATTTAAGTAGGTACCTACCTACCTACCTACGTTATGTAAAAATAAAAAAATATTATTGCGACCGTATCAAGAGCGGTTGGTAGACATCTATTCGAGATCTTTAAAGGTATGTAGGTACCTGTGTAGGATCTAAACTTACTATTTGGTACATACATTTCCCGTGTGCTATTATAATGTTTAGCTATACCATCCTATCTAAAGTGTAGATACTAACGTTTGTAGGTTGTATCGTAAAATTATATTTTTTTAATAAATTCTATAATTGAAGATGAAAGCAGATTTACTGCAATAGGACAAAAACAAATTATAACTCACCCATCCATTTTCCAGCAATTTCCTCAATGCATATTGTAACCAAAGACCTAGGGTGGTTGATATCCCAATCAAAGAATTCTGATTTTAATTTCCTTTGTGGTTCTATTTCGTTCTTTTGTTTGTAAGCTAGATACGTGTTTATACTCACACTATCTAGAAACTTCATAATAATTTCTTAGTACCTACGTAGGTATGGCTAAACTAATACGTGTCGTGCCCGATTGAACGTACGGTGCAAAGTAACAAGGTATAGGTAATAATGACCGTTGCTAATCTAACTTTGGCATTTTATCGATTAGACAATCCACCCCATGTCCTGTCGTATCAAATCATCAATTCATTTAAAAAATAAGTATATAGGTACCTACATTGCTTTCATTTGTAAGAGCTACTAGTTACGCAAGTACGTACCTATCCATAAAACAAATTTAAAACTTACTCAGAAAGATAATAAATAATAGGTTTAACCTACCTACAATGGTCATTATGTATAATAATAAGTTAAGTAATCAAAACTGCCAACCCTCTTCAGTGATTCATAAAAGATAAAACTGTGTGCTGTGTGCAAGAAAAGCTTTTTTTGGGTTCCGTACGCAAAGGGTAAAAACGGGACCCTATTATTAAGACTCTGCTATCCGTTTATCTGTCTGTCCGTCTGTCTGTCACTAGGCTGTATCTCATGAACCATTAAAGCTAGACAGTTGAAATTTTCACAGATGTTTTTCTGCTGCCGTACACAAAAAGTACTTACTATAAACAGACTAAAATTAAAATTTATGGGGGGCTCCCATACCTACAATTAACGTGATTTTTTTGTCATAATATATTTTGCTCGTTATTGATAACGACAACAGATGGATGCTTGAAATATTCACAAAACGGTAGGGAACCCGTCGAGTCCAACTCGCACTTCGCTGATTTTTATTTAAGTAGGTAGGTAGGTATATACCTACTTATACATTGGCATGGTGAAACTAAAGAAGTGTTAGTGCTGATGGTATAGTGGTTCTATATTCGAAATATTCACAAAACGGTAGGGAACCCGTCGAGTCCAACTCGCACTTCAATAAAAATCTGCATTTTAAACTTAAACATTGGCATGGTGAAACTTGACCCTACAAGTTCTACCTATTATTTTTTACTAGGGAATATAAAATTTGGTAAAATGGCAGTATTTTTTCATCACATCCGGTTAATAATGCCTGATGATTGGTTGAAAATTATAGAAGGATTTTGTCTATTGCTTACATCTGACGAAAATGTCATGATGTCATGTCAATGCTATGCTAGGCTTATCTTATGTCAAGTCAAACCAAACAATTGTTTATAATTTTTTCTCTCTCCTTTCCCAGTTTTCTGCCTTGCCTGTTTTGCCCTGCTTGGCTTTCCATTTCAGATTTATTGCCATTACCATTTTATACAAAGCAAAGGCTTCTTCAAGTAATTATGGACAAACACAACAGTTCGGAATTGCTAAATTCCGATTTCTCGTTGTCGAAAAACGCCAGTTCCGATTCGTTGGATTCTGACTCGAAATCGAGCTCATTGAATTCTAAACACGGACAAGATTCCGTAAGTTTACTTTTATGGATTAATTTATTCTTATCAAATAATTGACCGTTGTTGCGCTATTTCCTGTGGTTTTATAGTATGTATCTGTATTCGTTTCCTGGTAAATCTAGAACAGTCTAGTCCCAAGTTAGTTATAGCTGATACTGTTGCATAGGACTAATATTACTGTGATCTTCGAGTTCAGTGATGAATAAGCCCAAAAATAACCATGTTTGCTTATTTGTCAAACACATTCATAGTCATAGGCAGCATCGTGAACTTTTTAAGGCCAGTATCCAGTAGTGTACCTACCTATAAAGTCAGAGGCAATGCTTTAATTTCTATAAAAACAAAGTTTGTCAGTTTCATGAGACCTATCATAATTTAACATTATCCTGTGTTTATTAAATTAAATACTGTATAACTCAGATGATAAATAGATTGTGTACCTACCTAGGTATTTTTCTTGTAAAATATTTTGTTGTTCACAAATCAATTATTTTGTGCTAGGCTTCTATTTGTCTAGATGGGATAAGCACAATATTTAAATCTGTTGTCTTTTGATAATATGTATTACATACAGCTATTTATGGGCTCACCCACATCAATAATATTACAGAAAAATCTGAATCATATATCAAGATAAACATAGCCCTTGACATAGAGGAATAGTAAGGCCTTATATCAGCGCAAGGTTTTTAAATCAGTTTAATCTTTATAAAAATTGAGCATAAAATAGGTCTTCATTATTTTTAATATATTATTATTTTATTAAAACAACACTACAACTTTTTTAATTTAAATCTGTATAAACCTGTATCTGTATCTGTATGGCCTTATTCATAAAGATTTGTCAATTTAAGATTTAAAGAATGTTTTTTCTTGTTACTCTTATGTCAATGAAAAGAGATAGCAACAGATTTAATATCCGTTTTAGCTAAAGTAGGTTTACTGAACCAATATGAATAAGGGGGATATATTATTATAGGATTTATTGACCTTTGACTTGGGCCCACCTTGAAAATGTCAGTGGGTTGTGCTAAATGACTTTTGATAACATTGAATACTTTAGATATTAAAATAAGATATGTACGTATGTATACATTCTGTTATCTTAGCTTGAAAGATAACATCTCTAAATTTAATAATATAGATGTCCTTGTTAAAAGTTATTTTATTTATCCTACTAATCATGCAAATACCTATTATAAACATAAAAGAATAATATTATATTTATGGCATAATAATATAAAACACTTAGGCTACTCCTTATCCAGGTACTGAAAGATTATGATTGTGATTTAGTATCTGGCAAATTGCTTTTAATATTGCTTGTTTTGCAATTTTACAAAAAAAAAAATGTATTTTCTGCAGATATTTGTTCTAGGCTTAGGTGTTTTTCTATCTATAATGTGTTTGTATTTACAAAAAAAAATTTATCTAATTATTAAATCAGTCATCTGGTTACCATAACACAAGCAATTAAATTGCTTAGCTTGGGACTAGATGACGCCGTGTGAATTGTCCTAGGATATTTATAATTTAGCATAATTATGGAGCTACAATGATTTCCCTAATAATATTGTTACCATTACAGCCACAAGTTCTCGGTGACATTCAGCTCCTAGATGGTGAGAAGGTGATGAGCGTGGCCCGTGATGTCACATACCTGTGTCCATACAGTGGACCTTCAAGAGGTGTGCTGAAAGTTACAAACTATCAGCTTCACTTTCGCCCCACTGAGTCTTCTGCTTTGCAGGGGACCTTAAGTGTGCCACTTGGTGTTGTAAGTCCTTCTTAATTTATGAATTAATTCATATAATTTCATTGAGATGTATGTATTATAGAGCCACAATCAGACAAATAAAATGTAAACGCCAAAACTCGGCGCACGCTACGTAGTGCACAGAGTTTTTCTTTTTTGCGAGCAAGCAACATTGAACATTAAAACAAACGACATAACGTCTACATTCAAATGTCAAATGTCATTGTAGAACATTTTTTGAGTGTTGTCAGCTATTAGATTGTGACTCTTTAATACATCACAATGTATAATTTACATAAAAACCAAGAAAAAGCAGAGTAACTGTTTAGTTACTAGAATGTTTATACCTATTTAACCTGCAACTAAATTTAATAGGAACTCTGTTTTTTATTTCAAACATTGTGTATAGATGAAGAGATAGTTCAGGTATGATAATCATGCTATTTCAGTAACATGTTGACGAAAGTAAGAGTTTGTAAGATCTAGTGTCTTCTCTGCTGGCGGAGTTTTTAGGCCGGTTCAAGGCCTACGCATTTTAAAACTGTGACCTACAGCTTAACGTGCTTTTGCACCTTGCGTCTTTGTTAGCGCTCAGATGTTATGCTACTTGAAGTCATGCATGCATCATTGTTACCTGTTTATGTAAATAATTAAGTGTACTGTTTCAGGTTTCACGCATTGAAAAAGTTGGTGGTGCCTCTTCTAAAGGAGAAAACTCTTATGGCATTGAAATATTCTGTAAGGTATGTTAAACAATATAAAATATTTCTTAAAATATTATTAGACTAATTTCTAGTTGATGATACAAGGCTGATGGTATGAAAAGTTATTAGGAATATATTAAAAGGCTCATTGGCTATCAGGTTTGGTAATGTTCTCAAAAATCTTGCTTAACACCCTGACCCAGACCAAATTCTCATTTTGTCACAATGATCTTAACAAGTATGTATCATTCTATGAGACAGTATTGTAATGATCGGCTACAGGCTTTTAGAATAATAATGCTTTATTGCAACAAAAAATAATAGCTTTATTACTACAACGACCGACTTTATCGCTAAAATGCGATAAGAGATTAATTTGACATTATAATAACGAACGGAAATTATTCGCGTAAAAATATTCTCGATTTAGATAACGACAATGTTTAGATTAATTCGGGGAATCTTCATCTGGGTCGTACTCGTAGTACGTGCACTCCTCGCGGTCGCGTCTCGTATTATGACTATAGTTTTAACTAGCTGCGCCCTGCCATGTTACCCGCGGTGAATAGTTCCCGTTCCCGTGGGAATACCGGGATCAAAAGTAGCCTATTTTTTAATCCAGGGTATAAGCAATCCTGGTACCAAATTTCATTCAAATCCGTCCAGCCGTTTGAGCGTGAAAGAGTAACAAACACACTTACACACAAACTTTCACCTTTATAATATTCGTGTGATTTGGTTTCAGGATATGAGGAACCTCCGTTTCGCCCATAGACAAGAGAATCACTCCCGCCGGGGTATCTTTGAGAAGCTTCAACAGTTGGCTTTCCCTCTGTCTCACCGGCTGCCTTTATTTGCGTTCAGTCACGCCGAGACCTTTCCAGAAGACGGTTGGCATGTTTACGAACCCGTTTCGGAACTCAGGAGAATGGTATTAAATGTTTGTTGTGCTTTTATTATTTTTGTAGAAATTTAAGTTTTCATTATTTTTTTTACTTTTTGTGAAATGCTTGTATTACGTCTTCTCTTTATTAACCCCCGTCACTGGTGTTATGTTTGACTGCTATTTGTGTCTGACGTCTGACGGTGGGACCGTAGCTCTTAAATGAGTTTTTTAAATTTAAAAGCAGGTTTTATAGGGGTTGAGAGTGGGGATGTATAATGGAATGTTTCCAAATATACCCGTAAGTTTGGTATCAAATTAAAATAATTATAAATAAATAAATAAATAAATATCCTTGGACATTTCACACGGCGTCATCTAGTCCCAAGCTAAGCAATTTAATGCTTGTGTTATGGTAACCAGATGACTGATAAACTACATAGATACATTTTTTTTTGTAAATACATACATATTATACATAGAAAACACCCAGACACGAAACAAATATTTGCAGATCATGCAAACATTTGTCCCGCAGCGGGGATCGAACCCGCAACCTCTGCGTCTCAGGCGGGCTTTCGCCCACTGCGCCACAGAGGTCGTCGTGGTCGAGAGAATTGTGTGTAGAATGCAAAACTTAAAAGTAACATAGTATCGTTTGAGCCATTTACAAGATATGGGGGGTGAAATTGGGGATGAATAATCAAATGTGTACGTAGTGTAGGGGGTTACTTAAAGATATTTATTTAACATAAAGGAAAATGCTCAATAAAATGCCTCGCTAAAAGACAAATTTATGGTATCTACCTACAGCTTTAATAGCAAATCAATGATCTGACATTAGTTTTTATATAGCATAGTATTACATAGTTATCTTAGTAGTTTTACTTTCTCATCTATTCTAAGTGTATTTGCAGCTTTGTAAAGTCGAAAAAGTCGAATGCGAAAAATTGCAAATTTAATTTTTATGATAATCGCCTTACCGCGTAAATTACCCGATTAATGGAGAACGGAATCGTCGCGATACCCTCGCCCATGGAAACGGTCCCTTAGGCTAATATTTTTGTACTTAGTACATACTACCGGGATCAAAAGTAGCTTATTTTTTAATCCAGGTTTTAAGTAAGCAATTCTGGTACCAAATTTCATTAAAATCCGTCCAGCCGTTTGAGCGTGAAAGAGTAACAAACACACTTACATACTTACACATACACAAACTTTCATAATATTAGTACCTAGGATAGTAGGATTAGTAGGATAATAGTGGCAATTCTGAGTGTCGCAAAAGCTAAACTAAGCTAACTAAAATTGTTGCCGTCCCTTTCATAGCGATGGGAATAAAAAGGATGGCAATAATTTTACTTAGTTTAGTTTAGCTTTTGCGACACTCCGAATAGCCCCCAATAAGTTAATATTCGATCCTAAACTGCCTTTTTCTGTAGGGCGTGAACAACGACATGTGGCGTATCACTCGTTTAAACGACAAGTACGAGGTGTGTGACAGCTACCCGGCAGTGTGGGCGGTGCCGGCGGCGGCGAACGATGACCTACTGCGGTCAGTCGCCGCTTTCAGATCTAGAGGGAGGATACCTGTGCTCTCCTGGATACATCCCAGCTCTCAGGCCACTATAACACGATGCAGTCAGCCTTTGGTCGGGGTAAGTTAGTAGTTGAGTTGGCTTAAATGGTGAACCTATACTACAGCCAAACAAATTGTGAACAGTTGCATAAAAGAAGACCTTAATGCGGCCTCAACCAACGCTATAAACTTGGCTACATAGCTCGCTAACAAAATTTAGAACAACACGAAAAGAAGAAGAAGCCAAACTCGAAGCGCTTGTGGCGATGCTTGCTATGACGTTCTTGATAGATTGTCGAAGTTAAGTTGATGAATAGTCAACGTTCTGAGCGGTCACTACTTGGTTGGGTGAATGCAAGTGGCATTAATATCTGAGCGCTTCCGTGCTTCGGACGGCACGTTAAATTGTCGGTCCCGGCTTTTAAAGTCGTTAAGCCATGACGGAGGGCTTAAGGCGCCCTAAAAACTCCGTCACCAGAGTTGGCCATTTGCTCATATAAACGAACGAACTTATCTAAAAATAACTTTTTACTACTACTGTACGGTTGTGTACCCACTGTTGGGCATAAGCCTCCTTCTCTAATCGTCAAACAGCTCTTCTTTGGTCCTTTTGCATCCAGGTCTTGTGCTGAAACTAAAAGCTATACCTAACTTAATTAGCAAAAACTAACAGCTGAATTTTTTTGCTCTCTATTTCGCTCTCTAATGAGAGATAATTTAACCTAATTGAATTCTATGACGATACTAAGCAAGATAAGGATGATTGAATCGTGAAGCAGCAAAAAACCTACCAATCGCGACCTTCACTTGTTGGCTTCCCAAGTAACACATCAAAGCAGTTTATCGGCCGCATAACAGCATATCTGTATCGTTTTCGCATTTTAAGTTAGTTCTATAATAGCATTATAAACGTTTATACGGCTTCTGTAAGTCTTATTTGGGCACAAATTATACAGCTTTAGATCCTAAATAGGTTCACAAAACAACATAATAGCATTACAGTGGCATTTTATTAGCATTCTTGTGGTCAATGAAACTGCCAATAGCATTACAGAAGCATTATTATGGTCAAGGAAGTTGTTAATAGTATTACAAAAGCATTACAGTAGCATTCCATAGGAGTAAAAGGATTATTGCAGCTTTCTTAATGTTCACAGTTAGAACTTAAATGAATTTAACACCATTGCAAAAACATCTCTAATACCACGGTAAAAGTTATAATATGTTATGAACACTGTAAATTAACTAATTTGTTTCACAATATAAATGGAAGAAGATGGTGAAAACTGATCGATTGAGTGACATCGTAGGTTGCATCAAACACAATTTATAAAGTAACTATTTTTATTCTTGCCATCAAATATTACAACGCAATGTAGTTTACTGTAAATGTCTATATTAGTTTCATTCAAAATTTTCACGCGCCTTCGATATATTGTGGTTTTAATTAAGAATTGTATAAAAAGATATGTGTAAAATAACCACACCAATTGTGTATTCTTAGTATAAACCGAATTTTGCCTAACTAACATATAAGTTTGGGTTGGGTGGCATTATGTTAAGTTATATTATTAGTTATAAAGGTCTATTGATTTTATAAATAGGTCCAAATGATAATATTGTTAGGTTATAAATATTTACAAAATGGTGTCGATTTAAAGCACCCCGGTAAGCCTTTAAAATCATTATTAATGCTGCAAGCAGAACAAATACTCACACGTGACTATTTGTAAAGCCAGAGGCAATTTAGGCATTACATTGGTTCACGTTTATACTATTCGTCTATACTATTACTTAAAAGTGCTATTACACAACTATCGGCATTAAAAACAGCTAAAAGCTATTTAACGGATTTACAGTGCATTATAATGGCACAAATTGATGCTTATAATTAGCATTAAGCATTATCTTACTACTTTAAAATGCTATTGTAATTCCTAAGGCACTAAAAAGAGCTGAAGGCAGTAAAGCAAATTTATGTGGCATTTTAATGATTCACGTATGTGCTAATAAATAGCTTTAAGCATTTATTTACTACTTAATAATGCTATTGTAGATCCAAATGCACTAAAAACAGCTAAAAGCTGTACAGCTGCATTTTGATTTGCTGCACTAAAACTAAAGGCTTTAAAACAGCATTTTGATATGCTATCATCCAACCGTTATACAGTGTCAAGCATCATAATGGTGATAAAATGCCAATATAAAGCGTCAAGATATTTGGTGAACTTTTATAAGAGTTTTTACGGACCTTAAGTTCTACATAAGCTTGCTATTAGTTTGTTATAATGCTCCCTGTGTTACTTGGGTTTCAATGTTTTTGCGCGAGTTTGCTATGACGAATCTGAGCCAAGGACGTGACTGATAAATCAATAATTTGTGCACTAAGTAATGATGTAATGCAGTTAGGATACTGTACCTAAATGAATTTGACGACCTCTGTGGCGCAGTGGGCGAAAGCCCGCCTGAGACGCAGAGGTTGCGGGTTCGATCCCCGCTGCGGGACAAATGTTTGCATGATCTGCAAATATTTGTTTCGTGTCTGGGTGTTTTCTATGTATAATATGTATGTATTTACAAAAAAAAATGTATCTATGTAGTTTATCAGTCATCTGGTTACCATAACACAAGCATTAAATTGCTTAGCTTGGGACTAGATGACGCCGTGTGAAATGTCCAAGGATATTTATTTATTTTATTTATTTATTTATTTAAATATGCGTTTTTAATATTTGCGAAAGCTTTTAAATATTAGATTTTATGAGATTATTGTATGTTTTCGTCAAATTAATTAAGTTCCAGATAAAAAAATTCAAACTTGCCTTGACCGTGTACAATCTTGTAAGTCGTGGATTGGAAATCTAATTTTCACAATCGTTTTAAAATTACCTTCGATCGTTATAAGTCATCTTATGGGTCTTCTGTATCTCATAATCTGTCTGCTTACTCGTATTTTAAATCAGATATTAAAAATGTGCCTATACTAACAATATCCCACAGGTGAGTGGCAAGCGAAGTCGGGAAGATGAGCGTTACATTCAGCTGATAATGGATGCGAATGCCCAGGCGCATAAACTGTTCATAATGGATGCGCGGCCAACAGCCAATGCCGTCGCTAACAAGGCTAAGGGAGGCGGGTATGTGAATAATGCATTGAGATGTATTAAAGAGTCACAATCGAATAGCTGATAACACTCAAAAAATGTGCGTGCAAATTCAATGTTCTACAATGACATTTGACATTTGAATGTAGACGTTATGTCGTTTTTAATGTTCAATGTCGCTTGTACGCAAAAAAGATAAACTCTGCGCACTGCGTAGCGTGTGCAGAGTTTTGGCGTTTACATTTTATTTGTCTGATTGTGGCTCTATAATACATCGCAATGGAATAATGCTATTGATTTAATGATGACAAATAGCAATTTTGTATACTAATGATCTTATTCATAAAGATTTGTCAATGTAATATAGAAATAAAGAATGTTTTTTTCTTGTTACTCATAAGTCAATGAAAAGAGACAGCAACAGATTTAATATCCGTTTTAGCTAAAGTAGGTTTACTAAACCAATATGAATAAGGGGGTAATATTATAGAGGTAAAGTTGGTTTGTTTGTATGTTTGGGGTAATCTCCGAGACTACTCATCCGATTTCATAAATTCTTTCACCGATGTGTAGCTTAGACTTTCCGAATGAACATAGGCTATATTTTATCAAGGTATATCGCGAGCGAAACCGCGGGCAAGTAAGCTAGTATTTTATAAAACAGGCTTCAAATTGGTAAGACAAAATTTCCTGCATCCTCAAGATGCCTTTCTGTTTATAACTCCGAAGTACCTCATCAGATCCTTAACATAAATGTTTGCAGATATGAATCAGAAGATGCGTACCAGAATGCAGACCTAGTGTTCCTTGATATCCACAACATACACGTCATGAGAGAGAGTCTGCGGAAATTGAAGGAGTTGTGCTTCCCACAGATTGATCAGACGAGGTTTGTAAAATTGTCTTTTATACACTTTCGCGATCTGATTACAATAATAATCCGTGTAAACGGTGTTTATCACGAAATTACGTCATTATAAGCCCGACGTTTTGACCGGATTGCACCAGCCGTGGTATAAGGTATAAATACCCATCGTGATAAACACACTTGAATATATAAATGAGGTTCGTAATATTGAGATTTCGGTTTGTAAAAGTACAAGAGCATAACTGTATCTACAAAAGGCACTATAGACGTTCTGATCTTTAGATATTAACGATAATTTGAAGCTGTGTAGTTTAGTAGAATCACCTAGCTTTTCAGACATTGCAATGTGTTTCTAGAGGTCCTATTGACTAAGGCTAGTAATCAGAGTTATACTCAAGCGTCAGTTGTGTCTCAAGCAGTGAATCATCAGTCATCACATCACATCACCAGTTTCCATAAAGAACTGTCTAAAAATCCATACTTGAGCGAAGACTCAAGTCTGTGTGCAGACTTTGATTACAAGCCAAAATGATTTGTTAATTTGATTTCGAATTTGTAGTCAGGGGCACGTCAAAGTACAAAAACATTACATATTTTGAAATTTACTAAACTGACAATTGAAGGTAAATAGCACCGATGCCAGTGCCCGTAATATCGTGGGCCGATGTTTGTTTTAATTAATTTTGAGTCATTGTGTCCCAAAATTAATAAGTATACTTTTACAGATGGTTTAGCGGTATAGAAGCAAGTTGCTGGCTCAAACATATAAAATGTATCTTGGCCGGCGCCGTGCGTATAGTCGACAAGGTAACTATTGTTGCATTTAATAGGTTTACGATCCTCCATAAGAAACAAACAAACATCCTCTCACCCCAAACGCATCGTCTCCGTTCCGTCGTGGGTAAAAACACTGCATTGACTTGAAAACGAACACTAACGCGGCCTGTAAATCCTGATAAGATATTCATTATAATAGCACACGGGAAATTGCTTCCGGTCCATAAGAACTTAATCCCAAAATGTCTAGCTAATCAATAGGACTGAATCTCATAAAGCCGGAAATTGAATACGCATGCATCTTGTAACAACTGAAGGTCATTATGTATTTTTCTTAAAACGTTCTAGTTATAAAATAGCTGAATCCCTCCCTACTCACGTAAAATTATCGTCGATTTAGATACCGACAATGTTTCGATTCTTCCGGAGAATCTTCATCTGTTTATGAGTGTGGTCACTCCTCGCGGTCGCGTCTCACACTGTGTGAGACGCGCTAGACTTTTAAGATTGCTAATATAACATTTGTTTACCAGGTAGAGAACCACAAGACCTCCGTGCTGGTCCACTGTTCCGACGGCTGGGACCGCACCGCCCAGCTCTCCGCCCTCGCCATGTTGATGCTGGACCCCTACTATAGAACCCTGAGGGGCTTCCAAGTGCTCATCGAAAAGGAATGGCTCTCTTTTGGACATAAATTCCAGTTGGTAAGTGGCAATCCTACTAATATTATAAAGGTGAAAGTTTATGTGTGTGTGTAAGTATGTTTGTCACTGGATGGATTTGAACGAAATTTGATACCTGAATTGATTGTACCCTGGATTAAAAAATGGGCTACTTTTAATCCCGGTATTCCCACGGGAACGGGAACTATTCGCCGCGGGTAACACCGCGGGTTGCAGCTTCTTTGAAATAGTCGTAAGTTAGGCTGTGTGATGAGTATTAGAAAAGTCCTTATAAGACTAAGAAAGCTGTAGATATTGATAATGGACTAGCATTTTTGTATAGAGCCATTCGATTTTTGTGATTGTTGTGTTTATTTGATTCGAATTTTATGCCAAAATGTGCCAGACATCAGAACTGTCAAAATCGTCGCTATACAAACCTTGATTTGTCTTTTTTAAACTTTCGCGGTCATCATAACATAACACATTAGAAAACAAATGCACGAATTTTACCTTTAATATTCGCCCAAAGTTTCGACTGGATTGCACCAGCCGTGGTCGGGGGAATTCGTGATAAATACCCGTTTGCATATGTTTTATAAACCTTGATTTACTTTTTTTTTTATATTGTTTTTGTTGTACAGCGAATAGGCCATGGCGACGAGCGTCATTCCGACGCGGACCGATCGCCGGTATTCGTCCAATGGGTGGACTGTGTGTGGCAACTGCAGCAACAGTTCCCGACTGCGTTCGAGTTCACGGAGAGACTGCTCATCACTATTGTGGACCATCTGTACTCGTGCCGCTTCGGTACTTTCCTCTTTAACACGGAACGGGAGAGGGTTAAGGAAGGTGAGCTTAAGCCCCTATACTATCTCAGAATTTTGGTCTTTGTCTCTCCACGCATCGTCCAGTATGTTTGTCCTGCTCGCGCGCTAAATCTTTGCTGGATTTTACGCTCAATTCTATACGTATTTTGCATTGAGATGTATTAAAGAGTCACAATCTAATAGCTGACAACACTCAAAAAATGTTCAACGTTCTACAATGACATTTGACATTTGACATTTGAATGTAGACGTTACGTCGTTTGTTTTAATGTTCAATTTCGCTTGTACGCAACAAAGAAAAACTCGGCGCACTACTAGTGTGCGCAGAGTTTTGGCGTTTACATTTTATTTGTCTGATTGTGGCTCTATAATACATCTCAATGGTATTTTGTCATTACAGCGAAAATATTGCCTTTTTTATAAAACTAAAATTTGGACAATCTGCTTCTTACGTTATTTGACAAAGTTTTATGATCTAATTTAAAGTATTTATTAAGTGCTATTTAGTAGAGGATAATCAGAAGCACTCCAACGCCTTCTGACATCCTATAGGCTCTTAAAAAGTTAATCTTCATCACTTTGCTCTTTCACTCTTAAACATTCAATAGAAACAGGATCATGATTAAGGTACCTAAAGTGCGACAGTCTTTAAAAAAGACATGAAATTGTCTATAGTGGTAGACAAAGGCACTTCTTAAGGTGCCTGTATGCGTGAAACTAGCGTTTGTATAGTTTAGGAAGAGTAGCGAAAATAACTTCGCTACTCCTAAACTATACAAAATAAAACTATTATGCAGCATTATTATATTTAAAAAAATAATAATAACATTAGGTATTTTTTAATTCGATTTGGATAATCTTGTCAAGAGGAGGGCGTTACTGATAGCGACACAGTTTTATACTTTTGCTGTCAGTATCGTTTAAATGTTACAATATTATAATTTAAACGCTTAGCCAATAGTATCGGGTCGCGGGAAAACTACTATAGATTTAGTTGTTATTTATTGATTTTTGAAAGTTTTTATGTAACTTTTGTACTGCTTCCAAAATAAAATTATTTGTATTTGTATTTAAAAATACCCGTATTTCTTTTACAGAAGTGAAATCAAAAACAGTGTCCCTCTGGTCGTACATAAACAGTCGTCAAGAGTTGTACCTGAATCCATTATACTGGGGTCCATCAGCTTTCGGCGCCAATTCACCACCTTCACCGTTCTCGCGGCCGCAAGTTGTGTTGGTTCCCGTGGCTTCGCTCAGGATCATCAAGCTATGGAAAGCGCTTTATTGCAGATGGAACCCTACTATGAGGCAGCAGGTACGTCTAGCTATTTTACTAGTGAAAATTGTTAGATGATGTGATTAAGAATTGAAAAGAGATTCGTTAGAAATGTTGTTTGTTTAATTTACCAAGTCATTGCATTAAATTAGTATGTTTATTATTAAAAGTAGCTTGTTGACAAAATAATCGCAATAATGAGACGAGGTGAGGTCAATGTAAAGACGAGTTTCGAGAAATTTTGATCTTAAATGTGCAGGCATGCATACTGTTATGGCTTTGTCGAAATAACGAAATCGAATCGCAACGACAAATGACGAGTTGAAGGAGTCGAATTAAATGATAATTATGTAATGATATACAGGGTGTTACCAGACCACTACCGAAAACTTAAGGGGATGAAAGTACCCATCAATATGAACAACTTTTTCTAAGAAACCAACACTGTGAACGCGAAAAAAAAAACAGCTGTTTCATACACTTTAGCCAAGTAGGTATTGAACTTATGTATGGAACTGCTGTTTTTTTATCGCGTTCACAGTGTTGGTTTCTTAGAAAAAGTTGTTCATATTGATGGGTACTTTCACCCCCTAAAGTTTTCGGTAGTGGTCTGGTAACACCCTGTATCTAGTTTTTTTTTCATTTGAAACATACCATTCAGTTGGCAAATGCCCACACTTGTACGTTCACGAACACTCAACCATTAACAATCCATTTTAACACAATTAACTTTCGCTAAAACACAAGTAGGTATTGGAAAATAAAACGAAAGGAAAACTCTTTAGGGTTAAGCTCGCCTTTGTACATGCCCTTACAATCTTTTTAATGTATTCTTTTATTGTGAGTACAATAAAGAATAAATAAATAAAGGAAAACACATCGAGATGTATTATAATCAGACAAATAAAATGTAAACGCCAAAACTCTGCGCACGCTACGTAGTGCGCAGAGTTTTTCTTTTTTGCGTACAAGCGACATTGCACATTAAAACAAACGTCATAGCGTCTACATTCAAATGTCAAATGTCATTGTAGAACATTGAATTTGCACGCACATTTTTTGAGTGTCAGCTATTAGATTGTGACTCTTTAATACATCTCAATGGGAAAACACGATAAATTCCCGCCTAAAAGCCTATAATACCTTTGTTGCAGGATCCAATCTACCAAAGAACCAGAGAGCTAGTAGCGTTGCGCGCGCAGCTGGAGGCGGCCGCGGCGGCGGCGGCCGGCGACCACGCGGCCCGGCAACATCGCCTCGGCCTCACGCCGCCCAGAGTCGCCAGCCCACATCACGTATGATACGAACACACTGGGGGCAATTCGGAGTGTCGCAAAAGCTAAACTAACCTAACTAAAACTATTGCCATCCTTTTTATTCCCATCGCTATGAAAGGGACGGCAACAATTTTAGTTAGCTTAGTTTAGCTTTTGCGACACTCAGAATTGCCACTTATGTAAATCTATATAATTATACCTTTAGGCTCAACTCACACCAAAAGAGCGGCGCAGCGGAGCGCAGTATCAGTGTCATATTAATTTCAACTTTATTTTCATTACTCTAATACTTATTATAGCATGAGAAACTCGAACGAGTCGCGAGGATGCCATTCTGGCGAATTCTGGCGAATTCTAATACGCGCGCCTTCTCTGCGATAATTAGTATTATAGTAATGAAAATAAAGTTGAAATTCATATGACACTGAAACTGCGCTCCGCTTCGCTGCTCTTCGCCGCTCTTTTGGTGTGAGTTGAGCCTTATCGTCCTTGTCTATATTAATCAATATTTTACAAGCTCTTTGTACAACGGGCTGCCCCCAAGCCAAGTCGCATTTCTACAATCGCTCTAGAATAGAAACGAATAAATAAAAAAGGTACACATTCGATGACGAAATGTCACGCGATCAGAAGTGTCAAATCGAAGGAATAGCGTTGATATAAAGATAATCCCTACTTCCCTACTATTCATATTTAATATTACAAATGCGCAAGTAACTCTGTCTGTCAGTAACACTTTCAAGCCTAAACCACTGAATCGATTTTGATGAAATTTGCTACAGAGATAGACTAGTCCTTGGGAATGGACATAGGCTACATTAGTTCGGATCCCACGCGATCGCGATTCTCGATTTGATTTCCATTTAAATATTGCTTTCTAAATAAATTAAAACAGTTTGCCTCACAGTATACTCATATTTATTTTAAATCTTTACTTCGCAGTGATTGATAATATATTTTTTTCGTGGCCAATCATCTCGTATAAGATGACGAAATAATTGTATTTGATTTGGATGGATACATTTGTATGTTATTATTATTTTTGTTTACTATTATTGCTTCGATAAAGTGCGTGAGATTTTTTCGATTACTTATCAACATTTGCTTATTTACGAGCTCGGAACTGTCAAGGAAAATATCAAGTATTAGAGCGAAGATGGGCTTGCAAACTGTCACGTATCGAATGCTAACCTCTGTGTGTATCAAACATGTTTCTGATAAATACAGTCGTATTACTATTCCGTTTGTAATGATACTAATTGTTTTAATTTTAATACATCCTTTTTGAAATTGATAGTATGTGTATCTTTAGTTAGACCAAAACTGTGTATATCTATTGCATTTGTTAGATTTATGTGTTTACTATTTTTATCTTACGCCTAAAACTATTTGAATATGCCAGTTTTATGTATTTATTTTTAATATTTCTAAGACGAAGCTTGCTAAGACGTTCTTGATAGATCGTCGAAGTTAAGCAACGTTCTGAGCGGTCACTACTTGGATGGGTGACCGCAAGTGGCATTATCATCTGAGCGCTTCCGTGCTTCGGAGGGCACGTTAAATTGTCGGTCCCGGCTTTTAAAAGTCGTTAAGCCATGACGGAGGCCTTTAGGCGGCCTAAAAACTCCGTCACCAGAGTTGGCCACTTGCTCATACGAACGAACGAACGAACCTTACTTAGATAACTTAATGTTATGGCGAGACCACGCATCTGAAGCTTGAATAAAAAACTACTTACTTTTTAGCTCTTGAAACCACAGAGTTCTTTTAAATACGTTAATCAAACACACAGCAAATCAATCGTTAACTGGACATACTTTGAAATACTGCAAGTAAAGTAAGTTCGTATGAGCAAGTGGCAAACTCTGGAAAAATTAAATAAAGCTGATTTTTAAAAACCTGTTTTCATTTTCGAGAGAAGCTTTATACGCCTTGTATTTAAGGTATATTTTGTTTGTATCTAATTGTAAAGTATTATTGAAATAGTTATTTTTGATGATATATTCTATATCTGTTATAATTGAGATTCTCTTCAATTTCCGCACGGAATAATTCCATGTTATATTATGTAGAACTAACAGCACTTACTAATTAACTGTTAAAACTTTTATCCACATACAGAGTGTCCTGGTAAATATAGGTATTAAAAAATTGCTTATAGATTTGAGAAACTGTAAGATAGAGCATCCAAAATCGCCCCATATTTTGTGATTTGTATAGATCCCTTATAAGTGTTTTACGAACCCCCTACAGTTCCCTAGTGTTTTAGGAACACGCTGTATTTTGTAATATAGATTAGTAATATAGATATTATTTGTTTATCAAAACATGCACTGTACGATAATTCTAAATGTTTAAGACAAAGAAGAAATATAAGTATTAAAGTTATTAGCATGAAAAAGTTTTTCAATTCTATTATTACCTCTACAGCAGAGACTAGTAAAGTACTGGTCTGCTATACAATATATGCTATAAGTTTTATATTTATGTATACTTACACTACTATTAAGTAACTACAAAAAAAAATTGGGACACTCAGGTGTCTGTTACTGATTACATTATAATAATGAATTTATTTATTTTTTATCCCAAAACTTGTCTAATTATTTTGTATAGGTAATTAATTTCTTATGAATTATACTTACCTACACTACCCACTGACGTTTAACTCCAATAAGATACATTAATAAATCGCTTGCCATCTCGCTAGCGCGCCGGAGCCCGCGGCACATTCAAACCTTGTTATCTTTGTGATAGATTTTGGTAGTTACAAAATAGTGGTGTATACATAATTTTATTTGTCACCAATTGGAGATGTTTGAGAGCGTTTATTATACAATCTCGGTTCAATAAAACGTAAACGGACCAAAATACTTTAGTTATCAAATCAGTTTGAACTTTAACCGGCAAAGGTTTGAAATGATACATTATTTTGCATCTTATCGTTTATAACTTCTCAAAGTTACATCAACATTCATTCGTCCGTTGGTGTTGGATGAGGTTGTGTTGTTGTTGTAAAAATGTTCAAAGTTGTGAGAGACGGGAGTATTAGGGTAAAAGCAGCGAATTACTTGAAAAATGTGCGGCAGGAACGGTTTTTGGGAACGAAACCCGAGGTAGTGACGTCAGCTGATGTTGTTATTGTTGGTAAGTATAAACTATCTTGTTTTTGTTATGTAATCTAATCTATTCCTATTACAAAAATGTGAAATCGATTCTTTAAAAAGTCAAGACTTATATTTTGTTATAGATTTATATCTGAATTTGTTTAAAGTCATCATATTTGATCGAAAGTCATAAAATGTATTGATATAAAAATGAAACTTAAATCATGTAAAGAAAAAAGAGCATTTTTTCAGTTTTTCATTTTTATGAGCCATTTCGACCCAAGCTTAGAATAATTGTACATGGGATTGACACAGTGCATTTGGTAGAGCTTAATAGGTGCTATATGTTCTTGTATGACATTGACAGCTAACGAATTCACCCTACCGCAATCGTGTCAATCCCAGATACGAAACTATGCTTTAGTTAGAAAAATCTTTACTAATATACTCGTAATAAAGCAGAAGTATTTGTTTGAACGCTATCTCTGGAACTACTAGTAGGATTTGAAAATATATTTCTACAGTTGATATCACCATTTAATTTTGTCGAGGAAGGCTATTTCTTCCATATAAATGTTTTATACTTTCGAGTGAAATATGTTGGCAAAAAATGGATTTAAAAATGTATTAATATGGTTTTTAGGCGGAGGAATAGCAGGATGCAACACATTATACCAGTTGACGAAGAAAGGCGTGAATGCTGTTCTTTTAGAGAGGTCCAAACTGACCAGTGGCACTACATGGCACACCGCAGGTATTTAACTTTTAATAACACTGCATAGAACTGTAAGAATATGGTATATTTCTATATTCATCGAGTCTAATTTTATTTTAAATCTAGTCAAATCGTTAAATATCTATTTTTAATAAAAAATATCTATGATCTCCAAATTGCATCGTGCTGTTTGAAACCCTTTCAAAACGCACTCTTCTAGATTACTTCTATTCATGGACACACCTACATAATTACAAGATTTTACTCAATTTTTTTCTATATGTGTTCTATGAATTTCTACAGAGATTAAAGTCTACTTGTAGAATCGTTCCAATTAGCTTTGTCAGCGTATTGTTTGTCACCAAAATATATTCTGCGTTTATAGCAATAAAGTTTACTTTATTGGCAGGTTTGGTCTGGTCTCTGCGACCTTGTGACTTGCAAATCAAGCTGTTAAAAGACTCGAGAGTGGTGTACAGCGGTTTGGAACAAGAAAGTGGCGACTACGCGGGCTGGATTAACAATGGTGGCATGTTTATATCGAGGAGCAAAGTGAGTCTTATAATAAACAGAATATAACTTCAACTGTTTCCTCAAGCTGTGGTAGACATTCTCTCAGATATCTGTCGAGCTTTACAATTATTCGAAAAGATGGTACCAATTTGTATGAAATTAGTACGTAGCGACATCTCGTGATTTTTAAGATAATATCAAATAATGTAACTAAATTACGACATTCTAGTAAATTCTAGTCTATATATTAGTAAATTGCTGGTCTTTACTACTTTACTAGTCTCTGGTATAATCTATCTTCAATCCAAATTTCATCTTCGTTTAGTCGACACCTTGGAGGGGTAATAAATATACTCTCCTAAATTTTTGCTTTTTTTTAAATTAGATTTCTTCCAGGTTCGAACACAAGAGTACATGAGACTGCATACTCTAGGGAAAGCCCTGGGCATCCCCAGTGAGATCCTGGACCCTACAGAAGCGCAGAAAAAGTTCCCACTACTTGACCCGTCGGTGTTTCAAATGGCGCTATATTCCTCGGAAGACGGTACTATCGACCCGGCTATGGTTTGCAATGCGCTGGTCAAAGTGGCGACCAAACATGGTGCAAAGGTTGGTTTTTGTTAGTGATCCAACGGATTGAATCGTCCATAACTTAAGCTGGTGAAAATATTGGTATTTATTTGATTGTAATAAAAAATGTTCTGATAGGCCTGATAGCGATAGTGAACGGATATCCGTACACTTACTATTTATGACAACTATGTTGTGTCCACCAGAGTTTAATTCCACATTTAGAAATGATTATTTGATTCGCAAAAGAAATTGCTTAGTGGGAAATGTAGTATCATGATCTGTGGTGTTCTTCAAATAAGAGGTTTATGGGTTTATGGTTTATGGTTATGGAGGTTTATGGTGGCATTGACTTAACTTTTTCTAATAGATTTACGACGAATGCCCCGTGATAGATGTCCACTACTCGCACAATATTCTGGGCAACAAGGAGGTTACCGGTGTCCACACAGACAGAGGGTTCATCAAAACGAAGTGTGTCGTGAATTGTGGAGGTAAATAATAAAATATATCATAAATCTACTCGTATCCATCTGACGCGGAGGTTGCGGGTTCGATTCCCGCCACGGGACAAATGTTTGTATGTTCTACAGATATTTGTTCCGGGACTGGATGTTTTTCTATCTATAATATGTATGTATTTACATAAAAATGGTATCTGAGTAGTATATCAGTCATCTGATTATTAGCTTGGGACTAGAGACGCCGTGTAAAAATGTCCAAGGATTTTAATCTCACAAACTTAGGATAACCAATTATTTTGTATGTAGGTGTGTGGGGTCCTCGCGTCGCCAGATTCGCTGGTGTACCCTCATTACCTATAGTTCCGTTCAAACACGCGTACGTCGTCATGGACGGGACGCCCGAAGTGCGAAACTGTCCTAACATCAGAGATCATGATGTGAATCTGTACATCAAAATGCAAGGAGAGAGCTGTAACGTTGGGGGATATGAGCCTAACCCTATTATGTTGGATCAGGTAAGAACTAGATTAGTAGACTAATCAATATTGGAAAGAGGTAAAGTTTACGAGGTGAATAGTTCCCGTTCCAGTGGGAATACTGGAATCCAAAGTAGCCTATTTTTCAATCCAGGGTATAAGCAATCCTGGTACCTAATTTCATTCAAATTCATCCTGCTGTTTAAGCGTGAAAGAGTAACAAACACGTTTACTCCCACCTGTTCTGTTGACAGAACTACTGGGATTTTTTTTCTCATTAGTTCTGTCCACAAAACAAATGGGAATTCAATTCTCACATACTTATATACTTACACACACAAAACTTTCACCTTTATAATATTAGTGTGATTAAATTGTGTTGTATAACAAAATGTTGACATTTTACATGTCCTAGTCCAATTTATAAACTCTTATATTATTTAAGGTCCCAGACAACTTATCCTTCCATCTATACGAGCTGGACTGGGATGTGTTTAGCGTGCACATGAACAGTGCCACCTCGCTTTGCCCCAAATTGGGGAACATAGGGGTAAAGAGCACCGTTTGTGGTCCTGAGTCTTTCACGCCGGATCACAAGCCATTGTTGGGAGAGGATCCTAATGTTTTTGGTAATTATTTCTTACTTAAAATTACCCAAAAATAACATAGTAGGTATACGTAATACAGTGCTAAATTTCTAGCCTAAAAGGGTATAGAGTACAATATAGTACGAAGTTAAGACGTTTACAAGACATGGGGAAAGTGAGAATGAATAATCGAATGTTTCCAAATACATATACATACATAAGTTTGATATCAAATCAAATAATGTGTAATTTTGTGTACTGTTGGCGTTGCCTTAATCAATAAATAAATAATAAAAAAAATGGTGTGCAGAATGCAAAACTGAAAGTAACATGAAATCACACAGAAAATTACAATGACAAATGTTTGCATGATCTGCAAATTATTTGTCTCGAGTCTGGTTGTTTTTTATTTATAATAATTATGTATGTACTTATTTACAAAAAAAATGTATCTATGTAGTGTAGTGTATCAGTCATCTGATTACGGGTCTGAATCGGTTTTCGCTTGCACCAGATTGCAAAAATCATTTTTTATTGAACCAAAATACTACCAGTGACGTTCCTTTTTCAAGTTTCAAAAGGGAATATGTGTTCGTTGAACGAATCAAGTTGAAAACCGACGAACATTTTCAAACCGTCACCGTCACTGTACTTATGTATATGTATAGTAAATAAAAAAAAGAGAGACCTTTCATTACAGTTTGAGTAATTATTTTTTGTTTGCACAGGGCTCTATCATAACTGTGGATACAACTCCGCTGGCATGATGTTCTCGGCTGGATGTGGAATACAGATGGCTGAATGGATTGTTAGTGGAAGGTTTGTATATCGTCTAATTCAGTGTTTTTTAAGCTTTCTAAATACGCGACCCCTTTACAGGTTCAAAATTTCTGGCGACTCCCTTGGGTCATTGTTGGCCCAAAGTTTGAATTTCAAATATAAAGATATATTTCGATATGATAATTAAATAAAAAATAAACAAGCGCATTCTTTTTACTGAAAATATGTTTTTCTGTAGTGTTGAACCTTGCGCTTCTTTCTACCTTTTGTCGGTGACCCCCCGAGTAAGGCTACAGATTGAAAAACACTGGTCTAAATTATCAGTATATTTCATTATTGCACTTGTTTTAGTTTTTAGGTTTAGTTCTACTGTCTCTAAGTAAAGTTATGATTAAGTTAAAACACTCAATTTTCGTTACTCTTCCTAAACTATATAAAATAAAACTGTTACAAAGATATCAAAAAAAGCTTATGTTATGTATGTAGGTAGGTATCCTATTGTTGTAGAATGCCATTTTATTTATTATCGTTTCTATACACGCAGAATGAGTGAGGTAAATAATATGTATGTAATATAGTAGGTAGATGAATAGTTTATTTGAATAAATATACAAGAGGTTATCAATCGATTTGACTTCACAAGACGTCATAGAAGTAAGGCAAGAAGTTATTCGACAACTCATCAATCTTCTGGTGAAAGACCGCTATGATGTGTTTATAATGATATTTTACTTAGTAATATTTACATATTTTATCAGGAGGACATTGCTGATTTATTATTATAGTTTTAGTAATTTATCTCACGAAATCAGGTCTATTTAAGTTTTCAATTGTCTAAATATGTAATGGCGTAAGTACGTATAAAAGTCACATCTTTGACCAAAAATATCTAAAGATACGATTGTAATTATAGAATACTAGCTGCGCCCCGCGGAGTTACTCGCGGTTTATTACGGTTAAATTTGTAATATTATAATTACCTAATTAAGTATGTACTTAGAATTAAGATGGTTTTTTTAACGCATGTTGTGATACCCTGAGCACTAGTTTTTGTTTTTCAATATTCGGCTATCAATTGATGTATGTACAGTAGTGGCAATTCTGAGTGTCGCAAAAGCTAAAATAAGCTAACTAAAATTGTTGCCTTCCCTTTCATAGCGATGGGAATAAAAAGGATGGCAATAGTTTTAGTTAGGTTAGTTTAGTTTTTTGACACTCCGAATTGCCCCCAGTGTAACCCTATGTTGGGTATCCTTAAAAATAGATAAATAAACATATTTAAACGGTTAGTCAATTTCCTCAGGCCTACATACAACATGTTTTCATTCGACATCCGCCGCTTCACGCCGGGCCAGATGGCGCGAGCTCATTGGACGAGAGAGAGCAGTCACGAAGCTTACGTTAAGAACTACAGCATTGTGTTTCCTCACGACGAGCCTTTGGCGGGCAGAGATGCGAGTCACGACGCATTGCATCAGGAGTTAGTGGAAGATGGCGCGGTGATGCAGGCGCGGGCTGGATGGGAAAGACCCGCGTTCTTCATGCCTGGGGAAAAGGTTAGTTTAATAAAAAGTAAGTTCGTATGAGCAAGTGGCCAACTCTGGTAACGGTGTTTTTAGGCCGCCTAAACGCCTCCGTCATGGCAAAAGCCGGACTTTTAATATAATGGTGGCTATTCGGGATGTCGCCAAAGCTAAACTTAACTAATTTGACGGCACTAAAATTGATGCCATCCTTTTTATTTCGATCGTTATGAAAGGGACGGCAACATTTTTAGTGCTGTCAAGTTAGTTTAGCTTAGTTAAGGCGACATCCCGAATAGCCACCACTATCTACTAATATTATAAAGAGGTAAAGTTGGATTTTTTGTTTGTATGTTTGGGTTAATCTCCGAAACTACTCCCGATTACAAAAATTCTTTCACCGATGTGTAGCATGGACTTTCCGAATGAACATAGGCTATATTTTATCAAGGTAAGCCGCGGGCGGGTAAGCTAGTTTCACATAAAGACGAACGCAAGAAAAACTTTGGCAAGATAGCTGGCGCTGGCTGAATAGCTAAGTCCACACTGTGCCCTATCATCTTCAACTTTCGTCGTCATCTTTCTATTCTCCTTTCTTTTGGCGCAATCAATAATTGAATGCGTCAACGAACGCAACACTAACATAGTCATTTAGTTCAGTCGTAGTTTCAGTAAGCTTGATGAAACATGGTACCTACGACGACAACATTTTACTTGGTGGAATACGGCTTATGTGGTCATAAGAAATTCCAGAAAAAATAAATAGGTACCTAAGTACCTATTTTATTTTATTTGTGCAAAGTTTATTATTTGGATCTCAAAGTTGAGGAAAGCTTCTGTAATCTTCCTTAAACTTTAAAGTAATTTCTTTTTCTGCGTCCGCCATCTTGTTGTTGACCGGTTGAGGCACAGAAATCCATCCGCGTTGGGAAGACAAATATCACAGCGCGCGCTACGCTTTCAACTGTCATAGCACAAGCGTCAAGGGCGTGCTTCACGTGCGCTGTTGACTGCGCTGTGACGCATGCCTTCGATGAACAAAAAAGGGCACAGTGTGGACGTAGCTAATGAGACCCGCCGTCTTTATTTCCGGAGAAAAGGTGGCTTAGTCAACAGGCAGTAGTATTACCAACAGATGGCTCTGATATTAAAAAAGCTAACTTTTTAATTGGTTGCTTACAGATCAGAGTGCAACAATACGATTGGGGCGGCACCCACGACTACCCGCGTAACTTAGACCAGCGCTATGAAGAAGTTCTGAAGGGAGAGTACAGCTTCGGGTTCTCTAAACATCATGACCTGGTGAGTAACCTTTTGATACTAAGATTATTAGTTAGTTTATATAAAAAGTATTTTACGGAGAGTAGTAGTAGTTTTAGTATTTTAGAGTTTGTACGGGTTTAGAGTAAAGCTTCGCAAATATTTAATTGACTGGCAGACGCAGCAGGAAACTCTACTTCACGATACAAGTGCCATTTAGCTCTGGTGCATGTGCTTTTATATGTAGCATTATTCTGATTTTATAAGCTTTTTGGTGTATTTTCTTTTTTCTTTGTACCTAGTTTGTTATATTGTTCTATGTCCGCTATATGAAAAGGCTCTGACGGAAGACCAGCGCTGGTTAACCTGGTTATCCAGTATTATGCTGAGTTAGAGGCCCTTTTTTTGTAACAACTGTATTGTAAGTTCTTGTTTATTTATAAATTTTTTTAAATGTTGTATTGTTGTTGTTGCAAAAATAAAAATATTCTTATTCTTATTCTTATTCTTATTTCTGTAGGTTTATTCAGTTTAATTTATCTTTCTTTTTTTTTTTGCTTAACTTCGACGATCTATCAAGAACGTCTTAGCAAGCTTCGCCACGAGCGCTTCATGTTTGTAATTATACGTACAATTTTATAATTTATTTCAGATCGGTTCGGAAGCTCTCGCTTGTAGAAACGCAGCGGCTTTGTTTAACATGTCGTATTACGGAAAGTTCTATCTGACAGGGCCCGACGCACAACGAACGGCCAACTTAGCATTCACAGCTGATCTGTCCAAAAATGATGACAGGTATTAGTTCAGGCCACGTAAAAAGAGCGCTGGCTGTCAAACTGCGCAGTGGTCGATAATTGGTGGAGAGGTAACGCGGCGCACTTCATACCATTGATTTAGCGAGTGCTATTGGTTCGTCAGCGAGTGAACACAGGCGCAAACATAGGTACCCCAGCTACTTCCCCTCAGCGCTCTTTTTACGTGGCGCGACCTTTATGATTAAAAACTGAATTATGAAATGATTAAAAGCTAGTTTTATATTCCGCCCTCGACATCGCTCGTTGAGTATCGACATTTAGTGTGTCGTATATTAAAGTGGCACAAAAAGCGGAGGCTTGAATACCCAGTAGTGGTGGAAGATGGTGCACATATCATAGTATTTTGATATTAATGTTTTTTTTATATACGATGTGTGCGAAATATGTGTAGGTACTTTGCGTTGCGTAAATAACTAAATAATTTTAGTAAGTACCTACCTACCGTCACTATACTATGTACATTGCAAGTTTGTGCGACGCGTTTTTCAGGGTGGTATACTCACTCCTGCTGAACAAAAAAGGTGGTGTTGAAGCAGATGTGACCGTCACTATTCTTGATGGAGGCAGCGGACAGTTGCACGAACCTATTTTCAAGGTAAACGTACCTCAGTGCCCGTGACGCACATGTATCCCTGGCAGATGTCCTGAGGCGCGAGACTCCAATTATTTTGATATCCTAGAAACAAGATTTATTATGATCCCTGTAAGCGATCAAACTGAAACTAAATTAAGCGGGACTTTATCGTGCATCTTATATCGTTTAATTAGTTCAAAAAATATGATCCTTGTATCGCTTAGGTGCCGTTGATATTCTCCCAGATCTTTGAATGAATGAATAAATTGAAATATTTTATAAATTTTATTTGATATATTTTTCATAAATATTTCTGTTTCTAATTTAGAAAGTAGTATTGCAAACGTGACAGATGTGGTTGTTATCGTCAGTTATTATGACAAAGTTTATTTCCAGGGACTTGGATACTATGTTGTTACGAGCGGTTTCAGCGCAAACCACACACTAGCACATTTAAGACGGCTCATCAATAAACACAAACTGAGAGCAACTATCATAGATGTCACCAAACAACTGTGTATTTTAAGCGTCCAAGGACCAGACAGGTAAGCTGACTTCAGATATTCTATATCGTCCTTGGTAGTATCATTGGGATTTAAATAGCTTTAAAAATCACTTGTGATGGTCAGATATAGTCAAAATGGTCCTGCTTCTATTTTGAAGTCACGTTGAACTTGAAATTATAGATTGTAACCCCTTCGTTTTAGATCTATACTAGGTAACTGGTTTCTTCACTATGTTTTCTTTGACAAGCCAAAAATGCGACACGCCTCGAATTCTTTAGCACTACAGTTAGAACTTTTGATTGGTCCTAATCTAATTACAACAATAATGATTTTTTTAAACATCTTACAATACAAATAAGAAAATAATAATTGAAATGGTTTCAGTCAGAGAATCCTGCAGCGTTACACCGACGTGGGTTTGTCCAATGACGCTTTCCCCGTCAACACTCATCGTAGTATGCATATCTCACAAGCGCCATACTCCTCAGAAAATAAGAAGTACAGGTAAGACCCTTTTGCAGATCAAGTTGATTCTTTTGTTTGTCGTTGGCAAAGGGTGAAACATCCACACCAATAAGTACTCAAAGTTAAATATACCTATCCAGTCCAAACAGTCGCTAAGGTCGAAATCGGCCAAGACAGTATATAGTAATAGGCAAAGACAAATTTTGATATATATAAATAACCATTTTGCACACAAGAGTCAACAGAAGTCCAACATTGCCAAAAACGCGAGTATCTTGGTACCGTCATTTTGCATGTTGTTTGCAGATATGTATCTGGAAGCATTACAATTTTTGAGTATCTGCTGAACCATATTTGGCAACCACAATAATAATTGGATTCGTTTGCTGCTTTCAAGAGTATACCTTGAGTTCGGGACTACTTTATTAAGTAGGTAACTTCGTATGAGCAAGTGGCCAACTCTGGTGACGGAGTTTTTAGGCCGCCTAAAGGCCTCCATCATGGCTTAACGACTTTAAAATCCGGGACTGATAAATTAACGTACCCTCCGAAGCAAAGAAGCGCTCAGCTGCCACTTGCGGTCACCCATCAGAAAGTTGTGACCAGTCAGAACGTTGCTTAACTTACTAACTTAATAATATATATAGCTTAACTTAACTTACTTAACGATATATCAAGAACGTCTCCGCACGTCTTCGCACGCAAGCTGGTCAGAACGTTGCTTAACTTCAACGATCTATCAAGAACGTCTTAGCAAGCTTCGCCACGAGCGCTTCCTGTGAAACGAACCGAAACTACTTAACTGTGACCGTGTGATGTAACTTGTTTATATTATCACAGATGTAGAGCGTTGCGAGTTTCTTGGTCTGGCGAGCTTGGCTGGGAGCTGCACATACCTTCCTCCCACGCCATACAAGTATACAAGCATCTGAGCGCTGCTAAGGGTCTGAGAAACGCTGGATGGAGAGCGCTTACATCGCTTAGCGCTGAGAAAGGTAGAAATTTTGTTGTATCTATCTTTAGTTTTATTTGTTTGTTCGTATGAGCTTACTCTAGTGACAGAGTTTTTAGGCCGCCTGAAGTATCTATCATAGAGAATTTCTACCAAATCACGTTAAAATATGGTATGAAAAAAGGATTATGACTACTATAAACTTTGCTTCACTGTGTAAATTTGGAAATAAAATCTTTTGTAAGCTAAGCTGCTCCCTCCCTCGCGTGTTTTCTTAACCTAACAAAAAGATATAAAAAAGTCTCCTGTGTAATGTATTTTATTTATTTTTCTTACAGGATATCATTTGTGGAACGCTGATGTGAGAACTGACGACAATCCTATAGAAGCGAACCTCGGCTTCGCATGCCGTAAGGGCGGAGATTACATCGGCAACGAAGAAGTTACGAGAGCGAGACAAGACGGAGTCACCAAGAAATATGCTTACTTTACGCTTGATGACAAGGTATTATTTATGTTATGTATAATATATCTGCACTGCAGTATCGGTTCTATAATAATTTGATTTATTTGTGGAGGTTTTTTGTAAGTTATAATCTGATTTTAATTTAGCAAATAAATTAAGCATTTGTATAGTAGAATTCTAGCCTCGCGTCGCGGTTTGCGCTCGGATTGCACACTTGAACGCTACATTATAGTAAATTAGGAAAATAGACATTTGAGGTACAACCTATAGAGCCACAATCAGACAAATAAAATGTCCGAGCCAAAACTCTGCGCACGCTACGTAGTGCGCCGAGTTTTAGTTTTTGCGTACAAGCGACATTGAACATTAAAACAAATGATATAAGGTCTTCATTCGAGCAAATGTCATTGTATAGGTATGTAGAACGTTGCTCGGTCATTTTTTGAGTGTTGTCAGCTATTAGATTGTGACTCTTTAATAAAGTAACTCAATGATAATGGATAACAAAATCTTTTATGAAATATCTTCTCATTCAGCTATTTAGATCTAACTATTACATTTATTTCACCTTGTCCTAGGTGGCACTATTCGGACAAGAAGCGATATACAGAAACGGCGAGCCAGTCGGCTACCTACGTCGAGGCGAATACGCATACTACTTAGACAAACCCATCGGCATCGGCTTCGTCACAAACAACGGCTCAGAAGTCACCAAAGACTACGTAAAAGATGGAGAGTACGAAATAGAAGCTTTAGGAAAGAAGTACAAAGCGAATGTGCATTTGAAATCGCCGTTTGACCCATCTGGGCAGAGGTTGCTCGGGAACTATGGGCATGTTGGTTTAGATGAAAACTTGCATGAGCCACACTCGGGGCAGAATGAGCGGGCTGGTGGTAGTGAATAGACGGATCTCATGTTGCGTATTTTTGTGTTGTAATAAGTACTTAATTTAGTTAGAATAATAAATCATTAATAATAATTATATTGATTTTGTTTTCAAAACGATTTTATAAAGCTTCAATAGTCATGGTCCAATGGTATATAAAGCGACGATATTTTTACGTACCTAAGTAATGTCTTGTTGTGAATAATAATTAAATGAATAATAATTTTGGAGTAATGTTTCTGAAATATGATTATGGAGTTCTTTACCAAAACCCAAAATATTGTAGGCAGAGCACCCATCCCTTAACATTAGCAATAAATAAATAAATAAATAAATATCCTTGGACATAACACACGGCGTCATCTAGTCCCAAGCTAAGCAATTTAAGCAATGTGTTAAAGAACTTCGTAAGATTATTATAATGAACGAGTGGAGTGGCTACTTCGTTCATGGATTATTATTATTATTAGCAGCCCTCAAATGTTCCACTGCTGGGAAAATAGCTCTCTCTCCAGTAAGATTACCTCTGTGGCGCAGTGGGCGAAAGCCCGCCTGAGACGCAGAGGTTGCGGGTTCGATCCCCGCTGCGGGACAAATGTTTGCATGATCTGCAAATATTTGTTTCGTGTCTGGGTGTTTTCTATGTATAATATGTATGTATTTACAAAAAAAAAATTATCTACGTAGTTTATCAGTCATCTGGTTACCATAACACAAGCATTAAATTGCTTAGCTTGGGACTAGATGACGCTGTGTGGAAAGTCCTATGTGTATTATTATTATGTATTATTATTATTATTATTATTATTATTATTTATTTATTATTTATTTATTTATAAGGCACAATGTCTAATAAAATTGTGTTCTGTTCTGAAATGACGGATAGAAGAGTAGGTACTTACCTATATTTTGTTCCGACCCCTTAAGCGTTAGCATCCTAGTAGTCTGTGTGTGGTGTGGACCCCATGTAATGTGGGACAAGAGCAGAAAGATGTTGATGACGTCATGGTCGATCGTAATGTAAAGTGAAGTTTTTGGTCTTAGTTTCTTCATTATTTTAGAACATAAACCCGTGCTAAGCTGAGGCGAGCAGCTAGTGAAAATGGTGGTTATGGCTAAAAGACTGATGGTCAACTACGTTACAAACTGTCATATCACGCTAACACTCAATGTCATTTTCTGTGTCATGAACTGTCATGTCAATTGTGATTGTCAATGTCATACAAGTGTCTGATTTGCTTGCTTTGCTGCTTTGTTAATTGTCCTTTAGTCCCCACGCGGTAACCGGCTACCGCATGAACATAAACTAAAAAAATCCGTATTTTCACCCTGTTACAGACTACTTTTGTTTGAACAACTTGTGTTTATTCGAATGAATGATAAATATTCTACTCATTTCAACCTTTATGTCAGTGTCAATAATGAAAGATTATAAAGAAAATCACATTACAATCTGTGGGCGCCATTTTTCGTATAAATAGCTATAGTAGTATTAGTCTATACGTCACTCCAATAAGGTTCATAGTAGATTGGCAAACGCGTAATATCAAGGTCGCGTGTTTTTATCTATGTTTTTCTTTCTTTTATTAGGTTTTTCGTAATAATAGCTTAAACCAATAATACAAACATGTAAATAAATTATTTATGGAGATATTTACCGAACGGAATGTGAAAAAAAGTTCGAATTATTTTTTGCTAATCATTTTTCTGAAGGTCGCGTCATTAGAAAGCATTAGAAAGTTCGCGGATAAATAGTACCTGGGATTGGAAGGGTTAAATATTTGTTTGAAATAATTCCACAGTAATTTTGCATTCCTAATTTTATAATCTTATTTGATTCTACTTATTCGATAGATTTGTCTGATCTTTACTCACTCATTTCACGTAACAAAAACAATGTCAGTTACTCTGCACACAGATGTTGGTGACATAAAAATCGAATTGTTCTGTGAGCAGTTCCCCAAAGCATGTGAAAACTTTCTAGCTCTATGTGCTAGTGACTATTACAACGGCTGCCTATTTCATCGAAACATAAAGGTAATTTTCCACTAAGCTCAACATTGGGAAACTTTAGTTATGACATAATAAAGAAGGATAAGTTATGGCAAAATCAGCAGGAGGGTGCGTCTCGGCTGGGCTGCCTTTACGAAACTGGACTTTGCTTTCCAAATAAATCTCACCAGCAGTCAGAAAGCACGTATATTCAACCAGTGTACCTACGGAGCCGAAACATGGGTGACAACCAAAGAGATACTCCAGAAGCTAATAGTCACTCAAAGGGCGATGGAACGTAAGCTGGTGGGAATATCATTACGGGACCGAAAAACTAACAAGTGGTTGAGAAAACAAAGCAAAGTCTTAGATGTAGTAAAGCAAGTAGCGAAATTGAAGTGGCAATGGGCAGGTCACATAGCCCGTAAATCAGACTCATGGTGCAAAGATCTGTTAGAATGGAGACCGTGGGAACACAGAAGACCAGTTGGCAGACCCCAGATGAGATGGAAAGATGACATCAAGAAGATAGCGGGCCAAAATTGGATACAGACAGCCTAAGATAGAAAAAAGTGGAGGAGGTTGAAGGAGGCCTACACCAAATTGGTCGAAGATGGCTTGATTGAGATGATGATGATGATGATGTTATGGCAAACAAAGTGTGTCTACAATGCTAATCCAAAGTAAATATAAAAATTAAATTTCAGGGCTTTATAGTACAAACAGGAGACCCCACAGGCACAGGAAAAGGTGGTACTTCGATATGGGGACGAAAGTTTGAAGACGAGTTCAAAGAAGAACTAAAGGTACTTAAGTACTTAAATTATCTTCACTAATAACTTTACTATTTTTTGTCCGTCCTATAAATTTATATCACAATATTCCAATTATATAAATAAACATATACTTACATTTTCAGCATAGTTCTCGGGGTATGGTCAGCATGGCTAACAATGGTCCAAACACAAATGGAAGTCAATTTTTCTTCAGTTATGCTGAGCAACCACATTTGGATCTAAAATATACCTTGTTTGGAAGGTCAGTATGTTAGCAATCTCCTGTACAACCAAGAGGCAGAAAAATAATTAAAATCATTCTCCTGTAGCTACCTACTAATGCCGGTGTTTCAAAATATCTAGCCTTACCATTTTTACCTACATTATGAATAAAAAGTATAAAAAATATCTTGTTTGTTTCAGAGTCATAGATGGATTTGAAGCTCTTGATGATCTAGAGAAAATGCCAGTGAATCCTAAAACTTTCAGACCACTATCAGAAGCTAAAATATCATCTATAACTATACATGCTAATCCTATAGCTGGATAAAATTATTATAAGATTTCAAAAGATTACTTAGGTACTGTTTTCAATATTCCCTAATCCTCAATAGGTTTCAGCCATGGTAATTTTCTAGTCACACCAGGAACAATCTAGACATCAAAATATTAGATTGTAAGTTTCGAATTTAGAATAATATCATCATGATTAAACTATAACTTCAGAATAAAATGCAGAAATAATTTTAGTGGACAACATTTATTGCTCAAGTATTTACAGTCATTATTTTATAAACTACTAACATAAAATTAGATCAACAGATAATTATTGTGATGGGTGTATCATGGAACTTGGTCCATGGTGTGATTATAAGCACTTATTTTTAATCCCAAATGTGGGTAGTCAACAATAATTGATCAAAACCTACACTCAGTTTGTAAGTCAAGTTGAAATATTATTTTGATAAGATAAATAGAGCAATTATCTATGAAAATGAATAGGTCCTATCCCACAGAAGTAATTGGGTGAACATTAGCAACCATGTTAAATATTATTGAGCAGAGAAGTACATAATATTCTTACAATGCAATAACTTATGTACCTACATCTCACTATGTATTTATGTAGATTTCAAATGCTTCAAATTTATTTTCAACGCAACTGGTAATTGGAATGTGATATCCACATTGCTATTAAATTCCCATTGAACAGTCATAATTCAATTTGGTTAGAACTGGTAAGTAAATCTAATTAACAGTAAAATTGAGCCTAACAGAAATCTACCCACTGCAACATACCATACCATACCATAAGACTTACGGCAAAAGACCAATCATGTCATCAAAAGAAAAAAAAAAACTTATTTAAATAAAAATACCATAGGCCATCAGTTGAACCAAAGACGATTAATATCTAGAAGACAGACAAAGGCCATACACAAAATCGTAACCCGATCCCGCAGTACCAGATAGCCTGAAAACTTTAAAACATCAATTTTATCCAAGAAATTTCAATACTTAGTAGTAGGTAGCAACAATATTCAATATTTAAACATTTTTAACTAGAAAGTAATTGAAATTTCTTGGATAAAATTGATGTTTTAGAGTTTTCAGGCTATTTTTTAGGGTTACGATTTTGTGTATGGCCTTTGTCTGTCTTCTAGATATTAATCGTCTTTGGTTGAACTTAGTAGTTTGCAGTAGGTAGAGCCCTTAGCCTTAAACTGTTATTTGGAATATCTAATAATCACATTATTAATAATCATTCTAATATATAAGTCTTTGGATAAAATTTAGATTTGGATATTTACAAACATTAATAATTATTTTAATGTTAAGTTAAAACTAAGCAGTGTTTGTAACTCATTTTCTTATAAACAAAAACCATTTCATTTTATTATAAAACATATCTTCACAGTGCAGGTAGCAATATTTAATTTGTTGCACCTATATTTTAAGAGTCGCACATCTTGCATGTTGTGTAGTTTGCACGGACACCGTGAGTTTATTTAAAAACAGAAAGCATAACATAGTAAGTCTATAAATTGTCTATGATTCCTTTCAACATTATCTCACATTAAATGTTATTATATTAAAGGCTAAATTTTCTTACAACTGGAATCTATGTAAAATCTCAAAAGTTAAGATATTTTTGGGTTTGCATAGCAATGGAAACAATAAGTAAAACTAAGATAAATAGTTAAAAAGCTTTTGAGTTACAGAAACAAAATGCTAATTAAGTACTAGAGATACTACAATAGTGGTTGTGCCATAGGATTCAGAGATACACAACCTTCAAGTAATAGTGTACATTTTTATCTTCAAGTTTCCAAGTCATAAAAATTATCATCAAGCTGAAACTCAGGTTCATCTTCTTTTTTGATTTGTGAGATTTTATCATCAAAATTATCAGTAAAATGAGACTTAATGTGAGCAACCAAATCTGCTTTCTTTTCAAATGTGGCACCACATTCAATACAAGGCATATTCACAACCAAACATTCATGACTCTGCTCATGTTTATCAAGCTTGTCTTTTCTAGTGAATTTTTTGTCACATTGACTGCATGAGAACGGCTTCATCCCGGAGTGAATGGGTGTATGGCGATCTAGTTCCCTCTTTCGAGCAAACTTCTTAAAGCAAACTTTGCATTGGAAAACTCTAGACCCAATGTGGGCAATAGAAACATGAGTTTTATATGCATCTAAGGATGAAAATCTCTTTGGACATTGGTGGCACTTTATATTCTTAGGCCTATTCTTAGCAAGTGTAGGTTTTTTTGGAGGGGAGGCCTGTTTAGATGTGGAGGGAGCTTTCTGAACTCTGCTAAAGCTACTTTCACCTGAAATGTGATCAGGGACTCGGGGCAGGTCATAATCAGCTTGAGATCCATCAGTGTTCACCTGATTAGGGGATGTCATAAGGTTGCTGAAAGGATTCACATTCACAACCATGTCATGCATATTATCTTGGTTGTTTTCATAGTAAGTATGGTGTTCTGGGGTAACAGGGCCATGTTTCACTTCATGCTTGATAAGCTTATCTCGACGACCAAATGTTAGAGGGCACTTTCGACATCTGTAAGGCTTCATGCCTGAGTGAACGAGCACATGGCGTGCCAAGTCTCCCTTTGCCACGAAACTCCTTGGGCACAATGGACAAACATGTGGCTTATGTCCTGCATGAATTCTAAGATGTTTACTCAGGTTTGTATTGCGAGAAAAACTCTTCAGACAGTAATGGCACTGGTATGGCCTGATGCCTGTGTGTACAATAGAATGCTTTCTCAGATCTGAACGGCGACCAAAACATTTTTCACATTCAGGGCAGTGATATGGCTTATCATTGCCATGTACTTGTTTAGTGTGTTGTACATACTGTGAACGTTCTGCAAACACTAAACTACACTCCACACATTTGTATGGCAGGTTTGGGTCATGGTATGCCACCTCATGTTCTTTACATTTCTCTGGTGAGACAAAGGCTTGATCACAGTATTGACACATGGAGACATTTTTGAAGAATGACTCTGTTATTGTTTCTTGTTCAGGGTTGTTATCTCTTTCGGTGACATCTGCTTCGACTTGCTCCACTCCTTCAGATTCTTCTGAAGAGTCATAGTCAAGGCTGGGATCCACCACCATCACAACACTATCTTCAACAATATAGTCTTCTGGCTTTGGCTTCTGCTCATGGTTGATATAGTTGTAATTGCTAAGTTCTGAGGAGTTGGAGTTATCTAGATCGTTCACTCGGTTTGTAATCTGTCTCAGCCTGTTCTCATTCTGTATGCACTGTATTCTGAACTTGGAGCATTTGTCTATTTTCAACAAACATTTGTAACAGATCCTTCCTGGCAGACCATCATTGGGATCAATCTGGAATGAAAATGTCATAGTTGAAATTTCTGAATATAATATTAGAGAATTGCTGATTGATTACACTATTGTCTATTTAGTAAATACTAACCTGTAGTTCGCAACATTCCGCTATTTTGGAGGTTAGCGATACGTTCGCATCGTCATCGGGCGCAGCCCCGTAAATCGACACTGTGAGCGCGCTTTTGTTCAGGCATAGGCGACATAGCGCGTGGAAATTCGCGATTATGTAGGAATCTTCCATTTTGTGAGATCGATATTACATCGCAGCGGAGGCCCCCGTGATTTGGAGTATGGCACGAGTGACAGGATAACGTTGCGAGCTTGTTTTTCGTCCTTTCAAATGGTGTCTCTGGGTGGGATTACTGTGATTTTCGTTGAGGAACGCGCGGCGATGGCTGCGAGGCGCGCGCGACTACGCAACCGTTCGATCCGAAGGGGCAACTAGGGCGATTTCCGCCAGGGCTGCGCTAGCGGAGTGTGCCGCGGCCGCCGCCGCCAGTCCCCTCATCGAGCGGGCACACCGAGACACCACATCTTTCACAACCACAAAACAAATCTTAAATTTTATTCTTCCTGCTATTACTAGCGTACATACTTACGTAGATTTGTAATGAAAAATATACGAGTTTCGACAAACCGCGATATTTTCGCAGAAATTATAAATACAAAGTTTATTTTCATTGACAAATATTTTTATCTAAATTATTTTTTTTGTTTTGTCTTGCTAGTTGCTATTGCTAGTTATTGTGATTGGCCCCAAAGAGAATAAAATCACTTGATTGGCCCTGCAATCAGATGTTAACCATACTTGGACCAATCCTATGAGACTATTTTGACATTTTGTTCTGAAAGTTAACACAGAGCATGTAAAAAGCTATCAACGATCTGTCATTTTTCATTTTACGTTTTAAGTTTTTGCGAAATAGATTAGGTGGATTCATGGATGCTTCTTCTGTGGGTGGATTATACAGTGGATATGTAGAGAGAGACTAGAGATACTAACAGGGTATAGCTTAACATTTACCTACATTACACTACACAAAAATAAACAGTGAGTGACTCTATCGCGCGTTCTTTCAGGAGCGTAAGTTTATGTACCTACCTAAAGGCAGGGCCGCGCCGACCGACACCCGGCAGCGGCAGCGCCTGTGTTGTGTGGTGTGTGCGAAACCGCGAAACCCATGAAGCGCCTCTTAAATTTTTTTACGAATCTTCATGTTTCCACGTAGGTATTCATTTATATTATTTTTGTTAATTTTGACGCAAAGAAAAATATTATTTTGTTTTATAAGTAAGTACTTACCTACCTACTTAAATAAATATTTTCCTGATAGGTAGCCTGGTAGGTAGCATTTTGTTTTGCTTAGTATCTTTTTTATTAGTGGCAATTCTGAGTGTCGCAAAAGCTAAACTTAACTAACTAAAAATATTGCTGTCCCTTTCATAGTGATGGAAATAAAAAGGATGGCATTAATTTTAGTTAGTTTAATTTAGCTTTTGCGACACTCAGAATTGCCACTTCTGAGTGGCAATTCTGAGTGTCGCAAAAGCTAAACTGTCTTTTCTTTTTTATTGTCTTTTTTAAACTTTCCCGTATAAAACATATAGGAACGGGTATTTATCACGAATTTTACCTATAGTATTGCCCGACCTTTCGACCGGATTGCACCAGCCCTGATCGCGGGAAGACTGTTGTTTTCTACGTAATATCGTTTTTATTTTGTTAAAAACGACGCGAGCAAAGCGAGCAAATTTTCCGAAATGTGACGTAGAATATCTGGTAGAATGCTGGTAGGTAAGGTACATAAGTACCTACCTACCTAAAGAAAAAACTGGACTTGTTATGTGCCTACTTAGTTATTTTATTTAAGTACTTATTGCTGGGAAACCTAGAGCTGGTTAACAATTATTCTGCATTCGGCGACGAGGTCGGAGTCAATGCAGACCTGCGAGTTCACGTCGAAAGACATTCCAGCGTCGCACTTCAGCAGCCGAGGGTGACCACGCTGGCAAGCCACGTACATACGACAGTCGGACCCATACCTTAAAAAATTAACAATTGTGAACAATAGTTTGTGGTCCTCTTCATGCTTACCAAGCGATGTCAAAAGCACAAGTTTTGTTGCTACTTTATTTGTTATTTGCTACAAAAGTAGGTACTTATGTGTTAAAACAAAGTACCTACTTACATAATAATAATAATAATCATCCTAGCCGGTTTCGGCTACGGCGACCTCATTTCTGCTATGTTATATGAGGATGGACTCTGAGATGACTTATATAGCCAATTTTGGCTTTGAATGTACGTGCGCAATGAGCGCAAGTCAGAGTTCCGTTCACATAGTTGTATTGAACGTTCGCAGGCGGTTTGTTCTTAAGATACTTAGTCTCGTCTCTCGTCTAGTTCGCGCCTGCGTTCGTCTTCAAAAGAGTGGACATTACGATGCACCAGATTCCTCCACTCTGGCCGATTTTCTGCCAGCGATTCCCAACGAGAGGGCTCAATTTTACACTTCTTCATTGTTCTCTTCTGAGCATCTTTGTATCTGAGGAGTTGGCCACCGCTTTTCTGCTTACCATCCTGAAGCTCAGAGTAGAAAGTGCGCTTCGCCACTCTCTCGTTGGACATGCGTAATAGATGCCCGCACCAGCGCAGTTGACGGCGCATTAAATACGCCTCCATCCCGTAGACATTCGCACGTCGAAGCACATCGGTGTTTCTCACCCGATCCGACCAATGTATGTTTAAAATGTCACGCAGGCACTTGATGTGGAACCGATCTAAGGTTCGTATGTGTCGGCGATACGGACACCACGTTTCCGCGGAGTACAGAATATTTGGCAGGACTATAGCCATATACACCTTTATCTTCGTACTTAGTTTGATGTCATGGGAGCGGAAAACTTTGACCCGAAGTTTCCCTACTTACATAACATATCTACAAGATTTCTACGCAACTACCTAGGTCAGATATTTTGTCTTACCTATGTCTTGTGAGTTCATCTGGATCGTCTTCCGGAGGAGCAGGGCAGGTGAAGTCTTTGAAAGCTGCAACAAATCATTAAATTTGGTAGGTGTGTACCTACAAAAATATATTATTTTTCTATAATTTAGCAAAGACCTTTCGTAGTTTTATTCATAGCAGTCAAATGGTTGCTATTTAAAAATGAAAGGCGCTGAACTAAGAAAAACTTAGGTACCATTGGGGTTACATTGAGGAACGTTTTCCGGCCAGTCGCAGCTGCTTAGCTGGTCATTGAATACTAGCCCGAACGGACAGTTCATGAGGGTAGCCTTGCCTTCCTGGCACATGATGTATTTGCTGCAGTCTCCTCCAGAGATAGAGAAGAAACCGTAACGGTTCGGGCATTCATTTGTGGGCCTTGCAATCTCTGTAAAAATTCCAAGTCATTGTCAATGAAACTATGGTTGTAAACCATAATAATTGTGCCAGTAGAGAACTTAATTAAGTACTGACTTTAAGTTTAAGTAGTTAAGTTTATAAGTTTTTAAGCAAATTAATGAGTTTTTCTTACGTTTTGAAGCAGTGCTTTCACATTGAACTTGTGATGGGTACGCGCAGGGGTATTCCGGGTACAGTGCTTCGGGATTGAAATGGAGTCCATCTGGGCAAGAGTATTTGAAAGCCCTTCGATTCTGAAACCGTTAAACGAATATTTATACTAAGTAGAAAACCGGTTTTAATTAAGTCCCCTTTTTTAGCCAGGACTAGGTATGTTAATCAAACTCAAAAAGTGTCATTGAAATCAAGCAGTAGGTAGTTAGGTACCTACCTCGCATTTGATGTAGGCGTCACACTCATTAATCATTTTGTAATATCCGTTGCCGTTAATGCATTCAAAGTTATTCATGGGTATGATTAGCGAAATATCAGGTTCGCCTGGTGTGGGTCCAATAGACGTCGGCACGATTGGATAGGAAGTTGGCTGTGGGGGAGGTTGGGTCGGTACAGGGGCTAAGCTTGAAACAGGTGTTGGATATGGCGTTGGTGGTCTAAATGGTTCATAAGTAGGCCTGGGTGCTGGTGGTTGTGGGGGCAATGGCCGAATAGGAACTATAGGGTCCACGGGTGCTGGAGGTTGTAATGGTTGGTATTCAGGTCTGGATGGTAGAGGCGTGGGTTGCGGGGAGCTTGGCGGTTGGGTCGGAGCTGATGTTGTAGGTATGGGTCGGTAGTTTGGTCTAGGAGGCAATACAGGTTGAATTGAAGGCAGACTGCCTACTGGACGTATGGGTATAGACTCTACTGGCGCTTCAGATGAAGGCGTGTAGAGAGGCTCCAAAACTAGCTCGGGCGTGGGTTCTGGAGAGATTACGGGAGCAGATGTTGGGAGTGGTCTTGGAATAGGTCGCGGTGTTGGATAAGATCCAGGATATGATATAGGTTCTGGTTGCGGTTCTGGGATTGGAACCGGTACTAAGGGCTCTGGTAACAAAGTTGGTTGTTCTGGATCTGACAAGGGATCTTCAGGTGAAATCTCGGGTGCAGACTGCTCAGGTGCTGGTTCTGGTTGAGAATTCTCTTTTGATAAATCTTCAGGGATCGATGGGACAACTGTTGTAGGTTCAGGTTGAAGAACTACTACTGTTTCTTCTGGAGTGAGTTCCGATACCGATTCTGCTGGAGCTTCAGGGTCAACTGCTTTTGGGATATATTCTGAAGGAGGCCATGTTGAAGACTCTTCTGGATAGACAGCAATGATTGTTGTTGGTGCTTGAGTGCTAATTTCAACAGGAGCTTCAGTTGAATGTACTGGCTTCCAGGTCCATGACGGCAGGGGCCTGGGGTAGATATCTATCGGCCGAGGAGGCTGTGAAGGAAGAGCTGGGTGCGGGGGAATGGGTTGGTATATCGGTTGAGGAGGAATTTCTGGTGCTGGTGTTTCAGATGGTCTTTCGTAGGCAGGTTGTGCAGGTTGATAAACGGGTTGTGGTGGCCGGTAGACAGGCCACGGTGGCTGAGATGCCGCATGTGGTGGTAGATTAGGCTGATTGTTAGATGCCGGTTGCTCAGGTTGAGGAGGATGGTACACCGGAGCTGGCTGTTCAGGCTGTGGCTGGTAGACAGGTTGAGGGTTGTAAACTGGCCTTATCTGTTCAGTTGTAGATTGGTTAGGCGCAGGCTGCCTGTAAGGTCCTAGTGGCCGTGGGGGCAGGCGACTTTGTGTCCTGACGTTTGAGCTTCCATGGTATGACACACCTTGCCCTGACACTGCAAACATAATTCATTTAAGAAAAAATATGAAATTTGATGCTGATGATGACAATAAAATCAAGAAAAATTTAGGAAAGTTGTGACGTTTTTTGGCTGATTCTTACCGTAAACTATGAAGCACAGCAATAACAGTTTCGTCCCCAACATGTTGGAGGCGTCTCTGCAAGTGCTTCGAATTTTTAGACACTGGTGCTTATAAAGGAGTATTGACGAGAGCACATCTTCATCAGCTGTTTGATAATGGATAGTTTAATTGATGTGGTTTTCCGCAAGGTTTCGGTATTTTATCATTAGAATTAATTGTATTGTGGTGCTATTTATAGTTTACATTACTATCAACCTAATCAAATTCTGTCATCAAATTGTCATTTGACCACAGTATGTGATACGGGTTGGACAAGTTAACTTGATAACTTCGTAAATTACTCCTATCATAATGTTTCTATACCTATACTAAAGTTAGTAATTGTAGGTACGATCAATGGCCGGGTATATAGATGGAATAAGCATGCCACGTCCACACTCATTCAATCCTTTCGACCTGAGCACATCTTTGGCCTGAAAAATAATAAAGTCATTCTGTGGATGATAGATAGATAGATAGATAAAGCATTTATTTGGAAAACACATAGCACAGACGAACATTACAATATACAAATAGGAAGGGAGACAGACAGTAGTTTCAAGATTGTACCTAGGTAAGTAGGTACAGCTAAATTAGAAGCTGTCCCCGTTCAACATTGAGTACCTAGCCATAGCGTCTGGCGTAGGTGTGGACCAAATAGGATGATGATTAGGTATATCGACGACGACGAAATGGTTCATAAGTTATGAAGTTATGAAATGTGTTCATTTAGTTTGTTGAGTTTGTGGTGGAATGTAGAAGGTTTAGTTACTCTCATCTCATGATAGTCGGTACCAGACTTTTGTATAGTACCAGATTATTTTTTAATTTAAAATAAGTAAGTAGGTATAACATTATAAAAACTTAAGCTTAGGATGCGCAACTCCTCTTGCCACTGAAAACCAGCGCTCCAACAGCCACGGTGTTGCTGGAGAAAATGCTGAGAGATAATTGTCACTCGATTGTAAATATTTCTCATTTTTGTTATGTTTATGTTGATGGAAAATAAAAAAATATTATATTCTATTTAGACAAAGTATCATTGGTCCTAGGTCATTAATTTATATTTACTGACTAGCTGCGCCCCGCGGTGTTACCCGCGATGAATAGAACCCGCTCCCGTGGGAATACCGGGATCAAAAGTAGCCTATTTGTTAATCCAGGGTATACGCAATCCTGGTACCAAATTTCATTCAAATCCTTCCAGCCGTTCGAGCGTGAAAGAGTAACAAACACACTTACACACGCACACACACACACTTTCACCTTTATAATATTTATTATTTAATAATTTAATATAAGTGTGATTCCTTATAAGCTCCAAAGGCAGCTACATCTGGTGCCATCTCATTTTGTTGTCAAAATAGTAAAGAAGAAATTGTCTACAATATGGATGAAATAAACTTTTTTTACTTGATTCTATGTCATTTCAGTTGATTATGAGCGCGTTGATGTCTTTTGTATGAGCGTAGTTTTGAATTTCATCATTCTGAATGCGACGAGCACAGGACCGTGGTGGCTGGCTATTGATTAACCTATTGATCACCGCAGTGATTAAAATTGGGAGCTGGTTGATGATGACGATAAAGGTCAGTTGTCTAGTATAGATACTACTTAAATTCTTTTATTTTTTCATAAAAACCTACTACTTATAGAAAGAAAAACCCCCAGACCCGGCACAAAATATCTGCAGAACATAATTTGTCCCGTAGTTGACTGCATCTGGTTACCGTAACACAAGCATTAGTTGCTTAGCTTGGGCTTAGGTGACGATGTGTGGTCTTGGGGGAGAGCGCAAGTCGTGATGATCCCCAAGGCAAGTCTGTGGTTGCTTCCTTCACGAGGTGCCGCCTGTTATTGGTCTATTTCCTTCTGAAATAGACGTAACAGAAACCACAGGCGCCGGCACTCTGTCGGTGGGGTAGGCTTGGGAGGGTTGGGTTTACTTCTCCACGCGCCCTCTGTTCATCAGATGGCGCTGTGGATGAAGGTGGGAAGAATGGGGGGGAAGTTGGTCGTGGGTCGGGCATGATGCCATTCGGGGGGGGGGTGGGGGTTTATTTATTTATTTATGTATGTTTATTTTATTTATTTATGTAGTTTATTCGAGAGGGAAGGCTTCTCCAAGTCTGTTTTCAGAGGCGGAGAAGCGTTAGAGTTGGGCGCGGCGTGCACTTACCCTGCCGTCGCGCAGGTAGGGGGGTTCATCCCTCTTACCACCACTCGATGCTCGTTATCCCACAACGACGAGTCTTCGGGCTCTAGTGGGACCGAGGGCCTTGGCTTGGCCGCCCGGGCTGCGAGGAAGATCAACCTCAATAAAAAATTACCTGAAACTAGTTCGGCGATAGCAGCGACAAGGTTTGGGCTCATCTGGTGACGGATGAGTTCGGGCGGGCAGTATCCCGCCTGCTACTGCTTTCAACGTCAGGGTACCGGCCGACCCCCTGTACGTACATAGGCTTCCCCGGCCACATGGCCTCTGGTCGGGGTGACCGTTGTTGCCTACTATTCGTGGGATTTATTATGGATCATTTAAATAAAAAACAAACTGTTGGTGGTGGTCGAAAGACCGGTGAGACGGAAGAGAAGACGGGCGCTATTGCGCGTAGTTACGCCGAGACGGCGAGAGGACGACGCAGGGTTGTCAGTGTTAGGGGGTCGAACAGCGATGTCTCGATCGCCAACGCGTCAGACGTGGAGTCTGCAACCAGTGCGTGTAGTGTGTCTCTGGAGCGGCTTTCTCCATACTGGAGTAAGCAGCTCGAGGCACACTCAAAGCGGCGGCACGAGGGGGACCTTGGTTCGGAGCCTGCGTCGACTGACGACGAGGCTGCGTCCACTGGCTCCTTAGTGCTTGCCGCTAAGAGGGGTAGAGGACGCCCTCCTTCAACGGGCAGGTACATCGGGCATGCCGCGGCTCAGGCAAGCCTAAAGGCCCTGCGAAAGGAGGAGGAGAAAAAGCGTGCGGAGGAACTCTTTGAAGAGGAGTTGTTGGCTCGAATGGCCTATTGCAAGACCAAAATGGTTGCGCATCCGCGTGAGGAGGAGGAGGAACCAAGTGACCTGGCGCACGACCTCGTCCAGCAGGTTCTGGACTCGACGAAGACGGTGTTGATGGTGGCTGCCAAGTCGGGCAATCTTAAGGGTCCGTTCGTAAAGGCCCTTAAGGACTCGGCAGCCTCCATTAAAATAGCAGTGGAGAAGCTCCAGGCTTCCAAATCCTCGGAGGAAGTGGCGAAGCTCCAAGCCGCTAACGCTCGTCAACGGGCTGAAGTGGCGGAGCTTCGCAAGGAGATGAAGGAGCTTCGGGCCAAGTTGGCGGAGGCTGACGAGCGTTCTCGGGCTGCGAGAAGGCGTGAGTCAGCTGTTCCTCCTACCTCCGCTGCGCCAACGGAGAAGACCAGTACGCAGCAAGAAGAGCTGATACGTGCCATCATGCTCCAGGTGGGTGGCATGCTCAACGCCCGCCTAGAGAGCATGGAGGAGAGGCTTCTGCCAGAGAAGCGAGCGCGCCCTCCTCTAGCTGCGGAAAAGCCAAAAGAGGCGGCTGCTGGGAAAAGGACTGCGCCGGAGGCTGAGCCAGCCCCCAAACCAGCACCTCAACCTAAAGGGAGGAAGAAGAACGAGGAGAACAGTTCGCAAGGCTCAAAGGAGCAGCCTCGCGAACGACCCCCAACAGCAGAGGCTGAAAATGAAGGCTGGTCGAAGGTGACCAAACGGGGGAAAAGGGCGAAGAAGGCAGCACCGCAACCGAAGGCCCCTGGTTCAAAGCCTGGACCACCGGGAACCCCTGCTGCTCCGAGCCGCCCGGCGAAGAAGAAGGTTAAGCTGCGCTCCCGCCAGAGTGCAGCGGTGGTCATCACCCTTCAGCCGGGAGCAGAGGAAAAGGGGGCCACATACCTCAAGGTCCTCACAGTTGCGAAGGAGAAGGTGAACCTGAGCAGTTGCGGAATCTCCAGCCTTCGGTTCCGCAAGGCCGTGACGGGAGCCCGAATCCTCGAAGTGGTCGAGGGAGAGGCAAGCTCGGAAAAGGCGGACTCCCTGGCTGAAAAGCTGAGGGAGGCCTTGGGGGAAGAGGTTGCGCGGGTGTCACGGCCCACACAATGCGCCGAGCTTCGGTCTCTGGGCTCGATGACTCGGTGACAAAGGAAAGTATAGCGGCTGCCACTGCTCAGAGAGGGGGTTGTCTGGCCGAACAAGTGAAAGTGGGGGAGATACGGCAGTCTCGTCAGGGCACCGGGACAGTACTGGTCAGCTGTCCCGTTGCCGCTGCCAAGAAGGTCGGAGAGGAGGGCCGACTGCTGGTGGGCTGGGTGTCGGCGAGAGTAGAGGTGTTGCAGCCTAGGGCACTCAGGTGCTACCGCTGCCTGGAAGATGGCCATGTGAGGGTGCAGTGCACTGCGGCGACTGACCGCAGCGGCGAATGTTACCGTTGTGGTCAAACGGGTCACCAAGTGGCGACCTGTGTGGCCACACCAAATTGCTCAATCTGTGCGGCAGCAAACAAGCCCTCAGCGCACAGGTTGGGCAGCAAGGCGTGTACTCCTCCAAAGTCAAGGAGGAGTAAGAACCAGAGGGCCACAGCCAGCAGTGCACAAACTGCCTCCAGCTGTCCCCCGGCACAGACTGGGGATGAGAGGGCGCAGATGGAGGCGGATTAGTAAGAGCAGGGGGCCGGAATCTCCATCATCTCCGGCCCCAAAAACACAGGCCATGACGGTAGTATCGGGGGGTACTACCGTCCTTAAGGGCCTTGAGGTGGCGCGCGTGGGTGTTCCGCGCGCCCCTCTCTCTCAGGAGAGACCCGGTGAGAGGCAGTCGCCTCACCGAAGAGGAGCTCTCAGAGCAGACGCCGTCGGGGCCGCGGAAGAGTGCGAAAGCGTGCCCGTAGCCCCGGCAAATGGCGTAGAGAGGGAACCCCGTCGCGGTTTTAGTGGGTGCGAGTCCCACATATCCCTTCCGCCGCCCCCGTGGCGGGAGGGAATGCATAAGGCATTTCCCGACGTTAAAAAAAAAAAAAAATAGGTGACGATGTGTAAAAAAAACCATAGATATTTATTTATTTTTATTGATTTCATTTATTTAGTATAGGTAATTAGGTAACTATTTTAAACTTTGCGATCTGCAGACATAAATTCGTTATAATTTATTTACCTATGTCTCAGTTTAAATAGTGGGCAGCACACTACACAAAAATAGCAGACGCTTCATAGTTCTACATTTTGTATTTGTGTGTCAGTGTCACTTTTAATAAAATTGCAAACTTTATTTCGTTAAGTTTATTTAGTTAGAGGGTCACGCGAGGTTTTTTTACTTAGAATAAACTTAACACGCAACCATCTTAACCTATATATGCCCAGGGGGTCGAAAATGACCCACGAGCAGGTACTTTACATTTTAATAAATATTAGGTAGGTAAATAAACACAACTGTAAAATATCACATTATTCAATTTCTGAAAAGACTATTACTATAGATGAACTTTAGCTGTTTACGTTTTTTTAATAAAATGGTCCAATTTGAGGGTAGTCAAATTGTCGATTGTTTCTGGTGAGAAGATTTGACGGTTCGCACGCAGGAAAATGCAAGTATCTATGTGATTTGATTTTACTTTTTGAAATACAATGGGCTTATTATGTAGCTGAATGTGTGTGTAATGTGGTAATCATTTGATTTTCGATGGATATTCGGTTAGATACCTAAAACAAAGGAAATAGTTTCATGGGTCGCTAACGACCCCGTGAGCATATGTGATGCCAATTTGTTCGTGTTTTACCAACTATTATTGATCATTTCAGGTCTCTTCGTATTCCTTCAACGCTCTAAATGATCGATGTTTTTGAAGGTTGGGAAGGTGAGAATATCAATGTATAATTATGTGGTAGTTTCACATAACTATACCTAGACATTAGCACCTTACGTTGACTCAAAGATACTCTGCAGCTGCCAAACGCAGGATTGATAATGATCACAAATATTATAAATTTATAGGTGGTGTAGATCGTTTGGGTGCTTAGTTAGATACATTGGAGTTTTCGTTTTGCTCTTGTCTATAGCTAAAAAAATACTTTCAAACCTATCCTAATTTAGCAGTTGGACGTTGTTGTGAGTTATTTTACTATGCTTGCGAGATCTTTTGGCGGGAGCTTATAGATACTCTCGACTTTCATCGATCACGATATATTACACGACCCTTTCTTCTCAAGTATAGTACAGCGAGATCACAAACTGGGCCACTCAAACCTGAGCTTCATGTACCAAAAACGGTTTTTATGTCGGTCCGCAAACATGCAGCAGACCACATCATTTTGACTCGCCGAATCTGGCGAAGATGTGTTCCATGCAAAAAAAATGTGTCTAAAATGTAACGTGAACCTTCACGACAAATGTTTCAATGATTTTTAAACATAATTTTAAATAAATAGGTCTCCATCAGTCGCCCACATTATTTTATTTCACTCATACATTTAAGCAAATTGTTAGACCTGATTTGCCCAAGGGGTCGTTATCGACCCACTGAATAAAAGATACTTTCAGTTACAATAACTCAAAATGCGAGAAATTAGTTTTTTAAAAATGTATAAGGAGTAACATATCCAAAAATTAGAAAAATCCGAGTTGTAAATAGTTCTGGGCATATACGGGTGTAAAAAGACGTCTACCGAAAACGAAACGGGGTGGTACAGCACCCCAAAAGACATCTAAAGAAACATTAGTTGTCTGAAAAAAGACCGCGGGCGGTCGATGACCGCGGGCGAGATCAGCTGTTCGCTGTCGTACGAGCGTAATATGCTATGCGTAATATTGCTGTTTCTTTAATTTACTTGTTTATTTCCTTTATTAAATGATCTAATTAGGTGGAAATGGTCTTATTATGTTGTACGATGTGTCATGTGACTAAAAAAAAAAAAAAAAAAAATTGGTAAAAAAAAAAAAAAAAATTTTTTTCGCTAATTATGTTCAGTACTATGGTCTGATTGCAACCCATCAGTTTTCGGTAGTAGTCTTTTTACACCCCGTATAGGTTAAAGGCTCTCCCGTAGTCACAAAATTGCTTTAACCCACGCTAACGTAAGTTAATTTAATCCTCATTTATTTACTTATCTATGTTATTATTTTATAGTCATTCGTGCTGAATGCAACTTCAGTCAATGAGCAGGTGTTTCTAATTCCTCTAGAATACCTGTAGATGTCGCTCATCGGTGCTTTAACCGAAATATCATCTTACTGATAGTTTCGTCTTCGTGGCCGAGTGGTAAGGCAACCCGGCTTAAGGGTGATCGCTTGTATCTTGCGGGTTCGAATCCCGTCGAAGCTGTAATACTTTTAGTAAGATTTTTCATTTATAATGAAATACCTAAGTGTGGTTTAACACTATAGGTAATAAAATATATAGACTATTATAGACTGTACATTTCTATTTAGATTATTTTAGATTGTTAAGGGATCGCTTTTAAAAAAAAGCTAGGCCCACACCACCAGGTTCTTGCCTGATTCTTTTCCTGGTGTAGGGAGTCGCGTTGGAACAGGCATTAGAATCACCTAGCATGTAAAACGAAACTTAAGTGATCCTTGAGGTCCTACAAGAATAGGTAAATGATTTTTTCTTTCTTTCTTTCTTTCCAAAATCTATATATGCAGTTAAGAATATTTTAAAAATGTATGGATAGTCTCCTAAAAACGTTTTCCTGTAACTATAACTGTTAAGGTACCCTGCTCTTACTGTCCCTTCTCAAAAATTCACCATTGTATAGACAGTAGGTAATATTCTTGACAAGACTTTTTCTATTTTGAGTACCTATATCACTCTTTCAAATGTAATAAATAGACAGTAATATTCTTGTATTATTTATTAATCACAACAAGACTTGTTCAAGCGGCTTGCGGCACTGCCTCGCGAAGCTGGCACTGCACGAGCTCAGCGTCCACACACTTGGCCGACAGTGGGTCGAACGCGAACCCGTAGTCGCACGACAGTAGGCGGGCGCGACCTTGCTCGCATGAGAAGAAGTAGAAGCATTCACCTTCGTATCTGGAAAATCATATTTTTATGAATGATTGAATGAATGAAAATACGAATGGTGCTCCGGATCGTACGTTAAGAAAACGTATCGCGCGAGTCTATAGTGTGCTGCTTATTGTACATTTACAAAAAAACATAAAAACTAGTAAACCTCAAAAATGATTGTATTTTTTTTTCTAAAATCTTATCGCTAAGAAGCGATCTCTTCCGGACAACCTTTGGATAGAATGAAAACGAATGAGATGGTTGGAATGGCAGGGCTGCACAAAATGATTTGTAGCATATTATTAAATCTCTTGTTTGAAATGGGCACATTGTTTATTGATAGTTTAGTAAGGTACTTACTTGTAGTTAATAACGACGTCTAGGGGCTGACCGTCGGCATCTAGGGGAGGAGCTGGGCACTTGAATCCGAGGAATTCTGAAATAAATTTATTCTTTTTTCAGAAATTGTAGGTAGGTAGGTAGGGGAAGCAGGGTAACAGTGGATCACAAATGTTTGTAGACCTCATAGCTCAGGTTGTATCTTACCTAGCCGGTTGATTATTGTTTTATCCTACAGCTACATTATCTGGCTAATAATTGTCCTAAGCAATTTTTAGTCTATTTATTATAGTTAAGGTTTATGGGCTTTTTAAAGAAAAATGGGAAATGATTCACTGTTCCACAGGCCCGGGGTAACTTGGATCATAGGCCGGGGTAGAGTGAATATATGGGGTACAGTGAAAACAAATGTATTATTTTAATGTATTTGGTAATCAAATTTATAATTTTATTGTGAAGTGGTATGAGTTACCTTATTATTTCTATTATGTAACAAACATTAATGCATTTATCTACACTATTATTCTTAAATCACATATTATGCAATAAGATCTGTCTCATCATTATTCATTAATAAAAAATGAAATATTATCACGACCGTATTCTAAAGATGAGAAATTCTTTTAGTTTTTTTTTTATTTTAGACATTTTGAAACTGTCATTGTCTAAGGGGTAGTGAGAGGCATGTCCAAATACATATTTCAAGTAAACATTCCATATCTACGTGATAGGTTGTAAGCCCATTGACGCTGCTAGAAAGCTTACTGGTTTCATCGCGATGTTTTCCTTCACCGTTTAGAGCTCGTGTTAAGGCGCATCTAATAAAATAAAAAAATCAATAATGAAGTAAGAAAAAAATACAATATTTTTGCGTTTGGATGCCGCTTGAACATAACTTGTCTTCCTCAATCAGCTTGAGGACTTGATTCATAACCAGCTCTATCAACGTTTTCAGAACGTAATTTCGTGGCATTGTACCTACCGTCTCAAATATAAATAAAAAATAGTAAACCATTCAAGATATTTGTAATACCTACCTATGTATTTCACTGGGAATCCCTGATCCACTGTTACCCTATGTAAAATTAATCACCCTTCCCCATTGGCCGTTAATTTAAGTTTTTTAGAAATTTATGGCATTCTAATACATATTTATGAGAACGGATATGGTACATACAAAATTCGATTGTTGCTGATACCTATTTAGCAGTATTTAATTCTAAATAGCAAGTAAAGACAGTCGAAAATCATTTTCCAAAAAGTGGTAAATATTTACTGAGGTACTCAGTTTAGGCTCAGACCGCAACGACGCCTTCGCCTCCTGTTACATCAGTGAGTGTACTGGATTGACCGAACTGTATATCGCGCGGCACTCTTCTGTTAATTTTGCATGTGTGTGACCTAAACACAGACTGAGTTATTTACAATTAACCTCTGCTCCCCGTTAACCACCGTTACCCTGCTTCCCCTACTTATGAAAAATTTACCACGTTTCCTTCGAAATTTCGTCAAAATTAGTCTCTATAAACAAATTCTATAAATTATAAATCTTTTTAATTTTTTTTCACTATTCTCCTGAAAGAACTCGATGAACCGATAAACTTTTTGTTAGTAAATAAAGGATACAAAACAGTCCAAGAAAACCTCCTTAGTCACAGCTGTGGACTTCAATGAGCTTATGACTGAAGTAAAAACCGACCATCAGCGTTGCAGCTGGCGACTAGGTCGGGCCAGTCGCACCGTCCAGTGGCGTCGTTGAAGGCGAGTCCAACTGGGCACGACATCTCGATGGCGCGGCCTTCGACACACATCCTGTAGCTTCCACAACGGTCAGGCGTCGACTTCAGGGAGGGGAAGAAACCGTATTGGTGTGGGCACTCGGCAGTCGGCTGAGCGGGTTCTAGAAAAAATGAGAAATTTCGAATAAATAGGTAGGTTACATTATGATATCATTGCAAGAGCGACATAGCCTGGGACTTTAAAGCCTCTTTTTCCACTAGTTCAGTTGTCCAGTTCAGTGGACTGAATTAATGAGTTTATTTTTCTCACTTGTTCTTTGGTTGCTCTTTGATTTTCAATGGTTTTCTTTAACCTTCACTTCATGAGTACCTACTCCAAGCATGGTTTATAAGGCCGTAAAGCTATTCGACCTTTAAAAAATACGAGGCAATGCGCACAAATTCTAACACAAACAATTGGAAGACTTTTATGCCACTAAATAAAGTTTCGGTAATTGTTAAAAGTCAACGACGAAGCGAACTAAACTAACATGCAATATTGCGATTAGGTTGAGAGCGGGTTGATTTATTTCATATAGTTTTTTATATACATTTGAGCAATTTAAATGTAATCGAAGCGCTAGATATTTATTTTCAGATCTTTAGGCATTTTTATCCTATGAAAATGTCTAAAGGGTAGTCAGAGCAATTTAATAGATGTGTTTAATAGAAGTGTGTTATTCTTACGAGGAGCGCCACGGTTCAGGCAGGGCACGTCCATGGGATAGCCGCAAGGGTACTCCGGCCACTGCGAGTTCGGGTTGTAGTTCAAGCCCTCTGGGCACATTTGCCTGGTAGCTTGGAAGTCCTGTAAGAAGACGAGCCTTATGTATAATTCGATGCTGTTTCTCTAGATATGCTTGTAGGCAGCATCTGCGTTATAGCAATTCGGTCCGGTGAAGGTTGAGAGTGTGTGTCTGTAGGTCGAAATGGTGTGCGAAATGATGAATACAAGAGTATTCGTAGGTACAATGCGCTTATCAAAATGAATTCCAAAGGAAATTTTAGAAAGTTAAAATTACAAATGTTTAAAAAAGTCTAGGTTTCATACTCCAATTCTCCCATTTTGATCTACTTTGCTAATACAAATGTATTAAAATGACATTTAATTGAATGTTCAGAACTATTTTCTCTTGATTCTATTATACAAAAACTGGCTTAAAATTCTGATTTCTTCTCCCACTGAGGTTTAACGTTTTCTGAACAACACACACAGAAAAAGATGCCTATTTCCTTTGAACTTACCCTGCACTCGACGTAGGAGTCACAGCTGCCATCTTGCTTGTAGTATCCGTTCCGTTTGATGCAGACCTGGGAAGGCCCGGGCATCGAAATCAAAGGCTTATCGGTCTGGCCATTGCCTGATAAAACAAGTTATATTAGCATCATCATCATCAACGTTCCCTATAGTTTTTCGACTTTCATTTCGTAGAAGAACAATTTTCTACACTCTTGAGGTGCATTTTTGTTTTGAAGTTACTCATCAGATCCTTAATATTTTCAAATTAGTTCACCTAGTCAAAAGTTTAGAGGTAACAAACATAAAATAAAACAAAACGACGAAGCTCCTCCTTTTTTTAAGTCGGTTAAAAAAGAAATTACAGGATATAAGTTCGATATTGTAAAGTAAAAAACAACATCAACAATATGGTTAAAGGTAGGTACTTACAGGCAGCCACTAAAAACAGAGCAAAGCAGAAGTAAGAGAACATTATGCTATTGTTATGACTAGCTACAATATGTAGAATGATGTCCAAACCGTTTCTACGCTTATTTATATCAAAATAGGTCATCAATATGAAATTAGTGTAATTACACTCATTATTCTGCGGTCTTCTTTCACAGCATCAATAAAACCAGATTTTTACAAAACATTTTATTTAAACACTTAGGTAAAGGTACTGACAATTAAAGGTACGCTGCGTTAACATGTACTTTTAAGAATCAATGCAGCGGCGCTTTAATGATTACCTAACCTTAATCATTGGTATTTATGGTAACTTAACAGTAAGGTGCGTTTAGGTTGGTCCAATTCATTTCGTGATCTATTTACAAAGTAAAAGAACATTCAATTCTCAAGTTCATTATGGCAAATAAATTTTGGACTAGACGCACAGATTTAGTAAGAAAGACTAGGCAGATTTTCAATCTAGAATTTGATTCTTACAAGGCATTACAGGCTCTACCATGAGTTTTAGAAACTTCAAGGCACTTTTATCTATAGAACTTTATGAATTTTTATGGATTCATGATTTTCATGGTTTCGGTGGATAGGCATCTTGCTGCTATTCGTAATTGAAAATAGGCTTTAAACTATGGGAAAGCCTGGCTGATAATAATTTACTAAAAAAACATAGTCAGGCAGAGACGTCAAAATATTTAAATTTAGAATCGTCCTCTGACTTTTCCGGCGCTTTTCGCGTTGAATTCTAGTTCCTTCGCTAACAGTTGTTTTTCGGATTCCCTAGCGGCAGCAGCTGCCGCTCTGAGCTCCGCTGGGCAAGCAGACACTTCGTCAGCGGACACGCAAGATGATGTCAAGTCGTCAAAAGCGGCGTCGCTGCCACAAGAGAGGACACGGGGTCTGCCTTCGATGCAGAGGAAGTATTTCTGGCAGTTGGCATCAGATCTGGAAATAAAATTTGGTTATCAATTCTAGATTTTTTGTTCCTGAGGTAGGTACATTGCGTACATTAGAGCATAATTAGAGAATATATTGCCTGAAATTCTTGGTACAATAACTTAGAGTCACAGAAATAAAAAAGTAAATAAGAGAAGCATGACACTGACTTGACTGCTTTTGGTTCCGCAACATTATTTTATAAGGAATTTTTTGTTTTAAAATTTTTGAGAGACTATTAAAAAACTTTATAAGGAATTTGAAATAGGTATTGGTAAATGCGCTAACGTAGGTATTATTCATAATTACGATGATAACGGTTTTTTATGTTAATGGTAATTAGGTAACGATAATTGGTAATAATGTAGAGGTAGCTTAGTATTCATTATGAAAGCGTCTCTTTTAATTGGTTTCGAAAATAAGTACATACCTTACAGTATTTGACATGCTAATTAAGACCATTGTTAGCGCAATTTAAAATTTCAGAGAAAAAAGTGTTCCCACCGGTCTCTCAAAACATGACCTAGGTATGTTCTAAACTTATTTCTAAACAGACATAGTCAGAGAGTTAATAGTAGGTAGGTAGGTACTTAAGTTTTAACCATTTACAAAATATATTGCGTATACCTATCCATTAACAAGAAACTGTTAAAGCTTTGCTAAACACTGATTAAGTTTCCATCAAAACTGTGTCTTTCACAATATTTATATTAAACATGAAAGTAGCACAGGTGTGTGCAATATGAGTTCATGCGCTAAACATCCACCACAATAATTTATACACAAGAAGGTATTAGCCAATTGGTATTTCTAAGGAGGTTACATAAGCAAGGTCATCGCTCATCCTGACATTTAGACCGCTGACCGCTTACTTAACCAGTTCTCAGTATCGACCTTTGTCGTTTTATTTGTATTAAAGATCGTTCGAATGTTTGACCTATCTATAGTAACATACTAGTCCTACGAGAAAAGTTTAAAAATATCAATATCTTACAATCATGATCGTTGGTCTAACTAACCCATAACAAGTAAAAGTAGTAAAATAGGTAGGTACTATTTGAAAATCAGGCCATATAAAGGATAAAAAGATTTTTTTTGTTCGTAATTCAAAAATTGTAATTGAAAAGAAAATCTTATTTTGTTGAGTCAGGCAATTAAATTTAAAAACAGTAAGTGATTGAAAACGTCACATTCGATTAACTTAAAATTAGGTTGTATAAATGAGGTTGAATATTATTTACCTGTAATATCTGAAACCAGCGGGAGGTCCGAGTTCCTTTGATTGCGGCACTTCAGGGCAACGGAAGCCGAGGAAAGCTGAAATAAAAATAAACTATTTTAAAAATAAGCTCAACTCAGAACGTAAACAAAGAGCTTAAGTTTCAATTTCTCTCATCATTACTGAAACGAATGAACTATGTTTCTGGTGTAACCCTGTGTGTCCCTTACAACCATAATACTAGTATTCATCTTCTGTGATGGCATTGCATCGTCATAATGTGAGATGAAGCGATGGCTCTCGGAGCTCCAAGCCAGACAATCAAGGCATACGTAGTCGTAGCCGGCGCCGTTCAGTTCCTAAAGCCAAACCAGCCTAGGTTTGACTTAAGGATATACCTTTGATAGATGTACGTACCTTCAGCGTCACAGTCAGCGACCTCATCGGGCCACTCGCAGCGGTAGCTCTCGGAGCTATAGGCTAGACCCTCGGGGCACACGAAGTCGTAGCCGACGCCGTTCACGCAGTTCCTGAAGCCGCTGCAGTTGCGCGCGTCTCCTATCTTGAAGTAGCCGAACTGGTTCGGGCATTGTTCAGTGGGCTGGGCTGGCTCTGTGAAATTATATGTTTTGTTTTTTGGATAGCCTTAAGGAAGTTATGATATCATATTTATTAGTCAAACCTGAAAAAGTGTGCCTGGAAGACCGACCAATAAAGGGGCAAGAACTGGATTCTTCATAATATAACTGGGCATAATATGGGCATAGACATCAAAATGACTGTCTTTGTCTATTTCTTAAAAGAAAATAAAAATCATGCGTAGGTACTCGTTAGGTATAAGTATATCATTATAAATATCATTGGTTTTCACCGTTTTTTTACGATTACCCAATGTTAAAGTTTTAGTAAGCACCTAACCCTACTTCGATAAAGAAAATCTTTCTTTCCCAATTAGGTAAGTATAGAAAGGTTAATCGAACCTGTTTTAAATCGCAAAAGCTTTTGTCAGTAAATGCTCCGATTAAAATAATGCTTTGAATCACCAATGACTCGTCATTAGGGCCAATGATGATTACAAAATGAAACATCAATGCCACAAGCTTTATCATGTTATAAATCTATTGCGAAATGTTCACACCGCTTACAAGACTCCTGGGTGGGTGAACCTAATTTAAACTCAGAGTGTGTCGTTTAAAATGCCTATTATAATGCCTTTAGTTTTTGTGCTGAGGTATAAAAAGGAAACTATGAGACAATACATCCGTGATGGTATGAACGCTAAGCTATGGAAAAACACTCCTACTTTGGGTTAAAAAAATTAACTCTAAAAGCTTTATCGTTCATCAACACTGCGATCGTGCGTTGTAATGTAAGTATATTATCCTCATGTCACATTATTCTGAACACGACCGCATACGCAGATTATCGTTACATCATCAGTATTCAAGAACCGTATGGCATATCTTTGAAAAATGAAAAAATAAGGCTAAAATCAGCGATGACAGTCATGTCGCGGAACTTGTAATCTTCCCAGATCTGATGAATATACTATCATGTAAGACAACCTTTTAGTTTTACGAATTATATAAATTTTGCAATAAGTATGTAAATGCTATGCGAATTGGTAAAATATTATGTCAATCATATTTCTAACTGATGAAATGTGATAACGTGTCAGAATTCTTGGAAAGTTCAGTAAGCATTCGAAAGTAGGACACCGTTTCTGTTGCATTTCCTTATGAAATACATTTTCAGGATACTTTTGCATACATTAAACCTCTACATTAAACTAAAAACTAATCATATCATATCATAGGGTGGCGCGATTATTATCAGTGTGACATGCAATCACGCAATATTATTTAGAGTTTTAAAGATTTGAGATAGAAAATGGTTTATTAGATAGATAATTATTGGCATGTTTGTTTTTTGTGTTATTCGTCATTTGTCGCTGGAAGTTTGCGATTCCAAAGGTTAAAAATAAATGTCTAGGCACATTAGTATGGGACTCACGTAGTGCAGATCGCTCCAGGCACGTCACCTCGTTGGGGTACTGGCAGGGGTACACGTTGAAGTTCACGTTTGGGTTAAACCGAAGACCGTCGGGGCAGGTCTTCTCTTCGGATGTTCCATTCTATAGTAAAAGACATTTATAAAGAATAGGAAAGAGATATTAGCATTTGGTTGGGATTCAAAGAATTTTTAATTAAGTGGATAATTATGATGACACAAATACAGCTTGAATTAAAGCTCAGCGAGTTTCTGTAGGCTGTTGGTTGTATTTCTATGAATATTAGACTTACGATGCACTCGATGTATCTGTCGCAGCTACCGCTAACGGGGTAGCGTTCGTTCAATTCTCTGCAAGCGCCGGCTGAATTCCTCTGCGCTGGCTGTTCGTTCTGTTGGTATTGGCTAGCTTCTTGGTACTGGTTTGTTTGGTACTGCTGGGTGGCTGGCTGCTGGAAGCGACTGTTAAACTGTGAGCCGTACTGTGCCGTAGCTGTTGGAAATAAACATAGTCAGTAAACTTGAAACCAAATAGCTATTTTGTGGGCAGTAATAGGGTGGGTATCGAACCTCAGACTAAGAAGCGCGTTGATGTTAATAGGTATTCCTATCCTGTTCTTACATATAAGGAATACATTCTTCAATACCATACATATCAAGAATCACCTTTAGAATATTGTTTGATTAGTTACTATTACACTTCAAGATTCCAAATATCAGTACTCAGGTACTATTAAATGTCTTATTAATAAACATTCATTTTATGTGTTTTGAAGATTCAAAAGTTTGAAATATTCAAAAAAGTGAAATATGAGTTGAGTATTATGTAACACTAATTGTATCGCTTAAGATGTTGTATAAGTGTAAGTAGGTGTAAACATTTGTTGTGGAGATGACATGTTATTGCATATTTAACAAGCATTCTCGTTGTCCTCTGAACGGTGAAGGTCACACGTTGAATAAATTCTACGTATGCCATGTAGTCTTATTTTTATTCTAAGAAATATTCATAAAATTAACTTTATGTAGATGATTTTGTTTAAATTTAATGTGCTATGTTAGTTAAGTTTGAGTAGACCTTTTGTGTAATTAATTATTTTTAGTTTACTAATAAATAATTTAAAAGATTATATATTTTTCGAACAGCGTGAATATTTTTTTTGTAAATTACTATCTTTTCATATTGTGACATACCTATTTGGTTTGATGAGTCATAGGGCAAATTTGTTCTTGGGTCATAGGGCAAATCTTGATAAACGAAATATTTTCTTAAAGTTCCAACAAAAAATTCTCATGCTCTGTTATTATTTGACCCATCTCTGAATACGTCCTCAGTGGAACAGCATCAGTGGAACAAAATAACCATGATTAAATACTTCAATTAAGTGTAACTGAAGTTGTCCATTGTTTCCTATTGTTCTGGGCAGGCGACGCGTGAAACCTCCTTGGTTGTAATTTATTCAAAGCATTTTATAAACACGTTTTACCTATTCATAGATTTTGGTTGACCTTTCTGTTCATTAAAGGATTTTACGAGACTAATAATTTGAAGAAACGATTTAATTATTTATATTTATTAAAATTTCATGAAAACAGCAGATTTACGTAATTATATTATTAAAGTAACTATCTTCTTATCTTAAATTTGCATTTATAGTAGGTATTTAAAGAAAAATATACTTATATTTAAATGGGAATTGTATGTAAAAACCTATATGAATTGTTTTTTTTTTTTATAAATTAAGTATAACCAAATTTTTCATTCATTTTAATTTAAACACTCGTATAAATCTATAACTTTCTCCGTAATTTTTTCTATTACCCGTAAAAACGAAACCGTAGCACTTCGTAGAGCACACGTATGAAGGTGCTACGCTGCTCTACATTATTGCTCAAAAACAGTAAACATAGGTTCATTTTGACCAGAAAATATTTATTCGTGTATATTTACAATTATAAAATATCCTCTAATGACATGCATTACATCCAAAAATGTAATTATCTAAAACCGTTCAATTTATCAAGAAACCCAGCACACTTACAACCTGTCAAATATACACTGGCGTGCAAAAGTAAGTCCTACACATTAATTTTTTTTTTATAAACTAAAGTTAGAGATTTTAAATTAAATACGTTTTGTAGCATATTTTAACAGCTTCTTTGTGTCTCGTGACTAAACATTTTTAACGGTTATACTTGCAAACATATATTTGTGCTTAGGTAAGTTTTTAATTCAATGAGGATTATGTTTGTCTTTAATTTTCTTTTGCCATTACTTAAAAGAAGATTAACGACTACATACTATAAGTTTTAATAACAAAATTAAATTCATTTTCGAATCCTTTTTATTTCAAACGAATATCTTGTGTAGGTACTTAAAACAGGCCAGTGTAGTTAAGAAATCAGTAATCGTATTGTTTGAAAAACTTAAATGTTGTAGGATCGATTGTGGGTAAAAAAATTAAATGTCCTAAAAACTCACCAACAGCACAGATGCAGGCTAAAACTATAAATATCCTGTCCATCTTGCTATGTCCTGCACGCACGAGCTTTGCCGAAACACTGAACACCTCAGCAAGTGTGGACTCGCGGTAGAGTCCGACCTTGGTTGTGAAATAAGACATCTCGAGCGCGCCTTGTTACATCAGGGTGACTGCATGAGGTGACGAATGGAGAAAGCTCATGTTTCAGGCCAGGTACAAGACAAATTCATTCATCATCCGTTAAAGAATGTGACTATTGAAGTTAGAACTCTTACCTATGAGTATTTTCGTAATCGGAAAAGCACGTCTTTTCGATTTCCAAAAAACAGGCTATTTTTTCAGTAGAAGAATAATAACATAACTAGAATTTGCATGAATGTTGGGCAATGCCTTATAATAGATAGAGATGACAGATCCAATAGGTGATAAGATAACCTTTATTAAACAAATAAAGAGAAGAAGTTGAAAGAGAGGAAGCTATTTTTTCCCGGGTTTTAGTATACCTACTATTCTAATAGCATCGATAGGCTTGTAGGCCTGCGTAGACTAGAGCCCGGCTGGCAATCGCCACCTCGACTATATGGCCAGTCCGACCCTGCATTATTTATTTAGTTAGGACATCCAACAAAGAAATCACATTAAAATCTAATGGTGTAGGTTGTAAGTGGCATCTGTCAACTCGACTTGTAAAAGTACCTTCCTTCCCATAGGTCAGATGATTAAGACACCTGATTCTTACACAGATACAGAAACAGATCCGTTATAGTATACTTAATCTTAACATCAGGTTACACGCAACATGTCGGTATGTGACATTATGACTATGTAGGGTCAATAGACAATGTGTAAACATTTAGAAGCATTAGAAGGTAGATAATGAGTATGAACTGTGACCTATAAGTGTGCTATAAGTGAATGGCTGTCCAGCTTAAGAATTACATTGTACACATAGGTCAATGCATTAATTGAACTCTCAGAATTATCAGAATAATGAACATGCAAGTCATTTTAATGAAATAATGACGATTAAAATGACACTTTCATAATTTATTCCATCTGTGCCAAACTATAATAAGAAAAACCTTTAGTAGGAACTATACCTATAGAACCTGATGATAAAAATAATGTTAAAAATGCAATAATGTTCAACCCAGAAAAGTTTGTCTGGAATGTGAAACCCCCTTCACCATATACGTAGGACGCGCAACCGCCAACTGAATTTTGAGTCTTAACATTGACTACAATTACGAACTAAAGTTAGAGCTCCAAGCGAGAAAACCTACTGCTGGAATGGAAATGGAAACTAGTCTGTAAGACTATAGTAATCCCGACACCAACGAACCTAGGGCTACAAACGGAAGCAAGCCTAGATAAATAATTAGTCATCTTGCAAGTCGATCTCTGATAATACACGTTTCAACCTTTATGTAAAACAGCTAAATATTGAAATCCGGCAGAAGACACCGTCCACTAAATGTCAAGGTCGCGACTAAATACCTATCGTCAGATTCCTGCTCGCACTGACATCGGTCAAGGTTTGACTTGCAAACATAATTGGTAGGAACGATTTTTACAAATGTTTTAACTAATTAATTGCTAAGCATAGCGAATGTAACTTCTTTTATTGTGTGAACAAAAATCAGAACGATTTAGCGAGAAACAAATTAAGTATATTATTGTTCTTCTTAGTTTGTTTTGGTACTACAAACAGTTATAACTAAGTACCTACATTATATTAAAGAATTTGAAAATTGTGATCAACTAACTTTAAATGATAAAAACGAATTAAACAGATTTTATACATTAGAATTAAATGTATAAAATTCCATTATTAAAACAGGCTTTTATGGATAAACGCGAATAAATAAACAAACTGTGAAATTCCAAATTACGCTAGCAAGCCAGACGTGCACCCAGCTGAATACAAATATGACACAGCGAAATTAAAACAGCATGTGCGTGTGATAAAAATTAATAAAATCTATTCAAATATCTCGGGGATATTATTTCAATGTAAAAGTTGACAGAAAAATTTCAATGATTTTGATTATTTTTGTATGTCAGTGTTAGCTTGTGCCATCCGCCACGATCCTGCGCCAGTCCGATCCATCATCACCCGCCACTTTATTGATGTAAAGTTAAAAAAATGTAAAGTTGACTTAAATTACAAAGATTTTAGGAATGTTTGTCAATTTGTCTGCACATATTTTGTTCACGAGTGTTATACTTACATGCATGTTGAAGTGCTTCTTTCGGACGGGCGAAATCGGATTGGGCTAAAAGTGATCCAACTGACTTTACAACTTTGTAGAGATGAGGAAGTTCAGTACGTGCATCGCATGTCCCAGTAATCGGACAGGGAATTTTGACATATTGTATACAGACTAGGTAAAAAATGATCTAGCTGTCTTCACAACTGTGTAGAGATGAGGAAGTTCAGTACGTGCGTCGCATCGCATGTCCCCGTGCCGTTGACTGAAACTTATCGCGGAGATGGCTGCAAACTAACTTACCTACCGTAGATCGTGCTGGTAATAAGCAAACTTTCAGATTGCTCCTTGAGTCTAGACTGTGGAATAATACGTATGGTGCCTAATCAAATCTATATGATGTAAAGCAGACAAAAAACCTGTACATTAATGATAAAAGAAAAAGCTACTCTCGGGGCATTGGAAACGACAGCAAACATTAAAATGGTTTTTATATTTTTGTCAGCGAATTCAGTGTAGTTTAGTTGCGATAACAGATTTAACGATTATATTTCATCTTATTATTGTATTTACTGTAAATATACATCAATACATAATTTAAGAAATTCAATAATTTGAAAATGTCAACCTAGTCAGAAATATAGCCAGTAGCTACTTTTAACAAAAAGTTATTTCATGCGATAGGCCAATATGAAAAGAAATTAACTTTTACCCCTATTCGTGGTGTATGGTACCTACCTTTATACATACTTTACATAAAGCAGCGGTGATATTATAATAATAAATAAATAAATATTCTTGAACATTCCACACAGCGTCATCTAGCCCTAAACTAAGTAACTTAATATTAATCACTAACCAATATATTATTTCTTTAGTATTATTTTATTATTATTATTACCTATAGACTAATGGATTCAAAACTCACAAAGCGATTGGCGGTCAATTATAAAAACAAGCTAGTCTGGGTATTAGTATGGAAACATCTTCATGATGTAAAATTATACTATTGTTGGTCCTCACGATACAGGCTCGGCCTAGTGTAAGGTCCGTTGGTAACGCAAACTTACGTAAGATAAAACCTTTCAGCACTAACATTCATAATATACTTAAGTACATACACTAACCTAGATTAATATTTTTACATCCTTCACTTACTTACTTTTGTACTGTGTTATGTTTTTGCTTAAAATAAATATATTTTTATCTTATCTTTTTTTATTGGCTATTACTTTTTTCTGCATAAAATTGATTATCATGTGGCAGGGTTTTCCAAAGATAATACAAGTGAAGATAAGGATATCCTTAGAATATAAGTAGGTACGATAAATAAATAATTACCTCCATAACAAAAATAAAGTATAATGCATATCATTATTATAAAAGTATTTTTTTTTATCTAATAAACGTTTCATTAGCTAGGTTAGCTGGAGACTGTAAATGTAATCTATTTAATTGAATACCTACCAATCTTTTTGAATGCGTGTTTTACGTCTGAGGCATGTCTGAGGTAATGAAATGACGTAATTATTCTGTGAGCTAAAAATGTCAAAACAATCAAGGATTCCTTTCATCTTTTTCTTTTTAGTTTTAATATGCATAAATGTGTATCGACATTCCATTTTACGAATAACAGAGCACGTGATAGCTTGTAATTTCTCTGCTCAGCTTATGTACAGAAACTCTTCAATAATTCAGAACAATTTTTGCTTTGCTAATGGCAATGACAATGGAGATGACAAAGGAGACAGCCCAAATCCAATACCTGAGAAGGAGGAAGAAGAACCTAAGCCAGAAGAGCCTAAAGAAGTTCAAAGACAAGAAGAAGAGCCTCCACGAAGAACCGGGTTCGAGACCTACGATGAGTTCCATAGGTTCAGGGATTCAAGCAGACCTCCAGATAGTCACTACCTACCCGGTCCTGGTCCAGGGTATAGGAGATCAAAGGCTAAAAGTATACGATTTAGTCGTAAACTAAGTATATTTCGTATTTTTTGCCGTTTTTGGTTAGTTAATGGGCTATTTTTATTAGTGTAGGTATAATAACTGGTAGAGACATTATTGCTAGGGTATAACTGATTTGGACTAACACTATCCATCATTTAGACTTTTATTTCATGATAGTTGCTCACAGTAAAAACCATAGCACATTATTTTGGAGATTGTTTTTTCTCGTCACCTTCAAGTCGATGAAGAGATTAAGCAGCCGCCTCAGATGTAGGAAAAACTTGGCCTTTACAACTGTTAGAGATAAACACTGTCAGGAGGCAATTTTTGCCTTCACTTAATGGGAAACTGTACCTAGTGCCTGGGGCATTGTTGAGATGGAATAAGGCTTGCCCAACACCAAAACTATCCTTTCAGCCCCACACGTATGAAATGGACAACTATTGCAAGATTGTAGGTACTCACGCGTATATTTGAATATTGTAACACTTCACTAGTTTATTTATTTATGTGGCACTCCACTGAGTCCACTGAGTCTAGCTATATACTAAAGAGGGTTAAATAAATAAAACTGTCACAAATCTATAAGGTATACTTTTATTTAAATTTTTAGGTCGATTACAATTTTTTCCAGTTTTTATCAAATTATTAAAGTAATGTATAAAATGTAAATTGCTAGTATACTCACATAAGTTATATCGATAAATACATTTTTCGCGTAAATGATCACATTCATAGACTTTTTATTGTATTTATGAACTATAGGCACTGCCCGGCAGTGGAAACTCACCACATGCTGCCAAAACCAAAACCCAAAAGATAGAGGCTTATACTATTATCTACAAGAAATTCATTATGGTATCAAGAATAAGGCCTATCCCACACTGAGCGGATATTCCGCCGCTAATCTTCCGTAAATGCCATTACATTGTCAACAGAACAACCGATCTTACACGTGCCCAAAGAGAATAAAATCACTGCACGTGCCCGTGTAGTGTATGTGCAATAAAATGTAGCCATCGAGGTTGTCCGATGGAATTCCCGTTCAGTGTAACGTAAGCATATAAAAAAATGATGTCTCAAAAAAATCTAAGAAGATCATTATCAATATTGAGTAAATACGCTACTTAAACTAAAAAATTATTACAAACTAATCGAACGTGGTGAGTTTGAGCACTGGTTTAATTACTATCATTCTGTTGTACAAATTAATCCTGAACTAAATTAACAGGTTAGCTGTCCGATGAGGCACATGTGCCTCATGTTAGCTGTCATTATTTACTACGAGGACGTGTACAAAGAAGATCGAAACTTGCTTCGGGACAGCTAACCTGTTAAGTTTGTCATTCCATTATTGTAACCGTCTTTGTTATTTCGATTGATAAAAAAGAGATAACAATAGGATTGACAAACTATATTCAGAAGATGACAATGTACATTCTAAAGAATAGACACAGCTTCGATACAATACTATAAATATACATCAATAAGGCCCACATGCTTATATTATAACGTCTACTTAAAAGGTACAGTCAACATTAGAAATATATGAGCTTGGAAATAAATTTGGACATTCAAGCTAACTAATGAGGAATAAAGCGCGCAGGGTGATGTTTACTCGTTTTTGATAGATCGACATAGGTGAAGTTACCAAATTGACGGGTGACTGTAATTGGAATTAGCTAATGGGTATTGGGCTTAGAGTAGGTATGATAAGTTTTATTTTTTTCGTTTTGTTCGTCTTGGTAAAAGAATGAATGTTTTTATAGGCCAGCTTAAAAAGTTTATAAAGCTGTTAGATTGCCCACTATCACATGCAGCAATTTTTCCTTATTTTATGCTTAAAAACGATAAAAATATCTTGAAAATCTTTAGTTTTTGGATGGAAACTTTGTTCAGCTTCAAGTATTTTTGATGTTGACTGTTAGAGTACAATATTACTTAAATGACCCATTTTATTGACAACGTAGATTATACAATTAGCTGCTTAAATTTTATTGTAAGGGTCAAATATTTCCATAATAATAAAAAAATACAACAGTCAAACAACTGACATTTTTGGGTCTCTGAATTTTGTCATTAGGTAAGAAAAGAGCAGGAACTAGCATTTAAGATATAAGATAACCTTGACTTTGTTTTTGAGGTTATTTATTAAGATTAAACTAAGACGTAATTATAACTGAAATCATACAAATCTAGATATGATTTCAAAATATAACTAGTAATTTACACACACATATACAAAAGACTATTATTAACAAAGTCATTCGATTCAATGCAATGCTAACTCACATGGAGATCTCATCATGATTCTATTAAATGGTGAAAAAATAGTATTTTTCATTAATAATAAGGAACTACAGAATACTTAAGGCTAACAATAAGCTCGTAATACAAAACTAGGCGCATGTAAAAAAGCACTTAAATGTAGAGTCAAGTGCTTCTTTACATCAAATAAAGAGAAGCAACGCTGCAACTCAAAATATTTACACTTTAAATAAAAATAAAATATGTAAAAAATACATAAAATGCAAAAATTACACTTCTCAAAACACAAAAATGTGTCAAGTAGAGTTGTATTCGTTTTCTCTGGATGACTCGAAAAACTTGATACATTTACATTTTGCATTTTCAAAATTACTTAGGCTTATTTTTAATTACCTACCAGTCTATTTTGTGGAATTCAAGTTAGGGTTTTTTGGTGTATCAAGTTTAAATTCAGTTAGGTAGTTGACTTAAATTAATGCACTATTAGCGTAGCCATAAAAGGTTAAAATATTGGATACACGAGACACGCAAAGTAATTACTTGGGGACACTAGGTATATTTTGTGAATAGTTTTAAAACTCATACTTAGATTAGACCCTAACAAACTGCAGACTTTAGTTCGGTCGATATTTTTGTCGGTTGATCTACTGGTACAAACATGGCTGTTAAATAAATTGTTCTAGAGTGCGCACTTGCATACATATTTAAACCTATTATGAGTACCTACGACCAAACCGTTGGCCAATATAAAAGTTTGCAGTGTGCGAGAGGTCTTTTGTAGTGGCATTTTTCCTTCGCAATTTTCTTTTCAATAGAATCAATATCATCAATTAATATCATCAAAATATGACAAGATTAAACTCGTATCGTTTTGCCAAACAAGTTTTTGCTTCTGGTTTCGCTTGATAATACCTACGCAGGATTTATTATATTATTTTCTCACTTATTGATTAAGATAATGATATGTCTTATTTCAATACACATTGTGCTAGGATAAAAGCGAGTCGGATACACTAAGCACACTTGGAACTTAAATATAAAATAACCACAGTAAAGACCTGTTTTACCATCTCCATGTAAAGTTTTGATTTGTTGCTCTCTGTAAACGTTACTGGCTGGTAAAAGTAACCATTAATTCATAGAAATTCTAGCTTGTTAAAAATACTCAGCGGTATTGCACTTTACTACTCACTTTAACCGTAAACAAAAGTAGCTTATTTATGACTTCACTTGGAGATAGTGAAACAAGAGTTAAAAGATGCAGTCGTTTTCTTATAAAGTTTCAGGAGTCTCTTTGATCACTTCATTAGTTTGGAAGTATTTAAATATGATACAAGTCAGTTATAAAAAACTTACATATTTTCCCTGGAACATGTATCACGCATTCATTGGTTACTTTCTAGAGTATTTGATGTGTCTAGTCCGTATTCTGTACAAATTAAAAATGCAACATTGTCAATATTTAAATGTGTTCACGAACAACGAGCTACGTGTGTTTGCATTAGTTTCAACGAACGCGTTGTGTGCGTTTACGTTGCATTACATGTTGTATGTTGCAAATAATATTTGCGGCTGAATAATTTCGAGATGAAGAAGCTTTCGTCACAGACTGCAGCCTGCTCTAGTACCAAACAGCTTCTTTAGCTCGGGCATAATCGTGTGGATGACGTATGTAGACTGCTTTTTCGCAATGTTATCCCTCTTCTCGTCCCTCTTGTAATGCTTGATTCCAGGCTTGTGGATGAGAAAAGCGTTGTTTAAGATCATAAAGTCGTAATCTTTCACGCAAAGGACGTAACCCTGAAATGTGAAAAAGGCATATAATTAATATACTTTAGAATTGTATTTTTACAGTTGTTGCTTTACAACAGTTGTTGTCTACTTTACAAGATTTCAGCGGAGATAATTGTTAAATGTTCCCATCCTGGGTATAAATATTCTATATAAATAAAAAAGCTACAACAATTTTATTTATATAGAATTACCTATACTATACGATGTTCGAGCAGACCGCAGATTGGTGGATGATTTTATGTAATTTTTATGACACAATTCTACATCAAGTCCATTGCAATCTAAGTATTAAACTACTGAATTATAATGGCGCGGTTGATAAAAAATATCACGTAGTTAGTTATGTTTATGTGTAGACAGACAGATGCACTTACGATTCCAGTTACGTAAATTACAGGGCTTTAAAAATAATATTATAGCATTTCTTTAGCAGTATCGACTAGCATTGGCCGGTTATGTCGTGTGAAACTCTACGGTTATAAGGGAATGTGGACAACTGTAACGGCAATGAGGTCATATGCTATGACCAACACGCTACTGCACTACTGACCCTGTAGAAAGTGAGCATGTTGTTGAATTTATTTGCTTTTTTAACTTTAAGGCTTACACTTAGACCCTTCGCACTCTGCAAACTTTTCTGTCGATAGTTTGGCCGAGCTCATAATCGGTATGAAGATGGTTGCAAGTGCGCACACTACAACGATTCAGTGTGCGCACTTGCATACATCATCACATCAGGATCGGCCATGTCTGTACTAGCAGACAAACCCGATCAACTTTCTACTCTTAGGTGACGGGAAAGTACTGGATTCGTCTAACACAGGATTGGAAAGAGTAGTGGGAAAATGAGAAGGCCTACACAACAGGTACACATTATAATTATCTGTGCCTACATTCAACAATCGATGAATGACTGGGCATTGCAGTCTGAAATCTCGTTTGCGTCAAGTACGAGTCACTGATGTAAAGCAGTATTACTTAGTAATAGTAATAATAATAAAATAGTTTATTTTGTGCCACAAACATAATACAGGACATACATAACGAAAAATTATAAAATGAAGTTTTAAATTATGTGAGTAAATGAAATGTTCTTAAATTGTAATCGTGACAACAAAAATAGTCGTCACTCAAAGTTTTAGTTAAAAATATATACACACAGTGAAACATAGAACCTCCTCCTTTTATGAAATAGAAAATAGAAAATTTCTATTTCATAAAAGGAGGAGGTCGTTTTATCGAGATTTGTTTTAAAGAGAAAAATTTTGTTAGTACCTACCTAGGTACCTACTTGAGTTTATTCTAACGCTCGCCCATTCTAAATTGACCAGACTAACTTTGTACATATCAAACTAGGTACAAAAATACACGTTCATTTATTTTGATGAGATAATTTAGCCAGATGTTCTTGTTCCTTGCCCACTTTATTGTAACGATCGTAGTCTGGAACTCAATGGGTATGGATGGGATAAGTAGGAGTACTTACACGTGTGCTGTACAGTCAGTTATAGATAAATCTAAGCAATTTAATTATAACCGTTTAGATAGTGAAAAGTCGTTAGCATTAAATATGAGTTTTTTTAATCAAACTTTACTTTCGCTTAAATGAGTTAACTAATTAATTAGTAAAAAAGTTACTTGGGTATACTCGTACATATTTCCAGTCTATTATTTTGTGCTCTATGTATTTTACTTACTTTTACAAGTTTAATTTAATTTAGTTCCGAGACTGAGGGAATATCAAATATTTTTCTTCCATTAAATTACTTAGAAATTACTTAGATTTTGTAAGTTTTGTAAGTGTTCTATAAATAAATAATTATGTTTAACACGTTTATTTCCATCACAGTTTACATTAAATCCTTACACAAAAAATCACATTATTCATTTATCGTAAAAAGTTTTTCCTTGAAGACTTCAGTAGGTAGGTAGGTACATTATTATAAATTTATATTTATTTGTCCAAGGATATTTATATATGACGCTGACTGTAGATATTCCTACACGATATGTAGACCATGTGCACGATTAAAGTTTATTAAGATCTCGAGTTATTTTGGTTCTGGAACTCATTGTTGTTTTGATCGTAAATGTATGCGAAGTGAAGTTATTTTGTAAAAGTAAGTGTTTTATGAAGAAGTCGAACTCAGAACAGTTGGCTTCAATTCTAGTTTTATTAAATAAAATATAATAATAATTACACAAAAAATAAAACTTTCTTTGTGTGTATACACACTGAATAGTACAATTATTTTATACTGAAAATTTTATTTTTATTTGTTCTTCTAAACGACTTTTGACAACAACAAGATTCTGATGGGTTTTTACTTATCGACCGTCTTTCGAAAGAAAGTTTTATTTTTTGTCTTGACTCGGGACGCTCAACGGTCAAGAAGCAGACCACCCGCATAAGGTTAAATGAAAAGTAAGCAACCAATAGTGGGTGGAAATTGGCTGAAATGAGAATGATCATAGTGTTAAACATACCTGTGTCATCTTATCCTTCTTGCCTTCCCAGCTGAGCCGCTCATCATAATACGGGTCCTGGTGGGTTCCGATAAAGATCGGCTCCCAATGTACGTACTTCCCATGCCTCTTGCCCACGTGGAAAACTTCCATCTCTGAAAGTAACCAACGATTTGAATAAAGCTTGGACGATTAAAGACTAAACTAATAAAAAAAAAACGTTACAATCATTTTACAAAAATTCCTTGCAAATGGTAGTAGGAATAGTATTTATCTCTTTATCCACAAGCATGACAAAACAAGGTTATTTTAAATATCGAAGCCAGATTTGACTGCCTTGAATGGAAAAATAAGTATTGCTAGTATAGTATTATTTTATCTGTGGTATTGCATTGTTTTATTACAGTTTTTTATTATAGTTATGTGTGACTAAAGAAATTAAGAAATAATTGTTCATTATAATATATAAACTTAAACTACCACTCACTGATTCACTGACTGACTCACTCATTGACATAATTGTTCTCCATGATGGTGTATGGGGAGGTGGGTATATTTTGACAGATTCATAAACAAGTAACTCGAGTGAGTTGGGGAAAAATCCCAAACCCCCCCTTTTTGCCCCCCTTGCCCCCCCCTTTTTGAGTATCTCGGAAACTAGGAGACCCGTAATTTTTGTTTTTTGCGGAATCGGATAGAGGAGGCTCGGGGAAGTAAAAATTTTTTTTCAGTGTTGCCCCCTTTGCCCCCCCTCTCCCCCCCTTTTTCGAATCTCGAAAACCTCAAGACTTGGAACAATTTTTTTTTCAGATTCTTATAAAGGGGCAGGTGGTAGGTCGAAAAAAATTTCAAAACTTCCCCCCCTCCCTCCCCAACCTCCCCTAAATTTGAAAGGGCTGTAACTTCACAACGGTTAGAGATATCCATTAGGTGTTTGAACAAATATTATAGTGGGTAGGTGTCGGAGGTCCTGAGTGGAGCGAACCTACGAGACCTGAGTGGAGCGGAGGGGGGAGGTGGCGAGCGAAGCGAGCCACCGACCCCCGTAGCGTAACGAAGGTCGAGTGGGTGAGCGTAACTCAGGGCCGACGACTTGGAAACTTGAGGGTAATTTTTTTTTTTGAATATTTTTTTTTTCATAATTTTTTTTTTTTTAATTTTTTTTTTTTAAATTTTTTTTTTTCATAAATTTTTTTTTTCTTAAATTTTTTTTTCTTAAATTTTTTTTTCTTAAATTTTTTTTTTTCAAAATTTTTTAAGGGTCTCTCTACTTGTCAAAAATAGGAAAAAATACCGCGAGCTGCTTGCAGCTCGCGCACCACGCAAACATCAAACAGGTTGGAGGTCCTGAGTGGAGCGAACCTACGAGACCTGAGTGGAGCGGAGGGGGGAGGTGGCGAGCGAAGCGAGCCGCCGACCCCCGTAGCGTAACGAAGGTTGAGTGGGTGAGCGTAACTCAGGGCCGACGACATGGAATTTTTTTTCTTTTAATTTTTTTTTTCTTAATGCTTTAGGGCTCCTAAAGGGTTTTCATACTGATTTAGGGCTTCCCATAGCGGTTTATTAAATATTTTATATCTCCTATGGATTCTCAAAATTTTACAAGGGTACTCTCAACCTGTCAAACACATGGATAAAGAAAACCGCGTGCTGCTTGCAGCACGCGCACCACGCAAACTAGTTATAATATATAAACTTAGACTACCACTCACTGACTGACAGAATTGTTCTCCCTGTTGGTGGATGGGGAGGTATGTATATTTTGACGGATTCGTATAGAGGTAGGTCTGGTGACTTCGGGAAAAATCGCAAACCCCCCCTTTTTGCCCCCCTTCCCCCCCCCCTATTGAGGATCTCGGAAACTAAGAGACTTGGAACAATTTTTTTTGCGGAATCGGATAGAGGAGGCTCGGGAAAGTAAAAATTTTTTTTCAGTGTTGCCCCCTTTGCCCCCACTCTCCCCCCCTTTTGCGGATCTCGGAAGTTAAGAGACTTGGATCATTTTTTTTTTCAGATTCTTGTAAAGGGGAACTTAATTAGTCAAAATATTTTTTTAAAACTCACCCCCCCCCTCCCCAACCTCCCCTAAAATTGAAAGAGCTGTAACTTCACAACGGTTGGAGATATCCATTAGGTGTTTGAACAAATATTATAGTGGGTAGGCGTCGGAGGTCCTGAGTGGAGCGAACCTACGAGACCTGAGTGGAGCGGAGGGGGGAGGAGGCGAGCGAAGCGAGCCGCCGACCCCCGTAGCGTAACGAAGGTCGAGTGGGTGAGCGTAACTCAGGGCCGACGACTTGGTAAATTTTTTTCTTTTTTTTTTTTTCTTAATGGCTAAGGGCTTCTAAAGGGTTTTCATACTGATTTAGGGGTTCCCATAGCGGTTTATTAAATATTTTTAATCTCCTATGGATTCTCAAAATTTTATAAGGGTCTCTCTACCTGTCAGAAACATGGAAAAAGAAAACCGCGTGCTGCTTGCAGCACGCGCACCACGCAAACTAGTACTAATTATAACCATAGTGGGTGAAATTGGATAATGATATAGGGGGCTTCTGTGACATTGGCCATGACTAGGTAGGTACTATTTGTCGACTCTTGCCACGACCGCTGCCAAGTCCACAGAAGAGTAGATAATATTGGGCTGTTTTATTTATATACATTCAATTAATTTTACGATTCTTTTTATACTACTCCATTATATGGAATCGCATTTGTTATGACATGATTACTTACAATGTTATCTTTGTGTACCAATTTTTCAGTAGACGTCGATGATGAAAGTGATTCTTTTAGAATGACTTTAATATATCAACTTTTATAATACTTCTTCATAAACCGGTATTATTGAGTCTCATACCGAGGTATTCTTGCTACAAATCAGTACAATGCCTTCAGGAAGAAATAATCGTGCGTATGTTTGTAAAGAAGTAGGTATTGTGCTCTGTGAACCAGAACCATTAACAAACTGAATGAACTGTTAGCGTTTCTGTTTCATGCGATTTTGCAAATTGCCGTGATTTAGACGGATGCGGTTCATCTGGGAGCGAGCGGGTAAGGCGCGGTCGTTGAACCATAATACACAATTAGAATGCCCCATACAACGAGCAGCCATGCAGACGGCATAAATAGCTCACGACATTCAAGAGATTAATTGCCACTGCATAAGATCTCGACGCAAGCCGCATTTTTGGCAATAACCACGATTTGTGATGCAAATGTCTCGCGTGTTCCGTTAGCTTATCGAGATCGAGCTACCTAGGCAATGAGACACAAGCTAGCCCTTTAGTCCCCACGCGGTAACCGGCTACCGCATGAACATAAACTAAAAAAATCCGTATTTTCACCCTGTTACAGACTACTTTTGTTTGAACAACTTGTGTTTATTCGAATGAATGATAAATATTCTACTCATTTCAACCTTTATGTCAGTGTCAATAATGAAAGATTATAAAGAAAATCACATTACAATCTGTGGGCGCCATTTTTCGTATAAATAGCTATAGTAGTATTAGTCTATACGTCACTCCAATAAGGTTCATAGTAGATTGGCAAACGCGTAATATCAAGGTCGCGTGTTTTTATCTATGTTTTTCTTTCTTTTATTAGGTTTTTCGTAATAATAGCTTAAACCAATAATACAAACATGTAAATAAATTATTTATGGAGATATTTACCGAACGGAATGTGAAAAAAAGTTCGAATTATTTTTTGCTAATCATTTTTCTGAAGGTCGCGTCATTAGAAAGCATTAGAAAGTTCGCGGATAAATAGTACCTGGGATTGGAAGGGCTAGAAAGCTTAGGCAACTATGTGACAACCAACACGCGAGTGATTCCATGTTTTTACTGGAATACCCAGTTCTACGGGTATTCTTTGAATGCACCAATCAAGTTTTGTCATACTCTAGTTCCTCCCGCCCGTGGCTTCGCTCGCGTGGTACCAAAATTATATAATATAGTAATACCTATATACCTAAGTACTTACAATACCTATTTTATGAAGCTTTGTAAGGTACATAGCTTAATCAAAGATTGTGTCATTACGATCTATTCTTTAATTCCAAATTTCACAAAAAAGCGTCAAAATCGTTATTTAACAATCATACAAACTTTCTGTTTATTAGTATGTAGGTGGGATAGGATGCAGCACCAATTTAAATACGTTTCAAAAACTATACATTGTAGGCAGGAATATAAATAACGATAATTTAGTGATGCTGTTGATAACAGAAACACGAGAATCTCTTATCAGCAATGCACCATGTGCAAATATCATGCTTTGTGAGTGAAATTATTCACAAATGTCGTGGGGAAATCGAGGCGCAAGAAAGTGTTTTTTGTGAACTTGTATGAGAGTTTTAGGTGTACTTACGAGTAGTTTCGTTCGCTTTCATCCATTGCAAGCCCTGCGGTATGTTGTGGCAGTTGGGGCAGACGTACTTGTGGAACGGTATTGCAGCCTTGGTCGCTAACATCGCTTTCAGTTGAGTCTTTGTTAATGGCACCTAGAAAACAACCATTCTTATCAAAACTGTCTGAAATAAAACTCCATAAACCTTGGAGCTTAGAATTAAACTCCTGACATATTATAATAACTTTAGGTGTATTGTTTTAAGCTATTTCAGAAATTACAATTGGTGAGGGTTGCAAGTAGTTCAATTATTTTCGTCTATAAATGTGTTAAGTTACGAAACATCAATTTCGAAAGTAATCTTGATGAAAAAAACTTTGAAGTAATGCCCAGGGTTAGATCCAGTGTAAACATTCGCTTCAATTGTAGTGAAACTTACTGGAGCTTTGGCATCAACCTCGAAGATGCTAATCGGGAAGACCCTGGGTTTTGTTGACTCATTCAACGGTTTGGCGTTCCTAGCGATCATGTTCAGGAACCTAGGCACCAGGTACGGACTAGGGTACAGCTCGATGTCTGATGGAAGGATGTAATGTGTCAATGCTGCTTCTCTTGCAATGTTACGAGCTACATTCACAGGGTAGAGAATTGACTTCTCTTTCATATAAGTAGTAGTGGTGTTGAAATATGGCGGCGGCCCAGTGCAGTTGTATGGTGTTGACATAAAACTATCTGGGACCGCGATCTGAAAAATTAAAAATGATATTAGGCGCCTTCAATCTAAAAGTTTTTTTTTTTAACTTCTAATGTGTCCCACTGCCGAGCAAAGGTCTCTCCGATTTCCTTAAAAATAAATGTTACCTGCTCTGTATGTCCATAAAATGTTTCTGAATTTCACCAAACCCGAAAAATATTTTACAATTTTTTTTTTGCGTGGCATTACATTGTATGCTGGGTACAGCTGTCGTACAAAACTTGAAAGATGATAAGAAGTAATCTTTTGTGAAATTTATGATACTAGTTTTAATGGTTAATTTAGAGTTTACAGTTTGTGTTTGTGGTAGGTATACAGATATTCTAAGAAATTTCATAACAAATTGCCTGTATATTTCGGCGTCTGCAGGATTAAAGGGATTGGGCACAACGGCTCCTGGAAGGCTGCCAAAACGGGAGATAGATGAAACGTCTCACGTTTCACGAGTATCAGAGGAAATACGTTATATATAATAGACAATTTAATGTTGCTCGGAGTTTTATTGGAAAATGGAGATAGAATTACATGTAGACTAGATGGGAAGCATGTACTAGAACAAAATTTCTACAACGTAATCGATTCCGCAGTAGCTCAATTTGGCTTAGAGCACGGTCATGGTATTATTGATCATTGTCATAATCAAGCTGGCTTTAGAGCCAGTTAAATCCAGCTAAAAAAATTTAAACCAAAAAAGAGTTTGTTGAGATAATAATGTCGAAAGACTACTTTACAGTGGGCAAATTATAAATTAAACAAAAAAATATAGTAACTATTCTAGGACCCATAGCTCACCTTACTAGGAATATGCTTGGCGGAGAAGAAGACGTGGAAAGTGACGTATTGCCGTATAAGCGAGTTGCCGGTACAGTCACGAAGGTACCTGATGGAGTTGACAGTTGGAGCCATGTCTGCTCCGGGCGCGTGGATTGCTATGCTTATTGGTGCCATCCATCTGAAAAGATAAAAAAACAGAATTGTTTATTTGACTTAAGGTATGCATAGTAAAATAATGATGCATCCAACTCAATCTCAAACTCAAAATGTATTTATTTTAGTATAACCTCAAGGATCACATAGAAACGTCTATCTATAGGTCAATTTACTGCCCATTCCAACGCGACACACCAGGAAAAAGAATCAGGCAAGAAAACAAGGTGTGGGCCTAGCTTCTTTTTATGGTTGTGGAAGCTTAATAAGCTCCCTTGATGCTAAACTGCTTTTTCCGAAAAAATCACAAGCATTATTTCGTTTTAAAAAAATCTAAGATACTATAAACCTATAAAGATGTTTAACCAGACACTCAAAGTACGTGATACACTTAAATTTGAAAAAATCTGCAATATTACCCTATATTCAATGAACATAATTATAAATACTTAATTGGGTCTTTATCGTGTTATTTGTTGTGCATTACAGTTTTATCGGTCGGATAATATTGTGCTTTGTTATCTATACTATTAAAAAGACAATTCTATACATTTCTCCGGCCAAAATACATGATTCGAATTTTGTTCTCGGTACGAAACTTTAATTACGAATCGAGCACACCGTCTGAATTCAATTCACCGCTCACCTGCAAAGTTGTTTAGGAAGTTCCCCCAAGTTCAGGCCTTTGAACTTTTGAACCCCACATAGTTCTTAATACGGTGCCGCAAACGCTGTTACGCAGTAAGGATGTTACTAAGGTCGTTTCGAACTAATTCGAGTGTTTTCGGATTCAACATTTCATATACCTACTACCTAGAATGACTAAACCAAAGACGATCTGACTAAACATGAATGTAAATTTTGTATGTATGGCGAGGATTTCAATGCGTCATTTCTAAAAATTAAATCAAGTTTCCATGCGTTTGTTTTAACCAAGAACGTTAGTCATACGCAGAACAGTTTGAGTATCGGTTCTTAACAAGAATTGTTTTGAAAGAAAATGACTGCTTAACAGAACAAAGGGTGGTAGGTTAAAACAGAAAACAATACAAATCTGATGATTCAAGACTTATGTGTATGAATATCAAGTTTGATGCTCCTGTGATTTAAATAATTAATCCTTAATAAATTGAGAAAATATTGATTTATCCATAAGGTTGTAATTTCCTATCTTCTTCTTCTTCCTCCTGATCTTGTAATGATTACGTGGATTCGGCACATTATGTATTCTTCCATCTCAACAGTCACTCATTTCTTACTCATGCCAACTGTCACACAATCCAGCAATTTCTTCCGTGGTCTATGTATCAAAAGTATTATAGTGTTTTTATTCTCTTTGTATGTAGCTATCCATCATTAGACCAAAAGCACTCACTTTACTTCACTTCTTCTTTTATGGCTACTGCAACTTTTCTAGTTACATATTCTTCTCATGACATGTTCATACCGTTACAACCTATATCATTAATCTCTTGTGTATTTATTAAAACTATAAAACACAGAACAAAATGTAATTTATACTTTCGATGTGGACGCGTGTCATCCCTACACGCACGCAAATAAAATGAGCAAAGTAATGAATGGGGTGGAAGGTTGTACCAATTAAGCTAGGAGCCTGGTTAGAGTGCTCCATCAATCAATGCCTGGCAAAATGCACTCCTGTCGTGCCAGGTAATTCTCGCTGTTTACGGCTAAGTACATTATCGTCTAATAAGATAAGATAAGATAAGATAAGATACGTTTATTTGCCAGAACATATGATACAATCCTTTTACAATGTTGAGTTATTGAAATTAAATATTTTAAAACTGTACAGAATATTTATTTTTGGAGATGAAATTTATTTTGAAATTAGTCAATGTAGACTCTACACGGACTAAATTTCAAAATAAATTTATTAGTCTACCTCTACAGACAAAATCAACTTCAATTTCGTATTAGAGCAATTTTCTGAATTCTTGAGGTGCAGTTTTGTTCATAAAATGAAGACTCTCATCAGATCCTCAAATTTTTTATGGGACCTAGGGATTTAAACAAAAAAATAATTTTCAAAATCGGTCCACTTGACGGTGCATACACATAAAAATAAACAATAAAAAAAACAGTGAAAAAAACATAGAATCTCCTCCTTTTTTGAAGTCTGTTAAAAACGGAGTACTTAGATACTTTATTTGAACATTAAATATAGTTTACTAGTTAAACACTGCAAAACAGCTCGATAAAAGTAAAGGCTCGTTGTATAGAAGCTCAGGGCTCGGGTAGGAAAGTAATTATATTTAATCAATAGCCGAGTCCCGAAGGGGAGGTTGCGTGACTGGCGACATTTACGCCTCTGTCACAGGTTGCTCACTCAACCGACACCAGCCTGCAGCCTTGCAGAACAAAAACACGCGAACGAAAACACTGCCACTTCCCACGATCATGTCAATATGTCAGACTCTCATCTCAGAGCCGTGTTGGCCGGCTGGGTTATTGTCTTGACTTTTGATTCGAAGGTCGTGGGTTCGAACCCGGCATGGATTTGTAATTCTAAAAAAATATATTATTACAAGATCTTAACGGTGAAGTAAAACATCGTGAGGAGATCAGTTAACTTTTTAATAACATACCTACCTAACCTGCTACTTCTCAAACGATAATTTTTAAAATATAAGCAAGGACCAAATATGTACATACTTCGGACTTTCTCCTTAGAAATCAAAGGCCTGAAGATCTAAGAACGCCTAAGGTCCTACAATAAAAATGTCCACTTCTAATCTTGGGAATAAAATCGTGATCATATTTCATTACATTTTCTCATCGACTTGCAAATGCTTCGACGAAATTAATCAACGTAACCCACACCCCGGCATCATCAAGTCAACAAAAGACGTCATTTATAATGGCAGAACCACAAACCTACAAGGCGCTTCAACCAGGTTTTCAGGTCACGAAATACACAGCCGGTACGTGGCATTTCATCGGACCATTTTTCTATGCTACAAAGGCGAATATTATTTGATATATGGTACTAAGCTTATTGAACAGTCAATGGAGGATTATATAATAAAGGTTGCGATTGCACAATGAAATTGCTCAAAATGTCAGTGGGATGTCGCTATAAGAAGCAGTTAGATGAGGCTGATAAGATGTCGTGTCTATGTTCTGAATAGCTGAGCAATTGCAAGAATGGCGCGTGCACAATGGCTCACGAGACTGTGATATTTTAACAAGCAATTTATTGAAAATATTTGCATTAAAATACGTATTTGTGAAATGCGTATGCTGAAGGCCAAGTTGTCTTATATATCTTCTGTGTTCATACAAACACTCTGGGCCATGAACTATCCTATTGAAGTTGTCAAAGAACCGTATTATCTACAGAATTGATGCTAAAATTAACATGTATTTTAGGTACTTACATACTCGTAGTGTACGTTAATACCTTGTAGTGGACATTTACGACTTTTAATAATGATATAGCCTTGTTAGATATTAATTACTATTTGTGATATTTTATACTTACGTCTAGTAGATGTATTTAGTCAAATAATGATGTCATTTGTAAAGTTTAGTTCACTTCGCAGCTTTTCAAAAGAGTCGGGAGTCCCCACTCACATTTACATACAACTCTCGCAAACACATTGGTACTTTAATCCTAGATTAACTCAATGAACTAGGGATGGCATGTTACTTATTGATTCTTGCTTTTCAATATCAGTTTTATTAAGATTCATAATAAAAGATGTGATAAAACTGAAGCTATGAAACGAGCCGCGGAAGAAAGCTAGCGTCTTATAAAATGTTTACAACCTAAGATAAGCCTTAAGTACCCAGAGTAGTTCTTAGTTGCATAGTAGAATATAATCTTTATTATCTTGAATGACGTGATAGTCCAGTAAAGTGATGATAATGTTGTATCTCATAGTCTAAGCATAAATACATAGTGTCGTTAACGCATACTTGCAAAATGACACGGATAACGTCCAAGAAGAGTCTTATAGTACCTACAAGGAAGTTATATGAAAGATGTAAGTACCTAGAGTTTGAGAGTGTTTTCCTTTGGATGTCGCTGTGACCTAAACTGTTTGGTTCGGTTAGTGTGGATAACACAGAATCCATTGTATTTGAGATTAGAATCACCTAGCATGTAAAACGAAACTTAAGTGATCCTTGAGGTCCTACAAGAATAAATGATTTTTCTTTCTTTCTTTCTTTCTTTGCGTAAGTTCAAAGAAGGTATAAGTTTAGCAATATTTATTCGTTTGTATTGACAATGCCCGGCAACAATTTTGTTGTGTTTGTGTATTTCCTATGAGCAGGCACTACTTGAGGCTTATTTGGTCCTGCATCATTCCATCTAGTATTTGAGTATTTCCCGTATCGTCAGAGTCAGCCCTACAGAGGGTATGAGTTGGACATTCGTGATCCGCACGCCATGCGCCAGGTGTTTAATCAGAAGGGTGCGACAGTCTGGGGCCTCGTTGACATTGCGCCGGGCACACACCTTTCGAGTACCAACTTATTGAGTGCGAGTTATTCGTCAGAACATTATAAGTATTCAATAGATGACCAATAGATGGCGTTTTTTTGCCTTGTTTGTTTATTTAGAAAACAGGCAGTTTTTTTAAGCTTAAAAAAGTAGTTTCTAGTGTTGGTATCTAACCTGGTGTAACAGTAAAGAATTTTCTATCTATTTTTCTATCTAAATCAACATAAAATTTTAAAGTTATAAAAATATTTAAATTACTAAAAACCAAATTACCATGTTTTAGCTGTTATGGTTTTAGAATTTCTTTAATAATTATATTTACGTAGGTATTTGAATTTACTTAATATTACTTCCATGCACCAAAAAGTGAAGGCAACTTCAATTTAATCAGGGGGCATTATCAATTTCATAATAAGCAAAACCTTTGAAATATCGTATAATAGGCAAAACACTTAGAGAACCACTGGCATGCCTCTGTCATCGTGTGTTAGGGCTTAAGTTATTGAATCATAGATTTTGATTGGAAATTTCTCTCCACCCTTTGTTGTCTGGTGGTATTTCATTTGATGCCCTGTGGCACGTTGCCAGGAATCTTATCGGCAGCTATTACATTTCCTGGTGCAGTTTCACCGCTGTTTTGGAATTTGCTTGTTTTAAAAGCGCTAGTTATTAATAGTTACTGTTTCCTTGGTGAATACTGCAGCATGGTTGGTCTAGGAATTTAAGGCACTTTATGGTTTAGTATTTGCATATCTTTGGTTATTTGATACTGTTAATTAAATAAAAAACTACGGAAATTTTAAAATCCTAAATTCAGTTATGAACATGACCAATAGAGTCACACATCCAATTCCATTCTTCACAAAGAATCCCTGTCGTTGCGTTGGTATCGGAAATCACGATTACCATAACATTATTTGTCCAGCCCGATATTGAAATCGCACCTCTTGCATCTCAACTGAGCACTAGTGCACGTAGTCGAGGTTTTAACCGTAGTGAATAAAACACAAAGTCTCAGTACAATCCACTTTAGATCGGTACCAGTTTTTAAATGAAGACTTATGCGAGGTTTACACGGGTAACTAGCTGGTCGTTTTCGTGGTCATACATTTCATAGTCAGTAATAGCAAAGACGATTAATATCTAAAAGACAGACAAAGGCCATTCACAAAATCGTATAGTCACCCCCCATGTAAACCCTGCATTACTGAGAAGCCAACTTTGATATTCAGTTCTAAATCAGTGTGATCATGTGAAGTAACAAAGTATTACCTACTTGGTTAATAAGCAATGACCCCGGTTACTTCAGCTAAAGACAAGTCAACAGTCTCTCACCTTGACATAACATTCATTGTTTCATTTTGGGTCAACATTTAGACATTTACAGTTGGCAATTAAAATGTGATGTTTGTGCTGATAAGCACTGAGATTATAAGCGCGTTTGATAACATTTTTATGATCTAAGTTTGTTTATCAGGTACCTAACAGAACATGTGGCTGTGATGAATGGCCTTGGGTTTATATGATGAATATTCACTCAATAATATCAAAATCTAACGGTAATATCGTTGCTAGACGTTGAATTTACTAAAGAAAATAACGAGATAAACACTTGTTTTTGTAAAATTCTTAAAGAATTTATTGGGGAATTGCAAATTAAATTTTGTGAAATTTATTAGGTAGTTGCAAGCTAAGTTAGATTTTCGAAGGATTTAGTGTGCACCTGTAACGGATGAACTTTGCCTATGCAAAGTAGGTATACAGTCATCTATAGTTTACAGTCTAGGTAAGGGTTAAAATGTAGTCTTGGTAAGATAGTGCTATGATTTCTAGATTACTTTACGAGACTCCGACTCCTTATTAAAGGGGCTGGTATCGAAAAAGATAATTTATAATAACTACTATGTATATTTTCTTCATTGTACTGGAAATGTTTTCTATAAAAGTATTAATATGACGGGATCCGCTATTTAATTATGATGGGATTGGCGAGTCCCCATTGTGGGGTGGCTGTGATCGATAGTCAAAACTGATTACATGATGGATAGGGTCTATCCCCATTCCTCTCAGCTCTCGGGTCCCAAATTATGGCTGTCGTATCTATGATAAAGAGGCATTGAGAAAATACATTATACACATTCTATCGAATGCTGCATTTATATTGGATTTGTGTCAACGTTCAAAATAAACGGTGAATGATCAATTGATCAGCGACGGGTAAGGAAGAAGCTATTGAATATTTTTTGATGTATTACAAATTCATCATCATTATCCACAACCCAAGTTCACTCACTGCTGGGTATAGCCCTATTAGTTACATATTAGATTGGAATTATTTAAAGGCAATGTAGTATGGTTTTGTTTTAAAAAACCTGATCTGAACCATTAAAAAAAAATAACCTTCTGCCCGCGGCTTCGCTCGCGTGGTACCGGACTGGATAAAAATAGCCTATATTCCAGGTCATAAACTATGCACATTCTAGGATTCAGCCAAATCTGTGCAGTATTTTTTACGTGAAAGAGTAACAAACATCTATATTAGTGGGATGGGCTACATACCATACGAAATAAAGAAAGACCATACAACAGTCATCGCTAATAAATAAGATTTAGCCTTAGGCTATGGAATACAATACAAGGTTCAGATACGTAGACTTCAAACGCTTCTAAAGGCAGCATCGTTATTTTTATGACTGTATTGTACAATTTCGCCTAGAGCAGTTCCTATATAATTTATGATAGTAAACTTCCTTCAATCATCGATGAAAGATAATTTTATAGTTCTTCCAACAAGAACGGTTAATTAACTATTATAATATAAAAGCTCCGTCTCACGGTTTTACTCACACAGTTAAGAGTTCTCACAGGGACATAATAATTTTCTGCGATAAAATATAGAATGTATGTTTAAGGTATCATGAAATGAAAAAAAAAATGAAATATGATATCACGACTGTATTCCAGGGAGCGGTAGACATTTCTTTCAGATCTTTTTTAGGCAATTTTTAGATCCTTTTTGAAAATGTCTAGGGGGTAGTCAGAGGTAAGTCCAAATACATATTTGGTAAATGCCCACATCTTGCAGAAGTTAACTTTCCATACGTGACAGGTTGCAAGCCCATCGACGCTATTAGAAAGCTAACTGGTTTCCTCACGATGTTTTCTTTCACCGTTAAAAGCTCGTGTTAAAGCGCATATAAATTTTTCGATGCAAAAAGTTCATTAATGCACGGCCGGATTCGAACCCACGACCGTCGGATCGAAAGTCGAAGTACTAATCCACTTGACAAACACGGCTTTTTTTAATGTATCATCATTATGTTTATTTCATTTCTAAGTAAGTATTTGTTTTTAAATAGATATAACGGTTTGGTATCTACCTAAGTAACTGTAATGTTACATGCTATGCATGTAAATAAATGAATTATATTAAATTAATAAACATACATTTTAGTCTATTTCGATTATGGTATTGATTTCTATAGAGAGTTCTATAGAGATTGCATCCTCCAAATACTAAAGAAATTAATTAATAAATTAACGATGATCACGACTGTATTCCCAGAGAGCGGTAGACATAAGTATTCTGTTCAGATCCGTAGGCAACTTAGAATAAATGAACCTCTCTGTAATGTGAATATTGAAAACAGCGAATATTGAAGTGAGAGCAAAGCAACACTATAAGTACAATCAATCCATCACACGACAAACTACCAATTAACTGAGGAATTTACAAACCATTTTAATTTTATGTTTAAGTTCGACCTACATGTAGGCCGCAGTTAAGTGGATAACAGTACAAGTTATATCTACCATAGTGAGGATAGCCCTACGCTTTCCATGTCTACAGCATTGGACTATAAATGAACGCTGACTATCGCATGATTAATCTCACGAGCAACTAGAGAGGGATGTGAGAGATGGCGCTAATCGGTGATTTAACCGAAATATCATTTTACTGATAGTTTAGTCGTCGGCGTCTAAGGCTTCGTGGCCGAGTGGTCAATGGCAACCCGGCTAAAGGGTGATCGCTTGTTTCACGCGGGTTCAAATCCCGTCGAAGTCATAAACTTTTAGTAAGATTTTTCATATATAGAGAGAGGTGGTCGTTGTCAGCGGATCTAAAGCGGCCTTATGGTATTTGATAAGAAGAACACAATATTATTTGTCATTTGTAAATCGTGAAATGACTAGATCGTAATCATTTTGAGATATGAAACATACTTAATCTCACAGAGATAATGTTTTTTTTATCGAGAAATAAACAAGGAAACTGATAACCGCTTTCTCACTTCCTTGCACAATATCACTATCGGAGTTACCTATGAGTTGAATATCTAGTTAAACTTTATCGGGTAAGTACTGAATCCTTACTGGTTGGTGAGTCAAAGGCCAAACTGGTTATTTTTAAGATTGGCTCATTGACTCTCAATCGCTACCGGTAGCCAACTCATTATTTATTAGTTAGGGCCGTAGAAATATCTCACAACTTACACACCTGTTCAGTGCTTGCAATATAAATGACGACATATGGTTATTGCAACTAATTACTGTATACAATACATGTTATCACTACTTATCACTACATAGTATAAAACAAAGTCGCTTTCTCTGTCCCTATATCCCTAGATTTTGATGCGGTTTTTTTAATAGATAGAGTGATTGAAGAGAAAAGTTTATATATATAAAAAGGCTACTTTTAACTACCGCGGGGCGCAGCTAGTAAAATTATAAAACGTAAAGGTAACCCTTAACAGAGTTTTAATCAATATATATAAAACAATAAGCATTTTTCTGCAATCAACGCACAGACCAAACCGCTGAAGCTATGAAGCTGAAATTTGGATGGTAGCTTCCTTTTAAAACAAAAGTGAGCACTAAGAAGGGATTTTTCGAAATTCCACCCCTAAAGGGTTGAAAAGGGATGAAAACCGTTGTATGCAACTTTTTAATGCGTGAAGCGATTTTCTTCAAACTCAGTATAAATATTATAAATCATAAATTAATTTAGATGTATTTCAGGAATTTTCAAAAAAACCCCTAAAAAGGGGTAAAATGTGGTGTCAAAGTTTGTATGGGAACTTTTTAATGGGTAGTTCGATTTGCTTGAAACTTGGTAGTAATATTAACGATGCAAAATAAATATATACGTGTTTAAGGATTTTTCAAAAAAAACCTTTTAAAAGGGTTAAATCCAGTTTCGAAGTTTGGAATGAAACGTATTAATAGGAGGTGCGATTGGCTTGAAAATCGGTTTAGATACTATAAATACAAAATGGTTGGACACGTGTTTCAGGAATTTACTAAAAATACCCTAAATCAATATATCAATCATCAATCATCAATCATCAATATATATAAAACAATAAGCATTTTTTTGGAATCAACGCACAGACCAAACCGCTGAAGCTATGAAGCTGAAATTTGGAAGGTAGCTTCCTTTTAAAACAAAAGTGAGCACTAAGAAGGGATTTTTCGAAATTCCACCCCTAAAGGGTTGAAAAGGGATGAAAACCGTTGTATGCAACTTTTTAATCCGTGAAGCGATTTTCTTCAAACTCAGTATAAATATTATAAATGATAAATTAATTTAGATGTATTTCAGGAATTTTCAAAAAAACCCCTAAAAAGGGGTACAATGTGGTGTCAAAGTTTTTATGGGAACTTTTTAATGGGTAGTTCGATCAGCTTGAAACTTGGTAGTAGTATTAACAATGCAAAATAAATATATACGTGTTTAAGGATTTTTCAAAAAAAACCCTTTAAAAGGGTTAAATCCAGTTTCGAAGTTTGGAATGAAACGTATTAATAGGAGGTGCGATTGGCTTGAAAATCGGTTTGGATACTATAAATACAAAATGGTTGGACACGTGTTTCAGGAATTTTCAAAAAATACCCTAAAAAGGGATAAAAAGTGGTGTCAAAGTTTGTATGGGAAATTTTAAACGGGCTTAGCGATTTGCTTGATACTCTGTTGCAATACTTAAAAAACAAAATAAATAGACGCGTTATTTTGTTTTCTATTTATTTTTTACAAAAAAACCCTTAAAATGGATGAAATTCGATGTTAAAAGTTTGAAGTGGAATGTATTAAAGCGAGGTGAGATTGACTGGAAATTCGGTATGGATACTATAACTACAAAATAAATGGGCAATTGTTTAAGGGTTTTTCTTTAAAACCTTTATAAAGTTAAATTCGGTGATAAAGTTTGAAGTGAAACATATTAAAAGGTGGAGCGATTTGTACGACAAAATCTGTTGTAACGCTTAAAATACAAAAAATGCAAAATTAAGAGTCAATGACGCATTTGTCTAAAAAAAAATTCGGCTCGCTACGCTCGCAAACATTGAAGCTCGCTTCGCTCGCCCGGTAGCTTCTTCAATATTTTGCAAGCAAATTTATCTGTGTCAGACGATAGAGTATGAACCAAACAACAGCCAGCCTTAACTATAAGCAAAATTAAGAATCAATGACGCATTTGTCTAAAAAAAAATTCGGCTCGCTACGCTCGCAAACTTTGAAGCTCGCTTCGCTCGCCCGGTAGCTTCTTCAATATTTTGCAAGCGAATTTATCTGTGTCAGACGATAGAGTATGAATCGAACAACATGCCTTATCTATGAGCAGAATAAGCAAAATTAAGAGTCAATGACGCATTTGTCTAAAAAAATTCGGCTCGCTACGCTCGCAAACATTGAAGCTCGCTTCGCTCGCCCGGTAGCTTCTTCAATATTTTGCAAGCAAATTTATCTGTGTCAGACGATAGAGTATGAACCGAATAACAGTCAGCCTTAGCTATAAGCAAAATTAAGAATCAATGACGCTTTTGTCTAAAAAAAATTCGGCTCGCTACGCTCGCAAACTTTGGAGCTCGCTTCGCTCGCCCGGTAGCTTCCTGAATATTTTGCAAGCGAATTTATCTGTGTCAGACGATAGAGTATGAACCGAACAACAGTCAGCCTTAGCTATAAGCAAAATAAAGAGTCAATGACGCATTTGTCTAAAAAAAATTCGGCTCGCTACGCTCGCAAACATTGAAGCTCGCTTCGCTCGCCCGGTAGCTTCTTCAATATTTTGCAAGCAAATTTATCTGTATCAGACGATTGATTAAGAACCGACCAACAGCCAGTCTTTTCTATGATAACCATACTACTACAAGCAAAACCAAGTTTCACATGACGCATTTGTCTTAAAAAAATTCGGCTCGCTTCTGAGTCAAAGAAGTTCTTGGTTCGAAGCTTTTGTTTTTAAGTATTGCAACAGAGTTTCAAGCAAATCGCTAAGCCCGTTTAAAATTTCCCATATATTATGCAAGCAAATTGAACTGTGTCAGACCATAATAGGAACCGACCAACAGTCAGCTTCTTTATGAAAATCGTAAGCAAAATCAAGTGACAGTAAAAAAGTTTAGCTGGCTGCGCTCGCACCATAGCTTCTAGAATATTTTGCAAGCAGATTGAACTGTGCCAGACCATAGAATATGAACCGACAAACAGTCAGCCTTTTCTATGAGCACCGTAAGCAAAATCAACGTAGGTAGCCACTTTAAATACAAGTTAATACAACCTATGATCCCTTCACATTTGAGAGGTAGTTATGAAAATAAATGTTACGTGACATTTTTGTTGTGTAGTGATATAATTTCGATTTTACTCCATTCATTCACTCTATTATGAGTTTAATTTCTAGAAATCCCTTCTATGTAGGTACACCTCCATTTATCAAGATTCACTTTTCTCAAAATAGCCATTCAGTTCGACCAGTGTTTAAGGTAGGTATACAACACGCGAGCGAAGCCGCGCGGGTCTGCTAGTGTCATATAAATGTTTATAGTAGGTATATACACGTTGTGCTAAAAACATTTTACAAACATGGCGAAATCAGTGCAATGCAGCACATTATGTCATGATATGCCTCTAAAGCTGCATGTCCACCAAAGATGAGCGAGGATGCGTTGCGAGTAATGTGTTTGTCAAGAACCAATAGAATCGTTAAATTAAGCGATTGGTTTTTACAAACACATTACTCGCATCGCAACGCACTCACTCATCTCTGGTGGACACGCATCCAAAAGGTGGGTATCAATTATTTTCGCGTAGGTACCTATTGCGCTCTGTGTTCCTGCTACTGTTCCTGCTATAAACATTCTACTATAATTATTATTCGTGCCCTGAATTCAACCACAAGCTACTTTAAACAATCTTTTGCCTAGCTTTCAAGAACCACCATAAATTGGCATACTGCAGTGGAATCGTGGCAAGCTGCAATCATTATGTCAGTACCGGCTCGCCTGTCATTGCCTAATTGCACTGGAATCTCAACTCGTTTTCTTAAACCTTCGAATAATCGAATTCACAACTAGATTGTTGGCAAAGCTCTTGCTTTATGAGAAACGACTTTACCTACTGCTTCAAGTAATAATATGGCAAATTGATGCATTAATTTGTCAACATTTTAAAAGGCAAAACATCAATAATGTCCTTTCCAACAGCTGCTACGTTAATTAAAAAAAAAAAATATATGGGATGATAATAATTAGATTTGCTACCTTTTCACGCTGAAACGACTGAACCAATTCACAGTAGACATAGTTTGATACTCTAGCTAGATACATAAAGCTAATTCCCGTGACATTCTCCATGAGCTACCAAAAAGTAAATGCCAAAAACGAAAAGCTCCTATCAACTCTATAAATAGCCATTAAACCATGGGGCGCTTAATACTCCAACATGTAATAACACCATTACAAACATCAAAGCTCATGATTACTCCAACCTACTCAACTATTCGAAAGTAGGTGACTGTGTTATTCGATAAGTAATTTAGAGCCGGGCACACAACGTTTTTCGGAAGAGCAGTCTGCGCGATTTTGTGTAGCACATCACCTGCTAGTTTGCAGCGCATTTCACAAGCGTGTGGATAGTGTGTAGTGTACGGTCACAGTTTGCCGCCTACATTTTCTTCGCCTTGCGTTTGTATCGATACAAACGGCACATCACTGTGCATTTCATTTGCGTTTGTATCGATATAAAGACGCAGTGACAGCGCGTTCAAAAAACGTGGTGTGCAAAGGCTCTTAATTGTGATGGCCGCCCACAGCTGTGATACGATAATGTAGGTACTACTAAGTACTCGCGCTATAGCCTTGACCTCGAAATAGCATTATTACCGAAAACCACCATGCTATTTGGCGTAAATGGAAAACAAATGGTAAGTACCGAATTAGCTGGCTAAGTGATTATTAACGATTTATAAGATCACATCAATATTATCCATAAGGCACTCAGAAGTACACTCAGTACCTAGACTCAACAAATTTTAAGAAATTCAAGTTTAGTCAGCAGTTTAATTATTGTTGTACTTTTAGAAAGAGCCCACTTCGTTCGTTCGTATGAGCAAGTGGCCAACTCTGGTGACGTAGTATTTTAGCCCAGTAAAATACAGCTTCATATTTAAATGGTGTTCTAACAAAACCTACTAGGTGCCAAGTTAGGTGATTTAACTAGTTGAGTGCAAGATGGTCTAGTTATATCCAACTGTACCGTCAATAAATATGGACATAATCCAGTGTTGCCAGGTTTCTCGATTTGCGTGAAACGTCCCGATTTTCAGAAGGGCACAGAGACTTCCTGATTGAGCCCCGCAGGCAGATATTTCAAAATTTGCCATATCCAGACCTGGCAACACCAAACATATCCGAACTGAACCCATTAGGAAACCTGAGCAAGGTGAACCTATATTTAGAAGTCTTGGGTTATTCATGCAACGTTAAATGTAGGAAGTCGATGGTTAGGACAAACAGACGGAAGATTTCGTAACGCATACGTAACACAGTCTAGTGTATAGACTAGACATGGTCTAGCCTGGCTAGATCACTTGAGGCCATAAATGGTATTAATAATGATCTCAGCAATCTAAAACAAAAAAAACCGTGGGGGTTACATTTGGTTACATTTGTTTGCTTGAAATGTATGTTTGGGTGTGACTTTGACATCTTTAGGTACATATTTTCAAAAGAATCTTGAATACCTACCTGAATCATGAGCGGGTCCTTAATTGAGAATAAGACAACCATGTTCTTGTTTTTGTTTGATAAACTAATTATGGATTTTTCAAGTTCATGACAATCTTACGTATTTTGATTTATTCTTCCTCTTGATTTATTTTGATTGCAATTTATTCTATAATAATGAAATAATATTTGATCGAAGGGAATAATATTGACTTGGAAAAAATAAACTTCATTAGCACCAAAGACGATTAATATCTAGAAGACAGACAAAGGCCATACACAAAATCGTAACCCGATCCCGCAGTACCAGATAGCCTGAAAACTTTAAAACATCAATTTTATCCAAGAAATTTCAATACTTAGTAGTAGGTAGCAACACTATTCAATATTTAAACATTTTTAACAAGAAAGTAATTGAAATTTCTTGGATAAAATTGATGTTTTAGAGTTTTCAGGCTATTTTTTAGGGTTACGATTTTGTGTATGGCCTTTGTCTGTCTTCTAGATATTAATCGTCTTTGATTAGCACTGATTTCCTTATCTGCATTAGCACGAACGATAGTGAGATAACTAGGATTATAATACTTCCAGTTGTACGATAGCGGTAAAGTTTTGCATTTATTTTTGTTTTTTTTTCTAGGTTAAGATATGATGCAACCGGAAATCAAAAAGTATCAGGTAACGTTTTTAAATTATACCTACACTCCAATGATATATAGGTACATATATTTTTCGAGTCTAAATCTGCATGCCAGGAATCAAATACAAGGTAGCCAGTAAAAGAAGTGTACATCCGATAACTAACGGTAATTTTTAAATACAATTAAACGTATGACCTTTTTACCGCAAGAAACCGGGAACTAAGTAGTACTTTGCGTGTTCTGACTTTGAGTAATGAGAGACGAGTGATGGCCCAAAATTAAACCATCTACCTATGTTTTAATGAACAGAATGTCGGTCGACCGTTGGAGCGAAAGATAGAGCCAGTTACTAGGCTCGATGCACCTGTCCGGCTTATTATAGGAAATACTTTATAAAAGCCGTTTAAATATTAAGCCTAAAGTTAAGAAAGGTTTTTGGACTTATTGACTTTGAAACGGTTGGAAAATAAATCTGAGAACCATGTTGGTCTTGCTTGGACCTAGAGAATCAGATTCTGATGAACATCAACCTAGACTCTAGGTTGAATGTTTATCGGAATCTGATTGTATTAATGAATTTGTCGTTTCAGAATTTGAACATGCGCATTTTTTTTGAAGTGTGAGGAAAACAGTCATTAGTATTCTCTCAGCATTATCTGAATTCTATTATTTTACTTTTTATTTTGCAAGCATTGATGTGCAACGTGCATGTCCGACTATAAGTATTCGGCTTTTTTGTTTTATTACCTGGCAGCCTCAGTAAGATTGTACAGACATGGGTGATTACCAAAGTAATGATGCAACTGGACTGAAAGATTGATTTTAGATGTAGGAAGTGCAGTGCGTTCTAAATATGACTGCGGTCTGAGTAACTGTGCGGTTTTGTGGAACGAATTACTTCGAAATCAACCAGATGTTTGTCTAATGGAGGAAAAATGTCACATCACTATGTAAATGTAAATGAAATAGCCGGGATATTCAGGACTATGTTTTAAACCACATATAAATTACTTTACAAATAACTAGGTTCCTACAAACTCAATAAAAGGAAATTATTGATATCTTTTGATTCTGGTACCTACCACATAATTATATAAACGGTATAGAACGTGTTCAATGAAATACGAATTAATTTGTTATACAGCCAAATACTATAAAAATAAATTAATATTTGCATAAACGCGGAAGTTGAAACTGGTTATCGTACCTACTACGCAACACGTCATTCTTCACGCATCATCTAAAACTACCAACAGATTGATTGTGTAAAATGTTTTTAATGGCTTCTTCACGCAGCTTTGCCTGAACCCGGATGAAGTCATGTCACGAACTTTGTCTACTTTAAAGACATAGAAAATAGGTAGGTTATTTTTTGTCTTCATCATACATAACCCGACATTATTGGGGATTCAACCACTACTACATTTTTTGATTAACTCGTTCGGTATCCGTGACACACGACCACTTCCTGAGTAGGACAGCACAATGTGTTAATATTATACGACTTTATTTAAATTTAAACTTTTATTAGCGACCCATCTTCTAACTAAAACCGTCAAGGTAGACCTACCTCGAGGTATCGTCATTCGAAGAAAAAAGTAAATCAGAAATCTTACACAATTAGGTATTTTTGTACATTAAGGAAGTATTAGGGCCTAATTTTTATTTACTTTGTTTATTTACCCATAATTGGATAATAACACTAAAATCATCAATCTATGATGTTCTTAAAACATATTCCAAAGGTTATTGTACTAGTGTAATATAAATCTTGATTCCAAGGACCATCTTTACAATAACAATGTTTGCACAATTAGAAGTCGGCCAAATATTGTATCGCTCTATCAAACCGGTCAATTCATAAGCACGTGCGAGCTTAATCGCAGCTGATGTAATCTCAACCTTGTTGTGGGGCCATTATGAATGCTTTTGCAAATTACCATTGAATATTTTAAGCGTATAAATTATGTTCTAGAATACATCAAATATTTCGTTTGAAGGCGAACGATACAGCAAAAGTGGGCTAGGATTTTGTGCTTACCTAAGCAAGTTATTTACTGTATCATCATCATCATATTCAGCTTTTTGTGGCCCACTGCTGGACATAAGCCTCCTTCCATAACCGCCAATCAGCTCTACTTTAGGCCTTTTGCATCCAGGTCTTACCCTGTACAGCAACTATGTTGTCCATCCATCTAGCAGGTGGTCTGCCAAGAGGTCTAGTGAATCCCCGGGGCCACCATTCATTTATTTACTGTATAAAGTTACTCAATTGTATGATTTATAGCACAAGTGATTTATTTGGAAATTTTTCGAAAAAAAACACCATTTTAAAATACTTAGATAAAGAGCACCCTGGTACAAAGACATAAGAAAATAAGGAAAGTTATTTGAATCTTTGAAAAACTTTCCTGTTTAGAAATTCTCAATAACAATTATAAGTTCTCCGGAATACTCCGGATTCCGGAATTCCGAGATTCTCCGGAAGAATCGAAACATTGACGGTAGGTATCTAAATCGACGATAATTTTACGTGAGTAATTTCCCGTGTGCTATTATAATGAACAATTATAAGTAAATAGAAAAGTAGGTTTTGTGTAAACATTAGGTACTTAGGTATTGCGTAATAATCTAAAATATTTCCAATCACATTAATTAGTGGGTTACAGGCGTGTCTGCTACGCTACGATCAATGGTTAGTTCTGCATGGCTTTTAATAGTTATGTAGGTATAATACGCTTGTAATAATTGTGTAAGGTTGTTGTACATCTCATGATGTCAAAAATACATTTAGTAATGATTAAAACATAAAAACAGTTTCAGATTTAATTTGCAATTTTTTTATATTACCTAGCTGGAAAACTACAGATTTCTAGAAAAAATTTAGTTTCGAAAAAATCAAAAACTTATCTTTTGAGGCTGACAGTAGGTACTAAATAATAAAAAAGAATATCAAAACAAACCTATAGAGACGTTGACGTGATTAATTAACTTTATGGAAAACCTACTGATCTTAATACCACCATCTTTATGTTAAGTTCTACTTCCGTAGTAGTTCATTTGAATTTATGTTTCGAAAATATCTTCTAAACCGTAAAAAAAAAGTAGTGACTAAAAAGTATGGATAATACAGGGTGTAAAAAGACTACTACCGAAAACTGATGGGTTGCAATCAGACCATAGTACTGAACATAATTAGCGAAAAAAAATTTTTTTTTTTTTTTACCTTAAATATATTTTTTTTTTTTTTTTAGTCACATACACATCGTACAACATAATAAGACCATTTCCACCTAATTAGATCATTTAATAAAGGAAATAAACAAGTAAATTAAAGAAACAGCAATATTACGCATAGCATATTACGCTCGTACGACAGCGAACAGCTGATCTCGCCCGCGGTCTTTTTTCAGACAACTAATGTTTCTTTAGATGTCTTTTGGGGTGCTGTACCACCCCGTTTCGTTTTCGGTAGACGTCTTTTTACACCCTGTATAAAAACTGTAAGTAATGAAAATATATAAACATCCTTAAAATAAAGGGATGTTGATTTAATTAATTCACTTTAAGAAAAAACTACCGATCTTATTATCACGTTTATGTTAAACTAGCTGCACCCCGCGGTGTTACCCACGGTGAGTAGTTCCCGTACCCGTGGGAATACCGGGTCAAAAGTAGCCTATTTTTAATCCAGGGTATAAGCAATCCTGGAATCAAATTTCATTCAAATCCGTCCAGCAGTTTGAGCGTGAAGGAGTAACAAACATACATACCATATACATACTTACACACAAACTTTCATTTTTATGAAATTAATTTTTATGATGGTACTCTAAATAGTTGTCACTAGTACCATTAATGGTACTAAGGATACAAAGCTGTATCACTTAATGGTACAAATCAATGGTACTTCTGACACAAAGGCGTGTGATTAAACATTTTTACCTAATGGTCTGTCTTCCAAACATTACAACACGGGTTACGTAATATTTGTCACCGTCGGCATCGAGATAAAAATGTGAAATGCGGCTCTCGTGTGTAAACAAAACGGACTCATTTTCACTTTTCACGATGGAAATTCAAGATAGCCGGTTTTAATTTACATAACTATTCGGCTGTAGACTTAAATATTCGGTATTGCGTGTCGCTCGGCCATTCTCTGCTGGATTAAAGAAACTATTATAAAGAGCACACGTCTGTGTGTAATTAGATTTCGAGGTCAATAATTGATCTTTTTTTCTTGGAAAACGTATGTCGTTGATGGCACATTTTCTCTTGAACACGTGCTACATACAAATGGCTGATTGCTTTTGAAGATAATCTCGGTCTAAAGTCGTTAAGTCACTATAGCTTTTGGATAGCCTACCACGCCACAAGGTGTAGGTAGATGTTCTTTTATGGTATTGGTCGCAAAGAATAGGAGTAGACATTGGTCTAACGAGATCGATGTGATCTAAATTAGTCGAGATGGCGACAAACGGCCTCAGACAAGTTGGCCAAGCAACCCCTGGCCTTACTGAGTACCTTAGTTCGTATGAGTTAGTGAATGCCCTACTGAATATTATGTATTATGAATTTAAATTTTAGAAAGAGATGATTCTTCTGTTGAACTCACAGAGTTCTAAGAAGATTTTGGAATCAAACAGTTTTACGTGCTATTCGTAACATGAAAGTTTTCAGAAGATGTCACAATTTTTCATTCATGAAATAAGGAACCGATAGCTTATTAAATAGTCTCAATATAATCATACTACCGGCGTAGGTATACATTACGCGTATACCGCGATATCATTATAGTATTTCAATTTTCAATGTTCCTATTACGATCCTTATTTTTCATTCATTAAACTAATCCTGCAACGACTTTATAAATAGTTATAGTGATGGGTACTTTACTACTTTACTACTGTAATTGCCGGAACTCTTGGGGTCTAACGAGTTTATAAATAAAATCGAAATGCATCTAGTTTTTTATGGCTTTATAAAAACTTTGCGAGGTATTTTTATTTATTTTATACTTTTCTCTATTAATTAAACCTCTATGGACGTTATAACGACTACAACGCTGTATGGCAGTAAAATTATAATTGGATGTTGACGTAAACCGATAATTGAATAAGTAAATAAACTTGTGTCTACTGAAAAATTGTAATTTCTTTATTTGCATTTTACTTATCCTTACTAATATACTTAATAAATGTTTGAACGCGCTAGACTCTATCACTATAATTAGGATTTGAAATATTATTTCTGAATTTGATAGCTTTCTTGAGGAAGATTATAGGGGGCTATGCTAGACCTATAAAAAGTGGATGAGTCCGCCGAGCATGTGGTGAATATTATGAATACTAGCTGACCCGACGGACTAGCTGACCGGATTTTAGCGGATATTAAAAATACAATTTGCTAAATTGTTCCAGCCGTTTTGCGCTTAGCAACACATTTAGGCATTATAATTCATATAGGTATTTTATTGCTTTAACATAAATAATTTGAATAGCTGATAACAACTATAAGTTCTTAGAGATTATGCACACCACGTTTTTCGATAGAGCAGTCACTGCGCGATTTTCTATAGCGCGTCACCTGCTAGTTCACAGCGCGTTTTACAAACGCAAGGATAGTGTGTATGGGTGTGTCACAGCTTGCCCGATGCTTTTTATTTGCCACGCGTTTGTATCGATACAAACAGGCAGTGATTGCGCGTTCAAAAAACGTGGTGGTATGCTTAGAGCGCAATCATCGTCTACCAGTGTTATTCATGGTCTGACAACACTCGGGTTTTTTTATCGTTTTGTTTTGCCAACGTATCTGATGCATATCAGCCTTGAAACAGCAAACACGAAAGTGGTTCAATCGTAGTCTGGAGTAGTCATCCGTAAATCCGTGCAATACCGAAACTGGGGCACTTCTTGTTAAGATCAGAAAATATGGCCATTCGCGACTTTAAAGCTGTACATATAAGGTCTAAGAGATAATTTGCCTAACAAATGACCGGTAGTGAGTACTACCGCATCCGCTGATATGACATGCTCGAATTGGAAACCAGTAAGTACCTACGTATCTTTGGAATTCTGAATGACGCAAATTCAATATAATTTACTCTTTTTTATCTTCCTGATCACTAATTCAATAGCATTATCTACTACTACAGCTGTTTCTGTCTTTCGGTCTACCAAACAAGATAATAAGTATTTTATTTAAAAAATCCTTCGTCATCATTATCTTTCAAGGTCGATTCGATTCTTGGATGTATTTTCAATGCATTCGCTAGCGTAGGTATCTATAAAAACCGTGAAAACAAAATACTTAGTAAAGGATGACTCACGCTACACCGAGCCGAGCGCCGGCCGTTGTCCATACTAAGGCCTTTATTCATAAAGATTTGTTAATATAGAGTAAAAAGAGTGTTTTTTTCTTGTTACTCTTATGGCAATGAAAAGAGATAGCAACAGATTTAATATCCACTTTGGCTAAAATAACCTGTCCAATATGAATAACGGGGTAATAATATTACAAAACCGGCTCGAGACCGTGCCGGGTCCGACCCGGTTTGTTTGGACCGTGTCACGGCGGCACTCGGCTCGGGCCCGGTTTGGGCCCGGTTCGGTCTAGCGTGACTCATCCTTTACTATGATCTTGACAAAGTCATTTCGCAAGGTCGATGCTTTCTCGGACCAATTTAATGTGACAATGAACTGACCGTTCTATCATATATTTGTCCTACGACCTTGCTTGAGGACATAATTTATAGAAGGGACATGTCTTGTCCTTACCAGCATTCCTGCGTCATGATTGCTCGTGACTGGCATTCATTATATTGATATCGTTTAACAAAGTTTTGTTAGGTTTATGATATTGATTAGATTAGAATAAACCCTTCACGAAAAACCGTTTCTAGATCGGACACGCCGTTTTGGAGATAGTGAAATAAATATGTAGAAAAATAACAGCTGTGCGAGTTGGACTTTCCTCAACAGTGGGAATTAACCAGATTTTCAATTAATATATAAATGAATCATTTAATAAAATGGCGTAGTAGATACTTTCTTATGATAAAAGTCATTATAACTCAACCAATCTATTATCGTGATGAGTTTTTGACGAATAAGGAGGCACCTTCCCACTTAGCTAACGCGGTTCTGTTCAGGTATTATCCCGAAGTAACTACATACACAACTTCTTCTGTGACTGTATTCAATGATACAATAGTAATTCTCTGAATAATGTTATTTTCCTCAAAGGAATATGAACACATACCTACCTACCGCACGCTTGTGCACGTTTGAATTAAGTAGTGTCTGTTCTTTAGTTATCTAAAATAATTATTAAGTTATCTCACTTCCAAACTACTACAAATATACACACTTTATCATATCCATAGAGTACGTTAGAAATTTCTTGAGATTTCAGAACTACTACGAATCTGTCGGAAGAAATCCATCAAACACATTTTCGCCATAAGCCCACATTTTATATCTAAGTAAATGCTAATTAAAGTACCAACCGTAATTCAATTGAAATATCATCTGAAAGTGGCATCTTATTGAGGTTTCCAGGAACTAAATGGACTTTGAAAATGCGATGAGGCATTAGATACATAGTATTAAAGTGCTTGCAAACCACAGAAAGTGGAGTAATGTCTATCTTGATACACATCTCAGCGTCATCTCGGCTATGAGAACGTGTAACGCTACATGCCTCTCTATTCATTTATAATCACTTTATCAACTGGACGCGGTCTTGAGCGGCCTATTGCGGCCTAGCTCTAAATTAACGTATTTTTTTATAGAAACTTGTGTGTATTGGATTTAGGCCATTAATTTATAAGATAGTATTTTAATAGGTTATACTAAGTACCTACATACTTTAGCCTAGGTTATTTTATCACTAACCAGTAATTATCGTAATGTTGCACATCCGAAATGGATAGCTGTATAAACTTGTAACTTATGTGGATGTTCTTAAATACCTAAGTTTTTTATTGTGGTAAGTACCTAAGTATATAAAACTGTATTAGAATAGGTACCTACATATAGGAAAAGTTCCAATACGAAACAGTCGAGCAAATTTTTTTTCCTATTCAGAGTCAATTTATTTTATTTTTAGTTCAGCAGGCCTTATAGATAATAGTTCGTAAAATGAGGTCACATTTCAGTTCATTATTTTCAAATCAGATAATCCGAAATCGCCAATCGCCACTATAAGGTAAGCGATTTTAAATTACACTTTGTAACATTTTGCAACTTTAACAAGCAGTTAAGTATAGTAATGCTCATATAAATTGGAGTAAAAATTGAGTAACGAACGAATTGTTTACGAAATCATTCAGTAAGTCATGTTTGTAAATTTGCATATACACATTGCCTAGTAGAAAAGTTTTTAGATTTTTAACACTTTCAGTGCCCATGACCATAAAGCACAGCCTCTCAGAGAGCGAGTTGAACCGCGACCCTCTGTTTTGGAGAGCGCCACGGGACAAGATAGAGACAGAATAAAATACTATTGAGTTTTTTGAAAATAAATGAACTAGGTACTTAACTAGTAAAATTTTATTTTTTATTTATTAACTCGTTATTGCACACAAATAACAAAATAAATTCTGCCTGCTAACCAAACACATGTAGGAAAAGTATAAAAGGCGTGCTTAAATTAACAAAAAACAACTACTAAAACAACTAACATTGAGATTTTAAAATTAACTTGGTAAAGTACAGCGGCTAAATTAAAAAAAAAATAGAACTGTCTCCAATTTTGCGAGAAGAGCAGTTTCCTGTACTCTCATTGAGGTGCATTTTTGTTCATAACTCCAAAGAGCTTCATCAAATCCTCAATTTTTTTATGGGAGTATACGGAAGTACTTATACGGAATAATCGGTGAACTTACTAAAAAAATACATCACAAAACGCTCGCTTGGTCGATGCTCGCTTCGCTCGCGCGATAGCTACAATGGAATATAAATAAATATCCTTGGACATTTCACACAGCGTCATCTATTCCCAAGCCAGTCTAGTCTAGTTTATACCTCCTCCTTTTTTAAAGTCAGTTAATAAAAAGCAGGGAACAAAAAAGATGCAAACTAATGCCGTTTCAACCTTTGCAAAATAGGCACTTATCTGTTTATCTACCTAACTAATGATGTTCAACAGACGTTAACGAATTTGCAACATTATCCGAAAATCTACACATTAAATTATAATACGCCTGTCCACGTCTCTTCGTAATCTCCGTACTCATTAAAATAAAACATGTTAAATTCATTGAAAAGAGAAACATTTTTCTCAACTCTTGCCAGCATTGTTACGTGTTCTTATGATATCTGTGAATTATGCTAACACATTTAGTTCCAGCAGTGTATAGTTCCCATTAGCAAGTCGAAATTGAAAGTGTGTTAGATGTTTGTTCATGTGGGTAGTTCAGCTTGTTAACAGTTCTGGGGGGCTAAAACGGAAAAACGGAATACAACTTTTTTCTTTCTGAATCTGTTCGTTTCGTTTCTCACCTTGTGGCTAACTCCATAAAACAGCCAGCAAACGATTTCAAAAAAGAACCTCCTCCCCTTGAAGTCGTTTAAAAGCAGGGCTCTATGTTCCACTGTATGTATTTTTTTATGTACCTTTGTTCACCGATTATGCCGTCAATAGATTTTGAAAATTCTTGTTTTGTTTGAAAAAGGAACTGCGAGGTATCCCCATTAAAAAATTTAAAGGTTCTGACAAGAATCTTCGGAGTAATGAACATAAATGCACCTCCAACATGCAGTAAGTTGCTCTCCTCTTGCAAAATTGTAGTCTATTTTTATAAAATGTTAAATTTTGCCACCTATTCATAATGGACTTACTAATAAGCTAACTAAAGTAAGTCTTTCAAATAAAATATGACATTTAATTTAATTTTAAAACCGACAACGTTTCCGGTCATAATTTTAAGAATAATATTTTAAGACAGTTTCTTTTAGAAACATTACATTGAGTAACTAGAATTAAGATTTCGCTATCCTTTAATAAGCATAGTTATCTTATAAATGTATGTATACCTAATACAATTTCAAGCAATATGAATAACCGTGAAGTGAATGTTCGTCACAGCTGATTGTATCTCGCATCGATACGTATACAAAACCGTATTTAAGTACCGTTCAAAATGTTTTTGTGGACTAACACAGTTTTGTTATTTGTATCAAAATCCATTTTACGCTTCATGCTCCATTACAATTTAATTTTGATGAGAATTACTTTTAGTTATGCTCCACATCGGATGATGAATTATTCAGTTATTCTATAAGTTTGTGTTCTTCATTAGATCGTTTATGTATACCTTCGTTCGACCGAAAACATTATGTAACTTAGGGCGGCCTAAAATTAAATCGTTGGTTTTTAATTTACTGAACCAAGGAAAATAGAATCAACTATGGTAAACATGGTATTCTATAAAATGGTTAAGTACTTGTTAATCTACTTTACTATTTTTTTGTTTAAATTAAAATAAATGTACCTAAGCACTACAATAAAATGTGAAAGATAATAAAAAAACATAAGTTTTGTTACGATACTATGCAAAATTTTGTTACGGGAAGTCACTAACAATAACTTTGAAAACTAAAGATAATAAAAAAGTGAAATCTTTTGTTCACAAACAACCGGATAGAACTAAATATAAAGAACAACCGAACGAAAGCTTTTAGAAAGATTGCACTAGCATTGAGTCAGTTGCCAAATAAATCGTGAGAGGTGTGTCGCTAATGACGACAAATCTAATTACCAACGTCTGCCATGTTGCTAAAAGTATATAAGCTTCAGACACGCTTCAAAAATGTTGATATCTATAAACGACCGTTACTGATTATGAAGCTGTTGAATGAACAAGAGTTTCGGTTTATTAAAATACGAAGAAAGCGTGGCATACTTCTGCTTTCCTTATGATCCTTAGATGTATGTTATTATAAGTTATAACTTACCTTTCAACTAGAGGCAGAACATTGTCTAGAAACTCGTAGCCCGCGTGCGTTGTATATGTGATCGTCTCCTGACATTGTATCAAGCCGTGGTCTGCGCGAACGTAATTCTTGAGCACCCAGTAGTCTCCTCGTTGCAGAGTTTGAGACACAAACTCCTTATCCGTGCACGCTAGTAAAGACCGCAGACGTGCCAGAGTAGCGTCCGACAACGCATTCTCATCCACTATGTCCAGAGTTTCGTTCGTCAAGTCTACTTCTAACGAGGCACTGATCTTCTTCTCCAAGTCCGCAACAGACGCGGTACTCGAAGCGGCCTTCTTCGTAGTAGACGCTGTTGACGGCACTAGTGACTTCTGAGACGTCGACTCTTCGAATATTCTTATACTTGAGTCCAAATTCCTTACACTGGAGTCTGATATCCTAACACTGGAGTCCGATCTCGTCTCAGTGTCGTTCCTGAGTTCTTCCCTATTGAGGTATCGGAAGTCGAGGTTCCTCTCCGAGCCGTCGGCGGTGATGGGGATCCACTCGCCGCTGGACGTGGTGGTCCCCGAGAGGTGCATCGCCGCGTATAAGATCACGGCGATGTTTATGACGATGCTGACCCTAAATATGAAGTTACGACGATTACCCAACATAATTGCAGAAGGCACTTTCACTATTAAACTAAATTTTGTGCTATAACGTCCTTCGTCGTCCTCTAGGACGCAGTTTCCTGTAGGGTCCTGTTCGTGCCAGCATCACAATTTATTCTGTCATCAGCGGTGGCGTGGACGTGGGCGCCGCGCCGACGCCGCAATCTGATCCCGCTTCTGAAACAAATCAAACAAAACTTGAGCACAGATAATAATGCATGTGAAAACTTTTAAGTGCATGAATGACTGTTATGTACAGTTACGAAGTAAAAAAGAGATTATAAACATTTCCATTACGCATTCAATGAGAGGAAATTCATTTCATCCGAATCACCATTATTATCTTACGGCACTGTAATTATCAGTACATTTCATTTTAAAGAAAACGGGATCCGTTTGATTGCATTGCTGATTATTTCATGCAGAAGAACATAAAGCTGGCCATAAAACTAGCTTGGATGTTTGTTGTTTGTTCCTCGATCTTCATAAATACCTAATGGTTAAGAATCTGTGATCGTCTTCTATCACTTGTAAATAAATAAATAGATAATGCATAAATATTTTACACGGCGTCATCTAGTCCCAAGCTAAGCAATTTAATGCTTGTATTATGGTAACTAAATGACTGATATAATACTAAAATTAATTTTCACATGCGGCGTTTTGTATTCGACTAGTTTCAATTTGCAGTAAAATGTTCAAACATACTTGTGTAGCTTGTGTTATATTTATTACATTTACTGTCTCATTAGACATAATATTATGTAGAATCTCATTAAAAAAACAATTTAAACAAAATCTTATCATACAATTTATACTAATATTGTCCTCCATGCCATGCTACGGTTTGTAGAGATTATATTTTGATAAAATATTTACTAAGAGATTTAAATGTTTTGAATGGCAGTGCATATATAAAATAAGAATTCATTTTAGCTAACGATTTTTTAGACCATCCCAAGGCATCCGTCCCTAAAAACTAAATTTTTATATGAATTTTAGTACTTCAAGCTGCCAAATATCTTTGCTTTTTTAAAATCAGGTTCATTTAGCACATTTATTAAACATTAGTGTAGCAATTTATGTGATGTCGAGGCTAAAGAAGAGGCACGTACACAAATTAGCATGTTTAAAGTTCTAAACAGTTTTACATAACCCTGGCTGTATTTGAATACAGGGTCTCTGTCACAGCGTCAGTAACCGTTAAGACAATAGTACGAGTAATAAAGACGCGGATGATATTAATTATTTTGTCATTTGACAGTTTAATTTTACTTGAAGATATTCTGTTTTCCGCTGATGAAGATAATCTGTCTGCTGAATGTCTAAATTAACCCATTTTAATTGAGCATGATCAGTTTTATATCATTACATGTCATTTCATAATTTTTAAACAAATCCGACTGTAAGGACAGTTACAGTAGTAACGATGATACTGATTACGATATACCTAGACATTATTTCAACTTTTGAAGTAAGTATAGGTACCTACATGGTATCTACGAATCTATTAAGAGGGCCATTACGCAAAGGCAACAATTTTTTTAGATTACGCAGATAGCATGCAACGCATGTTTGTAGTTGGATCAATGATAACAGATTTTTTTTTTTGTTTTTTTTTTTCGGACGGATTTTTATGTTAAGGCTTCTGCGCTGTACGAGTTCCCCATACAAACGTAATACCATAACCATTTGAAATTTGAGCATATCTTTAGCATAATAATAATAATAATATAATAATATAGCCATTTATTTCCCATACGTACTTATAAAACAATAAATTGTGTAGATTTAGTTTGACATATTTAAAATGACATCGGTACTATATAACAAAAAACTATTTCATATAAAAATAATTAAATAATTAAATAAATGTCTTTCTTTTAGTATAGTTGTGAATTATTCGTGATTTGTCAACTTTGCATTCAATATAAATTAAAATAATAATAACAATAATTTAATTAAAATTGTAGATTTAAAAATAAATTTGTTCGTGAATTCAATAAATAAATAATAATTTGTATCCTTTCAATTTGCATGCATTAAACTTTATATTTGGGTATGGGACGTCAATTTTAGAACGTAGGCCTCCTCCATCCTGTTCCACTCGTCTCTGTCTTGTGCCAGTCGTGTCCAGGTTGCGCCGGCGACGGATACAATGTCGTCCGCCCATCGGCGGCGTGGACGCCCGGGGAGGCGGCGGTCTTCGCGCGGGTACCAGTGAAGCACTCTTTCGCTCCACCTATCGTCTGTTGTCCTTGCTATATGACCAGCCCATCGCCATTTAAGTCGACATGCCATCTTTGCTGCATCCGTAATTTTTGTTTTTGCGCGTATGTCTCTACCTTTTACCCTGTCTTTTAATTTTAAACCCAGCATGCTTCTTTCCGCAGATCTCTGGAAAACTTGAATCTTTTGGATAAGCTCTCTGGTTAAAGGCCAAGATTGACAGCCGTAGAGAAGGGTAGGTGTCACTATAGAGTCCATTGCCTTTTTCTTAAGATGGATTTTCATTTTGGATTTGAAGATGTGTTTTAGTGACCAGTATGTGCTCCATGCTTTTTTGATTCGTCTTTCTATTTCCTCTATATATTGACCGTTTAAAGTGATTGATTGGCCTAAGTAAATGTACTCGTCTACATAGCTGATGCTTTTACCGTTCATGGGTATTGTTTTATGCTGTCCGTTAGTCATTATACAGGTTTTTTCAGGGTTCATTTCCAGTCCACATTTTCTGCTTTGTACTTCTAAAGTTTGTAACATAATTTCCAGGTCTTTTTGGTTGTCTGTCACTATAACGATGTCGTCGGCAAATCGTAAGTGGTTCAACAGTTCACCGTTTACATTAATACCAAGTAGAGTCCACTGTAGTTTCCTGAAAATGTGTTCGAGTAGGGCGTTAAAAAGGTTAGGTGAGATCGGATCTCCTTGTCTTACACCTCTTTTCAGTTCGAATGTGTCACCTTTCTTTTCGAGTTTGACGACAGCTTTACTTCTTTTGTAGATTTCTTTGAGTATTGCTATGTATTTTTCGTTCACTCCTTGGTTTTTCAGTGCTATCCAAAGCTCTTCGTGAAGAATCGTGTCGAAAGCTTTTGAGTAGTCAACAAACGCAATAAACAGTGTCTTGTTGTATTCTAAGTACTTCTCTATGATTTGTCGCAGAACAAATATATGGTCCAGCGTAGAGTAGTTTCTTCTGAACCCAGCTTGTTCTCTCGGTTGCTGAGACTCTAGCTGAACTTTGATTCTGTTTAAAATAATGTTGGTGAATAGCTTGTATGTTGATTGAAGGAGACTGATTGGTCTGTAGTTATTGATGTTGAGTGGATCTCCTTTTTTATGCAACAATGTTATTAAGGATGTTTCCCATTGTATTGGTATCTGTGTGTGGGTAAAAATTTCGTTAAATAGCTGGGTGATCATTGGAGATATTGGATCTTTTAGTATTTTTAAGATGTCGTTAGTTATGTAATCGCTACCTGGACTCTTCATGGATTTAAGTTTTATTATAGCATGTTCTATTTCTTTGTTCAGCAATACTGGTATTTCTTCTAAGGATACTTCTTCTACGGATAAAACGTTTGGTGTTACTTCGTAAGTTGGTTTTGATTGATCGTGCGTGCTGTAGAGTTCTTTGTAGAAGTCTGTTGCTATTTTTAAAATATTATTTCTGTTAGTAGTAGTAGTTGTGGTCTTACTTTTGAGTGTCTGTATCCAAGGCTTTGTGACATTTATTCGTTTGTTTCCCCTTTTTACGGAACATCGTTTGTCGAGTTCTTCTTCATATATATCCATTTTAAATTTCTCTTTACTTCTTTTTATTTGTGTTTTTATTTTTCTGTAAATTTTTGTCAACCTTTTTCTGTCTTGTAAAGTTCTGTTTTGTTTTTCTTTCAGTCTTGTTCGTTCCTCGATCATTTTCTTAGTTTTTTCAGTTATGATGTATTCTAATTTATTTTTCGTAGTGACTGTAGGTAGTTGCTTTTCGCAGCGTTTTATTCGATCCAATAGTTCGTCATAGGTGTCTTGGATTGTTTTAATTTTATTTGGTTCGGTAGAGTATTCAATAAAATAATTCTTCATTAGGTCCCGTTCTACGGGCAAAAAGCCAGTTTTTTTATTTTGAAATGTGTGCCTTGGTCTGTGGTTTCCTTTCAGCGATATAGTTGCGCGAATCATTCTGTGATCGGTCGGATGGGTAGTACTTATAATCTCTACATTTTGTACTAGCTGTATGTGTGTTTTTCTGGTAATGATGAAATCAATTTCGTTTGTTACTCCACCGCCCGGTGAACGCCAAGTCCATTTAGTTTTAGTATTTTTCTTGAAGAAGGAGTTCATAATATAGAGTTCGTTTTCTAGGCAGAAATTGATTAGAGTTTTACCTCGATCGTTTCTTGTTCCGTATCCCCAGGGTCCTAGAGCTGCCCGGTCATTTGCGGTGGGTTGACCAATCTTTGCATTAAAGTCACCTAGTAGAATTATATCGGAAAATGTGTTCTCAAGTGATGTTCTAAGATCGTCGTAAAATAATTCTATTTCTTCTTTGGATGAGTTTTCTGTGGGTGCGTAGACTTGTATGATACTGAATTTATGAGTATCAAATGAAATATCGAGCCTAGCCACTCTGTCTGATATAGGTTTAAAATCAATTATATGTTGTTTATACTGCTTTTTTATCATAAACCCGACTCCGTTTCTTCCGCTTTTCTTTCCCGTATATAGGTAGATATAGTCCGCGTACTCTATTATGTGGGTCCCTTCTTTTTTGTTTTCAGAAAGGCCAATTATGTCCCATTTTATGTTACGTAGTGCGTGTTCTAACTGTTCTTGTCGGCCAACGCCTACAAGAGACCTGACATTTAATGTGCATATGTAGAATCTCTCAGTAGATGGATTTCTTTTTTCGTTTCTAGTTAGGATGGAGGGTGGTGGTCTACTGCTCCCACAGTGACCAGCTGTATTGGGAGAGCTCGTATTGTATATCTTTAGCATAGTATGCTATTATTCGTATTAGGATAGCATTTATCTAGGTTTCTGCCAGAAGCTTTTTTCAAAATACTTAGCTAAAGTGAAATTAAACCGAATCGCATTTTGCATATTTTTACATCATAGAAGACATGTTTTCTTAATATTTATATAGTACTAAACACTAGGATATTTTAAGTTTCCTTCTGTAAGAAACATAGCTTATATGGTCTAGTAACAGAAAAACAACACTGTGTGAAGAACAAAAACAATTTTCAGTCATCATTTTTGGGACTACGGGAGACAAGCAAATTCCTTGCAAAATAGCCATGCATTTACATTTAATACATTTTTAACCTTTTCTAATAGTGCGTCTGTGTGCGTGTGTCACGCACGCTCACGCACACAGATGCAAAATGACAAGCAGACCAAGATTTTGTCGTGTGTCGATGTTTGAACGCGCGGGGGATTGAATTTTGCCGAGCCACGTCGCCGGACTCTTAAGTGGTCTTCCGGACCTTTATAACTTCACCGGGCTTTGGCGAGTGCAGAAGGCATCTACGCCGTAAAGGCATCTACGCCGTAAGATAACAGTCAGCTGTCGCGTCTCAGACGGGCCTTTTATTGGCACGATGTATCGTTTTCGCTTTGTAGAGTAGGGGGGCAGAGCCACTCAACGTCAAAAGACGGCCACTGTGTTTCAAAAAACACAATCATGGCCTGACTGATTAGAATTTACAGTTTCACACCACTCATTACTGAGATTGCTATCTCGACTAGAGGATGGAATTAATCTTATCCACTCCTACGCTGTCACCAATCGGAAAGAACTTGTTCAATTGCTCAATGACTTGCCTAGTTGGCCGAGTGGGGTTGTACCTCGACTTTCAATCTATTTGAATTTGAAAATGAACTGAGCCAATCTATATTTTTAAATCTCAATATCTGAAGCTGGACTTCCGCAAAGTCAAGAATCAAATAACTAATGGATTTAGTTAATTAATTATGTTATAAACTATAACAGCTTCATGAAACGATGAATTCTGTGTTCATTTAATATGACACACGTGTTGTGCACAACGTGTGTAATATTAAATGCGTTTAGGAATCGTTGTGTTAGCCGAACTAAGAATCTCTGATCTTCAGTGTCATGCTATATCATAAGTCGGCCAGCACGCGAGCTGGTAATGTCGACAGAACTAGTTTAGAGATGGAGATAGCGATTAATTATTTAATTCTCGTCGCGGAGGCGCCTACAGGACGCCTCGGTTATAGGCCTCAATTAGACATTTTTATCCAATCAATAAGCAATTTAAAATCGCATATTCCAGGGTTATAACAAACCAGGATCTATGCGAATCGTTTGAGACTAGTCTTTAGTGTCAGTTTTTTTTTCTGAAGAAAAATTCAGAAATAACTATTCTAGATTAATATATAATATTTCTAGTCTAGTCTTAGAATAGACTTTAAAACTTAGAATAGACTTGAGAAGACTTGAAGTAAAATTTAAATTTATTAATTTGTTCACACAGGCTATTAAGCAGGCCACATTGTAGCATGCGGGCTTTAGTTTGAGTAGCCTTGCTTTAACGTTTCGTGTAGTAAAGCATCCTATCCATATCTAGGTTTGGCATTTACATAGGTACAGTACTTTTCATCTTATAGGGCTCTAAGATGGAGTACCTAACACACTCGTCGTCCTAGGTACTCCATTTTAGTAAGACAAGTCAATTTATTGAGGAGGACATCTTCGAATATAGGTGCACAGATACAAATAAGGACTGTATTATACCTATTATGGAACTTGATGTTCGCTATAGCGGCACTTTGATTTTCTAAGAAAACATCACTTTATCAAGAAAGGATAAAAAAATTCCGTTATAGTTTCAGACTAGCCCAGTTATTCATAAAAAAATATCAAAATAGCAAGGCTTTTTAAAATGTATTTTTTTGTATATTCGTAAAAAAAATATATAGTCCATGATTGTGGAAGACTAATCAATCTCGAAGTAGATTAATTTACTTTAGTGACCTTTGCTGTATAAAGTTTTAAGCATTAACATTAAAGATTTAAGCATCTTTATATTCTACTATTATGTGCGAAAGTTTGTGAGGATGGATGGATGGATGTTTTTTACTCTATTACACGAAAACTACTGAACGGATTTCGCTGAAACTGGAATATAGTTTACATAGTTTATGGTTTTAGGCTACTCTTTATCCGGGCAAGTACCACGCGCGTGAAGCCGCGGGTGGACTGGACACTAATAATTAAGTATATAATTAGCTTTTCTGGCAGCGACCTTGCTTTATAATACGCGATTTAAGCGTCTATAAATGTTTTATAAAGCGTCAATCGTCAACCAAGGCGTTAATATTAAGAGGTTGGCCTTGACTCCGATTGCGGCAGAACTACTGTATTTCAAACTGTTACTTATCTGTGGTTTAGTGATAGATGACCGCAAGACAATAAAAGAGCTGAGATCCAACTTGGATTAGACGAAAACGAAGTTTCGTGTCATTTTTCGGGTTCAGCTTTTGCTGGTGAACTGTTACGAATTCAGTGTCCACTAACAAAAGCTGAACCGTTTGAAAAAAGTAGGAAACACTGTAGTATAGTTTCCTACTTTTGTCGACGTTGGCAAAGCGGAAATTGAAATGCCTTGGTTTGTTAGATCTAGCGATTGGTGCCTTTCATGTTACTCCAAATGTAAATCTTGTGAACCAGTTGTATGTGCAGCTAGCTTTTGTGTTGCGGAACTGACGTCATTGTTTGATTGGAATACCTAAGGTACCAAGCTTAGTTATGTTAATGTACAATATTTTTTTTTAATTCATAAAATTGTAAATTAGATAATCCGCTGCTTGTATTTGTCAAATCTACTAAACTTGTTCGTCACTAACGGTAAAAAAATGACACTTCTAAACTTTAAATCGACGTAAATAATACTGTCTTTACCTATGAAATTTGTATAAAATGTAATATATTTTATATCGTTCTCTCTCACTACTCACCTTATTATATCGTTTGAAAAGTCTTGCATTAAAATTTCACAAAATAGTGCGTTCCATTGCTATAACTTAGGTTTATCCATTTATTTAGTACAGATAACAACAAAACATGAATACAAATTAATATTAATTGTTTTTTTGCATACTTTGTTTTTTGTTTTTTGATCCCCGCTGCAGGACAAATGTTTGCATGTTCTGTAGATATTTGTTTCGGGTCTGGTTGTTTTTCTAGGAATAATTATGTATTTACAAAAAAAAATTATCTATGTAGTAGGTATATCAGTCATCTGGTTACCATAACACAAGCATTAAATTGTTTAGCTTGGGACTAGATGACGCTGTGTAAAATGTCCAGGCATATATATTTTATTTATTTATTTGAAAATAAGGGCCAACTTTTTAATCGTTTAAGTACCTACGTAATTTATTTGAACAAATTGGACTCAGTATAAAAATTATATATATTTTATACTACTGCCATATTATAAAATGATTGCTGAGATTTTTGCCATATGATTAGATTTTTTTGTAGGTAGTAGTAGTTGTAGTAGTAGGTACTACTGTGTAGTTCCGAATGTATAAAGTTTTGTCAACTACAAACTTTGTTTCTGACTGTACGCCGCGGTAAGCCTAGACTTTACTTTGTTGTATAACACAATACCTCGTAAGTCTTACTGCCACCCTAGAATAGCCTTTACTAAACCACTCACGGTAGGGAGTTGACTACTGATAAAACAGTCAATATTGAATTGTAATTTTCTTAAGAGATAACTGTTTTTTTTTAAGAAAGGTATTCATATTCTTAACCTGAACGTAAAACATTGTAATTGGGCTCTAAAAATACATACAATTTTTTTTATTATTTTTACCTTGTACCTACCTGTACAGCACAGATTTAAGTTTTCGAAAAACAAAGTCAAGCAGAATAAAAAAAAAAAAAAAATTATTGAAAATAATCAAAATACTTTCAAATTCAAATTCAAATTCAAATTTATTTATTGCGTATTATGTGTTAGTAAGAGATGGTTAGTGATACAGTTCAGTACATCCATAATCAGCGTCTTGCGCATGCAACATTCATAAACACAATTTATCAAGCAGGTATTCAATCATTAAATTAATTCAAAATGCATTTTATAGGTAATTAAGGAAGAAAATAATAACAATAATAATAATAATGAAATGTCAAATTATGAGTACCTAATATAAAATAAGAAATGTAGATTACGAAGTCAATGTAAGTACCTATTATAAATTTTTATCACATAAATATTCATTTGTTGTATAATATGCCTTATCTATCAACAGCTTCTTAAGTTTCCCTTTAAACAAATGTAGGCTAGGTGCGTCTAATATTGACTGAGGAAGGTGATTATATAGACGTGGAGCCATACAGATGACACTCTTATTAAGCAAAGCGGTTTTGTTTCGTGGAAAACAAATTTTATTATGGTGTCGCTTACTATTTCGTTTTATAAAAAGGTCCATATTAGTTCGTACAAATGTCGCAATCTCATATATGTACAGCGAGGGTAATGTGAGTATTTTCAGTTTAATGAAATATGGCTTACAGCTGTCTAATTTCTGAAGCTTCATTATAGCTCGGATGCACTTCTTTTGACCAATAAATACTTTGTTTTTTAAGGTGGAGTTCCCCCAAAAGATAACCCCATACCTTAAAACAGATTCTGCGTAACCATGATGCTTTCCCTAATGCTTTTACTTGAAGTGTGTTTTTTTTTAATAACTTTGTTTTTGATTGTCAAAACGAGGAAAAAATACGAGAACATTAAGTACACCCCTATGCATTCCCATTTCTATTCAGTTTGCAAATACAGTAAAGTAAACTGGTAACCGCGTACGCCCATCGAGTGTGGTCAGAGCGATTTGTATGGTAAGATGTGTGGGAAACTAAATAACTACCGAGATTCCAAGGAAGTGTTATATTGACAGGGAATTTACAATGTTGAACCACTTGCCGTTATCCTAACTAATATTATGAACTAGCCATTATTAATAATCATCTTTATAAACGATAACAAATCAGTGACAGAGTTCCCATAGAGAAAGCAATATACCTGCTAGGATTAGGTATCTACTATAATGATGTCCATGCAAAGTTGCCCTTAAGCTCTATGTACTTGTGGTTCTTGTTGCAAAATTGGTGTTTTTAAGACCTAGAATGTAACCAACTTGAAGCAATAAATATAATAAATCAAATTAAACGAATGTTTTCATCCTATATATGCATCTAGTCATATTTGAAGCGTTAACAATTCAAAAGGCATTGCAGAATGATCACACGCGCGTCGACGTAATATTCACGACAGCGGCGACCTTCGCCGGCGAAAGTGTTTTACTTACAGATTATTATAATGCCTTCTCAACCTACTTGGACTTGGCCCGTGCTTAGGTTTTCAAATCAAAGAGCACGCTTATTAAGACAGATTAAAAGGTCAGTCTAGCATAGAAGCTTTTCTATTCAAACTCGTAATAAATTATTGATGATATTTTGTCAAAAATATAGGTAATAATAATAATTATAATCTTTATTTCAGGCAACTTAAGATAAATAATAAACTAAGATAATGAATTCATCGTGAATTCATCATCTAATTATAACTTTAATTAATTATCTAATCTAATTAAAGTATTTAATTATCTATCATTAAAATAATCATGATTTCACTTTCAATTGATAAAAATCTTAAGTGTTACCTATCATTAAACAAGGATTAGATCGAAATAGATTCTAAATTTAAATTGATAGTAAACTGTGGATGATTTTTCGCAATTATATTTTTAATATACCTACCTAGTTAAGTTAATCTATACACAGCTCTGTGTGTTTTCAATAATAATCAATTTTATTTAAATATTTAAACACATTTTTATACTTCGTCTCAGTACCTAGTATCACAGAATAAATAACAGTTCAGGATCACGAAAGATCCACAGCAAACCACTTTTGAATACGAATTAAAATTGAAAGGGTACAGACCATTGGTATGACTGGCCCTTTGTTCGTAGACCTGCACTACGAGCGTCACCAAGCATATTAATTTCTATTCAATTATCGGAACAGTCGTTTAGCAAGGATGTATTCACCACGGCGGCGTTTCCGCTCAGGCTATCTAAAATTTGCATTACGATCGGAGCTTTACAATAAGATGGAGATTATTTCTAAGAGCCGTTTAGTGCTAATAAGGTGATAATAATTGCGAGTGAGGCCACGACTGGGCTGATTCTCACCAGGTGTTAGTAGCACCATATTGGCACATAATAACGCAGGTAATTCACGTAAACACATCGATGATTTGGGTACGGTCGATTTATATACAATTTTTCCTAATACTCTCATATTCAAATTCCGGGATGGTTCTGCTGGGGAGCATAACACGTCAATGTTTCGATTCAATAGTTTAATCTTCATCTGAGATGGAGTCACGGCTTTCGGTTACTCCAATCCAATCTGTCATGTCTCATAATTTTCAGGTTATCATTGCATTGTCTTTGACGGCCAGCTTGGATCAGATGGTTGATGAAGGTAATTAATAAAGGTTAGTTTCCCTATCTTCAACCAGATATTTTAAAACGTTATTTAGCTATTTAATATACTTAAGTTGCTAATATAAATTAGGTTTTTGTTGCGTAAAAAATAAAAAGACTGAAAAGAGTGGAAAGACTTGCACACAAAAAGCTCGATTCCTTGTCTCCAAAGATGTGCAGTTTTTACATTGAAAATGTTGTCCTATAAATCATAATCGAGCCGTAAAAGTTCATAAAAGATCCGCTCAAGTGATGAGGAAACACGATGTATTTCTAAAGCAACCCAGTATGTGGAAAGTAAGAATTGCGAATGAATACGTAATGTGGGTAAACGACACATAATAACGGTAATATGCTAACATCTCAGAAAAATGTGTAAATTAAAAAACACTGAAATATTTTAAGTCCTGTTTTCTAAAGAGACGACGACCGTCATTTTTGGCTTATGATTGGCCATTATTTCATTATGATTTACTTCACCTCCATAAATATTATCTTTATGCGTATGTCGTGTTAAGATTAAAGTATAGGTACCTTTCCTACATAATTTATGCATGCGGTATAAATTGAGAGTTAAAAAATCAAAACTGGAACTGTTTATTTATTTTAAGAAGCTCGCTACAAACTTTATCTTACGGTGGTCGGTTTTTAAGAAGTTGATAAAAATAACGATGTTTTCATCTTCTGATCAGGTACTAAGTAGGTACTTGAATAACATCCGAAATTCCTCAATTTAGTAAAATAAAACATACAGCTACCTATATAATTCATTGTGCCGAGAATTTTCGTTTCTATTACCTATAAAATACTTACTAAATTTCCGCATACTGCCAACGTAATAATAATAATACAAATTAATGTAAGTAAGTTTGCTAATGCAAGTGGAATTTTTTTTTTAGCAAATAACTTAACTAAACCAATTTAACAGCACTAAAAATGTTGCCGTCCCTTTCATAACGATCGAAATAAAAAGGATGGCATCAAATTTAGATCTGTAAAATTAGTTTAGTTTAGATTTTGCGACATCTGAATTGACACCATTGTATTACAAAATTGTTTACATTTAAAAGCAACGCGGGCGAGCTGGCGAAATGAACACCTAATAAACATAATAGCTATTTTTAAGGTAACATAAACAACGTTTATTTAGAATGTGCTGACGCAATGCAGACTTACATATCTTATTTACTTCTGGATCAAAATGTTGTACCAACATAACAGTTTAACATTGTAGCGTTCTTATATTTAGTGAAATAAGGTTCCAGTCACCATTACTGCGTACATGCCTCAACATTTTATCAAGCATTATTGCGTGAATCACACTCATGAATGTACGTCGGGCTAGTTCTATTAGAAGTTCTTTAGGCACTATAAATAGTTAAAGAAGATCAAAGTACCTATCTAATCAAAATAGGAGTTAAGTACAAAATTTTCCGTAATTTTTAGCTAAGCACAAAACACAAATAGCTAATTAAATAAGAAAAAACCTTAGCTTAGTCATCTGCCATCCATTAAATTGTTCCAAAATTAACTTTTTGTTGTTCTTACTATTTGGTCGATGATCTGACTAATCTCAGTTTTTGGTAGTTGAAAATTTGGGTTTTTATTTAGCCGATGTTACAAAAGACAAATGCCTGTTTTTATGTGGTCATACAAATATTATGAAGGAGCATTTATTTCATAGATGCTGTCGACCGTTTGCTGACGGCCGCTTCAACCAAGGTGAACGATTTGCGCAAATACGGTTTCATCATTCGATGCAGATGAGCTACAAACCTTGGATTGGAGAAACAAGACCATTTCTTAATCTTACTGGTCTAGAATGTGGCCTAGCATCCATTAAAGATGAGTGGTATTTTTATGGCTGTTTAAATCGTGAGCAATACTTTGTCAATTGAAATAGTTAGGTATTTGGATAATTCTTATCGTTATGAATGGATTTACTAGAACTGTACTATGCACTTGCAGAAAATGGTAAAAATAATGCTATATCTTACACCTAACATGTAAATATGTAGCAGCTTAGATTTGTTAATAAATGTATAAATGAAAAATCTTACTAAAAGTTAACAGCTCCGAATCATTTATAAGATATACCTACCTAAGTGTAGTAGTAATTGACCTTAATTTTTTTCTAATCACGCAGTAATGGCGAAATGTAGCAATTCATTTGTGTTTGACCGAGTGCGGTTGATAACGAGTCCTGCCTACTCATTAACAGGAAGCTACGCATGCTGACTGCATACCAAATAACACAGCATTCATTTAAATATCAATGGCAGGCATTCAGAGCTATTGTGAGTTAAATAGCACCCATAAATAGAAAATGCAAAAGAAATCAATTGATTCTTGTGTTACAAGGCACGCTCGGACGACCTGAGTTGACCTGAAGTTTTTGCAACTTCTAAACTTTGTTCACTAGGTCACTGCTTTCAGTCAGGTCAAAGACCCTTAGAACTAACGAATTATGATAGAATAATAAATATTATTTCAAGGGTTTTCTTTTATTTTCGTCCTTCTTTTGTAAGGTAAACAACGCGATGATGCCAATGCCGTTTATGTATCTAAATACATATTTGATACTTAGGTAGGTACCGTCCCAAACACTTAAAAAGGTCTAAAAACTACTATAAAATCTAAGATATTGCCTTCCGACCCTGAGGGATAGAGTCGTGATGTTGTTTAGTTTATTTTTCAAAGTAAATTATGATAATTCATCGTAATTGCATAGATAAATAACAAAATGCAAGTGTAAGTCATAAAATGCCGCTAATTGAGGCAACACGGCAAAATAAGGGCTTTACACGAATCTGTGACATGTATGAAAACTATATTTTAGCTCTACCTAAGCCTTGGTTCCGTAAATAAATGGACCAAATGAAAAGCGGCCGTTACAATATGTCTATTCCTCCTTGGAATTTGTAAATCAAAGAACATTTTTATATTTTATATCTATCTATCTATCATTTTCTTTGGCTTTTCATTGATTTATTATATATTTTTGTTTATAAACTACACTATCTCAATATATTTATTGGCAGCCTAGATTTTTATTTATATTTTATTATATTTACAAAGTCATAACAGGCATTGAATATCGTGGAACTTTTCGTATATCGAGAGAACTTTGAAAAATATTGTATTCTATTGATTTCCTATTTTTATTTTATATCGATTTTTACAGATCACGAACAACAATGCTTTCTATGGTTTTGTAGAAAAACTTCATTATTACCAAAGAAACATCGCTATAAAAACAGTTGGTGTTGGTCCGTTAACGGGAAAAAATATATTACACGGTTCTTGGAAACCTAACCTTAAATCAAGGTCTCTCATGCATGGTCTAGTCTATCTACTACCCAATCAGTGTAATCGCCGGTTATTAGGGAAAAATATAGGGAAGTTTTTATAGTAATGAGGCACTAAACGAAAATATGGCGGTCTTCATGTGAAGCAAGGAAGATAATGGTTTTCAAATAGTAGTGTTGTGGGATGTGAATCCATAGAAATACAGACATTTGCGGTGCCTTGAGTGTCGTAAGTTTTCTGTAAATGTCTCTTAATTCCAAAGTATTTTTAAATAAACGTTTCTGTCAGTTTTTTTATTATATAATCTATCTATAGGTACTAATATTATAAAAAGGTAAAGTTGGTTTGTTTGTATGTTTGGGGTAATCTCCAAACCTACCCATCCGATTTCAAAAGTTCTTTCACCGATGTGTAACATGGACTTTCCGAATGAACATAGGCTATATTTTATCAAGGAAGGAACCATGCGAGCGAAGCCGCGGGCTAGTAAGCTAGTCATATATCATTTTGTTTATTTTTGTAAGAGTTTGATTACTTTTAAGCTTAGGAGCGAGCTTTTTATAAAATAATATGTCACATAAGTTAAACAACAAAATAAGCTAAAAGGACTTAATTAAACTGAACATCTGCATCCGTACGACATTATTAAGTTTTTGAATTGCATCTTATGTGGCCTTAAGTCGATCTTCTTTTTGAATACCTTGACAATGCAGGGTGAGGTTCGTTTGTTTGCGTTTTGTATCACGCAATATCCGCACCATTCACTTTGGTTTTTCTTTTGTTTTTTTTTTTATCTTATCTTAACTTGTTATTCGAGCAATTCTTGTGTACCTATAATATATTATCTGAATCTCGGAAACGGCTCCTACTATTTTTAAGAAATTTAGTATGTAGAGGTTTCGGGGGCGATAAATCGATGAGCTATGATTCATTTTTAGATAATGCCGTTTTATCCGTGTTTTCAGCCAATAAAAAATAAATAACGGTTATCCAGCAGTTGTCGCCCTGCCAGGATACAGCGATGAACTAAGTTAGGCTTAATGCTTGTTATGGTTTTGGTAACCAGATGACTGATATCTTTCATATATTATATAAATAGAAAACACCCAGACCTGGAACAAATATCTGCAGAACATGCAAACATTGTCCCTTGCTTCTAGCTAGCTCTTGCGTCTCAGGATATAGAACCTTTAAGTAAGATTATTATGCTTAAAGGTTGCACGTTGTATCTACATTGCCTTTTTATTTAGGTAATAGTGTTTTTGTACCAAGGTGCCATAACCGCGAAAGTCGTGAAGCACCTTGTCATTTAATTTGCGAAAGTGCACAAAATTTATAAAACTAATTTCGTACAAATTGCTGTCTACCACAAACGCGATAGACATCGTTGTTTCTCACGTTTGCACCTTGCGTTTGACAACTCCACAGCCTTTTTTTATTCGAACTGTCAGTGAACTCAAGCAAATAAAAAGTGAGGATATCAGATTAGGGGTTCTTCAGCACGTTTTACGCTCGTTTCGGCAAGAGTAAAGTTAAAAACGATCGTGCACTACATTAACCATTAGTTAATTTCGTCATTAATTGTTGCCGTTTTGTTTTATCTCGCTCACGCTGGACTAAAGTAATCCCCTAAAATGCCATTGCACATTTTTATCTATAAAGTAATGTTACCATATTAAGGGTCGTTACTTGTGATGCAAAAATACAATGTAGGTATTTTTTGTTTTTTTTTACGTTTAATTTGCAACACCGGTGCGGCCACGTAGGTCTGAGCATTATGTGCGTCGTGGACACTGAACGCTATAGAGTTTATACCGATCAAAGTGGTACCATCCGAGAATACTTTAATAGAAGCTCTTTGAAATCATCATAAGTCGATTCGCTTAAAAATAATCCCAATCTTTCCATTTACATCCTCCCAACTACCTAGTTCCTACACTAAACCAAACCATCTCTGAATAACTAAACAGTTTACGCCTTTCTTGGTTAAAACTTAAATCTTTCGGTGTCTGTGGTTTGTTAAGTAAACCACAAGGTTCACTTAACTAACTTAAATTATGCGGGAAAATCTGTTAAGGTCGAGGTTGAGTGATCGCTATCGTCCATCGCTTTGTGGTGAAACTATTTTCTCAAAAACAAAGTATCTTTAGAACAAAAATTCATGGTCTCGAAATGTTCAAACCCAAATTTTTCAAAAACTGGTTGAGAAAATTAGGGGTCTATATAAAAATAAGCTTATTTAGACACCCTTTCGAAATAAAAATATAGTACAGCTATGTTATCAATGCTTTGAAAGCACCAGAGTGGTCAAGAAGATTGATTGGCACCGGTTGACTTTCCCTCAGATCTTTAGGCATTTAAAAGCTTTTAACATTAGTTACTATCCTCAATGTACTTATAGTACGATGACACGTCTATTTATTTAAGTGTCAGGTACCTACTGGACCCAAAGACCACGGCAAATATTGACCTGACAAGTACACTCGTAGTTTCAATTGAACCAATGACCTGGGTCACTAGAGGTCATCAATGTACCTAGTTAACTTTATTAAGGAGGCATCAAAATATTCGTTCTTTTTATTTAATACAGTATCAAAAGAATTTAATACTAACATTATATAAAAGTCAATAGATTTCTTAGCTAACTACACCAAACACAAAAGCTTCATTATCATGAAAAACTTAAAAAAATAAATAGTAGTAACTACTATAGTATGTATACCAGACTGATTATTTTTCTTAATTGCATATTAGGTTAGTCATAAGTATGAAAGACTGAAAATACTAAAAAAAATAAATACTTAGCATCTGAATGTTTCTAAAGCTCCATAGATCCGATTATCAATATAAGTGATGATTTTAGCTCTCCCGTCAGGATATAGCTCATTTGAATTTCAAATGTTGGTACTAAAACCGTTCAAATTCAAATACTTGATTATACTTTTCCGACATTGTAGGCTTAAGCGCAGTGGGAAGCATTTGCAATAACACCTTAATGATTTTCTATTCAGAAAACTTGACATAAATTATAGATAATGAAACATGGGTAATGAACACTTGGCATAAAAGAGCAGGTATTTATATGCAGTGAAAGGCTGATATCTTTTTCATGGCAAGATTCTGCGACATAGGCTTCTCTAAGCACTCTCTAAGCCTAATGGCGTCGATTAACTTCAACAATTCGTTTTATATTGTTTAGTGACTCTGGTGTACGAACTAATTTACAAAATAGGTTAGCTGAGCACACTAAGAGCCTATGCACACCACGTTTTGCGGCGCGTTTGTATCGATAGAAACGCGATACGAACGCGTGGCGAACGCAAGCTAGTCGGTAAGCTGTTAGAGCCAATTTGTATTGATACAAACGCGCAGTGACTGCGTGTGGTGTGCATAGGCTCTTAGGTACTGTGTTACTTACAGATTTTACTTAAAATAATAGATATGATAATAAAATGTTAGCTAATCTCATACATTAACACTTGCCGTGTCATCGCATCATTAAAATAATTGCAAGTCGCACGATACGGATCCAGTTATTTCGTTCTGTTGCAGCTGATGTTACGAAAATGAAGCAGGTCATTGCACCTACTGTACTTGTGAAGAAATTGATTATCTTACGATTTAAATGTCTTATGCTGGCTTGAAATTATAATGATTACTAATTAAAGCATTCACCTGCGGCTTTTTGCTCGCATGGCACTAATCTGGATAAAACGCAGCCCTTTTATTTCAGCAGTTTTTTTCCAGGTCATAAACTGTACATTCCAAGTTTCAGCAAAATCTCATTAAAATATTATGTGGATCTTCGGAGAGTTATGAACAGAAATGTACCTCGAGAGTGTAGGAAAATTCTCTTCTTACAAAATTGAAGTCGGTTTAATAACAAATTGGTCACGTCTGATACATATTAAATTTACAAAATACAATAAGCATTTAGAAGTAACCTTGTTCATTGGCATAATGAATGCAATCTGTTTAAAATGTCATAAGGCATAATCTGATGGTGGCATGTCAATTGCCCCATCTCTACGGTCATACTCACAAGCATTGTCGTAATGATGTTACTCGGGTAATGTAATTCAATTGTTGTTTGTTTTGTAATGCGCGTGTTAGATGGTCTTTATTTTATGATTATATTGTATTTTCCTATTCAACAAATGAATTATCACCGTGCAGTTAATATATTTTGCCCCCCTAGCCAATCTTCTTACAATCTCTTTCGCTATAGAAACAGAAAAAGATGTATAGGAATTGGCATTCGATAACGATAATTCATTAAATTTACATGACGCTAGATTCTATTGCATACAATTAAATTGACTGTCATAATGATTTGCATGGTCTAAACAACAATTGCTTAGTGAACGTCAATTAGGTACGTGTAATGTAAATGGTACTTAAGTCGCGTGATCCCCTGTCCAGAAAGGATAAGCGGGAATAGAAAAATAATCGATATGTACCAAGCTTTTGTAATTTGCTACATACCCTTGTAAGAATTTCCTATGGAGGTCATTGAAACATTCCGTGGCTGAGAATCGAACTTACAAATCAGATGCAGCACTATACACGCCCACAGCGTCACCGATGTCGTATGTTATTAACTTTTTAGCAAATTATAAACAAGTTTAGTGACAATCCATTGTTTTTTTTATTATATATTTTAAGATGGCGCATCTGAAAAAACTAGTCGTCTGCATATTTCTTATTTTTATTTACACTCGTTGCTAACAAAGACGACACTCGTGTCGTGTGGCGAGGACTTAAAGTAAGAAGTTATTGAGTTACAGCGATTAATTCATCTTAAGAAGCTTCAACAGACATTATTGTTCTATAATTTCACGCCTCTAACCCGTCTCGGGTCTAAGGTCTCGGGTCTAAGCTGACTCAGCTTCAAGGAGTATTATTTCGCAAACTGTTTTTTACTTTTTTGACGATGCATCCTCAGTGCTGTCATACTGTACAGTCTCGTAAAAATATTGCAAACCACCGCTGAGATAATCACATTAAAATATGCAAGTATTACACGTGGTTGCGCGGTTCGCAAATAATCGTGTTGTGAATCACAGCTTGGTGTACAATGGATAATAAAAAACGTCATGAGCAAACGTTGTTTAGATTGATAAAGTTAAATAATGGTGCAGCATCGAAATTGTACCTGAATGAAAATGAAATAATTATAATAAATACATTTTATAATTACGAGTATATAGGAATACTCCCAAGGTGTGGTAGACATGTTCTTTCGGCTATTTTTCGCATTTTTAGATCCTGTGAAGATGTCTAAGGGGGTAGTCAGAGGTATGTCCAGATATTTATTTGGTACACGTCCACATTTTGCAGAAGTTAACATTCTATACGCGACAGGTTGCAAGCCAATCGACGCTAAATGAAAAAAAATGTTTAAGGACAATGTTAGTTTTAAATAATAGTGGTGATCACTTATATAAAGTCTGAGCTGTCCGTAACAAAATAATTGACGAATAACTGAACCATGCACACAAAAAGCGGAAAGTTTCGAATAACACTTCGCACTTGGCACTTCAATACCGTACTCGGTAGGTTTTTTCCGAGCCGTTGCTTTTAATGAGATATTTATTCCTGCCCAGTGTTTTGGGATCTTGTCAGACAGCCTTATTTCCTTGACTTAATCGCTCAAATGACTCACTATGGGTTTCGAAGGTCGACGGCCTTCGTCCGTTTTGAAGCGAAGCCGCAACAAATTGAGCTTCTTAAAGGAAGTTCGAAGAACCACAATAAGTAAAAAATACGCTGACCATCAGTGATAATAACAAAAATGCGGTTACGGAATTTATAATCATAAGGCGAAATGGTCGAAAGGGATAGCCTTTCGATGCGAAAACGTGTGTTCCTGGCAAAGACGATTAATATCTAGAAGACAGACAAAGGCCATACACAAAATCGTAACCCTAAAAAATAGCCTGAAAACTCTAAAACATCAATTTTATCCAAGAAATTTCAATTACTTTCTAGTTAAAAATGTTTAAATATTGAATATTGTTGCTACCTACTACTAAGTATTGAAATTTCTTGGATAAAATTGATGTTTTAAAGTTTTCAGGCTATCTGGTACTGCGGGATCGGGTTACGATTTTGTGTATGGCTTTGTCTTCTAGATATTAATCGTCTTTGGTTCCTGGCATAGACATTGATGTTTCGTTTCGGACAGTTTATATGCGCATTAACACTTATACGATGAAGGAAACATAGGGCGGTTTAACAGTAATATTTTAACTGATCTATATCAGTGCCAGGTCTGCATTAATATATTAAAATAACCCTGAGCTCTGAGCTAGAGCCAGGTATCAATAGGACACATAAATGCGGCAATTACTGCAATTTAAATGCGACAGACATACTAATGCACTCAAGGACAATAATATTATGAAAGCATTCTCGTAATCATTATCCGTTAGGACATTCAACTCGGTGTACCATTCCGAATAAAATATTAATATACCGATTTGTAACTACATCTTCTTCAATCTTACTTAACCCATTCACGGCCCGACTTCCGCGGTCGTCTCCGAAGGAAAGGCCGACCGAAAGGTTATGGGCAGTGATCGCGTTAAATACTTAGATATCTCAGAGGAAAACAATAATTATCCTGCTTGGTTTCGAAATTAGAAACAATAGGCAGTAGATAGACGGAATGTTATACTATTGCCCACGTTAACGTTAGGTTGCACGTACCTACCTAAAGGCAGTAACCACTACGAGCAAAACTAGGTACTTACTTACAAATTTAGTTGAAATTTTAGGGCTAAGACTAAACCTTTCACTATCTCTTTCTAAAGAACTGAGAGTGACAAGAACAAAATATTAGCGTAAATAGTTTGAGGTTGTGATGTTAATGTTTTCCTTGTAATATTTCCTTCTACTAACGACAATTTGCGGTTTAGTAGTCGGATCATTGCATTGACGTTTAAAATGCAGAGTTTGAATATTTAATTTAACTGACCTTTGTCTTAAAGACCAACAACATCTGTGTTAAGACCGTATTTATTCCATTTTCGGAAAGTACGGTTCCTGCTACTTTGCCATTCAGCGACAGAAATTCATGAACAGTGTGAGTTTTTCTCAAGATAAACAATATTTATAACTCTTAAATTGATAAATAAATAAATTACAATAGACTGATAAATGAAATCTGAGAATCAGGACGCTGTGTGTGAATAAATATATTTTTTTGCAGTAGTTCGTTATCTAAATAAAGACTTATTATTGTAGTTTAAGAAATACTAATATTAATCCATGTACACAACCTGTTTTCTATCAGGCTATAAAATTGGACAAAGATGCGCTAGGTTCACGAGTAGGCAACACAGTGTATCAATGTCAATAGGCATTTATTCAATAAGACCGCGAGTAGCATTGGTTAGTGAATCTACGTTTTCTGATGGGTTTGGATTCTATATGCCCGCGGCTTCGCTTGCCTGGAACTAACCTGAATCAAAAGTAGCTTATTTGTTATTCCAGGTCATAAGCTATGTAAATTCCAAGTTTCAGCCTAAGTTTTTTGTGAAAGAATAACCAACATACATCCATACAAAGGTAGGATAGACTCTATAATACCTACAGACGACTATGTTATTTAGAAATGTATCATTTAATGTTTTTATATAGTAGTCATCATCATCATCATCTTCTATAACCAAACGTTAACTTTACAATAGTTAGTGCTCATGACTTTATAATAGTGTCATCTGCCAATCTATTGATAACACAAAAAAGAATTTTCTTAATCGGTTCGCTGTTGACAAAAGAATCGATAAAAAAAAATAAAATAAAAATAGCTACAGTGGACCATAGAAGATCCTCCTATTTTAAAGTCGGCTAAAATACAACGGGTAGAACATTGTCTTCGACACGTCTTTATCTATTACGAATGCATTAGCCTGCCCGTTTCCATCTCGTAAAGATTAGTTGTAGACCCCTAAAAGCAAGGAGATTGGGCTTTTTACAGATAAACTACATCTAAAGGTGAGTCATTTAAGCTACGTTTAAACTGGGCTGTAAGAAATCAGTGAAACCAATGCACAAGAAGAACGACGCAGCTACTTTATTTTAAAGGGAGTCATTGACGCGGCGAAACCCTCATTAAAAACTCGATTTACATGTTGCTGGCGTCGGTTTTGTCGTAGCTTTAAACACGTTACAAGCTTGCAGGATAATGAGGGTATGAGATAACTCAAATGGGACCATTGACTTGAACCTGCAGTTTGTGTGAGTAACCATCTGACTTGTGACGTCAGAACAGGAACATTTAAACCAGACTGTTGCTTTTCGTATGTTACATGAAACATCGTGTTTTTTAACCGATTTCACAAAAGGAGGAGGTTCTATGTTTACTTTTGTATGGTTTTTATGTACCTATGAGCACCAATAGTGGACCGATTTTGTAATAATTTTGTTTGAAAGAGTTTACTTCCGAGGTTAAAACATTTTAAGAATCTACGAAATCTCTCTTCGGAAGTCTGTTAAATATTTTTTTAATTTTTGCCACTGGTTTTAAATGAAGTGCGTTATGTCAGAAATAAAAACATCATCAGTCTCAGCTTTCAAAAGCTTTAAAAAACGCGTCGGTTACAATATTATGTCAATGTAATTCAATATTTTGATCTAAAAGAGTTACGAAACGAGACTGGTAGTAGAAACTTGCTCAAATTATTAAAAACTGTCTAATTTCAGGTGTTTTCAAACTAGTAAAATATACATTTATATTGCTGCACTCGATCAAAAATCAGTAATACAAAATCGTTTGGCCCAAAAACTTGTAAGCACTTGGCACCATTCCAATAATACCTACCTGCGCATCCTCACGATCGACTCTGGCATTTCGCACTGAGGAAACTGCAAATACAGACAAGCTTAGCTTTTGCAAGATTTAGATGCTGATTTGGTTCAGCACGCTGCCCACTAAAGCACCCACGCCTACTTTACGTATATTTTAGTACAGCTGGTATAACTTCCAATAGCTCCTACATGTTTAAGGAGCCATTCATTCCGAAGCTTCTAGCTCTAGCTCCGCTAGGATCGAGTCCTGGACGTGCATCAATTTTGTGTTTGGAAAAATTATATGCGCATTGTCACAAGCTCTAAACGAAAAAGGAAAATATCGTGTGGAAGCTAATAGTTAGCTTTATAGCAGCGTCAATGGGGTTGCAACCTGCCATAATATATTAATGATATTTTGCAGCAAATGAGTTAATTTACCAGATAGGTATTTAAATATGCCTCTGACCAGCACTTATACATCTTCAAATGATTTAATACCTAAAGTTCTAAGAGAATGTGCGCCTTATCGATACAGGCGAGATCAATTTTATATTTTTTTCATTATTTAAGATCATTGATTTTCAAAATATCGTATGCTATAATACAAATTTCTAATAGCATACTTTAGAAAGCCTTACAGTCTAGGAGTCAGATCTTCTTTAAAGAAACACTGTTTATTGGATAGTTGACTTCAGTGTCAAATGGTTTTGCCCGCTATAGAAATAACATTACATGAGATATTTTGAAATTCCTTTATCTAGCTCTTCACAACTTCAAAGTGCGTTTACGCTTTCTACTCCATTCATTTTCTATGACATTTCAACGTTACGACCACATTCATTTTATGACTACGGAATGTCAGATTTTGCCCTAAATTTAGCGACTGTAACACTTAGCGTTGCTTAGATATTTATTGCTATAGGTATTTACCAATGTATTTAAATGTAAAAAATGCATAAAGCGTAAAATAACCAAGCTGACCAAACTGACTAGCAACGGCAACATCGTTCTTTGATACGTCATGTGTTGGTTTCTGAAGTAGTGGACTTGAGTAACCATTTATGTTTTGATATAAGTTAAACTACGTGACTATCACGATTCTGAATCACAACCATCATTGTCTATGAAAGAGCAAATCTTTTATTTCTATCTTCATCTATTACTAGATTCACAGTGTGATAAACAATCGATTAATTGATTAATAAATAGATTATATTTTTTAACAAGATAGTGTTAATTGATTTTTCAAGGGATCTAAGAAAGTGTATACATAATAGTGACAAACAGTATTGGAACTCAAGATTCAAGTATTTCCTCACTTAGATATAAGGAAATCTTGTCGTTAAGATGAGTTTCTGAAGTCATCTGTCGAAGGAAATTCCTTATTAGACGATAAGGTCAAAGCAAGGCACTTGCATAACGCAGTCGTAGATAAAATATCTCAGTTACGTTGGTTCTGATTGCACATCACTTCTTATTTTGAATACTAGCTTTGTCAATGCGGTTTTAACCGCCATTTTATTGCAAAGAAATAAGCCTACAATCTTTCACAAGGCATTAGCTTGGAAGTTACATAGATTAGTACCATCAAACAAACAAACAAACTTTTCCGCTTTTCTCAAAAGTATAGATATATACAGAGTGAGTTTTTTTATAAGGGCTACTGAGGCGAAGTCTGATATTGGGAGAGTTATCGAAAAGCTATGGTCAGGTGCTTACTAAAGCATGTTTGTTTTATGAACTTACAAGCCTGATATAAGAGTCCTGAATAACTGTGACCGTTAAAGTTATTTAAAAAAAATTTACCATTTCATCCGTACAAGTACAAATACTTAACAGTTTCTAAGACATAACTATATGAATAGTAAAAGTAGGTAGGTACTTTTAAAAATAGTGCAACGGAATCTATTGAATCGTAGCCAAGAAATGTAGAGTAGGGTGGATGTGGGCTGATTGAATAGTTAGACGTACAGTTGCTGGTACTTGTTGTGGCACACGCAAAAGAGAATTATCTGATACACTTCTATTTCGTCACGGGACAATTTTTTGTACGTTCTGCAGATTGTTCCTGGTCTGAGTGTTTTTCTATCTATAATGTGTGTGTATTTATAAAAAAAAATATCTAAGTAGGTATTATATCAGTAATTTGGTTACCATACCACAAGTTGCTTAGCATGGGACTAGGTGACGCCGTGTAAAATGTCTAAGGATTATATTTATTATTTACTTTTCCATTTACCAGTCTTGAGAAATATAATTGTCAAAATACAATAGGTACCAAAATAGTAAAAGTGGGATGATCTTGGTACGACATCTTCATTGCAAATAAAACACGTAATGTAGTGATTACCCAATGTAATTTAATATAGAAATTTTCTTAAGCCCATAAATATAACATCTGTACCGTGGGTAGCAGAAATTACTATATTATTGATACGAATGCCTTTCAGATTATTATGAGAGAACATGGAAGATGCAAAAGAAAACATAAATCAAGACATGCTACAGTAACACCCGAGTATTGTATATGTGGGTAACTGCCGGACCTATTGTCATTTTCTGTTCTGTTATAATATTGCAAGTAGATCTTACTTACTGTTTTGATAACATTCATGTTCTTACATTTCCTTATATACATAGACCCATACATAGCAGATATTATCCTATTTACAGTGCTACAGATCACAAGAGACTACTCTACTGATTTACTTAACAGCAAAGTTAAGCTTACAAAAAGCAGATACCTTAACCTTAATTTTGAGTAAGAGATAAAATGGGAGTAAGATCATATATGGTTTTAGGCTCCCATTATCTTGGAATCCTGTGATTAGTAGATGCAATGCACGTCGTAATATGACTTCTCGGTGTGAAGATACTGTTAGTGTGGTATGTTGCGGTGTAAATGCAGCCGATCCGAATTCTGAAGATCTGCGAGGGTAGTTTTTACCAGTGATACAAAACTACCCACCCGCTACACAACGAAACTCAAATTGAAGCATACTCCAGTCCACCCGCGACCATGGCTATTGCAACATAGCCGAAACGTCGGGAAGAAATAAGGTAAATAACGCGATAAAACCCCGTGTACATGTATTTATAAAGATCATACTGTTCGCAAATGTGACGAAACAGGAAAACCCATCAACAAATCCAGGCGGAAACGTACATAATGATTGGAATTCTTGTGACTCACCAGAAATCATGCGGCTCATCTTATTATATCTTCGGACGGTATAATTTACGGTTATGTTTAAACAAACGCCATAATGTTTTTGCAATAACGATGCTATCTCATTCGTTTATTTCAGCCGCACTCAGAGGCATTTTATGTTCATTAAAACGTTACTGAGCATATTATTATATTTTTATACAATTTTTTAATAAGAAACGATTTAATGAATATTAAATGTCTGTGAGTGCGACAGTAAGAACAAACAAAAAAAGACGGTTTTAACATCATAACCTCTTTTGGCGATTACAATTGTGCCGAATATGTATTTGATTTAAATTTTGACTATCCCCTTAGACATCGTCATTTATAAAACAACTTCGTTCGTTCGTTCGTATGAGCAAGTCTGCGTCATGGCTTAACGACTTTAAAAGCCGGGACCGACAATTTATCGTGCTCTCCGGAGCACGGAAGCGCTCAGATGAAAATGTCACTTGCCACTATAAAACAACTGAAGCTACACTCAATGTCAGTAACGTTTTTTACAATGACACACCACCGTTTAACAAAAATTTTCCTGGTATATCTGCTTTCAAATCACGTGAATTTCAATACCAAACGCCTATAGGAAAATAAATAAAGGAGTAAACCGGCCTACAAGGCTTATCTGGGCTTGTATGTGCATTCTTTTGTTGGAAATAAAATATCATCACGACTGTACCCCGGGTGTGGTAGACAATTCTTTCGAATCTTTAAGCATTTTAGATCCCTTAATAATGAAAAAATGTAATTCGTTTCCTAACGAAGTTTTTCTTCACCGTTTAGAACTCGTGCTAATGCGCATATACATTTTTCGTAACGAAAAACCCATTGATAGTAAAACTTAAGTTTTATTAACCTCTTTTTCCTTCACCCTTATCTCCTAACTTCAATTGGAATGTAGCTTTACACACGTCTAGCTCTCTCTTTGTCTTTATGTTTGAGAGTCGAAGTTATAATACAAAAGTTTGAGATTAAACTCGTTGTAGACAAGTTCTTACTAGATTAATTAAAGTTTCTGATACAAAAGACATCAACGCGCTACAAAGTAGGTACGTATGTGTGCACAAGAAAGCTCTTAATGTTCTACGTTTCTATTATTTTACGCGATTTTATCTAAAAGAACATTATAGGTATTATACTAATTAACACTAATGGACAAGGTAGACAGACGTTGTTCTGCCACAGTGCTAAATAAATATGATGTAAAATTAAGAAGAGCAGACTCTATCGCTTAGATTCAGTCTAGGCCATAGGACCTGCTTAAAAGACTCCTTATGTGCAAACAATGTTTTATTATTGTTATCTCTATTTCAATACATGCATGAAAATGGGTTTCTAAAATATACAAAAACCCGATGAAAAAACTATGGATTAACAAAAGATTAGATACCCAAATCCATATCGCTATCTTTTATTCAAACATTGTCATTTATCTCTGTGTTATAAGCCAGTTATGTGTCTGCCTATAATTGGCTAATGTAAAATTGTAAGTCTTAAAGCTTACAATTATTTCAAATGTTTAATACTATAAATAAATAAGCAGTCAACTTTTATTGCACAATGCGTGACTCATAAAGTTTTTCATTCACCCTTTGGTATTCCCACGACTTCACAAGAGACGGGATCAATTTCAGTTTTACTATAAAATAATTAACCGTATAGTTAAGGATTAGCTATTAAACTCTCTATCTACGTAAAATAATGAAATAAAATTGATTATTAATTTATATTGTTAATTGAAAACTAAATTGTTTTCACATTCGCGTAAATACTATAAGGTTCTGAAGTTGTAAATGTTATTTTATTATGTTTATATTTTTCCATTAATTGTTTTTGCTTGCATGACGATCATTAAAGGGATAATTTTAAGTGCTGAGAAGAATGGAAACGGATGTAGCTATAAAACAAATAAAGGTGAATGGACTATGTGAAAGATATGATTAAGAGAGTAGCGAATGTTCGAAGGAACTATAAAATGAAAATGAAAGGAATCAATCAAGTGAAAGAAAAAGAATAGTCATGCGACAAATGCTTTGTGCCCTGTCTTACGTCTTTTCTGTGTATCCAGCGCGTAAGGAGTACTTTTGACTTCAGGATATCATAAGATCTCAAAACAAAAGATTTAATTTGCGTCTACCCTGCACACTACAGCAGGAGATACTCGTAGAAGATTTTAAAAACCTAATTATTATGCATATTACATGACAAAGATAAATAATGATTTCTAACTGCTTGTAATTTACACACATCCTGTCAGTCATTCTATTTTTAAATTAATTGCTTATCACTGTAATTTTGGGAGATTCTAGGTTTTTATTCAAATCGTGTAATAAAATAATGCTGAGTTGGTATAAGTATATTATAGAAGCTTCTACCTTGCCTGTTCTTACTTCTACGTCATTTGTCTAACCGATTTCTTTGCACTCACTATGATTTTTGTCTTGCTAACAATGTCGAAAAAATTACAATTAAATGTCAAACAATCACAAGATTTAAGTACCAGTAGGCATAAAAGAAAGAAACCTGAATTAGTGTGGGTATATAGGTAGGAGAAAAAACTAAGTATTTATAGATCTAATTATTTTCATCATTTACTGTTGGTGACGTGAATATCGCTTGTATTTTCGTGAGAATATTTTTCATCGCTTTGCGCGCTTTTGTTCTGTGATTGACAGATTCAAAATCGTGTGCAAAACACGTGCCCATAGATCAATTAATTGAGACAGAATGACTGCCAACTTGGTCAGTGGGCATTATAGAGGTATGCGTCAATAGAGTGTTAAAAGCACCGGTACTGAAAGCGCTGTTAGAAGGATGTACAAGGAGGACGTCTATATTAAGTTGTAGATTCGATCATGGTCAAGCTATGGCGCCTCTCACGTACTGTAGGAATGCACCGTAGCCGGTATATACCGTTGTACTTATGTAGTTTCTTGGACATCTGTTGACGTAATATAAAGTGGTTTATCATTAGGTTCTCATCCTCAGACATCACATTTTATTAACACACTTATTACATACACCTAATAAACTCATCGATACAAGCTGGCACCCTGATAGTTTAAAAAAGAAAAGAAAAAGTTTCAGCCGTCATTTATTTCCGAAAGAACAAAAGCCATTATCCGACTCTAGCCTGAAGTTTTGAATAGTTTAGAAGTCTAGATCCGTATTTTATGTCAATAAGTTTTTCAGTTTTTGTAAGTTTAAACTGAGAAGGTTGAATACGAAGATTACTATACATATAATTCGTTCGGCCATGATCAAAAAACTATAACTATTCTACCACTTCAAGAACAAACTTTTTACACTATTCGGCGTTTTAAGCGACCGTCATGACGGTCTCCGTTTTTTCAAAACATTAGGACTTGGATAAATACGTTGATTTATCGGAATCCAACTGCTGATGCCGTAATACGAGAAAAGCAGTTGGAAAAGTAGTGGCTAAATGAGCTAACAGGAGTTATAACTTGGGCTGCTTTGTCCCAGGATATTTATTTTAAGCTTTATGTTCGAACTCAAAAAAACAGCATTATCAGTAAGAAAAGTGTATAAGTTTAGATGCAGGAACTTAGGAAGTGATAACCGAAACTACTCATTGAATTTAAAAATTATTTTACTACAAGCTGACCCGACGCACTTCGTACCATCACAGTTTTTTTAATGCATCAACCATCTACGAACTATTAGAAACAAAAATAAAAAATATATATCCAAGTCGGTCCATTCTCGAGCTATTGACTGACAACGAAATAAGATTCATTTTATATTATACCCATGAACGAATTAGATTATACCTATCTATAGATTTGATAGGAACGTTATCCTATAAAAATATATACTATAATAATATCTAGTAGGTATCTATTAACCCGATCTTTTAAGATGAGCATCAAACGGTACGAAGAGGCAATATTCCTGCAAAATAGAATGCAACTCTCTAAAACTATATGCCAACGTCTGGCTCGACACCCAGACACCCTTACGATATGAGACTAAACGGAACCCTCGTTTAGGGGTTAAACAGACCCAAAGGGTTAACAGACGAACGGAAGGAAGCAAAATGTCTTCCTATGGCCCGAGCATTAAATTACTCTTGACGCATTCATGAAATGAGTTATTAGGACGACCTCTGTGGTGTAGTGACGCGTGAAGGCCTGAGACGCAAGAGGTTGAGGGTTCGATCCCCGCCGCGTGACAAATATTCGTATGGTCAGATATTTGTTCCGGATCTGCGTGTTTTTTTTATCTATAATGTGTACCTATGTATTTAAACAAAAAGTATAAGTAGTATATGAGTCATTTGGTAACCAAAACATAACCATTAAGTTGACGCTGTATAAAGTGTCCAAGGATATTTTATTTACTTATGATTAAAAATGTGTTATGAAACATGTTATGCTCACTTGCAAAGTAAAAAGAAAGACATACTCGTAAGTCTATGCATCAAACGATTATTCAAACCTATATGGAAATGTTTACGCAGACATGTAAACACTTCACATAAAGCTACGACATACCGAGCTTAGCACAGATCTTGAAGTTAAAACCTTGGAGATTTTAACGATCTCTTAACAGCTGCTTTTAAATATAACTCTATGTAGATTATAACATCGTCTTAAGCGCCTGGTTTAAGAGCTAGGTCGCAAATATGTAGATTGTATTTTAAATGCATCTACATAAAGCAATAAGTAAAGAATAAAATCAATCACTTAACAGTTATTATCCTACACTAGCTTCCGCTGTAGTTTAAATAGTGAATGTCAACAACATTTTTAATTTTTAATGCTATTCGAGGCTACGATCTAAATCAATCCACAAAATGTACTAGTAACATACCAATTTACAGATTTATTACACAAAAAATACAGTACTTTACTTATGTATTAGTTAATAAGTTTGTCTGAGCAAGTGGCTAACCCTGGAAACTGAATTTTAAGGCCACCTAAATGCCTCCATCATGGCTGAACGTCTTTAAAAGTTGGAACCGACAATTTAACATGCTCAGAAGCATGGAAGCGTATAATGATGCCACGCATCATTATCATTAGTCCAATAACAAAAGGAAGTTCCATTCAGTCGAGACCTCAGTCGATATGTCTAATGCCTTAAACGTTGCGAACTTACGTAGAGGGAGTAAGTAATTTAGTAGGAGTGTCCTCTTGCGTCAACAGGGTGTAACATGAACCTTGCCATGTACCCGGCTCGTGTTACAGCAATATGAACCTTCGCTCATTGTTATAAGGATGTTCCATCAGCTTCCTGGCACTGGCTGGTCAGGGATCTGTTTGTGAGGTAACTTAAGTTGTTCATGGTTGGAAAATTTTTTCCTTGCGTGAGTATTGTGGTTACTTCGTTATCACGTTCGTCACTCGTCGTTAAGTTTTGTTTAAGGTCTTCATATGCCTAAGTAATTGCATACCACAAATTGAAAATCTATAAATCGGGCATTAATCATTTATTCATTTTGGTTTTAATAGCGTTTGCGGTTCATTGAACGTTCACATCGGAATAAGCGCATAACGCAGATGTATAGAGCGTATAAAACCAAGATAAAACGCTTATGTGAAACCATCCTCAAAATCAAAACATTACGTAAAAGCACTTGCTACGAGTGATGTCGTAAATATGAATTAGAGGCTGTTTATAATTTTATTGTGATACTCGGTCACATTAGCACCAATTGAAGGTCTTATTATCACTACTACCATAAGATATTTTATCTATATTTATGACGAATCGGCTCGTAGCTCTAATAAAACAGCATTGATACATTAGAACTACGAGTAACACACGAATGTGACTCAAGGTTGTTTGCTTCATTTTTACTAGATAGAACTTTAAAATAATGCCACCTGCATTCAATTTAAAAGAAATAGCCTATAACCTTCCTCTAGAAATGAGTTATCAAATACAGAAATTATTTTTCTAATCCGACTAGTAGTTTCAGAGATTAGCACTTTCAAATAACTTTTCCACTTTAGATTTGTATAGAAGTATAGATCAAAAAGCAAATAAGAAAGTAGTGGCAATTCGGAGTGTCGCAAAAGCTAAACTAAACTAACTAAAATTAATGCCATCCTTTTTATTCCCATCGCTATGAAAGGGACGGCAACATTTTTTACTTAGGAGAGTTCAACAGGAGTTCAACTTTGAAAAAAATATTTCGCTAAAGGCAGGTTTCGAAAGGCATTAAAAACTTCAAACTAGTAATATATTTTATGGCTGACTGTACATTTAATAACAATTCACTTCCATGGGTAAGTCCCGGTACAAAAGACAGTCGACATACCGCATGTATCTATTACCTGCTCCATTCATTGATTAATTGTCGTCAGTAAGGTGAGAACCGTCGGCATTGGAATGTTAAGATCCCTCGCACACTGCAAACTTTTTTTTCTATAGACAGTTTGGAGGGTTGGTCTGCTATGATCAGTTTTTTAAATTCCATTACTAGGCGTAGTTTAAACAAAAAAATGTAGGTACTATATATTCTCCTAAAGTGATTTTGACATTCTTTTTCAAAACAATACACCTAATTTGAGTTCTAAAGAGAAAAAAAAAGTGTTTCTATCGATTTTAATGAAACTTACATTGTTACAGATCGTGACATTGAGTAATATGGCTATGCTTAGCCCACTTTTAGTACGAAGGTTATCGAGCAAATAGTAAGCAAGGAAGGCAGTGGATCCCAGTTTTAGATATTCAAAGATTACAAGGTAACTAACGAGGTAAGGTACTTTCTAGCTTTCGAATCCATTTCCTCATGGTTCGGGTCATTCTGCAGATTAAGTTCTCATGAACCACGATTAGAGATTGGCTACTATGTTGCGCGGTTGCAAAGGTTCAACATGCAAAAAACAATACATTCCAAGACTTAGGTACTGAATGCAGTGAGACGTAGGGAACTAGGCCTTATAACCGGCCAAATAGTCCGGCTAAACAGTAAACAGTTATTTAGATGGACTATGCTGCTGCTTTGAATCGTCTTTTATCCGAACGGGAGTGTTATGTGTTTTCCTAATACTTTGTCCAAAACTCAATCTCCCAAGATGAGTAAATAAGTAATCCATAATCCAGTAAATAAGTCTATAAGACATTTTTAATAATAAATTAAGACTTACATTTTTAACTAGTTATATTTTTTATAAACAAAGTATGAACAATACACATTGTAATGTGTAGACTCACTTTTAACTATCTGACGATTTTGGATAGGTACCTGATGATTACATATTCGTAAAGGTATCTTGATTTTTCGAGCTGATAACACGCCTTTCAAATAACGTTCACTCCAGATGACGCCGTTTATTATAGCAACGACTTATGAGCTCCTATACGGCAATAAATAGTCCGGCCAATTTGTAATCTGCAGTGACAGCACTAGACGCATGTGAAACGTGTGCGACTGGGCTCTAAAATAAGTTATGGCTAATTCCCTTCAGTCTCTGGAATGCAGTTGCGCCCGTGTTCAGTTATCTAAACACAGGCGCAGGCTCAATGAGTGGTGAGTACTTACTGCATCCGTAGTGTAGCCATAGATGACTATTTGCTTACATCATTATCATCATCATCATCAGCCACTTTTAACCCACTGCTGGCCATAGGCCTTCGTGAATGCCATTCGCCTCGATCCTGCGCTAGCTTTAGCCACATTGTTGTTGTTTGTTGATTTAAAATTGTTGTCTAACGAAACTTTAGGCCGAATACGGACTAAATCAATGGTGATCACAATGACTGTAATGTCATCCAAATCTCGAGGTAAATAGATCAGCGATAGATATTTAAATCAGTTGATTGCGTTGTGAATAAGCTTTTTGCTTATTCAAGACCATGTTAGTTTTTTTTTCTTTTGAATGTTTTAGTTTTTGTAATTATTTTTTAAACTAGTTCTTTTTTAATTCGGTGGCATTATTTTCTGGATACATATTTTAATAAATATTTTGCATCTGCGGCAAGCTACTTTTCTCAATAATACTCTCTTATTTTATTAGGCCTATATCGTCCCACAACTGGGCAAAGATCTTCCCATATCTCTCCAACCGCCATCTCTGTACTTCGAGACTTCCCACCAATTTTTCTATAGGTACTCGTATTATAAATATTTAGGATGTTTTTTACTCTCTAAAAATAACAATTTATCCACATGTACAACTATATAAGTACCTACACCTAACGGTTTAAGATAATTTTAATCATGATTTTGTAACTGGACAAGAGTCGTCTATAAATATTGCGATTGTCATGAGGATATTAGTAAGAATGGAGATAGATAAACGGTTGCATTGACCTTTGACCTCGGCGCCTCAGTTCATTGTGTTTTGCGGAATCCAATTATCAGAGAATCATTAAAATACCTGCAAACTATGTAACTATAGAATATAATAAGTTAATAAAATGCTAACCGTGAATAATGACATAACACAAGAAGAAACCCAGCAGTAGTTGATGATGATGATGGTAAGAAAATATTTTTTTTAATAAAAGATGCAAGATTCTTTTCAAAAGAGCTAGATCGAATCTAGTCTGTTAAAAGCATCAAGTTCAATTTAAATTAGTCCTGAAATCCAGACCTTCAAACCCTGGTGCTCTATCATCATAAAAAAATAAAGAAATAAAATCTATTGAGATATTACTGGAGCATTTCATCAAACAGAAAATAGTAACATCAAAACTAAAATATTGTAGAAGTAAGCAAAGTAAACCTATATTATTAGAAAAGTAAAGGCGGTTTAGAGATTTTAATTCCTATTGTATAGGTACCTAAACACCCTACTAGTATATTTATAATTTAACTGCTAATCACAGTAAATATTTACGACTAACTTTAAGCTATGACTTTAAGATTTATTTTCCAATAAATCTTAACATAGAACATAATTTTCTAAATCATAATGAAGGCTGCTTTAATTAGATGCTTGCAAGCTTGATCGTAAACGTCAGTGGCCATTGAAGCTGCCATTGAAGTTTTGAAGTGAGTTTTTAATAGAAGTGCATTTTAAGTCTGTCTGGGCTATTGTGCACCCTCCGTGCCGCTCTATTGATTTAGTCCAGAGGGACGTGATTGGACCGTGACACTACATCACTTATTCAGGACCATATAACCGAGGACATTGTTAAAAAAGTTTGCCTTTTTTTTGTTAAACTTTAACCTTTATTGCGGAAATTGCACGCCTTTCTGGCGTGCAATGCTTCAATATCGCGTAAAAAGCTGTACATTTATTCATTTACAGAAATAAATACATTACGTATTCAAATCATCTGGTTTCAATCAGTCATCTGGTTACCTTAACACAAGCATTAAGTTGCTTAGTTTGAGACAAGATGACGCCGTGTAAAATGTCCAAGGATATTTATTTATTTATTATAAAAAAGTTTTTTAAGCGTTCATGTTTACCTACCTACATAATATAAATAAACCTTGATGTTTAAATTTTGTTCAGAAACTTAAGAAAATATTTAAGAACAGCAGTTGAGACATTTTATTGATCGTTACAAACCATCTAAAGATAATGAACTGCTAGTATGAGGCGTCAAGTATAGCTTAAATTAACATAATATCAAAGAGACTTGATGTCATGACTTTCAAGCCTTTCAAAATGTCTTTTAAAATAACTCGCAATTGATTTTCTATTTTTAAAAAGGAATTACTTACAATAACATGTCGATTATGAACAATAGAAGGATAACGAGCAAAGAGAAACGTCGGCAAAACATATTACGGTCACACCTACTTAAGTATTTCTTGTGCTTAGGTACTAATAAGTTAAAATTATTCTTTGTAAATATTGGTACATCATCTTTTCGCATATAAAAAAAAAAGCTTTATGTTTGTTACCTTTTACTATTTATTTATCTTGCTTTGTGGCGTATAGGTACCTACCTACATTGCAAAACTACAACATTTTCTGTATCTAAATATAGGTCTCATTGACAATTTCGCAAGGGAACTTGATATGATGATACGAGCAGACAGGCGCATTTATTTAACTACTTATCAACATTTTTATTATCATTTTTAAGTGTTATTTTACACGATGCAAGATTCTTGCCTGTTGCATACAATTAATTTCACTATCATAATGACTTGCATGGTCTAAATAACAGTTACTTACAATTATTGAACGTCAATTAGGCGCGCGCAGTTATTGCATTCAATTATTGCTCTGGTAGGTATGTATAAGAAAATGGTATCATGTAAATGGTACTTTACTTAGATTATTAAAACTGTATTCGATACTTTTGAGAATCAAAACACGACTGGCAGGATATGACCGACAAGATTTTTTGATGTAGTAACTATTTATTAATCTGTGGGTAAGGTCAGCTCCCCTTCCTGTAGTTATCAATGACAATAATGGCAGTGTTAGCGTACCTAAGTACATCTACTGAAATAATAATAAATACCTAAAATGATTTTTTTTCAAGGTTTTTATGTAAGTACCTACATAAGTATACTTATGTATTTAATAAAACTTTATCGATCCACTGTCCACTGCTACAAAATTAAAGAATACCAATTTGTGGGTTATGGTAAAATAGGTAAGCCATATTTCTGACACATTCGGGTAAAAGGTACAGGTACCTATAAATATTGATTACACACTTCCTATTCCCAAAAACTGACTGAAAGATGTATCAGATTATGCTTCTCAAAAATGAATTCTTAAAAAAAATCAAGGTCAATAAGACAAAAGGTTCAAAGGTAATTTTTGTCTTTGGTATCGATAAAGGTAGGTACCTAGGTAGGTACTTAGTCCACAGAACACTATTATTCCTACATAGTAATTTCTACCTCTTTATCACAAAGAGAGTGATCCTTTGAAGTTCAATATGTTTTTAAAATAAATCCTAAGCATCGAAATTTTATCCTTGTAAGGTTCACCGTGTTCGTACATTTTATAATTTATGTAAGTAGGTACTTACCTAGACTGTATGATTTGATACATTTCTATCAAACTTTACAGCTTATTATATTGGTTAGGTAGGTAGGTATTGTAAACTGATACCAATGTTAGTTCACACTTAATAATTATGTAGTCGTATTCATTGATGCTTGTACACAGATACATTTCGCGATACAAACCCGATGCCTGACCAGTGGAACAAAACATAGGATCACATTACTGGGTAACTTATCGAAATCAAAAATGTGGTTTCGCTTTCGCTGCAGCTAGAACGTCGTCGTGAACTTGTGAAACGTAATAACACACTAAAGCTTTCGAGAACTTTTTGTTTTTGCAATTGTGCATGTTATGTCAACTGTTTTGGTGCAATATGTCAACTAGCCTTAGAAAGGATATTTATTAGCTATCGTAGGGATGAAGTTCAAATGATCACATACATGAGAATCCTGGGAACTTTAGAGCCGTTTAAAAAGATAAATAATAAACTTACCGGAGTGCTATGTTTATTTTTCCACCAACAAACGTGCGAAGCTTGCATTTGCGTACCAAGGCACGCAATTCCGTTAAGCTAGGTATGCAAGTATGCTCCAGGGGTATTGTATTGTATTATCACTGGTTATTGTCGGAATGTTGATAATGCGCGGAGAGTGAGCACAGGCATCTCGTGGAAGGCACGCGGCCGACTGCCGTGCGTGTTGTCCACTCCCGCCCCCCGGCCGCTGACGCCGCGCCACCGTCTGGCCTCAGGTTGCTAGAGAGACCGTGAAAGAAGGGCCCACAACCCGGTTTTTTGTGCCACAATGCCTCATACAAACTGACAAATCACGGTCCCTATAAACAAATAGTTGTTACTTACCCCAATTGAACAGACAGTTGACCAATTAGATGGCTTAGTATTTGCCTGCCCTTAAGTTGCCACTGAAACCGTGAAAGAAGAGAAATACTCGATTTTTTTGTTCCACATTGCCTCACACAAAACCGACAAAAAACAGTCCCTGAAGTATGTTTTACAAGCGTAACCAAAATTGAACAAACAGCGATCAATGTGACCCCAACTTAACAATGAGAATGTGAAAAAGGGTCTCACTCAACCCAGGTTTTTGTCAATCAAATCAGTCTTTTTTGTCATCAAATCAATAATTAATCTCGTAGCCCGGCCACGTGCAAGATGTGCATGTGCGGTACGGGCACTGAATATTAGTTAACGCGCTCAGTGCCACCATCCGTGGTGCACTCTTATGAAGGGACCGTATCACCGCTTGCAAGCAGCACTCGTGTTAATTTGTATTTTAAAAGAAATTGCACCCTTTTAGCTTGTAAGAGTTCCTTGTCTCTCTGTCATAGCAAAAGCTGATGATATATATATAAACTATAAAATAAATAAATTATATTTCCAAGTTTCTATGATCGATAAGTTAGTGGCTTGATATCTAAGGCGAAAGCTCTGATTTATTAATTCCCTTTTCATACCGATAGTCTAGCTAGAGTCTGGACAGGAAAATTAATTTGAGGGTTTTAATTACATAATTACTTATTTAAGTAGTTTATTATACTTAATTTATTTTATAAATTATTTCTGGTTAGCAGAAGACTGGCTCAAATGATTTAGGTGTAAGTACTTACATAGTTTTCGTCTCTTAAAGATTCCTAAGTTCCTATTGAGATCGAATACCTACTGGTGCAATAAGATTACGAAATATACATATATAATCATAAGAAGATTTATAATAGGTATAATTAAGATTCAAGCAAATTACAAATACTAAGTAGGTAAATTAACATGACTAGGTACTTATCTAAGTTTGAAACCGTGAGTGTTATCGAAAAGCCACAGTAGTCCCACCCTGTAGGTATTTATTAATTATCACTAAGTAGGTACCTACCTAAAATAATGACTTCACTTATCTGTGATTCGATCAATATTCGTAGAAAACATTGTGCAATTTTACCAAAAACGATAACGATAAGTGTTACAAATATATCGACGAAATTTTTGTTATCTCTGTATTAGGTTTTCGTTGTTTTTGATTATTTTGATTGAGAAGATAAGATTAATGTGTTATTGCAGCTAGCAAGCTACACACATGCAATTATAAGTGTTAACTTATTCTTTCTTTATTCTTTATTCTTTATTGTACACAAGAAAAATACAATTAAAATAAAACGAAATTAAAAGGCATGTACAAAGGCGAGCTTAACCCTAACTAGAGTTTTCTTCCAGCAAACCTTTGAGGATAGGGAAAGCTGATACAAGTTGTGGGTAACGTGTACGTAAAACCAAAAACAAAATAAAGCATTGTACAAAAATAAAACATTGTAATAATAATAAAACATACACATCATACATTATACATCATCTCCAATACTTCGATCCACACATGCACGTGAAGTAGGTACCTACCTATCTATCAACTGCAAGCGGTGCTGCATCATTCAGAGGGCACCATCGAGTGTGACAGTGGATTTGTTAACAGTTTAGCCAAATCAATCCATATTAAGACCATAATTTCCTTACTTGTCTTCCGTGGTCAGATTATGTTAACAAGTGAAGGGCTTCCGTGACTGAGACTTAAAAATTAATAAATTAATATTATATTATATAATACTTACATAAATAAATGAATAAATACTTTATGTAGGTACCTACTTTATGTGGCGTAGATCCATCGGGTCGGGTCGACTTCCGGGAGCTGTTGATGTTACAGTGTTGTTGAGAATGGCTAGTTCAATCTATGAACGCCATAGCCCAGGGAATGGACATCAGGGTGCGTAGCATGAGCTAATAAAAATAATATTATTACTTTGATGTTATTGAACACGTTCACTGCGTAGCAAGATTTATGCTCACTCATTCACTGTTCACTCATTTATCACCGTAAGATGCATAGAGAAAGCAAAGTACCTACCTATGGGATGCTCCTCAGTAGACAGTAACTAACAAAAATCAAAAAAGAATATTATGTAAGTACTTACCTACCTATGTACAAAATTTTGTGAAAAAATGAAGAGTAGGTACTTAACCTATGTTTTGTGCTTTAACTTAATCTGTGTTAAGTAACGCTATCAGTAACATTACTTTAAGTTCATGCTACGACTGCATGAAAAGAGAAGTAGGTACACATCATAGAAGATGATATTGTTAAAAAACAATAGCTAGTCCAATGGTGTTAGGTACGTGGTTTAGTGTGGTTCAGTGTGTTTCAGTGACTGCAGCATAGAAGACTTAGAATAAGGCATACCGATTTACATATTTTACAGATTAGATATAGGTAATTGCCTGGCTGAAATACGCACGAGTAAGAAAAATACCTAATTCGGAACAGAGTAACAAAGTATTGGAACTTTCAGTCTGTTGTTCATGATGATGGTGAGAGAAGCTGTAATAAAGCGATATTACGCTTTGCATGGAGTAACACAGCGGCTCTTTTGCGACTTCAGGAAGTCACGTTATGTAATGGAATACGTATTGCACAATTTCCTGATCAAGGAGTGTGTGCTGGACCAGATGTCATTTGAAACATACCTAGATAATTATAATAGTACCTAGGTATGTTTGTATTTGTGTGTTCATACAAGCTAGTGGCTAATCCTCCTGTCGCCTGAATATCTCCATCATGGCTTAATAATGATAGTTAAGTTCTGAGAGATAGAGTCGTATCATGATTCATGAGATTTACGTAGACAAAGCATGTCGGGTTAAAGCATGTCCCTTTTGGTTACTTATAACAAAGTCAATGCTGTCATAATGTGTCGGTGTGTCCGGTTAATATTGATAAATATAGACCAAAATCTATCTATTTTACACATTGGAGGTGGACCAGACCAGCGATACGAATTGTAGGTATACATTACCTAGGTAAAGTATGTACGCAATGGACAATAATATTCATAATATTTCATACATTGCCTGGACTCCCGGCAGCGGCGCCTCAGGTATCATTATACATTGCCTAGGTATTGTATAGAATACCTGGATTATACAGATTGCTAGTAAGATGTCATAGACATGCATACTAAAGTAAAAACGTTATCTATAAAAAAGGTTTAGGTATATTCATTGACAAAAGTAAGAAAGCTTTCCATTGTGATAGGTTTACCGGTCATCGTCCGTAAGTGATTAAAGGCAGCAGACCAGCGAACATTAATAGTTGTCAGGATAACAATCAATAACAAGATTAATCAACCATGTTATGTTGGAAAATTACACTCGCAAGGTTTGCTAAAATTATACGTTTTTGACTTAAGAGCGGTCAACCCGGCTCACTTTTCATACAAACGCTCGTACGTGATTATGCCGTTGTAACAGATCTTTCTTTTAAACTTTTGGACTAATAGGTATCTTGTGCACTATATCTAGGTTTCTATCGAAACTAAAAATCAAAATTTTGAGAAACTAATTCAGTATAAGCTTCCAAAAACCTGCTTTTAGCATAAATTTTACCTGAACTTTGGCCGTTCATAATGTACTCATAAATTGTAAAAGTAAAAAAAATATTGTCATAGAAACCTTGCAAATCTTATGGAGATTCTAAATGACTAATATTTATTTTACAAACTTGTAAGGCTTACTGAAAAACACGTATTTCCTGGAACACTTTTTATGAAATTTCCGCACACTATTTTTCGAGTGAGCGAGTGAGCGGCGAAAGTACCTACTGAATGCCGAGCGCTGAGGCGCTATCTCTCTTTTTTCGCTTTGCTTCTTTTTCTAGCATTGCGCTGGATGAAACAACAAGCTTTTCAGCTATGCCCGCGTCGATGATAGACGCACCGGGAAGGGCCACCTTAAGAGATATAATAATCGATATTTTATTGATTTGGAAAATATTATTGAACCAGGGAGCTATAATTGACATTTCGACAGGTCAGTGTGCCTATTGCACTACACGGCCTGTCAATTATACCTACTGAACTTTGCATGCGCACTGAGAAATGTCATATTGTCAATTATTAACATCATAAAACTACTAACTACCTAGTTACGTCAGTTTTATCGGTTCATACCAAGGTCCAGAGATGTAATCGATATTAGCTTTAACTAAGCACATTGCAATATTGTTAGCATCGTGGGCCGGCAGTGAATCAGGCGTGCGCAAGACCGGAAAAATGGCATAAAAAAGGAAAGGCCAATATCCAGCAGGCTGATATTGAGGCACAAAAAAATAATTTAAGTACCTACCTAATAAATCTTTAGAAACAGAGATAATAATGTATTGTCTCTAACGTTGAAAATAGTAGATAAATGCTATAACTTAGATCGGCAAATTATCTTTAGTTGTTTTTTACAACAAAATTACCAATGAAAAAACTACCTTTACCTAAGTGAATTTATCAATTTACTGTTACACAAAATCAAGAATAGGTACTTAGTAAAGAATATTTTGTTTTTAATTTGCATTTTGCGCGCTTCAGTATTGTTGAAATCCTTGAGTCCTTATAGGTACCTATATGATTAGGTATTTCACGTAGGCAACTGATCCGTAGCTAAACAATTATTAAACTTCTCTATTTATGTGCAACTGCATAAAATGACCTTTAGAGTTAGTTGTTGAACATGTCATGTTCATAACTTAATAATTTTGTCAAGATTTTGCTAGATGTAAGTAAAGTTGTAATGTCTTAGGTTAAGTAGGGGAGCGGGGGTCTAGTTGTAACATTTTTTAGTTTTTTTGATAGGGAAGTCAAAATAACAAGTATTCTAATAACGAAGTTATTTTATAGTAGAGGAAATATATCCATTTATCCATAAAAATGATAACGGCACTGAATTTCATAACGATTACTTAAAAAAAATTTTTTTTGCAAACATAGTCGCTTGTTACAATATGCCCCGTTCTTGGGGCAAGTTGTAACTGGTGTGGGGCAGGTAGTAACAACATAATTATAGAGTTTTAGGCATTTATTGTTTGGTAAACAGACTTAAACCTAATTTTAATTACGCACAACATAAATGATATATTATATTAACACACATACATTATAATGTTTGATAAAACATACTAATTATAACATTATTTCTTACAAACTAATGAGGTAACAAGTCTTTCTTTATCAATATTAAGAGATCGTGGTTTTTGCTTAGTTTCTAAAAGTTTTTTAGACAAAATAAATTTTTTTTCCATTTTCAGGAGGTTCCATTTTTGGAAACTTCCCTTGCAGCTAGTTCGTAGACCTCTTGCGACTTAGCAGCCCTTTCCGATATTCGCTTATAATTTTTCATCCTAAAACAGAAGAAAAAAGAGTCTATTAGTTCTGTAATATGTAGGGATTTTGCCCAGCTGTGGGATATTATATAATAAGGTATTTAAAAAACTATTTAAAATGTAAATAACGACAAGCATAGGTACACACTTACGTTTAAAAACATGAAGGAGAAAGTTGTACAATGTTACAACGTGCCCCGAGATTTCGTTACAACTTGCCTCATAGCAATATTTTAGACATTTTTGTTTATTGAAAATAAATGGTATAATGTAGCCAAAAGAAAATACTAACATAAGATAGCTGAATATTTTGACTACACAAACCAATGGAAACTCATTTCAAAAAGACAATGCAAGTAACCAGAATCAAACTTTACGAACTTAGGTTTTTGACATTACCTGGCAAAAATAGAGCACTTGCACACGACCACTCACTGCGCGCTCCTGCGCGATACCCACTGTGTTCAAGTCGTAGGCCACCGTATAAGGACTTAATTAGCGCAAATTCCAAAACAAAATATTCAATACCTGCTGAGTAATTAAGCTGTTAATACTTGCCCCTGTTACAACAAGCCCCCCGCTCCCCTACCTGTAAAGTTACAAACTTTTTTGAATAAATAAATAAATAAATAACTTATTGTTTTGGTTTTTAGGATTGTTCTGACCCAGTCGGTACATACCTACCCAGCTACTATTATATTCTTTAGTTTTACTTGTTATATTTATTCTGTGGTTTTATAGCTTAATCCATTGTAAACAAACATGTACATACAGACACTCACTTATGCAGTTGGATAAAAAACCAACAGTGGCGCCGAAGGATTCTTGCGTGTAATCGATTAACAAGTGCGTTATTTACGATCCGATTGACGAATAACACCATAAATATTAATCGATGTACGTCTCCCTGTAAATTGAAACTATTTATAAATATCCAGTTTTATTGTGTGTTTACTCATCGCAGTATCAGGGGCGCGATGGGAATGTTTTATGACGAGATTTTTATTGTCGCCATGATAATTTTCTTGTCTTCGTCCTACAACCATCTTCTCAGCATGAGTAGGTAGGTAAGTACCTAAGAGGTGAGCCCTTTCTTACTCATGTCATTTTTCACACAATCCATCGATCTTTAATTGTCAGGGTAGGTACTTTTGCTGAAAATCATTCATTTAAAGTAGGTACTTATGGTAGGTAATGTTTTAATTGAACAAACATTTCATTTATTAATATTTATTTATTTATTTATGTATTTATTTATTTAATCATATGGCACACAAAACAGAATAAGTATAGCCAATCAATACTAAACGATTTACAAAAATATGGGTTATGAGCTAGGTTCTATTCCAAAACATTAATTATACTCGTTCCAACCGTTTATTTAACTTTTGACAGCTGTAATACTGACTCAAATAGTGATACCCTGACCCGTTACCGATTCGATTTATTTTATCGATCGATTTTATTCATGAAGAAGTTTTAATCGATTTAACACACTCATTATTTACTATGAATATCAACATTTTGCACCTTTTCATTACAAGTAGGTACCGCAGTTCATTCACATGTTTTTTATTTGAACCAACTACAGTAAGTCTAAACGATTATTTTAGATTCATTAATTTTCAGCGAATAAATTCGATCCCATGGAACTGTTTTCATTACGCAAATTATTTATGCATTACAACAGAGACATTTAGGGCATTTTAATGCAAAATAATAAAGGTTTTTACGTGATTTGGTATAAAAATAATCACAATAATTTTATTTTATGTTTTAATATAATCGATAATCGATTTATTTCAAAACCAGTTGTCATTAATTACGAATGAAACATCTCTAAGTGGGCGGATCCCGTCCATGACAGTACAGTATTCCCTGTAGTTCCTTTTATCAAAAATTATTATAAAACTTTATGTGCATGATCTGTCAAAAGTTAAATAAACGATTGGAAAGACTATAGTTATCGTTTATCAGGCATCTGGTTAAGTACCATAACTAACACAAGCATTAAATTGCTTAGCTTGGGACTAGATGACGCTATGTGAAATGTCCAAGGATATTTATTTATTTATTATTAGGTATTTATTAATAGCCTAATTCGATTAACATAATGAGGAAGAGATAAATAACCAAGTATTTGAAATATCCCTTAGTAAGTACGTGCTTAATAGCTACTTAGCTGTTTAGCCCGTATAAAATACAAGTACCGGTCTACTTACAACCCGATCACTGCATTCACAGCCGAATGTCTGTATTTCATTGCATGTGCGTAGCACTGAACGCGTTAAAACAACACAGTTCTACCACATCCCTGACATGATTACTACTATTAGTTTTTACAACGCTATTGTTATGCTCATTATTTTTCACATAGGGTAGGTAGAAACACATAAAAATGAAGAGCGATATTTTTCTCTCTTATTCATGGTAAGGTGCTATAATAAATAGGTGTTAAGTAGTCTGTGGAAGTGGAACAATTAAGTTGTAAATGGACCAAAATTTTGTAAACAGTGAACGAAATTGACTAAGTAGTAATGGAAAAAGTGGTTCCATCTTATCCCTTACCTGGAAGAAGATGCGAATTTATTGGCAAGTTTCCTTTAAAAATAGGTAGGTACGTATTTTATTTTATTTTTATTTTATTTTAACAATTTTAGGAAAACTTACAGCTATGCATAACTATTGGCAAGATATACAATATAACATGGGTAAAAACATCATGCTAATACTGAGAAGGCTAATTAAAAGTTTCCACATATAGACAATATAAAGTAGGTAGATAACATTAAAAGGTCAGTAGATGACAAACACCACCTACGCGTAGTTGTGAGAAGAAAAAAAGTAATATACAAAAAAAAAAAAAACAACCTTATACTCAAAACATTCGAAAAGATATAACTAGTACCTATGTATTAGAAACACTGTCCAAGATGAAAAATCTGTCATTAAGTAAACGTTTTAATTTATATATTGACGTATTAAAAATGTCGATTTCTAAGTTTGCTATTACATGCTCTGATAATGAATGCATTCTGCCTATAGTTGGTGTTAACACGCGGTACGTGCAACGTATTAGGGTTTCTCAAAGCTGCCCTGTTAGTGCGTAATCCCAGCAGTTCCAAAAGTTCCGGACAGTCCACCTTGCCATTCGCTATGCCGAAGAGGTAGGAAAGATCGGATATATTCCTTCTTTCATATAGGGGGAGAAAATAAAAATTTCCGACATAGGAAGAAAAATTTTTGCACGATACTGGAGATATCTTAAAAATCTTTTTTGAATGCCTTCCAACCGTTGAGTGTAGATTAAGATGACATTTAACTGTCTTTAGAGGCACTTATGGGTTGAAATAAGACTGTTCCTTAAAGAAATCCATCTAGCTAGGTATTCAAGGAAAATAAATGCAATAAATAAAAATATCTCAGTAGGTATTCGTCTAAGTGCCAAATTATAATTTAGAATGAAATAGCGAACTCTATTTACCAGGAGGCTAGACTCTACCCTGATTTACTATTAGCATTACTGAATTTAAGCTGATTTATGAGGGTTGCCGCAGTCATAGCGATGATTGTTTGTATAAGGTACCTAGGTATCTAATCTACATTTTTATTTTAATAAATACCTGTAAATATAGGTATGTTTTATCATGAGATTAACCCCTAAACTGGCAGGGAGTTATAATATACCTAGTCCAAATCTATCGGTGAACTTTCAGCGATAGCTTTTATTATTACTTATTATTTTTTATAAAACTAAAAATAAGAGCTGGCCCTCTCTGCACTCTTTGACCGCACAGCAATTTACACAAAAGATGGGAAATAACTTTGGCTAGTCTGAAATAGTTGGGTGAAGTTACAAAGCTCCCAAAACATTTAAAATAAAAATCCATTCTAAAAAATGGTTAGTCCGAAAATTACAGCTCATTTGAATTCTCCATATACCGAAGTAGGTAGGTACCTAATAATTACCTCATAGATTGAAATACGTACCTACTATGTTACATCGGCATCTACTTTGTTGATAACACGACCGATGACGCAAGAGGCAGTATCCTAGGTCTTCTTCGTCACGAACTTTACTTTAGTAGGTAAGTATCTTCTTGTTTGTTTTTTAGCGTTTCGCTAATTGGTCATGATCATTTTCTGGCTGAATGAGTCAACTTTGACTCATTCAGCCAGAAATCGTGTTCACTATTGAGTCAATACCTGACAGAGGGTGCCGGAACCAAATTGGTTTAAGAAAGAAGTAAAATGCACAAAATACGATCACGCTCAAACATTAGAATAGAAGTGTCGATATACCTACTTTTTTATACAGTTAAAAAAGTTATAAATATGGTAAAATATTGGTGGCAATTCGGAGTGTCGCAAAAGCTAACCTAACTAAAATTAATGCCATCCTTTTTATTCCCATCGCTATGAAAGGGACGGCAACATTTTTGGTTAGGTTAGGTTAGCTTTTGCGATACTCCGAATTGCTACTAATACCTACCTATCTTAACTTTTTTTGGGCTTAGAATATTTTTCTAGGTAAAACTGAAATCAGTTAGATGGACAAGGTAGATTAATTTCACTAACGCGATAAAGTCTCGTTAACGTATACAAAAGCTTTGTCGCTGAACTTTTATGAATTTTCGGTGACAGTGCAATATTTTGATGTTAATGAGCTGATCTGATGATAAAGTCAAAAGCTGTTCAGCGGAACTAATTAGAAAATAGGTGATGAGTTAGAACTTGACATCTCTAAGCTGCCTCAACTGAAACTGCCATCATGCTTAGGTACGTTTAGGTACCTACTACAATAATTTTATGGTGCTCAATATAACTAGGTAGTTATTGGCAACGGCACTACCTAACATGTACCTACCTACCTAGTCTCTTTCAAACCACGATTTTATGCTATAAATTAAGTTTGCGGAAAAAATGGATGCCATGAACATAATGTTGTAATGAATGACCCTTGTTTGTTTCGTGAGCTCGCATCACGGTGCTTAGGATAGGAGCACGATGCTACCTACTTACTAAGGATTATGTTGAAATATATATAAGCAGGAAGCTAAGAGCTACGTTGGCCGAATGGGATTGTACCTAAACTTTCAATGCGAAGGTCATATTTTGTAAGGGGTTGCCCAGGTACCTACTTTAAAAAAAAAATAATTGAGCTCATTTAGGTACACGAGCTCTAAACGATAATACGGAATAATTCCATATGGGACAGGGTTCAATCTCATCGCCTCGAATTATAAATAAAGCTTACCTACTATAGGTACTTCAGCCTAACTGACCGTGCTAACTTTATAAACACACTCGTATAATTGAATTGCATCTTTAATTGGGTTGGTTTTTTGAGTTGATAGGTAATTTATATTGAAGGGAGCTGTAAAAATATGTAAGTATAACTACACTAATTTACTTGGCCAACATGACTTTTTAACTTTTTTCTGCACTATGAAATGGACTAGAACTACAACCGGTAGGTTAGGTACCGTTTATTTTACTGTTGATACAGACAGAACCCTATAAATCAATATTTCCATTCATAAACTGAGAGCAGTGATAGATCGCTCTTAGTACATTGATGAATGAATTACAATAAATTATACAACTGTCTTCTACCGTTTTAATGTGTGCCATAACGCCGAGGAATGAGCGGGAGAGCGAATAATGTTTTTACTCGTGAGTGAGAAGCGCAGAACGATAGACACGCAACATAATTTATAGCGAAAAAACAGTTTTTATTTAATTACAAGTTAATTAAACAAGCAATCGAAAAATTAAAAAACCAGAACTAAATGAATACTTCTAGGCTATTTGTCAAAACATAAAACCAACAAAAATAGCGTTCTGTTCCTGAGATAAATAGCAAACTGTGTGAAAAACATGTATTTTTCAAAAAAATATATGATCGAGAAAACTTTTACCAATCGTGTTTCTAAAAAACCACAACGCAAGATAAAAGTTCAAAGTTTAATTTCTCCAAACATTATAAGGTGGTATCTTTCACGGATTTTGAGATCTAATACGATTCAAACCACATATTTGCTACCTACGGCCTCTTAAACGAGGTTCTTTGACACTATCTTTTTTCAGATAGAACGCTACCTACTAATATGTATTATAAATGCAAAAGTTTTTAGATATGGATGTAAGTACTTAAAGATCTTTCGGGCAAAAAAATACTGAACGCATTTGGCTGAAACTTAGAATATAGGTACTTAGACCTGAAATACTTGCATCGTTTTTCTAACTTTAAGACATACTTAGACTATTTTTATATCTGGATAAGTACTACGCGAGCAAAGCCGCGGGCGGAAGCTTGTTGTTTTAAATTAATCAATCATTTGTTTAAAATGGTTTAGCAAGATCACCCTTTTGAACCTTAGGACTTGCATACGAAGCTTTTGCGTAGCGAGCAAGCTATAGTTCGTTATACTAAAATATTTTATTTAATATTAGCACAGATAAAATAATACTATACTAAGTACCTAGTAGCTTCACATTTTTATTCTCTTTGGCTTCACATCATAACTGTTAACTGTCTTCGTAAAAATAATGTTTTAAAAATAATGAGTTTCTATTAGAGTTTTGTCTTTCTGAAAGTTATTTATCCTGCTAGAACGTTCCAAGTCATCTAATCAAATTTTACAGTACCTAACAAAATCACACATCCACACCTATCGTGTTAGATTAGATCGAGCAAAAACCGTCTTGCTTTGATAAACAACTCGGAAAAACACGTAACCTGAATTGGTAGATGTTGAATTTCAATTAGATTGCAGTAACGAACAGTACTTTGCAATATCTATCTAACTGTTGAATTGACCACAACAGTTACTCAGATTCAAATTTTGTTTCATTTTGATTCCTAAATATAGCAAAAAGTTTGAGTGTGTTGGTTGCTGGGTCCACATTGGGACATTTTATCGCGTCATGAGTGCTGCTCCTGCCTGATCGATTATGTTCCAGCAAAGGTTTGTTTGTCAGTGAATTTTAGGTCAAACGCAGTAGATGCACTTTTCAGTAACAAGACGATATCTTACGCTGTAAAGCAAGACTTTTATAAATTATATACCTACCTATCAACTGAGTTAATTTCCCATTGAATAGCATTGAGGCGAGTCGTAAGTAAGCTACAACTTTTAGACCGCTGAGCCGGTTGAGATGAAAACTAATATTTCTTGGGTACCTATACCTACCTACCTATGTTATGTTTGTGAGATCAGAATGTATGAGTTCTATAAGTAATAATCTTTGAAACTATTGAACGGGTTCGAAAAAAACATTAAGTAGGTTACAAGCATGAATTATATCGATGGTAACATAACGTAAGTAGTTAGAGCAATATTAGTCTTCTATGATAGTCTATGATGGTACCTACATACATGAGTGAAGCTATAGATAGATTCTAGTATAATGTTTAAGTACCTGCGTAACCTTAATATACGGAATCGCTTGAAATCTTTTTACAGTTGTATTCTATCTAACCTACTTAGTTGAGTGCCGATTAACGAAGGAGCAGATAACATGACTCAATTGCACCTGTTCTGGTAATCCTGGACTACTTTATTTACATACTACCCGAAGTAGGTGCCTAGGTAACTAACTGCTATTATTCTGTGAGCCTACTAAGACCTTAATCTAATGTTGCGAATGTCTTACAGCCAATCTCAATAACCTATCTATCTTTGGTTTTGCTTACTGTCAGTAGCTATTTGACGTTTTTTGTATGGAAGAAATGTCAAATATCTACCCGCAGTAAGCAAAACCAAAGATAGATACGTTATTGAGACTAGCCGTTAGTCTAAAGATCGTCTCCCACTGGAGCAAAGGTCACTCTTCGATTTTAAATATTTGCGTTTCACTGCTTGGCCTTTGTAGTTCAAAAAATGTTATATTATCGATCAAAGTGCTTTTGTATTGTGTCCATGGGAACTGGACAGGTGAGGTGACTATCAAAGTAGAGAGAAGAGCTTTACGGAGCTACGTAGAATGTATATGTACGAGTGAGCTAGTGGCTAACTCTAGGGAAGGAGTTTTTAACTGTCATTTTTATCGTATTAAATGCAAAGATGAGAAATGTGAGCACTAAAGTTAATAGCAGCCCGCCTGCCTGCCCGCCGCAATGTTCACTTTTTTACACAGGCCTGTCCATCGTGTAAAATTGTAGAGATGTGGAAACGTAAGCTACGACATCCGTCATACGATAACGTATGACAATATTATCTGAAGCTGAGAGTACGAAATGTTTAAGCCGACGAAAGGCCCTGTATTAACGACTTCGAGACGTCTGAACTTCGTTCATTCGTATAAGCAAGTGGCCAACTCGGGTGACGGAGTTTTAAGGCCGCTTATAGGCCTTCGTCGTAGCTTAATAACATTTAACTCTTTAACTAATATACCATACCTACATAACTACCTACTTACAACTATTAAACAACCTATTTTAATAATTTTAGATGACAGTGGCAGGTTTCAGTTCAGTACAAATTTAGTATGGTATTATGATAAACAAACAAACCTAAATTATTTCCTCAGAATAGAGAAAAAACCAGAAGTAGTTATTGCGCCTAATACTGAGGCCACAAAAACTTAGCTAAAAGAGAGTAGTTTTACGCGCAGCCGATCAGTCACGATTTGAACGTCATACCGCATAGTCGACTTCAATTTTATTTTATTATGCCGTCTTGTGTTGTTCCCACATGCAAAAATGCAGCGGGGCAAAACAGTAGAAAGAATGGGATTACATTTCACGTGTAAGTAACGCATTTACCTAACATCTTATTGAAATATTTTCGTTTGTAATTTTCATAGAGAATGATGCGTCCATCTTGTTAATGTTGCCAGTATAAGAATTTTGATTTTCCCTACTTTTTATTATACAGAAATGTTAGAATTTCATAATAGGTATTCTATACCTACTAATATTATAGAGGTAAAGTTGGTTTTTTTGTTTGTTTGTTTGTATGTTTGGGGTAATCTCCGAAACTACTCATCCGATTTCAAAAATTCTTTCACTGATCGATTTGACACCGATTTGCTACAGCGAGATGCATATGGCATGGACTTTCCGAATGAACATAGGCTACATTTTACCAAGGTAGATGCCACGCGAGAAAAATCGCGGGCGAGAAGGCTTGTAGTCTATATATTTGTGGTGTGTGTGAGAGTGGAACAGGGAGGGGTGTATGAAATTATGTTAAAACTGTAGCTTCCCTGCTGATGAAGAAAGGAAAACGGAGTGGACAAAAATTATACAAAGAGCACGGCTAGAAACCTTCAAAGCGAAGCGTAGTTTGTTCAATGCATTTTGCGGAGAAATATATTTATGAGACAAAATGCGGTTTGAAAATACAATTTAGATTTTAATATTATTATCATAATATTACACTTCCAAATTCCAATATTCTCAATGTTTACCCCAAAAACGGGCATTTTGTCTAAGCTAGCCACATTACGCGGGTGGGAAGTGAGGCGGGCGGGGGATGCTTGTTTCGTATTTGGACTCAGCGTGCGTCTTGCAATGACAGTTGATGGCACCTTCTGTCATTTTCTCTATTCTGAGATTATTTCATAGCCATCCAAAAGGACTTTCGCTTTCCAATACAAAAAATATTTCAACTTTAGTCATAAAATCTCAGCTGATATCTCTTAAATCTACGGTATGGCAAGAGCAACGCGAATAGCATTAGATATAGCACTAGGTGAGTACAAAATGTAAATAATGTAGCTGTCCACTTATTCACAGAAATTGCGACAAAACAAAGGCTAATATTATGAGTAGAACTCTGTAGATATTGCTGGAGACAAGTGACCCAGTGGTACCTACTGATGTTGTCATGTATAATTATTACTTACCTACACCTTTCATGTTTTAATTTCTTCTCAAATAAAATTATTCTCGATTGGGATCAAATAAATCAGCATTTGTTTTGTTCGCAGTTTCATTGAACACAGTACGACCAGCCATTGCAAAAATATGGGGCGCTGCCAAAAACATTGTCTGTAACACACCAGCAAGACCAATCGTTAACAATCCAGTGGTTGCAAATGTCGAAATAGCACTGGATAAAGTAGCAAACGTTTTGGTGGATAAAATTACAATATTTCGAGATAGTCAACTTCCAAGAGAACAAAAATATTTAGAAGCTGAATTAGAAAAAGTCAAACGAAAAATGGGAGGTCAAGGATGTTAAAAAGTTTTTGAATAAATTGTTTAATGACACAACTTCTCGGATTATTTTGAAGTACCTACTTACTTAGGTAGGTACCTACCTATATAGTAGGTTGAAAACGTAGACGATGAAAATATCGAACGACGAAGTAGGTATTACTTACAAGTTATTCTTATCTTAGCCGCAGGTAAGAGCTTGAAGCCAGCTGTAGGAACCATGTGGCAATATCTTAAAGTGGAGAGTGTGCCTCCCATGACACAAGGATTCTTTAATGGCCCTGGAGGCAAGAAACTGGAGGATTCCGTATCTGCAGCAGCCGATAACTTTATTGCTGGTATAGCAGGTAGAATAAAAGAGATGGACGCAGAAGAAGAAAGAATAAGGAAAGAAAAAGAGGCAGCCATTCAAGCAGCACAAGATAAAGTAAAAGCTGAAGCAGCTCAGAGAGCAAAGGAGGCTAAGAAATCTATTGATGAGAAAAAAGCTAAAGAGATAGAAGCAGCCGCAAAGAAGGCAGATGAAGATAAAAAGGCTGAAGAGAAAAAGGCAGAAGCTGCGAAAGCAGAGAAAAAACCAGATAAGCCGAAAAAAGCTCCGACGAAAAAATAAAATAGAGACGTGTACCCTATCTAAACATTAAAAAAAATTGTTAAGTATGATAACTTTTTGCAGTCCATATTTTGACATTTTGATAATTCACACAACAACAAACCTCTATGTACTGACACTATTCAAAAATACTAAATTTCTGAAAACGAAAAGTGATAATAATCTAAAATTGATTGTGTTGCTTATTTATTAATTCGTAATAATGGCTTCTAGTGCTACTGTTGTTAAGAAAATAGGGAATTTGCTTCGTGAGTAAACATAAACAACTATCTTTTTACACGTCTTTCAACTTTTATAAATTTTTTTTTTATTAGGTATTTAATATGCGAAGATTTGATTTCTAAAGTTAAGAATATAAGTTTGTCATTATACCTACCTATATTATCTTGGTGAGTAACATTTAATATTGGAAACATTGATCAACAAAAAATAACAGCGGTGTGGATGCACTGATGCACGGATAATGCTTCTCTGTCAGCCCTATGGATAAACCTTGTGACATGTAAACGACACGCTTAGCGCACACAAGCGAGCACTAGGTATAATCTAGCCTTGGCAATAACCTAGCGCTTCCTATGCCATCAATACGATTACCAGTTTTAATCCATTTATGATACAAGGTTCTTCTATTTGCATCAATGCTCTAAAATTTTAAATTGCACATAAGATTATAGGGTCTCGACAATTTAACGAAAAAATTAAGGTACCTACCTATTGTGTCAATTTTCCTGAGCTTGGCTATCACCGCTCTTGCAACACGATTGTCGAACTGTCCGATATATCGATTGTCATAGAGATATGGCCCAGTCTGTCTGCCTGCAGTCCATTCTCATCGTGTAGGACCTGCAAAAACTAAGACTCATAGGTACATGATGATAGTGTTATCATAGCACAGTCCAAGAACTGTTTCGGTTATGTAATAGCGCAGTATTCCGCAGTGGTATTAGCCGATGCAACCTTACAGGTACCTACCTACTAACCTTCCGCAAATCTTGGTAAGTAGGTACCTATTCTACTAGGTTGTTAACATTTTGTTCTTTTGTACATTATTTACAGGCCACAGATCGACCTTAGCGTACGAATTGTCTGAAATGTACAAACCATCAATAAACAGACACAAGGGCAAACTAATAGAATTATTAAAAGGTGAGCAAATATCAATAGGAACGAAGCGAACACAATGAGTTGGCATTACGCAAACAGATTTGTTTGATTAGGTAGGTACCTACCTACTAATCATCGGATAATTTCAGAAAAGGCCGAAAAAGCTTCGCAATCAAAAATTGCCCGGAAACTACGAGTGGCCAAGGGCTATTACAAATTGGAGATGGCACCTCCAACTGGCGATGAAATGCAAGTAAGTTTTAAATCATAAGGTAGTAGGTAGGTAAGTACCTACATAAGTACCTACCTGATTGTTGTGCTGAAAAATATGGTCCTCAAGAAAGAAAGAAAGAAAAAATCATTTATTCTTGTAGGACCTCAAGGATCACTTAAGTTTCGTTTTACATGCTAGGTGATTCTAATGCCTGTTCCAACGCGACTCCCTACACCAGGGAAAGAATCAGGCAAGAACCTGGTGGTGTGGGCCTAGCTTTTTTTTAACTACTTAATTCTTCTCAATTACCTACTTAAGGAAGTCTCAGCTCTTTTGATCCAGGTAGGTGTAGGTGTGATTAATTAAAGAATGGAATATAAATTCCAACCCTTTGCTAAACATAGATTAGATCACTATCTTTGGATTGAAAGATGAGATAATTAGTTATGTAGGTACCTATCACCATTAGCTAGGCCATTTACCTACTTAAGTATCGACTTACCTACTGCTTATTTTGTCATAGAAACTACGTGCTGATCTGGCGCTAGCATTAGACTTTATGAAGTCCGGCTGTTTCAAACACCTCACCGTGAAGCAAGCATGGCTGTTGATCCTTGTCGCCACCGAAGTGGGCTTGTGGTTCTACTTAGGTGAAACCATTGGCAAAATGCATATCATTGGGTACAATGTGTAAATTAGTCCAACTCATTTAGAATAGGTAGTAGGTAGGTAGTACCTACCTACATACTATTATGTAAAGTAGTTCCCTCCTACTTAGGTAGGTAGGTACCTACCTATTCACCAGTTTTTTTAAATAGGTACCTACTTAGGTACCTACTATTTAAGTCTTAGCAAAGACGATTAATATCTAGAAGACAGACAAAGGCCATACACAAAATCGTAACCCGATCCCGCAGTACCAGATAGCCTGAAAACTTTAAAACATCAATTTTATCCAAGAAATTTCAATACTTAGTAGTAGGTAGCAACAATATTCAATATTTAAACATTTTTAACTAGAAAGTAATTGAAATTTCTTGGATAAAATTGATGTTTTAGAGCTTTCAGGCTATTTTTTAGGGTTACGATTTTGTGTATGGCCTTTGTCTGTCTTCTAGATATTAATCGTCTTTGGTCTTAGGTACCTAGGTACCTACCTAACTGAACCGATAAGTACTTACTTACCTACCTATCTTATCTACTTACATAAATATTAATTATTAGGAAGGACCTAGGTACCTACAAGCACATAAGTAGGTACCTACCTACCTAAATATTTATTATTTAGGTACCTACTTACCTACTTACCTACCGACAATGTAAAGCACTAAAATATTGTAGGTATTTAGAGAAGGTACCTAACGTAACGTTGCGTTGTTTGTATAAAATAATAGTCCAAAATGGTCTTACAAGAGGTATTACAGTTGTGTAACAAACAAAGTTCAAAGAGCATGCAAAGTTTACCTAAAGTTTGACACGTGACAGTAACCTATCTCCTGTCATAAACTTTTGACAGCTTTAAACGTCATTGTCTGTCATAGAAAATGGCGTGAGGTGAAGTGTTGTGTGGTGCGCTAAATGTCGACATAGCTTATAGATTGTTATTAATAAAAATATTTTACCTCTGCTGATTATATCGCTGATTAAATTCTAAAGGGCCATAAATCTGAAATCGTCAAAATCGTTTTTATTGCAGAAAAGTGATTTAACATAGTAGTTTTATCATTGAGAAAAAGACAGGATTTCTATTTGCACTACAAATGACATTAATACACAAGTGGCAGTTTGGAATTTTGGCACTTTCGACGTCAACTTCAGAGCAAAACAGCCATTTTGTCATTTGTGCTTTGATCGTCGGCGTAATCGCACGTCACTTATGTTCTAAAGTGCCATATTCCACAAAATCAACCGAGTTTAAGCAATTATTTTTGTGCAAAAGTGCCACATTGAGGAATATGACTGTATAGAATTAAAAATTTACGTAAGTACTAGAATTTTTTTATGTGGAAAGGTGCCATAATTTGAAATACGACTGTTTTGATTATAAAATGCACGTCATTGCATATTATTTTTTAGAGGAAAGCAGCCGTATTTGTAAATATGACTGCTTTGAATTTAAAATTTACAAAAATATTAGTAAATACGTCTGTTTTGCACCTAAGATGTGCTGCATTACATACATTTTTTATAATTCAAAAATGAAATTTTTGTTCAGAATGTTATTTTACTAGAAATAAAAACATGAAAAATTAACTTATTTGAGCAAGGTTACATTAATTATTATTTACTCAGTTATCATTGAACTTGTTTTCTTTTTGTGATTGTTGATTATTTTTAATTTACAGAATGAACAGCAGAACAAACAGCATCTGGAACATGTTTTCACTCAGGATCAACAATCAACCAACAAGATTTTACCAATATCGAGAACCATTATTATTTATTCCATTCCAGAAGCTTGAAGGCGTCTTCCAATGTAGCAGTAAACAGTTTCGGAGATTTAACATCTTCCTGTCTTACACTTCTATTCAAGTTTGAAAAGAATTTGTTTCTGCACCTACTTCGACCGACATAGTGGCTTTCTTAAGTATAAATACTTCAACACTTTAATGTACCGATGGTCAATACGTCATCGCTGGAGGGGCTCTAGTACGCTCATGTTTTGTTTCGACCAAATCAAAGGCTTTCTCATTGTCCACAAACGCTAGACATAGTAGCAAGTTATACTTTTCGGTCTTTTGTAAGACTTGCCGCAGCGTAAGTATGTGGTCTATGGCCTTTTTGGAACCCGGCTTGTTTGGGAGGCTGAAAGTGATCAAGCCTGCCCTGCGCTCAATGATTTCGTACAGACTGATGTCCGGGATATTTCGGTATAGTGACGGGTCAGTTTGGCACTTAGGTAAAGACCACTAAGGCTGTTTCCAGAGAGGCTAAAAAGCCTCTCTGGAAACAGCCTTAGTGACCGCATCGTAGAGCTATCCGTGGACATTTTCGACTTCCTTTAGCACATCAAAACATGCTTAATGATAAATAACTTGTCTATCATGAAAAAGTAAAATAATGGAGCTAATTTCAATATTTTAAAAATCAACTTATAAGTTGATCGCATCGTTTAACATTATTTCGTACAGGATGGTTCATGATTTATGATATTTCATAGCGTAAATGTTATTTTATTAATAAAACTCAAACTAGGTCATTAGTTATATATATTGTTAATCTTAGTTTAAAGATAATTATTTTGAGTATTTAAGGTTTTTGAAGAATTTATTTGTTTTATTAGCTCAAAGAAAGTGTACTCCCGTTGATTTTTTTAGCACAAAGGTGTGGTTTTATGTTGTTTATTAGGTTATTTTGTTTTTATAGGTACTGATATTGTATTAAAATAGTTTTACTGTTTTAAAATCATTTTAAAACGTTGTTATAGGAAAAAAATATTAATAAAACAGTGATTTTTGTATGATATATGGCCTTTCATTGATAACTTTCGGTAACATCCGGGTAGATTTTTATATTCAAAAGGGACATAAATATGCTTTTTTTCAGTTCTGTATAGTAGTTAGAGAAAAATTGGTTGAATTCATCGACGCAGATTTAACTAACGCACGAAATCATAGTAAATTCATTAATAATTAAAAAAGATTTTTTTCAAAAATGAAAAAAAAACTGTTTTGTAAACTTTGAATGGCTCTCCTGAAAAAAGTGAGATTTGGATTTGTGGCTGTTTAGAATTTAACCAGCGATATTATATCTTGTATGTCAAAAACTATTTGTTTTTTTTTTAATTTAGTCTAAAATCATTTTTAGCCTCCGACCTAACGAATTAAGATCTCATCAGAAATTTTGTTTCTTCTGCATAATAATATTATTAGGTAGGTATCTATATTAAAGGCCCTATTATAATAGACATGATAACAGGAGGTAATCAAGAATTACAAAAAAATATATTTATCTTACTCAATACGATTCATGGATCCTGAAAAACGTACTATCACCAAAAGCGTCGCTTTACCAATTTTGAAACAGTTTAGCTTGCAAGATGTTAGCTAGCTGATCCTGCCCTTTTTATTTTGACCAATCGGAGTCATAAACATCTAAAAGCAATAATTGTTTGATGACTTTTACCATTGTTAAAAACTTACTGTTATTATTTAATTTTGTTCTTCAAACTTTACAACAAAGCACCGAAATACTTTGTTGCTAGTGGTGTTCGAATGTTGCAAAGCGGTGTAAACTGCTAGTTGCGTCACAGAAAAAGCACCCTTAAGGTGGTGAAGCGGTGCTTTGGGTGATAGTACCTATCTATCAATATTATATAAATTTTTATAGGTAGGTACCTACTATGAAACAAAGTAGGTACCTACCCAGAGCAAGATTATTATTTATATTGATAAAATTTAATTAGAAATTACAGCATTCCGCCATGTTTTGTAAAACAGCCATCAGAGCGCAAGACTTCACGCGTAAGTAAAATCTCTTTCTTGTCATTTAGTTTCGTTTGCCAGCGTGCTGCTAAGCGTGACGTCACGCCTTAGTAAAAAGGCGAAATGACACTTACGAGCATTCTGGGGTCAAACACAAAATGTGTTCAAACTCAATTTTGGGCTGATAAGATACCTAAATGTTTCTTTTCTAAAAAAAGGGATCTTTATAGAGGGAAATAATAAAATACCTAAGGTAATTACGCGATACAGCGGTTTTGACGATATAGGACAAGTTCTTTTTAAGTCATTTGCTTTATCTGTCCATCTCTTACTATAGGTACCCACTTCTGGTTATAACTATATCTGTTTCTGACCAATTCTGTATTCGTCGATTTCTGGTTCGGTCGACCCTCGGTACAGCCAGCATGTGCATGAGAGTTGGAAGATGTTATGGAGCCCATACCATTCATTAAAAACATTGATTAAAAAACTGAGCCCAAGGGGAATTTATGTATGTAAGCTTACATACATAAACTTTGCTATGTCGAAAGGTGTTCAAGGCTTTAGTTAACCACTGTACCCTTGGCCGTTTAACCCACCCCTTAACCCCGGACAGTTAATGTCCCGTAATATTCCCGTGCCGTATATTTATACCTACTACTAATCAAAAAAGAAAATTAGATTTATATAAAAAAATTCAAATACCTAGTGCATTTTATTCAAAAATTCAATTTCATCAATCTTACTGTTTTCTAATTCTGCCAAGTATTTTTTTAACTTTTTGTCAAATACTATATCCCGCTGTCTTCTGTTTTTTTTCAGTTTTGCGAAAAAGCTTCTCTTGATTATAAAATTGTGGTGATTCGCTTCTTTTTTTAGTTTGTCTACAAAAGCAAAAAACTTGCATCTTTTAGGGATCTCTTTGAGCAATAATCAGTAAAAACTTACTGTCTGCATGACAGATATCAATTATTATATTATGTTTAAAGTGGCCAGAAAGGAACACTTCAAAAGAGGTTAATAACAATATTCATAAAATCCTCGTTAGGTACGATTGCTTAGATTATGTACAATGAATTGCTTTACAAGTGCGATAATGCTAGCCTACTTACATACATACATTCCCCTTGGGCTCAGTTTTTTAATCAATGTTTTTTAAGAATGGTATGGGCTCCATAACATCTTCCAACTCTCATGCACATGCTGGCTGTACCGAGGGTCGACCGAACCAGAAATCGACGAATACAGAATTGGTCAGAAACAGATATAGTTATAACCAGAAGTGGGTATAGTAAGAGATGGACAGATAAAGCAAATGACGTAAAAAGAACTTGTCCTATATCGTCAAAACCGAATATCTACCATTGATTGATTCTTTGGCGAACTTTGGCTTGGCTTGGCTTGGCTTGGTGGCACTTTGGCATGGCAGTAGCGTGTTTATTTATATTTTGTAGGTGCGCGCAACACTAGTCGCATGAAGGTGCAATGCGGTGTTTCCGCGGAAACGCAAAGCTAGGAATGGAATAATCATGATTTTTAAATTAAAAAATCCGAAAATGTTTAAATATTATTAGTTTTTGTGTCGTTTGTAGTGCTTGTGTTGTGTGCATTGTCTCCCTGTCTTTTATTGTTTTTACCAGTTTGAGTGTTGTCGTAATGCTGCGGCGAATTAATTTTTATTCAATATGTTTCGCATTCGGTCTCAGTGTTCTATTAATTCTTGCTGGAAGTCGTTATACAGATAACGTAAATTATCATCCGTCCCCTGAAAGTCGCAAAAGCTTTGGGAGCTTTTTCAATACCGAGGATGGAGACAGCAGTCTACTGCAGTATTCACAGAAGATCCAGCCCAATATCAACCCATACGAAGAGGCAATCGTGGCAATACTGGATAAAACTCGTTCCAAAATCAAACATGACCTGTCTAATTACAACCTTACGCTATCTGGTGTAAATAAATTAGAAGATTTAACCCCAGAGACAGGGGGACAACCTGTAAGAAGTGTTATTGTATCTACTTGGAGATCTGGAACCACTTTTCTTGGTGAGGTCTTGAATGCTTTTCCAGGTAATTTTTACCTCTATGAACCTCTATTGAAATACGGAATTATACAAATAAGAGGGCCTCCTCATGCAAGTAGTGCACTAGACACTATCAAAAGAATGCTCAAATGTGACTTTAGTGATATGGAAGATTTTTTTGACTACGGGAAAACTCATGTGTTCCAATTCAACCATAACTTGAGATTATGGGACCATTGTAAATTTAAGATTGAGCTGTGTTATGATCCAGATTTCACAGCCAGATTTTGTAAGCTGTTCCCTTTCCAAAGTATGAAGGTTGTACGATTGAGATTGAATCTTATTGAAGACCTTTTGCAAGACAAAGAGTAAGTAGAACAAATGACATTATTTATGGAAGAAGATATTCTGTACTCAGTTCTTTTAGAAACATGACATTTTCTTTCAGGCTTAATACAAAAGTGGTATTTTTAATTCGGGATCCACGTGCTGTAATGGAGTCCCGCAGGCATCGAGTATTCTGCAAACCATCAGATGATTGCTGGATGCCGGAGCGCCTCTGTGCTGACATGATTACTGATTATATGGCAGCTGGTCCCTTAATTCAAAAGTATCCAGACCGATTTATGTAAGTACTAAATAAAAATAATCTAAATTCATATGTTAAGAAATCAAATAAGGTTTACATGTTACTAGTAGTACCTAAGTAAGTAAATATTAATGAAGATAGTTAATTGTATAATAGTCTATTAACACAAGCATTAAGTTGCTTAGCTTGGGACTAGATGATGCTGTGTAAAATGTCCATGGATATTTTTTTTATTTTTATTTATTTATTTATTCATAACAATACATCCCGTATGATGGATCATCCACTTCCTTGGGTATCTCTTATAAAATAAATAAATATATCCTTGGACATTCCACACAGCGTCATCTAGTTCTAAGCTTAGCAATTTAATGCTTGTGTTATTGTAACCAGATGACTGATACACTGTAGAAACATCTTTTCATTGTAAATACACATTATTACATAGAAAACACCCAGACGCGAGACTAATCTATACATATTATAATCAGTCTACATAATAAAATAATACTCATTAAGTCAACAAAAGCCATAAAATATTAACTTTATAATACACCCATAATGGAACAGCATAGATAATTTTATTACAATAGCTAAGAATTAAAGTAAGCAGTTTAATTTGATACAAATAGCTAAGGCCGATAAGAAAATGGTTGGTGGAATGGAGTAGGATTACACAGTGGGTACCTAAACTAGTCTTTTAGTTTTATTTGCCTCATCTGCAGAAAAGTCAGTGTACTCACGTGAAACAGACTAACGCCCAAATACTGATACGCGCTAGGTAACGCTAGGTACTTCAATAATTGAGACCATTTGACATGTTCTTGTCAGATTTGTCGATAAACGTCAAATAATGACAAAGATAAGAACCACTTACTTAAATTTAAGGAGCGATTCAGTACTCGGGCGCGAACGTTTCCTCAAAAATTGTTCCTTTGCTCAAAGTTCACACCGGGCGCGCTGGCACCGCAGTCTGGATTCTTTGTCTACGCTCTGCAGTGTAGTAAAAGGTTCTAGTTTTGAGATTTACCGCCAATGCAGAATAACAGTTACATTATATTACAGGGTACTCCGTTATGAAGAATTGGCGTTGTCTCCCAACGTGACGTCATATGAGCTACTCAAGTTTCTAAAGCTGGGCCCCGTGCAAGCGGTGGCAGAGTTCCTGCACACGCACACTAACGTGGAGTCGGGGGGATACAGCTCCACATTCAGGGTCTCCAGAGACGTGCCTTTCAGATGGAAGAAAATTATGAACTTCACTTCCGTTGAAAAAATACAGGTAAATACCCTACTAGGCCTAGCCCACTCCGCTGTTTAGGTAAAAAAATTACTTGCATTATTTGTTTTTTCTCACAGTGACAAATAATGGAATGGCAAGTTTAGGCACTTATAACGATACGAGACCCTTGTGCGAGCTGAATTGTACCTTGTTACGTCGTAGTAAGAGTCGCTATTGCAATAAATATTTTCGGGAAGTCTACTTCTACTTAGACTATTACATCTAGAACTAAGTGATTTATGTCAGGAGACAATCTTAGCCTACACAGAGGATTCTGTACTGTAGTACCTAAGGCTTGTTGAGAAAAAGTAGTAGTATCCTCTCAGCTTAATAAGCCATAGCCACAGATACAACTGGCTAAGCCTCATCACAGTTTTTTGCTTTACCATATATTTTAATAATAACATAATGAAGGATCAGCTATGTGGGTATGCACCCACATATATGTACCAAATATGTATTTGAGATTTTCTTAGGCTGCCCTGTATCTTGAATGGCTAAAAGATCTGAGATAATAGTGGCAATTCTGGATGTCGCCAAAACTAAACTAAACCAATTTGACAGCACTAAAAATGTTGCCGTCCCCTTCATAACGATCGAAATAAAAAGGCCGAAAATCAATTTTAGTGCTGTCAAATTAGTTTAGTTTAGTTTTGGCGACATCCAGAATTGCCACTATTGTCTTTTGTCTGAAAGATAACTTAGTGACTCTTGTTTTGTTTTTCGTTACATGAGTCTCCCATGAGTTTTTGTATTACATGTAGTTGGTAGGTACATTATTCATTATTTTTGTTTTGAGTTCCCTAGCAAACTCTCATTACATTATACTATATAATTGTTTTTATAATCGTTATAATGCTTTGAAAGTAATCGTTAAATAGTCATTAATTATTTTCGTTTTATCAACGTAACAAAAATTACGTTGTTTTTATAGCGTCGTATAAACCTTGTAACTAATCGTTATTAGCTTGTAAAAACACAATGGATTTTCTAAAAGTACTTGTTCTTCGTGCACAAATACCTACAGGTAAGTTTTGCCAGACTGATACTGAATAAATAAAAATGTACAAATGGCCTATACTATAAGTTGTTTTAAGGTGAGAATGCAGAACCCAAGTAATGCTCAGATTATAAATATCCTTGGACGTTCCACACTGCTTCATCTATTCCCAAGCTAAGCAATTTAATGCTTGTGTTATGATAGCCAGATGGCTGATAAAATACATTTTTTTTGTAAATACATAGATATTATACATAGAAAACACCCAGACACGAGATGGGGATGGCTTGGTGGGGATTATAACAATAAACCGACAAATATTTGCAGACCATACAAACATTTTTTGTCCCGCAGCGGGGATCGAACTCGCAACCTAACTAAATAAAGAGCTGATGAACTTCAATGATAACTTCACAATCAAATCAGCTTTTAGAGAAAACAAATTTAATTAAAATCGATTCATCCCTTTGCAGCTACGATGGTCAGATACCTACACTACACACTAGTGGCAATTCTGAGTGTCGCAAAAGCTAAACTAAGCTAACTAAAATTGTTGGCGTCCCTTTCATAGCGATGGGAATAAAAAGGATGGCAATAATTTTAGTTAGCTTAGTTTAGCTTTTGCGACACTCAGAATCGCCCCCACTTTATACTTAAGATTCCTCTAGTAACTAAATAACCTATAGTTACGAGTATGAATAAATATCGATGATTTTGAGATTGACACCAAGAGCATCTTGATTATACTGTAGAGTAAATCACTTTTATTTGTTTCTCATTAGGACCTTGTCATAATAAAATGTACTACAATATGAGTCATCCATCACTTACGTTTGTTAATGTTTTGAACGACACGTGTAGCCTAAAAATTAAATTACTTGGATGTAACACATACCTACTAAGAACATCTCTTGTAGTGGTGTCAAATCATGCAAGCATCGAAATGACAAGGACAACTATAATTATGAGCTTATTATGTTCAACTGTATCTATTATTTTTTTATGTAATGTTCATGTTCACCGATTATTCCGTCAGTAGGTAGTGTACAGTTTTTGAAAAAAAAAAACAAAAAATTCATAATAAGTATATTTATTCAGTACGATCGGTTATACCACTTTGACATGTCACGTTCTTAAAACTAGGGGCTTCTACTGCCTGTTCCAACGCGAATCCCTACACCAGGGAAAGAATCAGGCAAGAACCTGGTGGTTGGGCCTAGCTTTTTTTTCAGCGGTCCAATCTTAATACTAAGTAAATATAAACTGAGTTGGAGAGAAGATACTTCCGAGGTGGTCCCATTAAAAAATGTTTACGATCTGATGAGGATCTCCAAAGCTAAGAACAGAAATGCACCTCGCGAGTGTAGGAAATAGCTCTCCCACGAAATTGAAGTCTTTTGCCTCAGAATTTGCCACTTGTTAATCAAAAGATGAAGTAAATGTGTGTTTAGTTGATTAAAAACTCTTTTCAGGGAGCCTGCGAAGAGGCGATGTCGCTATGGGGATATAAGCTAGCCCATAATGCGACACATATGGCCAGCAAAGACTTCTACCCTCTGGAGCCCTACTCACTGAAGTCCTAGTGATTTAAACGAGTCTTGAGTTGAAAACTTGTACAAGAATGATTGCATTTATATTACGTAAGTATTTTAATTTTTAACCAAGTAATGTTAAAGCGTTCAGTGCCTGCAGATAGAGGCAACCAGGGAAGTCATGAGTAATTTTGCTGTCAGGTATTTTTCAGCCTATAAATAAATATACCTATAAAGTATATTTATCGGATATATAAGACGGTCTAATCAAAAATTTACTACTGCTAGCGATCTCGGCATGTAAGAAAAATAGACTCGACTTTAAAATAAATTGTTTAAAATTTTATTTAAAAAGTTGTAAGTAGGTATAGATACCAACGAGAGATATTACGCAGCTTCATGTTGTATTTTTAAATTCTTGTGTTCAAAGCGGTGTGTTAATACATACCTATGACTTGTTAGGTACCTACTTGTTTTATCGTGAATTACACAAGGATTCTTTAACAGGTTTCCGTTTAACTTCTAAGGGGCTGTCAGTATTGTTAGCAAATATAACTTCACTCAAGCTAATTTCACGTTTGCAATTCACACGAGCAACTAGTTGCTATTCGACTTTTAGTTGCATACTACATAATACTTTTAAAGCTCAACGAGTTGGTCAATTCGAATACGGTTTCTCTGCAATTGAAAATCGAATATTTTTCCGTAGTAACAAAATTAATGATAATTATATTTGTTTCGTGTGTGGGTGTTTTCTATGTATATTAAGTATGTATTTACAAAAAAAAATGTATCTATGTAGTTTATCAGTCATCTGGTTACCATAACACAAGCATTAAATTGCTTAGCTTGGGACTAGATGACGTCGTGTGAAATGTCCAAGGATATTTATTTATTATATTATTTTTAACAGTGAGTTAGTGGAGGTTGCCTTGCAAACGTAAAACATCATTGCCTTTCATGATAAACACACACTACTCGTTTTTTTTACGGAGGCCTGTGTGCGATCACCCTAACGCTGCAAGCATTCATTTGTAAACAATTTCATACATAAGTTAGTGTAATATGACCATGATGATGTAGGTAAATGACATGCTGTATTTAAATATAATTCCTTTGAATGTAAGTAATATTCTTGCATCAGCAAATGAGCTTTGCTCGTGCCATACAAGGATCGCACTTCTGATTTTATTGCATAGGTTTTATAATATATTTTTAAAGTTGGGTTACTATAATCTTAGTAGTGATGTAAAGTCCAATACTACTTATACACGTGACTCAGACCAACCCTTTCCAAAGGAACTACTGTGCCTTAAGGATACAATCATGACTTTTCTCGTTTTTTCCAATAAATGTTTTAAAATCAATGAAAAGCTTTAACTATACTCATATTTTATTTAAACATTTCAGGTATTACAGAGAATATGGCTGGATCGCCAACAATAAAGCTGATTCAATAGAGGCATTTGCTATTGCGAGAGGTAACAAAACTATACATTTGCAAACTACCATAATAATGGTTTATTGTATTTCCCATGACATTACGAATGCTCAGACGTTGAGATTGTGTAATTAGATACTCATTTTGTTTAATTATTATTTAAGACTGAACATTTTTCCATAACTCCAAACGTACTTCCATTGTATTATAGTCTGCGCTTGAATCTCTGATGTAAAGAAGATTCGAAATTGAGGTTGTGTGCTGCACAAAGATGTGTCGTTATATCAAATTGTAAAAGATGGACCATTTATATAGAGGTCAAAATTGCTTGAGTCTTTTGGACTTCAACATGGCAAGACAACGATTCTCAGCACACACGCAAGGAATTTTGATCTCTAAGCGCGTTAAATTAAGCTTAGTCGGATACTTAGCACTAAAGGAATTGACAGATTGTTGATGCTTCCATTATAAACACTCGATATAGTTTAGAAGTGCATTATTTTTACATAATAGTAACGTAACGTGTACATAATATGAACGTACTTAAAATGTAGAAGTCGATAACTCCAGTCCAGTTGAATTCCAACTTATACAAGTACATAGAAATGACCAAATTGTCGTGTCGTCGGAACTTCGTCGGACAACTAAAGTAATTAATAAATTAGCAATTTAAATTAAACGCGTTTATGAGGCTTTTAGGCATTAGCCTACTGTGATAATTAATTACAAATAACAATAAAAAACTAGTGCTAAAAACACGCACATCATTGAAACACCAATTTTTATAAAATAACGCGTCACGTTCAGCCCTCACAGAGTAGTTACAAAATACAAAGTAGTATATGATCTCCGTCCATGAGATAATAGTACGGCCCTCGAAACCCCATAACCTGAGTTCCTGGTAAATTAAATGAAACTATGGCGCGACTTTACATCGCTAAAACATTGCAGCTTTGCCATACAGCTTGAGATTTTATGTTATGTTATGTTTTCAAATCCAGTGGAATCTGATTTATCCTAATCAATTCGATTATGACCCTCAAACTAAGTACGCAAATCAGTGCCAGAGATGTTGTTACATGTTTATTTGGCCAAGTTATCATTTTTGTCTAACAAAAAACAAACAAAAAATTAAAAGCTGAATAAATCGTCAATTTCGTGAAAATGTGGCCGTAAAGAAGGAATTGAATAGACATTTATCTAGAACTACAACTACAATAAATAATAAAGTCTAAAAACAACAGTTTATTTTTGCATCAAAAACACTAAAAAATCTCAAACTGCAAGGGCAAAATAAGCTAACGAATGGACACAATTTCTACGTTTGAAAGATTTGAAGGAAAGCAATACCGCTAGTCATTCGCTTTTAGATAAATCGGTAGATTCGGAATTTTTATGCTTGGCATAATATAAGTCAAAATTAAGAAAATATCGTGCTCATATCGACTAAATTATGACCTACATGCGTATACGTGTTTGCATTGTTTGGAAATGTTTCGTGTACGATTTATTTATGCATGAAAAACTCATTACTTATATTTAGGCATACTGACTACCCCCTTAGACATAAAAATGTCTAAAAATACCTATAAAGATCTGAAAAAGAAATAATTTATTTTTCATTTGAAAAAGTCTCAAAAGATATTTACTGTCTCTCAACTTCTGTGATTTAATTTTTAACAATTCAATAGAAAATGATTAATTTGTCAATATGACTTTAAAGAATGTTTTTTCTTGTTACTTCTATGTCAATGAAAAGAGATAGCAACAGATTTAATATCCGTTTTAGCTGAGTGGGTTTACTAAATGCATAAAGGGGTAAGGATTGTACACGAAACATTTCACGCGGTAGATTTAAGATGGCTATGAAAAATCCAACCCGAGGAACGAACGAGCGTAGTGAGATTCATTAAGTGCACTTGACTATAAGGTAGAAAACTAGGATAACATTTTACTACATTTTATTAAAAGTAACGTAATTTTGAATGTATTCAGTTCTTGCGAGTTTTCGAGTGTAATTAGTAAGGATTGATTTTCATAGTATTAGTGGCTATTGTCTTCGATCAGCGCAATCCTATAAACGAAATTGCTGATTTAACTGTAAGTGATATCGACTTGGATTATACTCCACTATTGAAATTATTTACAATACTCAAATTGAATTTACTCTAGATCTAGTTCATGTTGACCGGCTGTAATATGATACTTGAGAGGAGGAATGAGCGAAGGGAAACAGAAAATACGTTTGTATGAAATGATTAAACTTTCGCTCGTCTTTCCTCTTAGTATTTGTTAAAAATCAAGTCTTGTCAAATTAGCAACAGCGATGCATACCTATGCATAAGTTTTGTTTTTCAAACTTTGCAGTATATTTTGTGTCTTTTCTTCCAGAAAAAAAATGATATTAGATACTTAATTTTATATAAGTTCTCTATAAATCATGAGATGTATTATTTGACATTTACTTTTTAGTTAAGTACATTATTAGTATAATTTAAGTATTCTCCTAAACTGTCCCATCCTTTCGACATTTGTATAAAACATTAAATAGATGCTTTAAGTACAAGCAAATAAGAAGCAGCTACAACGAAACTAGTTAAAATAAATCTGTTTAGAACAGACACAGGTGCTAGAATGTAGTTCTACCTTTATTTATAGTATATATTGACAAACTAACTGACTGTTTATTTCGACTATTCTGGTAATTATATCTACCAATAAGAAGAAAGATTGTGGAGCTGACCAATAGAACGGCATCAAAATAACGTTTGATCACAATTTTTGACATTGTAATTGACAGCTGTTGAAGTCGGTTGACTTCAACAGCTGTCAATTACTACTACTACTACGGTAATCTTACGTGGAAAGTGGGATTATTTTGATATTTACTTCATTTTACTGGTAATACTTCACACAGTCTAGTATACTTGCGCTAGTATAGACTTGCACAAGTCTACTGGAACGTGTGTTAGAAGATACTTCAAATTTCTGAATTGTACAAGTTTGAAAGACATTTTCATTTTCTATTCCTTACTTGTGCAAACTGGCACTTGCGCAAGTTTACTGCTCTACGTGACTGTTTTGTCAGTTGTTTGTCAATTTATACTTACTCATTGGATCATCTTAAAAATATCATATTTTTTAAATTGATATTTCAAAGCTATCCCTTTACCAAAACAAAATATTTAAAGATGTTTACATCAAGCAATATTTTAAGGTCAAACTATACCATTGCATGCTCTTGCGCAGCGGAGCTGTAACCAATAGATTTAGTTAGAGCGTGTTTTGTACGTATACAACGACGCTGTTGAACCATGCTTTTATATAGTTTGACCTGAGAAAAGTCAATAAAAACATCAATTACTAATTATAAGATGACATGCTTCCTGATAGATTTGACAATATGATAAATATATTCAGTTGAATGCCTTAACGAAATACTGGTAGTGATTTAGGTAAGGTTTGTATACTAACTAGTGTTCACCAATAAAATTATACAGTGGTTATCATTATCTATGTGTGAAATGACAGTTAACGTTTGAAAGAATGTTGTGTCAAAATGTTGGTAACAAGTGGCTCGAGTTTTAAAAACTTTACTTCCCAATTTAACTTCCTTCTGTCTGACATCTCGATTTTTTTGTCCTTAATTATGTGACTGTCATAATTCCCTAACCAACGAATCATAAAATGTCCGTTTCGTTTGCATTGGTGAACACTGGTTATGCTTCTTAGATATAGAACTATTTATACGTTTTGGCGGTCAGCCTAAACCAGTGTAGGTTTTTTATCATATCATTAGCATATCATAAGGTATGTACTTTAATTGTAAAATGTTTATTCAAGTATTCGCTTGTATTAGTATAAAAGCTAACGGGAACTTGGAGATTAAAAGGTATAAAATCTTTCATAACTGATCCTAATCAATTCGTCTATAAAAACTTATAGAGCTCATTGTAACTATTAAAACTACAACATTTAGAGACTACAAGCTAACGCGGCTACGCTCGCGTGGTTCCTACCTCGATGAAATGCAGCCTATGTGTTATTCCAGGTCATAAAATATGTTTATTCCAAGTTTCATTCAAATCCGTTCAGTAGTTTTTGCGTGAAAGAGCAATAAGAAACCAACTATACATCCACACATACTTTCGCGTTTATATTAGTAGTAGGAAGTAGGATAGGAAGATTCGGCTTTCTCGCCTAAGTTTAAGAATTGACAATAGCAAATTGCTGATTTACGAGCAACCTTGTACTTTTTTAAAACAAGAAAATGAAAAGTTCTCTTCAAAACAATAGATTTTAGTTTCAATTGTTCTATGAAGAAAAACAACAGTTTAAGATAATAATAACAGTTTTGTTTGTTTAGTGGTGATAGTAAGACAACTAAATTATGTTTGTATTTGTACTTATGCCATAAATCTTCAAGTTTTCGCTGGCTGGTTGTAATAATGTTGTGTTGTTGTCAATTATTTTGATTGTAAGTTATTTATTTATGTGAGTCTGTTTGTAATCAATACCATTCCTCGCCTATTTATTCTGTGAGCTGAGTAATCATGGTTTAATTTATAAATCTGTCTGTTTTACGGGGTTATCAATAGAAGTATTTTTACATATTTCTCAATTATTGGGGATTTATGACCACCCCCTACAATATAAATTGCTTACTCTGTCAAAAAACCAACCAACAATTCAACTTTATGAGTGACACACTTTGTTTACAAACATGGCATGTGGAACTTGGCTGAAGTTTAAGTCAGTACTTACTAAAATCAATGCAATAAAAAGTAAGCCTCTTTATTTTTGATTCAACTCATGATTCTCTTTTTATCACGTACGTGATCACGCCTCTTCCTGGTATCTTGCAAAAAAGGCCGGTCAAGTTCCTGTTATGATGCCTATTACATCTTAATGATCCGATTTGTTTTTGGTCTGGTTATTTCTAAATTCATTTTGAATCCCATAACTAGGGCTCGTTTCACCAACTCGGAGTAAGTGTGGATCAATTCATAATTAACGTTAGTAAGTAAACTCTTACAGTTACAAATGCTTCCTGTTTAGTCTAACTCAGCGATGGAAAAAGCCGTGAAGGTAGTACGTATCATTAACTGACATTTGATTAACTTCACTTTACTCAAAGATGGTGAAACTCTTGCAATTTTACTCGATTCCAATCCTAATTACAAAATAGTATTTCAGTCGTAGATTCAAAAATGAATCTTATTCTAGTGCACGATAAGACATATTCCATATATCCTAATCGTACACTAGTAGTACAATCTCAAATAAAGTTACGACTGAAATTGTATCTTTGCTTTCTGGAATATTAATGTGACTGATATAACTTACTGTTTATACATTGTCAATGCTCTTTACTCAGAATATAGGTACTTAGACATTTTTATATAGGTATATTTTATTTTCCGTTTTGGAATTATATGTTTATTAGCTACATTAAAACTAAGTAGACGTGTCATTATAGATATTTTACTTGTGTTAATAATTTTATTCTTAGTGTCATACATTTTACATTCTTACATTGTTGAAGGTAAATAATAACTTTATCATTATGGTTGTAAGTTTACTTACGGATTGCATTAGAACTTTATCATTGTGTAAGTATTATTTATTTACCTACTTAATTGTTTTAGTTTCATTTTTCACTTTTAGTTGACATGGCACGTCCTGTCTCAATATCCTATCTATCGGTGATCTGTAGTTAGATAGTTGTTTTTTTTTTAGTATGGAATTAATGTCAATCTTACTACAGTAAGCAAAACACAGATAGGTAGATGTGTTATTGAGACCGGTCGTAAAAGTACAATCCGTAAGCAAAATATTATTAAATTACAATTTTAAGTAGGTAACTTAATTTGTGAGCGCATAAACGCAACATACAAGCAATAATTAATGCATAATAATGGCCCAATGGCTCGCATTCACACGTGATACAGGGTTGGTACGGTTACGCACAAAATATTAGTACTTTAAATCTTAAATGTCTAAAGCTTATAAAATAGAGAGAGCTTTTAGAAAAATAAACTACATTTCAGACATCAGCTATCATAATCTGTTGTTTATTACTGAGTCTTTGTTACTTTGAAAACTGAAGAGTACCTTAGCATCAAGAGAAAGTTTTGTATGTCGATACGCATGGGAAAAATGCTACAATATAAACCTGAGTTTATATACGCGCGACCAATAATTGAAATTGCAATAAACGTGTATTGCCAGATTAAGAAAGGCCTCCGGATCAGTGGTTCTACTAAGAAGTACAACTGGTAGTACAAATGACACATTTGTATTTGTAGGTACCTACTGAACCAAAGGCTAAAAAAGGTCACTCATAATTAGTCGCTAATGCCCGGTTCCTATATCGAACGTACGGATGTCTGTAGGTCGGTCGTCATAGCAACGTTATCTGTCAAAAAGTGTCATACATTTTGTGTTGTAAAACAACGTTGCTATGACGACCGACCTACGGTCATCCGAACGTTGGATATAGGAACCGGAGGTAAGTCTTACATGTGAATGCGGTCTAACGAATGAAAGTGGTAGAATTTAAGGGTAGCCTTATTAGAAGTAAGAGTTACAGTTGAATGGATAAGAATGTTGAAGTTTTATAGTAGGATTTAGCACGGCCGGCGCGTTATTATTGCAAACATTTATGGATTGTATTATCTTTTATTTCAAGTTAATAAAGTTACAGTAAACTACTATAACGTGTTTAATTTACGGTGCGAAAACTTTGTCTCTAACGGCTCAGCTACAGTCCAAACTCGAAGTGTGTCAACCGGCTATCTAATGTAGTCCTACCCATGGATGTTTTAATCCTTCTTTTTAAGGTCCTACCACTCGGTGTTCGGTTAACAGACAATAGGTAGGTATACGAAATTCAGTAGGTACCTACTGTTTTCCAAAACAAAAGTTTATGATGCATCTTCAATAAATCTTTGTGAAGAGTGCGAAAGCCACTACTATAATCACGCACACCACTATTGTCAGAACTGACATGTTAAACATATCCCACACGATGCTGGAGTCTGGAGCAGAGTTTTTCAAGAGTTCCAGTGCAGATGGTGGAAAATAAACATCCGCTTGAAGAACTGAAAAGACAAACTTAAACTGCAGAGCTGTAATCTGACGTGTAAAACTATTAAGTAGGTACCTACTTAGTATCTGAAGTCATTATTTTCTATACCTATACCTACCTACCTACTTATTTTTATAAATGTAACTGTTTTCCAAAGGAGTAGGTACGCATGGACTACTGACTGCTTGCAGAATCTATAATCAATTATCTAGGTAGGTAGGTACCTACTAATATCAAATAAATAGTGGCAATTCTGAGTGTCGCAAAAGCTAAACTAAGCTAACTAAAATTGTTGCCGTCGCTTTCATAGCGATGGGAATAAAAAGGATGGCAATAGTTTTAGTTAGGTTAGTTTAGCTTTTGCGACACTCCGAATTGCCCCCAATATCTCACTGAATTCAATTTAATATTTTTCATACAATGCCTTCAATGTAGAGTACCTAGGTACCTAGGTACTTTAACCCCTTTTGACTGAGTTCTGAAGTACTTACATCAACTCTATTGTAATTCATTTTCTTTGTCTGTCTCTACCTATCATTCACGAAAGTTTTGAAATTGAAGTCGTGGAACCATTTCTCTGATGTTTCATTTGAAAAACTCAGTGTGATTTTGTGCATCAAGGTAGAGACAGGATGCATGGTAGGTAAGTACCTTCAAAAGCTGCTTCTGAATATTTCAACATTGTCACTTGCTTACTCCTTCCATCCAGTTGCTAAGCTCTACTGACAGTTGGAAATAACGCACAATATGAATATTGATTTAACTTATCGGTGCTGATAAATAACTTATTTGAGTTTGGCTCTATCACTATTGGAAGGTGCCGACAAACAAAAGTAGTACGTATACCGAAATTGTGTTAGTGTGTAGGTAGGTACTTATTATAAAAAAATATTTTTTTTGTTTAAATCGACACTGTCACTGTCAAAATAAACCACCAGCAAACGGTGTGCGAGATCTCGTTAACTAACTAGGTACTTACCTACTATAGTTAGATGGTTAACCCGTCAACCGGCGGAACGACCCCGGGGTCGTTGGTACTTACCAGTTAAACGAAGTTAAAGAATTAATCTATTAGCATTATTCAGGGTGGGTCAACATTTAAGTCCTTAGTATGGATAAATGATGAAATATAGAAACAGAACATTAGGTAATGAAAGCTAATAATCATCAAAGTCTTCGGACAAGATGTTCCAATTGATGGGGCTGCCAACCCTCCAAGCCGTTTTATTGGAAATCTTCATCATGTTGATGTGATTCAATATCGGGAGTGCGGTGTTCGGCTCAGGAAGAATAAGACCTGAAAATAAATTAGTCGGTAGGTACCTAGGTAATTAGTTACAATTCGTTGGTTTCACCACTTTCACCATCGCAAGCATTGATTGGATACCTACTTCCGAAGTAATGTTACTCTAATGTAAATCCAAGCCACCAGAGTTGGCCACTTGCTCATACGAACGAACGATCCAAGCAATGGACCTTAGTCTACCTAAAAGGTCTGCGATATAGTTCTACTCAGCAAAGAGACCCTTTATTTTATCTGTGCCCTCAGTAAAAAACTCTGTTAACCTACTTACCACTGTATCCTCAAGGAAGGCAGACATTCTCTAGGAATTTAAGATTCTTTGAAAATGTTTTATAGGGATAGTCACTAGCCATTAGTGTTTTTTTATAGCTAGAAGAGATTTTAATGTTTACGAGTAGGTATTAGGTACTTAGCTATAGAAGTTAAAGTTATTCTTTATCAAAATACATACCTACGTAGTTACAATCATGGTACCTACCTTGGGTGTTTCTACTAAATCATTCAGAAATGCAGATGGACCTAGGTTTTTCCTAAAGCTAAGGCCCAGAATGCTAATGAAATAATTAAAATGCATTCGAACCGGCTTGGTAACTAGCTAGTAGGTACCTACATACCTAGAGCCCATAGAGTGAGTATAATCATGAGACACACACAAGCGATCACACCCAGTATATTCAAAGCCAACAGCACGTATGTTCGTCTGCTGCTTATTTCACTGAAAAAAAAAAACATAACACTCTTTTATACGCAATCAAAGTTTGCCGGAGTGAATAGAGTTATTGCGAGTAGCGTCGCAGTGGTCGGAAATAAAGAGGGCGGTTTTTGTATAAGAACTTATAATCTGTGGTATAGTAATCAGCTATCGATACGTCTGTTTAGCTCTTTCCAACGACTATAAATAATGCGCGACCGCCCAGAGGGCCTAAGTTTGACCCAGTCACGTTAAATTGCGCTTACTGTACGAATTTTACAAACCTATCCTGAATTATAATTTAAAAAAAAAAAACCACTTACGATGTAGGTATCGTTTTCTCCATTAGTATTTATTTAAGAAATATTAAATCTATTCTCGAATATTTTATAACTTAGTTTGTTTCGTATAATTTATTTGAAAGATCACTGTCTTTTTTGACATTAAACATTTGTCACAGTCACTAAATTGAATTAAGTAATAAGAAAATGACAAAGTGTGAGTGGAGAATTGTGCTGGGTTCCGTACTTAGATATTCTTAAATCAATATTCAGTTAAAATGACTGAGTTATTTTGATGTTTTTATTTTGTGATTATTTTAATAAAGCATAATTCTATGGGATTTTATGTAGCCTAAACCTAAACCTACCTAATTATATTATAGAACTATTTGTAACTAGGTAGGTATTTACCTACCTACTTCTTTTTTATAGAATTAAAATTGGAGTAAGTTGGTGTAGGTACCTACCTATTTTCTTCCTATATCTACCTACATGCCCTTTTAAAACTCAAGCTTTTTTTGAATCGTCTTGAATATCTTTCTGTTCATATACCTACCTAGGTACCTATTTAATGAGATCTAAGTAGGCAAAAGTTATGTATGTTATCATGAACATAATTCACACATAATGTACCCAGGTACCTAGGTACCTACTTAGGCACTAATCTAATTAATTGCTTGTGAATTATTACTTTATTTGTATAAAGTTGATCTAATCTTTAAACAAATAAAGCAATAATTTAGATTCAGAAAGGATAAGTTATCTATCGAGCGAGAGAAGCGAGGGAAGGTCTTATTGGTGGCAACTTGGGCGATTTTGCGCTGTATGTTTGTATAGCCCGGCATATCAGTCGCCTATGAAACTTGGTAGGTACCTACTTATATTAGGAGTGATTAGTTAATTTCCGGCTAACCTAAAAGGTGTTGTAGGTAAAGAAATATTGGGTTCCCAAGGGAATGAAAAAAATATAAAAGTAATGCAAATGTTTTGAGTCATAACAATAAAAGGGTTTGTTTTGTTCATTCCAAAATGGTACCTACCCATTACTTTTCAGTAGCCATCAACCAAAAACAACAAACAAAATACCTAAGTACACCTACCTAATTAGATTTTTGTTTTACTGTAGAAATAATTAAATCAAAATGTTATTAAGTCGAAACACGGGTTTTTAATCTATCTTTTATTAAAATAATAATATTTTTGCATGGTTGCGTATCAAATTATGACCGCTGGTAGGTATTATATATTTAACAATTTGAGATTGGACTTTGATTTACCTATAACTCGATGAACGTAGAGATCTAGCAGCAAGATTTCGTAAAACAATCAACTAACCTACTTAAGTACTTAGTCAACTCAACAGTGACGTAAATGGTAGGTAGTTCAAAATACTTATACCACGAACCAACGGTGCGCGAGATCTCGTTCGGGGCGAACTACTAGCGAAACCTTATAAAATAAAATGTTCAGTCTATAGCGATACGGTCAGAATGTGTCTTTTTTCGCTCTTCCTATCCTTTGTGGTTGATACGAGACTAGAAGCTTTCTAAACTTGTTTTAATCCAAATATAAAACGAAACCGTTGAGTAATAAGGTCTGTTTACATATACATTACTACTTATTATATAATTTGTGACCCGAGTTTGATAAAGCTGTTTATCTAAAGAGAAGAATCATGAATGTTTATTATTAGACTAGTTGCAATTGCAACAAGGGATTGACATTCGGGCGTGGTTCGAGGGACAAGTCACTTGTGTCTTGCGCGTGCGTCTCGCCTGTTCCTCTGTGTTTACAAACAAAGTTTAACGACTGTTAATATTACGACTTTGAGGTAAGATTTTAGCCATTTATTTACTAAATCACCATATTATCACATAGGTACCTATATTACAAAGTCAATAGTATAATGCACTATTATTGGCCGGTTTGAGCGACAATTACCTAGGTATCCAATTGCAAGGTAAGAATAATGTACTTAAGTCAAGCAAACTAGGTTTGATAAAGTAGCATGAATTTTCTAGCTTTTATAGGTTTATTACAATATTTATTTACAGAAACTATAAACTGCTAGGTAGGTAGGTAGGTATATAATTATTTACCTGTAAAACTGTACAAAATACAATTAGAACCAGTCGAGCCACCTAATGTAGGTAGCTCAGCTGATCCAAGCCACTGCCAGACGGAAGAATTAATTAGGTTAAAAAAAGTAAAAATAATTTATAACATCAAAGAGTTTAACAATTACTTAAATAATTCAAAATATTGTTACATGGAACTGAGTTGTTGAAATCCTTGAAAAAAATATAAGTACCTACCTAAGTACTTAAGGTCCAAAAAATATGAAAGATAAATGCTAAATTAGATTTAGTAATCTTTTGTTACTTTGTCCCCAAAGAACCCTAAATAATGTTTTTTTTAATGATATTTTCCATTTCTTGATCTAGGAGTGTTGAAATAAACAACCTTTTTTAATCTTACTGTGATGGCTTACCTACTTATTAAATATAATGTGCTGAAAATTATATTTTACACAAAAAATACTTTGCATCATCTGTCTCAAGATATTATTGTAAAAATAAACAGCAGGTATAATACCTAACTGCCTGTGATATTAATGGCGCAAAACTTGTAATACCTACTTAATAAGACACAGGTTTAGGCAAAACAAGTTTTTAAACGATTACTTTGATGGAAACTTGTTTTATTATTAAGTAAGGGTATTTCTTTAAAAAAATGTAAGTATCTAAGTATTTATATCAATCATCAGTTAAGTTACACAAGAGAATAGATGACGCCGTGTAAAATGTCCAAGGATATTTGTAGTGAAATTTTATTATTAAAAATAAAATTTTGCGATATTTTATTAATTGAAGGAATCGTTGTCGGTTAACAATACGAGAGCATGCGGAAGTAGGTATTAGGTACTTACGTAAATGTAATTTATCACTTCAATTTAAAAGATAAAAGGTCTATTAAAAATAACCTTGGATAACTTTAGATTACGACGGTACCACTTTTTATTTTATTTGCAAACCGCCAATAGTTTTGAATACCTTTTTCGTACAAGAAACCTACAAGAAAAAGATTTTTAACTTTCGTGATCAGAACACGTCATTATCCTACTTATATGTACGGGTTTATTTCACAATACCTACCTTTTTATTATTAAATCTCGACGATAAAAAAATATTGAACCATAAACATCTAAAATTACCGAAGAGGTACCTACGACCTACAATCTACATCCTTCCAAAATATTTATATTCGGCTTTGAAAAAAAAGGTAGGTAATAAGTGCAACAATAAATAATATCTAATACCTACATAACAATAAAGTTAAACATTTAATGAAAAACCTCCGAAACATCTCCTCATCAACTTACAATGAGCTGATGATTTTCAAACGGCTGAACAGATTTAATTGAAACATAGGTATTAATAGCTAAGAAAACCCTCGATGAAGATACCATTCAAACAAAAAAACTATAGACGTACCTACTGATTTACTAAAGTACCTACTTAGTTATGTACTTATTTTATTATGTAGGTATGGTTCTCTTAATTAATGCGTAGGTATGAATCACTGTTGTTAATAAATTAAACATTGCAAATTGTATTTAAGACAAAGAGATATTTGCGTGTTTCTTGAATAGTATATCTACATTTATTTTCTTTTGTTGCAAAATTTGTTTCTTTATTATAATTTTTTTAACCTATACCGTCCCACTACTGGGCAAAGGTCTCACCCATATCTCTTCAACCATCTCTGTCCTTTTCCACCAATCTCTTTAGGTTAGATTTAGGTATTATATTATTTATTTAACCAAGTACCTATTTAATTAATTAAGTATTATAATTTAAGTTGACTTATCACTCGTAATTAAAAAGTGTCGATGACCTGTAAAAGTCATACTTAATACTTACTTACTAAAAAAATATTTAACTTTGTTTTCCAAGCTAACATTTATTTATTAAACTTACACTAGTACCAGTTTAGCTATCTTAATCTACGAATGCAAACGATCTGTAGATAGCTCAACTCAACAGATCAAGGTTACTCAACAGGCAATTTTTGAACAACATACCTATCTAATTATCTCTATTTAGTAATTATGTTACGGGTAAGTTTTTAGTTCTGTTCAATTTACATAAAAATAGTACCTATAAAAACTGGTTTAAGGCCAGCCATCCTTACTTCCATAACCGAAAACGATATACCTATCATACCTACCAAATTATCGTTCAGCATTATGTTGGTCAAAATAAATTTTCCGAGTTTAGTTAATTTCTACCGACATCAGCTAAAGTGCGATGCACGATATTAGGTACCTAGGTACGTATTTTTTTCTTCATAGAATCTAAAAATGCCTAAAGATGCATACCTAGGCTCTAACTAAACTGTATCGAAACGAAAGTAAAGCCACCAGCTGATGAGCCAAGCCGGCCGCCACGCCGCGCCGTGACGTAAATGTCATACAAAATTAAGTCGTAGAATTTTATACTAGAACCAGAAAAACAACTTTTCTTCACTGGCAATAAGTGTAACATTTATAGATCCTCAGTCGCTTTTGATCACTTCCCAACGTTTGTTTTTGAAGCATATTGTTTAATTTTGTTGATTCGTGATAAAAATGTGTGTTTGTTAATCATAGTGTGGTCAACAAAATTATGAAACGAGTACTTAAGTACTTATATTATGTTGTGTTATCTTATCACTGTGTAAAAGTGAAACGTATTGTCTGTTTCTTAGGAACACTGGGTTTTTTGATAAATGTTTACCTAGGTACTCAAAGAGCATGCATTTGTAGCGTTTTACCTACTTGGTACCATAACTTAGGCCACAAAACTATAATGAAGTTGTATAGACGTGCTTATATAACTACTTCTTAAGATACAACTATTAGTGACTAGAAGTTATTTAGCACAGCGCGTTGAAATCTTTTGTATGAGAATAAAATGTGAAAAGATTAGACACAGAGTTTGCAAAAGTAAATTGAGTAAACTAAGGTTTTCAAGCCAAATGTACCTACCTATGTATACTGTAAGTGTTTCCACGAGTAGATTCCATATAAGTTGACCACATTTTGGTATTGGATATCTTGACTATCAAGTTACCTAATTTCAATCCATCGGGATTGCCAGCGTTCAAGCGTGATTTTACGTTCAATGTGTCTAAAAATATATATAATGAACATTTTTATTCAGTTCTTTTAATCATTTTAGATGCTTTGGAGATGTCCAAGCCAAGGGGTAGTCATGTCTAGAGGTAGGTATTTCCAAATACATTATTTGGTACATACCTACCCACATTATGCAAAAGTTAACATTCCATACGTGAAAGAAAGAAAGAAAAAACATTTATTTCAGTAGGACTCGGGATCACTTCGAATCGTCTTGACATGCTTAGGTGATTTTATTTCCGAATGGGTTGCAAGCCCATCGACGCTATTAGAAATTTTACTGGTTTCCTCACGAAATTTTCTTTTGCTGTTAAGTTAGAGCTAAGAAAGGAAAAAAGGTAACAACGAGTAAAAATATTATTGAAAAAAAAAACAATATGTAAAAAAATCACATAAGTAGGTACTTACTTACTTACTTACTTATGTCAAAAAATAAAAGATAATCTAAACGTAAACCATCCGTGCATGATGCTACAAAATAGGTATCCGACTCAGCATAAAGCCCGTCACACACCTAGCTATAATATATTTATATATAATATATTATATATCTGTACAAATACTAATAATAGTGTGTGGTCACTTGAGTATTTGTATAGAAAATATATCGTAATATGCCTTGCTATAATTTATATTGCTATATATTATAGCTACGTGTGTGACGGGCTTTATGCTGCGTAGTTATATTATACCTAACCAACGCAACGCTGATCTTCCGTCGGAGCCAATCTATGCGCATTTAAATTTTTCAAATCGTTACATTTTCTACAGTCAGTCAGTTGCAGTCTCAATAACCGATCTCGGTACCTACTGAGCTATGATAGTTTTTTAGTTTTTTTTAGCGATCACAGAAGTGTCAAATCAAAGGAATAGCGATGATAAAACTGAGCGTTTGTCACTTGACTACAGCCCCAGTTTATTTAAACAGCAACATTGATACCTAGGTAGGTAGGTACCTATATCACTGACCAAATTGAGAGTCTTATTTATATTGCGTAACAATAAACAATACTTACAAATTATTTTATCTTATCTAACTTGTTAATTGGAATTTTCTTAGAAATATGTTTTAATGGATTTATAATTGAGGCATTGATTAGTCAGGTAGTCAAGAACTGCGATCACGAAGCCGTTAAATCTTATAAAAAATGGAGCTATTATGGTATTGTTTTACTTGTACAGTCATCATCATCATACCATGAACACTTTAGCAATATGGGGGGTGTTCCTACTTAGGGGTACATGCATACCTACTTCCACTCCACAACCTACACCGTATTTATAAAATCTAACAAAAATAAAAAAAACATTCAAGCAAAAACATTATTATTTGTTTATTTGTAAAGGAATTCTTTATCCAAATATGTAAATTAATGTTTAAAGTGGTAAAATAAATAAATAAAATTAGTGTATCAGTAAAACTAGCGACAGAATTCCGATGATAAAAAACATACGAAGACCTCCGTGAAAATATGCACTTTTTTTAAATGGCATTCAATGCAACAATGGTTACGTTACGTCATAAAGTGAAAACAAACTTTTATTGAATCAATGAATCTTGGAGCGTACAGGATTTTATAACACTATAACTACCTAGGTACCTACTTATTTGTCTTGTTTTGTATACCTACCTAACTTACTATTTCTAAAATAAAATGGCGTGTGTTATATCAATATAAGGTATAACTCAAAACGATTAAAACGATTTTGGATGATTTTTGAATAGCAGAATAACACTCGAATAACGAGTGGTTCGTCAACTGGTCACTTTTCAAACTGGGCCTTTCTGACCAGTTGACGAAAACAAAAATAAATAATATTTCCATTCGTCAACTCGTCCGATTATTTTAATTAGCCTTAAAAAGGATGAAGTACACTCATTGAAAAAAGTGTTTCGTGTAATACTAGCATACTATTGTACGTCTTATCATCGGATAATTTTTATTTTTATTTTTGACGGATTTTGTTTGATTTTAAGTAGGTACAAACAACTATTAAAACGTCGGACAAAATGCAGGAAAATAAAGGAACATAATTACCTCTAAGTAATTAAAACACCTTTTAATTCTTACTAGAATTAATAGGTATTTTGTAAGATCACGAACAGTTAGCTGAAACTATCGGTTGATCCATTGTTTAGAAATCTTATCATGCGAAAATAAAGAGGGACACAATTGTCTTATTCAGGTCACAGATAAGACGGTCTTAAGTTAGAGACATTTGATGCGATGACGCATTTGATAGTGCAGTTTTACAATAAATAATGTGAAAATCTCTACAACTTTACCTTGCTATTCGATAATTGACAATCTAACACACTACGCGAGTCGGACGCGCACTTGGCAGATTTTTTTAAAAATGATGTCTTTGTAACGTGACTATTCTATTCCGTAGTGACACCAAAACTTTCAATTAGAGACTGAATTAAAAATGTTTAAGTTGAAATTCAAACTTTTGTTGAAAAACTTTATGAAACGTCATGTTAAAAAGGATCAAGAAAATGAACAGGTAATTTTTTTGGAGTCAAACTCAAATTATGTAAAGTTTTACTTACTAACCTTTTTTTATTGTAAGAAATACTAATGGATTATGCTTCTAAGTAATTTCGTTTATATAAAATTATACTTTATGACTTTGCTTCACGACCTGGCAACCAAAACTTGTGATTCACCAAATTGATAGGTGTGATTCAACTATCTAGTATGATGAGTTTTAAAAGTTTCTTAGTTAATGTGTAAAATGAGATCTTAGTACAAAGGTAAATAAATAAATACCTAAATATCCTTGGACATTCCACACAACGTCATCGTCATCTAGTCCTAAAATACTTACTTAAGTAGGTATTTTTTTTTTGTAAATACATAAATTTTATACATAGAAAACACACAGACTTGAGAAAAATATTTGCAGATCATACAAACATTTAATTTTCCCGCGGCAGGAATCGAACCCGCTCTCTGATACCTCTGCGTATCAGGCGGGCTTTCACCCACTGCGCCACAGAGGTATTTTAGTCCCAATAAGGGGCCAGCACAGAAACCATTATTCTTTCATTTTCCTATTAGTGTATCTCTTTTCAATTTTTTTTTCCTTCTCAGGTAGAGAAACCGAGTGCTGCCATGTCGATGATTACTGATGGCATGGATCTTGAGAGGGAGTACTCTCCATCCATGTGGTCGGAACGGTTCTCTACATCCCAGGAGGTGCTGCATCATCACGTCCAGTTGCTCACGACAGGTAGCATACATGCAAATGTAGAGTCGGTTAAGTTTTGAAGTATCGGAATTCCTGTGTACCTACACTGCCTTGACATGTCCCAGTCAATATAATTTACAGATGTTGTATGAAAATTTGTTACAGTCTAGCTGATAGAGGAAGTACTTAAATTGAAAATACTTTAATACATACACGCTAGCGCGTGCGTAGTTTGGCAAGTCATGGTGGTCACCCCAGTGTGGTAGTTTTTGATCCCAGGAATCAGCGACAAACACTTCTCAAATATTACCTACGGCTCAAACAATACTTACTACTTTTAAGGCTTTCAAGGTCCTTTTTAGCTTAAAAAATAACAACACGTCTTTTTTAGACTTTAGTTCGTGTTTTAAGTTCTTTTTATGTGCAGCGTTCTATACTTCGAGACTTCATTAGACGACAAATAATAGAACAATATTTTTATTCAGTGTTAAAATTTAATATTATTCAAATGAGACAGAAAATGTGTGAATAAAAGAAATAAAAGAACCTACAAAGATTCATGAATGCCTTGTCCGTTTCAACGAAATTCTAAAAATTTAATACAGCACACATACATCCTACAAATCTGAAGGGTATGTTCAGGGCTATTGGCCTAAGTTCTCGCGAAATCGACATTTGCCGCCATAACGACTAAACTGTCAAATATGACGGTAGAATAGGCAATAGGCGGCCTGCCCTTGGAATTGTGATAAATCAAAATTTAGGCACGCGTTGTACCTACGGCATGGTAGCGTAGGCATAACAATCGCTTTAGCTAGAGAGTGTGTGTAGTGTACCTATAGGAATTGGCATTCGATGACGATAAGTTTCGTGACTTGTATGTCAAGTGAAAGGATTAGCGTTGATAGAAAGAGAATCGATACGTTTGTAAACTAAGCAAGATAAAAATAATAATTGGAAATTGAAGTAGTCTCTTAGGTACTTCCATTACGGATTGCGCCTTTGTCTTTTATTATTTCTACCACTAGGTAATTCCGTGGCCAAAAGCTGGTTTTATTCATACTAATATATGCGGACGGGCTTTATAAATTCTGTTATTCATCCTAATTAGATGTGTTACTTTCAAAAGAAGCAAATCTATGTAAAGTATTTCTTTCTTTAAAAAATGCTTTCTTTTGAAATATTTTTGTGTTCATTCGTCACATTGCTTTTGAGATGGTTTGAGGGTGATGAAATTCCAGCAAACCAATGAGATTTTTCTTAGTCATTTGATAACAATGAATACCTACTGTCTTTGTATTTAAAATGAAACCTAGAGATAAGGTTGAAGTTTTTAACAAATATATTAGTTAACACTGGTACTTATCGATAGTAGCCTTGATCTTGACTCTCAATATCTAGGCCGTTATACAAATTTCGAACTTGACATTCAATATAATTTAAGCATGTTAATTACGAGACAATTTTTTATAAATTTTCTATAGTAAAAGTAAAATTAAGGACGTGTAACAATCGTGGTATCGCATCCACCAGTGAAATATAGCTAGTAATCAAATATACACTTACAAAGATGAGTAGGTATATATAGAAAGGTTTAGGCCAAATATTTTTCTCATTGCACACATACTTGTCTTTATAGACCCTAAATGCCCGAATTCCCCTATTCACACATTTCACACCCTCTCCTTTCATTTCAGCGAGCGATGCGGCGACGAATAACATTCCACACAAATTGGAGATAGAATATGGCACTACACCAGGGCAGAAACTGGACATACTTGGGACGGACCTGCCAGACGGTAAGAATTTATTGCAACTTGTTTATCTGAGTTCATAAGAACTTTCAACTCTTGGGCTGAGACCTAACGAGCGTAATTTTTTGAGTTGTGAGTCGCATAATTTTGGTCGCGTAATCGAACTACAATAGAAACAGACAACTCATTTTGCGTCGCCGTGTGAATCAAACAAGACTTTTCTATGAAGCCAAATGCAACAGAAATTATGATGATTAGGTATGTGACTGAAATTACGCGACTCACAACTCTTTAATTTACGCTCGTTTGGTCTCAGCCTAAGAGTTAAAGTGCTTGAAGGGATGATTTTTCTCATTTTGAACTAAAATCATCATTCATCATTTAGAAGTTGGAAGTAGATTAATCTCTTGGAAATATTTACAAAGAGGTACTTAAAATAAAAAATGATGGCAATCAGAATAGATTCAGTTTTTATGTTTGTTACAGAAAAAAATTATTCTTAGAAATCATTGAGATGTATTAAAGAGTCACAATCTAATAGCTGACAACACTCAAAAAATGTGCGTGCAAATTCAATATTCTACAATGACATTTGACATTTGAATGTAGACGTTATGTCGTTTGTTTTAATGTTCAATGTCGCTTGTACGCAAAAAAGAAAAACTCTGCGCACTACGTAGCGTGTGCCGAGTTTTGGCGTTTACATTTTATTTATCTGATTGTGGCTCTATAATACATCTCAATGTTAGAAATACATGGTTATTTTTTTTCTGTAACAAGAATAAAAACTGATCTCGGGCTCGTATCAAAGCGCATACCTAGCATCGTTTTGGAAAATTTATAGGTACCTACTTATAAATTTTCCAAAACGAAAAATGCGTTGATACATGGCCGGGAACGAACCCTCAATCTCAAATCGGATGTTAAGGTACTATCTCAGTCTATCGGTCAATACGTAATTATTATCAATCTTAAAATGCATAAAATATGCATCATAAAAATATGTATTTGTTGGACAACTATGTCAGTAGATACCAGTAATAGATAATTGGTAGGTAGTTATTGAAATTGAATTTATTCATCATACATAGTAGTTGACTAACTCACGTTTCTATCTTTAAAGTGCATTTATAAATTGGACGTAGAAAAAGTTTGCTTTAGAGACAGAAAAACCAAAGAAACAAAGAAGTCTTTAATTTTTAAACTTAGGCTCCTAAAAGTCAGTAAAGAGATCAAAAACGGATTTTTTCGGAATGCACGTTTATTTGACGTTCGAGGCATTTAACTTATTAAGCCAAAATGTCGGCCTTGAGGCGGTCATCTTAGTCATCTGAGGGCTCATATGAACTTAGTGTAGTACCTAGCGGCTAAGGAATCTATTAACTTACCTATCAGTGATTTTTTTACCTACTGTCCGTGGTTAAGTACCTATACTATAGGTACCTATTACATGACATGAATTATTACTTCCTAATGTAATAAAATTCTCTATATCTACATTATTTTATTACAGTAAACTAAAACCACACATTGAATATTGAAACCCTCATGTAAGTAGTGCTTAGGTGCAGGAAAATATGAGAACCGACGCAAAAGCATATAAGATTTCATTACGTAATCCTTGCAAAAATCAAGTTACACGCGTCAAGGTAAATACCTCCGTGTAGTTAGGTAAAACTTAGCTTTTACAAATTATAGCTGAGATCATCATATACCTATGTAGGTCCTACCAAGGTCAATATTACGGATAATTTCTAGTTTCAGATGTGTTAAACTAATATTTCCGTATTTTTTTTTATTGTTCTGACAGTGTATGAAAGGGTGTAGGTACCTATGTACCTACATAAACATAAAAAAACATAAACAATATATACATATAGTCCAGTCAAAATAGACTAAATTATGATTCAAGTTTGCATTAATTCCCAACAAGCTGGATTTTTGTGCAGGCCTTGGATGCATCATTACAAATGACATGTCAAAAGTCCCCATCGATCCCGCTTGTGCGTTGTCTTTTATTCGAGGTCAAAGTTCACAAATTTGCGTTTTTTGCGTATATCTTTGAAACAATGAGAGCTACCGAATAAAAAACAACGCACAAGCGGGATCGATGGGGACTTTTGACATATCATTTGTATTGACGTATTTAAGGCCTGCACAAAAATCCAGCTTGTTGGGAATTAATGCAAACTGTAATTCTATTTTGACTGGACTTATACTTAATTGTTTATTATCTAAACGGACTCTTTAGAGCATAGCGATACTTACTTTTAAAAGAAAATTCTCCGATATGCCGCGGAAGACCCAGTCTCAGTTGCGAAACGAGCTAGATTCGTTCATAAAAGAGAATCACCTCAATCGAACTGAACTGGACTGTCAGTCAGATAGATTGGTTTTTGAGACAGGACGTAAGTGGGGGATAAGGAGGCCTTTGACCATATGGATTAAAAGAATAATATACAATTAATTTATCGTTTATAAGTAGAGACAGAGATCAATACTAGATTAGTTTATGAAATTGAACAATCTAATTATGTAAAATCCAGAATTTTCAATAAGTTCGGCAAATAAAAAACCCTTCTTTTGAAGTAGTCGGTAAAAGGTTATAAACCGTCAGTTTTTGTTCTCCTACAACAAATTTTACGGCGTCGTAAAATCGAACAATAAGAAAAAACGTGTCTGTATGAAATATTATATAGTAGGTAATTTCGGTGTGATTCCGGTTAAAAATAAATAATTTTCTTTCTTTGTGACCTGCATAAGTTAAATAAGTCTCTTTCAGGAAATTGCTCTCTTACGAAATCGAAGTCGGTTTTCTTAAAATATTTAACTTTACCACGTTTTTTTACTAATGTTAAAAGGTTAGTAGGTATGAATTGGTTCATAAAGGTGACCATTGTTAGAAAAAATACCTATATAAATGTATTAACATAGAGCTTACATAAATTAGATAAATGTTGTAAACGATTGTCGCCTAAGGATCTGAAAGAAATGTCTACCGCACCTTGAGAATAAGATAGTCGTGATCATATTCCTTTTATTTTTTAATTTTCGTAATCAAAATCAAGGGGTATCGTTAGTCAGTAGAAGAAAAGTGTAAAGGCCTATTTAATCTGCATTGAACTAGGAAAATTAACGTAGAAAATCTGTTTCTATATCGGCGAGCCATCAGTAACTGCAACCTACTTACATAACTTATTAGTGGAGTATTATTTTCAAGGCTTTGACTAATTACAGTTACGATGCATAGCAACTGGGTTGGATTAAAAAACAATAAAACATAAGAAGGAAATTACAAAATTATCTTAAGGTCGTATGAGCAGGTCAACTCTGGTGATGGAGTTTTTGGGCCGTCTTTAGGTCTCCGTCATGTTTTAAGGACTTTAAAATCCGAGATCAACAACTTGACATCTTTTACTTCTTCTTCTTTTACTAGATGACTTGTAAGCACCATTCGTTTTAGGAAGCCCGCGGCTAATTCAGCCTTAAATATATATTTATTTTAAGGTTCTGTGTTTTAAAACATTCAAGAAACTATTTTCTCTGCCTCAAACGTAAATAAAATATGTGCTGGTCCAAATGAAGTTACTAGCGGCTTCTCATTTGAAGTTTAAGCAAACCATTAAATTTTCAGTTAGATACTTATACACTCTTTGTCATTCCCTAAGAATTTTGAATCTGAGAACCTACTGTGACGTGGGAAATTGGGATACACTCGGGATCATCTTTATCTTTCTGTTACTTTTTACAGAATCATGTTCTGATTGCACGATATAAAATCGTTTCAGTCTTATTACACTCAGTGTAAATACCTACGTAATTCCCGAGATCCCGGGCGTCGTATCAAAGCAAGTCCTCAAATGTATTAAGGTTTAAATCGAAGTCGTTGATGTGAAGCAATGTTCCGTAAAATTGGACCCATCGACACATTTTTTTTGGCATTTTTGCTCGGCTCGGGCTATAAATAAATTCTTTTGAATTGATAGATAATTTCCTATGGTATGTTAACGACACAATGACATGGCATCTTCAGCACTGTTATCAGAGTGGCATATTTAGACATACTTTGGTATTTCTATGAGCTGTGTTTGCGTTTACAGTTTCGAATACTTACGTTATGTACCTATTGATTTGAAAAATAATGGAGGAGAGTTCAAACAGATTATGAATTTTCTCGAAGTTCTTCAGTTAGCCTTGGTATCATTTTTGAGTACCTTAGTGTAAAAACTGATTTGAAATCGAAAGTCATTGACACCATAACAGCAGTCCACGTCATACATTTTTAAAAAACTAGCTGCACCCGGCATGCCGCCACCACGTAAAGTAAATAGAATGTATTTTTTTTTATGTATATTATGTATACATATAGGGGGTATAAGGGGGTTCTAACATCTCATCACCCAAGCCAACCTCACCTGCACGTGGTGTACCCTGCTAACAAACGAACGAGGCTCTGGCGACTCACCAAGACGCACTGGCCAGCGTGGTGTTTTATGGCTAACAACCTTCTCTATCATTATGAATCACGCCCTGAACGAACGGCCCTCAGTCCCCGGCAGCCCCGCTATTCCGAGCTCTGGCAGCGGTTCTGGTTCCGGCGGGGCAGAGGGTGCGAAGAATCTCCGGAAGATTCCCTGCTGCTCAACCACAATGACCTTGGCAACGTATAATACGCGGACTCTGAATACTGACGATCGGCTTTTAGAATTATTAGAGGAACTAGAAGAAATTAAGTGGGATGTGATTGGACTATCTGAAGTTAGGCGGACAGGAGAACATCTAAGTAAACTTGAAAGTGGGCATCTATTTTACCATAAAGGACACGATGATACGACATATGGCGGAGTAGGATTTCTTATCCACAGAAGGATTTCTTCTACAGTAACAAACGTTACTAGTATTTCAACAAGAGTGTGTTATGTTACTGTATCACTCAATAAAAGATATTCCTTGAAGATCATTCAAGTTTATGCTCCTACTTCAACCCATCCCGATGCTGAAGTGGAAGCCTTCTATGAAGAAATAGAGAAAGCTTATGACGAAAATCCCTGCCACTATACAGTTATTATAGGAGATTTTAACGCCAGGATTGGCCCTCCTATAGAAAATGAAGTCTCCATAGGAAAATTTGGTACTGGTATTCGAAACCCAAGAGGACAAACCTTGGTCAATTTCCTTGAAAAAAAGTCACTTTTTGCGATGAACACCTTCTTTCAAAAACGCAGTGCAAGGAAGTGGACTTGGGCAAGTCCTGATGGTTTTACAAAAAATGAAATAGATTACATCCTTACTCCAAATAAAAATACTATAACAGATGTCACCGTTTTGAAAAGATTTAAAACCAGTAGTGATCATAGAATGGTTCGCGCCACATTCAGATGTAATCTCATTAAAGAAAGATCTAGGATGGTGAAGTCGCAACACCAAAAGTATGACAAGAACGCGTATTTATTTTTAAAAAAAGAGTTCCAACTTGATTTAGAAAACCAATTTGATGCATTGCAAGAGGTGAACATGGATGTTGATGCGATGAACAAAGCATTAGTTGAAATAGTTACCAGCACAACCAAAAAACACATAGGGGGGATAAAGTCAAAGGATAATAAAATAACATCCCATACTCGATCACTTTTGAATCAAAGAAGAGAATTGCAAAATAATAACATTACAGAACAAAGAAAATTAGAACTTTTAAATAAAACTATTAGGAAATCAATTAGATACGATCTGAGAAAATTTAATACTAAAATCATTACCGAAACAATCAAACAGAATAGAGGCCCAAAAGTATTTAGACGTAAATTAGCTACCCATAAACCAGAAATTCACAAACTTAAAAACAAGTTAGATGAAGTTGTGACAAATCGAGATGATATCATCAGAATAGTTGAAGAGTTCTACGGCGAACTATATTCGTCCAAAGTAGTTGTTGGATGTTATTAACAATAATTATAAGTAGGTTAAAGTTTAGTGTCCATAAAGAAAACTAGATGGCACCACTAGAACAATTAGAACGCGCTATCGTTGCGTTCTGGCCTGCCAACCGCTTGGCGAGCCGGTGATTAATTTGTAATTCATTTTTGAGTAATATATAAACCTTCAATATTTGTATGCGTTTTAATTACTCGCCATCCCCTTGGTATCCTCGTCCGATATTGTTCATGGTCCTTCGAGAGCCGGATTTGAAAGGATACAAGGAGTGGCAGGAACCTTTTTTTGTGTGGTTTGTTGAGAAAACAAACAGACCACAGCCCCGCGCGCGCCCGGAAAAAGTAGTGGATCGCTACTGGGTGCTTATACCGGATTGTCTGCCGAGTCGACGCCGATGTTACGTTGACGTTTGCGGTAGCACAATCAGAGAAGCTTACCCTGGTGGAAGAATCCTGGACGGAGTGCTGCGGAGGAGGAGAGCGCCAAGTGTGCGCAGGAAGTAACCGATTGCTGACCGAAAAGGAGTCGTCAGCTCGTATAATATAAAAGTGAAGTGAGTCTGGACAAACTGTGAGTACATTGGAAAAATTGTGGAACATAGAAAGTAGTTCTAGAAGTTTGTTTAGACTTAGAATAATTTTAAGAAATTGGTTGAGACGGGGAACCTATGCCCAATTTTTGATTTTTTTTAACAAAAGACTTGTAAAATTTCCAATTTTTTTAAATTTATATAAAGACCTTTTTATTGTAAAGAATAAAGATGGAGGAAAAACTTGTAGTGCAAACTGACAATTATAATAATTTGGGTAAGGCTAGACGAAATTTCAAAAAATCTCCTAAAGAGAGAATAACTGAAGCTTATGTTGAAGTGCGCTTAGAGTCGCTAGAACAGCTGTGGCTGTCTTTCTTAAAGACTCACCAACATTTGCTGGAAACCTATGGTGTTAAAATTATGGCACATGAATATATCAAACGCGATATTTATGACCAGGCTGAAGAGATTTATATTGAGTACAAAACCGAGTTAAAAACAATTGTAAATAGTTTTGGAAAATCATCTCGAGCGGAAGCTTCAGTCGGGGGGGGACACGCATCACCTTTAGTGTCAAAGTTTGTACTGCCAAAAATAATAATACCAAAGTTTTCCGGCAAATATGAGGAATGGGTCACATTTAGGGACTTGTTTTCGTCACTCGTTCAAAATAATGACAATTTAGATAATGTTCAAAAAATGCACTACCTAAAAGGATATTTAACCGGAGAAGCTGAGCAGCTTCTTAGACAGATTCCAATAACAGAGGAAAACTATAATAAGTGTTGGAAATTATTAATAGATCGATACGATAACAAACAATATTTATCGAATTGTATTCTGAAAAGGTTGTTCAGCCAAAAAAGTCTACTCGTTGAGTCGGCACAAGGCTTAAAGGATTTGGTAGACACTACATCTGAGTGCCTAAGTGCGTTGGAGAATGTAGGAGTTGATGTATCAACTTGGGACATTATTGTAATACATATATTAGCTTTCAAGTTGGACGGTGAGACTCGCAAGCAATGGGAGTTGCATGTTACTGGAAGTATTGCATCTGATACTTTACCGACTTTCGGACAGTTTAACAGCTTTATTACTAACAGATTTCGGGCTCTAGAGTTTGTAGGACAAAAATCTAGCAATAAATTTGTAAATAAAACTAGATCAATGCATGCTTCACAGCCGGAAACAAGCTACAATTGCTCTTACTGTTCAGAGAATCATAAGTTATTTATGTGTAAACAGTTTCAGGCTCAGGACAGTGACTCTCGTCGACAATTTGTGCTTGAGAATGGAATTTGCTTCAACTGCTTGGGGGTAAATCACTCTGCAAAGGCGTGTAAAAATCCGATTAAATGTAGGATCTGTAGACGTCATCATAATACCTTGCTGCATCCAAAGACTCAGAGTAAAGAAAAGTTAATGGCCGCTATGATAACTGAAGATGAGGAGGAAGAACAAGCGGAGGAGTCAGTGGAAGAACCCACTGAAGAAATACAAGCAAATACAGTTTCTGTGCGGAATAAATCTGTGTTACTCGCAACGGCATTGGTGAACGCTGAAGCAAGGAATGGATCATACCAAACGGTAAGGGCCCTACTAGACCAGGGATCGCAAGCCTCTTTTGTGACTGAAGCGGTAGTTCAGCTTTTAAAGCTTAAAAAGACGCCAGCTCGAGGCACAATATCTGGAGTAGGTGGGGAAAAGACGGTCCAATCAAAATATGTTGTGGACATAAACCTTAAATCTAAAGTGGAACCTCATGAAGTAATCCAGGTTAAAGCACACGTGTTAAAAACAATCACATCCTTCCTTCCAGGAAAACAAGTAGAAGATGTACCGTGGCTCAAATCAGCTGAATTTTGTTTAGCTGATCCTGAATATTATACCCCTAATAAAATAGATGTTTTATTAGGCGCTGACATCTTTTGTCAGATCTTAAAAGAAGGAGTACGCAGAGATCCAAGTGGGCTATTAATCGCTCAAGCTACGTCATTCGGTTGGATTGTGTCAGGAATGGTTGGCAACAAAAACCTACCTAACGAATCTATGATTATTATGCACGGTACTTTTACAAGTTTTACAGATGAAAACGAAATTTTGAAAAGATTTTGGGAATTAGAAGCTGAATCGGTTTATGAAGAAAGGAAGACACTAACAGAAGAAGAAACTCTGTGTGAAGAGTTTTTTACTAAAACAACAATGAGAGATGAAGAGGGACGGTATGTAGTAAAACTTCCGTTTCGAAATGAAATTCCGACATGCCACCAAGGAAATACAAAGGAAATAGCTCTAAGAAGATTTCAATCGTTAGAGAAAAGGCTGGCAAAAAATGGAAAGTTAAAGGAAGAATATCAAAAAATATTTGCGGGATACTTAACATTGAATTTCATGGTACCTGTGAACGAAAACGATAAGAAAAAGGATGCAGTGTATCTGCCATATCATGAAGTTATTAGAGAGGATAAGGATACAACAAAAGTTCGAATTGTAATGAACGCTTCCTCCAAAGGAACTAACGGTGTTTCGTTAAACGACGATCTAATGGTCGGGCCGACTTTACAAATGGATCTGCGACACTTAGTTATGCGTTGGCGTATACATCCGATAGTTTTAGTTGCAGATATAGAAAAAATGTATCATCAAATTAAATTGGATGAAGACGATGCTAATTTCCAGCGCATTCTTTGGCGAAGTAACCCTGAAACAGTAATTTCTGAATATAAATTAGTAAGGGTGTTATTCGGGACAGCATGTGCACCTCATTTAGCGGTTCGGAGTCTCATGCAGTTAGCCGCAGATGAAGGTCATATATATCCGTCAGCTGCAGAACGAGTGACAACAGATTTTTACATGGACGATTTACTCACTGGCTGTCAAAATGTGGAGGAAGGCATCGAACTTTACAGGCAAATGAATGGACTTCTTGAGAAAGCAGGATTTAAGTTACAGAAATGGTCAAGCAATAATGAAGAGTTATTGAATAAAATAAAGAAAAACAACGAAAATGACAACAATTTGGATAGAAAACTAGAAGTTAAATTGGATTCTATAATAAAAATTCTGGGACTTACCTGGAATCGATGTAATGACCTGTACCACTACACGGTGATTCTGCGTAATCTGGATAAATCTGTAACAAAAAGAAATATTTTATCAGATATTGCGAGATTATTCGACCCGCTGGGTTGGGTAGCACCTGTTATTATTGTAGCAAAAATTATCATTCAAAAGCTGTGGTTAGCAGGAGTATCATGGGATGAGGAAGTTCCAAATAATTTATTAAAAGAATGGATAACTTACCGTGAAAATCTGAAGGATTTAGAACAGCTGAAGATTCCTCGTTATGTAGGATGTACTGGCAGTGATACGCTCGTAGAGTTACACGGATATAGTGATGCATCTCAAGTAGCTTATGCAGCAGTAGTATACATTCGAGTTGTTGGCACCGATGGTGCGATACATGTTAATTTAATCGCTGCAAAGACGAAGGTAGCTCCGATAAAACAAGTATCGATACCACGATTGGAGTTATGTGGTGCGGTCCTGTTGTCCAAGCTGTTAGCGGAGATAGGAACGGTTATGCAAGTTCCCAAAAGCAACTGGTTCGCATGGTCGGATTCTACCGTAGTGTTAGCCTGGTTAAATAGTCATCCAAGTAGATGGAAAACTTTTATTGCTAATAGAGTAACTGCTATACTGCAATCGTTGGAACCGCATCAATGGAATCATGTTTCCTCTAAATCTAACCCGGCAGATTTAGCGTCAAGAGGACTCACACCAGATGAATTAGTGAACTCTTCACTATGGTGGAATGGTCCTGACATTCTTAAAGAGTCACAAATTAAAAAGGGAAAACCAAAAATGTTGCAAACTAATTTGGAAGAAGCTACTAGAAGAGAATGTGTGCATGTTACAGAGAGCGAAGTCAGTATGTGGGATAAGTATTCATCTTTAACAAAGTTGCTAAGAGTAGTTGCTTACTGCAGACGCTTCTTAAACCTGAAAAAACCAAAAGAGGAACGTCACAATAGTTCTATATTAACTCGTGAAGAAATAGAGAAAGCGGAAGAGTGTTGTGTAAAGCAATGTCAAGGCAAATGGTTCGAAGAAGAAGTTGAAGCAATATTAAAGAGAAGGAAGCTTAAAAGAAACAGTAAATTATTATCATTAAATGTGTTTTTGGACGACAGACAAATATTACGTGTAGGAGGCAGGCTGGAGAATTCCGAATTTCCTGAAAATAAAAAACATCAAATATTAATACCTAAAGAAGGAAATTTTGCCAAATTATTGATTGACAATGCTCATAAAAATACTTTACATGGAGGTCCTCAATTGATGCTCAGTTACTTGTACACCAAATATTGGATTATTGGTGTTAAGCAGCTAGTTAAGAACAAGGTTCGTAAATGCACAGTTTGTGTTAAAAATACAGCTGCAACACAGAATCAAATAATGGGTCAGTTACCTTCTGTTAGAGTAACTCCGGGACGTGCATTTGAAAAATCAGGTGTAGATTATGCAGGACCAATTTACATGAGAACCTCAAAGGGAAGAGGTCACCATTCCTATAAGGGATATATATGCTTGTTTATATGTATGGTAACGCGTGCGGTACATATCGAAGCTGTAACTGATCTCACTTCTCAAGGTTTTTTATCCGCATTTCGGAGATTCGTTGCTAGGAGAGGTCATTGCACAGATCTATATAGCGATAATGGAAGTAATTTTGTCGGTGCTGCTCAGGAACTACGTATTCTTTTTGATGCGTCAAAGTCCACGGTGGGCAGAGAAATTGCTGAAAGCTTGGCTACAAATGCTACTACATGGCATTTTATTCCACCTCGTGCACCGAATTTCGGGGGCTTATGGGAAGCAGCTATAAAGTCAACGAAATACCATCTGAAAAGGGTAATTGGAAACACTACTCTTACTTACGAGGAGATGGCCACAGTGTTGGCTCAAATTGAATCATGCCTCAATTCCAGGCCACTATCTAGAATAGATGGTGTATCGGACGTGCAGTCTATTTTGACACCAGGTCACTTCTTGGTAGGAGAACCCCTTGTGACTGTGCCTGATCGAAATTTTGAAACATCTAATTTATCCACGCTAAGACGTTGGCAGCTCACTCAAAGAATGCTACAGGATTTTTGGCGTAGCTGGTCACGAGACTACGTTCACCAGTTGCAAAGACAATACAAGTGGAGAGATCAAAATCCAGAACCTAAACAAGGTGATGTGGTTTTGGTTAAGGAGGATGATTTACCCCCAAGTAGATGGTTGTTAGGTATAGTTGTAGAAAAACATCCCGATGCTCACAACGTTACACGTGTAGTTACTCTGCGCACAAAAAATTCTTTGATAAAACGTCCAACTTCAAAGTTGGTAGTGCTTCCAGTCTGTGACTGAGAAATGACCAAGTCAGTTTTTATTGTTTAGTTTAAGATACGATTATATTGTTTTTTGTAATTTAGGGAGGTACACCTAGTTGATAATGATTACTTAGGCGATTGCTATAATAATGTTAGTAGATATTATGTCTTGTTACGAGGTTGTGTTGTGTTATTTTTTTGTTTCGTTAGTAGGTATTTAAGTTTTTTAAAGTGGGAATATTTTTGTTTGTTTTTTTTTGGTTCCATTTTTACGCAATTTTGTTAATAATATATTGTTTTTGTTGTTAAATTTTAAAAGTTAAGAACAATAATTATGCGAATGGCTCATATTGTTCTTGGTGGGCAGTATGTTGGATGTTATTAACAATAATTATAAGTAGGTTAAAGTTTAGTGTCCATAAAGAAAACTAGATGGCACCACTAGAACAATTAGAACGCGCTATCGTTGCGTTCTGGCCTGCCAACCGCTTGGCGAGCCGGTGATTAATTTGTAATTCATTTTTGAGTAATATATAAACCTTCAATATTTGTATGCGTTTTAATTACTCAAAAATGAATTACAAATTAATCACCGGCTCGCCAAGCGGTTGGCAGGCCAGAACGCAACGATAGCGCGTTCTAATTGTTCTAGTGGTGCCATCTAGTTTTCTTTATGGACACTAAACTTTAACCTACTTATAATTATTGTTAATAACATCCAACAGTAGTGGAACCAGACTCACCAAATGCTGCAGATCTTCGAGCAAACCCAATTGAACGTATGGATACGGAGGACATACCGCCCATACTCGAAAACGAAATTGGGTTTGCCTTGTCTCGAATGAAGCGTGGAAAAGCGTCTGGCGAGGATGGAGTATATGTTGAGATGCTCCAGGCGGGAGGACTCACGGTACTTAAACCACTTGCTAGCCTCTTCAATAAAGTGTTAACTGAGACCATAACACCCGATGCATGGAAGAATGCCATCGTCTCGATTCTGCACAAAAAGGGCGATAAAACACATTTAAAGAACTACAGACCCATCAGCCTTCTTTCCCAGATCTATAAGTTGTTCGCCAAGGTCTTATGCAATCGTCTATCGCGTACTTTCGACGATTACCAACCAATCGACCAGGCTGGCTTCCGAAGTGGATACTCCACCATTGACCATTTACACACTGTCAAGCAATTGATGGAGAGATGTAGAGAGTATAACCGCCCACTGTGTTTTGCCTTTGTCGACTATGAAAAGGCATTCGACAGCGTCGAACACTGGGCGGTGTTTCACTCTCTCCATCGTTGCAATATTGACAAGCGCTATATAAACATACTTCGGGAGCTCTATAAGTCTGCAACAATGCAAGTGCGGATGCATAAGTTATCTGACCTTATACCCATAAGCCGTGGAGTGCGTCAAGGAGATACGATTTCTCCCAAACTCTTCACGTGTCTTTTGGAGGACATAATGAAAACTTTGGATTGGGAGGAGAAAGGCGTCAATATCAACGGCCGCAACATGTCACACTTGCGATTCGCCGATGACCTTATTCTCGTTGCTGAGTCCGCCGCAGAACTCCAGATCATGCTCGCCCAATTGCATGAGGCTTCATTGAGCGTCGGTTTGAGAATGAACATGTCGAAGACCAAGGTAATGACAAATCATCTGTCCCACATACCCAACATCGAAGTCGACAACCACCGAATTGAGACAGTAGATGAGTATGTTTACCTTGGTCAACGTTTATCCTTTGGCCGGGGCTCCCAGTTGAAGGAAATTTCTAGGCGTATCCAACTGGGGTGGGCTGCTTTTGGGAAATTGGAAGACGTCTTCAAATCCAAAATCCCGCAATGTCTGAAGACCAAGACATTCAACCAATGTGTCCTGCCTATTCTCACTTATGGATCCGAGACATGGCCTCTCACAAATGAGCACATGTACACCATAAGGGTTGCTCAAAGAGCCATGGAGCGGGCCATGTTGGGGATCCATCTCGTGGACCGTATACCAAACGTCGAGATCCGACGCCGCACCAAAGTCGAGGATGTAGGTATACGGATTGCGAGGCTTAAGTGGAGATGGGCGGGACATTTGGCCAGAAGGGACGACGACCGATGGACCAAGGCAGTAACCGAATGGTGGCCAAGAGATTTGCGGCGGCCTCGAGGCAGACCACCCGCCCGATGGTCAGACGACATTGCGAGGGCGGTAGGAGAACAGTGGATCCGGCTGGCACAACACCGCCAAGAGTGGCGTGATAGAGAAGAGGCCTTTACTCAGCAGTGGGTGTTACCGGCTGATTAGATAGATATTATGTATACTTATTTTTGGTCAGAACCAGCGCGGGCGCATCGAAAAACTCAATTTTTTTTATTTGTAGGTATATACAAATCTGCAATATTTATCCTTTACCGTAGATAACCTACTGCTCTAAAACTATACTTGTAGGCCTTGTAGCGGGTCTGCTACGGCTAATGATGTCAAGAATCTAAATTGTATAAAGTAACTTAGTTCTTTTTTGTAACTTGTAGTTGCAGAAATACAAAATTTATTAATTACTGCTTAAGTAACATGTCAATGAATAATTATTATGTATTAATTAACCATTGTTTAACATATAAATTAGCAGACTATACAAGGTGGAAAGTCACAAAACATTGATTAAGTACATACCTAATGTTACGTTTTTTTTTTAGTTAGTCTAGGAATCAAAAAGATTACGTTTGATCTAAAACGTGAGAGAATAAGCAAACACAATAAGTTTGCGGTTTTTAAAATGTCAGCAAATGATAATAGTCAAAATTATCTGTTTTTTCCAGATGCACCGATCCTGGTGTACATCCACGGCGGCTACTGGCAGGAGCTATGTCGCGAGTTCTCCAGATACCCAGCGGCACCCCTGCACCGCTCTAGAGTGAAGACCATAGTCGTCGGCTACGACCTCTGCCCAGTCGCCACCCTCGCGGAGATCGTCAGTCAGATACAGAACGCGGCTAAATTTGTCTTTGAGTATGCTGAGAAAATGTGCTCTAGGTGAGTCTTCAGTATTTTTGGAAGAAATTAGACATTAAAAAAAATCTGAACTTAAAAGCCTGTTTTGACCTACGCGGTATTCGCTGCCGCTGTGGGAAGCGAAAATACTGCGCAGGTGTTTTCTATGAAGTTCCGCGAGCCGTATTTTCCCTTCCCACAGCGGCAGCGAATACCGCATAGGTCCGAACAGGCTTTTAATCAGCGGCAGTCGGTTATGGTATTAGGTACCCAATCATTTTAAACAAAATTTTGTGGTATTAACATGAACATTTCAAATCGATATTGGGGGCAATTCGGAGTGTCGCAAAAGCTAAACTAACCTAACTAAAATTATTGCCATCCTTTTTATTCCCATCGCTATGAAAGGGACGGCAACAATTTTAGTTAGCTTAGTTTAGCTTTTGCGACACTCAGAATTGCCACTAATATTGATATTTTTAAATGAACAGAACTTTCTCCTGAAAACTTTTTACATAAGTAGGTATTTATTTTTCAACGCGTAGAGCGTAATACTTTGAAATCGGTAAATTAAAAGTAAGCAGAGATTAAACTTTTACCTTAGGAATTTATTTCCACAAGTTGGTTAGAAATTATTCTCATTAGATTCTCGTATATAAACTTTAGCACCCCAAATCTTGGCTATGACGTGTGTAGGTAGGTATTTGGAGAAACAATTAAGTAAATGTTACATACCTACCTATTTTAATATGTCTAATAGGTACCTATTGTAAATGTCAACCCAATCCGACCCGTCACAAACGTCGCGCACTTTGAATCTTATTTACGTAGGTAGGTACTTAAACCCCTTTGAGGGGGGAAAATGTTAATGTCTAATAGAGAATTTCTAAGCTTACCTAACTTCCTAGTATTTTCGGAGATTTTGCTAAGTATTAGGCAGTAGAAATTACCTATTGTTCGTTGGTACCACTATGTACCTACCTAGGTGGTAGGTACATAGTAGGTATAGTATTTTTGTGTCCTGTCTCTTAATATGTTTCTGCCAAAATATTTAGGTATTTGATATCGCATACGGTTAAACAAATAAAGCAGCTATCTTAAAAGATACAAAAATATTATTTAACTTTAATTAACCTATGCTCAAAAACTGTGATTAGTAATGTAAAAATGTAATCATGTAATACTCAATAGGTACATAACTCGCTTATTTTATCTTATCTATTTAAAATGAATTGTTTTCTTTAACTTCCACTAAAAATTACGATCATTATTTTTTATCTTAATATAATGGACTTATATGAAGACAATCTCTGTGGCGCAGTGGCTAAAAGTCTGCCTAGACGCATAGGTTGTGGGTTTGATCCCCGCTGTGGGACAAAATAATGTTTGTATGATCTGAAAATATTTGTCTCGAGTCTGGGTGTTTTCTATGTAGAGATGTATGCCTACTAAGTATGTATTTACAAAAAAATATAAGTATAAATAAGTACCTAATCATAACACAAGCATTAAATAGCTTAGCTTGGGTAGATGACACTAAGTGGAAAAGATATTTATTTATTTATTTATATTTTTCTTAGTTATGAGTTTTTTTAAGTTTTGAGTTTAAGCACTGCTGGTCAAAGGCATTCCTTTTAACTTTTGAGGCCATCAATCTTGGTGCCACTAATCAGGTCGGTCGTAATGTGTCGCTATTGTAACCTTCTGCCCTAACTAAGCTGCGTTTCCACCAGTAGTGAGCGAGGATGCGTTGCGAGGAATATTCTTGTCAAGAGCCAATAAAAACTCTTCATTATTTGAGGCTTGGTTAGTAAACCGATGCTACTGGTTCTTGACAAACACATTACTAGTGAAAACGCAGCCTAACTGGGCATTACCACCAATTCTCAGGCATCCATTAGATCCTAATCAGTAGATTTAAAGTAAATTTATCTTTTCAGAGGAGTATACTTCGCCGGACACTCAGCAGGGGCTCACCTCGTGGCTAAACTGCTCTCTAACGCAGACTTCCTAGACAGCAGTCCTGGCTCCAACCGTCTCCAAGGAGCATTCCTGATATCCGGAGTTTATGATCTCCGAGAACTAGTCCACACATCTGTGAACCAAGCCGTCCAATTGCCAACAGAGTGGGCTGTCCCTCTCTCACCTATGTTCGACTGCTTCAACCACCTCCAGGCGAGAAGAGTACGGCTATACATCCTTGCAGGCCAACACGACAGTCCCACCTTCAAGAAACAGTCCAGAGAGTTCTATGAACTTCTACACAATACATGTCTTATGCAAAACATGTACTTGGAGATCAAAGATAACATGGACCATTTCGACATCGTTGAATGCTTTGCGAATCAGGATAACTATTTGAAAAACCTACTGGTTCATGATATTCGGAAACATTTGTAATTAGTTAGCTGTTCAGACTAAGTGACTGAGAATATTGTGTTCATTTTGTAGCACATAAGTACCTGTTGTTTCAAAGTAGAGAACCTACATTATAAATCTAAGTTTAATCAAATAATTATGATAATTCTTTGAATATAATGAAATAATTGTTAATACATTTGCATAAGTTTTATACATAAAATATAAATATAAAATATTCATATATGGCTTATTTACATTTATCTATACTTACCTAACCTACATACGTATAAAAATGTACAAGTAATAATAATAATAATAAAATTACAAGTACACGTACAGGTAGGGAAGAGAGAGAATTCAATTTTACGCTTTTTCATCCAGGCTTTTTACTCTTTTTTATGAAACAACTAGAAGTGAGCTTAGGATGAATATCCTATGTGTTAAATAAATTAACATGTTAGTTTATCTTGAATATCAACGAGAATAACTCATAGACCTATTTCTCCGTAACTGTATTTTTTTGGGCGGATCACATCTACTTAGCGTAGCTCGTAGATAACGAGCAAAACCTGCACGAAACGATTATCTTCTAAGTACGTTCATTATGCCAAAATTCTGGAACTCGCCCTTCTAAGCCGGCAGGCTTCTGTTTTCCCTGAATTTTTTGAATTCTTCCTTCATGCTCCATCTTCGGCCACATCGTCACTTTTAACAGCAGGTGAGATTGTGGTCAAATGAAAGTCTAATCCTAGAAAAAAAATCTTTATCAAAGAAGTATTATTAGTATTATTTATAAATGAAAAATCTTATTAAATCAATGGCAACCCGGCTAAAGGGTGATCGCTTGTATCACGCGGGTTTGAATCCCGTCGAAGTGATAAACTTTTAGTAAGATTTTTCATTTTTAATGAATTACCTAAGGGTGGTTTAACACAATAATACAAAATAAAGTATTTATAAATAAAAACTTTAGTCTCATGCGAACAAGAAACTGAAACAAGAAATGTTATGTTAATAATTAAAATGGCATCCATGAATTTTCCTCCCACGCTTTCAACAATTAGCGCTTTGACCATACACATTCCTCGTATTCAGGCTAGACAAGGGTGACCAATTGTGACCATATACAAAGAAAAGGTTTAATTAATTTTTAGTCTTTCTTAAACTTTCGCGATCACAATTCATACTTTTAAATAGAAATTTACAGGATTTTATCGCGTAATTTACCTTTTATTATTTCCCGACGTTTCGGCTGTGTTGCAACAACCGTGGAACCGTCAGTTCGCCCGCGACGATTGGTTAAGGATATTTTCATCGTCAGATGCTATTCATGAGTATAGGTAATTGACAATGTTGTAGCGTCCAGAGCGATGTTTTTAATAAGAATTAATATTTGCATTATGACAATAAAAGTAGCGGAATGTGATGCACGTAGATTAAAATTTAACACCTGTAGGTATAATACCTATACGATGTACTTACCTACCTACACTTACAATGTTGCAAATAAATGAATTTTACTTATCTAAACAAATTGGATAAGTAAAATTCATGGTAACCCTGTAATAGACGCGTGAAAACGGAATTTAACCCAGCATTCTTATGTTTTGTTGTGCATAACAAAAGATCAGGAATTCATGTCATAAACGATCCCTATTAGAGCTTGTGCACACCACATTTTTCTAACGCGCAGTCACTGCGCGTTTGTATCGATACAAACGCAAATGAAACGCGCAGTGACTGTATCTACTGTAGGAACCAAGGTTAGATTCCCACGCAAAGCGACCAAAGACTTGTACCAAAGAGTACGTAGGCTGATAAAAGAGTATCTCATTAAGTAGTTAATTCTGTGCACTAACTAGTTTTTTACGGCGTGATTGATTAAGTCGCTGATAAAACAATTAAAATTATTCGATTCGAGTTTTCTTTGAGGGCTACAAGTTTGAAACCAAGAGAGTAAGTCCTAATATCATAAATAAATGCTAATATTACCCTCACGGTTACAGACTTCCCCTCAGTAGCCCTTATAAATAAACTCACCTTTATTTGAATTATTCCGAATAGCAACAAAATCGCTCGTGGCAATGGAAGAAGCCCAGTGTATAATGACATGTAACTACCTAAGTAAGTAAGACTAAGTATTATGACAAAATTTTACCTTCGATCCAAAAAAGATCATCACAAACAACACCAAAACAAAGGAAGATTATTTCTTGCACAGCTCAGCTGCTGTCTTTTCATGAAATTGATCTAACAAAAGAGCTTGTCATCTATGATGCGCAGAATTTTCGATGGACCCGCCCCGGAACAAACAAAACAAAATATTTATGGGCAACCTCTGTCAATACCGTAGACTTATTTATTTTCGAAATAAAAAACTCTCGCGTAAAGTTTGTTTGTTGACAAAACCCATTATTGGTATTTTTCAGAACGTCTCATGTTTTCTGTGTTCAGGATTTCACAAAAAAAATAGCTCTGAATATAATATATGTATAGCTCTGGTAAACCGTCCCCAAAAAACAGATTCTGGGTGTTTTCTATGTATAATAAGTATTTATTTACAAAAAAATATATATTGAAGTAAGTAGTAGGTAGTCTAAGATCCCGTCATACAACGACCTTCACCGAGATGTTTATTTGATGAAACGTATTTAATATGTAAATAAATATATTGCATATGGGTTGGCTAACAAATTTCAGTCCAGTATAACTATGCTTAATTAAAAAAAAAAATTTTTTTACATGTCACCGGTATGATTATTAGACAAATTCTATACCAATCGAAAGTCTGAAGCCCATAGAATATGCAAACGTTGGGTTGCCTATTCTTTTCCGGTCACAACTCTCGGGCAGCCAGATATAAACATGTAAATAATATTAGCATTTTGCACCGATCTGATTATTGAATTAAAATTAAAAAAATAAATTAATAATAAATTCATAAAAAAATAATAAATTAAATTAATAGTTGTGACCGGAAAAGAATAGGCAACACAACGTTTGCATATTCTATGGGCTTCAGACTTTCGATTGGTATAGAATTTGTCTAATAATTATACCGGTGAAATGTTAAAAAAATATTTTTTTTTAATTAAGCATATACTGGACTGAAATTTGTTAGCCAACCCATATGCAATATATTTATTTACATATTAAATTACATATAAAATACGTTTCATTAAATAAACATCTTGGTGAAGGTCGTTGTATGAAGGGATCCTATACTATAGGCAATAGGTAAGTAAGTAGTTTATCTGTCATCTGGTTACCATAACACAAGCATTAAATTACTTAGCTTGGGACTTGATGACGCGTGTGGAATGTCCAAGGATATAAAAAAAAGAGAGATTTAAAAGAAATTCTAAGTAGGTAAATAATACAATAGAAAAAAATTATACTTACTCATAAATTATTATTTTTTTATAAGTACCAGTAGATTCACTGGTCTTCGAGACTTATTTATTATTTAATTTTTGACATTATTGTACCTATAAATAAATCAATATCCTTGGCTTAGGCTTTCAAAGGCCTTATCAGCTAGATAGGTAAATACGGGTTGTAATTGATCGCTTTAGCTTTGCTAGTCAAGTTTGCCTCTATCAGCGTTTTTCCTCAGAGCAAATATATTAGCTAAATATGCAGACATCACTAACGCAGCGGTGCGCGGCGCAGGAGGTTACGGGTTCGATCCCCGCTGCGAGACAAATGTTTGTATGTTCTACAGATATTTGTTCCGGGTCTGAGTGTTTTTCCATCTATATTGTGTATTTATTAAAAATGCATCTAAGTATGTATTATTATAGTCATCTTTAAGTTGCTTACCTTTGACTAGATGACGCTGTGATGTCGCAAGATATGAGGTATTATTATTTATTCGTGGAATGACTGTGCTTTTTAAACATAGTTATAATTACTTCAGCATCCTTACACGAGTTCTGCTACATCCTATCATCTCATCACATCTACCACGGTTCTCTACATTCTATCCTAATAATATATGCATAATATATAACGCGAAAGTTTATAGATGGATGATTGTTGCTTCTTCACGCGAAAACTACTGAACGGATTTAGCTGAAACTTGGAATTTACATAGTTTATGACCAGGAATAATACATAGGCTACTTTTTTTCAGGTACTATTCGAGCGCAGCCGCGTACGCTTTTTATCCATAAATTACTAATGTATCATAACTAATACTTTACTTTATAAATTACTTTAATCTAAATTTTACAATTCAGTTACGTACCTAATGGATCCAAATGGAATCAACCTCTGAAATTTAATTAGAAGTCAAGTAATGAAGACAAAATTCAATATTGTCAATCCGATATCTGCTTAATTGATCATTGACTCCCATCACATTTAATTGATTGGGATCCCGACTGACAGTTAAAGATATTAAGCACAGAGTAGAACGTGCAACAAACAATTTCTAAGTAAGTAAATTAAATTATTTGTTTAGCAAACATTATCAACAAACATTTTCTAAGTGAAACATCTAACCTACAGATTGGATTGAAAGCTAGATTAAGTTTTGTCAAGCGAGCTACCTCGGTTTTAGTATTGTTGAGTAAACTACGAATGAATTTAAAGTAAGTTAGTAGGTTTTAAGATAATAATAACTAGCAATTTCTTTAAATAATGAATACCTAGGCAGTTTCTCGTTGAGTATTTCAACAAGGTACTTGTTGAAATACTCAATGTCTTTTTAATTAAAAAAAACCGTACCTAAGTATTTTAAATTTCAGCTTAGTTATACCTGTCTATATAAAATGTTTGAATCGAAATCATGTTTTTGTCTGCTCTGTTAGCTAAAATGAAAAAACGACTAAGTACAATGATACTTATGTGTGTCAATGGGCTATAATAATTCCATCGTTGGTCAATTTTCAACAAAATAAGATCTGATGATCTGAAATAGCAACTAGACCGGTCACTTTTATATTCTTCTAACTAGGTTTATAAAATTTAATCAATAGTTGACTTTGCCCTTTTTCTGTGATTTATTATTGAAGAACCCGGTGGGCAGACATCATGTCTCAAAGAGCCCTACGGCGCATTTTTGCGGCGCAGCGAACGCAGGGCAGTCGGCAAGCATATCCACACTCGCACGCGAAGTTGCGAAGATAATGCGACAAGGATCCAGACTCCTGTGTCGCGGGACAAAATATGTCGCACATCGCCCATTTTCCATGAAGAATAATAAACAATTATTCACAATTCACTGAATTTGGCTGGACATCTGCGCTGTCTCTTTTTTTTCTAACAATTATGGTGGGACATCACAAAGTTCCTGCAAACTGTTTATTTTGTGTAACAAGTGCAGAAACATAATAAACCATGGACTCGACAAGGACGCACTGTACAAACCTTCGCTGAGTCCCTGTAATGTCATGAAACAATTTCACATTCCCACGGGCTCTCGAGAAAGTAATCATTTCATACACAAGATTGGTGCTTGAACACTCTCCAGAGTTGTATACCGTGTTGCTGTTGAGGTTTTCGCAAAATATTTTGTTAAGAATTTTCGTCCTCAACAACATTTTGATGTAACCTTTTCAGACTTTCGATTTGAGGTGACGTGGGTAGTACAGTATATTTGCTTTAAACGATCTTGGAAAGTGGTGAGAAAACCCGATGTTACCTACGTACAATTTGGCGGTAACCTTCCTGTTAATTTGATCGAGTATTGAATAGGTCATATCTAGTTTTTGTTTTGGTACTGCTTTATAAGGGCTTTATTCTATAGTACCTAGCTACTCGTATTGAAGTTCAAAGCACTCGCACAAACATTATTTTAAGAATTATTGGCATAAATTTTAACTGCAAATATTTTAAGACTGCAATTTAAAATGGGATTTCAAGTTTCAAATGAATAAAGCAGATGAAAATTATTTTTGTTTCTCGCAGACACAACTACTTAATTAGATTTTCTATCACGTTGACATAAAATATTACTACCTAGTAAAGGTAGTAATATTTTATGTCAACGTGCGTCTACATAATTTACGAGTTCGTACAAAAGGAAAGACAAGTCTTCTTAGCATGTAACGTAGACAATAACAATTTTTACTACTCTCCAAAACATCAAAAATAAATAAATACTAACTATCAGCTATTTTACTTGTAATATTTTAGTAGTACATAATTCAGTAACACGTTCCTTCGTCCCCACACATTACTTAGGCATTTAACGACAGAACGATCATTTATTTACTTTATCGGTATTCTATCATTCGTCTGAACACGCTCGTACTTGTACCACGTACTACGTACACCACAACGGAAAATAGAACCGTATGAAGCCGGACTAGCGATAAGGCCGCCAATTGTACAATTGTTTTAAGCATTTATTCATGTTTCTTGTCTTTTTAAACATTATAGCATTTATCTTCATGGAATAGTGCAGTCTGGTCATTACTGAAATAAAACAGCACCTATGCCATAATTTCAACCCTAACTTATACTATTCAAACGATATCTAATAGACCATAAATTATAGGTATCTATGGGTGCTACGAGCTTCGTAGAAAAGTTAGCGCGCTACGGTGCTACGGCAGAACGCTACGCGACACCGCCCAAGCTCTACGCGTGGGTTTGTTATAAGCCTAAATGACGACAAAATAAACTTTTAAATTTAATAAACTATAAAAATAACCAGTAAAGTACTTCGAAAGGCTGTAAAGCAATATTCGCATATAATTTAAAAATATTTCAAAGTAGTTACTAGAAGTTAAATGATATTTTCGACGTGTTTATTAGAGTAAAAGTTGTTGTTCTTGTGCTTTTGTCTGCTGATTTAAAGGTAAGTTCATCAACTTATAATTAGTTTAGTTTAGAAAAATCTTCTCACAAGAAGAACTAGTGTCGGACAATGAATTACATAGGTAATTTAAGAAAATAGGTATGAAAATAAAATGACGTGTGAAAATCACTTTATTTCTTAATAAGAGCCTACCTATGGTAGGTAGGTAGTTACTACGCAAATATGCTAGGGTGTTTATTTACACCTAAATAATTCACAAGTTATAAAACGATATCTTCCTGAACTTCATCCAGACAACAGTACACGAAGCTTTATATACAAAAGAGTTCAGTCTACTCGTAATTCATGAGAACTGTACTACATTTTCAGTCATTAATCTTTAAATTATACCTACAGGCAAATATGAACTGTATAATAATAATAGTAAGTTTATTTCCTAACAAATGGTACAAACTACAGGATAGAAAACATAGGTACCCCAGCTAGGTATATAGGTACCTGTGTTATTATGACGTACCTATACTCGCCACCGGACTATGGTCAAGTGCATAGGTACAATTTGATACACGAATGAAAAGAACACACAAACATCTTTCTAACACTTATGGGATTAATTTAAAAACAAAAGGATAGAAAGCATATAGCATGTATGGTCGTAAATAGCTTGAAATGCTCTAATAGAAATAGTAACTTATTTATATTACCAGCTGACGTAACAGGAAAGTGGTAACAACCCACGCAAAAAGTGTGGGTTCAATTCCCGTGAAGGGACATGTATACTTAACCTGCACATAACTATTCCGCAGTAGATAGTATTGTATCGATGGCACTCGTAGCTTCTAACACCACAGGGAAAAATATAGGTGTTGATGAGGTTCTATTTACGAGAACCTATGCCTCTTTGTTGTTGTTTTGTTGCTCATAACATAAGTATCGATTAGTCGATTTTAACAGTGGTTAACAGTAGCACTAAATCTGTTGTCAACTGACATGCTCAAATAACGCTAAATTCAAAAGATTGTATACTCGTTCCAACCGTTTATTTAACTTTTGACAGCTGTAATACTGACTCTAATAGTGATACCCTAACCCGTTACCGATTCGATTTATTTTATCGATCGATTTTATTCATGAAGAAGTTTTAATCGATTTAACACACTCATTATTTACTATGAATATCAACATTTTGCACCTTTTCATTACAAGTAGGTACCGCAGTTCATTCACAGTTTTTTATTTGAACCAACTACAGTAAGTCTAAACGATTATTTTAGATTCATTAATTTTCAGCGAATAAATTCGATCCCATGGAACTGTTTTCATTACGCAAATTATTTATGCATTACAACAGAGACATTTAGGGCATTTTAATGCAAAATAATAAAGGTTTTTACGTGATTTGATATGTTTTAATATAATCGATAATCGATTTATTTCAAAACCAGTTGTCATTAATTACGAATGAAACATCTCTAAGTGGGCGGATCCCGTCCATGACAGTACAGTATTCCCTGTAGTACATTGTATCAAAAATTATTATAAAACTTTATGTGCATGATCTGTCAAAAGTTAAATAAACGATTGGAAAGACTTATAGTTTGTTTATAAAAAAATCCATAAATAAATGACAGCCTGTCATCCATCTTTCATTTAGATACCAATAATGTTTAATTCATCCGGAGAAACTTCTTCTCGAATTTCTGAGCGCTGACTCTGGTAAAATCAAACTTGGAAGTCCCTTATCGGGCCAGTCTCAATAACCTATTATGTTTGGGACCGTCATATTTGTCTTTTTTTAAATGGAAGTAATGTCAAATATTTTTATCTACTTACCCAAATACAAAAATGCAAAAAATAAATGAAAATAAGCAAACCAAAGGTAAGTAAATAGTTTTTGAAACTGGCCGTACTGGTACCTATTAAAAAAAATGCCATTGTGTTATTATAAAATAACGGAAGTATTGAAAGTGAAATCATTTTTAAACGAGATTTATAACTTGTCGGTTTTTTATCTACCCGGTCCCTAAATTAAGCTAGAAATGATTCTAGGTCGAAGTGACCGACCAGGCCTGTTTGAGCAGTGTTAAAACCGTGTCAAGGTCCATGGTGACACAAGAGTCTATGAACTCAAAGCCTTCATTTGGTACCAACTCGTTCGATTGTTCCACAATATACACCCTGGGCTTCTGCAGTACATACTGCAGTATGTATTCTCATTGTTGCACGTCAGTTTAAGGTTCCTGTATGCGTGAAACTAGCGCCGCCGCCTATTTTATTTTATTATTACCTACAATGAACAAAAGAATTTAAAAAAATTGATTGTTCTGTTTGTGAAGCCTATCGCTTTATTTTATTACCTCTGTAATAGTTTTATTTTGTATAGTTTAGGAAGAGTAGCAAAAAGAGAGTTTTCTGGCCACCAAGTGCAACTTCGCTACTCCTATAAACCACAAAAAATGGTATGTTTAAAGAGCGTATCGTAGTAGCAAAGACGATTAATATCTAGAAGACAGACAAAGGCCATACACAAAATCGTAACCCTAAAAAATAGCCTGAAAACTCTAAAACATCAATTTTATCCAAGAAATTTCAATTACTTTCTAGTTAAAAATGTTTAAATATTGAATATTGTTGCTACTTACTACTAAGTATTGAAATTTCTTGGATAAAATTGATGTTTTAAAGTTTTCAGGCTATCTGGTACTGCGGGATCGGGTTACGATTTTGTGTATGGCCTTTGTCTGTCTTCTAGATATTAATCGTCTTTGGTAGTAGGTTGTTCTCTCGATTTTTTTTGTGATATAAGATCCCGGCCGCATAAAATTTCAAATACTTTTGCAGTGAAACAGATATTTTATTCAGATTTTCATATCCTAACCACGGTACCTACTTAGGTACTAAATGAAATTCCAAATGGATGAATCCGTAAAGCAATCCGCTAAATTATGAACAGAGGATTTATTTGTACTTATACCGAATCCTATGAGAAATAAACGGCAGACGAAATCAAATCAGAAACTATAAAGGCCTTTTGAACTAGCCAATTTCATTCATGTAGGTATATACCTACATGTAGGTACTTTATTTACCGCCTATTAAAATACAGGTTCGGTAGACAAATTATTCTGTTTGATCTTTAGGCATTTTTTACATATTTAAAGGGGTAAGTCAGACGTATGTTTGAATACAATATTTAGAAAATTATGCAGAATTTAACATTATATACGTGACAGACAGCAAGCTCATCGACGCTATTACAAAGCTAAAGTATATTATATCCTTGAGATGAGCTGATATGTCTGCCGCCTTACCTTCGGATAACATAACCTTCGGATCAAAAGTTTAGGCACTAACCCACTAGGTGAACATGGCTGCTTTGTATCTATTAACATAATATACATAAAGCAAATCAAAGAGATATCTGATCAAAGCAATTAGTTTGGAATCTTAGCAGTTTACAAATTACATGTCACTTCATAATCCTTTTACTTGAGATTCCATTGATACAACGTCACACGCAACTACGAGTATTTCTATGAATACCATATCTATTAATGAAGTAACTGTGATGTGAACGTTAGTACCTAATGAATTTATGATTTATTCAACAAAGGTAAAACCTTTGTTGAAATTTATTCAACAAAGGTTGAATAAATCATAAATTTGCTGTCTTTTTGTTTCTGAAGTTTGAAAACAATGTTACAAAAAAAAAATACCATTTACATGTATAATAAATATGCATTCTTATCTAAAATAAATAAATTTGATCATTATAATGAATGAATTTATTAATTTATAATTTTTTATTTATAATTCATCATTGGGGGCAATTCTGAGTGTCGTAAAAGCTAAACTAAGCTAACTAAAATTGTTGCCATCCTTTTTATTCCCATCGCTATGAAAGGGACGGCAACAATTTAAGTTAGCTTAGTTTAGCTTTTGCGACACTCAGAATTGCCACTATTATGTATATTAATTTAGTATTTATAATTAAGTAATAATAATTATATATAAGACTAGTTTGCGTGGTGCGCGTGCTGCAAGCAGCACGCGGTTTTCTTTTTCCATGTTTCTGACAGGTGGTAGCTACCCTTTAAAAATTTTGAGAATCCATAGGAGATATAAAATATTTAATAAACCGCTATGGGAAGCCCTAAATCAGTATGAAAACCCTTTAGGAGCCCTTAGCCATTAAGAAAAAAAAAAAAAGAAAAAAATTTACCAAGTCGTCGGCCCTGAGTTACGCTCACCCACTCGACCTTCGTTACGCTACGGGGGTCGGCGGCTCGCTTCGCTCGCCTCCTCCCCCCTCCGCTCCACTCAGGTCTCGTAGGTTCGCTCCACTCAGGACCTCCGACGCCTGCCCACTATAATATTTGTTCAAACACCTAATGGATATCTCCAACCGTTGTGAAGTTACAGCTCTTTCAATTTTAGGGGAGGTTGGGGAGGGGGGGGGTGAGTTTTGAAAAAATATTCTGACTAATTAAGTTCCCCTTTACAAGAATCTGAAAAAAAATTTGTTCCAAGTCTCATAACTTCCGAGATTCGCAAAAGGGGGGGAGAGGGGGGGCAAAAGGGGCAACACTGAAAAAAAATTTTTACTTCCCCGAGCCTCCTCTATCCGATTCTGCAAAAAAAATTGTTCCAAGTCTCTTAGTTTCCGAGATCCGAAAAAGGGGGGGGGGAAGGGGGGCAAAAAGGGGGGGTTTGCGATTTTTCCCCAACTCACCAGACCTACCTCTATACGAATCCGTCAAAATATACCTACCTCCCCATCCACCATCAGGGAGAACAATTCTGTCAGTGAGTGAGTGGTAGTTTAAGTTTATATATTATGGAATTATTATTTATAAATTTATTAAAATTTAAAAATCAACTGCTTAACCAAAAGTCGTCAGCTCAGGTCCTCAGCTCAGGTCCTCAGGACTCAAGATATTTAATATGTCAAAAGAAGAAGTTAAAATAAATAGTTGGCTTTTTAGTGTAATAACAGGTTAACCAAATGTTTGTTTAATTTTAAAATAAGTATTTAATTTAGTAAGCTTTCCATCACCTGTTGTAAAATGAGGCGTGCCTTGAAATGTCAAGGCTGTAGCATCTTCAAGTAAATGAGACGCTCGGGAATTTAACACATCTTGTCAAGTCGGTTAAGTCAGTCGAAAAACTTTGATTGCCAAAGCTGAGTGTAAGAATCCTACATGCTTAATATTTTACAAACGTGAGGCATGCATGCATGTATGACTGTAAACTGCGCAAACAATTTGCACAAACAAACTTTGCCCAATAAAAACTGCAGCACTATTTTGCATTCTACACACCATTTACTAAAAAAATTGCAACATGGATTTGCACAAACAATGTTTGCTGCAGCGCCTCCTGGTGATTTGTCACCGTAACACTTATCAGAACTTGCACCAATCAAACCCGAACCCATAACTGAAAACTTCGTAAAAATCGGACAAGTTGTTTTGGAGAAAAATAGCAACATGGATTTGCGCAAACCAACATCCTCTAACCCCAATCCCATATACCGTCTACGTTCTGTCGTATGTAAAAAAACGAACGAATTAATGAGTAAACACGCCTTAACCGTTGCTCTTTGTTATTTTATGTGAGCATGTTTACTTATTTTGATGTGGGTACAATTACTTTTTATAAAACATTGTACAAATTGGTTTGTTTTTATTTATTATGAGCTTAGGTACTTGGCCGTGGCATCGTGTTCGTGCATCGTTGTAACTATCTGAATAAAAAGTAGCCTATGTGTTATTCCAAGTCATAAACTATGTGTGTTCCTAGTTTCAGCCATTAGGCATCGATTTTTGTTGCTCTTTCAAGAAGTTCTTGAAGGAGCAACAAACATTCACACTTACACACACACAAACTTTCACCTTTATAACAATAAGTGGGATTAACTCATCGCAAAGTGCGCCTCAAATTTTCTTACTAAAAATCTAGTTATAATGCCCAAACTAAAACGTTAGTAAGTATAAAGTAAATATTTAAGTTTATTGTAGAACGTTATAAATTGTAGAGTTTTCGATAACCTACCTACACACACCATTTTCTGTTTTTCTTACTTATTTTTCTTTGTAAGAGGAAGTAGGTTTAAGTTGAAATGCCAGTCATGTAGCGGCTCTTAACGAGATCCTGAAGCTTGGAATACCATCCCGCAATTAACAGAGACTAATGACCGTCTTATTGATCCCACTTTTTCTCATTAACTCCTGTTTGTACCTCTAATTGAAGCTTATAAATATTTCATTCGCTAGATGCTTCGGCCGTTTATTTATCGCTTAAGGATTTTATTATTATAGAGTAGGTACCCTCTCGTTAAATTCTTAGGTAAAGATTAAATGCGATGTTTTATTGTACGAGTACAACAAAATAAAAAAACATAAAATTATAAAGAGATACAAGACAAGACATATAAAACAAGAAAGCAACTTAACTGAGTGGTAGGTACAATACCGTTGCTGAAAAATGATTTCTTAAACTTGTAATTCACTTTATCATTTCGTATCAGTATTTTGTGGAAAGTAACTATTTATCAGTAAGGCACGAAAACTATAATTTATAATTATGCATGTTGCCATAGCTGTTCTTTTCTTTGTTCCAACCGCTTAACTTCTCTAAATTGTTTTACAGGTAAGGTACAATTAGATAAAATCAGTTGATATGCTGACAACTTAGGAATAGTCCTTTTTGGTTATAGTTTATGTACTTACCTACCTACTCTTTAGCTTGTTTTATGATGAAATCAAATGTTCCACACATTTTAATATCTCTTACCTACATAAGTAGAAGTTTCACTCGTACCCGATCGTTATTTATGGAGGACTTAACACAACTTTATTTTCTTTGACAAACCTTTTAATGAAAATGCCCAATTCATTGAAAAGTACCCAGTCTGTGTTCCACAATCAATCACTTTATCGGACTTCGATACGAATGATCTTGAAATTCGCAATTTGAATTTTTTTAAATAGATTTCAAAGCTCGCACGTAAATAGCTCAACTTTTGAGCTTTTCTCTAATTTTGATGTTAAAAACCATTGACAAAAATTAAAGCCGCGTGGAAATGTTATCATCGTGAATGTATCACATTAGAAGAACAAAGTTAGATATGTTGGAATTGTATCATCATCATCTCCCTTTTTCTCACTTAGTGGGTTCGGCACAAGAAGTTTCAATTAATGTTGGAATTGATTTTCCTCCATATAATTCTTTAAGTCTTTTGATATAACATAGAAATATATTGTACCCGCTGCCCACAACTTAGCTTTGTCTGGTGATTTAAAGGCGATTATGCCCATAGGTGTTTTAAATGTCTTTAAAACAGAAAACGTTTTTTTTTTTTATCACAATTAAATGAAAAATCGCCAATATTACTTTCATCAATAAGAAAAAGATCTGTATATCTTCAAAAGGCTATTTTCTTGAAACATAGACCGCCGATGAAGACACCTTTCAAACAAAAACATGTCACCAATCCATCCGTTCAAAGTCTACTTTGCCCTTAAACAGACACCTTGATGCACAGTACAAGTACACCACTTAGGTCAATAAATCTTGCAAATTTAAGTACTTATAACGTTTTACTGATAAATATTTGCTCAAGCTTTTGGAATAAGGTGCTAAAAATAACTTAATCCTTCCAAATCTCCGTGCGTTAACTCGTAAATCACTTGAGTCAAGGGTCTACACGGTCTTAGTCCACAAACAGTATGTGAGATAGGGCATAATCGCCTTTAAATCACCAGACACAGCTAAGTTATGGACAGCGGGTACAATATATTTCTATGTTATTTATAACATCAAAAGACTTAAAGAAGTATATGGAGGAAATTGCATCATTACACCGACAAGAGATGAGCTCTTAAGTTTTATATATCAAAAGACTACGCCTAAAATATGCATCTCTTTAAAAAAATATCTTTCTTTTTTGGCGCAGCAATCGATCAAACCTTGTCTTTTTATTTTAAGGATATAAACTTATGAAATATTGTAGAGGTAGTTTCAGTCCAGAATTAGTTATAAGAGTTAGTTAATGGTAAAATGGTTAAAAAAAGAAGGCCCATCATACAAAATCCGGCATTGGCTTTTCTTCTGCTTAAACCTTAAACTAAATACTTAAAGATTTTTTTATTTCATTAAATATCTTGCACTTGCTGATTATGCCTAAAGATTTTTAAAATAATCTCTTTTATTCACATGGGATTTTAACCCGTAACTTTGGCATTTCCGAGGCCACAGCAATGCCTTACCTATCGGGCAATCAAAGTCATGGTAACGCCATACTCTGTACTATTTGATACCTACGACGCATTTTTTAAGTCCTCTAGTAAAGATGGCACAAGTTTATACTGTAGATAGGGTTTAAACGTTTAGCGTTTTGATAGTGTGAGAGTGGATCAGCTTTCTAACTCATGCTATGTCTAATATCTAGATCTCGAGCATCAAGTGAGAGTGAGACATTATAAGTGCCTACAAATTCCTTCAGTCATATTATGACTGAAGGAATTTGTAGACACTTATAGTAACTAGTGCCTTTCTGATAACGTTTAGTTGCACGAGGATTAGAATATCTCAGAAATTTAGGATTGTCTTCGTTAGATCTTGAATGTAATAATTTAAAGTCGAATCGAAACCACTCAAGCTATGCAGCTGAGATATAATTGTTAGTTGGATTTTGTGGTTACCTTCTAGGTTTTTTGGAAAAACGATTTTTCGAAAAATATAGGTAGTTAGTTACTTCAATTGGAGCTTTGGCTCACATGCTTAAAAAGTCTTTATTCGGCCCACAAGATAATATTTGTCCACATTCGTCCTTGGTTTACATAATAGAAAATAAAAACATATTAACGATTTTTCTTTACACACAAATACTACTCAATATTATATGACGCTACAATGTAGAGCCGAAGGCCGAAGTAAATAAAAATATGTCAATTCTAAGCAAACAATGAGTAACATCAAACTTTCGAAAGTCATGGAGGTGGAAGCGTGCCCGGGTCAATATAAAGTTAATTACAAAAGGTCATATTGACCGACCATCCAATATTTGTGTTCACACATCGTTATACATTAGAGGCTTACCTAAAATAATTTATTTATGATTTATTAACCATTGAACCTACTAGAATTTTAGCAAAATTGCAACGTAGTTTATACTTCATTAGTGCATGTTTTTATAATTGAGAGAGACTTGATGAAACTAAACTTGGTTAAGAAGTTTATGAAGACTCTATCAAGTCACCTTACGAAAAAAAATATTTAAATCGGTTCATTCGTTTGGGAGTTACGATGTTACGAGATGACAGCCACACATACACACTCCTCAAACCTATAACACCCCTATTTTGGTAAGGGGTGATAAAAAATAAGAGCCATTATGACCAACAGCCTCACATCAATGATCTTTGTTTCAAAATAATATTTACAGTGGTTCTAAAAGTTGAAGAATGTCAAGGCTTATAATACAGCCTTTGCTAATAAACATAATTTGAGATTATCGAAGTATTCCAACTACAGATACACCTATTTGAACCTTACACCAACCTATTTCAAATTGTGGCGTTTAGCTTTGAATTTGTTATAAAAAATATTGAAAACAATATTTGAAGTCTGACGATGTTTTGTAGAGAATTTATTTTATAGCTATTTGACGTGCAAATATTTATTCACCGAGAAAATTGAGACTCAATAAACATTTCATTTAAGACATTCCATTGAACCTTTATTTTGTGGATTCAATTACCTACTATGTTTGTCACACTGAAAGTAAATTATTATATTATTTATTATATTCAAGCGAATTTGTTGATCCTACAATATCATAAATTCGAAACTTTGTGACAAGGAATGGATGGATGTAGGTAGCTATGGATCTTTTACGCAACAACTTCTATAAAGATTTTAGTGAAACTTGAAATATTATTAATAAATAAGACCTTGACTGACCTGGACATATAAATTACATAGGCTACTTTTTATCCGGGCAAGTACCACGCTAGCGAAACCGCTGGCGGATACTAGTACGTATATATTAATGGTCTAAAGGTTTTCCCTTGTCTACCAATTGACAACCCATATTCCATCTTCATTTTTCCGATTGTATAAGTAGGTAATAAATATTTATTACCTTTTACTTGTATAGAAGTCCCGCTTAAATCGATTGTTTCTGTATGTAAGAGATTCAGCAAAGCGTTTTTATATTGAATAAAATAGTCAAATAAAATTTAGAAACCATCTATAACTACTATCATCTATGACGACCTCTGTGGCGCAGTGGGCGAAAGCCCGCCTGAGACGCAGAGGTTGCGGGTTCGATCCCCGCTGCGGGACAAATGTTTGAATGATCTGCAAATATTTGTTTCGTGTCTGGGTGTTTTCTATGTATAATATGTATGTATTTACAAAAAAAAAAATGTATCTATGTAGTTTATCAGTCATCTGGTTACCATAACACAAGCATTAAATTGCTTAGCTTGGGACTAGATGACGCCGTGTGAAATGTCCAAGGATATTTATTTATTTATTTTATTTATTTTATTTATTTTATTTATTTTATTTATTTTATTTATTTTATTTATTTTATTTATTTTATTTATTTTATTTATTTTATTTATTTTATTTATTTTATTTATTTTATTTATTTTATTTATTTTATTTATTTTATTTATTTTATTTATTTTATTTATTTTATTTATTTTATTTATTTTATTTATTTTATTTATTTTATTTATTTTATTTATTTTATTTATTTTATTTATTTTATTTATTTTATTTATTTTATTTATTTTATTTATTTTATTTATTTTATTTATTTTATTTATTTTATTTATTTTATTTATTTTATTTATTTTATTTATTTTATTTATTTTATTTATTTTATTTATTTTATTTATTTTATTTATTTTATTTATTTTATTTATTTTATTTATTTTATTTATTTTATTTATTTTATTTATTTTACTTAAGAAAACACAAATGCAGCTAAGATGGATAATACACAAGATTTACCAAGAAAGATAAAATAAAAAAATAATAAAAAAAGTGATAGCAGAGTAAAACTGAGATAGATTTAGAACCAAAATGCGCGTATATTTATAGTTCCCTAAGAAAAGCTTCTTATTGCATATTGCGTTCACTGAAAAAAATAACTTCAGAGTAAATAGCTGGCGTCTCTCTAGCTCAGTAGGTATAACAAATGCATGTAATCTAGGAGAGGGGGATGTCACACAAATTGCGGTAAAACTAATTAAGTTTACAAATGTTCTCATTATGTCGAGCTCGTCAGATAAAGTCACAGCTAAGTTTGAAGCTTTTGTCGTTATGCAAATAAGATTTTATTATTTCGTCCGTAAATAGAGACGGTTTGTGTCGTATTGTTGTTGCGTCGAATCCTGAAGAGGTAGATTGTAAACATTTTGTAACTTCAACCCTTACGAGGAACAAAATAAATGCGTTTTGGAATGTCATGATTACTGTATCCTACACACGGTATACATATAGCCAGCGCTTCTTAACATTTTAGGGATACAGTATGGAAGGTGTTTGAGAGAATCTCTACGACAGTAGGTACCTATCCCATAAGTGCATTAGACATTTTATCTTTCAGATCTTTACACTAATGATTATGTGAGGACACAAGTCAGAAACACAGCCTAATCAAAACTTAGATCACGCTCATATTAAGCATTCCATAGTTTGCAAACCTATCGCTGCTTAGTAAAACACTAACTTATTTCCTATACCGTGTTAATCATTAATGAACTACCAGGATTTAAAAACATCGCTTTCGTATTGAAAGGTGAAAGTGCTTTTCACCCGAAAAACACGGCTAAAAAAAAGTGAGAGGGAATTTTAATAGGCATTATCCAAACTTAGTAGGCAGGTATAATAATGAAAATCTGAGAGATTTTGTAGAAAATGTTTGATGCTTTTATATAAGTGGCCGAACATTTCGACCTCATTTCAAGCATTTGGAGATGGTATGTGGCAAGTTTCCAGCTCGACAACTTCGAATAGCTCTTGTCATTTGTTTTACTTGAAGCTTTTTGTGAAAACAAATACGGGTTTTAAAGACTATTTTGTTAGGATCTACTAACCGACCTTAATCTCAACCACTCAGCGTCTTACATTTTGATTTGCAGATATATTTACATGCGGGGTTGGGCAGTACCTAATTTGAATTATTTGAACATTACATAAAGACATTTTGTATTTCGTATTTTAATTAACTTGCGATACTTTTTTTTATTTGAATTTCAATTAAAGCAAAGCATGTATTTTGCCCAGCCCTGTCTATAGAGTCGTAAAGGCCACTGACTAAATCGATACCAATTCACAGATAAATCTTCCACAGATATTTATACTTATCCTAACTTTTACACCCAAACAATACTTCTAATTTAAATTTAATGCCGTTCAAGTAAACAAGATTACAGAGGTCTCGATTAAATTATAAGTCTTGGACTGTTCTTGACTTTCTTAATAAGGTAAAAAGCAAATTCAATTAGAATAAACCTTAGAAATATTTTTATTTGTAGGTTATCAAATTAACGGTGAAGGAAACTAGTTGTCAAGAAATATGTTATTTTTAATATCATGAGGAAGAGCATTTAGGACTTTTCACTCATCTCATCCCAAGCTAAGCAACTTACCTAATGCTTGTAGATAAAAACTTAATGCTTGAAGTGGTAATCAGATGACTGATTATTACTTGAATATTTTTTTTGTAGACAGACAGATAGATAGATATAGCTCTGTATTCTGAGGATATAGCATTTATTTAGACAACACAGAGCACAGACGAACTTTACAATAACAGTAAGGAAATAACAGGAGGTTATTTGCCACGCACGTCCTTTTAAGTCAAGAATATCCAAATGAGTTTTTTCTTATTAATTTTTTAGGATATTTTTTTTCTAAAAATAATAAGTAGGTACTATAAAATTAAACCTAATCTCGATCTCCGTGCATGGAGCGCACAGGCCTTTTAATAAATGTCTGACTTATTGATCTATTCCATCAACTCGCTGACTGCTTAAAGCAAAACACAAGTAAATAAAAGTCTCAAGACGAAGTTAAACTGCTAAGTGGAGATATTGTTCTAAGTCAGAACTGCGGTCGCAAATAAGCCAGACTGCAAGATGAGATTTACGGGAAATCCATTTATACGAGATTGCACTTAAATGAATTTGAGAGATGCCCGAGACGATGACTGACTCTACTTTGACGGAACTTATTTACCTTCTGTAGAAACCTATCGTACCTACCTGCCCCCTGGCTATACTTCATTTCTACAATCACTTTCGTTACTGAACCAGAAAAAATGTACACACCCACTTAAAGGCATATTATATTTAAATTCTCCTATTCGATGAGGATAAGTCATGTGGTCTGGGCCCGTAGCCTATATTACAAACACCATGCATACCTACTTTAGGCATGATATCTGGTCATACAAACACACACAAAAGCAGGCTCAATCGGTGTAAAAACAGCTGTTCAAAGTCCTAATACATGCTTCTATGTTTGTTTACTAATAATTTGTTTAGGCAGAATAAATACTTGCCGCCCTCTCGATCAAAATAGACATTTTGCGATAACCTTCGCAATTCGGGCTTTTAAAATCGTGCAAGGGTCGCGACGAGTGTTGATCCCAGTCGATAAGCCTTTGAACCGAACCCTTGCGAATATTTCAGGATTCAAGTTTACGATGTATACCATTCAAAAGAGCTAGGCACAGTTTAAAATTGTATAGTTTGAACATTTTTAACGTATCGATCTTTCTGTCATACTTTGGAATCTAAAAGTTTGTTGGGATATTTGGGTATTGCTGTTGTTAATAAAAGAGAGAACGCCTATCGCGCCTTGGGGACCGTCTCCACAGGCGAGTGTATAGCGACGATTCCGTCCTCCTATGATCATGTAATTTACACGGTAAGGCAATTATCATAAGAATTAAATTTGCTTGTATTGTCACTAGTAGTATCGTCGCGACGAAATCGCCGTGTGGAAACGATAATATCGCCGCGATTCTCGCGCTCGTGGAGACGGTCCCTTGGGAATAGAGACATGATCATGGTACAAGTCAAATTATACTTAAATTAAATGTTAACAGTACAATTACTAAGTATACAGTATAAAAAATATTTCATAATCATGGGCTGAGTGAAATTCCAGGTCGTAGCTATAGTCGTGAAGACAAGTAGGTATCCTGCAGCTTGATACCTTTCCAACCATATACAGGAGTATATCTCCATATTCATCAGCTCATTTTGAAAGCAGAATTAACTTGTTCCGTAAATCAAACACCCCAAAGTTTGCCGTCTACAATATAAGTTAGTAAAAGTTAAAGCCAAAAAATTTTTTTGTAAGAATCATTTTTATCGTATCTGCTTAAACTGTCTGAAAGAATTATGAATTGGGAAATGATAAGATAGTAGGTTATTTTTGGAGATTGGACAAGTCGATATAAATCGTTTTTTTATTGATTAAGACGTTTTCTACCTCATCGGGGAATCGGGTTTTTCAAACAAATAAATTAAATAAATCTAAAGTTATACTCGTATACTACTTACACCAACCAACAAACCTAATACGCTACGAGGACAAGAACGTGGTCAGAAGTGTCAAAACAAAGGATTAGCGATAATAGAAATAGAAACGATACGAAGTAATTGTAATATGGCTACTATTACGGGTTGGACTGTCTGCAAATTGTCAGACACGAGTTTACTGCCTTCATTAATTAGATATCTTTGCTTTTTTAATTATGTAGGCATGTACACTAGGTATAAGAATCTGAATTTCGTAAACATAATCGATTGTTTCCTAAATAGCACTCTATAGCTTTCATTCTCCCTACTTTTATTCCTTTGAGAGTTTAAGTTATTCACCACATAGCTTTATACAGCTTTGTTTAGGTACTCCTTTCTTTTACGGGCATTAAAATTTTGTTGACACTGAGTCTGGTGCAGCGTGGTTGATAGCTCTGAATTAGAATTTTATTTTCTTCTCAATAAAATCTCTTTCAATAAATGGAAATTAGAATGAGCAAAACCAAATGGCTAATCCTACGCAAATAGGCGATACCTTTCTTGAAATATACATACGGTATCTTCTTAAATCTTCAGACATAAATATGTTGGAAATTACATACCGCGTCATCTAGTCCCAACTTAATGCTCAGCTTAACTTAATTACATCCAACATGTATTGATTTAAAATACTAACGGTAGATCATTTATAAATCACATTGGCTACCATGGTTAAAAAGATTTTAAGCTACTTAAAAGCCTTCAACGTGGCTTGACGACGTATATAGCCGGGTCTAATATTTGAACATGCCCCAAGAAACATGGGAAGGGCTATTATAATAATATTTTGTGATTGAGCAGAAAACCGTTTTACTTCGAGGATTTGCTAAGAAGACTAAGCAAGCTTTAGCACGATCGCTTTTACCTTCTTAAAATTAATCAGAAGTGGATTCTTCTACATTATTTATTTTATGTTTGATATCGTCGTGGGCATTTCACTTGTATAAGCACATCAGTGAACACAGCCATATGTATTTCAAGAAATAAAATATTATCATTACCTATCTCCATTCAAGAAAGTATGAGTAAAACTTTGACGTCATTACTTCCTTTGAAATGTACGCAAAATGGTATTTCGTATTTATCAGTACATGTGTCGTTCTCTTTTTTCTCCCACATTAGGTAAGTAGGTATCACTCGCTGAGATTGGACCTTTTTAGCCACAACGCTAAATATTCCATGGGAAGGGCTAATCGTATACATATTTGTAGGTAAGTAGGTACCTGCCATCTATTTATTATTAAGTAGGTATTTTTCTTTTACATGTTCCTATTACTTTTGTTGATATTAATTGTTTTTGTGTGTTTTCTATAAAAAATGTTATTCTGTTCTGTCTGAAAAGTGAGCTCACACTTGTGTTTCAAAATGATATCGCGGCGCTCAAAGCCAGCTTATCTCTCATATCAGTCCAAGGAATTTCTGACGCATGTGATTGCCCTGATTGAAATGTTACGGCTTTCTATTCTAAGGCCTCTCTCAACAGCGTATTAGATATTTGTTTTACCATTGCACTTGGGTGAACACAGTGTACATCCTTTCGAACTTCGCTTCATTGTTCAACAGGAAATGCTTGACTCGTGTATAGTTAAATTACACATAGCATCTCATGCCACTTACATTGTGTATAAAATAAAAATAAATAAATAAATCCCACAAATATTACTAGTAGTTCGCCCCCAACAAAATCTCGCGTAGCGTTTAGTGGCTGACATTTGAACTTAGGTATTTTCTTGTATTATAATAGCTCTATTACTACTTGTTTTATCATCTGTCTGATACCTGTTTTCACCACACGTAAGTTTAATGTTTGTTTAGTGACTAAACAAACATTAAAGGTATTAAACATTAAACTTTAGTCCAACACATTGAAGAGGAGATAATAAAAACGTGATAAAAACCATTCAGTGTCGATTTAATTAGGTAATTATTAAAACTGAAGTTCTTGTTAGAGACCTGCGGATAATATACGATGACCCTAAGCCCTAAATATCTGCAGATTAAATATTTTAATTTTCTATAACATGACCTGCCCTGCTACTCTGCAAAACGAAAAACGAAGTTTCGTGACAATTCTCGGGGTCAGCTTATGTTGGTGGATACTGAATTCGTAATAGTTCACCAACATAATTAGAACCCAAAAATTGTCACGAAACTTCGTTTTTCGTTTTGCAGAGTAGCAGGGCTGCTCGCTAAGTGGATCGTGCGTTCATATTAAGTGTGTGCCATAACGCCGAGGAATGAGCGGGAGAGCGAATAATGTTTTTACTCGTGAGTGAGAAGCGCAGAACGATAGACACGCAACATAATTTATAGCGAAAAAACAGTTTTTATTTAATTACAAGTTAATTAAACAAGTAATCGAAAAATTAAAAAACCAGAACTAAATGAATACTTCTAGGCTATTTGTCAAAACATAAAACCAACAAAAATAGCGTTCTGTTCCTGAGATAAATAGCAAACTGTGTGAAAAACATGTATTTTTCAAAAAAATATATGATCGAGAAAACTTTTACCAATCGTGTTTCTAAAAAACCACAACGCAAGATAAAAGTTCAAAGTTTAATTTCTCCAAACATTATAAGGTGGTATCTTTCACGGATTTTGAGATCTAATACGATTCAAACCACATATTTGCTACCTACGGCCTCTTAAGTGAACCCACGTCAATGTCATAGATTTGGTATACGGATTTATTTGGTATCCTTATTTACATTTTATTGTTCAGTGATAGCTACATATCCTATAAAACCATTTATATTTTTTTCTTTATTAGTGCGGATCTTTGATCTCTGCCTACCCCCATGAAAAAGGCGTGAGTATGTATGTTCGTATTTTTAAAGCTTAAAAAAATATGTGTTTACTTTTTACAAAAACTTAAAAAAATATATTTTAATGCCGTAGGTAGGGAGCGGGGGGCTTGTTGTAACGGGGGCAAGTATTAACAGCTTAATTACTCAGCAGGTATTGAATATTTTGTGTTGGAATTTGTGCTAAATAAGTCCTTATACGGTGACCTATGACGTGAACACAGTAAGTATTGCGTGGGAGCGCGCAGTGAGTGGTGGTGTGCAGGTGCTCTATTTTTGCCAGGTAATGAAAAAAACTTAAGTTCGTAAAGTTTGATTCTAGGTTACATGCATTGTCTTTTTGAAATTAGTTTCTATTGGTTTGTGTAGTTAAAATATTCAGCTATCTTATGTTAGTAATTTCTTTTGGCTACATTATACCATTTATTTTCAATAAACAAAAATGTCAAAAATATTGCTATGAGGCAAGTTGTAACGAAATCTCGGGGCACGTTGTAACATGCTACAACTTGCCTCTTCATGTTTTTAAACGTAAGTGTGTAGTGTACCTATGCTTGTTGTTATTTACATTTAAAATAGTTTTTTAAATACTGTTATATCGGATGCTAATTGGCGGGAAACTTTAAATGAGAACCAACGTGTTAGCTTATTGACTCCATATAATTGACTGACTCAAGTTTGGCGGGACGCAGCCTCGCTCATTACCATCGATTATAAATATAAGGGTGTCCACACACAACATCCCTCCACCTTTAGTTCTGTAGCATGTTTGAGGAACTATGCTATACAAATTAACATTTATTAAAAACAAAAGCCTTAACTAATTATAACTAGAAAATATAAACATTCATCTAGAAAAACTTCCTATAATCTATACGTCTTTGAATTCTTCTTGGCGCCACTGTGGTCGCCGCGCTAGGGGCTGGTTCAGGCTCGCTTCGAAGCTCTTGACTTTCACCACCAGTTGGAGTGTGCCAGGCATGATCGTCAGGTGTTGCTGACGCTCCCGGAGACACAGGATCGCTAACATCCTCTAACGAATCGGTTCCATCTCTTGGGTGCACCACATAAGCTGGTATGAATTGCGGCTCCACATCAGAAGATTTATCTGACCACTTCTCCCCTTTATATTTCAACAGCTGATTGACGTGTTTTCTAACAATGATGTCCAATTCACTTAAACGCACTTCATAAATAGAGTTTCCAATTTTTTTTATAATAATTCCTTTTATCCACGTGTATTTATTTAAATTGTTTTGTTTTACTAGCACTATTTCATTTTTATCAAAGTTTACTTTGCGTTTTCCACCATAACACCTAGTTTGCAAGGACTGCTTATCCTTCACAAGTGCATCGAGTGTAGCATTCGATGAGAGAGGTTTATTTACATTAATTAAATCTAGTCTATTCCTTAATTTGTGGCCAAATAGAATTTCTGCTGGTGATTTATTTGTTGTACTATGAGTAGAATTACGATAACAAAACAAAAATTCATTTAATTTGCATTTTAAATCTCTTTGATTACTACCCGATGCAATAATAAATAAATAAATATCCTTCAGACACAAAAGAGGTTCCATTGTCAGTACAAATAGTATGAAATAGTCCGAACCTTGACATAACCTCACACAACTTTTCAATCACAACTCGGGTCCCATAGCCCGTAGACACATCATAACATTCTATCCACTTAGAATAGGCATCTACAATTATCAAATACATTCTACTATTTATAGGTCCCAAAAAATCTAAATGCACTCTATACCATGGTTGAGGTGGATAAGGCCAGGGAGTTAATGGGGCACGGGGAGGAATCTGCCTAGAGGTACAACATACTTTACATGAAGCAGTAACATTGTCAATATCAGAAGACATATTAGGCCACCAGAACCTAGTTCTAGCTTCAGATTTCATTTTATAAGAGCCTAAGTGTCCACTGTGAAGTTCATCTAATATCCGCTCACGGTACGTAGTCGGAATGATGATACGATATCCCCTGAGGAGGCATGAATTTTCAACTGAAATTTCATGGCGACATGAAAAAAAAACTTTCAATCTTTCATCTTTTATTTTAGGTGGCCATCCATTTTGAACATAATAATATACACAAGATAAGATAGGGTCAGTTTTTGTTTCATCCGCGATATTTTTCAATGACAAAAACTGTGGGGAATCGAAAACGAAGTTAACGTATGTCGCCCTGTCCATAGGTGAGTCAAGATCTTTATAAGTTTTTTGAACTTCGGCTGAACGACTGAGAAAATCTGCAGCGTTTTGAGCACTGCTTATATATTCAATCACAAAATTGTATGAACTTAAAAAAATAGCGTATCGCTGCAAACGGTTAGCTGAGACCTCAGGTATACCTTTAACAGGGTTAAATATTGACAACAATGGTTTATGATCTGTTCTCAAAATAAACGGGTTAGATCGACCATATAAGTATTGATGATACTTACGAACTCCGAAAATAATTGCAGTTGCCTCTTTTTGAATTTGACTGTAGCTTCTTTCAGCCTTACATAGAGAACGCGAAGCATACGACAATGGTCTCTCTACACCATTTTCTACCTGAGATAAAATAGCTCCCAAACCAGTAGGGGAGGCATCAACAGTAAGAATCAACTCAGCGTTTGGATCAAAATGAGCCAGAGTTTCATCAGAGGATAATTGATATTTTATGTCTGTTACTGCTTTATCATGGATATCAGTCCATAACCAAGGTGAATTTTTCTGGAGTAATTGATGCAGAGGGCACAGAATTGAGGACGCATTTTTCACAAATGATCTATAATAATTCACAAGTCCAAGAAATGATTTTAACTCTGAAACATTGGTGGGAGTTTTTGCATTTTTTATGGCATTGATTTTATCAGGACATTTATGCAAACCATACCTATCAATTATGAATCCTAAGTATGATACCGAATCCTGAAAAAGAAAACATTTTTCTTTTTGTAACACAAGACCAGCATCTTCTAACTTCTTAAAAACTTTCTTTAAAGTTTCAATGTGTTCTGTATCCGTAGCCCCCGTTACTAAAATATCATCCTGGTATATCAAAATGTTATCAATACCTGCCAAGATTGTATCTATAGTTTTTTGAAATACTGCTGCTGAGCTAGATAAACCAAAAACAAGCCTTTTGAATTTATAAATTCCCTTATGTGTATTGATACAGGTAAGCATCTGAGAAGGTTCATCAAGTACCAATTGGTTGTAAGCTTGGGATAAATCAAGTTTGCTAAACTTCTGTCCCCCATGAAGCTTTGAAAACAATTCTTCTATTCTAGGAAGAGGATATTTGTCTATCATTAATTGTTTATTCAGAGAAACTGAATAATCAGCACACAAACGTATTTTACCATCATGCTTCAAAACCGGGACAATTGGACTTGCATATTCAGAATAACTAACCTGTTCTAATATACCTAACTTAACTAACCTATCCAACTCTTGGTCTACACGGGCACGCAAAGCAAAAGGTAGAATCCTAGGTTTATAAAATATAGGCTTCGCTTCAGGTTTGAGATTTAAAGTTACTCTTGTTGTTTTACAACATCCCAGTTTATCAGAAAATAGCTGTGGGTAGCTCTGTATGAATTCACTCATAAAATTACATGAATTTACCATAGAGATTTTAAAATTAAATTTTGAAAAGAAATCTCTCCCTAGCAATGGAACCCCTTTTGTGCTAGCAACATACACATCCATTTCACAACACTTTGTACAATATGACATTGGTACTGTGATAATGCCTAGAGTATTTATGCATGTACCATTATAAGCGCTCAATACCAATTTACTAGGTTTGAGGGGTAAATGTGAAAAAAACCTTTCATAAAAATCTCGAGGCATTATTGTGATTGGTGAACCACAATCCAGTTCAAATTTTAGATCAATACCATTAACACGAACAGACTCATACATGGGTTCCCCATTCATCGAGCAAATATTTGAAATGATTTGAATGGACTTACCATCATCCTCAGATACCTCATCCTCATTGAAGCTACACTCGATGAAATTGTGTTTTACGCTACTCTTCTTCGGGCACATTCTACGCAAATGGCCTTTTGTTCCACATTTGGTACATTTATATTTCACGAACTTGCAAGTTGAAACGTCGTGTCCCTTATAACCACACGCTGCGCACGAATCATGCTGGGATTCCTTCGATGCAGCCGCAGAAACTCCGCCGCTCGCTGCCGCCAACTTGAAAACCGGCGCCGACGCTGCCGCCAACGGCGTGCTAACACCGCGGGCTGCTCCCAAACGCGCACATCGGAGCGCTTCTGCCATAGATATCGCCTTGCTAAGCGATACATCACTTAATTTCATGGTGAACAGCTTGTCACGCTCACGTCCCGGCAGCATGCCAAGGACGAACCGGTCCCGCAGAGCTTCATTCAGAGTCGTGGCTGGGAAGTCACAATCGGTAGCCAAACTCCTCACTCGAGCTGCCCATTCCATTATGGTTTCATTTTGATGTTGAGTCGAGCTATGGAACAAAAATCTTTCCGCAAAGCCACATTTTATCGGCTTGAAATGATCATCTAGCAATTTTGTAACATCGTCGTATCTCAGCTTTGCAATCGTCTCCGGTAACGCCAAATCACGAACTAGCTTGTATGTGCTCTCTGACAAGCTACTTAGAAGGACGGCACGGCGCTTTATTTGTGCTTTATCCTCCAAGTCCGTGAGCTCATTAGCGATAAACCATTGTTCAAGACGATCCTTGTAAATTTCCCACTCCTGCAGTTCATGGTTGAAAACAGTTAATTTTCCGACTAGTAATTTCGCCATTTTGGCCGTATAGAGATCTTCATACGCGTAGGATAATTAGTTTTTCATATTTTTTTCACTACCAAGTCGCCATTGTTATAATGGATGCTAATTGGCGGGAAACTTTAAATGAGAACCAACGTGTTAGCTTATTGACTCCATATAATTGACTGACTCAAGTTTGGCGGGACGCAGCCTCGCTCATTACCATCGATTATAAATATAAGGGTGTCCACACACAACATCACTTACACTTACACTTCTTTACCTAATCATAAAATATCCCACAGCTGGGCAAAATCCCAACATATTACAGAACTAATAGATTTTTTTTTCTTCTGCGTTTTAGGATGAGAAATAATAAGCAAATATCGGAAAGGGCTGCTAAGTCGCAAGAGGTCTACGAACTAGCTGCAAGGGAAGTTTCCGAAAATGGAACCAAAATTCGTCGTAAAAATATTGTTATTTTGTCTAAAAAAACTTATAAAAACTAAGCAATAAGACTCTTAATGTTGATAAAGAAAGACTTGTAACTAATAAACTTACTTGAGCTTTAAACGGTGAAGTAAAACATCGTAAGGAAACCCGCGGCTAAGTCAGCCACACGTATTGATCATTGTCTTTCCTGTGGATATGCCCAACTTAGCTGAGAGGATGGTTTAGGGTGCTGGGCAAGCCTATTCCATCTCAACAATGTCCCAGGCATTACAGTGTCCCGTTAAGTTAACGGGACACTGCCTCCTGACTCTGTATGAATCATCTAGTAAGGATGTAAAGGTCTGAGTTTTTTTTTTTAACTAATGAGGTAAGTTTGTAAGAATAAATGTTATAATTAGTATGTATCAAACATTATATTTATGTGTGTTAATGTGCATAATTAAAATTAGGTTTAAGACTGTTTACCAAACAATAAATGCCTAAAATCTATAATTATGTTGTTTTAATTATGTTGTTACTACCTACCCCACACCAGTTACAACTTGCCCCAAGAACGGGGCATATTGTAACAAGCGTCTATGTTTGCAAAAAAATTTTTTTTTAAGTAATCGTTATGAAATCCAGCGCAGCTATCATTCTTATGGATAAATGGATATATTTCCTCTACCATAAAATAACTTTATTATTAAAATATTCGTTATCTTGACTTCCCCATCAAAAAAACTAAAAATTGTTACAACTAGCCCCCCGCTCCCCTACTTATTTTTTTTTTTTATCCAGCACATAAGTCCTAAAATGACTTTTCGATAACTCTTAAGGTGGTTGTATGCGTCAAACTAGCGCCGCCGCCTATTTTATTTTATTATTACGTTGAACAAAGGAATTTAAAAAAAACTGAATGTACAGTTTGTGAAACCTATCATAAACTTTTTTTTAATACCTATGTAATAGTTTCATTTTGCATAGTTTAGAAGTTATAGCGAAGTTGCACTTGGTGGCCACCAAACTCTGTTTTCGTTATTCCTCCTAAACTACACAAAATGAAACTATTACATAGGTATTGAAAAAAGCTTATGATAGGTTTCACAAACTGTACATTCAGTTTTTTAAAATTCCTTTGTTCAACATAATAATAAAATAAAATCGGCGGTGGCGCTAGTTTCACCCATAGAGGCACCTTAAGAGCGGTCAACCCGGCTCAGCTTTCATACAAACGCTCGTACGTAATTATGCCGTTATAACAGATCTTTCTTTTAAACTTTTGGACTAATAGGTATCTTGTGCACTATATCTAGGTTTCTATCGAAACTAAAAATCAAAATTTTGAGAAACAAATTCAGTATAAGCTTCCAAAAACCTGCTTTTATCATAAATTTTACCTGAACTTTGGCCGTTCATAATGTACTCATAAATTGTAAACGTAAAGAAAATATTGTCATAGAAACCTTGCAAATCTTATGGAGATTCTAAATGACTAATATTTATTTTACAAACTTGTAAGGCTTACTGAAAAAAACGTATTTCCTGGAACACTTTTTATGAAATTTCCGCACACTATTTTTCGAGTGAGCGAGTGAGCGGCGAAAGTACCTACTGAATGCCGAGCGCTGAGGCGCTATCTCTCTTTTTTCGCTTTGCTTCTTTTTCTAGCATTGCGCTGGATGAAACAACAAGCTTTTCAGCTATGCCCGCGTCGATGATAGACGCACCGGGAAGGGCCACCTTAAGGTTTTAGACCACGCCTAAGTGCCCCTAAAAAAACTCAACTGTATATTACGCATAAAAGCATTTTTTTTTATTTCAAAATAAATGTTTATAGGATGTAGATCCTTTGTCGATATTTATCGCTATGATTCACTTATTTGTAGAAATCACTTTATCACATTAGACAAGTAAGATATCATTCATGGTACCTACCTAGTTATTCTCACCGTTTTGTGAAGCAAACATCGTTGAATTGTAAAATCTGTAATTTAATTTCGGTATCGATCTCAAAGAATTGAGTCTCAGATCATAAAAGTCATTTTAAGCTTAGGAGGCAGTATTGAACAGGCAAAACATTTTAGTTAGCTCACATCAGTACCTAGTGCTAAATAAATGTAACCTACTCCTTGAAATTCCATTGTGTTATTAGTAGTTAATGTTGCAATAGGCAGAGAAGGGCTTGGAAAGGCGACGGTCAACCGTTTTCAGTCAAAAAAATATCGGTAAAAAAAATCGATCTTATGATAATTAATTATTTAATTAATTAATTCTTATCTTATGGTAACCCTTATAATAATTTAAAGGAAAATACCCTTACTTAAGTTAGTTAGTACCTATGAGATAATTACTTCCGATTTCGAAATTGTCATATATTTTACATTGCATCACAAAATAGCCAAATCCACCAAAGAATTTTCTTTAAATTAAATTAATTCTTTAAATTAAGATGTAATGTTGGCGAAATGTTTTTAGGTCACGGTGACGTATGCTATGACGTGTGTATAAGTGTACCAGCTATTCTGAGTTGTGACATTTCGCAACCTCTATAAAAAGACCGAAAGTGCAGTAAAACAAATTGAATTTGCGCGTCATAATTTCGAGATAGCTTTGCCGTGATGAAGTTTTTCCAGAGATGGTGACAAGTAATTTACTTTACATGCTAAAAGTTACTCACTAAAGCTTTCATATTGAGTAGATAAAGTTGGTTAGTTCATCAGGATTGTGATCACCGCGAACTCCTCAGTTCATCAGGATTTACTATGAGCTACATAAAGGACTACCAGGAAAAATTGAAAAAAAATAACATGATGTCAATTATGATCACGACTGTATTCCCAAGGAGTTGTAGACAAATTCTTTCAATCCTTTAGGAAGTCATTTTAGGTTTTTTTTTAATACTAACTAAAATTGTTTTTATTTGTCATTTTATATCACAAGTCATTTTGAGATATTGCAACCTCAGGTACTCAGACATACCTAATTGCAGTAGCTCAGGTGTCTTGGCACTGAGTAATCCCCCCTAATAGCGGCCCTACTCAACAAGCACAGGCTTAGAAAGGGATCATTTTAATTTTAAAGTCTGACAGTTGCTTTACTATGATTTTTTTCTCTGATGTCGATCAATTTTGTTTCGCGACAAGTTAGGTAATACCCCTGCAGGGCACGAACTTGGATAATAGTAGTTGGTATATGTAGATTGTAGGTACATACTATCACTATAAAAGTAGGCCTGTTTTTTAATAGAGTTCGGAAAGTAGTACTTCTCATTATCTCATTCGGAAGGCCGGTTCGAGTATCGCTTAATGGTCTTGATTGAATAATGTTGGGTTAAGAGGATTTTAAACACTATTGAGTTACCCTAAAAGGAATGGGTCCTTCAACACTCAAAGATACTTATTTGAGAAGATACACGAAATAAAATGATTAGGTACTTGAGAGTGTATCAAAGAAATAGACTCTAGAGTTTATTGACGAATGTGTATAATAAAATACTTTTTGCAAAAAGATGAAAACCGACTTCAAAGTGGCCTATTAATGAATTTGATATAACGCAATTATGCAATTTGCAATATTTCTCAGAGGTGGGCGTTGATGTCTGCGACACAGTTTTATACTTCTGCAGATGTCATCGACTTACAATGTTTGTAAGTCTAAGTACCTATATTTTTTTGTTCCAAATAAAGCTTTATTTACTTTAAGGAAACTTGGCAGATCATTTCCCAAAATAAACGTCACATATCGTGATAGATGTAACGTGGTCCGTGATTTCCGTTCGATGTGCTTGAGTACCTAATGCTCTCTGCCGCATGTTTCTTGACACATCATCTATCATCTTGGACGAGTTCAGTGTCTACAGCGAAAAAGCAAATGTGTTTTTTGCTGCTAATAAAAGTTCAGCTACAAATAATGAAAGCTTTTGTATTAACGAGTTTTCTACAATATCTACATTATCCTAATGATGTTTTGCAAGAAGCAAGGTCACTAAAGCAAAGAACCAGTCATATGACAAGCAAGCAATGATTAATGTGGTGTGTGACCTGTGCAGCTGCGCATGTTGCTTAGATAAGGTGACATTTAGTTCGCTCAACTTAAAAGCACTCCAGTTACTAAACTTAAGAGGTTGAATGGTCAATTAAATAAATAAGAGGATTCGTACAAATCTCAATCTCAATTCAAACTTTGCCTGATGTTTCGGACGGAAACGCCAAGCGGAACTTTTGTTCGTCTAATCAAGCTGTGGCGCCCGTAACACACCTCCGCCGCGGAACCGCAGTCATTCCGGCATGTTCAGTCAAATATAATAATAAGCGGAACACTAGCGAAACTGCCTGCTCTAACTCATAGATTATATATATATATAATTATATATTTATATATAATTATATCTATAATTCTATCTTCTATAATTCTATCTTTTTCTCCGCGCGGTTTCGTCGATTTGCTCGGACACGAGTCACACATACGTCTTGAAACCTTAACAGTGGAACTGCTGGATGAATTTCGCTACGATCAAGGAAAGATATAGAATTATAGTTAAATCTATGCGTTAGAACAGACGGTTTCGCCAGTGTTCCGCTTCTGTTCCGCGGCGGAGGTGTGGACTAGACATGTTATTTCGAAATGACTACGGTTAGTTCTAGCAATAGAGTCAAATCGAACTGATTATAAATAAAAGTCTAAACAAAGTTAAGTATTTATGAATAAAAGCAATTAAAATAGCTCATCAACGCTTACATTAACCATTTCTAAATTCGAAACAAAGTGATAAGGTTTCTGGTTTTTCCCGTTGAGTTTTAGATTAAAATGAAGGATAAATAAGTAGATACAGACCCTAAGTACTTTCTGAATTCATGGCTTGATGACTGTGAACGAGTAATTTTACACAACATAATTTTTTTCCTATTAAATAAAAGTGATCCCAATTCTAAAGTATTTTTTGTTCCGCGGTCATCTTTTTTCAACTTTTTTAATTGCTCATGGACAACCCAAAAATTCCATTTCAAGCCGGCTGCAAACAAATGAACATGCTAAGGAATTTTGATTTATACCTTCACCAACATAAAGCATATTTTACAGTATCTTGTATTTCGTAACCCAGAAGTTCTGTTTGTCTGAAACTAGAAAACAATTAAATTAAATCCGTTTAAACAAGACAAACTCTGGCGTAATTTACTGGCTGTGTTCAAATTAACACCTTAGTTTAGCGCAGGGAAATACTATGCAGTAAATTATTTGGGTAGGTATTTGGTAGCTTAGCACACTGCAAACTTTTCTATTGGCCGATTGTTTGGTCAGGTTGGTCTGCTAGATTGTACAAACATGGCTGACACTGAATCACAGTGTCTATTGTGTTCGAGTCAGACTTTGGAGGCGAGTACCGTCAGCATAACAACAACGCGCAAAGTTGGGGCTAAACGGACTTCGTGAGATAGAACTACTGTACCTAAGTTTAAGTTTTAATTAATTAAAATATGAAATTCAAACGTTTTGTAAGCGCATGGCTTGTAAAAAAATAAATTCCAGTCCAACACCAGTGTTCATGCTGTAATTATTACGTAAAAGCTAAATGCAATTAGTTTGCGGGGCGCTATAATTACCTTGCCACGTCTTACTACGTTACCTGAGGTGACATTTTAATAGATGTACAAAATATCCTACAGATGTTTAATGCAGATAGTTCACTTTTGGTGTGTCTATACATACCTATTCAATTTATGATAATTTTTTAGTACAAATATACTCCGTCACCAGAGTTGGCAACTTGCTCACACGAACTTACTTAATTTAGTACACAATAACCTGAATGTTTTGAACTCATATGACAACAACCAACAAATCCTTTTGTTTATTTGCTGTGAAAATTTCCAAGTATATATTTTTTTTATGATTAAAATATATATTTTTTATTATAACCATTCAATATAGCATACATTTAGCAAAAAGAAATAATAGAAGAATACATATTAGTCTGAAGTTGATAATGCCACTTGCGGTACACGCAATGTTAAAGAATATTCTAAGACACAATGTATTTCTTATAATAAAGTATACATTGACTTGGATTTCCCTCACAGGGTATTTTGGAAATTTTAGCCCCATAATTCTCTTTAGAGTTGAAAGTTCAGTCTGAAGGGGGTTTTGACAGTCAAATTCCCCAATCCCCTGTGAAGGACAAATCTGAATATATGATAATTGTATGAAACTAATTTCGTCATGTCCTATTTAAGATTATAAAGCAATTCAAAAGACCGGCTCTACAAAAACCTACTTACTATTCATCGTTTAATCTGGCATTATGAAGACCTCCAAAGCGATCAATCATGGGTAGAAATACTTTTAATTTTCTGTTTAGGCGGAAAAATTTATTCGGAGACACGGAACTTTGGTCCCGTTTAAGCTCACGCTTAAACTTAAGGTACCTACTTAAACTTCACGGGTTGAAAAAAGTTTTTGTTGAAAAGTTTGGTTTACTTTCATTTAAAGAGCTTCCGTGTGTCCTGGTAAATGGTAAGCTTATACAGCTTATACAGTATGTTCTAAATTAATGCTAAAGATCACACATTGAGACCCTTCGCTCACTGCAAGCTTTCCTGTCGGCCGATAGGTTGGTCGGGTTGGGTCACTAATACCTACAGTCGGCAAAAATTATGGTCTATCATCCTACGATTGAGGTTCATCACGTCATGAAACAACAAGGTCGCTTCCCCTTGCATTAATATAATGTCAGTCACTATTGCTCTCTTTTTCATATAAACTTACGCTCCTATATTCAACTTACGAGACGTGACCGTAGATCTGACTCTATAGCAACTTTGTTTTTAGTATGTTGTAGATACAACATAAAATGTGTCATACTTTTTGACAGATAACAACGTTGCTATGGCAATAGATCTACCGTCATTTTTAAGTTGAATATAGGAAATTGAACTTGAAATTGAACCTTGCCTTGCCTTGTGTCAAGTTTAAAATCTTTTATTTCTTTTCAATTTCAAAAGTAAACCTAATAATCTAAAAAAATGGTAGGTATGTACATTGTATCAAATCAGATAGTTTGTCTTCATAATTGTCTTACAAAAATACTTACCTATGCATATTGCATAAAAAATCCGTTTTGGTATATTCTACTTAAGACTCAAAACAGGAAAGCTACAGATATTGGGTTCTCATCATTATATCGTGACATACGCAAGGATATTTAATGGTATTTTGTATTTTCAATTCATCGCCGACTAAATCTGTTTGTCATATTACTCACAGGCTGTGGTATAAAAGAGGTAATCTAATGGAAAATCATTGGATGGATGAGTTTCAGCTTAGCTTTAGCATTTAATGTACGAGCGAGTAAATAGCGTGAACAATACACATAAGGTAAGCAAGGTAAATAGTTTGCAGACAGGGAAGTTTCACATCATCTGAAGTGCCTACAAACCCCGTTTAATCCATTGCCTTTCCCGAGATAAGCACACCTAAACCACATAATTAAGGCTAGCATAACAGAAAGCTACGTTAGTTAATCCATCACCAGAGTTGGCCACTTGCACATACTTACTTAGAGAATTTTTATTTTATGTAAAAATCTCAGTTTTAATCATTGTGAAAATTATAAAGACAGCCTGCAGCCATATTACAAACGCTTCTTATTTCTTTCTATCATTGCTAATCCTTACTAGACCTATCATCATGAAATTCCAAAACCTTATATTTTTTTTGTTTCTTACTAAAGCGATTGTAGAAGAGTTACATGGTTATGTTATGGGCGTACTCGTATGTTGTCGATATTCAACAATCCATTGGCACCGTCGTGAGAAATCTATGCGTGAAATTTTGGATATATGAATGTATTGTGTGAAGACGATATGGAAAGTAAGGATTGAATAATTTAGATTACGATTGATAAAGTAGAATGGAATAAGAAATCTTGTTGTTAACCCCACATTTAAAGTAATAGAAACCCCATAGGCCAAGAAAATGATGATTTTTAGTAGGTATCATTTCATTTGTTTGTCCCGTCTTCTTTGTCTATATACGTTGACAACTCTTTACCATAATAATTCTTAATTTGATGTTTGCACTATGTACAGTTTTCAATAGCTTAGCTTTATTCTTTTCAAGTCCAAAAGGTGTAAAAAAACAATACAAGTAGGTATAGGTAGTACCTACTTTATTTATTTGCACAAATATCTGACAACTTAGGTAATTCATGATGAAACCAACACACGACGTTATTAATATTGAACTTGCAAATAGCGATCTGAATTCTCCCCGGGGAAATTTGCTAAGCGCACGGATTGAAAAAAGTTCTAAGTCAAGTAATATTGGAGCATTTTGGAGTGGCGTGCCTTAAGTCTACGGTCTTCTGAAGCAGTTGCACTGAATATTTCACAGTTGTTGAGGACAACCACATAAAACTCAACCTTAAAAAAAGTATTTCACTCCCAACTAATTGTCAACATAACTCATTAAACAGAAGGAATGATAAAAGCTATTAATAGTAATACTTCGGTGTTTTTAGGCCGCCTGAACATATTTACTGTAAAGCTGTATTCAGTTTTAGTTGTACAACGAATTATATTTTTACCCGGCTAAACTATAATATGTTACCTGGGTCATGGATGACAATGAAATCCAGTATTCTCGTATTTAATCTAGAAAATACTCGTTTGCTCGTTGCTGTAACACGCGACTGCACACAATGTTAGTTTGAACTCAAACAAAAGTATTCATAATGCCAAACTGAACACGCGGGTATAAAGTTTGAATAGTACCTACCTACATAAAGAACTTTGTCGATAATTATACTAGGTACTTGATATTGATACAATCATTTTATAAGTTAAAAAAATTGCAGCTTTTTTTCTCTTATAAAAGTCATTTTATATTGATTCAGTGGAAAGGGGACTTTAGAAAAGAGTATGGTGATGACATAATTACACAGATTGGCTTGAGAGAACTGAAATGAACTGAAAGATTATGGCATTTGAAATAAAATCACCGTTTAACCAATACGGTTTCAGGAGGGGGAAGTCAACCGAACACGCGGTAGGGGACTTAGTCAACGAAATAGCCCGTAACTTAGACAGTAAGACTAAGTGCCTAGCAATTTTTCTAGATCTATCGAAGGCCTTCGACACAGTCTCTGTCCCATTACTGTTAGACAAATTGTCATGCATTGGAATCAGGGGAGCTCCCTTGAACCTATTCAAAAGCTATTTAACAAACCGCAAGCAATTTGTAAAACTAGGTGACTATATCAGTACGGAAGCCTCTCTCGATTATGGTGTGCCACAGGGTAGCGTCTTGGGCCCAACTCTATTCCAAATATATGTAAATGAACTTTGCGAACTCGCTCTACCCAATTGCAAAGTGTACTGTTACGCTGACGACACCGCCCTACTTATACGCGGAAGCAGCTGGGATGAAGTCAAGCAGAATGCAGAAAACACTATGACAACCGTCATAAAGTGGCTCGACAGTAACCTTCTAACCCTCAATGTAGACAAAACAAAATATATGACCTTCTCTTTTACCGCAAGCGGACAACCATCTAAAACAACTTTTAGTATCAAAAGCCACAAGTGCATAAATCCGACATACAACTGCACTTGCCCATACCTAACTAAAACAGACTCCTTTAAATATCTGGGTGTGTTTATTGATTCGCTGATAAATTGGAATCACCACATCGACTGCTTGACATCCAGAATCCGAAAGCTGATCTATATATTCAAAAATCTTAGGTCTTCTGCTAACCAAATAACTCTTAAGTTAGTATACACCGCATTAAGCGAATCCTTATTAAGATATTGCATCTCAGTATGGGGGGGTTCTGCCAAAACAAAAATGTTGCAGCTTGAAAGGGCTCAAAGGGCTGTGCTCAAAGTTATGTTAAAAAAACCATTTCGGTATCCCACCATATCACTATACAATGATGCTAAAGTACTCTCCGTGAGACAGCTCTTTGTGCTTCAAACCACTATGCGTATGCATTCCTTGACACCCTACGATCCTAACCTGAAAAACAAAAAAAGAAGATCAGACCGTGTCTGCATAATGGACCCCCACAGAACCGTGACCTACAGCCGATTCTTCTCCATTCTAGGTCCCCAATTGTACAACAGACTAAATAAAAAACTATACATCTATAACCTAACAAAATATGAACTAAAAACTAAGCTAATTGACTGGCTCTTACAACTAAATTATAAAAGTACTGAAGAACTTATTGTCTTTAACATTCAGTAACAAATTCTAAACTATCTTGATTTACTTCCCTGATTCTAGCATCTAAAATTTTAATGTATTAAAGTTAGAAACCCTATAAAAATATCTAAATCTCTTTTATGTAAAGTTGAGACCCTATTATATATACACTAATATTACACATGCATAGTATTCCACTCACTCACACTCGTATCTACACTACGCACCCTTGAGTACTTCATACACACGCACACACGTAAACACACACCCCACACAGCACAACACACACATATACAATGTATACACACACACGCACTAGCAACTTACACTGGAACACTAAAGCACTTAATTTTAATTTAAGTTAAGAGGCCGTAGGTAGCAAATATGTGGTTTGAATCGTATTAGATCTCAAAATCCGTGAAAGATACCACCTTATAATGTTTGGAGAAATTAAACTTTGAACTTTTATCTTGCGTTGTGGTTTTTTAGAAACACGATTGGTAAAAGTTTTCTCGATCATATATTTTTTTGAAAAATACATGTTTTTCACACAGTTTGCTATTTATCTCAGGAACAGAACGCTATTTTTGTTGGTTTTATGTTTTGACAAATAGCCTAGAAGTATTCATTTAGTTCTGGTTTTTTAATTTTTCGATTGCTTGTTTAATTAACTTGTAATTAAATAAAAACTGTTTTTTCGCTATAAATTATGTTGCGTGTCTATCGTTCTGCGCTTCTCACTCACGAGTAAAAACATTATTTGCTCTCCCGCTCATTCCTCGGCGTTATGGCACACACTTAACAATAGGATCCAACAACATGGACCCAATTGCAAAATGTCAATCAGCATAACACGAAGAGAACGTACTGTGGGTGATAGCGAGCCCCCGAGATACAGTTTTTTAACTAGTTCGGGGGCTGGTGAATACCCAACGTGCGTCAAGCTCGTTGAATGTTGTTTGGCATTTCTCTTTAGTTATAGTTTACGGTTGTCTGGAAGAAATCGCCATGAGCGATAAGACCGCCGATTGTAGGATACAGTAATTTTAAAAGCATATTTACATTAGTACCTATACAAATTGTGTCCTCAATAAAGATTTATTATTATTATTATTATTATTACCGTAATAGTGTAACTTTCATTCCAACACCGTAATTTTCAATTGCATCTGCTCTTAAAATTTAATTTAAAATCTGCACTCGTTTAAACTATAATTTTAAACTGTAATTTTCGTTATAATATGTCGTCAGTAATTCAAATAGCATTGAAGGCGTAATCATACCGAACTTCGGTCGTGTAAGTTCAGCATAGTGTGTTGAGTGAGACCCTTACAGGTAGGTTTCACATTTCGTTTCAGATAAAAAAATAATATCCGTTGTATCCCGCAAGTCCTATCTTTATTAAACGGGCTAGATCTTTTTTCATGAATTCTTATATTTGAGATAAACTCAAGAATTTTGGGATGTGAGCAGCGGTAGTCACACGATTAATCTGATAATAATAAATATCGGAATCTCTTGGAAAATTTTTTCCTCCTCATATTATAAAAGTTTAAGAGAATTATTGGATTTACGTAGCTCAATCATGCCGTAACGACACGGATTTTGATAAAACTGGAAACATTCATTAGTCCTTTCCCTATAATGGCACATAGATTGGAGTGATAGCATTATCACATACCAAATAAACTAGGCTACGTCCATTCCAAATTCGTTCTGCACATATAGTCAGATTAATGGACAGATTATACATGCAGACTAACAAACTTTCGCAGTTACAATTAAAGGAATATTTATAGAATCCATCTGACGTTCAACAATTCTCCCTGCCCTACATTATTTATCGTCAAAGTGTAAGTAATCTTATTAAGAATGGCTGAATTGGCACCTACTTTGTTGCATCCAAAGGGGAAGGGTACGTTCACATTACTACAGACTTTTCAAATGAACTGAGTTACTCACAAAACTAACATGTCTCATACGTCTTAATTATCAAGTATTGTTATTTTTTTTTGAAAGAATGATAAAATCTATGTCATACGAAAGCTCTTGAGATATAGGTAAGAATACTTAATTTCATTCAATCGCAGTCAAGTTTCAATTTAGCGAAAAAGTTGTGTTTTAATAAGTTAAAAATTAAACGAGAAATTTGTATGACTTTGTGTTATGTCTAATGTATATACAGTCTTTCATTTAATTAATAAAAGAATGATAAAAATCGACTTTCACAGCAATCTCTATCAGAGGTCAAACAGATTTTTTGAATCTGTTATTAAACGACTCTGTGTTTTGTGTCTGTCGTCCTAGATTTTCTATTGGTCAGCTGCTTACAAGTTAAATCACAATATTAATACTGAAATGTGATACCTTATAGCTATTAGCAAAGACGATTAATATCTAGAAGACAGACAAAGGCCATACACAAAATCGTAACCCTAAAAAATAGCCTGAAAACTCTAAAACATCAATTTTATCCAAGAAATTTCAATTACTTTCTAGTTAAAAATGTTTAAATATTGAATATTGTTGCTACCTACTACTAAGTATTGAAATTTCTTGGATAAAATTGATGTTTTAAAGTTTTCAGGCTATCTGGTACTGCGAGATCGGGTTACGATTTTGTGTATGGCCTTTGTCTGTCTTCTAGATATTAATCGTCTTTGCTATTAGTTATCTCGTAGACTTAACTGTTCACTGCTAGTTGCTAGGCAACTTTAATCGACACAACTGCCAAACTACAAGAATAATTTGTTTTCGTAGAACGTACCGACATACCTAACTTCGTTTACTCGGAACAGTTACAGGCAAATTGATAGTTATGACTAAGCAGAGAATATCCATGAAAATGCAATCAATATCCCCAGGATCGATAGCTAGTTGAAAATGAATTAAGCATTTACTAGTTTTCTGAATTTTGATGAATCAGAGCCTGTAGGCAAGTGACAAACGTGTTCGTATCTATTATATTTCTACACACCTTTGTGACCTTTGAGGTCCTATTGAATCGTTTCTTTAATTTTGAATATCATAAATATTTTTTCGTTTCTATTTTTTTTTAAATACAGCGATTGTAGAAATATAACTTGGCTAGAGGGCTGATTTTATAAACTTGTATGTTGACCACATGGTACTGCGTCAGGTATTCGAAACCGAATTAAAACAAGTCCACGACAGCTTTTTAACAGCTCTATAATATTAAAACAGACTGCCGTGACTTTAAAGTGTATAAAATAATTAAGTATTTCCTTTGTGGTCCCCGCAATAGGCCAGTCTGTATCGAATAAATAGCATTCTAGATACCATTCTCACTTGTTTTTCTTTAAAATATAATACCTAAGTCCTATTGTGACCGCACCTTATCCTCTCAAGATCACACAGAGTCGTACGAGAGTGTCTAACATTTATTACGGTTGCTTTCATGTCTTTGTGCGCAATAATACCATCTTTCTAACACGAACATTTCTTTGGGGAAACACGTATTATATCAATTTCTAGACTTACGTTACGTTGTGGCAAATTATCTTTGTACCTACGGAAAATTCCGGTTTGTTTGTAATTCTCCTAAACGACTTGACTGGTTTTGATGTTTTTTTATACAAAATGCCACAACTGGATGGTTCTCAGCCACAGTTGGGCCAGGTAAATAGCGATGTTGTTGCCGACTTATATCAAAAGTTTATCATATAATTCCAAGGTTGTCAATGTTCACGATCAGGTAACTAAATGTTATTCAGGATTTATGAAATATCATATCAAATTAAGTTATAGATAAAACGGATACCATAATTATTATCGATCTTGGTAAGTAGGTATCCGTTATTTCTATTTCCCTGTCTAATCCCAAAAAATATATTAGCACAGTGGGAAATTATCGGTCACTCCTCCATACTCATACATATCCAAATGAAGATTCTCCGGATGAATCGAAACATTGTCGGTATCGGCAATATTTTTACGTGAGTAATTTCCCGTTGTGTTAATATAATCCCTAGTACGACTAACGATAGTTTTAGAAGTATAATATTTCTATAATTTCTAATCATATTACCTTATAAATAACTTATTCACGATATTAGCCTTATTTCTTGCGCAACCAGTTGTGAATGTGGGTATGTTGAGTGACCTTATCAGATAATCTAACAAAACATCAACCTTACCCCAAAAAGTGAAATCGAAAACGAATTTATTGAACACCTGACCTCTTGCCCTAGATACAAAATGTTTGGAATGAAATGTCGAGAAGTTAGTTTTCACACTCGACAATCTTCAGCGTGCAGAGTCACGAGATGCAAATGAGACACCTGGCTCCAGCTCAAACTAATCATTGAATATTCGTTACTGCCAAAGCTAATATTAATAAATCAAAATTTAGTAAACATTATACAATAGTTTATATTATGTTGAATAGGTCGTAGGCGTTAAGATACGTAATTGTTAGAATACAGTTCCCTAGAGACGTTTCATACACCTTTTAGGCTTAAAAATACATTAAGTAAAAAGTAGAAGCTATTATCTATCTTGCAAAAACATACCCTCAGGGCTCCTCTCTGAGTAGGCACTTAATTTGCTAGCCTGAATTTGAAATGAACTTATCCATTTAAGTCGAGTACTTTTACTTGTCATGTTCTTTCGCAATTGGAGAAAGTGATAAATGGATGTCACGTGGTCTTGCTTGACATGTGGGGCGCTAAATTTTAGTCTAATTCTCTTGTATTTCATTGTTTCAGATGCGAAATACATTGGTTCCTGTGCTTTTTCTAGCGACTGTGGCATTGTCTTCGAGTAACATACTTCCAATCGTGTCCATGCGTGAGAAACCTGATTTACGATATAGCCAATCAAATGACAATATATTTAGCAGTAAACAACAAACTAGCGATACAAGCAATTTGTTCTATAAAATCGATTTTCAAAACCCAAGACCGGACGTACGTAAACTGTTTGAAAACAACTATGCTAATCTGGTCAATAATGTCGCAGAAGAAAACAACCCACCGAATAAAGATATCTATGACGTGAAAGGTTTCAGAAAAGAACAATGGCACAACTATCCAAGGCAGTTGGACCGACTTAATAAGTATCTTTATGAACATTTCAATTCTGATAAAAGAAACCTCGAGCCCGATGACCCTGGCGAGTACAACGACGAAAGTGCACAAAACGACATAACATCCAACGAAATCCACTTAGATGATAGTTTTGATCCCAGCAAACCTGTTAATGAAGCTGGCAAAGCAGCTGCTATAATGAACCCTCTGATAGTGCTAAAAATACATTTAGCTTGTCTAAACAAAGATGTACAATTTAATAGATTTCCTGATAGAGTATCAGGGTTAGAACTCAATCAGTTGGGACAAAATGAAAATGAGGATTATGTGAGTAATCTGAGCGACGACATCCCCAAATCAGTAGGAAAAGTAAAACGTCAGGGCAGGACAAAATCGGAAATTTCTGATTCAACTCGTAAGTAGCAGTTATTTTTTATAAACATCACGCTCCAGGCAATTCATTAGCTTTTTCCAAGAAATTTTGTCGGTACCTACGTATTTCGAAGTTTCCTTATGCGTAATTTACTTTGCCTTTTGGCAATTTTAAATCAATGACTGTAAAAACGAATGCATACCTATGGTCGTCATACATAGGGTATTGAAAAGGCAGATTAATATAACTGGAACGTATGACCTTAGCATATTACTAAGTCACCCATTAATTATATAAGTAACCAGGGCTTGAAGCAGCCTAGAGGCCTCTCTCATTGCCTAACTTGGCTATAGGGGCTGAGTTGTTACTGCTTCTGCTTTATTTGAACTTTTTTACTTTCTTTAAGTACTAGACCCTTGGCACTTTAGATTCCAAACGCTCTCTCTGTTATTTTGCTTACTAACCAGTAATGTGTAATTTTTAGTGAGAGAGCTCACGTTACAATGGTGCCTTAATTTTACTTTTCTAAAAACTATAAAAGCAAGAACTATTATACCGGAAATAAAACCACAGGTAGAAGAATATTAAAACACGACACACAAAATCTTTCAAAGTAAAAAATCAATACTTTAAAACAATTTCTCATTATGATATTCCTGTTGTGACATATAGGATAATTTCAGAGAACGAACCAAAGAATCGGATGAAGAAGAGGATATTCTCACTATGGAGCCGTCTCCAGAGCCTGAACCACAAGGGCCACGAGCTGCATCACCGACGTCATCTCTACGCACTCTACGGCCTCCCGGATTCAGAGGGGGGCGGCGGTGGGGGGGTCCTCACTGCGGAGACCAGGGCTACCTTCATGCGACCACCAGGCTCCCCCCTCCGATGGGGTTGAAACAAGTACCTATTATAGAGCTTCACCTCATAATTTGCGTAGAAAGTCATAGCTTCAGGATCGAAGCCTTGAGCTGATAAAATAGATTCTTACCGTTCGGTGGGTAGAGGTTTTTTCGAGTTTATTATACACAGTATTGTTTTTTAATACTTACTTAATTAAGTGTTATAGTTTCTTCGAGGCATACTATATTTGTGCCTGCTTAATTTTACATCTCAATAAATCATATTTTAAGGAATTTCAGTAAATAGTAATTTTTCTTTTTTTGGCATATTATTTAAATTACAATAGGTACTTAATAAACCTAAATTCCTTTAAAACACTTTAACAAATGTTAATTACTTATATCAAAATATGATAAATCAACTTTACTTCCTAAAATAATGAATAAGTAAATAACAAAACTATTTTGTGAAAATAACTTTGTGAAATGGAATCTGCTGAAGAGTACAATAAATTGACCAATATCAAATACCTAATAGATTTTCTTATAGTAAATTATTTATTGACAAGGAATTATATTGACTGTTTTACATAAAATCCACCAAAATGTAGGTGATAGTATTCTAGTACTTAGAAATTTAAAAATAATCTATACATAGGTCTATGTCAAAAGAGCTGACTAGGTAAAGTGCCTGCATTAGGCACAATAGGTACCTAGCTTGATACTGAACAAACCATAACTTATTTGGTAGGTAGGTACGTAAGTTCGTTTTAATCAGAATTTACTTCACAAACATTGTAAACAAATATAAGTACCTACCTAACTATACAGTTTTTTTGACATACCTTTAAAATTACTTAGCGCTTTTAAAGAATAAGGATAAAGTACTTCCATCTAATTGCGAGCGTTTCAAAGTATTGTATTAACTTTCCTAGCAAATATGAATAGTGTATTATCATTATTTATGTAAATAAATGACATGTATATCAGCTTCAATGTTTATTTTTTCATCTGTAGGTATAGTGTACTGTACGTACACTATACTATAATGCCACCTATGTAATAACTAATGAACTAAAACTTTTTCTGTTTATGATCTGTCAAAAAGAGTCTGTCAATGTCAACTAACAGATGCTCTTAGTAGTAAACAAATGTAAACAAACTGGGTAGGTAGGTAGGATCTATTTAGAAATAAGAAATGTTGCTGCCAAACTGTCCACTTATCAAATGAAGTGAGGCACCTATGATACAAAGTGATAAAGAGGCAGCAGCCTGTTTTCAAATTTAACTACCTACGCATCACAAAAATGGCTGTAAGTATTTACATTTACTTACACTAACATTTGTTTTGTTCTAAAAATACCTGCACACAAATAGACTAATCAACATTTTGATAAATGAACTCAAGTGATGATAAAGTTAATTAACCACATAACAGGTATGAGCTCGAAATAGACGTCGTTTAGGTACCTACCGACCTTTATTGCTGACAAAAACATAAAACATTTAACTCTAACCTCAAAATAAAAAGATCTTTACGGAGACAGACGCATCTCAGTATTTTTATTTTATACTTAGATATCTAATGCTGCCTGCTAAATTTATATGAACAGAACTCTAACATTCATTACAGTTTTTTCACAACTGAATATTTTGCTGATCACAATTTGGTGTCACAAAACTCTTGAACACTTCAGATATAATTATTAATTATTCAAAAAGAGTTAATCACGAGGGCGAACATTAATTTAAAAGCCTTAATCCTTTTGTCATAAGGTCGAATCTCGTGCAATAATGTACGCTTTTTGGGCATCGTCCTGTTCATGGCGGGTCCGAGCAGCACTGCACATCAAAAGGATACCTTATGAAGAGAGACGGATTGATATCGTCAAGCAAATGGCTCAGCGTACTGAAGAGTTTCGGACTATAAACCCTTCGCAAAAGGTTCCCGCTGTTGTGATTGGTAAGTTAGTAACGAGTTGGTAAGGAAAAGTGGTTCTCTTTCGTATCTTGTAGGTAGGTATCTATATTTTTAAGGCCAATAAGTAATCGAACACAAAAAAATATTTGTGATTGATTACCTGTCCTATTGGCGAACACAAATATTTTTTACGAACTGAGCTAACTAAATCTTCAATTAAAACAACAAAGACTTGTTAATTTAGTTAGGTACCTATGCAATAATCTTTCTATTGATCACACCGCAGTGTGACCACGAGTAAAATATTTTTTTGTTAATGACACCAGTGTGACAATCTGGTGTGACCAGGAATCTGCAGTGTTAAATATAGGTAAAAGCACAGAATTAATAAGACATTCGATCAGAATCAGGCTGTGCATAAACAACAGCAACGGCATTGATTATCTTGTCCACTGAAACTATTGCATCATTCAAAAGCTCTTAATTATTTTACTCCATAGACCATAGACCAACACGGCAAAACATTAAGTGAGTAGGTACCTATATTAACAGAATCATCATTCACCTAAAACTTAACTAGAAACTGTCGTACCTATCTGGGCTAATGTTTAGATAGAGTAGTCTTGTCCATCACTATACCAACCTCTTAGTACCTATATCTCTTAGACGGTTAATCTGCTGCGTGACATCTCCTTGACCGCACATCAGGTGTAGGTATATGCATATTTAAGAATAGAAACGAGCGTCAGCACACATAAGTCGATTATACCCAAAATGTCCCAGTAGAGCGAGCGTAATTCCTCAAGAGCAAACGAAATAATAAGCTCCTTGGCAGACTCCGGAAATATTGAGGGACTCAAATATGATTAGAAACAAAAGTAGCTGATCTAGTTGTCATACAACAACGAACTTAAAAGTTGGCAGAAGCTAGATATATAAATCTTTTGAAACGTAAAGCGGTCACTTTTGGTATTTTATAACATAGAAAAAGATAAAATAGATGTTTCACACAGTCATGTCATACGTAAAAATATAATTCTCAACTAAGTTGCTCAGCTACTTTTGATCAGCAAAAATTGGCGGGTGTCAAATTGTGTGGGTAATGAAATTGAGCCGAGGACAGACCAAAGGTATGTTATTATGTGCGTATATACCTACATACGTTCGCACGTTGGTAAAAGCCCTTATTATACCAATATCCTTTCGATTGAGACGGAGGGAAATGGGAAGAATATTCCGTTTTTTGATGCTATCGAATCCCGTTCAGGACTGATCGACTTTGCTAGACAAAATGGTTGCTGGATAAACGAAACGAATGAGTTTAGTTATTATGGTCATAATGATAAAGTAGGAATAAATTGTTCTTACATGGTCTTTTCGTTATCGTCACGATCATGATTATAAAATACATAAAAAGAAATATCAGTCCATTATCATCCAAAGTTTTCCTTTCACTCCCGCTGGACGGTTCAAACCTGTTCGCCCTTGATTCAGTCTTTCATTGATCTACCTACACGAGATGAGTGTTGAATAACGTTTTCGATCGTACCTTTCCATAACGTATTTTCTCGTTTGTTTTTCTTCGATTGTATCTTGTCTAAGGGATTGGATTTGGAACGTGTTGACTGACAGAGTGCATGCAAATACCGAACAAACATTATAAGTAACTTATAAATCCATTTTCATAAGAGCTTTAGCTGGTAGTATTAATACGGTTTCTCTGGGGACTAATTTCGTACTCGTAAAAATGTAAATATGTATAATAAGGCTAACAATAACAACAGAAGGTTCCTATCCCCAAATACAGATTTTTATATAAACACTTACGATTCTTTGAAGCTATAAATCAAACATACTTAGGTACATAATCATTTCTCCCCAAGGTGAGGTAGACATTCTAGCATTTGAAGTCCTTTGAAGACATCTAAGGGGATAGTCAGAGGTAGTGTATGTCCAAGTCATTCTTTGTTTGCTCACGATGTTTCATTCACCGTTTAGAGCTCATGTTAATGTGATATTACCAACATATTTCTATACGAAAAAGCCTTTGATGAACGGACGGGGTTCGAACCCACGGCCTTCGGTTCGAAACGAGTCGCAAGCCCACACCGCAACATCTCTACTTTGTTCTTTGAAGACACTGGTATTACAGATTGTCACTCAAGTATTAACCATAATTAAAATACCTACACTACAGATTCAAGTTGAATTTTAATTTTGAAACGCTACTCCCATAAACTGAAAACATTTTCTTCATATTTTTAAAATCTAAATTAAAAGTTGAGAGTAAATATGTTTCAAAAATTTTAATTATTATAGAATGATTAGGTAGAAACTCCTTATTAATCTATGGTTGAGTGTAGTTTGAGTGGCGCTTGATTTAATTATCATAGTTGATTTAAATACGACCATGAAACAAAGGTATTTCACAAAAGCTTCATTATATGAATACTAATGACTACAGAGTTAATCCAAATCAACATCACCAGTATAATAATAACATAATCAGTAAACCTGATTCAAACGCAAATTATTCAATTATAATTAAACTAGTTTGTAAGCTAAATGTTGATTTCGTATCTGGAAGCTAAAACACAACCATGTGCAATGTGCATAAATCATTCGACGGCCCAGCCCACTAAACACCAATACAATGCTGAACTAGGACCCACTAACCTCTGGACTCTACCTACATGGAAGAATATATAGCCATATTACCTACATACAAACGACGGAGCGTTTGTAAGTACCTATTCACACCAACAATATTATATAGGTGAAAGTTTGTGTGTGTGCAATGTTAGTGTTTGTTACTCTTTCACGCTCAAAAAGCTGGACGGATATGAATGAAATTTGGTACCAAGATTGCTTATACCCTAGATTCAAAAATAAATCAACAAATAAGCACCTCCAGAGTGCAGAAAATTGCTCTGATCTTACGAAATGAAGTCGGTTTATTATATTTTTTTTATTTTTCAATTTTTTCGAGGTGTCGCGTCCATAGATTACGTGGTCTGATTTACCTATCGTGCATATTTAGCTCAATATTCGCTGATGTCATGACGGCCTATCAGACTTACAATGGCCCCTTGACTGTCGAGCATCGAGTGCACTCCATGAGGCGTGTTAATACCGAACCGACACAGATTAGCACGCAGTTAGGCTGCGCGACAAATAATGTGACGAGAAGCGATAGCGGATAATATAGATTTTTTTTTATAAACCTATATCGACCCACTGCTGGGCAAAGGAATGCTCCATAAGAATAACAATAATATTAATAAAATACTAGAAACCGACTTTCAAATTTTACAGTTCTAGGTGGTCATCTATGGTTTTCTCATCAACTCCCCTGAACCAAATAATTCGTACCCTACCTAACAAAATTAAATGGTTTATAATAGATTCAGAACCATTTCCTTTTTAAAGGGTTTTATTGCTTGACCTTTTTGATTTTTATTTATTTTTTATTTAATTAAAGATGTAATCGGTTGATTAAATAGTGATTTGTTAGTATGTAACTGATTTCTCTGCAACCAAATAGGTAGGAAGGTAGGTACCTACTGTGCGTGGTCAGAAGTGAAAGTCTAATGAATTAGCGATGATAGTAAGAGATTCGATAAGAAGCGATTGTAATATGGCATGAAATATGAACATGTATGTTTATATGAGCTAGTGGATAACTCGATCACATCAAATCAAAATAGTGATTCGTATGGAACACTTGTGCCAAATCGAATCTGTCATTCACTAGATGCTCAACTCGATGACTATCACAACAGTATCTGCATCTACCTTTGATATCCGATGCATAGACAATCTGAGTGTCGGGAAATCGGATAAATTTCTGATTAGATTATAGGCAGACAAAGCTACCGAGTTTATGTAGGTCTGGCGAGTTTCGGACACAATGCTCGTGATAATCAATCACATACGCGCCTATTAAATCTGTATTGGCCAAGTGTGATTATTAAGTCTTGCCTATCAAACCGAGGAATCCCGTCCTTCCGCGAACGTACATAAAAAAAAAGAACCTTATTTTGGAAATTAGTTACAATTTTATTAGGCAAAAGAAGCAAAGGTTACAAAGATAGAAAGAATCTAGGAAATATTAAATTAATTGATTCATGTCGAGCTTTCGTGTGAACACGTAAAGGTGACTATCTACCTACTCATTAGATTTTCATTTAGTGCCGTATCTGGGTTAGGTAAAGGGCTAATTAGTTTTTTATGGTTACTAAAACAAAATCTTACCTAATAAGTGCCAAGCTTAGACCATTTATACAGGTTTGCGAGTGGCGGAGCGGGGCGGGGCCACATTATATAAATCGACAATCGATCGATCGGTGTGGTAGAAACTATCGATCTATTCTACCATCGATCTACGATTGATCGATTAGGCTTTTTCACTAAACACCTCAGCTTGACTTGTCTATTGGTTGGAACGCTTTAGCACAACTAAAGGTACTTTGTGCTAATGCGTTCCAACAGACAAGCTTTACCAACTAGGTACTAGGGTAAAAAATAAAGTTTCTAGATCAAAACTCAACGCTAGCGTGCAGCAACAACACAAAAATACTATTACAAATTACAAATTAAACTTTCGCAGTACGGCTTAACCTGTGTCAACCGCCAAAGTTAGAACATAGTCCGCAATATTAAACTGCAGATAGCAAAGTCAAACTAAACATGCACCTTAATTAAATTTTGTATCGCACGATTTATTAACTAAGTCCCTAATGTGCAAACAGAACTTGCGGGCTTTAAGCACTATATCATTTTCAAAAGTTGTAGTTGGTTCTAAGTATCTACTAAGTTGGTACTTCTACTTAGGCCGTTCACAGGTCATTCAACAGCACTATTATAATAATAAATGGTGGAAATTTCAAATTCACTTTATAATCCGATCTAAAATTTGATCTCTAGAAATCAAAACGCAAAGAATAATCAAGCATTAGAAATTTCAGATAAATACTATAAAAAACAGTATAACAGGGTACAAAATACTATCTACTTTTCATAAATGACCATTCCGTTTAATGTGGCGTTTTGAGTATAAAACGGTCTCAAATAATATAAAACTTTTGTGTTAGTGGCCAGAGCTTTTAAACCGTTGAAAGACTCCGTCGACGCTATGAATACAATAATACATCTTAACCATCACTACATACTAAAATTGGGTTTATCAAACATAAGTAGTTTTCATTTCAAATACTCGACGACCTCTGTGGCGGAGTGGGTGAAAGCCCGCCTGAGACGCAGAGGTAGCGGGTTAGGTTAGGTTATATCTGCATATATTTGTTCCGAGTCTGGGTGTTTCTATTTTCTACGAGTAGGTATATAATAGAATGGCGTACATTAGAGTAAATATGGATCATGCCACTGGCCTCGCATTCAAAAAGAGGATTTTTCGTCTTAAAATTGAAAGCTCATTTTGTCTTCGTGAAATCTACTCAAGTAAATGGGGAGGCATTCAAATATTTCAGCCTCATTTCAATGTAACATTGTTTTAAGTCCGAAGATTCAAAAGAGCAGCCGTTCGTAAAAATATTTTAATGCAAAAAATGAGGCCACAAAAAGACTATGTTTGATAAAGTAATACAAATTCATCAAATTATGTAAAACTTTACTTTCTAGGATTCTTTCTGAATTCAGAGTCAAAATTATAGAATTGAATTTATTATTAAATTAAGTGAAATTACCTCTTAAATTAAAAAGTTATGCTTACAAGTCTTACAACTATACTTTTAAATAGTAGAGACATCTGTTCCGATCTTTCGATACTCAAAATTTTTCGACATTATCTAGAGGAGGTGCCCATTTTTTGCACAATAGGAACGTCCAGTCACAGTGTGACACTTGAACATTATTAACTACTTTTACAACTTTATAGAACCACGTTCGCAATCCTGTTTTTACCTAGAGTCGGGATGGCTATCATTAAAAATGTTATGGTTCGAGGTAAAACATAGTTATTCGAACTTCCAGTTTCTGTTGTATATTCTATAGAAGTCGGTAGGTTGGTTCCTACACAATGTATATCGAACGTCTTAAAAAATGTATGGCAGTTACAATTTTGATTAATCTAGCCATGATTGGTCCGGTCAATAACACTGCGAATAGATTCAAATGAATGTGTCGCCACCCAATAGAGACGCACAAAAAGTTAAAGTGAATTGGGAACTATTTGGGTCATTGAATCTAGTAACGAGGTGTAATGGTTTTTATGTAAAGCTATAGTTACTAATATTATTTATTATTATTATTATTACTAGCCTGAATCATCCCACTGCAGGGCAAAGACCTCTAATACTAATATTATAAGAGGTGAAATTTATTTGTTTGTTTTTTAGGGTTATTCATCACCGATTCTCATATTATTTAAATACTGAAAAGCTACATCATCCCTGAATTGAATAGGGCGTATTAACGATGATGACGTAGAAAACTGCATTGAATGTCCATCAGAAGCTTATACGTTCGAATCATGAACAATAAAAACGTGGGGCACGGAACTTGCTAAAAGACGTCATGAGGAAAACAGTTTTGTATTCTAATATTCGGCGCGTATGGAATAATGCTGCAACTGCAAGAACGACTGCAAGATGTGCCAAATATGTAGGTAGGTTCTTTCTCTACTCGGGTTTTTTCACTCAGGTTTTTTCTCTACTTACTAATACTAATATAATAAATAAATAAATAAATTCTAATATAATAAAGAAAGAAACAAAGGTGACAGAAAACAAGTTAATATTTTATAAAATTAAATTATTGCAAAAATAAGCTCATAATGCAAAGTAAAAGTAAAACCAAGGTTTAGTCAGAGTATTAACTCCGTGGGAAAAAACTATCCATTTTAAATTCAATTTCATAAACTAAGCTTAAACCAGAATACGTTTGGGCAAAGCTCCTTCTCTTATAAAACTAAGTATATATTATGTTTTCTTTGTAGTTTCATCGACCATATAGTCTGTAATGAGTCCAGGTGCTTTCGAAACAGTGATCAAAGGCTCTGCAAAAGATGCTTGAGCTAGTTTAGAATTCTCATCCATATTTCTGTCAAGCTTAGGTTCATTTTACCGGGTCAATATACTCGTAAGTGTCTTTATGATTCTGCCGATTATTTGCCAAGCTTTTCCAGCCCGAAGGCTTTCTATAGTTACGCTGTAAATCAAATACAAGAGGAGGTAAGTGAATTATTTCAATAACTGTTCGAGTAGCCGATTGCTTTTAAATAAATGAATGGATCTTTTGAATTTTGTATTAGGTTAAAACAAGCTAAATTAGAGATTGACTTAGCCTAATTTGCCTTCCTGCGCCATTTAATTTGAACTGTAGCAATATAGACCATCGTTCTAATATTTATCAGCTACTAGCTGACCCAGCGAGGCATTTTTTAGACAAACCTTGTCCTGACAATGAGAAACACAAACAAAAATAAATATCAAACGTTCGGAAGTTATGTGATGACATGCATTTCGGCGATATATTTATACAGTTGTGTTTGCGTGAAAGAGTAACAAACATTCAGACATCCACATATTTATACAAACTTTCGGGTTTATAATATTAGTGAGATAATAGTGTCAATATAAAACCTAGATGGAGTAACCCTAGTGGAGTCAATGGCTATTATTCAGTACCTGGAAGATACGAGACCACATCCCGCTCTGATGCCGCAATCACCACTCCTTCGTGTCAGAACCAGAGAAATATGTGAGGTAATAATATAATAAGACCGCCCATTAAATAATTATACTATAGGTAGTTTTTCTTAAACTTTCGCGATCACAATTCATATTTATAAATACATGTACACGGGGTTTTATAGTGTGGTATGTTGCGGTGTAAATGCAGCCGATCCGAATTCTGAAGATCTGTGAGGGTAGTTTTACCAGTGATACAAAACTACCCACCCGCTACACAACGAAACTCAAATTGAAGCATACTCCAGTCCACCCGCGACCATGGCTATTGCAACATAGCCGAAACGTCGGGAAGTAAAGAAATAAGGTAAATAACGCGATAAAACCCCGTGTACATGTATTTATATATACTATAGGTTATTTATTTCTGTAAAGTGTACAACTAAGAACTTTCATTTATTTAATGAAAGTTCAGTGTGAATATAGTATTATGGACTAGACCAGTCGACGAAAACGCGAGCGCTGACCGCAGCACAGAATAAATAATACTATACCCCGTAGTAATGTACAAATTTAGGACTGCATCTAGAGGCATTGCGAGAAATTTTCATACGTTATGTCAATTATAACCAGTGCGTATATTGATTGGGACAAGTCATGGTGAGTACACAGATAATTTTAGTCTCTATACATTAGTCTGCCAGCTCAGTGTCACAAGAAGTAAAATTTGAGGGAGAAAAAGAATAGATCCTGTTTATTTCAGTGTCACTAATAGCAACGCCACGGATTTTAGGCACGAGAAGTTAGATATATAATAAACTTTACTTTTAATAAAACTCTCTCCGAAGAAACATTGGTTGGTAACTATGTTAGCTGTACAACAAGTAAAGCAATGTAAGTATTGAGGTAGATTCAAAATTGCTTGAATATCAATATACCGATAAAGCCACAGGTATTCAATAATCTAGCTATAGTCTTGTCTGCCATGATACTGAAGCCAAAATTATAGATTCATCTTATATTATTACATATTTGGATTTAAATGTGTTTTAAATGTGGTTTGTTATCTGGGACATAAAAATTTGTACTAAGCAATAAAATAGCAAGCAATAATAATGAATACCCCGAATGTTTTGATTCATTCAACAAAGTGTCCGAACGAAGGTCTACGCCGTAGAGGCCCTCTACAGCGTAGCTCTCAATAACTATACATAGACAATGAAAAAACATTCTATTTATCTTTTTCATATGCTATAGTAAGATAAAATAAAATGATTAAAAATAATATTTTATATTGACTTATACTCATTCTTGCATAGTCAATACTTGTACAATATTTGATAATAAAATGAAAAAAAATATTCGTTCCAAATTATCTTTGCTATAACTGCAGTTTGTTTAATGCCATGCTGACATTATTGGCGTTCCAACTACTGGCTTGATCAGGGGCTTTATTCCCCAAATCACTTTATAAGAACGTAACGTGCAGTGACGTCATTTTGAAATACGAATCTATGGTGCCAAGGCTTGTTTTCTTAAAATGGTATTCTCCACGCTCTGTCACACAAGTTAAGTCTTGATCTTGAACGAATAGCCACTGGACTAGACATATTATAAGCGAACGTACCTTCACCGGTCTTGTCAGTAGGTAACCAGTCAAATTCTAGCCTTGGTCGTTTGTTTTTGCATAAGTCTGAAGCACTTACTTTTCAATAAAACATCTCCCAAAAATTACTAAATGTTCAGTTAAATTGTGTAAAAACTATAGCGGCGGAAGCAGCACTACTTCTTTTCACATTTAGTAGGTACATTATTTTATTACATTTAGGTATTGTTATTAATCACTAAATAGAATCTCATGTAGGTACCTACCTAAAATAAAATTTCGTATTAGCCAACTTTATTTAAGGTGCCTGTATGGGTGAAACTAGCGCCACCGCCTATTTTATTTTATTATTACGTTGAACAAAGGAATTTGAAAAAACTGAATGTACAGTTTGTGAAACCTATCATAAGCTTTTTTTAATACCTATGCCTATGTAATAGTTTCATTTTGTATAGTTTAGTAGAAATAGCAAAAACAGAGTTTGGTAGCCACCAAGTGCAACTTCGCTATGTAGGTACATAGGTATAATAAATATGTATGTAATTACAGATAAAATGTATCTATGTACTTAGTTTATCAGTCATCTGGTTACCATAACACAAGCATTAAATTGCTTAGCTTGGGACTAGATGACGCCGCCGTGTGGAATGTCCAAGGATATTTATTTATTATTTATTTATATTTTATGTCGGGTCCAGTGGCTACTTCGTTCATGGTCTTGATATTTTCGTAATTCGTTCAAAACCATACTTCCGCGAATGTTTTTGGAAAGTTATCATAATTTTAGTTGATTGATTTTTTTGGTTTAAGCCACATCATATTATAAGTAAAATAACATTGAATTAGATGATTATTAAATAACAATAATTATTAATTTTGTTGTTATTCAAAGTTTTGAGTCAAAAAATAATTATTTTAATTCATTAGGTACGTCCGACTAGTTCCCGAACGAAATGTCAAATGTCATAACAATGACCTACTTCAATCATTGATTGATTTTCATCGAAATTGCATTTTCTCTATTTTAATTACCTAAAACTAGCAATGAAAATGTAAATTGTTATTCGAAATCAACGCTCAAATATAAGTAGGAGAGATTTAGGGGATCATGATCCTAATCAATGGATCCTAAAATTGTAAACGTGTGAGCACTACCTAGAAGTGGTTTTAGTGATTGCGCGGCATCCTTGGAGGCAAACTTGGGTCGCTTTGTACTTTATTTGGAGCTATCAAAAGTCAATTGGAAACGATTGGTTAGCACTATCAGCCAGCCTAGTGCAAGTCGCTTCATAGCGAAATTGGAGAGCACGTTCAATGTTGCTGCCAACCTACATTTCCTACTTCTCGTCTCGGCAAGAGAGTAATTAAGTCAGAGTTTTTTTTATCAACCACATTTATTTCACAACCATTTATTTATTATTAATTGCATTTGTTAGATCCATGAGGGCATCAGCGATCCTGTGAAAGAAATCTCATCATAGTGCTTTGTGAATAAATTTATAAAAAATGTGTTGTTTTTTTCTGGCAAAGCATAATATTTTATTATAGCACTTATTTGGTTATCTTGTTAGGATTACCGACTTGATTTATCTTTGTTGCCGACAAATATTCAATGATAGAATACGTAATATAATTTTATCAAAATACAATAAATAAATAATACCGTGCCGTCACTAATGTCAAGTCAAACCCTGACAATCAAAGAGAATATAAACACTACGTTTACTGACAATGTTCCCCGACGGCAAAAAGTCTCTCCTCCAATGAGGCTGCAGTGTAGATGATGTGACCAAAAAGGCGTTTATCTTAGTTGCCGCCTGAAACACCTATTCAATGATTTAGTACATTATTTGTCGTAAAAATAATATTTTTAAGCTATTGCATAGCTTCTATTGCGGGCCTTGAGCGTGGAGACCGAATCCAGAAATTCCGTAACGAAAATAACCTAACACCCTCCACTCCGAAAAATGCTATGCAATAGCTTTACCGCGGCAGTCTCCGAGTGCTACACGTCTTCTTTCACCATTGACGACCTCTGTGGCGCAGTGGGCGAAAGCCCGCCTGAGACGCAGAGGTTGCGGGTTCGATCCCCGCTGCGGGACAAATGTTTGCATGATCTACAAATATTTGTATCGTGTCTGGGTGTTTTCTATGTATAATATGTATGTATTTACAAAAAAAAATGTATCTATGTAGTTTATCAGTCATCTGGTTACCATAACACAAGCATTAAATTGCTTAGCTTGGGACTAGATGACGCCGTGTGAAATGTCCAAGGATATTTATTTATTTATTTATTTATTGAATAGTTAAAATAACACAAATCTCATAATAAATATGAAAAATTGTACCGCGCTTCAGCAGTGTTTTTACAAAACACGGTATTGAGAAGCATGGAATTTTGACAGGTATTAACCTCGCCTAGTCGTGGCACAAAGAGCATGTAACGGTGGCATACGGAATTTGAAAATTCATGACATTGCGTATGTTATGTTTTCATTGGTCAATACCAATCTAAACGAGCCTAGGTGACATGTAAAATTGCACATTTTTGGATTTTGAATTTCGAATAGTCAATAAAGCACGTGTTTGAGTGAAGTTATGTTACTTTGTGCGCTGGGGAATAAAGCTCCAGGGCTTTATTCCCCAAATCACTTTATAAGAACGTAACGTGCAGTGACGTCATTTTGAAATACGAATCTATGGTGCCAAGGCTTGTTTTCTTAAAATGGTATTCTCCACGCTCTGTCACACAAGTTAAGACTTGATCTTGAACGAATAGCCACTGGACTAGACATATTATAAGCGAACGTACCTTCACCGGTCTTGTCAGTAGGTAACCAGTCAAATTCTAGCCTTGGTCGTTTGTTTTTGCGTAAGTCTGAAGCACTTACTTTTCAATAAAACATCTCCCAAAAATTACTAAATGTTCAGTTAAATTGTGTAAAAACTATAGCGGCGGAAGCAGCACTACTTCTTTTCACATGTTAGTAGGTAGGTACATTATTTTATTACATTTAGGTATTGTTATTAATCACTAAATAGAATCACATGTAGGTATCTACCTAAAATAAAATTTCGTATTAGCCAACTTTATTTAAGGTGCCTGTATGGGTGAAACTATAGCGCCACCGCCTATTTTATTTTATTATTACGTTGAACAAAGGAATTTGAAAAAACTGAATGTACAGTTTGTGAAACCTATCATAAGCTTTTTTTAATACCTATGTAATAGTTTCATTTTGTATAGTTTAGGAGAAATAGCGAAAACAGAGTTTGGTAGCCACCAAGTGCAACTTCGCTATGTACAATAATAAATATGTATGTAATTACAGATAAAATGTATCTATGTAGTTTATCAGTCATCTGGTTACCATAACACAAGCATTAAATTGCTTAGCTTGGGACTAGATGACGCCGCCGTGTGGAATGTCCAAGGATATTTATTTATTATTTATTTATTTATTTATATTTTATGTCGGGTCCAGTGGCTACTTCGTTCATGGTCTTGATATTTTCGTAATTCGTTCAAAACCATACTTCCGCGAATGTTTTTGGGAAAGTTATCATAATTTTAGTTGATTGATTTTTTTGGTTTAAGCCACATCATATTATAAGTAAAATAACATTGAATTAGATGATTATTAAATAACAATAATTATTAATTTTGTTGTTATTCAAAGTTTTGAGTCAAAAAATAATTATTTTAATTCATTAGGTACGTCCGACTAGTTCCCGGACGAATTGTCAAATGTCATAACAATTAGGTACCTACATCAATCATTGATTAATTTTCATCGAAATTGCATTTTCTCTATTTTAATTACCTAAAACTAGCAATGAAAATGTAAATTGTTCTTCGAAAACAACGCACAAACATAAGTAGGAGAGATTTAGGGGATCATGATCCTAATCAATGGATCCTAAAATTGTAAACGTGTGAGCACTACCTAGAAGAGGTTTTAGTGATTGCGCGGCATCCTTGGAGGCAAACTTGGGTAGCTTTGTACTTTATTTGGAGCTATCAAAAGTCAATTGGAAACGATTGGTTAGCACTATCAGCCAGCCTAGTGCAAGTCGCTTCATAGCGAAATTGGAGAGCACGTTCAATGTTGCTGCCAACCTACATTTCCTACTTCTCGTCTCGGCAAGAGAGTAATTAAGTCAGAGTTTTTTTTATCAACCACATTTATTTCACAACCATTTATTATTAATTGCATTTGTTAGATCCATGAGGGCATCAGCGATCCTGTGAAAGAAATCTCATCATAGTGCTCTGTGAATAAATTTATAAAAAATGTGTTGTTTTTTTCTGGCAAAGCATAATATTTTATTATAGCACTTATTTTAGGTTATCTTGTTAGGATTACCGACTTGATTTATCTTTGTTGCCGACAAATATTCAATGATAGAATACCTACGTAATATAATTTTATCAAAATACATTAAATAAATAATACCGTGCCGTCACTAATGTCAAGTCAAATCAAAGAGAATATAAACACTACGTTTACTGACAATGTTCCCCGACGGCAAAAAGTCTCTCCTCCAATGAGGCTGCAGTGTAGATGATGTGACCAAAAAGGCGTTTATCTTAGTTGCCGCCTGAAACACCTATTCAATGATTTAGTACATTATTTGTCGTAAAAATAATATTTTTAAGCTATTGCATAGCTTCTATTGCGGGCCTTGAGCGTGGAGACCGAATCCAGAAATTCCGTAACGAAAATAACCTAACACCCTCCACTCCGAAAAAATGCTATGCAATAGCTTTACCGCGGCAGTCTCCGAGTGCTACACGTCTTCTTTCACCATTGAATAGTTAAAATAACACAAATCTCATAATAAATATGAAAAATTGTACCGCGCTTCAGCAGTGTTTTTACAAAACACGGTATTGAGAAGCATGGAATTTTGACAGGTATTAACCTCGCCTAGTCGTGGCACAAAGAGCATGTAACGGTGGCATACGGAATTTGAAAATTCATGACATTGCGTATGTTATGTTTTCATTGGTCAATACCAATCTAAACGAGCTTGGGTGACATGTAAAATTGCCCGTTTTTGGATTTTAAATTTCGAATAGTCAAAAAAGCACGTGTTTTAGTGAAGTTATGTTACTTTGTGCGCTGGGGAATAAAGCTCCAGAGATACAGTGAAGTGGAAAATTCATCCATTAAAATTCTTCTGTAAAGTTTTTGTTCTGTATATAAACTTTAACGATGCTTTTAAGTCGATAAGTTACGGAGGCCTTCAGGCGGCTTAAAAACTCCGTTTTTAGTTACTCATTTGTTCATACGAATATACATAGTTACATATTACAATACGCTATGGTTTAATGTAAGCTACTACGAACTTACTTTTACTTAGTGTAAGAAGGACTTTCACATCAAGTAGTTTACAACATAAAATGTGTTTCACAGGCAGATCTAGTTTTCAAAAATATTTAAGTAACGTTTCAGTATTCAGGCGTCAATTTTTTCAGATTTGTATACACGAATGCCAAAGATAAATCCTTAAATAAACAAAAGTTTGAGTATTCGGGTGTTAGATTACAATAGCTTAACAGTTTTGTCGATAATTGTACATAGAGCAAATCGCTAAATTGATTGTTAAACTGAGTTAGTACAGTCGCAAGAATTCCGAGGAACAATTCAGTCTGTTCTCGGAACACTAGCAAGAAAGGTCAAGCGTTTTTGCCATCGCATTTTAACGCCCACGAATGCACGAGATGAGAGTTGTTTGCCAAATATAGATTGACCATTGACAACTTAACCACCTTTGACATTTTTAGCTTAACTTAAAGGTTCTTAAACTAGCCAAGGGTGTCGAACACGCGTAGGTTCTAACTGTTCAGTGTGTTATGTAGGACTTAAGACTAAACTTAACTTTGTAGTTTAAAAATGATAAGTATATGTAAGGTAAAATATTTGTAATTTTAAGTGACATCACTTTATTTTTGCTATTACAAACAATCATTTGTAGTTGGAGAAATGAGCATATCATTTGGCGAAATATCAACTAAGTATATCTCTTTAACCTGACTCTTTTTTAGACTATTTATGCTTCTTTCAGAGAGCACCGTGGTAGCTAGGCCGAAAAAGGGTTAATTTATAAGTTCACTGAGTAACTACTACTAATACTAAGAGTTCACTGTCATGCCTTTGGAGGGCCTTCCGAAAGAAGGTTCCGAAGCGCCTCCTGCATAAGTTCAACATAATGTGTCCGTGAACACATTTGTAATGTGTAATACAATATTTTTTTAGACGATAGTATCCGGTATCCAGCCATTACAAAACGTAGGCCTGAAGTCTCATTTCGATAAAGAAGAGCAGTTTGTGGAATTTGGGAAGCACTTCATGATGCGAGGCCTGCAGTCGTTGGAGAGCTTCTTGGAGAAGTCTTCAGGACAGTACTGCGTTGGAGATGACATCACCTTAGCAGACTTGTGTTTTGTACCTCAGCTTTACAATTGTTTCACAAGGTATTATTATAGTCTATTGTTTTAACGCGCTAATTTCAGGGGCCACTTTTAATATTTCATAATGAACACTAATGTTTAATTTTATAACATTTTGAAAACTGTCAAAAAAGGTATTTTGTGACCATTGAGATATATTATAGAGTCACAATCAGACAAATAAAATGTAAACGCCAAAACTCTGCGCACACTACGTAGTGCGCCGAGTTTTACTTTTTTGCGTACAAGCAACATTGAACATTAAAACGAACGACATAACGTCTACATTTAAATGTCAAATGTCATCGTAAAACATTGAATTTGCTCACACATTTTTTGAGTGTTGTCAGCTATTAGATTGTGACTCTTTAATACATCTCAATGTTTGTGACATGAAATTTATGTTTCAAAAAATGAACAATGTCATTTTACATGAAACATAATTTGTTCTTATATTTGCGCCTTTGATAGCTCATTTGTTGAGGGTCGTTATTTCTTTTCAATTAGGCCAGGTGAAGTAAACTAAGCCGAAACGGCCGGGCACGCCTAGTATAATACTTAATTTATATTTTACCTGACTGTGTTAAAAAGACGGTTATGTTTTTGTATGTAAGTCTGCTTCTTTGACACGCTCTGCAGACTAAACTGTTTGATAGATTCAATTAAGTTTTACCAATGTTTTACTTTAAGATTAAAAGTATCATACGTGTTCTGATTACGTTATATGCGTGCATCATAAAGTATTTTATTATTCACTTTCACAGGTATTCTTCTATTATGTACAAGACGCAAAAAACTGAAGAAACGCCCACACAAACGTGGAGGTGAGTTTAAACGACGAGAACAGCAATAAACTTGAACAGATGATATTCTTTATTTATTGAGTTATAATTTTAATCAAAAATGCTTGTGTTCATTATGGTAACCAAATGACTGATATAATACTTTAAATACATACATATTATACATAGAAAACACCCAGACTTGAGACAAATATTTGCAGATCATTCAAACATTTGTCCTGTAGCGGGGATCGAACCCAAGAACCTTCACGCTGCTTAAATGATTATTTTACTTTTTAGACAAAAGGTGGCAGAAGATTATCCGACCGTGTCAAAAGTGTACGACAACTTGATAAAAGAAAACGTCTTCATAGAGACCCACCCGAAGAATATCAAGAGTAAAATCGTTCAATAATTTCAGCCAATGTAATGCAAGTAGGTATTCAATCAAGCAACCCCAAGCTGACGCAGTATAGTTTATGTGAAAACTTCAATCATTTCACACAACTGGGAATAAACTAACGCAAATAAACTTTGGAGATTGATTTCCAATTCATTTTTGTCCTCGACCCCCAAACTCTAACGGCTAGTCTCAATAACCTATCAAACCTGCCCCAAACTTACGTTTCAAGTAAGTTACAACGAGGTATGGTAAAGCTACGAGTATTTTATGGGTGGGTACAATAAAATACTCATAGTTTTACCATGGCTAAACTTTACCATATAATTACAAGTTCATTCTCAACACGAATCCGCGAGTAGGTACAGTGAAGGCTGGCCTACATTAGGCAGTAGGCACATCGCTTTTGAAAGTCGACTGATTGGATCGAAACCATTTCTATTGAAGGAGCAGGGTTGAGGATTGCCCCAAGTTTCCCCATTTACTAAACTTGAGTTATAGAATCGTAGTTCGCATTGTCTATCTTGTGAGTTAACAGTAGGCCTTACCCTACTAATGCCCAAACTTAGTTAGACGATTAACAAGCGGTTTACAGTAGATTTATTCCAGACTTATTCGTTTACTTCTAAGTACCTATGTAATGAAAGATTGTTAAGTCAAGAGTCCTCCTTCATGAGAACTTATAAAACGATCTTTATAATTTCTTCAACAATGGATTGAAACGTGAACGATCGACAGGTAGGTCTATTAGAAACATTAAAATTATAAGCTAGAGTCTTGGATCTCCACATACTTCATATGACGGGTTTGCTTAAGTGTGTGATGTTTGAGATGTTTGTTTGCAAGTTTTGGAAAACTATTTACTCAAGTTACTTGTATCAACATTTTGAGGCTACTCGGCTGCACATAGTAAGTAAATCTAATCTAATTGACATTCATCATTATTGATAACGTAAGACTGCATGGAAGAAGTAGAGATGTCATTATGTATGTTTGCGTGTTCCGGTCGGGGTCTTCTGATTTAAGAACTAACCTCGTTATTCATAATTATATGCCTATTATGCAAGACTTTAGAGGTTGTTTTCCTCTGTTTTCTTATACCTAACTCTTAAGTCAACGAAAAGAGGTGGCAAAAATATTCAGTAACCATACCAATGTGCTCTATAGGAAGCCTCTAAGTAAGTTGTGAATAACATGGTTAATCTGACATTTGGGCTCGTATTCAAAGTTTGCACTCAGGCTTGAGTCTTTGCTCAAGTGTCGATTTTTTGACAGTTCTCTATACAAACCGAATTATGAATGAATCACCGCTTGAGACACGAATCACGCTTATGTATGGACTCTGAATACGAGCCTAAATGTCCATGACGCCAATGTGAAAATATCCAAGTCTATGTTTTTCTAAATCCGCTCAGCATACAAAAAATTGCAAACTTTATCATAAAACTCGTTATGTGATACTATATCTACTCATCGAGTAAAAGTACGAGTAACTTATCGTTTACATCGTTTTCTGCTGACACGGCCACAAAGTAGGTTAAATACGTGACTATTGAGGGTAAATGTGTTGTGTTATAAACCTTAATGCCTTAGAAATTAGGTAGGTATAGAGTTAAGAAAACTGCCGATATTTTTCATGAGGTAATCTATGAGTAGGCAATACCGCCGGAAAGAAAAGCCTTCATTGTATTTCCGTAGATAAGAGTCGGAATTATATTCCACTAGCTGCGTCCCGCGGTGTTACCCGCTGTGAATAAGTTTACACATTATATAGCAACCGTTCACGTGGGAATACCGGGATCAAAAGTAATATAAGCTAATTCAGAATATAAGCTATCCTGGTACCAAATTTCATTCAAACGTCCAGCCGTTTGAGCGTAAAGGAGTAACAAACATACACACACACACACACCCTCTCACACACACACAAACTATCACTTTTATAATATTAGTGTGATGGCTATCACACTAAAGGTAAACTAGTTAACCGTATCTTAATGATATCGTTTAGAAGAAAGTATCTACCACCCAGTATGTTTCTTATTACTTAGGTAAGGAAAACTTTTATCCATTAGCTCAGTACAACTTTTTGTGAAATAAAGTTTGGTAGGTATCTTTTAAACATAGTTAAAGATAAACGTTTTCGCGTAAATATAGCGTTACCATAATAATAGGTAATGCTATATTTAAGTATGTACGTAATATTTATTGAAATCTTTTATATCACCTAAATTGTACCTTTATCAGGACTATTCAGGACACATAATCTCACAGGTAACAATTGGAGACGAGAGCATAGACCATAGAAGAGTAGTCATGGCATAAACATTTAATTGGTGTGTGGCATAAGTACAATTGGGATCATAATTTCTTAATGATCTGAAGCAATTGTAAGATCGCGAACATTCAAATAAATTATTTTCAAATAGATACCTACTTACCAGCAATAATATAATAAATATTATATACCAGCAATAATATAATAATATAGCAGAATAAATACCTACCAATGTCCTGTCATTGGTTATATCAAGATCAAACATGGATTCTTCTCTGTCTACGAATATTGAGGTAGGTACCTACATTTGCAGGTAATTAGGCTCAAGATGATAAATTGTCTAAAGTTGGGTGGGACATGAAAGTTTTGCTCTCGAATGTGAGCTGTAACTTTACCGACTTATAAAATAGTACAAGTGGGGTATGTTTCAGCTAATGTGCAGCTGTGCGACCTAAATGTGAGGAGGAGCATGAAATACGGCGATTTACGACTTTGCGTCGCGAGTTCCGACTAGTTACTACTTCTGAGTAAAGCCACAGATTTATAACAGTACCTAGTATGTGTTTACGATACTTACTAAAGCGTGTTTCCATTGCGGCGCACGGACACGCTTTACACGTGTAGGTACTTAGCTGACCCACCGCGCACGGAGAGGCTAGGCACGTACGTCAAGCTTTGCTTTAAAATTTATGTGATTGTGAAGCGATGATTCAAAATTGTGCTGCGCTACAGGTTAATCGTGTCGTAACATAGTCGAGAGTTAATCTTCGTGTAGGTATAGCGTGTGCTATAGTAGAAAAGTTTGACCCACTTTGTCAAACAAATTACCCCACATAGCTAAAATAAGCCGCGTGCCCTTATGCACAGTATGCGCTGTACAGGGCAGGGTCTCTCACTGCGATCCATGGTCAAGCACGATACGCACGGATATGTTTGCGCGGGGCGTGTGGCTATGCGTAGCTTGCATAGTGTACGCCGCAGTGGAAATACGTCTTTAGATGCAGTTGAAATTAGAGTTACTATTTGAACAGATAGAAGTGAAACTCTTGAACTGTTCCAGCACACAAAAAGGGTGCACGCGCATTACCTACGTCACATGCAATGCAATGCACACTATACATTGTAATACATTATCCATAAAAGATTCCACCTGTGGTTTTGGAATAGTAGGATTAAAGACGTGTGACGTAATTGAATTTTAAGGAGATTCACTTCTATACCCAGCAGCTATAGGTACAGATTGAATGAATCGTTCAGAAGGTCTGTAATTAAATTATATCTGCCAATGTCCCTAATGATCTTTGCAGAATTGCTAATGGCGCTCAATAAGCTTCTTTGTCCCTGGGTCATGCTTACTAAATTGAGGAGCCATTACCTACTGTCTAGGTGAGCTTGGAATATTATTGAAAGTACCTGCCTACTAATTAATGTATATATAAATTATGAGATTACCATGTTAATTGCTAAGTGCTTGCTTCGATTATACAGGGTTAGTAATTTTAAACACCAGAAAGCTCTCGGCGCGTAATTCCTACGACTAAAAGCAACAACGTTTGTTGTACAACATTTCGAAATTTAATTTTTCTGTTTATCTTACCTAAGTACAAAACTTACAAAAATATTTTTTTTTCTGTTACGAGTTATTAACTCTATGAACTCAATCAAAAAAGTATATTACCCTCACATAATGCTTCCGGAGTAGGATGTTGTCATTCTGGTAGAGCGTAGAGTAATGAAAATGAAATTTACCTACTGTAGATACCTGCAGATTTTTTAAGATAAGTAAATATATTTTGCAGATTTGAATAGAGAATTGAATAGAGAATTTGAATAGAGCGAAGAGAGGCCTATGCCCAGCAGTGGGATGAGAAGAGCTGATAATGATGATGATGATGATGATGAATAATCAGTATTGAGAACCCTAATACTTATTAAAGTAGTTTAGTTTCCGGTTATGGATAATAACTTCTAAAAAACGATTTTTCAAAAATGAAGTGAAAAAAGCTCACAGAAGCAGTGGAAAATGTATTTGATATTCCTGGTTATCACTTTTTTATTCGGTTTGAATGGAAGCATAATATAATCATTCAATAAGCATAAAATAGTGGATTATAGAAAAAATACTAACATAATTTGTTAAGTCATCATTACTTAAAGGGCGTGCGGTTTCGTTTTTCGTAAAGGTGAGTCGATCCGAAAGGTTAGCATGCCTCATCGAACAACCCTTAAGTAGGCTTTCCGTTCTGCTAGATTCACTCTCAAATCATCACACAAGTAGGGTCTTTGTAGCTGAATTTGAGTATGTCCTTAGATTCACTTCAGTCGGATTAGGATTAGAGAAACATCTTTGGAATGATGCGGTAAGGGGTACCCTACCTACCTAAAAAAAATGCTTCTAAAAATAAATTCAAGATGAAGTTGGAGTAGGTACAATATTTTTGTAGGTAAATTATGCTCGTACAGAAGTATTGCTATGTTTTGATGTAGGCACTTAACCAATAGTTAACATCCTTTGTTCATTTATTATGGTACTTCAAGAATAGAATCCACTTTCGAATTATTTTGTATGTAGCTGAGAAATGTCATTAGGTATACAATACTTATTATAACATCTGTCTACATCACAATTTTGGTGTAAAACATAACTAGGTATAACCGACAAGCTAATAATAAAGTACCAACAACTACATACCTACATATAATTGAAGAGATTTTTTTAATTTGGGAACATTATTATGCTTGATAGTTATCCATTGAACTAGGTGACGGAATTTACGCCATTTTGAAGCGCTTGTCAGCTTGCCAAGACGCAGATACAGAAACGTTCTGAGCGGTCACAATTTGGATGGGTGACCGCAAGTGGCATTAACATCTGAGAGCTTCTGTGCACGTTAAACTGTCGGTCCCACCTTTTAATCTAAAGTCGCCAAAGTTTTACAGGGTCTCGAACGTTTTGTAAATTTTTCAACTTGCAAACCTATAAATACTGTGGTGCCCCAACAAATTGTAAGACAAACAAGGGTAGACTATAAAACGTACAGTTTAATATCTGTAACGTCTGGAGCGATTTAGTCGCGTCGGTTCTGGAAGGCATTAGGGACCACCTAAAATATATCTAACGTCTCGTTTTCAACAACTTTAAATGATAATGCAACAAATTAGCATTATCATTGAAATATCTGTATTTTATTTATCGTCAGCTTCATTGTTTTAAGAAAAAAATTATACAGGATCACGACTGATCCCAAGGAATTTTGAATCATCTCAGATCTTATAGGCTTTCCAGATCCTTTGAAAACGTCTAATGGGTTTGTTAGAGGCACGTCTAAATACATACACATTATGCAAAATCTGCAATATAAGCTGCATTCCAATACAAGATGCAAGCTCAAAATATTAAATAAGTACCTAAAGTAAATTGTTTCCTTGCGGATTCAAGGTCGAAGTAAAAGTAAAGTAACCCATTCGACCAACACGACTTTGTACAAGACAATATTAGCGTCAAACAATTTAAACACCCTGAAACGGTATTGCAAAACCTTGATAGTTTTCAAAGGCCTCGGTGATAAAGCAGATTACTTATAAATATGGTAGAGATAAGCTATGTAAACCTTAAATATAAATTGATGTGTGAGGCATTATATCACTATCAAATCTTCTGTTTTGACAAGGCCCTTATTACGTCTCTGGATACAGCAACGAACCGATCCATTACATCGGGCAGGAATAAACGAGGCAGGTGGCGCCAACATTTTACAGTGACTACAATGTTTTTCATGACACAAAACGGATTATTCCAAGTAGAGTAGCCAAATATCCTTCAAACTGAGAAATCCTGAAAACTGAGAAAAAAGAGCTCTTAAATTAAGTTATTACATATTATGATCTCTTTCCGTGTATTCGAATTACCGTCTCTTCGAAAAATACTGCAAATGAAGGAAATATAACTGAATTTAGAGACATGCAAAATTGTACTTTGAATACGAATGGAGTCCTAATCAGCCTCATCGGGCTCAAATCCAATACAAACAATTTAAGGAATTGCCGGCTGTCGACCTCTGAAATCTTCATTGATCATTATTTTGACACCAATAGAATGTAATGAGGCGCAGTGATGTGTATAGCACGCGGTTTCATCAGGCAGTATCGCCTGCGCCTTCGTGGGAGCTAGGACATGACCTGCCGACCACCTCGGGCAGGCTAGGGGCCGCCCAGCGTCCAACGCATCGGGATGGACCCTTATAGAAACACTCTTCAAACATATTTGCCTCCAAAATGGCTCCACAGTCGAAAGGGCTATTCCTTTTATTGTTTTTCATCGTCGGGGGATACGCGGAGGGTAAGTAAACATTTGGTTTTTGATTTGACGAGAAGCATGTTTGCGCATAATTTAAGAAATTGAATATTACGCTTTCATGTGAATATTGAAGAATGGTAATACGATCATTTAAACATGACAACTTGAAATAAATTTAAAATGAGACGGAGCGAGCAATGTAAAGTGGATTTAGTGGAGTGTCCGCGTAGCAAAACGAAGCTCCTGACTAAATTATGCTCCAAATCTGAGCAAGAACCTAGAGAGTACCTACCTTTCGCACAATTTTACTAAAAGCTCTGAGACGCAAACTATTACGATGTAAATAAAAACAGAGAAATACATTTTGTAAATTATAAAACTTGACTCAAAGTCTATAAAAGTTTTATTTGTCAAACTCAGATGACCTAGAAGTTTTCGACGTCCTTTCCGTGGTGCGAGATGGCGAGTTGCCTGATGGGGTCACACGCACCCCCGGGCGATGTCAATCTCCATCAGTTCCTGAGGAAGAATATTTCGCGTACCGCCTCAACGAGAACGCCACCCTACACCAGCTCGCGGCCGGCATGTTCTACAACACCTTCCCCGAAGATTTCTCTATTTTAGCTGTTGTCAGGCTGCCAGGTGAGTTAGAAAAACAGTGTGAGTCGAAATATTAATTATTCACCACTAATTATACACCCTGATAAACTTGTTATGAGCATTCATTTGTTATTTCTAATTCGTTTCTCGGCAAGCAGAAATAACCAACATTTTCTAATGGATGTTATAAAAATTAAAAATGTATAAAAGTCTGCCGGATCCGTTAACTTTTAGTAAGATTTTTCATTTATAATGAAATATCCAATGTATAAAAGTGTTCAGAAGTCCATAAAACGAATTAGGCCAGTGATCAGCAATGTGCTCTAATCCTGAAGTTGTCTTTCCAGTGAATCAGTCGATTACATATTCATTAGTCAGTGCGTGTTGATGTAAGTTGTTTTCATGGACTGACATTCTGAGACTTTTTAAAAACTTTTTTTAAGAACACTAGCTGACCCCGCGAATTTTGTACCGCCTCAATAAAAAAATTGAGTGCTGAGGATGAAATTTTGGGTTAAAGGTATTTTATGATGACGAATAAAAAATACTTAGTTAAAAATATAGGTCATATTATTATAACCAGCATAGAAAATTTTAAAAGCTTACAAAGCAGTAAAAGTACCTTAGATACTTTATCCACCTACTATTAGTAACCTACTCAATTTTACGACCTCTGATAGGGACCTCATTTCCTTTTATGTCGTTTATCTCAAGTTTTATACCTAGTATTTTTATAAACTTATAAAATAAACTCGTTGAGCAGTATTGATCGAGTGGCTTGTTGCCTCGACTTTCGATTGGACGAAGGTTCATATCCCAGCCGTGGGATCAATGAATTTTGCGAAAAAAAATATGCACTACTGGACTTGTAGCCTGTTACAATGCTAACTTCTGGCAAAATGTGGGAATTTTCATTAATTTGAAAGGGCCTAAATTAAATGTCTTTTGCAATTTAAAGATACAGTCGTGATCCCCAAACTGAATAAATGTCCCATGTTTTAAACAGTATCAGAAGATGACATTCAGAACCCCATATTCGTGGTGTATTCCGACGCGGGCGACGAGCAGCTGCAGCTTGTGCTTGGCAAGATGGTGGAGCTTTACTACGAAGACACAAGAGGTGACCCGCCTGACAATGAGATGCTAACCTACCGCGCTGACATCGCTGATGGAAGGTAAGATACCTATATGAAAGTATTGCCTAGATTTAGGAGATATGAAAAGTAGAAGACTCACGTAGTGAAATTGAGAAGAGGACATAATTATAACCTACGATGTTTATGGAGTAGGCACACATTAAATATTTAGACATGGCTCTGACCATTTTAGATATGTTCAAAGGTACCTATTGGATTCGAAGATAATGTTACGTACTTAATGGGTTACCGTCATGGATTAGGTAACAGTTAAGATAGTATAGACATTTTCATCATCTTTTGCTGTGAATTAATTTCTAACTGTCAGTACTATTATTATTATTATACTAATATAGTTTAGCGTTCGTTTAGTTAGATAAATGCAGATTTCGTAGTTCTCTATATAATTTGCTCAGATTCAGATAAAATGAACATAAATTGAGAATATTTTATGCCTCCGGAGCATAAAAATATTTAAAATCGTCGCCTTTGCAAAAACCGATATTTAGTAAAACCATTTTATCTAAGGAGACTTTCTAGACAAATAAATTAGATTTTTGAAAGGTAAGCTTTCTTGACTACCATTTAGTGTGATAGTGATAGCACATTGATTGTGTCTAGCGATTTACTGATGTAGGGTGAAAGATCACCTCTAATATCAACCTGTTTTTTTAAACAAATAAATAAGTACCTACCTAAGATACCTACTACCAAAGACGATTAATATCTAGAAGACAGACAAAGGCCATACACAAAATCGTAACCCTATCCCGCAGTACCAGATAGCCTGAGAACTTTAAAACATCAATTTTATCCAAGAAATTTCAATACTTAGTAGTAGGTAGCAACAATATTCAATATTTAAACATTTTTAACTAGAAAGTAATTGAAATTTCTTGGATAAAATTGATGTTTTAGAGTTTTCAGGCTATTTTTTAGGGTTACGATTTTGTGTATGGCCATGTCTGTCTTCTAGATATTAATCGTCTTTACTCATGTAGAGCATTGACATCTTTAGCTTTAGATTTTGAAGAAGGTATACGCACATTAATAGGCATTATTCTTTAACTTTAACAGCAACTAGGTAACTTAAAAACTTTTGTTAAATCGTGGTAAGTAAAAAATGGTGCTTTTGGTTTACAGTCGACTTAGTCAAGGAGTATTTAAATTTGAAAGAAAGAAAGAAAGAAAGAAAGAAAGAAAAATCATTTATTCTTGTAGGACCTCAAGGATCACTTAAGTTTCGTTTCACATGCTAGGTGATTCTAATGCCTGTTCCAACGCGAATCATAATCAGAACGAAGAGCACAGAGTAGGTCCAAAACTATTTAGAGTCACTAAAATGTTACCTACTAAGTATATGGCTTATTGTACCCATTTCAAGCTCTGAATTTCGACAATACAACTCGAGACTTGCTTCTCTCAAGCTAGATATGAAGCTAGATATGAAATAAAATCTGTAACGCTAATTGGTGCCAACTAAAACGATTTCACATAACTTGTACCTACTAACCTGTCAACCGGCGGAACGACCCCGGGGTCGTTGGTACTTTATCTAACTGATTCTGTCGAATAATTCGCGAATTTCGACATTTCAAATCTGAAAGCGATTACCTAAAACTTAAAAAGTCATAGAAAGTTAAAATTAAAAATTAAAAACTAAAATTAAACCAAGTGTGTCTAGGTGTTAAATTGTTAGGTACGACAAATTATGTACGCAGTTCCAAACTGCTGGGTAACCGTATTTATCTGTATGTTCTGTAAGCATGAACTAAGCTCATATAAACTTCTCAGCCAAAAGTTCATCCAAACAGAAGTTTTGATGAACGAGGTGTCAAAAATGACATCAACTTTCGAGCAGCCGAACAGTTTGGCTTAACTTTTACGAGAGTTCACGAGAACAGGGTTTTATTGCGCAGTTTAAAAAAATAGAATTGTGTACGTCTAATTTTAAGTGATGTTACTTCAATAGGGTGCCTAATAAAAGTTGTGATTATTTTAAATATCAGTACTACAAAGGGTATTCTTGTTTATAGGTGGCATCGACTAGCTTTAAGTATCAAGGGCGACTCTGCAACATTGCTGGTGGATTGCGAAGTGAAAGAAACCTTATTGCTTAATCGGAAACCTGGCAGCACTTTCAACCTGGCTGGGGCGCTCGTGGTTGGCGCGCAAATAACACCGGACCAATACTACGACGTAAGTTTATTCAGAATGTGTGGGAATCACGGATACCTACACAGGATTTGAAAGAGCGTTTCTGATCGAAAATAGAGTCTGTATCAGGTATTACGTCACAAAGTAACTCTGGAGCTCAGTCTTTATGAATGACACAATCTTTACGAATTAAAAACAATGCACGAAAAAAGGCATAATAATATATCAATAATTCAAAAGACATTATGTTAATAGCTCATCATAGTCACAGTCAACTCCTTGAACCAAATTCAAACACCGCTACGCTAATTTGCATGGGCCTACAAGCAGATCGTTTAAATTGAGGGTAATTTACAGGGCGACATCGAGTTGCTTCAATTCGCCAACAAACCAGACACCGCTTACGAAATGTGCTCGACTATTGCCCCCAATTGTGGTGGAATTGGAGACGCCCAATTCATTACAGCAAACAACTATGCCGCAGAAAGGGAGCTATACAGGCCTATTGAGAATTTGCCAGTTGATACAAGTTCTAATTATGGTACAGAGCCTGAACCTATTTACAGATCAGTTGAGAATATTCCAGATGATACAGGGTCAAGTCAGTTCGGAACAGAACGTAGTCCGATCGATACCACAACAACGATTGCTTACACGCTTGACAATGATGGGAGGCGACAGTATAGTCATTATGGAAGAAATAGATCTAGGAACAGGCCTGAGTTGGGGATGGCTATCACGGAGTTGGTGACTGCGAGGCCTGGCTGGAACGCAGCCAATCAATTCGCGGTGTCTGGGTCTAACGACAACGGTAAAACAAATTTCCAATATTTTCGGTTTTATGTAAAGTATTGCAGCTACCTATTTAGATATTTATGACACTCATATATATATAACTCATATAGTTTTCAGAAAGCCTTTACAAAAACAATTTAAATATACAGGGTAGGTACTTATATCAACGAATGAACGAAACAACTTGTAATCGATATTTAGAAGGAAAGGCCGAATTGGACCGTCCTAGCCCTTTGGGCGCGGAATCCAGGGTAAAGGCATAAAGTTACATTATATTAATGTTTTTTTTCAGACGAGAACAGTATTTTCGGTAGGTTTACTGACGCTGGCGAGTATATTCCTGTGACGAACACACCTATTAATGTGGAAACTGAAATGACTACTCCACGGGTAAGATTTGACACTAAAATTTGAGATAAAAGATACCACCCCACTCATTTCCTTTGTATTTAAAGTTAGAATGTTTCATGAAACTGCCAAAACAGCTATCCCTGATTAACTTTCCGCGTAATATGATAAAGCGTTACGGTCATAATCATAGGCTATTTATGAAACGGGTTAGCCCTCATATTCATAGAGATAAAATAGTCTACAGGTATCTCAGCGTATGAACTGTAAACTGAAGGTACCTACGTAGGTACTTATAAATAACTTGTCATAATTTAACGCATGTTGTGATTGTGATACCCTTAAAGGCCTGTCCGGACCTACGCGGTATTCGCTGCCGCTGTAGGAAGCAAAAATAACACGCCGCGTAATTTTATAGAAAATACCTGCGCGGTACCACGAATACCGCGTAGGTCGGAACAGACCTTAAATGACGGGAGCACAAGACCTGAATTTTTTTTATCTTTCGAATATGTCCATTTTAAATATATAATTTCAGAACTTTAGATACCTACCTCTTATCGCAGAAAATAATCATTAAATGCACACCTTCTAGACTAGGCAGTTTTAGCTCTAAGAACCAACCTTTCGATATCATTTTAGTTGAGGCGAAGGGACGATGTACCGGAAGAGCCGACGCTCGTCACCACCGAATCTGCCTACAGCCCTATGACGACGACGGAAGACACGGATTGGCTCACGCATCCGCCCGAGACCCAAGTGAGATGACTCTGTAGATTATTATGTTGGCATGGCTTTTAGAAAACATGTAATGTAAAGAGTCTGTAGGTCAAATAGATGAAATTAGTGATTTTTTCAATTATTTTTCAGTTTAGTATTGAAATCTACTTTTATTGTTAATAATTAAATAACGATAAATACCCGTAAATGTATATGTTTTAAAAATACAGATAGCTTTATTGATTAAAAATGCCGAAAGACATAGACAAGAATAACAAACTATACTGTTATAGATATACCAACGTATCGATTAGAAAGTTCACAAAACACGTTCAGTTTTTATTTGGCCTAGTTTCATAAAAAAACTAAGGTTAAAGTTGGTAATCGATTTTTAGTAGCGTATGGGAAATCAACATTATTAACATTCGATGCAGTTAAAACACAATTTATTTAATAAGTAATACCACAGAATAAATAAAAGAACATAATTTTATTTACTATTTCATAGGGTAATTCATCGTTTTACGACTCATCTGAAACATACTACGACTACGGAAGCTCCGGCACGTACATGGGACCACGAGGATACCCGGGTCCGCCAGGCCCCCAGGGGCCTAGGGGACCTAAGGGCGAGCCGGGGAAGACGGGAGCAGAAGGTCAGCAAGGTTTTACGGGTCCTCCTGGACATGTGTTTGTCGTACCGGTAAGTATTGTTTATGAAGTTTGCATGGAGAGATCACAAGTCATTGATTGATAAAGAAAAGCAAATTTTTGTTTTTTATTATCTACAGTTGCCTACAACAGATACATCATTATAAAAGTCTGGCTTTTACAATGATGTTATTATACTTAAATTGTTATTATCGAGAATTAAGCGCTTTACTAATCCACAAAACCCCATAACAGTTGGCTATAACAATTCCCAAAGCCACAAATCATCTTAATCCATATATAATTGCAGCTACATCAATCGGGAAACGATAAAGGCCCTGACGCGCAATCTGAGGCTCTACGACAAATGCTGACTCAACACATGGTACCTATACATTACTGAAATAAATTTCCATTTCCCCGAAAAGTTTTGGTACGAGTGTCATTGGTCATACTAAAACGGAGTAATTCCAATCACACAGTTCAATAACTTTCCTCGACGACTTTCGGGAATTATAAAGATTTTGGGACACCCTACAATTTAGTAACTTCGCTAACTTCTGTAAGCTCAAAAGCTTTTTATTTCCGAAGCCGATAATGTTACAAATCTTTTCAATTTAAACTTTGTTGCGCTTAATCAAGCATACGTGCGTAATATTTCAGACTGCAATGCGAGGTGCAGAAGGTCCTATGGGTTTGACTGGTCCATCTGGCCCAGAAGGTGAAATAGGACCCGAGGGATCTAAAGGAGAACAAGGAGAGATCGGAGAACCTGTAAGTGTCATAATGTTATGTCACTTCATAAAGCACATATAACTACCTATATAGTTATTGTTTTGTAAAACGTGAGAATATATGTTTTAGGGTCAGCCCGGACCAAGAGGCATTCAAGGCCCATCTGGCCGATTGGGACGCAGAGGCCATGCAGGCAGAGATGGGGAAAGAGGTTCGCCTGGTCCCATTGGTGCTAAAGGAGAACAGGGCTACCCAGGTTTGGCAGGAATGCCTGGTGACAAAGGGGAAAGAGGAATGATTGGAATGCAAGGCGAATCTGGCGCACCAGGACAGGATGGACCACCAGGAGACGATGGCCCGCCGGGACCACCGGGTCTTGCCGGAGAATTAGTAAGTACATAGGTACTTAACATTTTAGAATCTACAATTTAGTCTCACTATTACTTACAGATAAAATGATTCACTGTTTTCGACTGCCTAGCTCTTACGATATAACACGAGCGTTTCGATCAAATACCGGGTCATATTATTCTCTAAACTAATCTGACTTTATCAACAGGGGCCAAGAGGATTCATGGGGCCGAGAGGTTTTCCAGGCCTGATCGGTTACCCAGGCATGCCAGGTGTCGAAGGACCGCAGGGGTCAAAAGGGGCACCTGGTCAACCAGGTCCACCAGGTCAACAGGGTCAACCAGGCACTATGGGTTCTATGGGGTCGACAGGACCCCAAGGACCAACAGGTGCCCCAGGCATACAGGTAGGTACTTCTATCATTTCAATTCTATTATTTAGTGTTTTTCAATGAATTCAAAGATATTAAACGTGTTCCTCTAAATTTCAAATGATTCAGGGTCCACAAGGCAAGCCAGGAATGTCTGGGCTTCCAGGGCCTGAAGGTTCTCCAGGAAATCCAGGAAACCCAGGACAGCAGGGCTCCCCAGGAGATTCCGGACCTCAAGGACCTCAGGCAAGTCATAAAAATATCGTATATTTAAAGCCATGGGTTCATCTTTCACTAAGCATTCTTGTATCTCATTCTGAATACAGACACAACCATGGCAATATATATAATAGGTTTCATAACATTTCAGGGCATGCTAGGTTTTCCTGGGAGTCGTGGTACGAAAGGAGATGATGGACCACGAGGTTTGCCGGGTGACAAAGGTGACAAAGGACTCCGAGGTATTGAAGGAGAAAAGGGAGAAATGGGTCCGAAAGGAGAACGGGGATTGTTGGGAGAACCCGGACCACCTGGTATCGAAGGGCCAGAAGGAATAAAGGTAAGAGGACATTCTTGAAAAACAACTCTACATTTATAAAAGTTTTACTATCTACGATCCGTCGCAACTCTAACCATAAGTGATCAGCTGATACATGTTAGTTTGCTACTATGTTGTTGGCCTCTGATATATTCATAATTTGATAGGATTCGTATCTCACTCTCAGTAAATTGTAGTGTTTTTTGAATCTTTTAGGGAGCTGAAGGTCCTAGAGGAGAGACTGGACCTATTGGACCAAGTGGCGAAAAGGGTGCAACTGGACCCCAAGGTCCGGCAGGTTATCCGGGAAGTCAAGGCGAGAAGGGCGACAAAGGTGCTTCTGGACGCAGAGGCAGGAGGGGCAATAAGGGATCTATGGTAACTAGTGAATTCTATTGGTTTCTTATTGACAGTGAATAGGGTCATGTTAAACAGTATTAAATAAACAAATTTTTCATGCAGGGTTTGGTGGGGCCTTCAGGTGATCGCGGTGAAAGTGGACCACGTGTAAGTATAATGATGATTTGGATTTTTTCGTCATATTTTTTACATAGTCAACAACAGCTCTTAATAACTGGAAAATAACAACTTTTATAAAGAAAGCTTAATAAAAACAAAATATCTTACTTGAACTCTCTTTTACCTTTTTTAAATTAATTATGTATTTTAGTTTGTTTTCTCATGAATAAATTCTTACTCAAAATCATAATTTTTGTTATTATACAGGGTTATAGAGGCCCACGCGGACGGCGTGGCTCAGACGGCGCTCCTGGCCCTAAAGGCGACACGGGCCAACCGGGCTCTCCCGGGTCTACAGGCGAACGAGGACCGCAGGGTCTTGAGGGACCCAGAGGATTCCCTGGCCCAATGGGACCACCCGGTCCAGATGGGAAACCGGGTCTTACAGGCCCTGTCGGAGAGAGAGGACCGACAGTATGTAAAATTACAATTATGTATGGAACAAAACGGGGTTTTGTTCCATTATTTCGCACGGGGTGCCTGTTGATCCGATCGCTACTAAACTTTACAGGATCACTCTCGGAGCTAATCAAATCGGTCACCCCGTTTTAGAGTCCATAGACACATCGAGTCTTAAATAGTAAATAACCACATTTTTTCTCTTACACAGGGTGAACCAGGTTCATTGGGTCAGCCAGGACCAATGGGACCGATAGGGCCTCAAGGACAGCAAGGTGAACCAGGTCCACAAGGCCCTCCCGGGTCTTCAGGAATACCAGGATCGCCTGGAGATGTTGGTGCCCCGGGTGAAGTTGGTAAAGAAGGTCCGCCGGGACCACCTGGACCGGAAGGGAAACCCGGGCCTGTAGGATCAGCTGGACCACCAGGGCATGCAGGAGAATCAGGGTTACCGGGAGCATCGGTAAGAACATCGGTTAAATACGCAGAATGAGCTATTTATGACTTACGTCAAATTAAGTTTTGTCTGAGCTAGTGGCTAACTCTGGTGACGGAGTTTTTAGGCCTCCTGAAGGCCTCCGTCGACACGACAGGGACGAAACACGGAAGTGCTCAACTCTTATTGGCGCTAGCGGTCACTCATCCAAAAGAACCTTTAAGCAAGCTACGCCATAAGCTTGCACGTATAATAAGCTTTCTATATTTGAAATCAAATCACACTATCACTTTTATTGCTGATCTCACGTGTTTTACTACAGGGTATTCCCGGTGGTAAAGGAGATATTGGTCCAATTGGACCAGCCGGTGTGAGAGGGGACAAGGGAGAGCCAGGCGAAGCAGGTCATGAAGGACCACAAGGACCCCAGGGCCGAGAGGGACCACGTGGTTCACCTGGACCAGGGGGACAAAAAGGAGAAATTGGCGAACCTGGACCATTGGGTAACAAATATTTTAACAGAGGCTTGTTGATGATTAGATAACCTTTGACAGAGCTCCTTTATTATTATAAAATTTACAAGCTCCCGACCGCGGCTTCACTCGCATCTTGCTAACCCTGATGTAAAGTAGCCTATATATTATTCCAGGTTATGATGACTATGAATATTCCAAGTTTCCGCCAAATCCGTTAAGTAGTTTTTGCGTGAAAGAGTAACAAACATCCATCTATAAATCCATACAAACTATCGTGTTTATAATATTAGTAAAATTTACTGTCACTTTGTGAGCTCATAAAGTGTGGGACTCGACCTCGTGGAGTGACCAATACTCATATCCAAATAAAGATTCTCAGGATGAATCAAAACATTGTAGGTAACTACATCGACGATATTTTTACGCGAGTAATTTCCCGTGTGTTATTACAATTGTGAAATTGATTCATAGGTCCCATTGGACGAGATGGGCTTCCTGGGCCTAGAGGATTAGCAGGCGCGCCTGGGCCAGTCGGGCCACCAGGAGAAGACGGTGATAAAGGGGAAGCAGGGCCACCTGGCGAAAAAGGATTCAAAGGCGCAGCTGGGGAACCCGTGAGTAAACTATCCATTACTCAGTACACATTTCTACCAATCCTATAAACAGACACTTTCTTCATAATCGCCAATAGTAGAGAATACCTTTCAAACATCAAAAACATAAATCTACATCGGTACACAATTGACCGGGAAATCGGTAAACATACAAAAAAACACACTGGCGAACATAGAACCTCTACCTCTTTTGAAGTCGGTTAAAATATTAACGAATATGTTATATGCGTCTCAAATGATAAATCGCTAGTATGCGTTAAAATTATATGTATATTTCGTATATGATTTTACGTTGTTCCAGGGACCAATTGGTGCACCAGGCATCCAGGGCCTACGTGGTGAAACAGGACCGGTAGGACTCCCTGGGGATAAAGGCCCGCCAGGGGACCTCGGCCCCACGGGCATACCTGGCGCTGATGGCGTCCGTGGACTACCAGGGCCGCCGGGACCGACTGGGTTACAAGGAGAAAAGGGGCAACAAGGGTACAAAGGAGATATTGGTGACATTGGACCGAGAGGTAAGATATTAAATGATCATCATCTTTCTGCCCTTGTCTCAAATTATGTAGGGTCGGCACAACACAACATGTAGGTAGGTACCTATTTTTTTACCTGACTGATATTCCTGATATTACGATAAGGTACGATCATCAAATTGATTGATCAATGTCTTGGAAACACATAACGAGGGTATATAGATAAAGATAAAGCAACTTTTTTTTTTTTTTTAACCGAGGCAAATTAATTCTAAACATAATAAATGAGGAAGAAAATTATGGCATTAGTCTGGGACAATTTGCAAAAACTCCAAAGAAACCTTTGGATTTGACCGATCAATGTTCCAATAAAAAGATAATATCAAAAGTAGCTATATTATTTTACTTACAGGACAAACTGGACCCCCTGGATCTACCGGAGTTCCAGGTCGTAGAGGGCTGAAGGGCGCGCCAGGCGAGACCGGGCCGAGGGGGGCGGAAGGACAACATGGGGAGGTGGGCAGTCCGGGACTACCGGGGCCAGCGGGAGTACAAGGACCTGAAGGGAAAATGGTAATGTTGGCGTCTTTTAATGAAATAAGAGTGACTAGAAAAAGACATTCACTAAACCTTATAGTGGACATACACGCTACGAGAAATCGTTACGATCAGACGGTACAGTTCGAACGGTACCGATAAATCGCTATGTCCACTATTAAAAAAAGCATTCTCCAAGTTGATAATAATTATAATTGCCCCACATATACACTGGTTCCTTCTTGAAATTATCTACAACAATAACTGGGAAAGTATTGGCATAGATATTTTCAGTAAAATTTTACCATAGGTACAGACACACTAATCCTTACCATAAATACAGTAGGTAGGTACTCTTTCTTTATTTGATTTTTGTAAGAATTTTACTAACTCGACTGTTTGCAGGGACCTCGTGGTGCCATCGGAATGAAAGGCGACGATGGACTCCCAGGGCCTCAAGGCGAAACAGGTTCCAGAGGACCTCCAGGCCCAGAAGGGCCTAAAGGAGACGCAGGACTCGCAGGAATTCCTGGAGAACGAGGAGAAACTGGCCCACAGGGTATCAAGGGTGAACCAGGCCCGGAAGGGCAAGAGGGAAGCACTGGTCCTTCTGGGCCGCCTGGACCTGTAGGACCGCCGGGAAAACCGGGAGAAACAGGCTTGCCTGGTAGCCCGGTTAGTTTTATTTTGAGCCAAATATACTTTAAAGTGATTTTAAAATGAATTAAACAAGTTCACTTTGATTATTTTAGGGTTCTGAAGGCCCAGCTGGTATTCAAGGAAGCACAGGGCAGCCAGGGGTTAAAGGAGATACAGGACCCAAAGGCATGACAGGCGAACCGGGTCCAGTAGGCCCTGTCGGACCACCGGGTCCGGAAGGTCAGCGCGGCGTTAGAGGAGCTCCGGGACTTAATGTAAGTAGAAATTATCATCTGATTTACCTACGCAATTAAGAACTAAAAAGCCCGCAATGCTGACATTTAGCTTTTTGTAATTTATCATTTTCAGGGTGAAGTTGGTCCTCCAGGTTCGGTAGGACAAACTGGACCTCCAGGTAAAGCTGGACCACCCGGTGCTCAAGGCTTAAGAGGGGAAAAAGGCAACAGGGGTCCCAAAGGTCACATGGGAGACACTGGATCTATGGGGGTGAAGGGAGACCAGGGAGAGACAGGAAAAACAGGACCTTCCGGACCACCTGGTCCTGTTGGACCTAAAGGTGATATGGTAAGGGTTATCATAATCTGTATATTATTATTTCATGATCATAACGGCAGCAACTTAGAAAGCAAACGATTTTTACCTCAACAGGGCCCCGTGGGCATACAAGGTCTGAAGGGTGACACCGGTCCCGCTGGGATCACGGGACCAGAGGGCCAACTAGGATCCAAAGGGGAACCAGGTCCTGAAGGCCGGCCAGGGTCTCCCGGACCACCTGGGTCCCCTGGACCGCCTGGACCCCCTGCTCCACCCCCACAGCTGCCAGCGGAACTCTTCTCATCGTATAGACGCCGGCGAAGTGTCGATGATTCTTCTGAAACTGTAACTGAAGATAATTTTGAGGAAGGTAAATTGATACTTACATCACCTTGAAATAATGAAGTCTATAAATCCCAAATAATACTGAAAAACACAATATATGCTACAAACTTTACAATAGCTAATTGGAACACTCACCTAAAAATTCCTCCGCCTCCAGATGAAGAGATCGAGTGGGCGAAGGAGATCATGACGGGGGTTATAGCAGCTCGCACAGCGCTTGAGGCAGCTCGACGCCCGCGTGGAACAAGGGGCAACCCAGCGCTGTCCTGCCGAGATCTACGAACTTCATATTCCAATTTGACAGATGGTAACTTATATGATCTGAAACTTCGTTCAATGTAATTTTTAACCGACTTCAAAACAGGAGGAGGTTCTATGTTCCATAACAAAAGCACGTAACTAGAATTTAAAAATGTGCAATGATGAATTATTATAATTCATCATTGCACATTTTTAAATTGAGCTATTTTCCTGATCTTCTTAACATATTAGGCTAATAATTATTAACAGCTCTTAATTAATATTTAGTGGCCTACCAGGCTCCGACACCAAGATTGCATCGAATTCTAACAAATGTTTCACCAAACTTGTGTCTGTTTTGTTTGAAGGTTTCTATTGGATCGATGCCAGGGGTAGTATCAGTGGAAGCCCAATGAGAGTCTACTGCAAAGGTTCAAGTACCTGCATCTACCCTGACGAGCGTGATACAGGAGTTTTCAACACTGATGGCACTTCGCATAAGTTTTCACAGATGGATGATGGATACCGGGTAACCTCTAAAATATTTTATTTTCTTGTCGTTTAAAATTAAAAGATAGAACGGTTTCTAAAACGATATCTCTTTTATAGGTAACATACGATGGAGAAGGATTTGGTGCAATACAACTACGTTTTCTGAGGCTACTGTCTAACGTAGCGAGGCAGAACTTCACTTACAACTGTCTCGATTCGAAGGCACCTCAAAGGTGAAAAGCTCTGCTTTATATTTAATGATTTTAAAGAAAAGAAGAATAAACTAACCTTTGCTATTTCAGATCTGACATACCCTCCGACCTAACAAGGATAAGCAACGTCAAGCTCTTTGGAACCAACGCTGCAGAATTTAAGGAACCACAAATAATACGGGACAACTGTAAGGTACGAAGCTTTTAGAAGTAAATGTCAGATTGGGAAACCTTGAGACTTGTAAGAATAGCAACATAATAACAAAAGCTCATCTAGTCATAGTCATAAAGCTAACAAGCTGATGAATTACTTCCGCAATAATGTTAATCGGCAAGCAAAAGTCCCCGATAAAACTACCAATTCTTATTCGTGCTATTAGGGGTTTTTAATAACAAGATGTATAAATTCTATACCTACATTTGTAACTGTATGTAGGTATGATTATGTCATTAGGCACTTGATTGATTTGACTGTACCTATATTTATCTCATGTTTCAGGAAGGGTCAGGCGAGATCGTGTTGGAGATAAAGACGTCTCGAACCGAAAGGCTGCCAATAAGCGATTTCCAACCACTACTCTTCGCAGAGGCAGACCACCAGTTCTCATTCACAGTGGGACCTGTCTGCTTCACATAGTTTAAGGATTATTTATTATGTACAAACAAGCAGGGATTTTTGTAAATATGTAAATAAATTGTGACGACTATAAGACTTGTTTTATTATCATCCCTAACATTTGTTTGTAATTCGGGAAACCTAATCTAAAAATATCTACGAGGTAGGTACTGAAAAAATAGATTTTTCAGTAGGTACTTACCTCTTTTTTTCCATTTCGAGATTTTATTTAATTAAATGAAAAATGTTCGTCGTACTATGCAAAATGTATTTAAGACCTTTCTGTTCAATGATATAAAAATGTTAAAACATGACTGAATAAAATATTGGATGACTCGTAGTCAAACAGTAGGTACGGTCGGACAAGAAAGTGATCAACCAGTTTATACAAAAGTTTCTGCGAGATCTAAATGCTGTAAGTTGACTTTTTTTTTGCGAGAATTCGAACTTGACATATGGGATGACGTAAATATAGTAAAGAGAGCAAGTGTCACTTCATAATGTTTTTGCAGGTGGAAATCGACCTTGTTGTTTCATGACGTTCAAATGAAACTCAACCGTAGGGTGGTAGACCACATTTTTGGCCGACCGTACACATTTAAGTTCAAATATTTGCTACTCGTTTTAATTTTAATTATAATATAAAATTATTAACATGAAACAAATCCTATTTATATTATCGCTGCAAGTAACAAAATATGACTAAATCTAAAGCGAAACTAACTTAGTTTATTGTGATTGATAACGATATTCGTATAAGAGTAAAAGATCAAAAGCATTTGTTATATTACTTTCTGATCATGCTAAATAACTACTATAATCATTGGCTTTTAATGTGTTTTAACCGTTATGTTGTCGGCCATACATACGAAATCGCATAATGTTTTTAAATTATTAAATGTAGCGTCACCTCTGCGCAACGTCCATCGTTCGGTTGAAAACGCTTGCAGTGTTTTTCAACTGTTTTTCAAGTTCCCTATGTATGACACATCTGCCGAAATTACGTCGCGTTCATCGTAGTACATATTACGACCGAACGAAGCTTCGGCCGCTGAACTTCTCCAGCTTACTCACAAATTCCGAAAACAAGAAACTAAATAATATTCTTACTCATTTACCATTTAGAAGTAAATGTGATATTTTTGTAAAAATGTACTACCAAGTTTGAAAAGTCTAAGCGCTTTATACAATTGTTTTGTAATGATAATTGATTATGTAAAAACAGACAAATATAGAAACAAAATCAAAATTAATTCAGTCAAGGTAGTACTGTAAACTCTATTTACCATCATTTTACTTTGGAATATACATGAACAATACATTACCTTAAAATTATATTACGAACTATTATCAGGCGTAACATTACCTAATTAAAATCAATTGAATTTGTGAAGCAAAGTTCGAAATATCCGAAAAACCGTAATGTAAATATATTTACTGAAATTTACCGCTGCCTTTGAATCTGCCTTTGAATATAAATAAACTTATTCCTCACAATCATTGGTTAAACCAAAATTCATTCTGTTTTATTATTAGATAGGCTCTACAAATTTCTATGACACTTAAAATAGACACGATTTTTTGCGTATTCAACTGAATTCAACGATTACGCCCGCGAATGTTGAATGATTCAACTTTTATATTTTACACATAAATGCTGATTTTAATTATTCAGCCGAAAATCCATTTTTAAGTCTTATCAATTTCCATTGGCTCAGAAACAGTTGCAATATCGCTAGTTTTTTCGACTACAATATCAGTTAGAGCAACAGTTTTTGATTTGTCCGTCTCTTCATTTTTTCCGTTGACTTTAGGAGTGTCGAGTTTATCTGTTCCGTTATCATTATTTGCACCAGATTCTGTTAACTTGCTGCTTGTAATTTCTAAATTCTTATTCTTATCTACAGACTTGATATCGCTGTCTATCACTGAATTTTCATTGTTTGTATTTTTATTATCGTTTTCTGTGATGCTTGTCATAGTTACATCTTCATTTTTTGTTGTGTTCAAACCTGTATCTTTAGCTTCAGCTGCATTGACACAGGTATCAGTATTTTTAACAATACTCGTCATCTTGTCATCTACGATTTCTACTGAGTTTATGCTGGATGTTTCAGCAGCTTTAGAATTGTCATCAGCAGTCTCCACAGAAGTAACACTAATTACTTCAGAATTTTCACATTCAATCAAATCTTTCACACCCGCATTTTCAACGCTATCCATTGAACTAGCATTAACTGTATCTGCAATCTCATCTGAACATTTTTTGTGTGTGTCCTTAGTATTTTCATTATTAGGTGGTTCTGAATTGTTATCTTCGATTGTATTGGGATCATTTCCTGAGTTAACCTCCTTATTTGCCTCATCATCAGACGAAGCTAGCAGTATGTCCTCAACAGACTCATTATATTCATCATTATTGCTTCTATTGATTTTTTTGTCAATGCCAGTTTCGGAGCATTCGATTTCAACCTGATCATCAACTGATTCTTGAACTATTTTCTTTTGAGAATAGCTCACTAGTTCATTTTCTTGTTCGTTATTTTTCTCTGATTCAGAATAACTTGAATTTTCTATACTAATAACGTCACAATCTCGCTTTCTATTATCACCGCTTGATAGTGTATCAGAAATAGCTATTGGTGATTCTGAATCAGAGGATTCAAGAGTCGAAGAATCAACTACATTGGAATGTAATTTTTGCAATAAATGCAGTTCATCTATATCTGAATCTATTTTACTGCTATCTTCACTGAGCGTTTGGACATTTTCGGAGCCAGTAGCGGGTGCTTTATTTTTGATGTCTGGCACAGGTTCTTGCTCAGGATCCTTTTGGTTTTCGGGTAAGGGATCTTTTACATTACTTACTGCGTCTGCTTGGGTTTCTTCATTAGGTTGTTCTGTCTCTTTTAGATCTTTATCTTGAGATTTATCTTCTTCAGTCTCTTTAGTTTCAACATTACTTTGATCTTTTACATTAGCAGCTTCTTTTTTAGCTTTTTTCTGTAATAATCGCTTTAGTCTTTCTTTTCTTTTCTCCTTGGTTTCGAGAGAGTTACTCTCTTCTGCTTGCTCCTCGTCATCTGTCTCTACGGGCGACTCATCAGCTTCTTTGTCTCCTATTTCCACTGCTTCAAGATTCAGCTGATTTTGTCTATCAGCAAATCTAAAAAATATAATAATAACAGCTTAGATACTTATTAGTACTTAGTAGTTAGATATACGGGTAAACATTTAGGTTTACAGGTTTGCGGAACAAAGTACGATAGACATTTTCTCAGATTTTAAGGGTGCTTTTAAGATCCTTACAAAACAGTTCTTTATTACAATCACTTCGTTTTACTTTTTGACTTAGTTTTGTAGAATGATATTCTATAGTCAGTCACATTTGACTTTACTCTAATGATCAAGGATGTTTTAAAATAATTGAAACTTAAATTGACATCTTAGTGAAAACCTTTAATTGGCTCACTATTTCTATCTTGTTTTTAAGGACACTTTGTAAAAGCTGTTGGTTTTCCGAAGATAAATAAAAAAAAAAAAAAAAAACTTTTTAACATCGTTGTCTGAATAACTTGTACCTTTGCACTTGCACTGTACCTAGTAAAAAAAGTAGGTACTTTAAACTTATTAAAATAAATATAATTATCGTCCCTGAATTCTGTTACTAGCCAGCCATCCAGTACTTCTTACTTATTGAAGTTCTGACAAACATAAAAATTACAAAAATCTCTTGTAAGTATCTATGACAAGAATAAGATTCACTTCCGTGCTTGGTAACATAGCCTACGTTATATTGACGGTCCGGGCTTTCACATCGTTAAGCTTTGACGGAGACATTCGCGTAGGTAGCCTTTAAACTCCGTCACCAGGCACCTTATTTAATATAACATAGCTGCAAATTTTTACACGAAATTTGTAGTAAACGAAATTCGTGTAAAAGTTCATCATTCTCAGTAAGGCCCCCAGAGTCAGCTACTAGCTAATACCTTTGCTAATACGAACTTAATTTTCACGATGTATTGACATTTATTATAAGGTTTTATGCACTTACTTGTTGAGTACTTCACTTTCCCTCCTCGACGCTTCTCGCGTGTTATTTTCTAGAGCCTTCTTAAGATCCTCGTTTTCCTCTGCGGGGTCTAATTCCGACTGGATCCTGGAAGCTGCCAGCCTCCATTCGTTCTCCTGCCTGCGTCTTTGTAGCTTCTTGCCGCATCGTGTGAATAAATCACGGGCTGGAATAAACAAATTAGAGCGTATTTGTCTTATAAGTTGTAGATGTCCTTTACATTCATTGGTAAGTATTTTATTCAGGTAAGTTATTACAACAAGAGCTGGATATTCATAAAGTATGTAGGTACAGTGTACTGATTGGATCATGCCTTCTTTTTGTACGCGAATTCATGGTTAGATACAAAGAACTCATTTTTGGTGGCTTTCTTAATAGATCGCTAAATATACGTTCTGAGCGGTCACAATTCGTATCGGTGACCGCTAATGGCTTGTACAAGTGGGTTTTCATTATCACTATGACAAAAAAACGCAAAGCGATAACACGCGCTCGTTACCGCTTTATCGTATTATATTTTGCGGGTTTTGGCGAGATACGTTTTATTAGATCATAGCGAAATAAGCGAAAAACAACCCTGAGCGCTTCTGTGTTTTGGAGGGCACGTTAAATTATCGGTCCCGTTTTAAATCTTAGAGTCTAAATGGCTAATGCTATAAGCATTAGCCACCGCCACTTAACAGTCCTAAAATGTTTTAATTAATATTTCTTTAACTTCTACTCCCGATCTCAATTATTCATAATTTAGCCTTAGCTGTTAATGTATTTCGAGAGTAGGTACAACAAACAATTCTAAGTAAAACTCAGAGTAACAAAGTTTTACCTTCTTCCATAATATCGGCTTCATTCCAACACAACTTATCATCCTGATTGGCATCCCTCACACATCGGAGCACATCATGGAAGTCAGGGAACGGTAATGGAGTGCCGATAGGGACCTTTTTATTGATCCATTTCTCTAATCTCTTTGCTGGGCCCTTAGGCTGGCCGGGGCGCGCGTCTATTTGGACTCGTGGCTCTGACGGCATCTTTGTATTGGTCAGTTGGCAGAACTTTGCATGTACTCGGATCATTCTCTCTTTGTATCTGAAATGGTGATTTGATGATTTATAATGTTTCAAAAAGTATTGCATCAGAATGCATATAAATTGACCCTAGCCTTAGCAAATTAGAATCACCTAGCATGTAAGAGGAAACTGACTGAAGTTATCCTTGAAGTCCTACCAGAATAAATTACTTTTCTTTCTGAGTGAGGCAGTTTTAACACTGTATCATTTATAGGTAGAAAGGAATTTTATTTCAAGGTCTTCCCTGATTTAATAGTACTTAGACATCATCATCCAATGATCTCAATGAATGAATCTAAAAATTTGACAATTTTATATTTAATTTTATATTTAATAAAATCATGCTATAAAATACAGTAAGCACTAGATAAATAAGTAATGGAGAGATAAAATAAACCGCAAAGCTATTTTCACATCATAAAAGCATTAAAAATGATATATGGGGTGTAACTTAAAAGGACCAATGAATAATACTTTCACATAATAAAGGCATTACTGATATATGGGGTGTAACTAAAAAAGAATCAATGAATAATGCAACTAAAGCAAATCAATTTATCTCTCCACACACCTTTTTAATAGTTCACTTTTCTCAATGGGCTGAACACAATCCTTAGCTTCCTCTTCACTGTGTAAAGAGCAATAGTTTTATTTAAATTCATAAGTTAAAATTTATTAAGTACATTTTAATAATAAAGAAGATTTTCACAAATTTCTAGTACGCTTTCAAATTGTCATAACAGAAAATACAATCAAGCTAAATATTTATCTAGTGCTTCTATTCAAAATTGTAATGAATATTAACATTACTACTACACTCTGTTATTATCTGAGTGGATTATATTACATTAAGCTTTGTATATACATATAATTTTAACATTGAATTATTGAAACAACCTAACTTTACACTTGTGATATTTGTTTATTTATAAAAAACATGGTCCTAAATTATTATTATAAAAGAATGATACAAACCTTTCAGTGAGCAAGTAGACGGAATCTTCCTCATCATCAAAGTCCACTTCCTGTTCTTCAAGCTTCTGTATAGCTCTGTGAAGTTTCTTCAACGTCTTCTCCAGCTTACGAATTTGTCTTTGGCGTTTGGCATCAAACTCACTCTCTTCACCATACAATAACTTTTCTTGCTCTAAAAGTAATGATTAGTTTATTTTATGGTGTAGTAAAACCAGTTACGCCTTCATTTAAAAATATAGTAAAACAAGTACGTAGTAAAAGCACAAAATTAAATTTTAATAAAATCAACTTCAATTTCGTGAGAAATAAGCAATTTCCTGCACTCTCGAGGTGCATTTCTGTTCATAACTACGAAGATCCTCATTAGACCCTCAATTTTGTTTATACTGGGACCATGTTGAGATTATGCTCTTTCAAACTAACAAAAATTTTTAAACCGTTCCACTGTTAACAGAATAATCAGTGAACTTACATAAAAAAATACATTAAGTAGAACATAGAACCTACTCTTTTTTTCAAGTTGGTTATCATAATATTAAGAACAGGGCAGCGTAGGACCGAGAATACCAGCAAGAAGAAAGGGAGGCCTATAACCAGCAGTGCGAGAAATCAGGGTGCAGATGTTGAATATTAAGAATGTCAATATTAGTAATTAAACCCACCTTCATTTACAGTAACCACATTCGCTGGTTGTGCTTTGGCCAATTTCCTTTGCAAATTCAGCTCATCCACCACATCTTTGATGTACAAATACATTTTCTCAGGGCCAGCCTTCATAGCACTTATTTTACTAGCTACCATGTCAGTAAATACTTCAGAGTCCGTATATTCCTTAGGAACCTGTTTGTAGTAAGCTTTAATCTTCTTCTCAACTATCTTATTCATATCCTCAGAATTTTCAAGCCGAAAACAAAGATCAATGAAGCTTTGATAAATTGGATGAAACTCTCCGGGTGTGGAAACAGATTTATCATCCTTAACATTTGATTGTGGTTTAGAAATATTTTGAGTGTTGGATTTTGACAAAGGATTAAAAAGAGATCTGTTGTTCATTTTCAATGGCAGTTTAGGTTTTTGTGTCTTCTTCGGTGTACTTGTGTGGAAGCTTTCTACTGGTTTCAATGGAGATTCCTCTATTTCTACAATCTCTGTCTCTACATTTTGTGTATCTGTTTTGTCATTCTGCTCAGCATTGTCTACTGGGGTCAGTTCAATTTCTATCTCAACAGATTCATTTTTCTTTTCAGTTTGCTTTGGATATTCTAATTTCTTTTTGCTGTTTTTATCTTTAGTGGCATTGGTTTCTTCATCACTGCCACTTGAATCATCTTGTTTGTTAGATGCTCCTTTCACAGGGCTATCATCAATAGTGATAGCCAGTTCAGAGACCTCACAGGCTCTTTTATTCTTCTTCGGCTTAGCCGGACTGTCCTCAATAGTTATTTCAATGTACTGAGGAGTTTCTGGTTCCTTGTTATTTTGCTCTTCCAGATCTGTAGTCGCTTTTTCTGCTGTGATTTCGCTTTCTACCTCATCAGTGTCCTTTTCTGTTGAACCTGCATTGTCCTTGTTAGGCTCTTTTACTTTTTCTGACTTTTTTTCAGCAGATTTGACTTGTTCTTCTGGCCTCAAGTACCACTGTGGACCAACAGAACTTGTTGCAGCATCATCCTCATCAAGATCTACATACACCATATCTTTTACAACCTTTTTGGGTTTAATAAGAGCATTATTATTTTTTGCTTGTATGTTGATAGGATTTGGTCTCATACGCTTTGCCGCTGATTGTAATTGAGTTGTTCGTTTGACTGTTATACCAGGTGGCAGTGGGCCTATAGATAATGGTTGTACTACCGGAGCTGTGGAGATTCCTTGAGCTATTTTAATAGGCATTTTACCAGTAGTTATACTAGGTATAAATCCTATTCTTTTAATAACTGGTGTCACTGTCATGTTAGGTTTGATGATAGGCAAAGCACAAGGTTTGATTGGTTTCTGGAGGAACTGTCTCCGTACAACATTCTTCCCATTCACTGTACTCTTGGTTGCAAAAGGATTTGAAAGTTTTTGAGAGGAACCTGACACTTTAGTTACAGTAATTGCTTTACCTTTGGTTAAAGATATTGGATTTATTTTATTTTTATTAGCTGGTTTTATGGTTACTTCAGGTAGCTTGCTTGGTATATGTACCATAACATTTTTCATAGGCTTTTTCTGCAATAGAATAATTTCGAAGATTAGTAAGTAAATGAATGGTGATGAATCTAGAAGTACTTAGAAGAGTAAATGTTATGTTTAAGTAGAGGTTTTATTCGTATACGCTGTTCAATCTTGATCAGTTCATTACCTTCTTGGGAGCCGGCTCCTTCTCATCTTCCGAAGACCCCAATTCTATCACATCTTCATCCGGATTTGCCATCTTGAAGAGCAATGTTCTATTCACTGGCACTTAGAACTTCGACATTATTCACACGTACCGGCCAAATCTTCCTTAGTAGCTTAAAACTAGACCGACATCGAATAATTCAATTCTCTTTAGCTTACTACTTCTTCAGTGATAAAATTAAAAACAAGTAGAGCTAGCCAGCAGAACAGAAAGCGCACAAGAAATGAAAAAAATAAACCTAGTGAATGAATGAAGAAGAAAAGAATGAATGAGTGAGTGAAGAAAATTTAATAAATGAATGAGCAGCGCAGCAAGTGAAATACCCTAAAAACAAAACAAGAATTTTCAAAATCGAATAGTTGACGTGACGGAATAATCGGTGAACATACGAAAAAATACACACATACAATACGGGGATGGAACCAAAGATATTATGTTAGAAAGGGGTAACAAGTCAGTGGATGCTCTTTGGATGGAACCGATGGAACATAGAACCTCTCTTTTTTTGAAGTCCTTCTTCTTCTATTTTTCTTTATTTTGGCTTCGCACGGCTTGTTCCACGCATTTAGTTACTATCGTGTCATATTATAATCAAGTCATTATAGAAGTCAAATTCACACGGACTTTTTGTGAGAACTCAAAATGCAATCAAAGAGAATTTAGCACTACGTTATTGCAATGATATTTTGAAGTTCTAATAATAACACATCACATTAAGACATTGGTGGCTATTCCGCATTTTAACTAAAAATCCTAGTTAAAAATCCTAGCTAAGTTTAGAAATGCGTTATAGGTTATTCCGCACAGCACAACATACTAAATTTAAACCGATTTGGCATGCCTAGTCTGGTTTTTAAATTGAATTCATAGTGTTGCCAATTTCGAAAATTTTATTGGTGCTTGACATCAGTTTCCATCAGTATGAACGAATGATTTAATGTTTTGACGTTGACATATATAATTTATTTGACATTTGACAATTTTGACAGGCCACAAGCGCATCAAACTAAAAACAAAGTAAACAAACAAACAAAATTTAATTCGAATTCAATTTATCTTCTCAAAAAGATTCTATTTGAGGCATAGAGCCTAGGTCTTCTTCACTTCATACCATACTACTCCACTGGCTCAGTGACCTAAAGTGAGTCTTGGCCTCCGATCCGAGAACTCGTCACTTTCTTCTGTCCATTGCAGTCTTTTGCCAATTGTTGGCTTCGAGGTCGCGCAAGTCAGCTTCCATCCTATCGCTCCACCGATACTTGGGACGACCAATCGGTCACTTCATACCATGCTAATTTGAAAAGGTTAGTAGTGGAAGATAAAGAAATTTTGATCTTGAAAATGATATTACAGTAATGCGTGAAAAATGTTGTTTTGTTTCACATAGTGTACCTGGCAAGTAGAGATCCGTGGTCTCTGCCTGCCCCCATGGGAAAGAGGCGTGATTCTATATTGTATTATGTATAAAAAGTACCTACATAGGTTGAGGTATGTATGTAAAACTAATTTTTAAATGACTTTGTTTCAGATACCTAATCAAGCTAAGGGCGAAATAAATTCATTATTTGAAAGTTCTATGATAATAGTTTCTGTAAAGGGTCACAAACAAACATGTAAGTTTTACCTTTTCATAAGAAAAATCATATACCTACTTACTTTAAAGTGTTTTTTGACTTGTATTTTATTTAACTTTCAATGTTTTATTTTCATAGATTTTGAATAACTGGGTGATAGAAATGCATAGAAAGTTCAGATCCACACCTCAAGGAACATGCAGATGACACCTCGAGTGGATCTACATTAGTAACAACAACATATACCTACCTAAATAGCAACAAAGTTCTTAAGATTTTCCGACTGCCTCAGAAGACAGAACATCAAACTGGTAATTAAAACAATTTTTAGAAAGTTATTTGTAAGTTCTTAAAGTAACTTGTAATTAAAACAATTTTTCTTTTTAGGATCTACCTTTGACTGCCTCACCATTCGCAAAGAAACCTCAAAGCTACAGAACCAGAAGTTTCCCTTACCGTAGAAGAAGTCTGGTCAAAGTGGTACCTACACCACATGCTATGTTACAAAACAATCCTAATCAATCCTTGCTCGCTCAAATGAATGTAACTAGTATTGTTATAGTAGTACCTTCCGATTTATTGGTTATATTTCAACTTAAATAAATGTATCTAGTAGAGTAGGTACTGTTATTTTCCTCAAATTATGGTGTTTGATAAAAGTAACAAAATTAAAATAACTAGTTTTAATTTTACATAACAAGAAATGTTTAAATTTGACTGATTAATAGCCCGAGCATTGGAAAGGAAGTCCATTCCAAGCTCAATATCATTCTGCTTGTTTTCTTGAATGTTAACTAGTATTATCACCTTCTAGGGCATGGTTTTCCAGTGTATCTGCAAAAAGTAACCATGATTTAGTATTATAATTAGTGTGACACCAGAGATGTGAGCACATAATCAGTATTATCCTTGCCTGAGAACTTTATCCATAAACATAATCTTGTCCAGGGTTTAGGTTATGCAACTATGATTTTTGTACATTGTCTGGGCTTATAATCAGGGTCCGTGGGGGTGTAGACACTTATTCAGTTTATCAGTGGTCCTCCGGTCCTTTGTGTGGCTCATTCTTGATGTTGTCAACCAAGATATAACGGTAGCCCTTGTCACCTGTAATATAGTAGGCAATTCATTAGATATAAGTAATATTTCTTTCAAAAGGTTTTACTTAGGTGCCTAACCTAGTTGCAGGTTACATTTTAACTACCTATAGCAGTAGGTGTGTGTATAGATCAGGGGAATATTGAAGATAATGTCTGGAACTGATAAATTGAGGAGAACAAGGCTAGCCTGGTATGCTATTACATGCTCTTTGCTGGCATGGGCTCATGGGCTGGGCAAATCAAAAGAGGAATGAGTCATGTTACCGACATGGTAGGTAGATACGGTCTACTAAACAATGAATGTGATTGTTGATGGATAAATGTGACCCTACACCGCTAGATTCAAAAATTGTACAAAATGTGAGTGAGCTGAGCACTGAGATGATGCTGATAGAAGAAAGTGGTGAAGAAACATGTTTTACCGACCCCGCAATGAGGAATAGGGGCAAAAAGATAATGATGAGTAGGTAGGTAGGTAGGTAGCCCACCTGAGTTTTGATGTGAAGAGATAAAGCTTCACTGCACATTTATAGTAGGTAGATAATTATGAGTAGGAACAACCTACTTACCTACCTATTTCAACATAACAACAAGGACTACAATGTACCTACCTACCTAATGATTCCTACTACTACTAGTAGAAATCATTCGTACCTACTACGTAGTACCTAAAGAAGATACCAAAAACACAAACCTTTCCGAAAAATCCATCACAGGCAGCCACCACAAAGTCCACTATCACCAGTAGGTATTTCTAGTTAACTATAACACTAAAACAACACTTTTCTACCAAACACCATTGTTATTTATACATTTTACTATAATTTACTTTGATTTTGCACTGTAATAGCTTCCAATTTCACAACAAAAATCTTAGCACTTTACCTACTAATTTTAATCAACACCTTTTTACATGCTCTCTAAAATTAGGATAAAGTTTTAAATTTACGCGAAAAATACTAAAATGGTTGTCGCCGAATAAGTCTTTAGCATTTTGGTCTAAGTTGAGTAACCAACTATAATTTTAGGAATTTTAAAAATTTTAATCAGATTTTAGTCTAGTTTGGTGCCATCTGAATAGGGTTGAGTCTCTAAACCTAAATTTAAGAATTTTAGTATGATTTTAGCTTAGTTTGGCGTGTGCAGAATTGGTACCATTGACAATTTATTAAAGAATAGTGAAGTGAAAGATCGCCAAAGACAGGGGTCAGTGGAGGATTTTGGGGGAGACCTTTGCCCAGCAGTGGGACATATGTAGTAGGTTAATAAAAAAAAAAAAAAAAGTGAAGTGAAGTGATAAAGCAAGTTTCCGAGAGTGCCGCCCGTAGGGGTAATTTAGACAATTATTTATTTCAACTTAAAATAACATTACAGGTATTTATATTCCTCCTTCTCGTAAAATTTACTGCTATTTCCGTAAAAGTAATAGGTAGAGTAATTATTTGTGTCTTACTTACTGTATTGTATCGTTTTTTATTTAAAATATTTTAATACCATAACAATTTTATTCCTAGTTTTTTATCGATGACAGGATTGTGAGAACATCGGTAAAATAAGTCGATTTAGTTTAGTCATAGTCACTAGCAGTACCTCACTATAAATCTATGCGAAATTTCGATTGCATTTGATCCATTTGATCAACAACAAATCAAGCTTCTTAATTTACTCTTCTCGCAAAACTTATCTGATTGGAGAAAAAAAAGAACTAAGCAAACGCTGATTGGTTAAAAACCCAGACCTTTGTATAAATAAACTTATCGACCAATATAAATTAGCACTTCACGTAGTTCACAGAAAAATAAAATTCATCAATTTGCGGAGAAGAGAAAGAGAACTTCTCTTGTAAATTGATTGAACTTGAAAAAAAAGCTGTCAAAATATAAAATACTAACTTGGATCGTGGCTTTATTTCTATTTTCTATTTTATCGATTAGTTAGGACAATGATTAAACTTTTTTCGTTAAAACAACAAAAGAAAGATGAAGAAGGCACAGCAAGAGCTGGAGGTTCACAGAAACGAGCTTCAGCAGCGCAACTACGGATCACAAAAGGTATTCTACAAAAATGATGGACCTATTTTGGTTCAATTCTTGATTTGGATAAAAATAATTACGTTGTTTGTAACTGCAACCTGGCATATTTATTGCGTAAACAAAATCTTGGTTGCGTTTACCTATATAGTGAACCTACATTCAGGAAAATTTGTTTCCAGATTTGAATGAACTAAATCTGCCTAAAACCTGCAATACAGAATTTCCAGACCCAGATGATCTACTTAATTTCAAATTAATAATATGCCCGGACGAAGGCTTTTATAGAGGAGGACGATTTGTATTTAGTTTTAAGGTAAGCACAATCTGCATATTTTATAAAACTGAAATACCAACCAAGTCAATGACTCACTTATTTGTGTCTAATCATTAGGTATAATAATATATCTTCTTACATCTTTGAAGGTAGGTATGCACAGATACAGCACACATGTGTGTGGCCTAGTGCAGGAATAAAATCTTTCTGTTTAGTGGCATGTCTATTCTATTTTATACATTCTTGGTTGGGTTTTTACAGCACTTACTCAAGTATGAGCGTAGTCCTGACTATACATACATGTATAAATATATTTACCTAACTTATTACCTTTATTACAAAAGAGATCATCTTCAAAGGATCTTGAATGTCTGAATATTTGGTGAATATCTAATCTTTACAAGATGATTTTCATTTCAAAATCAAGATGCAACCTCAACATTATATCTACTTCTTTAGACATAACTTGGGATAAACTAGGCCTAAGTTATCAATTATCATGCTTGTTTGGTGCATCATTTTATGTTTTTAGAAAAGAGGTCAGTTATTATTAACAATGCAATCTCTTTACATTAAATCGCTTATACTTTACTGAATCTCGACACACTCCACAGAACTGCTAATAGTCAGAAGACTGATTGCAGATAAAAATAGAACACAAAAAAGTACTGTACTGAAATTTGTGGAAAAAATGTGGAAGTACATTCCCACCAAAGTATCTCACTCATTATTATCATCTTTGACATCCTATTAAATGGGGTTGACACACAATGTCATGTTTATTTTGTAGATTTTTTCATTGTCATCTCAGCAATCTCACCCTGCAAAAGGTGTCCATCAGTCTGACTGCAGCTTCACTCACATGGTGGATTTAAAGTATATATTCCAGGTCATAAACTAGTATACCTACTCCAGAGAAAAAATAAATGGATTGTGTGAGGGAAAAGTAGGTGCCGAAACAACTGATAGAGGAACGTGATATTTCTATCAGTGATCTGGCAGAAAAATAGTATGTTTTGTGCCAACCTCAAATAACGTGATATGTTTATTCCAAGTGTCGGCCAACTGTATTAATTATTTTTAATTGGTATCATCTCAGTCCGGTTGCACCCACTGGTATAGGCCTCCTCTCTATAACGCCACTCAGTCCGGAAACATTAGAATCATGGTGATAATTATTTTTATATTATTTCAGGTAGGCCCAAATTACCCACACGAGCCACCTAAAGTAAAATGTGAAACAGCTGTATATCATCCTAACATAGACCTTGAGGGCAATGTCTGTCTCAATATACTCCGAGAAGACTGGAAACCAGTTCTCACAGTCAACTCTATAGTCTATGGTCTCCAGTATTTATTCTTGGTAAGTACATACCATACAGGCAGAGTACAAGTTAGTACAAATATAATTTTAATGACTTGGCAGATCACGGTAATCTTTTCTGTCTCTGACTACCCTTGAAAGTCTGCCCAATTCAGTTGTGAGCCAATTTACGTTTGTTAGTACGTATTGCAATGTTAAAAGAATCACATACTACATAAAAGTACTTACCTATACATATTATAATTTATTTATTCTTTGAACTTAAACATGGTTTCACCGATTCTGATTCATGTCAGGTGTCTTCAAACTCTTGAACTCCGTTTTAGCAACATGTTATACTAATACTCAAAATAAACGTTTTCCAAAAATACATTTTACCATTATTATATTGGAGAAAAAGCAGAGTGTTTCCAGTTCTTCCAAGTTTCAGCCAAATCCGTGCAGTAATTTTCGCGTGAAAGAGTAACAAACATCCATTCATATAAACTTTTGGGTTTATAAAGGCAAAGCTTGCCTCCTGACTCTGTATAACCCCTACCATCATCTAGTAAAGATGTAAAGGCGTAAGTTTTTTTTATAGCATTAATAGGAAGACTAGTAAGTAATATTGGTAGACTTAGAATTTAATATTTAATGTGCTTTTCTTCCACATCTTCATTTTACACTAGATATTTCCATAGAAATGAGTAGGTAAATTTTATTTTTCGTCATTTCAAATAAACGCGTCGCTGCTAAGTTCTGAAAAAATGACGTCATGTTTATTACTTTACAACTAAGTAATGTCATTAGTATTGATGAAATCAAAGTAGTCATTCTGAAATAACTCATTGATTTATCTATAATACATACGTAATACTAGTGTATTATATAATCTGTGGTAATACATAAAATGACGCCTCTTCTTCGTGAGGGTAGGCACTTAGGCAGAGACCAGGGATTTCCACTTGCTACGATCCTGATAATTAAATCTCTTTCGCCTCACTCATTCTCATTACATTCTTCATACACGCTCCCCGGTTTAAGGTACTTTTGACCTGGCTCTTCTCCGAAATATTACCAATTTGGTCCAAGTATGTTCGTCTAGCTAGGTCTTCCCCTTCCAGCTGCTTTATGCACACTCACTCTTATTGTACCTACAATGTTTAGTTAAGGTGCCTGTATGTGTGAAACTAGCGCCACCGCCGCCTATTTTATTTTATTATTACTTACGTTGAACAAAGGAACTTAAAAAAAAAATTGTCCCGTTTGTGCAACCTCCTCCTCTGTAATAGTTTTATTTTGTACTTACCTCGCCTTGAGGATTCAATCGTGACTAATTGTTTTTTTTTTTTCAAATTACCCACTTGTTTTAAGTACATGTGATAGGTAGTCTAATAATGCAATCAAATAGGTAACTTAGACATGAACCTTCCAGGAACCTAATCCAGAAGATCCACTGAACAAGGAGGCGGCCGACGAGTTGCAGAGCAACCGGCGGCTATTCGAACAACACGTGCAGAGAGCCATGCGCGGCGGGTACGTCGGCTCCTCATACTTCGAGAGGTGCCTCAAATGATCACCGCTCTACCAACAAACTATAAATAAAACAATCTCGTTTTCATTTCAAGCATTTCAATGTACATGCAGCCCCAACGGGGAGGGAAAACACAGTTGGAATGAAAATCTAAATAAATTATTAATCAGCGAACATAGTTTCAATATAGTTAAGCATAGGTGGCGCTGTTCTTGTTTAAGTTCGATTAAGTACAGATGGCGCTTTAATATTAAGCTAATAAATACTTTGTTACATAATAAATTCAATGATAACATAGCTTTAAAAATTATATTTTTCTGAACTTAGAGAAAACTTGTTTTTGTGACTGATGCTAATTCACCGCAGATGAGCCTTGATTGTTGTCCTGCACAGGAATATGACCCGAAATATGTTGCATACGTTGTAGAGTGAATGGCACGAGGTTACGTTGACGAGACGGGCGCCATCGCGCCAGCGGAGGGCAACGGCGCGGCCACAGAATAACAGCAGTGAGTGTGACGACCTGAAGTGAGCCGCGAGCGTTCTGCAGGCAGCGACGGTTGAGTCACGTCACGGCTGCCCGAGCGCCAGTCGCCTCCTCAGCGCACAACTGCCAGTCTCCTCGCGACCCTCGGACGGCACGCGTCTCGCTCGTCACGCGCCCACACCGCGTGCTATCACAACAGAACAGTTTCGTTTCGACACGCCGCTTGCGAAAGTCTGCGCGATGATATACAAGTGAGAGCCGACATCGGACGCCAGGGTAACGCTCATCGCACATGGTGAGCCACTTCACACGAGAGACATTCGAAACTCGCACGGACGGGGGGCGCGCGACGCCTGATACTCGCACGCGTCGAGACAGACTTCCATTACTGCCACGGAGGACCGAAAACCAAATTTTAATGTGTCAAGTGAGCATAGCTTATTGCTGCTACGTCAGATCGCGGAACGCCACGAGCAGGAACTACAAGGTTATGCAGATGAGTTCTGAACGCTTCTACACCAGGGGTAACCAAAAGACCATTCACAACTTTAATAAACTTTAACGTTCGGGTACCGTTCGGTGTCTAGTGCTTATCTATCGTTTTCTTAAGTTATCTTCGGGAATCGCGATCGCTAATTGCTAATTTCGTGAGAGTCAGTGATAAGAGTTGGAGTCGCGTGTGAGTCGACGAAGCGAGCGGTTACTAGGATACCATGTCGGCGAAACAAGAAGAGACGCTGCTCTCGCGCTGCGAGATTCCTATCATCGACCTCGCGCATATCGGTGAGTACAGTACAGTTACTACCTCAGGTAAAACAGCCTACGAGATGCCTGGGAACTTGGGTAAAAGCGCCCATTATCCATCTACCTGACCCTTGTTATTCACGGGCCCTTGCGTGTTTGAGTCGAGCGAGCACGACAGCTGTGTCGTTTCATTTGTTGTCATTATATTCTCGTCTGACAAGTTCAAAGCTACACAAAGTTAAACACATATCTTTAAAGAAATAGCACTTCAGAGCAATTACTACTTATATTACCAAATAACTCTTATTTGATTTCGCATTGTCGGATACTAAGCCTAAAGTGAATACAAATAAACAGTCTGAATTCTGCGAAGCGGTGATTAACGGCTTTATAAGCACTAACAGGATACGCGAATTCGAAACATTTTCCATCCTGTTAAAACAGTTAAAATGACATTCCTTATTTAATAGAATGTGGGATTTCCATCGTAATGTCATTTAGATTACCAGCACAATGAATACGAAGAAAGTAGGAAAACTTGAACATCGTCTCATTTGCTCCGATTTCTTTTTACATAAATAAATAAATATCCTTGGACATTCCACACAGTGACATCTAGTCCTCCCAAGCTAAACAATTTAACGCTTGTGTTATGGCAACCAGATGACTGATTTCTAGGTAGGTACCTAACCTACTATTTAAAACATTTTTTTTTGTAAATACATAGGTACATTTTATACATAGATAACACCCAGACACGAGACAAAATATATTTGCAGATCATACAAACATTTGTCCCGCAGCGGGGATCGAAACCGCAACCTCTGCGTCTCATACGGACTTTCACCCACTGAGCCACAGTCGTGTCGTAGAGTCAAAGTTTTGTATTAGTTTATATAATGCCACAGTTGACCGCAATCCAAAACCTTTTTTGTCTTTCATTCAACTTTTACGTAGGTACCTAAGTACTTATAGGTAATCTTTTTTAGAAAAGGATTACCTATAAAAGAATTATTTATCGTGTCCAAAATAAATGATGATTGATTTGAAAATGATAAAACTACTAAGCTACTTATGTGTTACTAAAAACATACAGTGTAAAAGTCATCAAAACTAGAATGTTATCAGAACGATTCTTCTGAACAAAGATGCACATATTTATGTATGCAGGTAGGTACCTATTTTTTTAAATAAAAAACCTTAATAATAAGCTTTACCTGCACGGACGCAATCATAATAATATGCGTCGCTCAGCGCGCTAAGTAGGGGCATCACAATACGTTCGGTTCGGTTCTGTGTGATCCATAGATTCAAGCAAAAGTAACATAAAAAGTTAAATGAAGTTTCCTCTGCAATGGGGCCAACGCCCTTCCCTATGCTGTCATATCCCTCCCTACATCAGTAATTATTACTGAATCTGTGCCGTTGCGTTTCCAGATTAGTACACGCTCCGCTACTGCAGCGTTTTCGAAATTGTATCGCTTCTCACTTCCTCAATAGGTGATGATGGTTTTAAATGGTCAAGACATGTTTATTGGATTGACTACCGAGCAGTCCCATTATTCATCGAATTGCGTCGAAAGAGAAATAATATTTTGATAGGCAATAACTACATTGTATCTGAATGTTTAGTCAGGTATAATTTATGTTTGTTGTAGCAGATTAAAACAGATTCAGATCATTACCATCAATATAGGCTACCTACTTAAAAAAATTAGGTTACTCAATCATCAGCGACCCTGGGAAAATGTACTTAGGTAGTACCTACCTTTACTAAAAAAAGTATTAGAATACCGTGAGCTTGTGTATGCGATGTGGTAGGTTAAATATCTGCAATTACTTCACCTAGTTTTTATTAGCATTTAAAAATTACTTTATTCATATATTAACTGTAATATAAAGCGGCTTGTTTGAAGAATACCCGAGTGAATGAAGTTATACGAGTAATAGGTTTATGAAATCGTAGTAAGTTTAAATCCGTGTTATCTGCCTACCCCTATAGAAAAGAAACTTGACTATATATGTAGGTATGTATAATTAACTGGTTGAAAATCAGGGGACCACTCACTGTGGTCCTCTGATTTCCAAGCAGTGACTGCTTTGTGTAGGTAAGTTTAGCAACCTGCACTTACAAAGGTGTAGATACCTAAGTATTTCTGAAGCTTTTATCATGGCAAATAAATGAATAGAAATGTATCTTATCTGCTTTTGTCATTCTTAGATATCTGCTATTTGTTCAGTATCATTTGTTTACGTTGCCTACTATCAACATTTTACTCAGGAAGTATGGCTTACCTTAAGATTAGACACCTATTGCGAATATTCTTGGGTGGGTTAGGTTAGGTTATCTGCCTACCCCTATAGAAAAGAAACTTGACTATATATGTAGGTATGTATAATTAACTGGTTGAAAATCAGGGGACCACTCACTGTGGTCCTCTGATTTCCAAGCAGTGACTGCTTTGTGTAGGTAAGTTTAGCAACCTGCACTTACAAAGGTGTAGATACCTAAGTATTTCTGAAGCTTTTATCATGGCAAATAAATGAATAGAAATGTATCTTATCTGCTTTTGTCATTCTTAGATATCTGCTATTTGTTCAGTATCATTTGTTTACGTTGCCTACTATCAACATTTTACTCAGGAAGTATGGCTTACCTTAAGATTAGACACCTATTGCGAATATTCTTGGGTGGGTTAATTTGCTATCGAAGGTAATTTGTCACAAAATATTTTGCTAATTCGAATAACCTATAACCTTAGCTGCGTTCAGTGCTACAAATTTTTACATCCTAGGCACTAGCTTAATAATATTATAAAGGTGAAAGTTTGTGTGTAAGTGTGAATGTTTGTTCTTCTCTTTCACTCTCAAACGGTTGAACGGATTTGAAAGAAATTTAGTACTTAAGTATTTATTTTATTTTATTTTTAAGGATACCCAACATAGGGTTACACTGTACATGCATCAATTGATAGCCAAATATTAGAAAAGAAAAACTAGTGCTCCCTTATTTAAAGGATATCAAAACATGCGTTTAAAAAAACATCTTAATTCTAAGTAGATAATTATGTAGGTAATTATAATATTAAAAAAAAAATAAAAAAATAATTCGAATCTGGCCTCACAGTAGTAATTATTGGTATTTTTTTCCTACTGTGATGTCAGACTCGAAATGCGTACATTTAAATATTTTAAGGAAAACACAAAGTAATAATAAAAATACAGTTGAAAATTAATAAATATGAATTTAGAATAAGTACCAGAATTGTTTATTTTAAAAGTAAATACACATTTTCATCATGCCCTTTGCAGTAAAAAGAATATAAGCTCACTCAAAAATACTTTTAATTAAAAAAACAAAGCAAATTCTGGTTTCGGCCTGAAAACTGAAAATTCAAGTTCGTGCAACAGTAAGCGATATGTCCAATTATGAAAGATAAAGTAGAAATAGGCGGTGATGAGTATGAATCAGATCTCGTGACTTCCTAAGAGCCGTGTTTACCATGCCGCATTTTATGATGTCTTGGTACATCGCATGGAGATTAACTACGAAAGGCTGACTTATCAAATACCTAATACTTTATTCGAGGAACTTGTTTTCCAGAAAACTTATTTTGCTCTATCTATCTTACTTCTTATCTTACAAATATTATAAAAAGGTAATAAGTATTGGTTTGTTTGTATGTTAGTAATCTCCGAAGCGACTTAACCGATTTCAAAAATTATTTCATCAATGTGTAGCATGGACTTTCCGAATGACCATAGGCTATATTTTATCAAGGTAGGTACCACGCGAGCGACGCCGCGGCCGAGTAGGTATAAGGTAAGCTAGTCATTGATAAATGCGGTCAATAGAAAAATTGTATCATGGGCTTTGGACAATAGGTACACCTAGGTACATAGTTATTGATCATTGGAGACGACAACATATCTACCTAACATGAGATATTGTAAATAATTTTTCTTTGGATCTGACAAAGGCCTTATCACTTTGTTTTTTGCGCAACATCGTGACTGATCAAGTCCATAAAAAAATTATGAGTAAGAAGTTATGATCATTATTTACCTACTCGGTCTTAGAATGAACTTTGAATACCTAGGTATAATGCGAGTAACTATACATAGGACATGGACTAGTTATAAGTACCTACCTAGATAATTATAGAGACAGACCACGCAAACTTTATTTAAAAAAAAATTTAATATTGTAGAGCTAAAATATTTGTCTTAGTTCAAAGAGATCTCTGTAGGTATACTGTGGAATGACCTATTGGAATTCGCACTTTGATACAATTTGCTATAGGTAGGTACTCGTACTAAAGGTAGACATGCTAATTAGACCGTCACGGCATCCGTCATCACAAGCGGCTGACCTACATTACCTATATTACAGGTAGGTACCAGGTCAGTGAATTATTCATTGACGACCTCTGTGGCGCAGTGGGCGAAAGCCCGCCTGAGACGCAGAGGTTGCGGGTTCGATCCCCGCTGCGGGACAAATGTTTGCATGATCTGCAAATATTTGTTTCGTGTCTGGGTGTTTTCTATGTATAATATGTATGTATTTTCAAAAAAAAAATGTATCTATGTAGTTTATCAGTCATCTGGTTACCATAACACAAGCATTAAATTGCTTAGCTTGGGACTAGATGACGCCGTGTGAAATGTCCAAGAATATTTATTTATTTATTTATTTATTTATCTGCTGTTCACAGACGATAAGTAGATATAATATAAGATACTGGAAGTGACCTGTAATCTCACCTGTGTTGGCCTTCTTACAGGACTACATAATAAATATATTTAGGTAGGTAAGTACATGTTCGTGTATGATCAGTTGATCGAACTAATCATAAAATATGATGAGATCCCAGTTTATCTTTTAGAAAACTTAGTTTTGGATCTGACCAAGGACTAAAACTAAATGATTTGTGGGTAATTTACCTACTGTGCTATGTCTGTCTGAATAATAAACCATCGAAGAACAACCAACAATAGCATATTTTATACAAATAGGTAACCATAGCACATACAAACGTAAAAAAACTGTCTGGTACCTAACCTACTGCTTTTTGCAATAATAGTCATTTATTTGGTAAACACCTTTACACGTCACACACGTGCTTGTAAGTAACAACACAAAAGACGCTCCTACGCAAATTATTATATTTATTTATGACGGAAAATTAAAATGAAATTAACTGCTGCACTACAGGAAACTGGATTAGGATCCTACTGACTGTAGCATCTTCATTAGCTATAGAGAATGGTTTTGGTATTCCTACAGCCTGATCTCATTTCATTACCTACATTAGGACTTTTATTATAAAAGTATAACTTGCTTAATTTTCCGTCATAAATTAATTAATTCTACCAATAAATATTGAAAGAATGGAGAATTATCTCCTGAAGGCTGAAGTATAGAAAATGTATCTTACAGCTAAATATCTTGTTATCGTTTTCATACAACACGCGATCAGCGAAGTAGCGAGAAAGTTAGTCATATCAGTCGTCGTCCTGGCATATGTATGACACGTCACACAAACCGCTACAGTGCCGCTACTTCCCCGAATTTGAACTCGTTTTTATCTCGTGCTTCAAGCGATTTGGCAAAACAACTCGGTCACTTGGACGCAAAGGTTGTTCACTTTTCGCAGATCATAAACGATAAATATGACGGCGGGATCTGTAGGTATTGTAAGGGCAAACAAAATCTGATACAGTGTGGTCCAAGATTTTCCAAGAAAAACAAAAGCTTTGAACGTAAGACGCAACGTTTTCCTAATAAGTATAATTCTACGTCATCATCAAATAAATGTCTATGACAATAAATTATATTTACCTAGCTGCTAACTTGATACCTACTACTAGGTACGCTCTTTCATTCTACAGGAAAGAATAAATAAGTAAACAGCATAAAGGTAGGTTCTTGAACTGTTCCATATCACCTTCACGGATCGTGAATACGATTGACGTCTTTTGATATAGGTAGATACAAGCATTATATATTTGTATACCTAAGTATATATTTCTAAGTATAATGTTGAAACGGACAACTAAAACCAATGAAACGGTCTGAGATGGCAATCTGGAAATTCCCGCAATTGCTGTTTTTTAAAGGCTTCTGTTCACGTTCAAATCAAAATTCGTTCGTGTTAGTACTTTTTGTTCTATCTATGGCAAATAGAGTCATTCTCTCGTCTACATTGGCCGCTTGCAATAGTTTGCGTAGACTTGCCGATCGTCTGGACGGTAGCACTTTGCACAGATTTGCCTTCGCTCGCATTGGCTTTAGCTCGGCCAACATGTATTGCAGGCTTAAGGCTAATTGAACTCAATATCTTTTGCAGAAAAATATTTTCTTGATGTTAGGATGGTTAGGTACAAAGTAATATTTTGTCATAAAACATTACTTTTGTGAAATCCTAAACAGTAGCTTAAATAAAAATATGCTAGGTATCAAAGATAGGGACAGTTATGAAAAGCACCAATCGGTAGGTAGGTACTTACATTACAAACTTGGTAAAGGCAACAGAATAAGATAAACAGTAGGCACCTAATATGTTCTTTAAAGCAAACATAAGCACATCCTGGTAGAGCTAAATATATATTGCTATCTACGTATTAAGTGGATATAATATAATATACCTACTCTACGTGGATGGAGATATGTCAGTCATCGTTGTTTGATAACACTTTCTGCATAAATACCGCTGAATGTTCATCTTGAATTTTCTATTCTCTCATAACGTCTTCATTGCTCATGACTTCATGAGGCTCGTTCGTTTTTCGTATGAACAAGTAGCCAACTCTAGTGACGGAGTTTGTAGGCCACCTAAAGTGCTTATCTTGACCAACTGATTTAGCTACCGACAATAAGTTAAATTTACACAAGATTACAACTGTATCCTCAAGGACGGTTTATACATCATCCACTTGGAACATTTAAAATTCAAATCATTTGCATTTTCGAATATAAATTCTCTTATTTTTGAAAGTAATTCAACGCTTCAAGTTGTTCTTTTAACAAAGCAGGTATTACCCAACACCTACAAAAAGTGATCCTCCACACTCTTAGTTTAGGTATGCAAGGCCTATGTATGACTGTGGCAAATAATGCTGTAATCAGTGTACCTATACTATAAAGAGTTAAAAGCCTTTCTTTTTTCATGGGAATAAAGTTCAGTGAAGAAATAGGTAAGTAAATAGCTTCTCATTGTTATTTTTAAAACTTACTTTACCTAAGTAGGTATAGATTCAATTTTCCTGTTCAACCCGGTAGAGACGTGCCACAAAATATGTATGCGGAATTATTGGCGGGCGAATGAAGCTACTTTAAGTTCTAGTTTGGTATCATATTGTTTGACAAACTCATTAATTTTATCCATCATTCACTGGCTGTATGTGATATGACGTCGGACATTGTGTGTCGCTCCAAAACCTTGCCAACTCAATAGTTACCTACATCACCAAATGTGTTCTAGGGTGTGTATTTGTATTCTACGTTTGTCTGTTAATGATTGCAAATTGAGGCCGCTGGCCGTTGATGAGGATAATGAGTGTATGATCCTTCTTCCTCATAGCTAATCATTTATTTATTTTTATGGCTCTAGTAAAAAAATCAGAACTAATGTAGTGTCCATACTGATATAGAAAAAGGTGGGATATTCGTACAAATCACGATCAAAATTAGAGAAAGTCTTTATTTAGAGTTCAAACTGCAGTCAAAATTGTGCCCCGAAACTAAAGAACTAAAAAAACATGCTTAGACTCAAGTCTGAGTTTGCATCTTCATACGTTAAACATAGGTGTTGGAAACTTTTCCTCGCTAACTTTTCTTTCGAGTGACCCTTTCCTCTCAGTGTCACCGGCTTTTAATGTCTCTCTTTTAAAACTATAAATGTGAATGCAAAGTGCCTTGCTAGTTGCATAACCACAAAAACGGGCACAGGCATAACTTGCACGTCTGAATGCAAAGTAAGTTTACATAAGTATTATTCGAGACTGCGAAGCCGTTACTAAGCTAGCCTTTATTACAGACTCACCCATCAAGGACGGCACTGACTTATAAATGAATCATTAGAACAAGAAAACTTTCTTCTTACCTACTATGTTGTAGGCTGGACCTCCAGCTGGTAACTCCGGATGGTACCATGGTAATTCACTTTCAAAACTATCGTGCGTTGTATTAGACATTATTAGACAGGTAGGTACCATGGTAATTGTAGTTTTTGTTTTGGCCATATGAGGAAAATGTTGGTATCATGCGAGAGAAACTGCGGGCGAAAACTAGTTTCTCATTCTAGGTGCATATATTTTGGATTATTGAAATTTGTGTGCAAAATTAATAAATAAATAAATATTCACATTCCACACAGCGTCATCTAGTCCCAAGCAGTAATTTAATTTAGTAATCTATATTGCTGAATGACTTCGTAGCTCTCTATAATATCGTAGCGTAGGACCCTCTACGGCGTAGAATAGGGAAATCATATTTTGGTCAAATTGCTACGAAAGTCTACAGAAGAAGAAACTTTTAAGAGCAATTCTGATTGTTGAACATTATAATAGTAAGGCAAAAAGCCAATGTCGTTAGAATAAAAAAATACCTACATTTTTAGAAGTACCTAAAGTAGGTACCAGTTTGTAGAACTGGCATTGAAATATGGCCAAACAGCACAAAATTGCCATCAGCAAGTAGGCAATTGAAATAGAAATATGCAGTTAGAGTACCCGTAGCCTTCATTCAGAAAATTGAGGTCACACATCAATCACCCATTATCATGCATCTCAAATGATTTGCGTATCGATGCATGTCAAGTGCAGATTCGCATTCAATCATAACGGGAATACAATATCGACCCAATTTGAACTGTCAGACGTTCCTTTAAGTCTGGAAGTTGTTTGTAAAAATGTGAGGTAGGTAGCAGTGAGTTGATGAGAACGCTTATTCTGTATCGGTTCATTGTGATTTACGGTCAGATGCACGTGCAACCCGATCGGGCGCTCGTGAGCTGAAGCCACTTGAACATCGGCGGATAATTACCAATAATGACCAGCGATCGATTGCAGGGCGTAATTATTTGGATTGCTTCGTATACCTACCTACCTAAAGAGTCGGACGAAAAAGTTTGATACTTTTGTAACCAGCTTGCTAATACCTATTCTATAAATTCCTAATACCATACCAGCTAAGTAAAGTAACTTCGTATGAGTAAGTGAGTATAGAGCTTTTAAATACCTACATTATTGTAATAGAAGTGGGCTACTAGACTCTCTCGATACATCTTAGATCCTACTATAAACGCGTTCACTGGTCTGGACAGCCCTGCTCTATTGTCAAACTGACAAGGGAATATAAATAATCAGGTATATAGCGAGTGTGTTGTTGAGTACAAACACTTTATAAATGATAAACGACCTCTGTGGCGCAGTGGGCGAAAGCCCGCCTGAGACGCTCCCCGCTGCGGGACAAATGTTTGCATGATCTGCAAATATTTGTTTCGTGTCTGGGTGTTTTCTATGTATAATATGTATTTACAAAAAAAAAATGTATCTATGTAGTTTATCAGTCATCTGGTTACCATAACACAAGCATTAAATTGCTTAGCTTGGGACTAGATGACGCCGTGTGAAATGTCCAAGGATATTTATTTATTTATTATTATTTATTTTAGCCAATGATTCAAATGTTTAGAAAGCTGAAGAGTTGACAATCTTTCGATTCGAGAACGGACAGTGCTAGCCAGGGTCGGTTAGAGAAACCGCTTATCGTGCTAAATCAATTAAAATATTACACCTAGTCTAGACGATCAAGTTTTGACGCAGCTATTATCAAAATAAAAATAGGTATTACTGAAATACTGCTAAACATCTGTCTAGCTGTTAGTGAGAATGTTTTGATGAACGGCAACGTTCAATCCCGATCTCGCATAAAATAATGGTACCGAGCACCTTTTCTTAGAATTCTCTTTGTAAAGTAAATGACATACCTACGTAATATAAATCAATAAAAAGTTTCATTGTAATGACAAGAACCAATAGGTCCAGCAATAAGTATTTCTAACAAAAGATAAAAAGTTCAAGTCTATAAATAAGCATCTGTAAAGTGTGCAATCAGCAATGCAATCGGTGAACGGCACCTACCTAAATAGATTTCACTTTCTATCCTTGTCTTGCTGCCTTGGCTTTTTGCTGAATACGTATGGACCTACTTATAGTAGAAATTCCAGTTAAACTAGGTTGAATGTTCCTTGAATTACTGTTTTCTTAGACTTAAAATCGGTATTAACATATTGCCACCTGACATCCTATAGATCATTTGTAACGATCCCTACCTATTATGTTTTTATCATTTTTATATAAATAATTTATATAAGTAGGTATGTGTAGGTACCTATATTGTGTATAGGCTGTTATACATCTCGATAGCTTTGTTTGTTTTTATTATGTTGCTACTCCTCAAGTTCGAGACAGTCACAGTTTTGTTCTTTGTTGTTTACATCAACATAAATACAAGTACTATTTATTCCCTACTAAGAGTAGGTATAAAAGAAGAATAAACCACACATAGGTAATATCTCAGAATAGAGAGTAATATATAAACAGTTACCCCCGATAATATAATACTATACGTTAAGTAAACCTACTTTAGCTAAAGCAGATATTAAATCTGTTGCTATCATTTTATCTTTTCATTGATATAAGAATAACAAGAAAAAAGCATTTTTTAACTCTATATTAAATTGACAAATCTTTATGAATAAAGCCATTAGTTATTTGCTTTGTGTTTTTATAAAGAACTGCAAAGGAATGCGGCAGTCATTCGTTCGCTGTTTTAATAACACATGCACGAATTTCACAATGTTGCTGACATCATTGGATATTACGAAACACTATTGTTTTGGTTCCTTGTACGGCAGATAAAATACTAAAGACTAAATTTAACTTTTCTCCAAAATCCAAAATCTAAATAAGTACCTAAGTAAGTAGGTACCTATGGGAAATAAATGTTTTTCCTTCTCAAATCAAAATAACATAGTTGACGGTACTCATGATAGTTTTCCGCAATACATCTAACGGATATAATATGTATAATATATTATATTAGGTAGGTAAGTATATATATACTTAACCAGTTTTTACAATCATTTGCATTGTAGGTATTGCGAGTAACATCCTTATAGCACAACCTTCAGATCACATCACGATCCTCTCCAAATACGCAGAATGGATCGTTTTCTTGTGATTCACACACACAGCCTTGAACATGTGAGAATGGACGAATAAATTAACCCACGACTTGAGAAAATAATGATCCTATCTTACATCTTCAAAGGATCTAGAAATTGTTTAAAAAATCTGAAAAGAAATGTCTACGGATGTTAGACATTTCATTTCAGATTCCCTGGGAATACAGTCGTGATAATATTTAATATTATGATCAAATCTCTAGGTATCTATCGCAGACAATAAATCTTAATTTTATAAAATGAAATCACCTACCTATTACTCCTTAATCGTGACGTGAGTTTAATCGTGTACCAGTGTGTTGATAAGAAAGGCAGTTTTTTACACGTTTCCTCGACGCACGTGCGCGTATAAAACAATGGTTTTGTTTAAACATTCACCCCGCTACGTCACATAACTGCTTGACAAGCTCAATAGACAAGTCTGCACACTCGTACTCGTACTAATATTTATTCTGTGACACTAGACACTCTATTACCTACTCAAACCAAAGTCTGACGTACCAAACATTGCACCAGAATCTAATTTTCTGCAACTGTCATTCAAGAATCAAGGCCTTAACTAATCGACTATCGAAATATAATGAAATTACTATGGTTTATCGTAATGGTGCAAAACTGAGCTGAGAATATCTGAAAAGCATAAATTAAGTTGAATGATGACAATAGTCGTATTATATCGTTAATTATTTTGTGACAGTCACAGAAAGTCACTATTTTATTATACAAAATATTAATACTTATTTTAACAAACATATTTTATAGATATAAATTTATAAATAAATTAAATGATAAAAAAATAAAAGCGCAGACCTCAACTATCGTTTGTAACTTACAAAGCTTATTAGGTAACTTTTGACAATGAAGTGCTAATACCTTCCTTAAAGATGAAAGTTTGTGTGTGTGTAAGTGTGTTTGTTACTCTTTCACGCTCAAACGGCTGGACGGATTTGAATGTGGTACCAGGATTGCTGGTGGTTTAAAGAATAGGTTTCTTTTGATCATCAAAATAAGCCCTAAATACTAGCTAGTGTATAATAAATGCCCAAAAAACTCCGTCACCAGAGTTGGCCACTTGCTCATACGAACAAACGGTGATAAAAAGTTAGTACTTTTTATGGCGTGTTATTACAACATTATCCTACTTCCCTCTATGCCCTACTAGGTAAGTACTCGCAATATTAAAAACGCGAAAGTTTGGACGGATGTTTGTTACTCTTTCACGCCAAAACTACTGAACAGATTTGGCTGAAACTTAGAACGTGCAATTTTTTTGCCTTGGAATACCACAAATATTTTTACTTTTCATCCGGGTACTTAAGTACCAAGCGAACGAATCCGCAGGCGAATACAAGTATTTTTATACATAATATTAAGCCGCAATCTCTCACTCGTTAGCTGCATGGCGGATAAAACATTTGACCTTAAATTTTCGTCATGCTAAACTAAATATCTTCCTACATACGAAAGATAATTTAGGCTAACGTTTGTTTAAATATCTTTGTAATTTCCGTATTTTAATTAGCAACATCGCCACGATTAAATTGCTCTATTAGGATAAATACTAAAATGTAAAAAAGCGAATTCAGATTTTTGACAGTATAGGACCAAAGACGAAGGTATTTATTTATTTCATCCTTTGAATATGCCTAAGACAGTCTGAGACATAATTATCCAAATAAGTACCTACCTATCATTAATATTTACCTTTTTTTATCGTTGGAACGCAAATCATCGTAAAAAACAGAACATTATGCGGAAATTTTATTTAGATTTACCAACTTCAGGCATGAAATACCAAAATCTCATAAAATAGACACCCTGCCATACATTTATGCTATACCATTACCTAGGTATACTTACCACAAACATCACCACATACTAATTAGTTATTTCTACCGAGATTAACAAGAACTCGTGACAAGATCAAATAAAAGATAGCCTGTTCACGTACATGTTCTGTGGTGCCAATTCAATTAATGGAAACTTACATAATGCACATTGTTAGCTTGTTAAAGAATTAATTGGGCAATGTAGGAAGTCTTTAATAGTCTAGTCTTATGTTGGACATATTTTCTGATGCCTATCTTTGGTAGTGATGCAGGAAGATATATATTTTTATTGCTATTTTATAAGATCTGTATACTTAACTACTGTGAATCCAAACCGGCTTATAATAAAAAAATACCATAAAAACTAGGTAGATAGGTACTGTAGTTATTATTTTTAACCTGCATCTTCTCACTGCGGACACATCTCTCTATCCATGTGTCTCGATCCAGTACGATGGTGGACCAATCTCTGGCATCCAGCTCGTCTCGCTTACATACATACATATAATATAAGTATGTATTACCCAGCAGTATCTGGGCAATACCCAGATCATGAAAGTAGGAGGTACTTACTGTCATTATTCTGTGGTAATGTAATATTGAAATTATGATTGTGTCATTTTCCTAGTGTGATTGTTTATCTTAGGTAGCATTATCGTTACGATAAAGAAATAAAACTGCTCAGAGATATAATTCTGTGAGGATTGTCTTATGTCACATGACTGTTTAAAATTGAAATTGCGATAACAAAAGCTCGTGGGCTATTTAGCTATTTATTTAGCTATGACAATAAAACTGCTAAATTCATCTTATCATACATCCTAAGCTGCCAAGTCAGTGCTAGTCTCAAACACGAGAACTTTATTTCCATGATAACTAGTTAGTTCATTTCTCTCCTAGGTAAATGCAGTTCATTCTACCATTAGTCCTACGACTGTAACCAGATAGAAAAGTGCTCTAGGTAGTTTTTATATAATATTAAGATTTTTTTAAGTTGGTTCCGTGGTCCTGCTACGCGGCGTAGAAGCGTAGCGCGTTTGAATCTTTTGTATGAAAATATAAGAAACATTGTCGATAACAATGGTACTAAAACAAAAGTTTATCATTTAATAACCTCCTGTATCACTCAATGATACTATCACTCTTTATCACTCAATGATACTATTTCAATGAATTAAATATTATTTTCCTTTTATATCCACCGAGCAAAAAGGAAAAAAATATATATTAAAAAATAAAATGAACGAATCTTCCTAGTTGTGGCATAAGTAATCTTTACTTCTGGTAAGTACAACTAATTATGTAATCTATGCTCTAAGTAACTAGGTATGTAACTATAGTGAACCGGTGTAATATTTCTTGGAACTGGATATTCTCGAGAAGCCATGTCACACGCAACTTGAAAAACTGTAGGTGGTCTTTGCACACGATATAATATTTTATAGCGAATTCTACTAGTTACTAGTAACTTCGTTATTTGATAACAGCATAGCTATTAGAAAAACATAAATCTGAGTAGTACCTATACGTTTTTGCGGTAATACTTTTCCATTAGCCGATAGTTTCAGTCAGTAGTTTCAGTTGATCTGCTAGCCCTAATATAGCTGATACCGAATCATTCTAGTTTGCGCACTCGCATTTATTATTTGCGTACCTACATACATACTGATTAAAAATTAGTAGAAATATAGTTATATAGTAGAATAATATGCAGTGTCTTATGCGGGCACCACACACTGGCTTCAACTTGGTAGTAGATTATCGCTTTGGATGTACCTATATCTGTAATGATAATTTATTGAAATAAATAATTGAGTAATTGAGTAATTGGTTTTAACATTGGCTACGAATAGAATGTCCAATGGCATTGCTCCGTTTGTGTCGAATAACCGTCCAAGATCGATACCCACATTGGCGTGTTGGAACCAACTCTCTAATGTGTGGTGCCAGCATTAGAGCCTATACACCACACGTTTTTTGAACGTGCAGTCACTGCGCGTTTGTATCAATACTTGCAAACGAGATACTCTAACAGCTTGCCGACTGGCTTGCGTTCGCTGTCTATCGATCGATACGAAAACGTGGCGTGCGTAACTCGCTTTTGCTATTGCCTTGGAATACCTGACATGACAAATATGTTATCAATATCGACACTGAATAGGTAAGCATTCTCAGTTATAACCCTTGCAGTCCATGGACTAACCCAGTTTCTTATCAATGTATGTATATTCACAATAGGATTTAAACAAGGTCAGACGTGTGTCATGAAACTGTAAATTGTAAAGACAAGTAGGTATTGTTTTAAACTAGTGCATACCTTGGCCGTATATCTTTTTATACCAAGAAGGCTTTTTAAAAGAACTTAAGTAAACAATTAAATATTTATGTTCACGACTGTATCCCTAACAGCCGCACTCAGAGACATAATTTAATGTTCATTAAACCGTTCTTTATCATAGATTTTCTATAAAAGGAACGATTTAAAGAACATTAAATATATACGAGTATATGAGTGTGGCTGTAAGGCGCGGAAGGCATTTTCATAGATCTTTTGGCATTTAAGATTTTCAGGGATGTCTAAGGAAGTAGTAAGAGGTTTCATGTCTTAAGGTGGCCCTTCCCGGTGCGTCTATCATCGACGCGGGCATAGCTGAAAAGCTTGTTGTTTCATCCAGCGCAATGCTAGAAAAAGAAGCAAAGCGAAAAAAGAGAGATAGCGCCTCAGCGCTCGGCATTCAGTAGGTACTTTCGCCGCTCACTCGCTCACTCGAAAAATAGTGTGCGGAAATTTCATAAAAAGTGTTCCAGGAAATACGTTTTTTTCAGTAAGCCTTACAAGTTTGTAAAATAAATATTAGTCATTTAGAATCTCCATAAGATTTGCAAGGTTTCTATGACAATATTTTCTTTACGTTTACAATTTATGAATACATTATGAACGGCCAAAGTTCAGGTAAAATTTATGCTAAAAGCAGATTTTTGGAAGCTTATACTGAATTTGTTTCTCAAAATTTTGATTTTTAGTTTCGATAGAAACCTAGATATAGTGCACAAGATACCTATCAGTCCAAAAGTTTAAAAGAAAGATCTGTTACAACGGCATAATCACGTACGAGCGTTTGTATGAAAATTGAGCCGGGTTGACCGCTCTTAATTCAAATACTTACATGCCTTCACTTTGCAGAAGTTCATTGGAAATACCTGGCTTTATTAAATGTTTTATACCTAGTCATCACAGAAGTGGCTAATCAGCAATATTCAATTTACGCTACGGTAAACTAAGGCAGCGATCGTGAATAGCACTGTATTTTATAACTAGTCTTATAGTAGTCAGGTTATCTTATCTAAACTCGGCCTTATGAATTTTTCTAATTTAATGATAACCCAATCTTTACGGTGAATGCAGGGTCATTGTGTTCAGCTCTTTGTTCCGGGGTAGGTACCTACTTTCCTTTACTAATGATGTAGGTACCTAATAATTACTCTGACACTGTCCGATCCAAAAGGGACTTAAAAGTTCCAAAAAATAACAACATACATAAGTAGGTACACAAACAAAGGAATAAGTAAAAGAATGAAAAACAGTCTTACGATTTATTTCTTTTTGCAACAGATTTTCAACGATATTTAGTATAGAGATGCTCAAAAAAATAAGGAAAATGTTTAATTTATCTTACCCATCTCGATTGACTAGTACTACTTATAATGCCACTGAAAACTCGCAAATTTTCAGTGACTCAGTTGTGTATCATTCAAATGTTGGATCAAAAAAGTAAACAAACTATTCTGCAGGAAATTCCAGATGATGCCATAAATACTAATAGTGTTGTAAATGATTCAGCATCTCCTTTGATACCATCTGCTACAGAATTCAATACTTACCACGATACTTACTTTATAGAGTATTAAGTACCTACGGCTAAATCTGCTGCACATTAAAATCTTAAAGCAAATAAGTTGAAATCGTTTTATAGGGTTACAGTTTCCGTCTATTACTTTGGCACATGTTTGGAGAAATAAAACTAAGAATAGAGATCACAACTTATAAACCAAAAAACTGACAAAACTCTATTTTTACCTATTTATTTTGATAATAATAAAAAACATTCGTTCGACAAACATGAATTTGACAAATGTAATGTATTGTGTACAGAAATGTGGTTGAAATAGTTACAATTTCGTAGTCGTTGGGTAAGTTTTATATGGAAAAACGTGTGTTTGTGACGTAATTAGACGAAACCACAGTGCGGAAACTATTATTATTTGCTAGCCAATTAGATACCCTGCCCTGTGTTAGATAATAACTTTTTTATACAGAAACGAAACTACTACATATTTACATAACTGTACAAAATACAATTAGAACCAGTTGAGCCACCTAAAGATCGTTACAAACGTTCTATAGGTAGCTCAACTGATCAAAACCACCAGACGATAACGTGCTGTATGTTACAATTAGATAAGTTTTATGTTATTTTTATATCTCGTTGTAACGTGGCAATTAAGCATACCTAGAGCACACTTGAAAGCAAGCTAAGCTGTAACCGAAGTATAGGGAAGCTGAACCACAGATTGAAAAATAGTAAATAATTAAGTCTTAATTTTAGATTTAGTAGAAGTAGATCTCATCGTCCTTAATAGAACCTAGTATTCTTTTATCTGTGGTAGAACTAACTACACAACACAACACATTCGCGCGTTGCCAACCAGTAGGTATATTTTAAAAGTTTACGATCTATAATTTTTAATCAAATAATATTTATTGATGGATTTGTTATAATCATAAAATGGAAATACCAGTACCTACTTACTTACCTTCTAATTTATTTTTTATTGTCTTGGTAAGTATAATTACTTATCAGATTGATATAATCACGAATTAGAAATACCTAGAGTTCGTCACATCTGATAGAGAGATTACGTTATCTAGATAGATAGATAGAAAACACTTTACTGTATGCATAGTGGCACAATGTGAGATTTCTACCAGGCAACCTTTGGATTATCCATTAAGAATAGTAGTAGTTAAGTATTTTCTTTGAATTTTTAGTTTATGTTTATGTTGTTTGAACTGGCGCGTACTGTAAACCCGTTACATAGATTAACACATCAACTGCACCGTTTAGCCTGTAAAATACGATTATGAGAGCAATGTTTGTTTAACAAACTACAGTAGGTATTTACAGATTCCCGTATAGTTTCTACGAATCATTGTGTCGATTGCTCTGTACAGTCACCAATGATTCATAGATACGAGCTCTACATTTCATGTGGAGTAGGTTATGAATCACTTTTCACCCATAAATTAGATTTATTCGATACTTTTTCATCGGTTTAACTCTGCAGGTACTTAAGTATTAATTCTGGTCATATCTGGACCTTATAGCGGTTAATTAACCACGCAAAGATCAACTTTATGTACGTAGAGGTATAGAATCTATGCATAAATAGGTATAGGGACATAATAAATATAATATATAATGTACTTATTACTACTCATTAATGTACTCATTACACATACAAGCCGCATAATATTAACTACAAATGAAAATAAACCCGAATAAGGAAACTCGTGGTTTATTCACTGTACCTACATACCTAGGTAGGTACTTGTTTCATTAGCTACAAAAATAGTTACCTAATCAATGAAACAAGTACCTACCTTACCCACAGAACCTAAATGAATTCTGAATCAAGCAAACTCACAAACTTCCCTTTAAGTTTATATTGTGCTTGTGCCTATGCTCCTGACTTATGAATGGTTTTACACTTAAAACACGGCAGGCACAATAAAGATAGCTTGGATCATAATCCAAGCTATCTCATTGTTTCGAACGGATTTATATGGATAGACAGACAAAGGTTAAAGTAGAACAAAGAAATGTATATTAGCTAACCTAAAACAAAGATTTGAAGGTGGGCGGCCTAATAATTATTGTTGTTATGTGTTTTCAATATGGGTTTGCATAGAGATCAGGCTTTTATGTTTTTACCTAGTTATGTTGATATACTGCGATAACCCACAAAATACACATAAAACGCCATTTAAAAATGATACATGTCAGTATGCAAACCGTGTCACGGCCAGACCTTCAGCTAACTCGGAACAGCAGGTATTATTCGCATTGCGCAAGCGAGGTGAACCACCACTACATGCATCTTTCAGGCTCATTGATGCTTCTGCTAGTGTGTCCGAGTTTCAAATCAGACAGGTTTATGTGACAACTTAAACAGTAAATGATCTGAAAAGAATATGTCTACTACACCTTGGGATACAGTCGTGGTCATATTAAACTTCTATGTGGTGCTACTTCACTGAAATTAAGTTGGCCACTTGCTTGCTCTCATACAAACTTTAACTAAAATTAGTATGTACCTACATTATTCTGTTTGTATCGTAAAATTTTAACTAATAAATTAGAACAAACAACAAAAATTAAGGAAAACAGCCAGTGATTCAGAGAGAATGAGTGTAATTTTTTACACTCATTCCATTCTCTAAATTGTTGTAACAAATTGCGCCATTCAAAACATTTTGTTGATGAGTTACCTAGTAAAGCTCAATGACAAAGCTCATACAAACAGACTAGATTCGTAAGTGCCTAGGTATAAAGAAGAAACCAAAATGTAGGTACACATGCCTTAGAGGTCAGTTATATGAAAGTAGTGAGGGACAACGATATGACCCGTATGGACCTTCGAGACAAGGCAAGCGGCTAGCCAATCGAGGTCATAGCTCGATTCCCTGATTTAGATATTTTTAAATCGATTTACCGTTTTATTCACGTTGAATCAAGAAAATATTGTGATAATGAAAAGCTAATTCAATAAACGGGAATACTACTTTAATATGTAACAAAAAAGGACATGATTCATTATTTTATCCCCTTTTTTTGATACTGCCATAATATATGTATTTACTTTTAAATAAATAAATGAATAACCATATTTTCCTCTAATTGCAGGCACGGATGTATGCCCTATGAAATCAGTGGTGAGGCGCATTGGCCAGCAGCTGTTCACAGCGCTCAGTGGAAAGGGCATCGCTGTGCTGGTCAACCACGGGATTGCCGATGAAAAGGTTAATAGGAGCAATAGTATAATGGGTCTGTCCTAAAATCACATAAACACAGGCTTAACCGGTATACTTAGTTAGTCACCTTTTTAGCTTCACTATCTCTGTATTCATCTTTCTTGAAGGTAGGAGATACTCCTCAAATACCGAATGCGACCCCACTTAAGATATTTGTCTGTCTCTTTCCTCGTCTTACCAATTATTAATGTAATCGTAAAAGTATCCACAACCACCAACAGCTTTTATGAAAAATGTGATGAGAGTAAATAGGGCAAAAGAGGTGTGTCAGGCTCAGGATCGTAGCAAGTGGAAATCCGTGATCTCTGCCTACACATATGGGAATGAGGCGTGGTTATAATTATGTAGGTACTTATGTTCTTTACTTTTTTATTTTTTATTTCTTATTTGTTTTCAGCTGAAGACGATTTACGCAGACCTCGACAACTTCTGCGCTCTCCCCGAGGGTTGCCAGGCGCAGTACCTGCGCAACCCGCTCAGCAACCACGGCTACGTGAAGCCTGGTATGGAGCAGTTCGATAACACCAAAACGGTATTTAATCTTTATATTTATTTTTGTAGTGTTGTTACTACGGCCCAGTCTTTCGAAGGGCACCTTTACATAAATAAGATCCTGCGAAGAAGTTTAGGGGGTTTTCCTTCAACGTCAAACGGGAAAACCCCTTAAACATAGTCGTGTAATCTGATATAAATTAGACGAATCGACACGAAAAAATATATGCGCAATTACATTGAAAATCCATTGCTTGTCTAGGATTGGAACCTTCGGATCGAGACCCACTCTGCCAAGCCGCCTTTTTTTACGAAGGAACACTATTATAAGTTCATATGGGTTAGGCCTAACTCTGAAGACGGAGTTTCTTGTCTGACTAAAGGCCTTGACCACTTAAAATCCGGGACCAAAAATTTTAAGTGGACGAAGCGTGGACGAAGCACGGAAACTCTCAGCTGCTAACGCTACTTGAGTTCAATTTGTGGCTGCTGAGAACGTCGCTACAGTACAACGTTCTACGCCAGGAGCGTTTCATCTGACACTGAGTTATTTCGTTCCCAGGAGTTGCGCCATACCTTTAACATCACGACCCTGACGGAGTCCGCGATGCCGGCTCAGGAGGAGGTCCCGGAGTTCACAACGCACTCCGTGCCTCTAGCGCAGGACCTCACCAACTTATCGCGGGTGTTACTCCAAGCCCTGGCCTATGCTCTTGGTATATATGCTCGCTTGACTAAAGACATACACTGCATACTCTAGAAAAATAATCCTTTTTTACATTATTCAGCTGAAGTTGTTGTTGCTATATTACGGAAGTTATTTCTTAGCCCCTCACCTCACGGTCGATTAAATAGTTTTTTGAAAGCAATAGGGTGAGGTAAGGTAAATTAAATCAACATTTGTGGCAATTCGGAGTATCGCAAAAGCTAAACTTAACTAACTAAAAATGTTGCCGTCCCTTTCATAGCGATGGGAATAAAAAGGATGGCATTAATTTTTGTTAGGTAGTTTAGTTTAGCTTTTGCGACACTTTGAATTGCCACTAATATGTACCTTACCTACCTAATGTAGCAAGTTTATCAGTCATTTAAGCTTTCATGTACCTAGGTATACCTACTACACATTTTCTGAATTATATGTATTGGATCATCATCCTTGTGAGATTTAACTATTGATTTAAACTTTTTATATAACCTAGGTTGTTAGTGCGATCAGAAATCAAAGACAAATCTTTAATTTCTTATACACTTTTGTTCGTTTCTATTCTAAAACGATCTTAGATGTAGATTGCAATGTAACTTGGGTACAGGCCCAGCTCATGCTTAGCTCCACCTCAGAGGAAACACAATCTTAGTGTGATTAGCTCGTGATTGAAACACAAACATAACATACTTTAAGATTTAATATATTTAGTAGCACGACTCAATTTTGAATGCCTCCTTCCAGGAATCCCTCCTGCGACTCTTCTCGCGTGCCATTCCGGTATGATGCAGAGTGACGGCCGCAACGCCTCCACAATGCGTCTGCTCTACTACCCCCCGGTACCCCCCGAGGATGAGGGCCCTTGCTGTCAGAGCGACGTGGTGCACTACACTAGATGTGGGGCCCACGCTGACTACGGCACCTTTACTTTACTCACGCAGGACTCTGAAGGAGGACTTGAGGTAATTTCGGCCTGTATACCTACTCCATTATCCATAATCAGCTATCATATTAAACAGGATTTGAAGTGTTGGACCTGCCTATAGCAAATTTTCCAGAATGCGGAGACGAACAAAATACCTTATGTCTTGCAGTAGGAACCTTCCTAACAACCTTAGGTTTTAACCTCATAAATGAAAATAAACTAATAAGTACGAGTTAGTATTCATAACCAGATTTTTCCATCACTGAGAACTAGATAATTAACAATGTAACTGCACAATGTTCTCAGAAAAAAAATCTTGATGAAGTCATTTTATTGCCTTCCTAGAACGAGTATAAACACTAACGATAGTCATTACACGAGAATGTGACTATAGTGCGAATATTTAAGTACCTACTTATGTACAATTAAGTATAGCTACTGAAGCAAAGACTTTTTCATGGTGTTTCTTTTGGTACCTACTCTGATTGATGGTGGTACTTTTTGCTGCCCAAATGTTATGACTAAACAACAACAGAAGTATATTACGTAAAAGCACGAGCGGGCGTGAGGCTCAAGGATTTTAGTTTAGGTTTTTAGTAGACAATACCCAATAATATACCTAATTCATAAATATTCAACTGTCAAATTAGCTCTGCTATAGAGAATGTGTTTTTTTTTGCCACTTTTAAGGAGATACCAGCGTCCAGCAGATTTAGGAAGCTTATAAGTCCATTAAGACAGGGAAAAGCCGTATCTAAATCTATAGCTCTCTGAAATATTCGATAGCTCGTAAATACCTTAGGATTAGCACCTAAGGATTAGCGATGATAGAAAGATAATCGATACAAAGCGGTTGTAATAAATATTACTACATGCTACAGGCTCATATTACTTTAATAAATTTAAGCAAACAATTTCTTCGCCATATTCATAGAACAGTTTCTAGGTGAAGTTGAACGGTGACGACAAATGGCAGGCCGTGGGACATCTACCTGGAGCCATTTTGGTGCAACCGGGCGAGCTGCTCGCGGCTTGGACTGCTGATCTTCTTCCAGCCCTCGTAAGTTATACTTATCATTAATTGGGCGTATTCCTAGGACTAAAAGAAATTGCTTTTAGTGATAATTGTCGAGATATCTCGTTTCTTGTCTCGTCTAGACACGTTGCGCATGTCAAGCCTACACAAGTTCGAAGATCATGGAATTTTTTTAAATTTTTAATTGAATTGATATCAGAATCCAATTTAATTTAATTACAGATGCACCGTGTAGTAGTGCCTAACGGTACATACGCTCGCGCCCGCGGCCGCCACTGCGTCGCTTTCTTCTGCCACCCCGACAACGACGCCGTCCTCCCTCCGCTTCCTCTACGTGTGACCCCCGCCCCCGTGCCCATCCCTTTCGCGCCCGTGCACATTACCTTACACAACCGCATCTTGAACGCCGCGCATCATTTGCAGAAACGCTTCAAAGAAACCTACGCGTGACTCAAATGAACATAATTATCTCGTTGCTGCACCTGAATAAATATGAATTGGCAAATAGTACTTACCAACTCAAAAAAATAACCATCTTAGAGGAAATAGGATACGAAACACTGAATTAGGTACTTATATTTTATTTTCCATGATATTAGTAAATTAAGTATTTTTTGAACTTGTTAAGGGTCATCATTGTGAGCAACTTAAAATGTTTACTGATCGAACATATTTATTAATTAAATTCTATACTTACTGCAATGCATGACAGTGAATATTTTATAAACACTATAATACATATTTGACTTGAAATAGATATTTACAGAAAGGTGGTAGCAAATCACTTTTATTAGATGTCATCATAAAGGTGAATTCACACCCGGACGGCGGCATGGCAAAGTATTTTACATTTTTACCAATAGCTATTCAAACGTATAATTATGGAAATACCTACTACATAAATTGCTATGCTTTAAAATTATGCCGCGGCATCGAAAGGGATGCCACGGCAAGCATAGCAATTTATGTCGTATTTCTATAAGGGATGCCACGGCAAGCATAGCAATTTATGTCGTATTTCTATGTATCAATAGTGATACCTACGTTTGAATATCTATTGGTAAAAATGTAAAATCCTTTACCATGCCGCGCCGTCCCGGTGTGCGTTCACTTTTACTTCCTGAAGATGTGTATGTGTACATGAATAATGAGTCAGTTTATGCACTTAGTTTATTAAAAACAACAATAAACGGCGTAAAGTGGTGATTTACTACTGACGAGCACTTATTATGATTCAGATGAGAATTAAGTACGCATTGTGCAACATTTTGTAACAATATATATATATATATACCTACTCGTACAAAGTATTACGAATCAGTTTTAGTACAATTTCGAGCCCTAGGTACTTAAATATTACTTCATCTTGTCTTTATTTTTTTATTCTTGCCAAACTTTTAACTTATCGCCAAAAAAAATGACAAATTCAAATAAACAAATGAATAAACATTGTCTAAAAGCAATTTCAAATTTATACAACCATGTGAAATTTAGAAATTAATTATCTATGATTATTGCTTGATTTATATACTTTTGTCTACTTAATTAAAATTATTATTAATTAGTAACTTAGCAATTAGCGACGTGGATAATAAGTTGATACCATTATATAGTATTTTCTTTCTAATATTATAGCTTTTTGGTAGACTTGTGTTCTTGCTTCTGCATTTTGTATTGTACTTACCTGTTTATATTTATTGTATACTTTTACTGTAAAACTATCTTTATCACGACTACTTAATGCATTTTGTTAGGTAAATCGTGTTGTGACTTTGATAGCTCAATTTCATGTGTAGTATGTATACGACAGTGTTCGAACATCGACTTAGGTTTCTTTAGTTAAATTATACAAATTTATGAATCGTAGACAATGATTTAATGTCTTAAATCGGCCTACTGTACTTCCAAGCGTTCAGCTAAGTATTAGTGAAACTGTAATTTATGTACTTACATGTTTTTACCAGTCTTAATTGTAGTGGATTTATACTGGCTGTAGTGGATTTCTATAAGGCCGATAGAAATCTATAGTATAGATATAGGCTGATGATGATAACTCGCTATAGAGCACAATAATAGTGTAGCTAGACAATGTCAGAGCATATGATCTATTTACAAGCTTGTATTACATAGCTAAAATGTTTGGGTGCTAAAACCTTTAAATTTTATAAGCCAATTTTCTTAAATCAATAAGCTGAAATTTACATGATTGAGTATTCTGGTTGACTAATCAATATTTTGACGACTAAATGAGCTGATCCATCATCCAATCTCTTGCTCTTTCGTTGACAAAAAAAAATAGTGCAAATCTTTATGATTAATAATTAATTCATAAATACCAACTTTGAATCAGATTGTTGGATAACGATTCAACGTTTTTTTTTCTCTAAGTTACTGTGAACAAAATTCTGTGTGATGTCATGATGTGTGTATCCCAGTTTTAGTGTTTACATCTTCAGTAACTGTCTACTACCGTTTGTGTGCATTATAGCTAGCTTATTATTATTATACTGAGAGATGTTTTTGTATTACTATGTATAGATGCATTTAAATCCTACAACATTCTTAAACATGTCTTTATTATATTTTGTTTATTAGTAAGTCATGATGAGTGTATCAGACGATATTAGTCCGTAAGATACTTAAATAAACTTCAATTTTAACCGAATTTTGTTATTTTATTAACACGGCATGAAATAATTTTGCTACACATTGCATTCTGATTTACTTCTTTGATTCTTTGGTCAACAATACACGATACCCCGGGCTGGTTCTGGGGGGGCGACAAAATCATAATTCATCGAGCGCGCAAAGGCTGTTCAAGATTAATCTTAGAAGAGATTAATCGTAATTTATAAAAAGTATTCATTTTCACTGGGTTTGCTTCCTAGTAAAGATTTGATTAGTTACTTTCTTTAAAAAGTAACCAAACTTTCTTTCAAATGACAGCTGACGGCTCAGCGATGATGCAAGCCGTGGGTAGGTAGGTACTAACCCCAATTTAACTTACAGCTAGCTGAGGGTGGTATTACATTTATCAAATATTTGGTCCAATGTACATTTGATCAAAGAAATTGGACGACTTCATCATGATCAAATATTGAACATCATAATTGGACAAAGATATTTGATAAGTGTAATAAGTACCACCCTTACTCAAAGAAGGAAAAGCGCTAATCCTATGCAGCATAATCCATTTAACACCACAACACACGACACTAACAGTATCTTTACACCGAAAATGCAGCCGATCCAAATTCTGAAGATTAGTGAGGGTAGTTTTATAAGTGGTGCAGATGCATACCTACCTATACCTACCTACTCCAGTCAGCCCGCGACCACGGCTATTGCAACATAGTCAAAACGTCGGGATAGAAATAAGGCTAATACCGGGATAGAATTCTATGTCCATGAATTTCTAAAATATGTGCTAATGAGGTTCAGTCGGCACAAAATTTGGCGAGCTCGTCTCTCAATCTCGTTTGCGGTCCACCGCGACTCTTCTATTAGCTAACTTATAAACATAAGCACCTATTAGTTATTTACCAAATAAACTTGTAAAATGTGAACCTTCGAACTTAGCCTTATTAGTAGTAAAAGTACCTACCTGCTTATCTATTAGTAAAACTATAAAGTAGATACTTAGGTACTACAAACTTATAAGTCCAAGGTTCCCACGGCTGGACTTTTGATTTGTGATTATTCTCCAGGAAGTAACCATTCTGATTAGATCAACCACCCGCTGATAGTTTATCATTGGTTTATCAGAAAAAAACATGTTTAATGACTAAGTAAGTAATTCAACTTTTAATATAAATTTTGGTTAGTTACGCCATTATTTTTAATTTATGAACATAACATTTAAGAATTAACTAAAAATACTATTCTGAAAGCTTCTTATTATTTATGTCTTCCCACACGCCCTTAGTATAATGCAAAGTGCATTATGTTTGTAAGTGTGTAACATTGAAACGAAATTTGATATTATAAACAAAGATCAAGATGATATAAGTATTGTTCTACGCGAACGAAAACTACTATCGTTATGATTCTTCCGTGCTCGTAAACTCTGTTCTGTAAACAAAGTTAATACTTACCTAAGTTTTATAGACCAATGATGTTAGAAATAATAAAACATCGAACTTGAATGTACCTAATGCTGTGTGTGGAAGTGGAATACTTTTGTCATTATCGTGCGCTCTTAATGCAAACCCCTTTATATATAAGTTAGAAGTGCATTTCTTTTAGATATAATGTCAGGAGTAAACCCCCAGGCCTATTAGCGCAAGAAGCGAAATTCATACAAGACTTGCAAATAGTATTCCTGCTTTTAGATTATTTCCCGCCCTACAACAAATCTTCGCGCGAGTTCATAGGCGGCTTAAAGAAAACTCTGTTGGGGGGAAAATCGGGATACATTCGGGCGAGACGGCGTCAACGCGCACGCAACTATTTTAATTTCGCCGCGGATCGCGATGGCTATTTTCGAGTTTTTATTTTGGCGTAGTTCGCGTGTGGTAGGAACAGCTTTATTTTGGCGGGAAAGTTGTAGCAGTAGCTGGTGAACTTTCGGTGCAGTCGCAGCTAACATTCGGAAAATGTTTTAATAGTGTGAAAACAAAGGTGGATGGGATAATGGTAAGTTTATAGTTACTTATAATCTGTTTTTTTATATTATGATGGTTCTAAAATGCAATTGAACCCGGTAAACGGTAGACATGATCGTGTTTTCTTCAAAAAGGAAGAAAAGTTAGGATGTCCTAACTTTTCTGCCTTTTTCCGCTACTACTTTAATAAAGCAGGAGAGTTTGTCTTTCTAGTTTGTTTGAACGCTCTAACCAGTGGAGCTACCAGTCGGATTTGAAAGCATATTTCTGCATTTGATCATCATTATCATCATCATAATATGTAATCTCTACACGGATAAAGCGGCGAGGGCACATCTAGTCTTTTTTTTCTTAGTCCTTATTCTGATGTATTGTATTTGGCTCGATTTGCTTAATAGTTTAAGCAAATCGAGCCAAATACAATAAAATCAAAAGCTTCCTTCTTTTTTCTATCACACAATTCCTTACCTACTGTGTTTATTGCGTGCATGATGCACATACAAATACTTACACACACGCAAACTTTCACCTTCAAAATATTGGAAGGATTTACTTACTTTTGACAACTGTAATTTTATAGTCTCTCCTGCATAGTATAGTTGGTATAGCTATACGCACTCGGTGTATATTTGTGTAGCATCATTTATAGAGTCAAATACAATCACGTTCAAAACCCGTGATCGTTGCATGTTCATGACCAAGTTTTAAACACATGATTAGATGTCCCCTTATCGTTATCTATCTATCGCCCGTCAGTACCAACCTGTAGTCTACTGTCTGTCACCTCTAGGCATGGACCTAGTATAGTATACCTTTCTTACTTTCTCTAAGCCTCTAGGTGACTTGATTGTATTGCAGGTATCTCTATCAATCCATTTCAAAAGTATTCAATTTCATGATACACTGGAATATTGTAGTCTTGGAGTCCCTTTCATCAAGTAGGTATATATAAAGCGAATATACTTAATTTGGAACCGTATTGGCTGAATGGGTTAGTACGTCGCCCTTTCCTTAAGCCGTCTTTCTAATAGAAGAACGTTTAACGAATTATGACTAATACTCGCCGATAAATAGAATGTGTTCATTTTACTACGATATGTGTAATAAATGTAATAATTTAGACATCTTTCACAAAACAATATCTTCTATCAAGAGACTATCACCTTTCTATTTAGGTTGTATGCGTCAAACTAGCGCCGCCATCCATTGTTATCTTATTATCACGTTGAACAAAGTAATTAAAAAAACATATGCAAACGGGTATTTATCACGAATTTTACCTTTAAAATCGGCAAATAAACAAGTCTGCTATAGCGGAGCATATAGTAGACTCAGGACCCAATCACTGGATGGAATTGCACAATCCAAAAATCCTTGCCAACGAGAAGCATTATTACAAGAGAATGGTTCGGGAAGCGATTGAGATTAAGAAGTATCCTAATTTTAATCGTGAAGACGGCTTCAGACTCTCTTCCTCGTGGAATCCAGTGATTGCAAAGTGTACTCGTCATGTGAGATCAACTCAGTATGTGGACACTGTTAGTGTAGTGTGTTGTCCTAGTGTGAACCGGCCCTAATTGACATTTATGAAGATCAAGTGAGGGTAGTTGAATAAACGCTTTCGCTTTGCTGTGGCGGTACCTCCAATACTTCAGTCTTCCCGCGACCACGGCTGGTGCAATCCGGTCGAAACGTCGGGCGAATATTAAAGGTAAAATTCGTGATAAATACCCGTTTGCATATGTTTTATAATTAAAAAAAAATGATTTTTCAGTTTGTGATAGATACTTACCTATAAACATTTTTTTAATACTTCTGTAATAGTTTTATTTAGTAAAGTTTAAGGAAGAGTAGCGTAAACAGAGTTTGGTGGCCACCAAGTGCAACTTCTAAATAGTATATTATTTGCATGATCTGCAGAAAGGGGGCGGTAGAGCTTGTGACATAAGCTATGGGAAACCTATACCAAGCAGCGGGTGAAGTCAGGCTGTAGATGAATATGACGATGAAGATATGTGCTTGATCTTGCTATGTAGATCGTGGCGTGGGTATCAGACCACAGTAGGCGTGGTCCCACGCCACGATCTGAATTATATCCATAACTTTTAGGTGATGTCGTTTATATTTATTTATCTAATTACACTTCATATTATACGATAATTAGCATACAATGATGAAACAAATACTTCACGTGTGCGAAGCTGTGATAAGAGCGAACCGGTTTGATCTGACAGTTCTGATGACCTGCAACTATTGCTGATAGTAACTACTGCAGCAATATAGACTATGTGTTGAAAGCACTTGCTTATGTATTCTCTGACCTGGATACATAGTAGGTACACACATGAGCTACAAAAACATGATTCAAAACAAGTAGCAAAAAAAAAATTAAACCGACTTCAACTTCGTAAGAACACAGCAATTTCCTGCACTCTTGAGGTGAATTTTTGTTCATAACTCCAAGATTCTTATCAGATCCTCAATTTTATTAGGAATTTTCAAAATCGGTCCAAGATAAAATAATCGGTGAAGATACATCAAAAAATACATAGAGCGGAACATAGAACCTCCTCCTTTTTTGAAGTCGGTTTAATAAAAAATAATTTGTTGAATGATATTCTTCATCACTTTAATACGTTTTCTACTGGTTCTTGCCACCCAAACCGTTCGTTCGTTCGTATGAGCAAGTGGCCAACTCTGGTGACGGAATTTTTAGGCCGCGATTTTTTTTTCACCCAAACCGTGAAGAAACAGGACAACAAACACGATTTGGGGCGTAACTTTATTTTCAGTTTACTAGAAGTAAGGACTAGGTACATATTGTTGCAGAGAACTATACGATTTGGTCTCAAATACCTACACCTTATAAAATTGAAATAACTTTCATCCCCCGCAATGAGTCGGCGAACTTTGAACGGTCAACTCTCATGAAATCAATACAAATTGTTTCATTCTATTGTTTATTTTCTGTATTAGTCAGTAGACAAGCTTCTGTTCCAAGTGAATGTTGTTCTTAACAAATTGATTTGATAACAATATGCAACTGGCTTTTTTAATTTATTTTTTATAAACCAAAGAGACGGAAACATTAAACACGACTTTACACGGTACACCGTTATTCTAACAAAGAATTTTTTTTTCGTATTGATTCTACGAGTAGATATCTAATCTAACACCATCTTCATGCGCAGTTACTGCGCATGAAGATGGTGTTATGTAAAATAGTGGCATTCGAGTATTTCCTTTGGTAAGCTTAAATCAAAAGACAGAAGCTTACATCATATTTAAAACGTTTTTTATCACGAACATAACTGTCACACAGCATTGAGTCCTTCATTAACATTAGCGCTATCGCTCGCGAGTAGACGACAAACAACAGATGATAAGAACCGGTGTGAAGCGGATCGCTCGCCGGCCGCAGGGGGCCGCACGCACACATATACACATTGATAACACAATCAGCCTGTTTTAAACCTAACAAAGTAGAGTATGACGTTTCCCAGCGAATGGTACCTACTTTATCGTATGGAAAATGATACCGATTCTGAAGGGGATCAGACGTTATTACTTTTCGTCATATCAGATAAGGGTGACAGGATCATCTACCAGAATAAAATCGTGATAATAGTCATGCGTAGTCTCAACCACGCCGTTTCTCAAGCTTACAAAACCTAAAATAAAATTTATATATTTATATAAAAGCCGAGTGGAAGGTAGTTGATTTTTTTTCAATTGTTGGACTGCACTGCAACCCACTGTTTCGCTGGCGAGGTACCAACATTTTATATACTTAACTTGTATACAATCCTTCGAATTCGTCCCTTTTTTTTCATCTCTCCTCAACAACCGTTCATGAATAATGGCCATGAATTAAATTCCAAACCTAAAATAATAACTAAGTAGCTAATATTTTTACCAAGCAGGTACGAAGCTGTTCACGTGCCGCCATCAATTCACATATTAGATATTATTCACGTGATAAGATACAAGTCGTGAGTGGCCCGTGTCTGAGCCGTGCTATAATGCAGGTGATTGTGCAAAAATTTTCAGATCAACTTTTCGATGATTATGTTATCAAAGGACGCGTCAATCTAGTCTAGACGTTTTCGGCTCGATGGATTTGCACGAGTTTTCCTGATTTATTTCAGGTAGTCGAATGATTTTATCATTTTCAGATATTGTCTCCTCTTTTTCCGGTACCTCTCCATTACTGAAGGTTAGCTGTCATCTTGCAAATTTTTCTTTGACTAGGTAGGTACTAGCAGTAGCAGTTAGTCTAATCTTCTACTTTTTTTACTCCTGTCCCGTCTCTAACATTGAGACGAAATTTTGCCCACCACTATCAGCTGGAGAAGGTTATAGTGCTCGTAATATGTGTCCCAAATCATTGAGATGTATTATAGAGCCACAATCAGACAAATAAAATGTATACGCCAAAACTCTGCGCACACTACGTAGTGCGCAGAGTTTTTCTTTTTTGCGTACAAGCGACATTGAACATTAAAACAAACGACTTAACGTCTACATTCAAATGTCAAATGACATTGTAGGACATTGAATTTGCACGCATATTTTTTTAGTGTTGTCAGCTATTAGACTGTGACTCTTTAATACATCTCAATGTCCCAAATAGAACATTTTAAACGTTTAAGGTAAAATATCAAAAATAATCCATATAAAGCATTGAGATATTATTATGGAGACACAATCAGACAAATAAAATGTAAACGCCAAAACACTGGTCACTCTACGTTGTGCGCAGAGTTTTTGTTTAGTTGTAACGCGACCACAAACCTCATACAACGTCTGCGATGCCAAAGTGTTCGGTGATTTCCTGTCCAAATCATTCCAGATACGTGAAAAAAAAGGATGGTGTTTCATATTTCAGGTAAGTATCATAACAAATTGATGTCCACAGTGCATGTTTCCATTTTAATTTCAATAATTTTAATTTTATTTGCAAAATAGACTTGGCGCCATCTTTTTCACGCGCGCGCTTATTTTGTTCGAACCCAAAGCTATGGAGTGGATTATTACTAATTAATATTTTTACATATTTGAACTTATACATAATAATAATAGTCATGTTAAAAATGCTTTTTTTTAGTTTTCCGAACAAAAAGTAGATAAGTCGATAGCGTTTTTATTGTTTTAAAGTAAGCATACCTACTTACAATAATTATAATTTTTTGTAATTATGTTTTATTTTTAGTTTTCCTCGAAACCCCCTTAGGTGTTCAGAATGGACAGATTACATAAAGGAAATTGATAATTTAGTTGTCTTTTAGGTATGTAAGTTATTCTGTTAAAAATAGCAATAAAACCATCACAATATGAATTTTGTATTATTTATACTTAATTATACTTTTTTAACAGAAAACACGGATTATCGGTAGGTAGCAAAAAGTGTTTATCTTGGGTCTTGGGTACCTATTAGCAGTACAAACTATCTGCTAATAGGTACCAATAAAAATAGGAATCAAACTAACATTACACAAAATATTCCCTTTATAAATACTATAATACAGGGTTATTCATTATTAGCTACAAATAATTACAGGGCGTAATTTTTGGGTCGTGAATATTTGTTTGGCTGAATCAATTTAATTCCTAAACTGATTTAATTTTTGTATCAAAATTTTATTTTTATTACTTTCTTTACGACATATTGCATAATTATTGCCACGAAGACGATGACCTATCGTCACCAACCTTTTACCCACAATGACCATATTGGATGACAGCTGAAGCCTGTCTACATGTCATTGACCTTAGTGATTTTTCTAATTTAAAGTTTAGACTTTCCATCACACTTTAATCAGACTTTGGACTGACAAAAAAGCATTGACTAGTTACTTACCTATTAATTACCTACTTACATACCAGTCTACCTAGGTAGTTCGCAAAATACTTTGTAACTTAGTTTGCAATCACATAATTTTCATTATTACTATTTGATTACCTACCTATTCATTTAAGTAATTAAATAATTTGGTTAGGTAGGTAGGTGCGTAGTAGGCAGATACGTAGGTAAAAGTAAAAGTCAGTTCATTGATATTTACACATAGTATTTACACGGATATTTACAACACAGTTAGGTACTGATTTATTCACAATAATTGTTCCACATGTCCACCTTGCTCTCGAATGCAAAGACGAGCCCTGCGAAAACACTGTTCACGCACTCGAACCATCGTGTCTCTTTCACCTCTCATAACGTCGAATGCGTTCACTATTTGCGTTTTTAGTTTGTCGACATTCGATATTGTGTGGCCGTCACTTCCATACACTAAGGCTTTTGCACAACCCCACACATGAAAGTCCAGCGGCGTCAGCTCAGGTGACCGTGCAGGCCATGCGACTGGGCCTCCACGCCCGATCCACCGCTCGCCGTCCACATCCCCAAGGTGCTCGCGCACTCTGCGCGCATAGTGGACGGGTCCCGTCATGCTGAAAGACATCTGCCTGCGCGCTACCAATGGCACCTCCTGGATACACTGCAGGTCTCCTTGTAGAAACTCCAAATATGTAGTTCCGTTTAGGCGATTCAGGAAAAATAATAACTAATAATAACAAAGTATGACAGTTGACACCTTTTTTTTCTTTTTTTTTAATGACAATACTATGGAGATCGTATATGCGTTGCGGTGCGGAGGTCGCATATCACCTCAGAAATGGACTATTAGATGTAACATCGCGCCATTGATTCGAAAGGATAATCTTCATCGATTTTCTCGGGATTTTCGTAACAAAACTTAAAAAAATCATTTCATAAATATTTTTTATTTTATTTGTTGAACCTAATTCCTGAATATTTGTAGCTAATAATGAATAACCCTGTATATAAATTCCCTTTATAATATTTGTATATAATAGCGTCTCCACTGCTCACTGTTCCGTATTCGAACGCATGGCCAACTAGATTCAATTGTTTTGACATTGCGTACAAGCGACAGTGAACATTAATACAAACAGCATAATGTCTACATTCGAGCAAATGTCATTGAAGGCATGGCCTACTAGATTTAATTGTTATGACATTACGTACAAGCAATATTAAACATTAAAACAAACTTCATAACGTCTACATTTGAGCAAATGTCATTGTAAACGATCTACTATCAATGTATAGGTATGTAGAACATTGCTGCGGACGTTTTTTGAGTGTTGTCAGCTAGTAGATTTTGTCTCTATAAATATTTACTCTAAGATATAAAGTCATCAATTTTGATATATCGTTAGATACGCCGCTCTATCTTTGAGCGACCGCTTGGAAATGTCATCATGAAAGAGTGAGCTCACACCGACACAATGACATCAGTGCTCGAATGTAATGTTGCTGTTTGTTGACTGACTGTCACGTAAGATGCCCATGGGGTTTGGAATCGTTACCAGGGTATTCATTATTCCAGAGCGTTCCAACTCTTTCAGCCCACAATGATTTATGGTGTTTTGGCATGGGCCCACGAATCGGTTTGTTGCCTAATGAGAGTTGTACAAAGAGCCATACACTGATACACCAGAATACGACTTAAAGATCGAGTCCGTAGAATACTAGAAATTTTTAGCGACCTAGACCCAGACGAACATAATTGTAAGCTAGGTAGGATTAAATTTGACGTGATGACCGGCAAAGAACTAAGTTGGTAAACAACCTACTGTTAAAGCAAATTTAGAAGCATGATATTATGTCGGTACGTATCAACATGAAAATTAACTCTTTCAGAAAATGAATACAACCGCCATGAACTCAGCCACTGCGTTCATGCTCTTCATCAACTGCGCCAATATATTAGCAAAATTATATCGGTAGGTATATCTGTCATTTCGTTGAAATTCAACTGAAAACAAATTAGACATACCAAAATAATATTATTGAAAAACTTAAGTTTTAAGAGACCTACTGTTCTAGAAGTTCAACTAACTAATAATACCTATATTTCCCGTACAGCCTAAGGTATATAAAGTTTATGATCACGTTTATTTTCTGTCGAGGAGCGTGCTCTTGCTCAAATATTAAAAAAGAAATTGCATAATATTTCCTCTTCAAATCTCAATCACAACTTATCTACGTTCAAATACATTCGAAGGCTGAAGTAATGAGTTCGTAAAGAGAACCAGTAAGAGGTCGCTTCACACCGACACATATCAGTCACCTATTGAACCGCGGTCTATCGCACCGGTAATAACTGGACAGCGGCCGAGCCAAGCGGCTAATGATAAGCAACACGAGTTACACTCGACCAAACAAACAAGTCTGCAAACACAAAAATCACTCAAAAATCGCCGTTTTTTTTCACAATTCACACAAAACTCCCTTATATTGTGAACCAGGATACAAAAAATCACGTAAATTCGGTATGAAACAGTGAAATTTCGCATTCCGTGTTCGCAGGGGACGTAGCGTTATCAGTGTGTTGTCGCACCGAGACGTATTAAAGTAGGCGAGCCGAGCTCCGCGTATCATTGTCCGTCGCGACCGCACGGTGACCACAAGTGACTAGATTGTTCTAAAGTATTGTAAGATATTTAAACGAAATTCAACGGGACTTTATCGCAAAGTATTGTAAGATGTTGGTGTTTCCGCATTGGAGACAGGAGGTGCCGAGTGTGGGCTGTAGGGTGCAGGGGTGGATGCCCGCGGAGAGGTTCGCCCCGTACCTGGCGCGGCCCGTGCCGTTGCCGGCGCTACCACCACAGGTGAATTTGTGATAACTTCTTTTTAACAAAATGTTAATTCTCTATGGAGAATCAGAGAAGTCAGAGTTCTTAATGACTGAGATAATTTAGCCTTGAGTCATGTAGAGACTTTTAATTTTGCAATTTTTGTTTTGAACTTTTATAGCCTGTCTGTATTTTTTTTTAAGTTAACTTATATTTAATTATATCTTCAGAGTTCATTGACTTGTGAATTTAGGGTCTTTTTTATAATTTTTCTATATTATTATTATTATTTAAACCATTTTACATTTTTTAGCTTTCCATAAAAAAATATTTTTGTTTACAATAAGATCGATGGCACTTCCATTTTCACTATCTTAATAAATAAACAGATCGTACTTATCAATAGTAACTGAATTACCGATTTCATCATACTGACGGAAGCTTTCTTTGCAGTTGGAAGACGATGATTCATCCGGCGGTTCTTCCCCGGAACGAACAGAGGATGCTGAAGGGGTGTGTGGATGGAGGGGGTGCGGGGCGGCATTTCAAAGTGTAGCGCGACTTTCAGCGCACGTCGCACGCACGCATGCGCACGCGCATTCAGATGGACTCTTCTACTGCGGGTGGAAGGGATGCGCTAGACCGACGAGGGGATTTAACGCACGGTAAGACAATATCTTTATGGTAAATTCCTTCCTCTCATCCATTCAGGGTGAGATTTCCATATAAGTATCAGTAGATCAATTTAAAAAATACATTGTAAAGTATAATCAATAAAAAATCTCTAAGGATAGCTTAAGCCAGAAATTACTTGTTTTACCCATTAGTAAAACCTTTTGTTTTGTCTCCAGGTATAAGATGTTAGTGCACGTCCGCACACACACAAACGAGCGGCCCCACACATGCAACCAATGCCACAAGAGCTTCTCCAGAGCAGAGAACTTAAAGATTCACTTGCGCTCACATTCTGGAGAGAAGCCATATGTTTGTCCTTATGAGGTAAATATCTAAATATTCTAATCAAAAATGTATTCATTAAATTTCGTTTGATGAACCTTTGAAAAGCATTAAACATAATGGACTTTGAAGTTTAGACAAACAATGATAAGGTGCATTTAGATCATAAAGTTTGTATAACTAGCACTCACGTCAAGAAGAAGATATTTACAAGCAGCTATAATTGCCTATATTACCTACTGTGGCCAAAGCATATACCAAGAATGTTCTCATTCTCCTGCCCTTATCCCACGCTAAGTGGGGTCGGCACAACATGTTTTCTTCTTCCACTCACTCCTATCACTCGTCAACTCTGAATCTACTCCTCTAACATTCATATCCTCTTTCACACAGTCAAACCACTTTTTCTTCGGCCTTCCTCTACTTGCATGCCAAGAATGTTCTATCAACTCTTATCAATCGCTCTTCCATATAAACATAAACAATGTATAAACAAGCTAATGATGTATTTTTTGTCAACAGGGTTGCGGCAAAGCTTACTCAAACTCAAGCGATCGTTTCAAGCACACAAGAACCCATGCTGTCGAGAAACCATACTGCTGCAAAGTCCCTGGATGCAACAAAAGATACACAGACCCATCAAGCTTAAGAAAACACGTCAAAACCTACAAGCATTTCACAACAGAGACAAGACGAGAATCATCCGACTCAGACACATTCTCGCCAAAGGAAACCGAACGCACATCACCGATCCAAAGATTGGTCTACCCGCCCAGTATATCACCTAGCGAGACTCCAGTACGATACGCTCCTATAGAACAGGTCACATACATTAGACCGAAACCAATGTACCCTGTGAGAGTTCCAACAGACGAGATGTCCTATATCGAGTACAGTCAGATGTACGAGCATGCGTATAGAAATTACTACTCTAACATCAGCTATCCAGTATTGAATGCGATCAATGAGAAAGTGTATACACATGAAGAAAAGATCCAGGAGATGTCATTTTTACATGACACTGAACGCCCTGATGAAGACATGCCTTTAAATTTAATATGCAGCAAACGATTGGAATGCAGACCTATTGGGGAACTAGTCAGACGCACAGATTTGCCATTAGATTTAAGTACAAAAAGTTGACTTAATAAATGTATTCAAATATTAACGCACTTTATTTCATCACTGACTCAAATTATGGTTTGATGTAAAAGTTTAGGGTTTACACTTTACACCTCTATCAGGTTTAATCTAAATTCCTGTCGCAAAAAAGAACAATGAAATTTTTCCAGTGTATAATGTTATAGGTATTGTTGTTGTTGAAAAGTTGAAAGATTATAAATTCTATGAAACGACTTCAAATTCGTAAGACAGAATTTTTCAGCACTTTCAAGGTACATTTCTGTTCATAACTACGAAGATCCCCATCAGATCATCAAATTTTTTTTATGGGACCACGTTTTTCAAAAACCTATGTCAATATCAAGTCTTCAGATATATAGCTCCTGAATAAAAAAAGTTACTTATTCAAAACCGCAATAAATCTGTGTCAAAAGTTGTCCTTGATTGTAGTAAATATTATATCGTTCAAAGTTCAATTGAGGGCGCTTTCAAACGGAGCACTATAACTTAATTTTTTTTAATAAAACACGCATTTAAAATAGCTCAAAGCTTTAGGCATTTCAAATGGTGCAAAGCTTCAGGCATTTAAAAAAGCTCAAAGCTTTAGGCATTTAGGATAACTCAAAACTTCAAGCTTTAAAAATGGTGCAAAGCTTCAGGCATTAAAGATAGCTCAGAACTATAGGCATTTATGGTGTAGCAAATCTTCATGCATTAAACATTGAGCAATACTTCAGGCATTAAGGATAGCTCAAAGCTTTAAGGGTCTAAGATGGACCCAAGCTTTAAGCATTCAAGAAAACTGAAAGTTTCAGGCATTTAAGATTTTAAAATTAAATACCTAGGAAGTATTCAGGAGGCTTTCTTCGTATGTTTACTATTTAACTTGGGAATGTATATCACACTATCACATCACACTAATATTACTCGTATAAAGGTGAAAGTTTGTGTGTGTAAGTATGTAAGTGTGTAAGTGTGTTTGTTACTCTTTCACGCTCAAACGGCTGGACGGATTTGAATGAAATTTGGTACCAGAATTGGTTATACCCTGGATTAAAGAATAGGCTTTTGATCCCGGTATTGCCACGGGTACGGAAACTATTCACCGCGGGTAACACCACGGGGCGCAGCTAGTACACAATAAGACTCCGTTTGAAACGGAACTTATGAAAACAGACACTCAAATATTAGCATAAATGTGTATCACTCATACATCTTTATCATGCTCAAACAGTCGTGACAAGACGATTATGTTACTATCTGACAGCGAAATACTACCCGTGAAACAAAGCCGATGTAATTAGGAGGAATAAACTGTTGCACAACTTTACACAAACATTTGACGAACCAGGAAGAAGTTTGTATTTGAACAGAAAATTAAATAATAGTATTCTTAAAATATAGTAACTAAGGCAAATTATTCGCGATGTAACTAGTAGTTCTTTAGTGATGATAAGCTAAATCTCACAGTCATTTTGTTTATCTTTGATAGGTAACAAAGTAGTCATTTAACTATCTTATTGATTACTCTTCTAATATACTTATTTATACAGTAGTTCTACTCGGTAGGTATAGATCGTTTGTAACGATCCTTAGATGGCTCAACTTCCGCTCAACGTCCTAATTGTATTTTAGTTATTTTATGTTTTATAATGTTATAATGTTTATAATGTTATTTAATTTCCTGCTAGTGTAAATATGTAAAAGTTTAGTTTCTATAAATAAATTTATTACTTTAATATATAAGTCAAATTTAAATTTTCAAACTTTCTTATTTAGATATAGGTAATCCTAGTCAAAATAATTCAGACCTCTTACTAGAATCGACCAAATAAATATGACTCCTTTTCTCTATCTTTTCATTTGAATTAGTCTAGACATTATGACAACCCCAAGACGATATGAGACAGGTTTCGTGTGTGTTTCTACTGCAAGAGTGTTTAGTGATAATATTCGCAGACTAGGTATTAAAGAGCAATAACCTCTGACGTCGTAAAACGTCATAAGCATTTACCACGCACAGTTAGAAACAAGAAACTTAAATCAATTTACAAATATTTATTTATAGTATGAAAACAGCTCATACAAAATATTTAATCTAGATCAAAAGGGAAAACAATAAGTTGCGTACATTATACCAACAGACAGTTCGACAACCACATTACATTCTTTTTGTCAGAAATTGATTACTACCAAATACTAGATACTACAATTTTTGTGAAGAAACAAAATACTTTTTTACGTACATAATTCTCATTTAAAACGACAGGACTTGTAATTTCATGTTTTAAAAACAGTTTTTTGTTCTGGATGTCGTATATTACCTAATATAATGTATTTTAAGGTATTACTTTAGTTTCTGATAATAAAAATACGGAATGCTGTAGTAGAATCAGTAGAAGACAAGAATTCTGTGTGAGAGAGACAACAGTATGAAAGTTACGTACATTAGAGCGAGATGTCTATGCCCGCACCAGCTTCGACATGCCTTCGGCAATAGTATTGAGTGCGGCTAGATCCTTGCGAGCGGTATCCAGTAGATGAGCCATTCCTCTCTGTTGAAGAGTTAGGAATTGCTTCACATCTTCTTGAGCACCTAATGTAAAGAAAATATAGGTTAGTTACATACATACAGTTTGATTAGAGAGTTTTGCTGCTAACTTTCATTTCATCCTCTTATGGGTTGATTTGGTTTAAATATATTTTTGTGCAAACGTATCTTTCTTGTCAAAAATGTTCTGTATTGAGACAGCAGTAAGATGAATTACAATTTTTATTCTAAGTTTTATTATATAGTTTCTATATAATTGTATTGTAGTCATATTTACCTGGGTCTAGGTGGTATCTTTCTACAGAAGCGCCGGAACTCGCGCTGCGTTGTAGGCGGACGGCACACAGCAGCTCGTTTAGACGACCCTATATGGTACAAAATATCATATTTTTAACGATTGTGTAAACGCATGTTTTATCACATAATAAAATCATATCGAAACCATCGGAAAATCCTTTTAATGAACAATGATTAACATAATATATTTTTCTCTTGAAAAGAAACAAAACGATCATTACTTCTGCTCTACCCCTGAAGAGATTCTTTATGTATACTTCAATTAATGTGCTTAAAATAGGGTTGTGTTAACCCTCGTGCTTACCGGTGACTATTCCGTCAAAGAAGCATGCAAAAGATTAAAATAATCTTAACAGACAGAATAGTTTAATATACATCATCAACATCATCTTCAAACCTGCCTTATCCCACGCTAGTAGGGTCGGCACAATATATTCTCCTCTTTCCTCACCTATATCTATTCTATATAATTTATTGATAGAGGAGATCAGTGGTCTTTGTCTATCTACCCCCATGGGAAAGAGGCGTGATTTTATGTATGTATGTATGTATATCATTCATCAAATCTACTCCTCTCACATTTATATCCACATTTCACATCCCTAACTACCTACCACTTTCTACGACAGCACAAAAAACTCCGTCACCAGAGTTGGCCCCTCGCTCATACGAACGAACGAACGAAAGAACGAACAACAGCACATTTAAAGATATTATAAGAGATCATTTGCAGATATTCAACGTCATCGGCGCATTAAGAACAATGTAGGTACTTTTATCAATTTGTTCACGACGCCGACGCTTGATTTCCGTATAAGTAAATAAAAAAGAGACTAACTAGTAAAAAAATAAATGTTTGGCTAATGTCTGAGTTGTCTTGAATTAAATCAAGTGCAAAGCGCTCGAACAATGTCTTCCTTGAAGAGATATGATAACGCAGTGATCTTATGCTTTTATTTAAGCTTTTCAAAAAACAAATGAAAAATTATCTATTTCCGTCCATCTCAAAATCTGGGCCTTCCAAAACGCGATTATTGGCATTATAAATGTATGAAAACGATACGGTTTTGGGAATAAAAGAACTAAAAACTGAAACTGTCAAAAACGATGGAATAGTTTAATATGACAGCAAAGTAAAATGTACGTATACGGTATTATGAAACAATAATGTTTTTTTTGTCTCGATATCAAGTTGTGACGAATCTAGGTAAAATTATGTTTGCACAACTGTCACAAAAATCTGGTTTCATCTGACATGGCAAACCCAACAGACCTAACGGGTGGCAACCAAGCTGTTTACTTAAATAAACGTTAGTTCCGACCAAAACTGGATACAAGTAAGATAAGCTAATTAAATGTCACACAAGTCCCAGTTTCGTATTCCTAAGTTATCAATAGCATGTTACATTTGTGACCCAAATGGGCTTTAAATGTTAAAATAATTTGTGTAAGATCAAGGTTTCGTCGGGTGATCATCGTAATCGTCGTTATTTGGGGTATTAGTAGAGATCACCTTTTTAGTTACTAGTGCCAGAAAACCTCCTTTCTAATTAAATCTGTTTTAGTACTATTAGTACCTACACTCCTCTTTTTGTGCCACTTTCACCCTCAAACTAATTTGTTACCATTTACTATTCTACTTCAAAGAGTTTTTACTTTAATGTAATTTCAACTTATTTAGAACACAAAATATTATATTTCAACCTTCTTTACTATTTTAAGATTCCCAAATCTAACAGTCCTTTCGTACGTGCAATATACCTACATAGACGAGGTGCAACGGTTTTTCTTCGTGTATTGCATCACCAGTTTTACGCGTGTTTCAAGCTGTATATGTCTGATCCTATAATACCTGAAACCACTTACAACTGGTTTCAAAGTTATTGCACTAGATTATAATGGCTTTAGATAAGTAGGCACCCATTGTTGTTACATCTTACGGTTGTTCTTGGCTTTAGTGCTAATTAATACCCTACGATAATTATAATGATACATTGTAAGTTCAGGTACAAGATTTACATGTAGTTATAATTAAAAAAAGACTAATGTGATTTACACACTGTAATTCAAAACGAATGTACTGTGAGTGTTATGAGGTAGCAATATTACAATAGGTTCGACGTATCAATTTGAGTAAAGGCAGGCAATGCTGACTAGATACATTATTTATATATTTTATTTTATTCTTAGGCCAAAGAGCGAGATAGAGCTACTCGTAAACGTCACTTGCGGAAACGTGTCAAAACATCGTGAGGATCGGCCAATGCTTAGTTATGAAAAACATGGGCATGTACTAAACGTGTAGTGTAGGTACTTGGACGTGCCTCTGACTACACCCGACTAGATATCATCAAATAATTCTCAAGTCCATAGAGTTCTGAAAGAATGCCATTCGGTGCCTAAAGCAAACCGAAATGATGTGTGTTTTTTATAATATGTAGGTATAATAGTAGGTACTGTTGAGTGTATCTTACTGTTAACACTCACGCAGGTTTTAATAAGTTTATAATATAAATTATAAACAAATCAAAGTTAAATAAGTTAAAATATCAACACAAACATAATATTTTTGTATTTACGAAAGCGATTTTTGAAATTATGTCATATCATATTCATTCAGACAATTTATTTATCTCAACGCCAAAGAACTGACCTTGTCTGCCCAAAAACCACAGCTGCATAAATAGCTAGTACGAACTATAGCTGTTACCCACAGAATAGCCAACAGTTAGTAAAGATTTGTCGGCACAGAGAGATGAATAGTTAGTACGAAGTCACTCGCTCTTCGCGTGCTCCCTAAATATCTAATCGGTTTAATATCAGCTTATCTCCAGACGGAACGTAATACCTCAAGTGCTATCGTGGCTGATAAGTCTGATGAAGTAGATAGAATATACGTGCTGCTTTATAAATAGTATCGGCTATCGAAGGGCTCGTGGCGAAGCTTGCGACGTTCTTGATGGATCGTCGAAGTTAAGCAACGTTCTGAGCAGTCACTACTTGGATGGGTGACCGCAAGTCGCATTAATATCTGAGTGCTTCGGAGGGCACGTTAAATTGTCGGTCCCGGCTTTTAAAGTCGTTAAGCCATGACCGAGGCCTTAAGGCGGCCTAAAAACTCCGTCACCAGAGCTGGCCCTTGCTCATACGAACTTACTTACATTATCGCCTATACATTGTTAAATGTCACTATCTGTCTACCAGGTTCTGATCAATATTTTAAACAAGGGACTTTAAGAGAAACTTCTCTTGTAATGATTTCAATGTAATAATAGATACATTGAAATCATTTAATTAATGAGGAATGTCATCTTTACACATAACTTAACCTTTTATAAAGAATCGATAAATTTAACCGATTTTTTTTTTTTAATTTATGCAACCATGGAATGCTAGCTTCTAATAAATAAGTATTTAGAAATACCTCTGACTACCCCCTAAGTACTTGAACATATTTTAACTGTCCTAAGATCTGAGTCTCCGCTCCTTGGAATACACTACATATCATATTACATTTAAAAAAGCTTTGGTAAAAAATATCTATTGAAGAGTTTTCTAGGCCAAATTGGCCCAATAATGCAATACTCACGTTGTATAGAGGTGGAGCAGACAGCTGTGAAGCTAGCTCATGCATCCGGGCCCTCGCGGCTTCTTCCTCGGGCGACAGTGAGGCGCCTACACGACCCATCACTTCCTGGCGAGCCACCACCTGGAGGGAAATATATTATATTCTCCATTGCCTTTATTGTGTAGGACTTACTATCTTCTTTTCTGTTATATATATAGAAAGGAGAAGAACAACAGAGGTTACGTTCTACGTAAACAACTAATAAGTATATAATATAATTTTCAAGTGCACGTAAATCAAAGAGATTATGTGATGTGAACTGGGGGGCGCCGGTCGGTGCGCTAGGCTTGTTCTCTTTTACCCGCCTCCGTGCGCCTCTTTCCGCTTGCTCCCCGAGCTCGTCCCCGGTGCGTCGCCGCCGCTCCCCCTGGAGAGTGGCGTATGCCCCGCACTGTACCTGTAGCAGCGTGTGACGCAGGCGGTGCAGGCGCGCGGCTAGTTGCTGCAGGCGCGCGGCGGAGGCGGCGCGGCGGGTCCTCAGCTCCCCGAGCTCGTCCCCGGTGCGTCGCCGCCGCTCCCCCTGGAGAGTGGCGTATGCCCCGCACTGTACCTGTAGCAGCGTGTGACGCAGGCGGTGCAGGCGCGCGGCTAGTTGCTGCAGGCGCGCGGCGGAGGCGGCGCGGCGGGTCCTCAGCTCCCCGAGCTCGTCCCCGGTGCGTCGCCGCCGCTCCCCCTGGAGAGTGGCGTATGCCCCGCACTGTACCTGTAGCAGCGTGTGACGCAGGCGGTGCAGGCGCGCGGCTAGTTGCTGCAGGCGCGCGGCGGAGGCGGCGCGGCGGGTCCTCAGCTCCCCGAGCTCGTCCCCGGTGCGTCGCCGCCGCTCCCCCTGGAGAGTGGCGTATGCCCCGCACTGTACCTGTAGCAGCGTGTGACGCAGGCGGTGCAGGCGCGCGGCTAGTTGCTGCAGGCGCGCGGCGGAGGCGGCGCGGCGGGTCCTCAGCTCCCCGAGCTCGTCCCCGGTGCGTCGCCGCCGCTCCCCCTGGAGAGTGGCGTATGCCCCGCACTGTACCTGTAGCAGCGTGTGACGCAGGCGGTGCAGGCGCGCGGCTAGTTGCTGCAGGCGCGCGGCGGAGGCGGCGCGGCGGGTCCTCAGCTCCCCGAGCTCGTCCCCGGTGCGTCGCCGCCGCTCCCCCTGGAGAGTGGCGTATGCCCCGCACTGTACCTGTAGCAGCGTGTGACGCAGGCGGTGCAGGCGCGCGGCTAGTTGCTGCAGGCGCGCGGCGGAGGCGGCGCGGCGGGTCCTCAGCTCCCCGAGCTCGTCCCCGGTGCGTCGCCGCCGCTCCCCCTGGAGAGTGGCGTATGCCCCGCACTGTACCTGTAGCAGCGTGTGACGCAGGCGGTGCAGGCGCGCGGCTAGTTGCTGCAGGCGCGCGGCGGAGGCGGCGCGGCGGGTCCTCAGCTCCCCGAGCTCGTCCCCGGTGCGTCGCAGCCACTCCGTCTGGAGACGCGCCTGCTCTGTTTGGCATTTGGCGCGGAACTTTATCTGGAAATAGAAATTAGTGAGTACAACGAGCAGACTGTTGACCACGATCGTGGCTGATGTGATGAAACATAGCCGGAACGGTGGGGTTCATAAATTATTTTAAACAACTGTGACATTTGTGATTGTGACAGAAAGGATGGATGCTCAATTAGTCCAAACATCTTTATACAAAAATTAACCATCTTTATACAAAACTTACTTCTGTAAATCCTATCATAGGCACAGGAATATAGTTATCGGGATCAGGGTTGTCCGCTTGCGCTTGCTTCCACAACCTGGCATCCATGCCTAAAACAAATTTAAAGGTACAGAAAAACCGTCGAGAAACTGAAGTTGTAACGCGCAAAGCAACAAAGTCGAAATGTCTGGGAAAAAAAACCAGCAGTGGGAACATATAGGTTAATAAAAAAATACACAACACTGTTGCGCCAATGAATGTATTAATTTCAGCGAATATAAAATATATTTGTATGTGTTAGTATCTTAAATAATATGTCTTACCAGGTGGAGGTGTGTTCAGATATTGTTGCAAAGCGTGTTGCGCCGGCGCACTGCACGGCGTTACAGCAACACAGCCCGCTCCGGCGAGAGCATTCCTCGCCGCGCCGTTGTTGAGGAAATTACTAAGCTCCGCTGACGCTACGTGAGAGTTGCCTGCATTTTTGTCCACAACGTATATTACAACCTGAAACGTTGATTTGTCTTTTTCAACAAACAATATCTTTCAAACCCATCAAAATTAAAGAAAATTGTAGTAATTTTTTTTAGGATAATTGGCACAAAGTATTTTTTTTTAATTGTGTCGAGAGCTATATAATGCATATTGCCTTTATGAAGTTTACTTACTTGACTTTTAGTATCAGCTATAGCTTTAACGGAGTCCACAGTGACAGCTAAGTTCGGCTTGTTTCCAAGAAGACTTTGCAGAGATGTTATAAGCATTTGTTGATTGGTTCTGAAATATTTGAAGTAGATTGTAATTTCGGTAGTTTTATTACTTTGACGAATAAAATTATCATCATAAGTCTGATAATCCATTTACCATTTAAGAGTCATTTTTAAATTACATGTAGATTTTGAAGCAATTGGTGAATGAAGCAGATTTTTGTTACTAATTTATTATGCAAATTGATTCCGCATTCGAATTTAATATCTTTTATTAAAAATAAACTTAATTATTCTAAATTCGTTATCGCGGTTTATTAAAAAAAAGGATTGACTAAACAATTTTCTGAAGCGGTACGAAGTTTGTCGGGATAACTGGTTTAGTTAGTATTACACGCCAAATTTGGCTTAGAAAATACTTACAGACAACATAAAACTAATAACTAATTCTATTTAGGGCTAGTTTTTCAACTCACTTGATATCCTGTTCAGCCTTATTGAAGATCATAGTGACGTAACCGTCCTTCTCCTCTTTCCCGCCGAGTTTCGAGTATCCCACTGCTTTGAACCGACATAGTGGGTTCTGTTCGTTTAATTCCAACGCTGGTGCATTCCGGTTGTAATATGCTTGACCTGTAAGAAAATAAAATACCATGCATTGTTTTATTTTAACTGTTACACAAGTTTTATTTATTATTTATTAAGCCTTTTCTTTGAACTTTTCGGAGTTTTGTCTAGTGTTCTATTCCCATCTATTATATATTCCGGTTGCCCTTCGGCAAAGGCCTCCCCTAGCCTTCTCCATTCCCATCTATTTCTCGCTACTCTGGTCCATGTTTTTCCAGCGATCTGGCTTATGTCGTCGGCCCATCCTGCTTTAGGGCGTTAACAAGTTCTGTTAATTTTTCTTCTGTCCGCAAGGACGTTCAGAGCAGCTATGTGAATTTTCTGGTTTTGCCGGTTATTTGTTGTTTTGCTTTTTTTTTTTTTTTTTTTTTTATTTGATAGTTTTTGTCTCATGTTTTTGGCTAGAGGGTGGTGGTCTTCTTTCCCGCGCTGACCAGGCGTATTGGGAAAGGGCTTCCGGTTGTTTGATTGTTACTTATCTTGGGTGAAGGAGGAGCTTGGTTTTCTTCTCATTACATCATAGGTTACACAAGTTTAGTCTGAGTAATATATCTTGATGGATTAAAAAGTAACGATTCAACGCTCAAGAAGAGTTCGGCTGAACCGAGTTCAAATCGACGCTTGAGTCAGGTCTCTGAATACTGGCCTAAGTAATAGAGCCTCACTGCGCAGTCACTGCGCGTTTCTATCGATTGAGAGACGTTAAAGACCAGAATAAAGTTTTAGGTTATTTTCCGTTTAACTACCAGAGCAAGGTAAGATCGAGCTTAACGACACTGAAGAGAATAATCTCCTGGAATTACACTTTAAAATTATATTGGTACCAGGGAGCGCAACCTAAGTTGACCGGAGTGAATATAGTTATTTCAATTAACGTCACAGTGGTCGGAAATACCACTATTTCTGTTCCACGTGCTGTTGATACGTCTCTTTAGCTTTTTAGTAATAACTGTTTATAATGCGCGACCGCCCGAAGGGCCTAAATTCGGCCCGGTCACGTTAAATTGCGCTTACTGTACCTTCCTTAAACTTTCTTTATCCTTATTTGTACTTCTTTTCTTCTTTCCCACAATAGGTTCGCTTACCTTTGCCCCACTGGGCTTGAAGCAAGTTCCATTTAGCCAGGACCTGATCACGCTCATCTCCAAACACACAGCAGTTGAAGACGGCTGCTACGAGCGCCTCCGTCGCATTTGCTGGACCCTGAGGCTGTTGTTGCTGCAGTTGCTGGGATTATTAAGAACATTGCTATAAAAGAGATGCTTTTATCTGTTCAACAACAGAACTTCAGCAGTTCATAAACGGCTTTTTGATGTGAGATAATTTATGGGCAAGTTTTCTTTGATAAATTTTTGACAGTTCTCTGTGGAAACTTTGTCATATTCACACTTGAGTATGACACCCTAGAAATCCTTCTGTACGTATGGAGCATTCATTAATTATGTATGTGACAATAATAATGATGATTAGTTAGATGAGGGTTTCATTGTGCATTATAAATTATCATATTAGTGTAATCTAGCCTAGGTTCAAAAAAATCCCTTTGACAGAGCAAAAATATTATAGTTCACCTGTTGCGGTTGTCCAAACTGGGTTGTTTGTCCAAGTCCAGCTCCGAAACCACCAAATCCGGTTGTAGCTGGTTTAGTTCCAAACGCACCACCAAGAGTGTTACCAGCTGCAAAGTTTGTGCCTCCAAAAGCATTTGTTCCACCAAGTGTGTTTGTGCCAAATGCTGGCGCAGCGGTGCCGAAAGATGGCGCTGTTGTGCCAAAAGCTGAAGTATTTGCTCCAAAACCCGTGCTGGTACCAAATGTATTTGTGCCAAATCCTGCACCAAATCCTGAAACACAAATTGTATCAAAACTACTAAAGGAAAAGCTGAGTGATGACCGGTGACCGATTTGCTTCACTCATATTTCCTACATAAAATATTTTAATTTGTACATGTACCTGTCCTGTAATGTGAGTGATGTAAATAAATGTTTTTCTATTCATATTTGGACATCCTTTGACTACCTTTTCAGACATCTGCTAATAGTAGGGGAGCCCACGATGCTAAATGGGGATTTACTCGAGCGTCATAGAGACCTATTAGGTTGCAAAGCTTAGATGATAAAAAGAAAAAAATTTTATATAAATATACCTTTTCATCGGTGGGGGAAGCGGCTATAGATTTATAAATATGTAAAAAAAAACTGTTGCATGTTCATACTCGAGCGCGTCAGATATTGATAGCATCAATGTCCTACGTATTTTTAAAATAGTACGTATGTTAATCTGATCATTTGCATGATGCGGGTGGTTGTACGTAAGGGTCAAAAATGAAAAAAAAAAAATTTCATCGAGCGCGTCAGGTTTTCTAAGGGGGTGTTAAGTGCACCAAAAAAAAGCTCTCATTCAATAATCTGACGATTTCGAGCTGACGCAAACTCGCGGCCATTATTTTAATTTGCAAAAAAAATTCGCCATTTTGAAATACTCAAGCGCGTCAGATTAAGATTATGTTGTTCATCTTTATGTTCTAGACGTGCTGTCTCATAATCTGACGATTATCTAAAGGGATTCGCCTAATCTGATAAAAAATTTTTTTTTTTTCAATTTTTTAAATAATTGAACTTAATTAATTGAGAAGCTCAGGAAATAGCATGCAAATAAATAAGTGTATGTTTTTTGAGTAGAATACTTGTATTTATAAGAAAAAAATTTAAAAAAAATGTCTAACAAAATTATTTTTTTTATAAAAAATTGGTTAATTAATCATCATCTTCATCTTCATCAGTAGAATTATCTTCCTCTTCTGGGTTGAAATAAATAAACGTAAATGACATAGAGTTGGCAACGCTGATCCAGAGTGGGGACGGAGTGAGAGAGTAAGAGATAGAGAAAAAGTGAGAGAGGAGTAGAAACGCGGAGAGGGAAATATAGACCAGGTATCACCCAGCTGCACGCATTAAACTTTATCGACGATTTTTTATTATTTCGGCTTGCGGAAATCGTCAGATTATATATTTTTCGTTATCCTTGAATTATTTCCTTCAAACTAAAAAAAAATTTGGCTACGCTCGAGAATGTCGAGATGACGTTTTTTTTTTACAACTTTGCTGCCCTCCCCTTTCTTTACGTCACTCTCAAATCGTCAGATTAGTGGAATATACACTTTTTAGCATGTAATTAACTCACCCTACCTGACGCGCTTGAGTAAATCCCGAAATCCCCGCTTGGGCTCCCCTACTATAAGGAAGCATTTTAGCATAAAGAGATCTGAATGAATGACAACTCCTTTGGATTACAGTCTTGATCATAACATTTAATTAAAAACTGTACCTGTGGCTGGTTTAGCCGCAGTGTTCCCAAAACCTGTGCCACCAAAAAGTGAGGGTGCTGTTGTAGCTGGTGTTGCTCCCAATCCTCCAAAAGGAGTTGCTGAAATAACCAAAAAGATCACTTAGCATTGAAAGTTCCTTAATTTCATCAATAGATGTCAAAAATAAAAAATATTATGAAAGTATATTTGTACCCACTTGTAATTTAAAGTGCGTATCATTTAAGCTTGTATCGATACAAATGCACAGTGATATGTAAAACAATGATTTCAACCCTGTGATTTTGTATTGCTTCAATAAAAACAAGCCTTACCCAAGGGGGCCACACAACAAAGGAGATTTAAAGATAAATATTAAAAGTCATGTTTATAATAGTACTGTTATGTGGAAGAATAAAGCTTATAAATAAATAAATGTTAAGATTTACCTGCAGGAGCTGTTGATGTTCCAAAACCACCAAAACCTGTGGGGTTTGAAGCCCCGAAACCAGTTGAGGTAGGGGCTCCAAATCCAGTGGAGGGTGTAGTACCAAATCCAGTGGAGGGTGTAGTACCAAAACCAGTAGAGGTTGTAGTTCCAAACCCAAAACCCGCACTGGAAGTTGTAGCTGTGTTTGTATTTGTACCACCAAATGAAAATGAGGCTGCAAAAATATTTAAGTAACATGTCTCTGAGTATGAAGGTAAAACAAATTGTTTTTAAAATTCTCCGGAACCTTGTTTGAACTTACGAAATACTATTTTTTCACTTACGTTTCGCGGCGGCAGCCCCGAATGCCGACGTCTGAGTCGTATTAGAGCCAAATGAGAAAGACATTTTGCTATAAGTTTTATAACGATTTATATAATTTGCAATGATGTATGTACTTTTTCAAGAAGTAAAGGAAAAGTAAATAAAGTACGAAACCACATCCATGTACGAAACAAATCAGCTAGGTAGGCGACCGACACCAACCTCTTCCTTTCCTTGTCCTTCACTCACACATAGTACTCTGTGACTCACACACATCGATCACACAAACAAACAAACCAAATAAATTTTATCTGACAATGACAGCTAACAGTGACAGTGTCACTGACATAGGAAATGAAATAACAGTGACGGTGGTACGGTAATGGTAATTTTAGGCGTTCGCACACGGAGATGGTTTCTTTCTAAACGACTCGGCGTCATTTTATACCTTATGCCGGGGCGCCCCACATGGGCTTCAACTTGGGGGTTAGAGCTTTGAGCAAAAGTTTGCGCAGGCAGGGGTGCTGGCTGGATCGCCATAATATAGGTAGGCATCTAATATACTTACCTTGACAATTTTGACATAATAACAGTAACCATGAACGAATTCAGTAACATTTATGTAAGTAAGTTCGTATGAGAGCAAGTGGCCAACTCGAATAAACGTAGTGTTTACTTTCTCTGTGAAAATAACGAAACTCATATACTATTACATGCTCTTTGGACACAGACAGACTACGGTGCTTGAAAGACAATAATAAATTTGTTTCTTTAAATTGTCAGTGGCTAAAACTAGGAAGATGGATTAAAACAATACATCCATGCTTTAACTCATCTCTTAAACCACAGACTACTAGGATCACAGAGTAGGTACTATTGTATAACTGACTAGGATGCTAACGCTAACGCACTAGAGAAAGGAAGGATGCTTATATATTTAACTTCTGTCTTTGCTAATCACTGAAAAAAAATTTTGCTCCTTGATTTTTTTTACAGCCTACTTAGACAAAACTTAACTTACTACGCAATGTACCTAATCAAAGACTTTGTACTAAAATGTACAAAGTAGGTAAGTAGTGGTTAAAATCTCTTTGATGCATACCACTTAGAAGAGAGTGTTCGAAAAACGTGGTGTGCAATGCACACCACGTTTTTCGAACGAGCAATCAAAGAGCATGTATAGCGAGCAATAACCACGCGATTTTGTATATCTGCCAGCTATTACATGCTCTTTGTCTGCCAGCGCGCGCGTTTTACCATGCTCTTTGCGTTTTGAGAACGCCAAGCGCGAGGATAGCAGGATAGCGTGCCTTGGTCACAGTTTGCCGCAACCAACGTAGTGGTTATATCGTTATATATATATAGTGGAGAATATATTCTATTCTCTCTGGCTGCTGCCTTTCCTTTCCTTTTGTTCGCCGCTATACAAACGCGAAGTGACTGCGCGTTCGAATAACATGGTGTGCATGTGCATGTGCCATGGACCCAGTCTTACCAAAGTCTTACTTCCTTAGGGCATGTGCAATAGACTATTAGATAGAATTTAATACCTGTACCTACTATTACATGCTCTGCCTGTACTGCCCAGTACAGTAAGTACCTACCACCACAGATTATATAATACACTAGTACAGAGGGGTGATTGCCTATTTTATCATCGAGATCATGACAACATGAAACAGTTTTTTGGAGATTTTTTGGAGAGGGATCATGCAGTTCGTTTGATCATTCTATTGTCTTGTCATCAATTGGTCATCAAGTTGTCACTTACGGAATTTTACAACGTGAAGTTGTTTGCAAATCATCCTAACCCGACTTATTTCCGAAGTACTATTGTAGCAAGGACCGGGTACGAAATGTCTAACCAACTTAAATCAACAGCATTATCTCAAAAATCTTGTTTGCTCTGTGGTCTGTGCTGTGTAAATGACTGACATGACAATGACACTGACACATGCATGATGCATGACTGACTGATAAAAAAGTTTGCTGGCCGGCGTAGTGGTTGGTGTTAATATTTTTGTTTGCCGGCGTTTTTCAACTGTGTAATTTTCGCATTTCCAAGTTCTTGTTCCTTCATGATCATCCTTTATCTTAACTCTCTCAAGTTCATCCATCTACAAACGATTTTTTTCAAAGCTTGGTGCCAGTTTTCCACCTGACTTTGGGAATCGACTACTCATTGAGTTTGTTGAAGGCAATCGAGCTATCAACTTCAATAGTGGGGCGGGCGGGCGGCCCTTCGTGCAACAAAGGGCTGTCAAGGCATGGGAAGATTGTGCCCGCAAGCTCGAAGGCGTGGGTGACGGCCTCGGGCCTCCTAAAAACTGGCGGTCAGTGGTCGTCGTGACGGTGGAGGCTGGATCGAATGGTTTGCATGTTTTTTTAATTTCTATTATATTTACAAATTCACTCATCCTAATACCTAAATTATCATTAAAATAACAAACTTTGCAAGGCTCCTTTTTGTTATAATAACTCAATTGCTTTGTTACCAACAAATAATTGGGATAAAACTTGGTTGATAATGTTCTACACTACACTACCTACTGTTTGTTTTGAAAAATTTAAAAAAACAAACCTAATAATATAACATAATTAATCGGGTGGTTACAAATTATACTAAATATGAAGAAGTGCCTAGTGTTTTTAATTTTAACCCTTTTATTAAAGTATACGTAAATTTTCAGAAATCCATAATTATTGTACAAAAGGAAGGCGGATGACCCTTATGCCTACCTACCAGTCACAATCATTGAAATGGTCTCGTCACATGGTAAGAATGAACATTAATAAAAGTAGGTACATAGAAATATTTTGACTATCAATAAAGTAGGTATACTCCTTAGTATTACTAATGGCCATTCTCAATGACCATTTGGCTTGCCGTGGTAAGCTATTAGCATTTCTATGATAGAAATATTGACAAATATCAAACCACAGTAAGCTAAACCAATGGTAGATAAGTTGTCGATACTGGTGGGAGTCTGAGCAAGTAGATTTTATTTACTTAAAAAGTCTCAAATAAATAATATAAATAAATGAACTAAAGATTTCACAGTTTAGGTATTATTATTTTCAATTTTCTTGTTTTTTTATAGATCATAATGATGCACCTTGCTGGGCCAGGAATTTGGAGGCGAATAGAAATAGAAGAGCAGATGGTGAATGATGTAACCGATATCAACCCTAAGGCACGAAGCATTGCAGGAGTTATATATTTGCATGAGCTAAAATAACATAGAAGTTTTTTCTGTCAAACATTTATATTTTGTAAAAGAATTGATCTCTGGATTTTATATACAAAATATTATTATTTACCTACATCTATTTTTGTTCTCTATATTTCAAATGCATCCTAATTCACCAATAGGGTATTCTATCTAGGTCATGAATAAAACAATTGAATGGATTCCACTGAATATATGTAATTTTATTGTAAGTCTTATTATTTAAATAACATTAACAAGGTATATATTTATATTACAATTAAATGCAAAATACCTTTATCATTTTATTATTAGATACATTATGAGGTGGAGCAGTAAATAAGTCCAAAGCAAATTTATGATGGAAGTTAGAGCTACACAATTAAAATTTCTCATTAAATATAATTAACATGCACAGGGACAAACACATTCACTGCTAAACACACTTTCAGGAAGCATAGATATTGTATTAAGTACTTTAAAAAAGTTACAATATCTAGTACTTCTCCGCCAATGTATAGGTACCTATATCAAATAAGTTTCCGCAGGATGTTCACACAAAAACCACTGTCCATAGCTAAGCCTTACTATGCCAGGCTAGGTGTAGAACTCATCAGGTGACTCTTCAGCAGTTCCTAAAAAAGGCCTCATCATAAACGGCTTCAGTGCATAGTCAGAATCTCCTGTAACAAGTAATAAGCAATGTGAATAAATAATTATTATGAAATAATAGTGCACTTCTTATTTATCATAGTTTTACTCAATGTAATCACACTAATATTATAAAGAAGGGGGTACCGGGTAGGGAAGTTTATGTACTTCCTCAACACTTCTGCGGAATTGAGAGCATGGTTGACCACATCTCAGGCCATGCCATGTTGGTATGAGCAAAGCCGAAAATATACTAACCTAACTAATAAATACAGAGTCAGTAGGTTCATTTGATCTAAAACTCCTATTCTACAAAATCATACCTAACCTACAAGTAGTCTTTGATGAGCTAGAGAACTTTGGACAAAGAACTTACCTTGTTAACACTCCTAATCACTGTCGGCCGGACACGTTCGGAAAGCAAAGGTATTACATCCCGCGAACGCTTCTTTGTTGAGCCGATAGGTATCTTGCCGTGAAATCTTCTAACACTTTCTTTGTACAATAATTTGCAAATTTTGTTTTTATAAGTTTGGGCAAGACGCAGGAAAACAATCTTGATCTTGTTCTGTAGCGTTCGAGGTGTTTCCATTTTAAAATTCGAATTCGCACTTCTTCAAACACTTTTTTTACAATAATTTGCCAATTTTGCTCTAAAACATAAGTTTTTAGCTGGCAAGACGCGCTTGCAGACAGCCTTCGAGGTGTTTCCATTTGACAGCCATTATCAGCGTAAAAAATCATGGCGAATGTGCTCCACAATCACGTTTACATGGCCTTTCTATTGGCCGTTACATCATTCTTGCAAAGAATTTGCTGAATGTCATCAATGCTTTCTCAAGGCGTTCGTTGATCGCTGGACTGTCAAATCTGTCAGATTTATCGTGATTTACTGTCATATTTGATGGAAAGCGCTGACTAACTTTGTCTCCATAAGTTCGCCAATCACCCCTCAGATGCCTCATGTAGAACATTGAAAACAATCCTGAATTTGCGGGCAATTCGTCGGGCTATCCCGTTTTACCTGTGTTATTTTATTTTATTTTGTATAAATTGATCTAGGAAATAAAATAATGGGATACTTTTATTTCGTTATATTGAAAAAAAAATTTGAAACAGAAAATGTATGATTCTGGCAAAATTTAGGCATTTTCATAAATTTCCAGAGACTATTTCGAAATAGCAACACGTAACGCCATCTATTCATTTGTTTTTGGAACTACAACCATCATGTTAGGAGATGGGCATGGATGTACTTGTGGGGATGGGATACCATGCTACCACCTAAGGTCAAATAAAAACATAATTATGACACTGAGACCTATAAAAAAAAATAGGTAAGTAGGTATATATTCTGAGGTCTAGGGTTTACAGATACATTTTTATCAAGCAATTTGAAATGAAATATTATCCAAGTCATTTATAACTGTAACTTACTGTGTCCCACCCACCTAAGGCATGGTAGACATCATTATTTTTTTAGATCTGTATAGTTTACCTACTTAATTTATTCAGTGCTATCAAATTGCCATACCAATATTTTTGGGTTATAAATTATTGTCAGTAATAAAACTGCAAATTTCAATCCATACATCTATTTTTATTGAATTTCACTCAACCCCCAATTCCTGATTATAATCATTAATCGGTATAGTAAGTATTAGCAATAGAAGCAATTCATTTTTCACTGGTGGCCAATGAACACAATATTTTCTATTGGTGGCACAAAATATTGTTACAAATCTTATGAGAAATAAATGCTTACATCATTATTATTACACAATGTTTTTTTTTCCAATTTTGTTATTTTTAGTATTAATCGGCCAAATGATAAAATGTCCTAGATAAAAGCATTAAACAAATCAGAGTAATCTTCGCCTCCCAGAGTATGCGTTATTTCTTAGCTCCAGGAGGCTGCAGCGCTTGGCCCCTCTCCTTTCCTCGTAGTTTTATTCCAATTGCCCTCTCAATCTTCCCAAGTACAATATTGTTTGGTATACCTCGACCTGCTTCATAGTCGTTCACGATCTGGGGTTTCTCACATATTTTTGTAGCCAAATCTTTTTGACTCATTCCTTTTGCTTGTCTCCCTTGCATTATCAATTTCCCTAGATCATGAGGGACTTTGTCATGCTTAAGCTCTTCGGTTTCTCTATCGAGCTTTGCAGTATTTTTTGTGGTCACATGTTGTTTGTTGGTCCCAGCTCCATATTTTTGCTGTGTATCCACTGGTACTCCTTGACGACGTGCTGCATTTACGGCTTGTTCTGTTTTCAGCGCAGAAGCCTTCGGTGGCTTTTTACGCAGAATAGTGACTGTATCCCAATCAGACATAATTTTAATGTTGAAAAATATTAGGAGATTCTCAAATATTCTTCTGAACACAGAGCTCTTTCCTTTGCTTGCTTGCTTCTTCTCGAATTTACAAAAATTTCGTCACTCGTGGCCTGGCTGGCTGTGGCCTAGTTTGACATTGACAATAACAAAATGTCAAATTAAGTCTATGTCATTGTTATGTCAATTTCATGTCTATGTCTTTGCGGGCGGCATCTTTTGTTTGAGTTGCATGCAAAACATTCTCTCATTCTTCTGAGCAAAGAGCATGCTTCTGACTTCTGTCTGACTGAGGCAAACAAACAATGAAGAAAGAAAGAAATAGGAATGAAAACAACGTGCGTGTGCGTGGGTGATTATTGTTGAATGTGATGTGAGCCTGTTTTGGCCTTTGGTTTTGGCCTGTTTTACTGAATAACTAGGAGCAAGCAAGCGTTTGAAATATTTAGCCAAAATGAGTAAAGAAGAATCTGATTCTGAGGAAGAAATTTTAGTGTATGCTGAATTTGAAGACAATGTGAATGTAGACAAATACAGAAGTGTTCACGTTTTAGGTGTAAATAACAAAAAACCTATTATTCAAATGGATGACACGTTTTACATAGGTATTTCATAGCTACATATTTACATATTTTTTTTCCTTTTCCTATGGTCCCAACATAAACGAAGTAGCCACTTCGTTCAAGGGTCCCAACGAACTCTTTGCTGGAATAATACAATTTTGCAACAACTTATCATATAGAACGCAAGGCTAAAACAAAGATACCACAAATCAAAATCATGTGCAACAGCTATAGGTACCTGGATAGAATAACAAAATAAAAATGAAAACGATCATGACTTTCCTTCAATCCTAAAGTGTGGTAGATCAATTCTTTCAGATCTAATAGTAATTTCCTTTGAAGATGTCTAAGGTATACTTAGAGGTTCCAGAATAGGACTCCCTTTAGGATTCTTAAATAAATAGGTCTACTTATATAATTATTATCTCTGTTCAAGGTAAGCATGAAAGTTCTTTGGGAACTTACATGTTCTTTGAATTGGATCCATCACCACACTGTTCTGATCCTCTGTTTGATAAGTTACCAGAACAAAGTTTGAAGTTTGTTTGCAAGACAAGAAAACATTTAAATATGGAACATGCCTATGTAACTCCTAAAGAAGGGAAAGGTAAACTCATGATTAAAACTTTATATTTTTTTATTCAGCATACCGCTGCCAGAGCCTCAAACTTAACAATACAAAGGATACAGAATTATTTTAACAAATAGTAAACACCCCATGGTTTATCAGAACAACAGAGATCCATGAATTCCTTGAAATGACCATGGTAAAAGAGGAAATAGATATACATGGACATAGCTACAAATTAAAACTTGAGCAGTACCTAATCCATGGACACTGATTATAAAATCACAAAGCACATAAGACTGAATAAATAGTATAAAACTTTAATAAAATTGATACTCAGTAGGTACATAAGTACCTATATCAAAGAGATTTTGTTTCTCTTGAATATAATTTTAGAACTCAATCTACAACTACATTGTACATATTTGATTATAAATTCCTTTTTTATCAACAGATCTGTTACCTGATGGAGCAAGAACCACAGATGATGATGTCAAACCAGTAATTTTTTCATCAATCCAGCAAGCCATTGATGCATTTGGCACATATTTCTCTAAGGAATCAAAAGTAATTCCTGATCTAAAGGAATAACCAGGCATTTCTGCCGGTGAGTACAAAAAAAGTTATCAGAAACAATTGAATTAGATCACCACTAAAGATTTACTCAAAACAAACTATCAGCTTTTGTGTGTAAAATTTGTGGATTTTTATCCTGTCTGTGCAAAAATATATTTCAAGTTGAACAATTTTGTAGGTTTTTTAGGGTGAGGATGGGGCAACATCCTGTATACCTAAACACTAGTTTGTATGGATGTGTAGATGTTTGTGACTCTCACACAAAAATAATAAGGGAAATAAAATAATGAAACTACATAGTTATTATTCTCACATAGTGTTAACCTATAGAAAGTCTGTCACATTAAGAAAATAACTAGGTATTTAATTAAATCATGACGATAGATAGGGACGCGTTTCCATCAGATTTATGCAAGGAAACTGATGGTGCACAAGGCCTACTACCAATAGCATCACTTCTCACACACAACTCTATTGTTGATGTGGCGTGGTGTTGATAGTACCATTGATTTGTATTGTACCATTAAAATAAATACTAGTTTATATTGTGTACTGTCATTTTATATGTTTACTGTTATTTCTGACATTTACTCTATTTATTATATTTATTTACGTTTACTGTAATATTTGACATTTACTGTCATCTTAGTTAGCCATGAAATAAGAATTTCACAATGATTCGTTACCTATAGGTAACAAAAGTATCAGAGGGCCTAGCCAACCGGCATTCGCTCTGAAGCGATTCGATTTCTATCATCGCTACACCTTTGATTTGATATTTCTGATCGCTCGAGTTTTCGTCATCGAATGTCAATTCCTATACATTTTTTTTAGTTTCTAATCGAAAGCGATTGTCGAAATGTAACATGGCTAGGGCCTCAGGAGACCATGTTTGAGTAGGAGAATACACAGTATAAACTAGTACTTATGTATTTTAATGGTACAAATCAATGGTAGGTAAGGTATATTATATAGGTACTATCGAAATCACGCCGATTTTTCATTGGCCACCATCGGCGTCAGACAGTACAGTATTGTCAAATATCTACATTTATTTAATACCTATACATCCGGTTATAAACCGGAAGATACACTACACAGATAAAAAAATTTCTATCAATGGAAACAAACCTTCCCTACCTACGTGCGTGTTTTTAAAAGCGCGTTTGTATACTTTAAGTATTGTATGGTGAACTTTAATAACTGAACTTTACCAAAGCAAATTGTTTGTTGTCTTAAAAATCACAGTAAGGATTTCGTTTTCTTTGCAAGTAAAGCAAATAAATAAATAGGTACCTATACGTTATGGTTGTCCAAGTAAAGTTCCCTCCTCAGAATAGAGAAAAAACTTTTTTTCTGTATAGTTTTTTCTGTATTCTGAGGTTCCCTCTTTGAACACATCTAATTTTACGTAAGGATAAATCGCAAGCTCTAAACGACCTCGTCATCATTGAACATGTTACATCTTCTAGATTGACAATAGAGACGTACCATCATCATGTTACAATTAATAATTTATATAGTCTACTACAATAACAAGTTGAGAAAACAGCTGAGTTCTTTAGAAAACAGATCTTTTAACGAATGAGCTATGTCCACGTCAGGCACTGACGCTATACTGTATACATAAATGGGTGCCTGCCTATCGACTTATAAATAAACCACTGTTAATTGCATCAGTAATGTTTGCGCTACTTCGGGAATCCCTTATGTTACGGAGGGGTCTCTATTTTGTCTCCGAAATTTTATACCCCTAAAATAAAAATCTATAAATTGGGTTTTCATAATCATCGATTGCCCGTATAATCAGGATCCATAATATAAGGATCCCTAATATAGTAACGGCTAATATCAACATCCCTAATGTTTAAAATACATAAAATCATTCTCAATAAATAATATAATCCATAATGTAACTAACTCATAACTTTATTTTCATAATAGTTTATGAGAATAATTTTAACATAAGAGCATTGTGTCTCAAGCACAAGGCAGCATAGAGAATGTAACTGATTTCGATTTGGGTGGCTGATTAGTGACTTTTATACCACATTTTATTGGCGCTTCGGCGGCCGCTACCGCGGCACGCTCGCTACGCTCGCTCGCCTCGCGCGTTAGTGGTCACTGTTCAAACCTAACCTAACCAACTGATTTCGATCTGGGTGGCTGATTATTTTTATTCCACATTTATTGGCGCTTCGGCGGCCGCTACCGCGGCACGCTCGCTACGCTCGCTCGCCTCGCGCGTTAGCGGTCACTGTTCAAACCTAACCTAACCAACTGATTTCGATCTGGGTGGCTGATTATTTTTATTCCACATTTATTGGCGCTTCGGCGGCCGCTACCGCGGCACGCTCGCTACGCTCGCTCGCCTCGCGCGTTAGTGGTCACTGTTCAAACCTAACCTAACCAACTGATTTCGATCTGAGTGGCTGATTACTTTTATTCCACATTTTTTGACGCTTCGGCGGCCGCTACCGCGGCACGCTCGCTACGCTCGCTCGCCTCGCGCGTTAGTGGTCACTGTTCAAACCTAACCTAACCAACTGATTTCGATCTGGGTGGATACAACCGAAGTTGTTTCTGTTTTACATAAATAAAAACGTTCGAAAACATGATTATTCGGAAGTGGAAGTATTATGACACATATGTTTATAACGATTAAAATTGGGGATTACAATATTAGGTAACATAAATTTATGGATTAGGAGCATAAGGATGAACAATATCTTATTATAAACTTTAGTTATGGGACCATAATATTATGGATTCCTATGTTTCGGAGACACTTGTTATTGATTGTGATTTACGGACAATCGATTTTCGGAGACGAAATGGGTTCCCGTTACGGAGTTGTAAAGTGACCAATAATAACTGGCCAACAGACACAAACTTGGAAACCCCCCAAGTAAAAGTCGTTAATTCCCCTGCCCTAGGGTTTTCCCAGTAAGTAAGATAATGGTTTCTTGCGTCAGTTGAACTCGAGAGCTGAAGCGAGCATCAATGCTCGTTAAATAGATTACTTTGAAGAAGTTATAGTTATAAGTACTTATACCTAAGTATAGTTTGGCAGATATGGCGAAAGCTGAAAAATCACCTAATGTAGTAGTAACTAGTAGGTCGAAAATTAACAATGTGTTCTCGAGATAGGTACCTATTAGGGTAAATTCGAGTCGTATTAAAAAAATACCTTATTCTTTTCAGATCCATCCAGTTGTCCAAATAAGGGTAATAAGAAATGTAAAAATATGGAAGATGTTTTGAAGCAAATAAACAAACGCCACGTGAAGATTCAAAGCAAAGACAGAAAGAAAAATAACATAATTCTATACTCAGTCCTTCAAGAGATCCTTAAGAAAATGCGCTCGTGCGATAAACTATTCAGTAGTTTGAAACCAAGGCTGGAATACTTAGGAAGTTATTTCGATGGTCTGCGTGTTGGACGGCCAACAGAGTACGATATCAATATCGTTCTAACGTTTTGCATAAACTATGATAAAATTAAAATGGTTTCACATAATACGAAAAGTGCATATGCTAGCGTCGTGATGCCATCTGAGTTTCGAAGACTATCCAAAATTCCGGACACATCAATAAAAGGTTTCAGAGAAACAGAGCTTTGGTGTGATGCATCATATCGTTTGTCAATGCGAGATTCAGATCCTGGATGCAGAAGGTGGTAGATAGTGCATTAAATACTCTACCTGTAGAAAATGGTATGAAGATTCTAAAAGTTGATGGTAAACTGTTTCAAATAACTTCGAAGACCTCTGGTCCCGCTTTTACGCTTACTATTATTGAAAACAGCGATAATATTATTGATATCGATCTCGTTCCAACGTTAGCCTTCCAACTTCCTAAAGTTCCTGTTAACACAAAAATAGACTTCAACAAGGTCAAAGAAACAAATATCAAACAGTACTTTGTTGTACCAAAACCAACTGATGATGATTTCAGCTGGCGTTTAGCATTTCCTTATCAAGAAAAATATTTTATTTACAATAAACATAACATGAAGAGTGTTATAAAAATTGTGAAACTATTGAGAGATACACAGGGATTTCATAAATTGGCAAGCTATTATATAAAGACAATATTTTTGTGGGAAGCAGTTGAACAAAGTGACGAGTTTTGGAAAAAAAAGTCATTGTCTTTTTTAGTTATTTATATGCTAAAGAAACTAAAGGAATGCTTGTCAAATCGATTAATCAAAAACTTCTGGTGTCTAGATCATAACTTACTTGAAACAATTCGAGTGGAAACTTGCCAAAACTGGAGAAATAGACTTTCTCATATAATAAACGACATTGAAAGCAGTCAAAAAAATAATCCTTATGTGATACTTAAATATTTGACAAAATTAGATAAAGCTGTATAAATTGTAGTTTTATGTAACAGGTACCTACTTACTTCAATATTATGTAAATATTTGAGTATTGAAGTTCTAAATAAAATTCTCAAAATTACCATTGCATGTATTTTGTTTCTTACCTACTCTACTATAATAATATGCCTTACTTACTTTAGTATATGCCCGCGGCTTCGCTCGCTCGGTAATTATCCAGATACAAAGTAGCCTATGTGCTATTCTCGGTCGTAAGCTATGTAGGTATATTCTAAGTTTCACCCAAATCAGCTTAGAGTAAATATTTATAGAGACAAAATCTACTAGCTGACAACACTCAAAAAACGTCCACAGCAATGTTCTACATACCTATACATTGATAGTAGATCGTTTACAATGACATTTGCTCAAATGTAGACGTTATGAAGTTTGTTTTAATGTTTAATATTGGTTGTACGTAATGTCATAACAATTAAATCTAGTAGGCCATGCCTTCAATGACATTTGCTCGAATGTAGACATTATGCTGTTTGTATTAATGTTCACTGTCGCTTGTACGCAATGTCAAAACAATTGAATCTAGTTGGCCATGCGTTCGAATACGGAACAGTGAGCAGTGGAGACGCTATTATATACAAATATTATAAAGGGAATATTTTGTGTAATGTTAGTTTGATTCCTATTTTTATTGGTACCTATTAGCAGATAGTTTGTATAGGTACCCAAGATAAACACTTTTTGCTACCTACCGATAATCCGTGTTTTCTGTTAAAAAAGTATAAATAAGTATAAATAATACAAAATTCATATTGTGATGGTTTTATTGCTATTTTTAACAGAATAACTTACATACCTAAAAGACAACTAAATTATCAATTTCCTTTATGTAATCTGTCCATTCTGAACACCTAAGGGGGTTTCGAGGAAAACTAAAAATAAAACATAATTACAAAAAATTATAATTATTGTAAGTACCTAGGTATGCTTACTTTAAAACAATAAAAACGCTATCGACTTATCTACTTTTTGTTCGGAAAACTAAAAAAAAGCATTTTTAACATGACTATTATTATTATGTATAAGTTCAAATATGTAAAAATATTAATTAGTAATAATCCACTCCATAGCTTTGGGTTCGAACAAAATAAGCGCGCGCGTGAAAAAGATGGCGCCAAGTCTATTTTGCAAATAAAATTAAAATTATTGAAATTAAAATGGAAACATGCACTGTGGACATTAATTTGTTATGATACTTACCTGAAATATGAAACACCATCCTTTTTTTTCACGTATCTGGAATGATTTGGACAGGAAATCACCGAACACTTTGGCATCGCAGCCGTTGTATGAGGTTTGTGGTCGCGTTACAACTAAACAAAAACTCTGCGCACAACGTAGAGTGACCAGAGTTTTGGCGTTTACATTTTATTTGTCTGATTGTGTCTCCATAATAATATCTCAATGCAAATCAGTCGTAGTTTTTGCGTGAAGGAGTAACAAACATCCTTACAAACTTTCGCGTTTATATTGAGTGGAATTTTAGTCTTCTATAAGTAGTGCTTCAGGAAAGTTTTAACTAAAATAAAATTTAGTTAAAATCACAAAATCAATCAATTTTAGCTTTATTTCAAAAAGTCCCGCTCAAAGAAAGGTTAATGAACTTTACGGATATTCGAACATTCGAACGATCTATCACTACTTCCGGTTACCATACCCACAATATTTAACAAGGAGGACCTTTAGCTTAACTTAGAGTGTCGCAAAAGCTAAACTAAGCTAACTAAAATTGTTGCCGTCCCTTTCATAGCGATGGGAATAAAAAGGATGGCAATAGTTTTAGTTAGGTTTGTTTAGCTTTTGCGACACTCCGAATTGCCCCCATTGGTGATTCATTACCAGTTTTTTAGTTTACTATTTTTTTATTTTAACTTCATCAAGTTTTTAGCCTTTGTTCACCTTCACTATAAAATGTATAAACTTAAATATCCATGCGAAATCTTGAAACAATTTTCAATTGGAAGAATGCTGGGAATGCTATGTCAAATATTTAAAAAAGAATATAAATACGCCATTTTGTTTTTGTATCGCCATTTCGTTTCTTTCATGAGATGGAAAATTGGTAAAGAAAGAAGAAAGTGAGACAGAAATAAAATAGTCTTCAGATCTTTCGAAATAAACATCGGTCGGAAGGAATAAAATCCACTTCTGAAAATCTGTACCAGGTGCGTAAGAATGCTTATCAATTTTGATGATCTCCTCAATACAATACTTTTGGACTCCCTTTTGCTGAAGCTGTTGAAAGAGTACAATGGCGTCCGTTTGCCGTAGCGCGTATCGTATAGACAGTCCGTCATCCTTTTCTTGCACATATATCGGCTATTCAGGAGACACTGCTTACATCAACGAATGATTACTGAGCAGAGTAGACTGATAAGAAAGTATGCCCTGTTACCTTCGCACGCTGTGTTGTGATTGTGAAGATTTCTCCTTCTTACATTTAGCCGCGCTTTTGAAAATAACATACAAATAGTTATGATGAGGAATTAGTAGTTTACAAAAGAGTGCATTCTTTTATATTCCAGATGCCTGAGTGACTTTGGAGGATAGGATTCAGTCAGGATGTTTACTACTAACACAGTTCAGGCTGGCTCAGTGCCGACTCTTCAGTATCAGGAGCATCCAACGCAGAAATCACAGGGGAAAAATATAGAAAATGTTCAACAAAAAAATGCCCAACAAACACAACAATCCCAGCAACAACAGGTGGTGTATCATAAAACTTTTAGGAGTGTCTTCTGCAAAACACAAGACTAAGTTTGGTATGTTTACAGGAATTCCCTACCTTCTGCTACACTACCAATGTAAACATGATTGGAAAGATTGGTAGCACAGCTACTAGTGGGACAGGTGGAGTTAATATAACACAACTGACTACAAGTGACGACAAGACTTGTTACATAGCTCAGCCTTTCTCCTACAACTATGCGCTGGTCAATCAAATGCAGATAGCACCAAATGGATTGCAGAATACAATATCCAACATAAGTTTCAAATGTGATGTGTGTGGCCTCATGTTTGGACATCTAACCCTTCTCAATGCTCATAAAAGGATACATGCACAAGACACAGGTATTACTGTAAATTAGACAACACATTTAATTACACAATTATTGGAGCTGCTTACATAAATAACTGCTTTTAAGTACTCATAAGTGTACAAAATACCTTGTTAATTAATTTGTGTGTAAATTTTTAACTACCTACTTACTCTACTTAGCTTTGAGTATTGTCTATCATCAAGGAATTAAAGCCACCTAAATGTAATTAATGATGTCAATCCGAAGCTATTTTATAGTTCTCAATTTCTCATTATTGAATTTCAGATAGCAACATAACAGTGGTGGCTACTGGAGTCGGCGGAGGCAATGAAGTGGCCATGAACCCACACATCCAGATCCTCTCAACTGATCCTAGTGACCAGCAACAGCATCATGTGCAATTGCAAGACAGTAAGCCTTAATTTTTGCATAATAAATGAAAAACTAAGCTCTTGTGGAGAAACTTACTCCATTTAGAAGTGTTTGAATGGTTCAATAAAATAGTCAAGGTTTTATTTTTGTTTATCCTATCCTGTGTGAAGTATGGTTGATAAATTTTCCTTGAAGCAATTTAAGTTGAACATGAAACAATATGATGTTAAAAAATATTTTTTTCTTTAGCAAAGCCCATCATAGTCGATAAGGTCCAAAAATGCATTACCTGTGGTAATCCCATATCAAGTAACCCAAAAAGGAAAGGTCCAAAACTAATACGATGTGAGAACTGTATAGCTCAAGATTCAGTTGACCAGCAAAGGAGTAATCAAAGTGAGTTACATTATGCTATTTAAAAATGTCTGTACTTTTGTGTTAACCGAGTGAGATAGTGCCTGGTTTTAGATATCCCTCGTCGATTTGAAAGCCGGCCGTCAATAGATTTTTAGATTTCAATAATTATATTTCCATTAACACAAGCTCTAACTATACTGTAAAGGAAAACATTGAAGCTATACTAGGTACCTTTCTTATAGCTGCAATGATCTTGCAACCTGATGCCGGCGCCCCACATGGGCTTCAACTTGGGATCAACATTAAAATGGCCAATGGCAATGCTCCGTTTACGGTTATTAGACACAAACGAAGCATTGCCATCGGCCATTGTAAAGTTGGCCCCAAGTTGAAGCCCATGTGGGGCACCGGCATGGAACTTATTGAATGCTAATAACAACTTTGACTTTGACAAAATGTAAGCTGTGTCAGATATATTGACATGCCTCTGAATAACCAATAAACATTATCAGATAATTTTTAAAACTGATCACAATTCTCTTTTTTTTCAGTGAATAATCAGATTTTCGTAGCAGAAGAAAATGTGAAGTTTGAAGTAGGTACTGTGAACTCCGTTCACAATGTCCAGCCTTCAACAGACCCATTAACTGTCCAATCCCAGCCGAATCAGCAACAAACCCAGCAGGCTGTGAAGACATGTAAGAATACATACTTTAAGAATGTTTTTTATGATTGTTAATCAATACTACCTAATATTTTAAAGCAATAGAGTTAGCTGGTTTGAACACGCTAAACTATTGAACTACCAGTCAGATTTGAAGTGATTTCTTATAGCTTATTTTTTGAGGAAAGTTATAGTTCAAACTTTTGGGCACAGCTAGTGTAGAATACACAGTTTAGTAGAATATATTTATTATTAACCACCAGAAATAACTAATTTATATGCAGGTAATAAAACTGTTTCTTTTCACTATTTTGGTTTTTGTTGATGAGGAATAAAACAAATTTCTTTTTTCACAGTACCAGGAGGTCACCATCCTGTGAAGAAAAGAAATCTAGCATCTGTAACAAAATGTCAGAACTGTAACGGGTCTGGCATCATATTCGTAGGTGGAATAAAAAATAAACTAAACCAGAATAATACAGAAAAACCCTTCCATTGCAACATTTGTGGAGGTTCTTTCTCAAGATACTCATCACTATGGTCCCACAAAAAGTTGCATTCGGGCGAGAAAAACTTTAAATGCGGCATCTGTGGCATTGCTTTTGCAAAAGCTGTATATTTGAAGAATCACTCTAGAATACACACAGGAGAAAAACCATACAGGTAAATAAAAATAAATAATATTTTTTTTTATAAATACTTAATTATTATACACGCATAAAAAGCCCCAGACTCGAAACAAATATTTGTAGCTTATACCAACATTTGTCCCGTGGCGGGGATCGAACCCGCAACCTCTGCGTTCCAAGCGGGTTCGCCCACTGCGCCACAGAGGTGTTCAATTATAATTTTCTTTAATCCTTTCTCAAGTTGATTTCTTGTTTGATTAAACTTCTTCCATAAATAAGAAAGCTTGCTATTGCAGTCGATGCATTGCTAAGATCGGGTTTTGTGTTTTTAAAATGTGTATTATAGCTTTCCAAGCAAGAGTTAGAAGACGTGTTGGCAGAGTCATTAAATGTGGTAGTTTTATTACTTTTATTTTATGTGCTTTTATTTAATCAAAATGTTTCGAATCCAATAAATGGTGTCAATTCAGATGTTGCCAAAACTAAACTAAACTAATTTGACAGCACTAAAATTGTTGCGGTCCCTTTCATAACGATCGAAATAAAAAGGATGGCATCAATTTTAGTGCTGTCAAATTAGTTTAGTTTTTGCGACCTCATAACACCAATAACGTATCAATTGATGCGTTTTGACAGTTTTAAAAGCTAATGAAACGAAAGAGTAGAAGTTCTACTCTGTTTTTTTTTACGATTATGAAGAAGGGGATAAGAACCGGATTTTATGTATGACAACCATTGAGATGTACGATAGAGCCACAATGAGACAAAATGCAAACGCCAAAACTCGGCGCACGCTACGTAGTGCGCAGAGTTTTTCTTTTTTGCGTACAAGCGACATTGAACATTAAAACAAACGACATAACGTCTACATTCCAATGTCAAATGTCATTGTAGAACATTTAATTTGCACGCACATATTTTGAGTATTGTCAACTATTCGATTGTGACTCTTTAATACATCTCAATGATGACAACACCATAATGCAGAGATAAGTCTGTGTTCGCAAATACTATTGTGCTACCAACCTAAAATAATAATAATAATTTTATTTTGTATAGATGTAACACATGCGGTATGCAGTTCTCCCAATCACCTCATTTGAAGAACCATGAAAGGACTCACTCTGGAGAGAAACCTTATGTTTGTGAAGTAAGTTATTTCAGTTAAATAGGGTATTTTGCAAAACTCAGGCCTTTGCATCTTTACTAGATGATTTTATACAGAGTCAGGAGAAAAGCTTTGCCTAAACTTTAACGGGACACTGTACACTGTGTGTGGTTACCCGCGGTGAATAGTTCCCGTCCTCGTGGGAATATCGGGATCAAAATTAGCCTATTATTTAATCCAGGGTATAAGCAATTCTGGTACCAAATTTCATTCAAATCCGTCCAGCCGTTTGAGCGTGAAAGAGTAACAAACACTTACACACACACAAACTTTCACCTTTATAATATTTCCAGGGTATAAGCAATTCTGGTACCAAATTTCATTCAAATCCGTCCAGCCGTTTGAGCGTGAAAGAGTAACAAACACACTTACACACACACAAACTTTCACCTTTATAATATTAGTGTCATAGTGTGATTAGTGTGATAGTGTGATTAGTGTGATGTTTTTCATGATAATCTTATCTCCCTACAAAAAAAAAATGAAAAAAAATTTTAGTGATGAAGAAAGTATTGATTTTCTTGCATCAAAATCAAAGACTGGTTTATACAGCATCCCTTCATTATCCATGAAACTTTTTTAACCGACTTCAAAAAGGAGGTTCAATGTTCCACTGTATGTATTTTTATGTATGTTCATTGATTATTCCGTCAATAATAGTGGGCCGATTTTCAAAATTATTTTGTTAATTGAAAGAGTATACTTCCGAGGTGATAAAAAATCCTTGATGGGATAAGGGTTTCTGACGATCTGATAAGTATCTTCGGAGTTATAGACAGAAATACAGCTCAAGAGAGAATAAATTGCTTGATTCTTACAAAATATAAGTTTTTAGAAGAATACAATTTCCATGTGCTAGAATAAACTATACCTACTTTGTATTGACAGGTATGTGACAAAGGTTTCGCGAGGCATGCGACGTTATGGAACCACCGGCGTATACACACCGGAGAGAAACCCTACAAGTAAGTGCATTATACGACAACAGATTACACTAACAAGAAACTCATGTCCAATGCATGTTATCTAGCAGGATTCGTAATTACTGACTTGTGATTATTAGAGAAAGATTATTTTCGAAACATCTGTTTACTACTCATAGACTATATTATCTATTAATTCAGGTAAAAGAAACCAAAACTTTCGCTCTTGCGACTGCCCTTGAAAACGTTTATATTTTATAAGAAAAATGATTAGATCATTTGGTTTGATATTATATTCTTTACTCTCAATAAAATCCCGGTATTCCCACGGGAACGGGAACTATTCACCGCGGGGCGCAGCTAGTACATACATAATAATCTCGTTTTTTTCCCATAGGGGTAGGCAGAGACCACGAATTTCCACTTGCTACGATCCTGATACACCTCTATAATCAGCATAAAATAATATTTAAGTAATATGACTATAATTACCATATAGATGTGAAACGTGCGGATCAGCCTTCAGCCAGGCAGCGCATCTCAAGAACCATGCGAAGGTGCATTCTGGCGAGAAGCCTTTCAAATGCGACATCTGTTCGGCTGCCTTCGCCGACAGGTTCGCGCTCAAACGACATCGCGGTATCCACGATAAATACGGTAAGATATTGTTAGTTATAGGATATTTTAGTGAATGCTGTCGAGGCTGCTTTCAATCCTTGAAAATATCTAAGGGCGTAGGCAGATGTCCAAATAACATTCCATATGTGACAGGTTGCAAGCCAAACTGGTTTAGTTAGCTTTCTGGTAGCGTCGATGGGCTCCTCACGATGTTTTCCTTCACAGTTTATCCTAGATAAAATTCCGTCCACGATTTCACTCGCGTTCTACCATACCAACATTTAGCGTAAAGACTATTCCAGGCCACACTTATTCCAAGTTTTATCCATGTTTTTTATTGCCATTTTTTTTCCATAGGCCAAACGGCTCCACTGCCGTCAAGGATCCAGCTAGATCAGGCGGCGCAGCAGAACGACACGCAACCTGCCGTCGAAGTCGAAGTCCATGGGGACCAAAGCCTTTGAGAAACGCACCGTAAAGTGAGGCCCCCGCGTCCTAGGGGCTAACATAGACAATCCTGACATCAGGGATAACTAGACAATTCAAGTGACGTGACTGAGAACATCGCAGATTCAAGATGTCAAACTCATTTGCATGGATCCGTTGAAGAAACTAATCATTACACAATGTAAGATTAATTTCAATCAAGATCTGTTTATGTCAAAATTAAACTACTTTTAATTCAACACATTTTACAGAAATTCTTGTATCAGTTACGGCCAGTCTCAATAATCTATCTATCATTGGTTTTGCTTACTGTAGTTAGGTATTTGACATTACTTCCATACAAAAAATGACAAATATCTACCGACAATAAGCAAAACAAAGAGACAAGTAGGTTATTGAAACTGGCCGTTAGAAGTTGGTGATGTCTTGATCTGCTGGCATGTTTCTGGTGACTTAGAAGTGCTAAAACAATAGGCGTGGGCGTGGCTAACTTGACCCTCTATACATTGTAGCAAAATGAAACGGAGAATTCAAACTCAAATATCATTTATTTATGAGCCTATAGATAGGTTGTCAGAAGGCGTCGGAGTGCTTCTGATTATCGTCTAACTAATATAATATCTACAATACTGTATAAGTAAGTCACTTTGAAAAAAATTCACTGTAGTGTTGAGGATTTATTTATTTACTATTAGCTGCGCCCCGCGGTGCTACCCGCGGTAGTTGCCGTTCCCCTGTTAATACCGGGATCAAAAGTAGCCTATGTGTTTATTCCCAGTCATAATCTATGTATATTCAGTTTCAGCCAAATCCGTTTACTTATAGTAGTTTTCGCGTGAAAGAGTAACAAACATCCATCCATCCATCCATACTTACAAACTTTCGCGTTTATAATATTAGTAGGAAATAGGATGGATGGACACCCAACACAGGGTTACACTGTACTGTACTGTACACGCATAATTATTAATCATAGTTAAGTATTAAAAAACTAGTGCTCCCGTAATTACAGGGTATCACAAAATGCGTTAAAAAACAACAACTTCATTCTAAGTAATTCATCATCATCATCTCAAGCCATCTTCGACCAATTTGGTGTAGGCCTCCTTCAACCTCCTCCACTTTGTTCTGTCTTGGGCTGTCTGTATCCAATTTTGGCCCGCTATCTTCTTGATGTCATCTTTCCATCTCATCTGGGGTCTGCCAACTGGTCTTCTGTGTTCCCACGGTCTCCATTCTAACAGATCTTTGCACCATGAGTCTGATTTACGGGCTATGTGACCTGCCCATTGCCACTTCAATTTCGCTACTCGCTTTACTACATCTGAGACTTTGCTTTGTTTTCTCAACCACTTGTTAGTTTTTCGGTCCCGTAATGATATTCCCACCAGCTTACGTTCCATCGCCCTTTGAGTGACTATTAGCTTCTGGAGTATCTCTTTGGTTGTCACCCATGTTTCGGCTCCGTAGGTAAGAACTGGTAGGACACACTGGTTGAATATACGTGCTTTCTGACTGCTGGTGAGATTCATTTGGAAAGCAAAGTCCAGTTTCGTAAAGGCAGCCCAGCCGAGACGCACCCTCCTGCTGATTTCTGTTCCTTGGTTTTCTTTTCCCAGTTTCACTTCTTGGCCAAGATAAACATACTTGCTGACTTGTTCCAGTGGTGTTCCTTGTACTGTGATTACAGCAGTGTTTGCAGAATCAGTAGTCATGACCTTAGTTTTAGTTAGGTTCATTTCCAGCCCTACCTTCGAGGATGCGTCATGTAGTTCATTTACCATAGTCTGAAGCTCTCCTGGGTCACTAGCGAGTAGCACTATATCATCCGCAAAACGGAGGTTAGATAGTCGTGCCCCCGCTATCGAAAGTCCTTTGTCTTCCCAGTCTAGTTTTTTGAAGATGTCTTCCAATACCAAGGTAAACAGTTTAGGTGAGATAGTGTCCCCCTGCCTGACTCCCCTTTGGATCTTAACAGGTCCAGTGTGTTGAGGAATAGCCACCTTCAAAGTGGCGTTTTTATAGATGTTTTCTATAATAGTGGTATAACGGTTATCCACTCTGGCATTTCGTAGTGCTTCCAAGACGGCCCACGTTTCAACACTGTCAAAAGCTTTTTTATAATCTACGAAAGCCATCCATAGTGGGATTTGGTATTCCGTACTTTTCTCGATAAGCACCCTCATAGTCAAAATATGGTCTGTTGTGCTGTATCCCTGTCTAAACCCAGCTTGCTCTCTAGGTTGGTAAAAGTCCAGTTTTCTTGTAAGGCGATTGGTCAATATTTTAGAGAAAAGCTTGTAAGTTTGTGATAGCAAACTGATAGGTCTGTAGTTATCCAGATCAGCCTTACATCCTTTTTTGTAAAGTAGGATTACCACCGCATTTTCCCAGTTCTTCGGGATTGTTCCTCTTATCATGCATTTATTGAATAAATCAGCCAATTTTGAAATTAGTGGTTCGCCGCCTTCTTTAAGCATCTCTGGTATTATTCCATCCTCTCCTCCAGCTTTACCGTTTTTAACTTTTGATAGAGCATTCCATATCTCGTCATTATCAATGTCTGGTATTTCTTCTGACCCAATATTAATTATTTTAGCACGGTTTAAATTGCTAGGTTTCTCTGTCACAGGTGAATATAAAACTTGGTAGTAGTTCTCGATAACTCTGAGGATCTTTGCTCTATCTATAGCCAAAACTCCATGTTTGTCTTTTATTTTGGTTATTTGTTGGTTGCCGGGCTGGAGTGACTTACAAAATACTTTGGGTCCACGGTGCTTTTCAATGACGGATTGTACAGTTTTTTCCTTCCATGCCACGATGTCTCTCTCTACCTGTTCTCTGGTAACCTTGCAGAGCTCTTTGAACTCTGCAGTGCTCTTTTTACCACTTGCTATCATGTCTCGCCGTTGCTGGAGTAGGCTTTGTGTAGCTTGAGTAAATTTATCTTGTCTCCCTTGGCATTTTTTAGCAACTATAAGAGATGTTTCTAAAACGACATTATTAAGGCTATTGTTCAATTCATCCTGCTCCAGTGTCTCAGAATTAATATTCGCAAGCTTCTCTTTGAGTAGGGATTTGTACTCCGCCGTGTTTATTCTAAGCTTAAGTGGGTCTACTGGATGGTTTTTGCTTTTCTTTATTCTAGTGTACCTTTCTAATTTTGAGTTTAGAATGATTTTAGCCCTAATGAGTCTATGGTCACTTCCCGTGTAAAACTTATTTAGTACTGTAACGTCTTGGACGATGGACTTGTGGGTACTGAAAATATAGTCGATTTCATTTTTGGTGCGGCCCCCCGGTGAAAGCCAAGTCCATTTTCTTTCTGGCCTTTTCTCAAAGAAGGAGCTCATGTGAAAAAGTTTGTTTGCTTGCAGAAAATTTGTCAACATGCTTCCTCGAGGATTTCTGTCGCCATATCCATAAGAACCCATAAATCTCTCTGATGTGTCCTGTTTTTGGCCAATCTTGGCATTAAAATCTCCGATGATCATTGTATACGTCACTTTATCAGAAGTCATTGCTTTTTCAATATCTTCATAGAAGTTTTCAACTTCTGTGTCATCCTTTTCGTTACCAGTTGGCGCATACGCTATAATAACTTTAAGCGTGAATTTCTTAGATATATGTATGATCGTATACATAACTCTTTCAGATATCGATTGTATGACCTTTATTTGTTGTTCTAGACGTTTATGTATTAGTATTCCTATTCCATGTACTCTACTTTTATCATCTCGGCCTCTGTGAAAGAAAGTGTGACCCGACTGTAGCTTTAGACATGATTCCCCCGGCCTTCTCACCTCACATAGGCCTACAATGTCCCATTTTATTTTTGAAAGCTCATGTAGCAATTCCTCCATTTTATCATCCTTCGATAGTGTGCGGATGTTGTATGATCCAACGTGTAACGTGGTATCGTAGGTGTGGTATTTTTTATTTTTATAGTTATAGCAGCTGGTTGACTCCCAGGGATTCTTCGCACCCCTGGACTGGCTGAGACCCACGCTGCTGCTATTGCTGGGTATTGCCTGTCCGCTGGGAACTCGGGGCCATCTTTTACTTAGCTTATTCATATTTTGTTGAAGGGTTTAGGCATTTAACTCATCCATCTGCCCAGAACGTCTTGATGAGTGAGAAGTAACCTTACTTTAGAAGGCTTTAGGCGCTACCGTTGATCTAGGTAAGATTCCTCCGCTACCGACCCTCGGTGGATCCTCCTTCTCTGAAGACCACCAAGCCAACAGACCATAGGAATTGCCCTGTTGACCCCCCCTGTACTCTCGTCTGTTTGCTGACCTAGAATCCCACTGGGATTTTCACCCAATCTTCCTCCAGGTTACTCAGCGTAACAGGTTTCACCGCGAGAAGGTGAGAGTGGAGTTGAGGTGACAGAGGCTAGAGAACACCTATTCTGGTATTCTTATATTGCGCATAACACCCCTTGAATCTAAGTAATTAATTAATAAATATTTCTTCATAATAAGCATTCTAAATTTCGAAAACACGATTCCTTAAAATTTTCTTTAGAAAAAAATCGTAAAGTTAGGTCCAAAATTGAAAACCTTTATTAAATACTTTTTTAGTTTTATAAAAAAGACCAATTATTTTCGCAGCAGGACAGACATATTGGCCGATGAGTGGAGAGACAAAGACAAAAGACAAAAGGCTCTTAAAACTTTTACAACATTTTTTTTTTGTTTAAATTATTAAATCGCTACTTCTTTTTACTTGTTGAAGTTGAATACTCTATGGGCATTTTGCTTAGTGAATAGATTGTACTGGTGCGCTATAAAACACAAGCACAATATCTTGTAAATAATATATGTAGTGATAATTATTAAAATGAACTGGATGTGGGTGGAGCTCTTTGTCCTACTCACAGAACGGAAAAAAGTATTTTGTTATCATGTTCTGTGGTCCTGCTAATGTTAGCTGTAGTGGTTTAGGTTTACAATAGGCTGAAATAATAATAATTATGCTTTCAATTAAATTATCACATGAACATTTAAAAATAAGTAGTTAAAATAGATTCGTGATATTATTACATACATTTATGATACATAATTTGTAAAACCTGACTTTGTCAACACAATAGGAGAAATTTTAGTTTTTGCTTGAAACTACATAATTATTACAGCTACTGAAGTTAATTGTCTCAGTAAAATTTGAATTTAACTAACCATATTTTGTAAATAATCAGATTGAACCAGCAACCACTGCCAAGGAATTAAATTTTATTATTAAAAATCGAAAACATGGTTTATTAAAAAAAAAATGTATCTATGTAGTTTATCAGTCATCTGGTTACCATAACACAAGCATTAAATTGCTTAGCTTGGGACTAGATGACGCCGTGTGAAATGTCCAAGGATATTTATTTATTTATTTATTTATTTATTTATTTAAAAATTGTCATTGATACATTCACATTGTACTTATTGTAGTATAGTATATTGAGTCTGATTAAAAAAAATATCTTAAAATTGGCTGTGTTTATATTGTATTAAATTTAGAGCAACAATCAGGTTTTCCAAACACAGTTTTATTTTGATTTTTATAGTTATATCTACCTATATCTGCCTACATGCATAAACCCAATCTATTACCTACATATTACTTGTAAAATTTATGAGAAAATAGAATGTACCTAACTTTTATATTGTATCATAGTTTTATTTGTTTAACCTACTTTTTTAATGTGCATCATTCTGTTTGTAAAGGTACCTTGAACATAGTCTATGTAAGAAATAGAAAAGTTAATTTTAAAATAGTAAAATGTATTTAAAGTGAACTCAATCCTTTCACAAGGTTCTAGTTTTATTTGGTACCTACCTATTCCAGGTGAAAAGATCAATCTAGTCTACATGACACGAGATTTGCCTTAGACATTAGTGGTCAGATGTTGAGTGCCTTCTGAAATAACAACCCTTTGTTTTAGATAAAAGATAAGAAAAACAAAAGAAATCCGTTGAAACATTATAATGGTTTACAGAATTTTGTTATCTTAGCATAAACATGCGAGAATGTGAGGTTATGTTATCCGAATGTAGGTACACTTGATTCAATAATTATTATTTATTCGTAGACCCAATTTTCGTTGGCCGGAGTCCACCCGACGATTTCCTTGTCAGTAAACCACAGGGCGATCTCTTTGTTAGCGGATTCAACGCTGTCGGAACCGTGAGTAATGTTGCGGCCAACTTGAATGCAGAGGTCACCGCGGATAGTGCCTGGTGCTGAATCAGCTGGGTTGGTGGCACCGAGCATGACGCGACCGGTCTTCACGGCATTCAGACCTTCCCAAACCATGGGTACAACGGGACCAGAGCTCATGTACTTCACTAAACCAGGGAAGAAAGGTCTGGATGATAAATCAGCATAGTGTTTTTGAAGAAGTTCTTCTGATGCCCAAACTTGTTTGAGAGCAACGAGTTTGAATCCTTTCTTCTCAAATCGCTGGATAATCTCACCAACAAGCCCGCGCTGGACACCGTCGGGCTTGATCATGATGAAAGTTCTTTCACGAGGTTCCGCCATTATTATTAGTGTACTTTACCGGCACCGCACGTCTATGCAAGGTCAGAAGAAAGAGCAAAGTGAAAGAGCGAATGAATGAATGAATTAAATTAAAATCAGATACACAGACTGCACCTTGAAGAAGAATTAAAAAATACATCCATGGTTTAACCCGATTGTCTGATCTGAAGGCGCTCGTCGCGTCGTTTTGCTCTTTGGCGCTCTAGGAAGATGGATTTTAGACATCCATGTTGGCGCTCGTGCGTAATGCCGCACCACACATTGGCTTCAACTTGGTTCCAACATTAGAATGGCCAATGGCAATGCTCCGTTTGTGTCGAATAACCGTAAACGAGGCATTGCCATTGGCCATTCTAGTGTTGGAACCAAGTTGAAGCCCATGTGTGGTGGGTGCCGGCATTTGGCCGGCATACATTTTGTTTGATGAACACCAATACCTACACATCCGATCCGATAGTCGGATCGGATTGGATGTGAAACAAATTATGGCATGAGCGTCTTCAGACTAATCGTGATCAATCAGACAATCGGAAAAAAAACATTTCTCATTCACACTGTTAAAGCATTAACAGACGATCGCACCGCACCGTGACCTTGGTGCGCTCCGGACCATATTCGATAGTGTGTACATCGGTCCGCCGCACATTATTATTATTATTGACTGTCCGCTCGGTCGGATGGTTCTGCCAAAGGATTTGGTGCGGTTCGCGCGTTGTTCGCTCGTGTGGCCCACGCACCGCACCGTTTAGCGCTTTAATCGCAATTCTGCCTCCGAGCGAGACACGCGTAACGAAGGTTGCTAATAATCTTTCTTCAGCAGTCACAGCTTTTCTCATAACTGTATCGGTTTTAGTAATATTTATATGGTTTCACCATTTCCAGCAATTCAGCAAATAGATCAGAGGGGTGATTGCCTATTTTATCATCGAGATCATGACAACATGAAACAATTTTTTGGAGATTTTTTGGAGAGGGATCATGCAGTTCGTTTGATCATTCTATTGTCTTGTCATCAACATGTCATCAAGTTATCACTAAGGAATTTTACAACGTGAAGTTGTTTGCAAATCATCCTAACCCGACTTATTTCCGAAGTACTATTGTAGCAAGGACCGGGTACGAAATGTCTAACCAACTTAAATCAACAGCATTATCTCAAAAATCTTGTTTGCTCTGTGGTCTGTGCTGTGTAAATGACTGACATGACAATGACACTGACACATGCATGATGCATGACTGACTGATAAAAAAGTTTGCTGGCCGGCGTAGTGGTTGGTGTTAATATTTTTGTTTGCCGGCGGTTTGTTTTTCAACTGTGTAATTTTCGCATTTCCAAGTTCTTGTTCCTTCATGATCATCCTTTATCTTAACTCTCTCAAGTTCATCCATCTACAAACGATTTTTTTCAAAGCTTGGTGCCAGTTTTCCACCTGACTTTGGGAATCGACTACTCATTGAGTTTGTTGAAGGCAATCGAGCTATCAACTTCAATAGTGGGGCGGGCGGGCGGCCCTTCGTGCAACAAAGGGCTGTCAAGGCATGGGAAGATTGTGCCCGCAAGCTCGAAGGCGTGGGTGACGGCCTCGGGCCTCCTAAAAACTGGCGGTCAGTGGTCGTCGCGTCGTGACGGTGGAGGCTGGATCGAATGGTTTGCATGTTTTTTTAATTTCTATTATATTTACAAATTCACTCATCCTAATACCTAAATTATCATTAAAATAACAAACTTTGCAAGGCTCCTTTTTGTTATAATAACTCAATTGCTTTGTTACCAACAAATAATTGGGATAAAACTTGGTTGATAATGTTCTACACTACACTACCTACTGTTTGTTTTGAAAAATTTAAAAAAACAAACCTAATAATATAACATAATTAATCGGGTGGTTACAAATTATACTAAATATGAAGAAGTGCCTAGTGTTTTTAATTTTAACCCTTTTATTAAAGTAGGTATACGTAAATTTTCAGAAATCCATAATTATTGTACAAAAGGAAGGCGGATGACCCTTATGCCTACCTACCAGTCACAATCATTGAAATGGTCTCGTCACATGGTAAGAATGAACATTAATAAAAGTAGGTACATAGAAATATTTTGACTATCAATAAAGTAGGTATACTCCTTAGTATTACTAATGGCCATTCTCAATGACCATTTGGCTTGCCGTGGTAAGCTATTAGCATTTCTATGATAGAAATATTGACAAATATCAAACCACAGTAAGCTAAACCAATGGTAGATAAGTTGTCGATACTGGTGGGAGTCTGAGCAAGTAGATTTTATTTACTTAAAAAGTCTCAAATAAATAATAAATAATATAAATAAATGAACTAAAGATTTCACAGTTTAGGTATTATTATTTTCAATTTTCTTGTTTTTTTATAGATCATAATGACGCACCTTGCTGGGCCAGGAATTTGGAGGCGAATAGAAATAGAAGAGCAGATGGTGAATGATGTAACCGATATCAACCCTAAGGCACGAAGCATTGCAGGAGTTATATATTTGCATGAGCTAAAATAACATAGAAGTTTTTTCTGTCAAACATTTATATTTTGTAAAAGAATTGATCTCTGGATTTTATATACAAAATATTATTATTTACCTACATCTATTTTTGTTCTCTATATTTCAAATGCATCCTAATTCACCAATAGGGTATTCTATCTAGGTCATGAATAAAACAATTGAATGGATTCCACTGAATATATGTAATTTTATTGTAAGTCTTATTATTTAAATAACATTAACAAGGTATATTACAATTAAATGCAAAATACCTTTATCATTTTATTATTAGATACATTATGAGGTGGAGCAGTAAATAAGTCCAAAGCAAATTTATGATGGAAGTTAGAGCTACACAATTAAAATTTCTCATTAAATATAATTAACATGCACAGGGACAAACACATTCACTGCTAAACACACTTTCAGGAAGCATAGATATTGTATTAAGTACTTTAAAAAAGTTACAATATCTAGTACTTCTCCGCCAATGTATAGGTACCTATATCAAATAAGTTTCCGCAGGATGTTCACACAAAAACCACTGTCCATAGCTAAGCCTTACTATGCCAGGCTAGGTGTAGAACTCCTCAGGTGACTCTTCAGCAGTTCTTAAAATAGGCCTCATCATAAACGGCTTCAGTGCATAGTCAGAATCTCCTGTAACAAGTAATAAGCAATGTGAATAAATAATTATTATGAAATAATAGTGCACTTCTTATTTATCATAGTTTTACTCAATGTAATCACACTAATATTATAAAGAAGGGGGTACCGGGTAGGGAAGTTTATGTACTTCCTCAACACTTCTGCGGAATTGAGAGCATGGTTGACCACATCTCAGGCCATGCCATGTTGGTATGAGCAAAGCCGAAAATATACTAACCTAACTAATAAATACAGAGTCAGTAGGTTCATTTGATCTAAAACTCCTATTCTACAAAATCATACCTAACCTACAAGTAGTCTTTGATGAGCTAGAGAACTTTGGACAAAGAACTTACCTTGTTAACACTCCTAATCACTGTCGGCCGGACACGTTCGGAAAGCAAAGGTATTACATCCCGCGAACGCTTCTTTGTTGAGCCGATAGGTATCTTGCCGTGAAATCTTCTAACACTTTCTTTGTACAATAATTTGCAAATTTTGTTTTTATAAGTTTGGGCAAGACGCAGGAAAACAATCTTGATCTTGTTCTATAGGTAGCGTTCGAGGTGTTTCCATTTTAAAATTCGAATTCGCACTTCTTCAAACACTTTTTTTACAATAATTTGCCAATTTTGCTCTAAAACATAAGTTTTTAGCTGGCAAGACGCGCTTGCAGACAGCCTTCGAGGTGTTTCCATTTGACAGCCATTATCAGCGTAAAAAATCATGGCGAATGTGCTCCACAATCACGTTTACATGGCCTTTCTATTGGCCGTTACATCATTCTTGCAAAGAATTTGCTGAATGTCATCAATGCTTTCTCAAGGCGTTCGTTGATCGCTGGACTGTCAAATCTGTCAGATTTATCGTGATTTACTGTCATATTTGATGGAAAGCGCTGACTAACTTTGTCTCCATAAGTTCGCCAATCACCCCTCAGAACTCATGCGAAGGTATACGAAAGTCTTCATCGTCTAGTTCCTTTATCAGTCGCATATGACTGTATGAGTCTCTGTATCTTAAATAAAATTTTGCCCATTCTTTCCTTTTTTTCCTTTGCCTTTGGATAGGCGTGCTAGCTACGACGGTTGCCGCAATTAAAGCTATTTTAGCTTCCTTTGACAAGGTTGGAGGCATGTCTGACGCGATCAAGCACGGATAGCACACTGGACCATCTCGTGTGCGGTGCGGTGGTGTGGCGTGTCGAGCGCACCGTACCGGTCCGGCGGTTCGGGCGGACAAGTTCGATCGTCTGTTAATGCTTTTACACTGCGTTGTTCCTAGAAACTGCGCAAGCATTCGCACCTCAGAGTACTACCTATTGTATATCTGAAAATTCGCACTGTGATGGGGACAATAGCTATATACTAATATACAGGAACATTAATTGTGTAGGTAGGTTAGGTACTTAACTAATTTAAAAATAAAATAAAACGTTAAAAGTACCTACAAGAAACAAACAACAAATTATTTAATATTAGGTAAAAACCAAAATAAAATATATACCACCTACCTACCACGGAAATAAATAGGGAACTAGGTTCCTCACAACTGTGATGCCGCGGCATCACAGTGCCGGCGGCACGGCGGCGCCCCACATGGGCTTCAACTTGGAGCCAACATTAAAATGGTCAATGAAAATGCTCCGTTTACGGTTATTAGACACAAACGGAGCATTGCCATTGGCCATTTTAATGTTGGTCCCAAGTTGAAGCCCATATCACCCATAATGTGTGATGCGTTAGCATCAAAGAGTAGTCTGTGATGTGTTCGGCATGATACAATATGCAATCGAGACAAGTTACACACTGGTGTTAATTAACGAACGAATGAACGAACGAACGATTGATGTGATGAATGATTGGAGTCCAATCATTGGACAGACAGACAGTACCTACCAGACAGACCAGAACCAAGAATCGTCCAAAGAGCATTGTATTGTATTGTAATAATCGTGTTTCTTAATTTCTTTAAGTACCAGAAAAATAAAATAATGACAGAAATTCTATGTAGGTGCCAATGGGTAACCAAAGATCCTATTTACATTAAATATCACGATGAAGAGTGGGGTAAACCAGAATTTGGAAACCATAACCTATTTGAAATGATTTGTTTAGAAGGTCAACAAGCTGGTTTGTCATGGCTAACAGTTTTGAAGAAAAGAAGCAACTACAGACAGTGTTTCTATGACTTCAACCCTCAACAAATTTCTAATTTGACTGAAAATAATATTAAAAAGTTATTGGGTACAACTGGAATTATAAGACATAAAGGCAAAATTGAATCTATCATAAACAATGCAAAATGTTACATTGTTATGGAAAAAAATGGAGAAGATTTTTCCAGTTTTGTGTGGGATTTTGTAAATAACAAACCCATTAAAAATAAATGGAAAAGCAATGAGGACATACCAACAGTAACACCTACGTCTGTTGCTCTATCTAAAGCTTTAAAAAGTAGAGGTTTCAAATTTGTAGGAGCTACAACTTGTTATGCGTTCATGCAAGCATGTGGCTTGGTTAATGACCATTTGGTGAACTGTATTTGTTATGATAAATAAATGTTACTAAAAACCTAACACCATAGAGGTAGTTTTATTTCTTAACCATCTCTCTTATTCTGAAGTAGGTGTGTGTAGGTAAGGTACCTACCTAACCTAGCCTAGGTACTTACCTATAATTTATTTCATAGTAAGTTTAGCTCACAGACTACTAGGATGGTTTAGGTCCTAAACCATCCTAGTACCTAAACTTTAGGTACTAGGTACAATACAATACAAACAAAGTAACACTGTTATTATTAATATATTTTTTTAATTTCAATAGCTTGTTTGTTTTGTTGTAGGTACTTAGACATAATTTAAACGTAGTGCTTATATTCTCTTTGACGTAATTCGTAGTAGAGTAGGATAGGATAGATACATGGATGTTTTAATCCTTCTTCTGTGGATACATACATAACTATAATATACATTCTGCTACACTCTTATGCCGGCACCACACATGGGCTTTAACTTGGTTCCAACATTAGAATGGCCAATGCTCCAATGTGGTGCGTGAATCAATCAACCATTCCATAGGATTCTCTTTGATTGATTAAGCGTTAGCATCCTAGTAGCACAGACAGAGTACTATTTAGTAGTCTGTGGATTGATTGAACGGATTGATTAAACCGATAACCGAACCACTCTTCTCTTCTCTTGTTCAGTCAGAAAGATCTTGTGGGCGCTTGGGCGCTTCGTTATATTTTACGCGTAATCAACAAACGAGAAAACAATGAATATTCCTTTCCCTGTCCTAACACCTCGTTTGATAGATTCGAAATGGTTTAACGCCGATAGCCCGTGCGATGAAGAAGCTGAAATAGCGGCGCTAGAACATTCAAACCAAGTGTGGGTAAGTAAGACTTCTGTTATAGGTAGTCGTGTTTCTTTTTTTTCCCTTTTCCGTATCTAACGATTCTACGCAGAAAGCTGGCATTCGAGTTTTTACAAGCTTTTCTTTCCTATTCCAGCTGAACTCCATTGGTCAGCAATATATGAAAAGAGCGCCGCTAGGCAAGACCGATCCAGAGCCTATGGAAGAAGAAGCAGAAACTGATGAGGAAGAAGGTACCTACTAATACTAATAATACCCCAGGCTATCTGAAGTGTTAGTACCTAAGTACCACTTTTTTTAAACTGAAAACTATATTTCTAGTCAATTATTATGGTTTAGCCAAGTTAGTGTAACTTTCTGACTTGTTCTAAAAATTTTTCCAGTATATAATATTGCCAAATGTATAGATTTTGTTGGTTTTCTGATGTCTGTTTATTGATTCAAATACTTGATAATTCCTTAATTTTTAGTAATACTTATCCAAAACATTTATTACAAATGTAAACTAATGGTCGCTATGGTCGTCCTGGTCGAGAATGGGCTAATACATTGATTGTCACCTAACTAAAATAACCCAATCTCCATACATTTTGTGACACAGGGCTAAAATGGTTGCAAATAGTTCAATTATTATCACCTATTTATTAAGTATAATCTCAAAAGAATGATTTTATAAAAGTAATTACCTACTATGCACTAAACCACTTCTGCCATGTTGAAGTAAGAATTGTCAGTTACACAGGTGAAGTACCTATAATAAAAAAATATTTACAGGCAATGATGAATCAGATGAGACAGAAGAGTCTCATGATGAGGATGAAGAAGAGGATGCACCAACTTCGTATTCCCCCACAAGGAACAATAATGAGCTTGAACCTGACAGCTTGGATGATCTGAATGAAGGCCCAGATCTCAATGCTTCCGAGCAAAGTGCTCTCTGGCCTATACAATAATAATCTTACAATCACTTGGTTTATTTTGGAGTTGATGCTTCTGTGATTCTCTTTTGCTTTATTATTGTATTAAGTTTTTTATTGTAGAAAAAAGGTGCATGCCAGCGTCATAGTATCTGAAAAGTCTTATCTAACAGATTAGTACACATTATGAGCATTTCATCTGCAATTATTATCTTGCAATGTGTAGGTACCTGACATTAATGGTAGCATTTTACCTTTTCATCTAAATGTGTGTAGATTGCTAGTTTTTTCTTTAATTATGTACGAAGTAGTTGTAAAACAATAAAATAAAGTATAAAAATCAAACATTTTTATTTTAAAAAATGACATTAAATTATTTCAACACAATCAGTTGATAAATAAATAAATGACTTAGCTACTATACTCCATGTGGTATTGGAATGAATATAATGAATTGAATCTGCAAAAAACATTTAAAAAAAAAAATCTTTTGATGATCATAATAACTTAGGTCATAATAATATATTCATAATTTTGACAGAATGTAGTTATTTATAAAACAACTATTCAATTAATAATGGAAGAATATTGATTTACATTAATTATAGAGAGCTTTCAAACCTGGAAGACTGATAAATTAAAATTGAATAATACCCTTTTATCTGTGATAAAGGAAATAACAGCCTTAGCCTTGAAAGATCACAGTAAAACAATTACTTTAACCACATTATTTTTAACTGAAATTGGAAAATCACAAAGTTCTTATTTATATTAAAGAATAAATAAACAGTAGGTACTTTCATTCAACACTAAGTTAGGTAGTAACGAGCTTGAAAAGATAGTCTTGTATCATGAGAATTGAGCGTTTTAATATATAGACAAAGATGTCTAGACAATCATCACAAGTTTGTCAACATCAAGTTTCATCTGTTTCTGAAATAACTTTTATTCTAATTTCCTACCTTACAAAATATAAACTCGGATATCTAAAGACATGTTCGTCCAATCTTGCTGCAACTGCTGAATTTTTATTAAACTTTAAATATACACAGAATATAATATCACTGGACACGTATAGTACCTAACATAAATACTAATTAAACTTCGCATAATAAAAATAACTAATACTATTAAAATGTGAGCTTCTGCCAAGATACAAGCCTGAGATGTGTTATGGTCAAGATGAACATCTCTGAAGACCAGTTATATTTAAATAATTGCAAAAAAATTGCTCTGAATCATAATTTGAATCGTTTTGGCAAGTATACAATAATTTCAAATTAATATTCTGAACGTTGAATGTGAATTACAGCGGTCTTTATTTTACATTCTCTTATTATTATTATTGAGCTCGTTTTTTTACATGTTTTATATATAAGACGTTCAGACGGCTTGTTTAACCTAATGACCGAAAGAGCATTAAATGAATCGGCGTATTATATTCTATAGTTAGTAAGTATTTATTAATTTATTGAGTATGCAAGGAATACTGGTTAGAATGCATCAGTAAGGTCGATGACCACGCTGACGACCCTGGTAAGAAGAGGTCCGATGCTGTCGGTCGGAATGCCGGACCATTTCTGCGCGAGGCACTTTTCTATTGTCGCGTGAGTGGACTTCTTTTCTGAAAACAATAGGTACCTATTTGAGATTGTATTTTCTCTATAGTAGGAAATGTAAGACGAAGTCGAAGTGATGCTTGAGGTCCTACTGAAATAAATGTTTTTTCTTTCTTTCTTTCCTCTACTTATCTGTAAGAGCTAATTAAGTCGACTGTAGCGAGTATGAGTAAAGTCCGGGACTTATCACCTTGTTAATATCTCATCAACCTACCCAGTGGGCATTTCGCCAGATTAAGCGTGAAAAATATCGCGCTCTTCTTAACAAGCGGGTTATATTCATCGCAGTAGTAATGGAACGCCATAGCCAAAGATGACGGTATCGCTTCCACGTGTTTGACTAGCATCACACCGGTTCTGTCTAGGTCTTCGCGGAATGTGCTGATCAGTTCGCTGTGACCGTACATATCTAGAGCTGCAGCCTCCACTAAAGTGTAGTGTATTGGGATGCTTGGGGTGCTTTCGTTGCCTGAAACATAAACACAGAATATCCAACTGTAAGACATCTTCTAATCCTGAGTTTCTGAAGACAATTATTTAACATGTTCGTAAAAAGTTTTCCAGTTTTTCTTTTTTTTATTTGTAGGCAGTGCAAAGAAAATGATAACATACAGCCTAAATCAGAATAAAATCTCATTGCACCTAAACTTTTTTGAAACCAACTTCGATCAAGCACCAATACATGGGTTGAATTCCAAATTCAAATCACTTTAATCTCTAGGGGAAGAAAGATATTCCATACAACATTATGTGCCGGCTAGACCGAGGAGCTGTAATGACTTACTTTAGGAAAGGTTTGCATGACACATAATATGCCATTGACGAGCAGGTAGTATAAAAACATATTTATGAACCAGCACCGGAATTTAAATACCAACCAACCAAAAACCAGCTTTTATACAAAACTGCATTCAAATCGGTTCACTCGTTTAAGAGCTACTGTGCCATGGACAAACAAACAGACACATTGGTCAAACTTATGACACCCCTCTTTTTGGGGTCGGGAAATAGAAATAGAAATAGAAATCATTTATTTGCATGAAGTATGGTTGTATAAGTTCTTAAAATATAAAATAAAATATCACATACTTCGCGGTGCAAAGACCACGTGCAAAAATTTACATGCTATTTAATTTTAATTTAAAATACAGTTAAACCTCATAAATTACCATTTCTTAATAACCTATCAATTTCATATACCTATATAACATTTATTCATTTAAAATTACAATATAAATATACATTATCATTCTTATAATAATTCATAGGAATCAAATTAATTAAATTAATAATAAACCATTATTTACTATCTAAAAACATATTTATAGTATAAAAACACTTATCACATAACCATTTATATAATTTTACTTTAAATTGACGTAATGGAAGTTCTCTAATAGATTTGGGAATCCTATTGTATACCTTCACTATCATTACGTTACTATTTTTATGTGACAAAGCAGTCTTGTGAGATGGCAATACAAGCCTTGTTGGATCTCTATTCTTATGTCTAGAATTCATTTGATCGGCATACTTTTCAAAAAAAATACTGTGGTCATTAACAAAACAGCCTATCTGGTAAATATATAAACATGTGAGAGTTAGTAGATTTAATTTTTTAAAAAGTGGTTTACATGATTGAAGTTGGCTAGCTCCACACAATGCTCTGACACATTTCTTTTGGACAATAAAAGCTCTGTTTATGTCAGTAGAATTACCCCAAAGAAGCAGTCCGTACCTCAAAACTGAGGCAACATAACCATGGTATGCAGTAATTGCCGTTTTTTGCCCTGATGTAAGTCGTAATCTTTTGATTGCAAATACAAATCTATTGAGCTTTTTACTTGTGTAATTAATATGTGACTTCCAGTTACAATGTTTATCTAGAATAATACCTAGGAACTTTATTTCATCAAGTTGTTCTATAGTTTCATTATGGAATGTCAAATTAAGATTAATATTAAATTTACTGTTATAATTTTGAAAACGAATAAATTTAGTTTTTGAAAGATTTGCATTTAAGTTATTATTTTCCAACCAGTTAATTATTTTAGCTATTTCATTATTTAATTCATAATTATAATCTTCAATTTTATTTATTAATGGAATAATAATAGAAATGTCATCTGCAAATAGTATACATTTATAATTTGTTATTAACGGTATGTCATTTATATAAATTAAGAATAAAAGAGGTCCTAAAATACTCCCTTGCGGTACTCCAAAATTGTTTATTAACTGCCTGGACTTAAATGTTGTAATAATTGATGATTTAGGATCTAATTTTTTTACTTCCACATATTGTCGTCTATCCGTAAGGTATGTTTAAAAATAATAATATATACTTACGTAAATACTTAGATGCAGTATTGGAGAGTTTGCTGATAAACGTGTTGAACTCTCTCTCATTGAAATCATCATCATTGCTGTTGTATACAAACATGAATGAACCCGTGTCTTGTCTCTCAAATATTGTTGCAATACCTGAAGTAAATTAGAACATTATAAAAGTAACTTCGTACGAGAACTAGTGATCTAATGGTTAAAGACACGATCTGAAAACTTTGTAACCAGAGTTAGCCAGTAGCTCATTCATAAGAACATAATAAACATTAGATACACGGTGATGGATTTGAAAGTTAGTCATTTAAAACCCGAGCTCGTTTTGTAAAAGGTGCCTGTATGGGTGTACGTTGCACTTGGTGGCCACCAAACTCTGTTTTCGCTACTCCTCCAAAACTATACAAAATTAAACTATTACGTATTAAAAAAAGTACATTCAGTTTTATAAAATTCCTTTGTTTAATAAATAACGTAATAATCAAATAAAATAGGCGGTGGCGGCGCTAGTTTCACCCATACAGGCACCTTAATGCCCGGTTCCTATTCAACTTACAAATGACCGTAGCTCTATCGCCATAGCAACGCTGTTATCTGTCCAAAAGTGTCATACAATTTGTTGTTTAACAACGTTACTATGGAGACAGATCTACTGTCATTCGTAAGTTGAATATAGGAACTGGGCGCCCAGCTGTTAGTGCCACTACATTGTGTGCCGATGCATAAAGTAAATGAATAAATAAGTAAGTAAGTAAAATGCATATTGAAAACAAGTGACAGAATTTCGTAAGAGAGCAATTTTCTGCACTCTTGAGGTGGATTTTTGTTCATATAACTCTCTGAAGATCCTCATCAGATCAACATTATGGGACCACACGGTACAAGCACCAGCTTTCAAATAAAAAAATAATCATCAAAATTGGCTCATCCAGTTGAAAGATCTGAGGTAAGGTAAGTAACAAACAAAAAAAAATACAGTCGAAAAAAGAGATTCTCACTCCTCCTTTTTTTGAAGTAGGTTGAAAATATATTTGAGCGCTCGTTAAGATTAGTCTGCTAATTTTAATGGATTTCTCCAATGGCGTCAAGCCAATAAGTTTGTACTGATTTCAAATAATTATTTGAAAGCTTTTTCGCTGAACAGTTAGTAAGCACGATCTACGTGCAAATCAAATCACGGTCTATGAAGGAGCAAATAAAAAGTGGTATACCAGTTTGCATTTGAAGAACTGCATTATCATTGATTCTGTATTTGCTTCCCAGCTGATCAATCTCTTTGTAAAACTTCGATTCATCGTAGACAGCTTCGATCGTTGTGTTTGTTTGATTGAGCATACTTGCAACAGTAACTGCAACGCCGATTAGCCCCAGCAACCATATCAGTTTTGAACTGCTTTCTTTTTTTCCTGAATTCCATGTATTTGTATTGAAATCTGAAGTATATATTTTACTTCCGTTCGCTGGTGTTCTATTAGGGCTATTGTATGGAGAGGTACTACTCGATTGATAGGAACTATCTTGGTGTTGTTCTTGTGTCTGCTGTATCTCGTCTTCAGAAATCTCATCACTGCAATATGAATGTAGCGGGAATGTTGCAGGCAAGGATTTTGAAAGATTACTGCAAATGAAACACACATTACCAGCTCATTTTACTCGCTACGTTATTGACGCTTGATGGATAAAGCCGCGTATGCACTAGGTTAAGACATCGAAAAAAACAAAGGCATTTTTTTCTAGGTAACCTAAGAATTTATCAGGAAGCAATGTACATGTACTTAACTCAATGGTGCTTTATTAGGATGTTAAGATATTATGTCCCAGTGAATATGCTGCTTAAGCCAATTGATTTTGTGATTCGTGAAGTGTTTTTTAAGATAATGAGATGGTAATGTTATGTAGCATTTGATACAAAATGAATAGATTTGAAAGCATGCATCGGTAAGGTGGCCATTCAGGTTTCATAAATGGTGGGATCAAAAGCTATAGTTAGCCAACAAGTTGCAAAATTAATGTTTATTAAAACCGACTTCAATTTCGTAAGAGAGCAATTTTCTGCACTCTTGAGGTGCATTTTTGTACATAACTGTTAAGATCCTCAAATATTTTGTATGGGACCACACGGGAAGCACCAGCTTTGAAATAAAAAAAGAATCATCAAAATCGGTTCACCCAGTCGAAAGTTGAGGTAACGAACATAAAAGAAATTAACAGCCGAATTGAGAACCTCCTCTTTTTTGAAGTCGGTTAAAAAAAAAGGTTTGTTGTGCTCGAAAAAATCATAATGATCTAGATAGGGTGATGCACAGATAAAGGGCTGATGACTATTTTGTGTGGCGCGTTTGTAATTATTATTTTTTTACTGATATTACTGACATTTAGAAATTTCTTTAATACCAAGTTGAAAAATCGAAATCACCTATCCAATAGTTTAGTTAGACTAGTATTCAGTGTAACTGAGGCAGTGTTACTATTTGTTGGTAGGTTAAAAAAGTAGAGCTGTTCCATACAGAATTTTCTATTGAAACAGTACCTGCTGTCTTCCTCATGGTGTTCATCCTCATTTAGGGAATTTCTCCTACACTTGTTTCCTTGTACTTGAGGCGGGCTAATAGGTAACAAAGGTTTACTGAAAACCAAAATAAGATAATCCATATGAAAATGTAATCTCTAAGAAGCAACAGTGTAAGCGCAATATAACTTGATCGGGTCGAACTTAGGCCCTCCGGACGGTCGCGCATTATGAACAGTCGTATCAACAGAGATAATTATGTTTCTAATCACTGCGAAGCGAATCGCAATAACTATGTCCGTGTAATCCCGTTAACTTATATTGCGCTTGCTGTATATTTGTTGGTATACATCAGGAACTTTTTAATCCGAACTCCGTAAAGTTTACCCCCGTTCGGATTAGTGGAGCATTTGGATTATAGTAGGCACAGAGAATTTATACATAGTATAATGTTTTATATTTTTAAAGAAATTCAAAATTTTGGTTTGTCCGGAGGTATTATAATTATGATAAATATAAAGCTGTGTCTCATCTCGCCATCTCCTACTAGATTAGACATTCGGTAAGCAACAGGCTAGACAGCGAGTGAAAAAGCGCGGTGGGGCGATCGAATTAATGAAGTCCTGATGTAGGTGACAACCAGCCGAAATTAATATTGAGAGGATTAGAGAGGTGCTGCTGTATTTGGTAATTTTATTTGGAAATATATTACTCATTAGTTTTCATTATTATTATTTTTTGTAGCCTGTATTGTCTTACTACAAGGCAAAGACCTCCCTATAGGTAGCTCAACCAACTGCCAGATGGAAGCGTGCCCAAGCCACTTACAGCTTTGCCGTGCTGAATGGCAATTCTGATCTTTTGAGCCTAATAAGTGACAGCCCTCGGATCATGCTTTGCTTCTACCAGACACCCTGATAGAATGAACCCTAACCTAATTGATGTTCCCGGAAGATGTATGCGCAAGGAAAATTCTGAATAATTTTCTTTTTCTTGATCTAAATGCTTTGGAGAATCAATCTTCCACTAAGGCTCAACACACACCGAGATGGCAGGGAAGCAGCAAACAGTTTAAGTGTCATGTATTTTTAAACATTATCTCCATTAACATGATACATAGTATTGCTTGAGTAACTTGAAACACAAGCTACCACAAAAGGCGCCAAGAGCACTTATCAAAGCACTATAATACTATGCATTATAGTAATGAAGATAAAGTTTAAAATTATGACACTGAAACTGCAGTCGCTTCTCTGCTGTCTCGGTGTGATTTAGGCCTAAGAGTCTAGCTCATCCAAATCACAGCTCCATAATAAGTAAGTTCATATATTGAACTAGTGGCCAAGGTGGTAGCACTTTGGTCTAGTAGAAGGTGAACGCCATATGTATGGCTACCAACTAGCTTCACCTTGGAAATGGAGAACAAGCCTGAAGTAAAATATACAAAGTAAAGATAAAGAAGTAGGTAAGTACCCCTCATCATCATCATCATCACGTGCAGCCCGTCTCATCCCACTGCTGGGCATAGGCCTCTCTTCGCTTGTGTCAACCTCCCCTATTCTGTGCCAGTCTAAACCATGTACGACCTGCTGATTTGACAATGTCGTCGACCCATCGAGCGGGCGGACGACCTACTTTTCTATAACCCTCCCGGGGGCACCACTCGGTAATCACTCTACTCCACCTGTCGTCACCTCGTCTGGCCAAGTGTCCTGCCCAACTCCACTTGAGCCCCAATATTCGCTTACTTACGTCGAAGACTTTCGTTAGCTTGCGAATTTCGATATTGGGAACTCGATCTAGAAGTGTAATGCCGAGCATGGCACGCTCCATGGCCCTTTGTGCTACTCGCATTCGGTACACAGTCTCCTTCGTGAGCGTCAATGTCTCGGCTCCATAAGTCATCGTGGGCAGAACACATTGGTTATAAAGACGGGTCTTTAGACACTGCGGTATAGAGGACGATTTCAAAATATCATCAAATTTGCTAAATGCTGCCCATCCCAATTGAATTCGCCTGGATATCTCCTTGGTCTGCAATTCCTTCCCAAAAGATAGAACATGACCAAGGTACACATATGAATCAACCATCTCCAAGTTCTCGTTTCCAATAGAAATATTAGAAATCGAGGGCCCGGAAATGTTTGACATAACTTTTGTTTTGGTCATGTTCATCTTTAAGCCGACCTTCTGAGATGCTCCGTTTAAATCTCTTAACATCTGTTGAAGATTATCCAGATTTCCAGCGAATAATACCAAGTCATCTGCAAATCTAAGATGAGACAGAAAAACACCATTTATCTTAATTCCTATATTGTCCCATGCAAGCGTTTTTACGATATCCTCCAAGACAGCCGTAAAAAAGCTTGGGTGATATGGTGTCTCCCTGTCTCACCCCCCTCTTGATGGATATAGGGTTAGTTAGACTGTGTAATCGTACTTGCATGGTAGCTGAGGCATATAGTTCCCGTAGCAGGTTCACGTAGCGATTGTCAATATTGCAGCGACGGAGTGAGTTAAACACAGCCCAATGCTCTATGCTGTCGAAAGCTTTTTCGTAATCGACAAACGCCATGCACCCCTAAATCAAGTGTATTGTTGTTACCTGAATGCATGGTCCACTACATCAGCGTCTTGATTGTTAGACCGATTCTCATGTTGAACAGTTTTCTCTCTTCTGTTTTTAATGTTCTTCGGCAAGCCAACCCTACCCATAGCTTCACCATGTGCAAATGGACAAAAGGGATGACTATGAATGCTTGGTCTACCTTTTATTGAAGCCCCCCCAATCTGAAAACAGGAAAAGCATTTTTATGCATGTTGGTTTTTATATATCTTTCTTGTAGTGAAGTAATGTGTTTGTGCTTACTTGCTGATCGCCAGTTATGCTCATTTACTTGTATCGTAAATACTGTTGCATGATCGAGAATTTAAAGTAACCCACCAAGTATCAAATAAAAATTGCGGGATTATTCAATAGTCTAAAATACAAGCGACCAAAGGATTACTTTGGTCGCTTGTATTTTAGTAAAATGAAGTGAACATGAACATGGAGGGAGAACCCAGGCAGAAGGCAGGGGCCACCTTTTATCTGGGCCAAAGATCACTATTTTGGCAATGAAGACTAATTCCAAAGAACACAGGAACACAGCACAGCAAAGTGAGTACCTACAATACAATTCGTTCGATATTTAATTAATTGGTTTTTATTGCTATTTTTCTAGGAGGTAAGTATACATCAAAAGAAAAGAAGAATGAAATACTGAATACTTAGTAGAATGAACTATGAACTGTCAGTCAGATTGACTGTCATCTGTCATGTCACGTCAAAATCAAATTCCATCCATCATCTCTTCTTCTTTTTTTCTTTAATTTGGGTTCGCACGACTTGTGCCACGCATTTAGCCACTACCATGTCATATTTCATCAGATAAGAAGTCAAGTCAGAGTCTTCTTCTTCTTCTTTATTTTGGCTTCGCCGGCTTTTGCCACGCATTTAGCCACTACCATGTCAAAATAATTCAAATTAGTAAAGTCAAGTCAAAGTCATGTCATAGTAGTCTTTCCTGACAACGTACGTAGTGGTTATATTATCTTTGTTTACTGAAGCATCACACGGACCAATGATATCCAGTTTTGTTTCATTTGTCCACACCTATGTAGGATACGTGCTGATACGGAGATCATCTCAAAAATTAACTAGGTACCTAGGTATATTTAGATTCTAATCAACGGTCAAATCATGTGAAAGTGTCGAACTTGTTCCTAATTTGACACTTTTTTTTCTTTTTATTTTGGCTTCGCACAGCTGGTGCAGGTCTCGGACAAGTGCCTTAGCCCGACGGGAAGTCTTACTCAACGACATTATACTCGAGTACCTATAATGTCTTTGGTACCTAAACGTAGTGTTTTTATTCTCTTTGGTCTTTGGTCTTACTCAAAGAGAATTTACGTTTAGTCGAAGTCTTACCCCCCTTTCACACGGTGACATCCCGTTTTTGCAGGTACTACACAAAGAGCATGTAATAGGTACTACAGTTTAAAGGCTTCTGTAGGATCCTATCCGTTAGTCGTTTAGGTAGGTCCCTACGCATTAACGCTTAGGATTTTGCTTAGGTATGTCCTCAGAATACAGAAAGAACCAGAAGTTGTAAGCGCGCCGTTTTTTCTCTATTCTGGTGTGAACATATAGGTACCTTGGGAATACATTTGTTCTATTTGAACGCTTTTTTAACGGACGTTAAAAAAGCTCTCGTGCGAATGAGGGCTAACAGTGTAACACATTGGAAGACGCTTGCTTGCTTCTCGTGGTGCCATCATAGAAGAATACCTTTATACAGGAGGATAAATCCGTTACTGAGCATAGGAATGGGACTACGAGAAACAGTTCTCCCTTGTGGTCCCATTAATGGGACAAAATCCTGGGACCACGAGAAAACAGCGATCGTATTGCACTATGTTTTAAAATAGGATCTTCTAGTGTGCAATCCTAATAAGTAGGTAATAACCTACCTACCTAATTTTTACGAAACATGAAAGCAAGAGGCACAGCAAATTAGCAACTGAAATTTATTGTTCTACTTCAAATAAATATACCTTTAATCGGTAGGTATTAACATGAAACACATTAAAACAAGATTTTGAATAAAATCAAACCCAGTGCGTTGTAACATGAGTTTGCTAGAACATTTCCAGAACTTTTGTAAACTCTTGTCATTTTATGAACATAGCTGCGACGCATTGGTTTCATTGGTTTCATCGGAAACGTAGCTAGAGCTACTTTGTCTTGCTTTTCATTTATCTTTATTCTTTCATCTAACCAAGCCTTAAATGCGTATGTTGGCAATACTTCAACTATTTTCTTATTTACAGCATATGAAGAAGTAATTTCTTTGATACACTCATTTTGCCCTTTAATAACGATCCCAATGAGTTCATTATCAAATATAGAAGGGCCACCCGTGTCTTTGAAACATGTGAGGATTTTAGTATCAATACAATCAAAGTATCCTCTAATTAAATCTTTAGAGTCTATCTGAGGAATAGGATAGCCACGGTTCTCCAATCCGATGAATTGCAATTGCTTCGGTTGTCCAACTTCAGAATTCAAACCAAATCCTAGAACTTCTACGTCTACGACTTTACTGGTGCTCGTGTAGTTACTCAGTTTTATTTTACCAGCAATTGAGTTGTTAAATTTTTCGGTATATATGAGTCCAACATCTTTGCCAGTATCACTAGTACTAAACGTGGGAAATTTTTCAGACCTTGTAATATGAAGAGCTACTGTAGTTCCATCTCTCTTAGCTTTCGTTGCATTTACCAAAACATAGCTGATAGGCTGTTGAGTGCATTGTGCGGTGGTTAAAATTAATCCATTTGAGACCACAGCACCTGAACAAAGATACTCATTGTGATCAGACATTATTGCAGCCATGAATGGAAATTGCTTGTGTTGAGCTGATCTTATTTCATGCATTTGACTGTTTTGTCTTCTGGCGCATGTAACATTACTGACTTCATTTTCAGCAGGGACTTCCAACGACCCATCCTTGGCCTCGTCATTGGTTACACCATTGTCTTCTCTGTTTTCATCTGCACTTTTCTTTACTTTATCACCAGCACAATTGGTTACGAAGATGCAGAACAAAATACAGAAAATTAAAAGAAAATCAAAATTAGGTTTCATGTTAGAAAAAATGTTGATCTTTTACAGAACTTTCAAAGACTTTAGATAGAAGGATTTCGTTCTTTTTGACTTCTATCAGATTCATATTTTGTTCCATCTTCACAGCCAGTTTTATGTGGCATGTAGTTTAGTTAAGCTTAACGAAGAAGGTCTTCTGCCTCCTGATTGTGTAGGTACCTATTCGTCTCGGATTGTATCTTAACAAAAATCACAGTTAATCGCGAAAACAGCTATCAAATTACCTAAATGTAATGAATTAAGTTACTTACTTACTCCGTCTGGCAGTGGTTTGGATCAGTTGAGCTACCTATTAGATCGTTTGTAACGATCCTTAGGTGGCTCAACTGGTTCTAATTGTATTTTGTACAGTTATTTAAATATGTACTTACTTAGTAGTTTAGTTTCTGTAAATAAACTGTTTCCCTCAGTTACTTACTAATTAACTTTAAATCTGTCAGTTGTTTTCGCCAAATTTGTTTTAACAAAAAGGCACCTCAAGAGTGCAGGAATGAGAGGTTTTTCTTTTGAGTATTAAAAAAAAAATTGTATCCAAGAACTCGGTAGATGGCGTTACTTTTTACTACGTTACTTTTTTCTTCAAGCGTCCCCATACGGCCGCGAGAGTGAAATAGAATGATTCAAAAACCCACAAGATAAAACGAGACTTGTACTACTACCTAATTGATAAACTTGTACCTACGTATTATTTAAGACCTACCTTGTACAACAGTTTGGCAATAAAAGTTTTCTGATTCTGATTCTGATTCTGAGACCGCCATAGTACTTACCCGGGTTAGTACGATTTACCACCCTAGTAACGTAGTCAGTTCAACGCCATCTACAGAGTTCTTGGAAACCATGTTTTTTTTTAATACTCAAAAAGAAAACCTCTCATTGCAATTCTTACAAAATTTAAGTTGGTCTTTCTATCATTTTTAAGTTGGTCTATTATCTTTTTTTATATTGCCACTTCACACTTTATTCGTTCATAATAAAATAATGGTTTAATATTTTATGCGAACCACCGTGTAGTATCTCTACCTAATCTGTGCATAGATCACAGAAGAAGTGCCGTAGTACATCCATGGCATAGATGCATATTAAACGAACATAAAAAAAATCCTGACGTAAACTAACATTGAAATAATGATTGTCATTGTCATTTGTCAGTCATGTCAACTCTGACCTACTCTGACTGTGACTTGACTTGTCGTGTCGCCGTCTCAATTTCTCAAATCAATCAACCTCTCACTCATCTTCAACTCAACTTTCAAATCGAATTGTGAGTTGGCTTTTCGCGTGTGATTTGCTAGTTTGCAGAAAGAAACAGAAAGCACAATGTCTAAGAAAAGAGGAAATAAAAAGAATCAAGATTTCGAAGATGACTTTGAAGAGAAAAAGACTGTGAGCAATGAGAGTAATGAACTAACCTCAAAGGGTAAGGGAAAGGGTAAAAAGAAAGGTAAAGGTCCTGCTGGAGACCGTAGTGACAGTGAAGATGAGGTGCCGAAGAAAGGACATGTTTCTGACGAGGAAGATATCCCTAAACCAGCCCCAAAGAAGTCTCAGAAGAAAGGTAAATGTTGATGGTGTGTCAAAGTAGATTCCCTTACAAATAGTTCCTCACTATGTTATTCCTTTTACTTACAAAATAATAGTAATTTAAAATATTATATTCTGAGTTAAAAAAAATTGGACTATCAAATGTAGTTTTTAAGGCCTGTATTCAGAGACCTTACTCAAGCGTCGATCTGTGCTTGAGCGTCGATTTAAGTATCGTTTCTTATTCAAGAACGTTACTTGAGAGTAGTTTTGCTGATCAGAGTTCAGCTGAGTCGAGTTCACCTGAGTAATTCCTTATTCAAAAACCTCAATCAAGTGAAATCGATGCTTGAGTTTGACATTTTTCAAAGGAATCTGAGTAAATGCTTGAGAGTGGTCTGGACCACGCGTGAGCATTTACTCAGATAGCATTTTTGTTTTGTTTTCAGTAAAAATGGATAATATATTCGATTCGTTGTATTTTCGAGGTCATCTAAGCATGCTAGAATAACGGACACACAAGACAAGACTTCAAAATATGCATGGGGACCTTGTTTCTGTTTCATACAGACAAATGTTATAAGGACTTGTGAATTTATAGTTAGTATTAGTTTAGTCTTGGTAGGTAGGTACTCATAAGGATTACTTACCTACTTTATTTATGTCGAAAATTCTACCTACGTACATAACCTAAACACATTTGGTTTGGCTGGGGTAAAATAAAAAATATATTGACAAAACTACCATAATGTTTTTATTTAATATTTTACACACACTTATTTAAAACGTATTAAATAAAGTTTATAGGAGTCACGGGAAACAGCTAATCGTTAGGTCATGTCCAGGCTAAGCTTGTTGAGAGAGATCCTTCGTGAATCGTGTCTCGTCATCTTCAACGAGTGCTAGTGCTATGTATGTATGTATGTATGTATGGGGACTCCCTTTTCCGCATTTAGACTCAAAGGCGGTCCTTTATGCGTGGGGATGACCTGGCTCACTAGTAGTGAAGCCAGCCTAGCTCCTCCCAGAAGCACAGAAGTTTCCTGGGGTCTTCACAGGCTTCGAGGAGCGACCTCGGATTGTTGAGGATTTGTTGCCGTTGAGCTGCTACGCCCACGCATGCCAGGACTACGTGGGCCGCTGATTCTTCTTCGGTTAGACATCCTCTGCAGAGTGGGCTGTCCGTGATGCCGATGTTGTACAGATGTTTGTTAAGGGGGCAGTGTCCTGTGAGTGTCCCTATGATTATTTTGAGGTCTTTTCTTTGGAGGTTCATCAGGCGACGTGTCAGTCGTGGTATGGCCGCTGGTATCGCTGCTCTAGACTGTCTGCAGTCCGTCGCCCGTATCCATCGATCGTTATGTAGGTTTTGGGTGTGTTGTCGTGTCCAGGTTCGTAGCTGGGAGAACGGCAGAGGCAGGAATGGGGCCGGGCCTTCCACTTGTGTTTCCGAGCCCTTTCTGGCTAGTTCGTCTGCGGCGTCGTTTCCCAGTGATCCACTATGTCCCTTGATCCATTGTAGAGTTACTCTGTTCTTTGCGGCAATACTCTCAAGGGCAAGGTGACATTCGTGTATGAGCCTGGAGTTGCACTTTTGGCTCTCCAGTGCTCTTAGGGTTGCTGTGCTATCAGAGAGTATTCGTATTCCGTAGTCTTCTATCCTTCTCCTTTTGATAGCTGTGGCAGCTTCGGTTATGGCCACACATTCGCATTGGAAAATGGAACTGTGTGGGCCCAGTGTCATTGATATGTTGATGTTGAGATCCAGTGAGTGTACTCCGGCTCCTGTTCCCATATTTGTCTTCGATCCGTCAGTGTATATCCGGACTTCATTGTTTCCTGACTGATCGCTATTGTTTTCATGTGTCTGTATTCTGTAGTGTTTCTGGGATATTGATTGTCCGGGGATCTTATCGCACGGGGCGCATGTAAGCGGTTCGTGTGATATGGCTCTGTCCAGAATACATGCATGAGAGCTCCTTGTGTTGCCCCATAGGTTCAGATGTTTGAGTCTGATAGCGGCCAATGTCGCTTCCTGTTGTATGTATAGGTCGAGTGGGACAAGGCCTAGAATAATCTCCATGGCCGTTGTCGGTGTTGTCCTCATGCAGCCAGTTATTGCAGAGCATGCCAGTCTCTGGAAGCGTTGCAATCTGGTGGCCGCAGTGTTGAGTTCAGTTCTTTTCCACCAAACGATAGCACCATAAGTCAGTGTCGGTCTTATTACGGCTGTATATAGCCATGTAGTTATTTTTGGTGTCAGCCCCCATGTTTTCCCGAGCATTCTACTGCATTGGAAAAATGTTGTGCATGCTCTTTGTAGTTTGTAGTCAAGGTGTTTATTCCATAGCAATTTACTGTCCAGTATGACTCCTAGGTACTTGACTTCGTGTGTTAGTTTAAGCTCAGTGTTGAAAAGCTTGGGGAGTCTTAAGTTGCCCAAGGTTCTCTTATTTGTGAACATTATGAGTTCGGTTTTTGTAGGGTTTACTGATAAGCCATGGCTGGTACACCATGTTTCAACTGTTTTGAGGGCTGTTCTCATCGTGTCGCATAGTGTGCTCTCGAAGCAGCCAGTCGTCAGGATGGCAAGGTCGTCAGCGTAGCCTACAGTAACGAGTCCGCTGCCATTAAGTTTGCGGATGAGCTCGTCGACTACTATGTTCCAGAGTAGGGGTGAGAGGACGCCGCCCTGGGGGCAGCCTCTTGCAACTATTCCTCTTGTCGTCTTGTTCACTGTTAGCTGAATTGCTCTGTATTTGAGCATGTTGTTTATCCAGTCAGCTAGCGTTGGCGCGACCCCGTATCTTTCCAGTGCTAAGTTAATGCTGCTGAATGTTGTTTTGTCGAACGCACCTTCAATGTCTATGAATGTGCCTAGTGTAGATTGTTTTGCTGATAATCCGCCTCCGATCCGTGAGACTACGCAGTGGAGGGCGGATTCTGTCGATTTGCCTGGGCTGTAGGCATGTTGGTTGGGGTGTAATGGTTTGTGTAGGAGAGTGTTACCTCTGATCTCCCTATCACATAGCCTCTCAAGGGTCTTCAGGAGGAACGACGTTAGACTGATTGGCCGGAATGATTTTGCCAGTGTATAGTCGCTCCTGCCCGGTTTCGGTAGAAACACTACCTTCACTTCCCTCCATTTCTCGGGTATGTAGCGATGGGCAATGCATCCTCTAAAAATACTCACTAAGTGGTCGACTAGTGGTAGTGGTGCACTACACCATCTCAGCAGGCCCGGGAATATTCCATCCAGGCCTGGTGACTTGAAGGGAAGGAAGCTGTTGATTGCCCAGAGTACCTTCTCTCTGGTGACAAGGTTTTGGGCTACATTCCAGTCTTGGTTGTTTACTGTCCTGTCACTGTGCCACATCCACTCATGAGATGTTGATATTTGGCACCCAGGAAAGTGAGTCGCCAGCAGTAATTCGCTGGTTTCTTCGTCTGTCTTTGTGTAGGTGTTATCGGGTTTTTTAAGGTGTCCAATTGTTCGTTCAGGTTCGCTTGATAAAATGCCTTTTATTTTAGCGGCCTGGTTGGTGTTTTCGATGTTTGTACAGAAGCGTTTCCAGCATTCCAGCCTCCGTAAGCGTATGCGTTTTTTGAAAGTTGCTTTTATTGTTTGGTATTTTTCCCAGTCTCTGTTTTGTCTGGTATTGATAGCTCTGTTGAAGGATTTCCTTACTTTGCATCGTAGTCTCTGCAGTTCAGGATTCCACCATCGACGGGTCGCTCCACCTGTTGGTGTCACAAGGGGGCAAGATTGTTCAAAGCTATGTGTTAGAATGTTTGTTATATTGTCTACGTAGTTGTCAATGTCGTGTTCCTCTAGGGCGCTAGAGGGTGCTCCTACAGCTGCCAGAGCAGTTTCGACAATCTTAACGTATTTCTGTTTATTAGTCTTACGGGGTACACGTCTCGGAGTTGGCTTTGGGATGCTTATGTTTACGTTAAACCGTATCCATCTGTGGTCCGAGCAAGAGGCTTCATCCGAGACGTGCCAGTCCGAGACGGAATTTTTTATTACCTCAGATGATAGGGTGAGGTCGATAATGGTCCGCGATCTGCAGGTGACGTAGGTGGGTTCAGAACCTATATTGAGTAGTGTTAGATTAGTAGTGAAAAGATAATTTACCAGCTCTTCTCCTCGGGTGTTAGTGTCGGTGCTGCTCCACAGAGTGTGGTGCGCATTGGAGTCCGTGCCGATGATCAGCTCAAGCTTCTCTCTCTCACAGTACTCGACGAGTGATACTAACTCGCTTGAAGGTATGTCCTCGTCGCCTGGTAGGTAGACAGACGCCAGGACAATATCGTGCAGAGTTTGGTCGGGTGCTGTAGAGATCCTAACAGCTGTAAGGTCTCTGTAACAGAATTCGGTTATTAATGTTGTTTTGAGGTGTTTGGGGGTAACAATGCAGGTTCTGGGGTTGCTTACGGTGCTGCTAGTAGTAAGCTTCCATCCAGTATTGCGGAGACCACATATCCTGCCTTCTCGGATCCACGGCTCCTGGATCAGGGCGATGGTCGCGGTGTTTTCCTCCAGCACTCTGCGTAGGGAAGCCGTTGCAGTGATGCTGTGCTGGAGGTTGGATTGTATGACCTTGAGGGGTTCACGACGCTCTGAGAGGGGAGGAGTTGAGACAGCTGTCGCTGCCCTCACTCCCCTCAACGTCGAGAAAGTACTCCTCTTGTCGGGGTGTGGATGGAGGACCGTCGATCGTGTCCGATCGGACAGGCTCCGGATTTGCGGTCTCCCTGTCTGGACTCGGGGCGGCCGGTTCTGGTTGGACGGTACGGTCTGGCGTCTTGGAGGTTGTAGGTGCTTCCTCCAGGATCCTCACATAAATGCTCCCAAAGATCCATTTCAGACGCCGTTCCTGACCCCGTAGTTTGACGACATCGGACTCTGGTATGCGCAGGAGCAGGTATATGCCGGGTGTCTCTGCTTCGGCCTGCTTCTCTGCTTTTACCAGAGTCCACGATCCGATGCCCAGTGTGGTGTTCTGCAGGGTTAGTGCGCGACGAATTGTGTTGATCTCCATATCGAGTTCCGGCACGAGGAGACCACACAGTATTCGTCGCTGGATTTCGGACTGAGATCGGACTACAAGTTTGGTGCCTGCTATTGGAGAGGCGACATCTTCTATCGCGCTGCGTAGCCATTGCAGCGCGGTGTCGCTCTCGCACCACATCTTAAGTGTTCCCTCGCTATGGTGTGCCTTGCCACGGAAGCCGACTTTGCCCATATGTGCGGAGGTTGCGGGGTTGAAGAGGTCAGCCAGGAACTTAGCCTTCAGGCACGCATTTAGCCCGTTGGCTTGGTCCGCCGTGAGGTCGTGAAGGGGTTCTGCCATGACGGCGACGCATAGGTCGTTGGCTTTGTACGTCGCCGCCGCCGCTGCGTATGTGCCCTTCGTTTGGCTGGATCCCGCTCTCGGACGTTTCTGGTCGCCTGTTGGCGTAGCAGAGTCATCCGGTCGAGATCTTTTTGAGGTCGTTGGTTGCGTCGGCGGTGTCGCCCTACGCTGATTAACTAGCTTGCCTGCACGTTTACCTCTAGGCTCAGAGTGGCGTGGGGTTCGGTCACTTTCGCCCGTCGCTCGATGCGCTTGATGCGCCGGCGCCTGGGCCCGTTCAGCCTGACCAGTGGTCTGGCTTACTTGGGCCGAGGATTTCACCCCCGGGGGGGGGCGTCCTCCTCCGTCCGTGACCTTCCGCCCTTCCAGCCTCTTAGCCTGGGTCTCCGCTTTGGCTCGCTGCTTGTTCTTCCTCTTGTTCTTGTTACCCACTCGTGGGGTAACCAGGGACCAAGATCCTGATGTTCCTTCCGAGATGGCATCCTTAAGGGACCCCATCTCGATCGTGTTGTCGTTGTCGTTGGGCGAAGCCCCGAGGGGCACGCCCGACGATGTGGAAGATGCACTCGTGGAAGCAGCCTTTTCCGCACTTGGCGCAGTCAGGGACGCAGCCTGGTGCAGTCTAGGCGCATTCGTGAGCGCGGGAGTGGTGTTGGATGGCGCTCCTTGCGGTGCTGCCTTAGAAGTTGGAAGGAGTGGTGCTTTTGCACCATGGGATTTGGGTAGTGACAAAGAATTATCCATAGTCTTGTTGAAGGTTGTTTTCATCCACGGGGACTCTCCACCCGCCACGGAGTCCTCAAACGGGGACGTCGCGCGCTCAGCGCGCGATCGCCGGAGTTGTCCCGCGGATATAGAGCCCACACCCCGTGAGACGGACGAGACTAAACGCTGCGAAGTATGCTAGGGGGCCACTACCTCCTAACTACCGCGCCTCGCCGTCTGCCCTCCCCCGGTTAGGGGCTCTCGCCAGCGATCCTCAGACGGTGTTCGCCACAGCCGATTGACCCAGGGTGGCTAATCCCAGGCCGCCCGTGTAAGGAGAAATCCAGACCAAAGTAGTGTGTTGAGTGAGACGCAACGTGCAACGTACCCAGGCTCGTTACGCTCTCAACTACCAGGACTCCTTCATCCCCCCGTACGGGTCCCCGCGCACGGCACAAACACGCGGGAGGCTAGTGCTATCTTCCACAACGTTTGTGTCTACAAACACTACATAATGCATCAGACCAGGGCAAGAAGCACTACCGCCGATAACCAAGCAGTATTACCTGTCTTTGGTCAAAGCGTAAAAATAAATTCATTGATTTCACATTTTCATCCCGCGATTTGGCGATTGTTGAAATTTGATTGACTTGCTTGACGACTGATGTATGAATGAATGAATTTGTCAGTTTTCTAAAGTCGTTCCGTTACACGTTATTTTTACTTCACTTTCGAGAGTCGCCATTAATTTTTCATTCAGGCATTTTGAATTTCTGCGTATAACGGAATGGAAGTACAAGATAAATTAAAAATGTAAATGAGAACAGACTGAATTCATAAACAAAAAGGAATCGACACTTGAGACTCGATTTAGCTGAGCATTTACTCAAGCAACGTTCTTGAATACAAACGATACTTAAGCAACGAATCAATGCTTATGCAGAGTTCCGCTGAACCGAGTTCAAATCGACGCTTGAGTCAGGTCTCTGAATACCGGCCTAAGTGTGAAATTACAGTGAGAGCGGGCGGGGCGGATGAGCGGGTGACGCGTCGAGCGGATCACGCTTCTCCCGCCCCGCCGCGATGCCCGCTCGTCCGCCCCGCCCGCACTTGGTGCACCTTGGTACACAAGTATGTGCTTGTCTTACACGCCAGCGGATTCCGCTACCCGCGCCGCTCTCACTGTAATTTTACACTAAGAAGTCTAAGATAAATTATGCTGGTGCCCAGACTTAAGGCTTCGGAGCTGTACGAGTGCCCCATACAAACGTAATACCATAACCATTTGAAATTTGTGCATATCTTCAGCATAGTATGGTATTATTCGTATTAGGATAGCATTTATCTAGGTCTCTGCCAAAAGCTTTTTTCAAAATACTTAGCTAAAGTGAAATTAAACCGAATCGCATTTTGCATATTTTTACATCATAGAAGACATGTTTTCTTTATATTTATTTAGTATTAAACACTAGAATATTTTAAGTTTCCTTCTGTTAGAAACATAGCTTATATGGTCTAGTAACAGAAAAACAACACTGTGTGAAGAATAAAAACAATTTTCAGTCATAATTTTTGGGACTACGGGAGACAACCAAATTTCTTGCAAAATAGCTATGACAACCAGTCTGGCGAATGTACTATTCAAACAGACGATATATGAAACGCCCCGGAGTTTTAATGGCTGCTACAACCACAGAACATATTATATACTCTGACGAGGCTTCAACCCGTTCGAATAACGAAGAGCACTGACAACTCTGTAGAGCTATACTAAAATAGGACACTCCGACATAGACGGATTATAGTAAGAATGAACGAACGAGCGTAAGAACGAAGAAGAAGAAGAAGTACACCATCATCCATCATTAGTCTGTGGCTACATCAAGGAAGATGTATTTTCTCTATGGGCTACATTCTACATTCTCTTTGGTCTGTCCACTGTCTGTGGTGTCATGTCAATTCACGAAGTCTTTCGAATTTTAGTTTGTTGACAATTTGACAATTATTTATTTGTTACAGAAAATTTAATCTAAGGCGTGAAATCATAAATAAAGATACGTGTAAAACATTGTTATTCAATAGTTTTCTGTAGTGTAATAGTGTGTTTAAGTAATATGAGTAAAATCAATGTGAAATTTGCAAAAACATGCCGCGAAGGAGTGCAAAAACGCATTTTTATGGCTCAATTTCCTCTATATGTAGATCGGTAAGCAATTTTATGCCATTTATTTCCAAAATTTGGTAAAATAATGATACAATTCGTAAAAGTTTTTGCAAGAAAATTTTCTCATACCGTATGTAGGTAAACAATTATAGTGCTTGACTATCAACCTAGATTTATCGATATCGATAGTTTGTTTTACGAAACTGGAATGATTAATTTGTTTGTTTGCTATGTTTATAAAGTTTTATTTTGTTTGGATTACCATAATTTATATGTAACTTAGATTTTATTTTATACCTATTAGGTTTTTAATTGAATCATGTACATTTTTAGGAGTAGGTAAACATGGATGTCACTACTTGGATGGGTGATCGCAAGTGGCACTATTACCATTATGTTTAGGTATAATATATTTTATATTGTTTTATTGTATAATAATACAACAATATTTGTTGCAGACAACCTACCAGAAAATCGAAGCAGCATGACGAAGCATAAACAAAAGCTTGATGATCATCGTCACTATATGAAAGTACCTGGATGGCAAACATTACATGAAAACACGGATATAAACGTCATTTTCTAAAAATTAATCCTAGCAAGATCGATTTATCGCCCCCAAAACACTATGTAGATGTTCAAATAAATGTATACTTACTTAAATTAATTATTAATTCTTTTATTTATGAAAAAAAAACCTACTAATAATTTAATGGAATCCAAAAATCCTAGCTACTGCTGATAGGTATCGATATCGATAAATTTTCGATAGTCACTAGGTACATCCCTAGATACTGCCAACATAGAGAATATAACATTTTTAAAAGACGCTGGCGTGACGACATAGATGCCTTCCATGAGGAGTGGTGGGAGGCGGCTGGTGATCGAAAGAAGTGGAAAGAGATGGGGGAGACCTTTGCCCAGCAGTGGGACACATTATAGAATATAGGTTATTAAAAAAAAAAAAAAATGTTGGCAGTATGTCGTGGTCAATATGTTCTGTGGTCGTGGTTTGGTTTTGTTACGTTGGTCTTATTGTTCACTGGGTGATTAATACATCGTCTAGTGTTCGTTTTGTTTGTATGGCACTTCCGTCTCTTACTATTACACGCTCTTTGGAACGCGCGGCGGATTGACTTTGCCGAGCCACGTCACCGAATTCTTAATAGTGGCAATTCGGAGTATCGCAAAAGCTAAACTTAACCAACTAAAAATGTTGCCGTCCCTTTCATAGCGATGAGATTAAAAAGGATGGCATTAATGTTAGTTACTTTAGTTTAGCTTTTGCGACACTCCGAATTGCCACTATTATCTATTTATTTTTCAGCCAAAAATAAAAACAAAGGTGCCATATCTGATGATGAAGATGAGGAGGATAGCAAATCTACTTCAGTCAGCACTACAAACAAACCAGCACCTAAATCTGCTAAAAAAAAGAAAGGTAAGTACTGCATAGAATTATTTACAGAAATAAGTAAATAATCTTTTTTCCCTGCCCATATCACTCTAAGTGGGTTTAGCACAGCATTTTTCTTTCGATATTTTCATAAATTAATAATAATATCTTAACTAAACAGAAAATAACAAATTAAAACACCAAAACATAAGACACCTCTCTTCCATTGTTATTGTTAATGATGGAAAATAGGTTCAAATGTTTTTTAAAGTGGGCACTTTTATTATCATATTGAATAAAGAAATTTAAGCTTGAGTTCTTTATCTGATCCAGGACCCATCTAGTTGCAAATCCAAGTAATTTTTGATTTTTGTATGTATTTGAATAAAAAAAAGATAACCAGTGGTTGTATTAAACTAAAGTTCAGCTTGTCATAGCAAATGCGATATTTCAGGAAAAGGCAAGAAAGACGATGACTGGTCTGATGGCAGCGATGTGGAACTGAAAGAGGCATCTGAAGATGAAATCGCTAAACCTGTTAGTAAAAAGAAAAGTAAGTAAACTTTGCGAGTCTATTCCTATTGACAGATCAAACTCACTAGCTCATTTTATAAAGAAATGTTTTCTTTCAGCTAAAAATAAAAAGAAAAATAAGGCAGAGTCTTCAGATGAAGAAGAAGATGATGATCATGATGATTCCAAATCAGTAGTTAGCAATGTTTCAAGTAATGCAGTTAAACCTGCTGTCAAGTCTAAGAGTAAAAAAGGTAATTATTAGCTATAAATTTGTGCAAGTGATATCATATCATAGCCAACATACTTGGCAAAGAGATCTCGGCGATCGTCGGCACTAGTAGACGGCAGAATGGACCAGTCGACGGTGATCGATAGCTTTCTGTATGGTAGTTGGTAGAAACCATCTATTGACGTGGACCAACCACTTCCGTCATCGTGCGCTGCCCTCGATAGACGATCGATCGGTCTGGCGACACCATAAATCAGTCGAATAAAATAGTTGATTGGTCCAGCCATTCTCATGTTATGCACTAGTTACAAATAAACCATAATGTTTTCTGTTTGTAGATTTTTTTTAGAGTTTAAACCCTCCTCAATTACTGATTTATTAGACTTATTAGACACTGACTATTCAATGGATCCCAAGAACTAATTTATTATTGTTATTCACAAATTTTGTAATTGTAAATTCAGTATTTATAAAAGACTTTTGTTAATTTATTTAAATACAAAACGCCAAGACATATTATTGGTGGCAATTCTGAGTGTCGCAAAAGCTAAACTAAGCTAACTAAAATTGTTGCCGTCCCTTTCATAGTGATGGGAAATAAAAAGGATGGCAATAGTTTTAGTTAGGTTAGTTTAGCTTTTGCGACACTCCGAATTGCCCCCATTATCTATTAAAAAAAAAATTATATCTCCAGGAAAAGGCAAAAAAGAAGAATGGCCCGATGAAGAAAGTGATAAAGAACTCAAAATTCCTTCTGAGGATGATGATGATGAGTTTGCTATTCCTGTTGTCACAAAAGGTACACACATACTATTATCAATAGAAAAGGGGTAGTTTTATGCCAACACACAAAAATATGAATACTGAAATGGTACCTTATGTAAGCAGTGGTGCTTATCTATGACATTTGATATTTGTCTATATTAGATAGATAGCCGCTATTGGTTACTGATTGTAGACAATGCTTTGCGTACCTACACGCTACGCTGTCTAGTCAATACGTGTCAGTCCAAAGCTTTTAATAGAATCCTGTTGTAGCTGCATTTATCGACGAAAATAGTCTTGATTTGTTCTAAATTGGATCGATAAGTTTATTCTATCATTTAAATGAAATATGTTACATAAAAATTTGTTTTTAGGAAAGAATAAAAAGAAAAATAATATGGATGATATAGAAGCAGAATTAGCCAAGTTTGAAATAAAGGATCCTGAGCCAGAACCAGTGGAACCGCCGGCTAAACCCTCCAAATCCAAGGTAATTCAATTTACTTTGGCAACTCGATGGAGGGTCTCTATTTTGTCTCCGAAATTTTATACCCCTAAAATAAAAATCTATAAATTGGGTTTTCATAATCATCGATTGCCCGTATAATCAGGATCTATAATATAAGGATCCCTAATATAGTTACGGCTAATATCGACATCCCTAATGTTTAAAATACATAAAATCATTCTCAATAAATAATATAATCCATAATGTAACTAACTCATAACTTTATTTTCATAATAGTTTATGAGAATAAATTTAACATAAGAGCATTGTGTCTCAAGCACAAGGCAGCATAGGGAATGTAACTGATTTCGATTCAGGTGGCTGATTACTTTTATTCCAAATTTTATTGGCGCTTCGGCGGCCGCTACCGCAGCACGCTCGCTACGCTCGCTCGCCTCGCGTGTTAGTGGTCACTGTTCAAACCTAACCTAACCAACTGATTTCGATCTGGGTGGCTGATTTCTTTTATTCCACATTTTAATGGCGCTTCGGCGGCCGCTACCGCGGCACGCTCGCTACGCTCGCTCGCCTCGCGTGTTAGTGGTCACTGTTCAAACCTAACCTAACCAACTGATTTCGATCTGGGTGGCTGATTTCTTTTATTCCACATTTTAATGGCGCTACCGCGGCACGCTCGCTACGCTCGCTCGCCTCGCGCGTTAGTGGTCACTGTTCAAACCTAACCTAACCAACTAATTTCGATTTGGGTGGCTGATTACTTTTATTTCACATTTTATTGGCGCTTCGGCGGCCGCTACCGCGGCACGCTCGCTACGCTCGCTCGCCTCGCGCGTTAGTGGTCACTGTTCAAACCTAACCTAACCAACTGATTTCGATCTGGGTGAATACAACCGAAGTTGTTTCTGTTTTACATAATTTATAAACGTTCGAAAACATTATTAATCGGAAGTGGAAATATTATGATTCTTTATTATTATGACACATATGTTTATAACGATTAAAGTTAGGGATTATAATATTAGGTAACATAAATTTATGGATTAGGAGCATAAGGATGAACAATACCTTATTACAAACTATAGTTATGGGACCATAATATTATGGATTCCTATGTTTCGGAGACACTTGTTATTGATTGTGATTTACGGACAATCGATTTTCGGAGACGAAATGGGTTCCCCTCGATGGAATTCCTCGCAACTACTCAGTATACCTATACAGGGTGAGTTTTGTTGCAGATCTAATTTTTTATTTCATGCTTAGAGTCACCATGTATACACGGACAGGTAATATGTGACTCCAAATGACTTTTCGGTAACGCTCACGCTTTCAAACTACCCTCAGTGGCCTTAAAAAAACACTTTGTATACTTCCTTGTTTCTTGTACCAGTTGAACATAACCAGTGACCGATTAATTGTAGAAATAGACTATAATATTAATAAGAACTGTTTCTTAGGATAAGAAAAAAGGATCTAAGCCTGAAAAGGAACCGGTGGTTGAAGAAGTAGCCACAGAAGTAGCTGAACAAGAAGAAGAACAGGTAAGAATATAAATAAAAAACGACAACAATTTAGATAGAAGATAATAATGTAGTGAATAGTAGAAAATATTATTTTCTGGATTAATTTTATTAATTGTTTTCTTTTAAATCAAATCATGTCTTGAAATAAAATCGTCTTGTTCAGGTGACTGAGCTCCCAGAGAAATCTGAGAAGGCTGCTTCTGAAGAGCCAGCTGAGAAGAAGCTAAGTCACAAAGAGAAGAAGAAGTTGAAGAAGCAGCAAGAGTATGAGAAGCAGATGGAGTTGATGACGAAGAAGGGCGGGCAGGGACACAGCGATCTGGACGCCAACTTTACTGTCAGTCAGGCACAGAAAACTGCTGGTACGTTTATATAGCATGCTAATTCCCGGTTCCTATATCGAACGTACGGATGTCCGTAGGTAGGTTGTCATAGCAACGTTGTTATCTGTCAAAAAGTCTTATACATTTTGTGTTGAATAAACAACGTTGCTATGACGACCGACCAACGGACATCCGTACGTTGGATATAGGAACCTTACGCAACATTCTTGACAGTTCTTTGAAGTTATGCATATTATACGCAGTCATTTAATAGATGGGCTTATGGGATGGTTCTGGGGTAAATGACCGCTTCCAATTTTGTAGAGCACGTTTAAATGTTGCACGTTCCCAGCTTCATATTTTAAAAAAGGTCGAACTTACTGACCCAAAAAAAGTCTGTTTTAATCCGATAAATGTATCGTCAAAGTCAAATGAAACGGATAATCGTTAAGGTTAGGTAAATTTTGAACAAATCATTAGAAATATCACTTTATCCACAAAAAAATATTATAATCATAAAAAAAATGTTCACTAGGCTACATACATTACATTTGTTACATACAACCTTTGCTTGGACATTATTAATTTGTATAAATTTTTGTTAACATAAAAATCTGTTTAGTAACGCATATATTTCTCCTCAGGTCAAATGGCTGCCTTAGAGAACGCAGTAGACATAAAAGTCGAAAACTTTTCCATCAGCGCCAAAGGAAAGGATCTGTTCTTAAATGCGAATCTCCTGATCGCTAGCGGCCGACGATACGGTCTTGTCGGTCCTAATGGACACGGAAAGACTACGTTATTGAGGCATTTGGCTAGTCGTGCCTTCCCTCTCCCACCGCATATAGATATACTGGTGTGCGAGCAAGAGGTCACAGCTAGCGAACTCAGCGCTGTGGATACGTTACTCGAAGCAGATGTTAAAAGAACTGGTAAGATATAGCTATCTCTTTCTGCACGTTATTGTTGTGTGCGGTGAATCATGCCCTGTCTATCAGTTTATGAATGTATTTGTACTGCTTTCTTTTAGAGTTACTCAAAGAATGCAAAGAGTTGGAAGCGGAAACGGAGAAAGGAAATATGAAGGTCCAAGAGAGGTTAAATGAGGTAAGCATTTTGAATGCAATAAAACATGTAGCATTGTTTTAGACATGATTGTCACTTCACTTCACTTCTTCATTGTGGCTACTGTGTGTGACTAGTGTTTCACAATTCTGCCAGTGTCCGTTTCGCGCTAGTTTATTAAACATTACTGGAGGGCAAAATTAAAAAAAGAAATCATTGTCTTCTAGAGCATATTTAATTATAAAATGACTTCAAACAAAATAATCAGTCAACTTTATGAATTATTTCACTTCACATCTTCGTTGCGATTACTGCGACTTTAGTTGTGTGACGCGGATTGTTCCTTTCTCTCAGAGAAGAAGGGTTTTTTTATACCTTTATTTTGGATAATATTAATTTCTTTTGATAATTGTTACTAAAAATTGAATTAGGTTATTTCGTATTAGCACTTTGGATTACTTTCAATGATTCGAAATTTAAACAAGACAAAGTCATCCTTACTATAGTTCAACGTTCAGCCCTTTAAAATCGTATGTTCTAACATAATATGTATGGCAGGTGTACGCAGAGCTGAAGGCGATAGGCGCGGACTCAGCGGAGCCGCGCGCGCGCCGCATCCTGGCCGGGCTCGGGTTCAGCAAGGAGATGCAGGACCGCGCCACCAAGAACTTCTCCGGGGGGTGGAGAATGAGGGTCTCTCTTGCCAGGTCAGCTTCTCTAATGTAGTCTTTCTTAAACTTTCGCGATCACAATTCATACTTTTAAATAGAAATTTACAGGATTTTATCGCGTAATTTACCTTTTATTATTTCCCGACGTTTCGGCTGTGTTACAACAACCGTGGTCGCGGGCGAACTGATGTACACTGATGTACACACATTCTCTAATGTACACTGACGGTTTGAAAATGTTCGTCACCTTAGAGTCGGTTTTCGCTTGCACCAGATTGCAAGAATCAATTTTTATTGTACCAACATTTACCAGTGACGTTCCTTTTTCAAGTTTCAAAAGGGATTATGTGCTCGTGCTCGTTGAACGAATCAAGTTGAAAACCGACGAACATTTTCAAACCGTCACTGTACATTATAATAGCACACGGGAAATTACTCACGTAAAATTATCGTCGATTTAGATAACGACAATGTTTCGATTCTTCCGGAGAATCTTCATCTGGGTATGAGTGTGGTCACTCCTCGCGGTCGCGTCTCACACTGATAATTTCCCGTGTGCTATTATAATGTCTAATCTAATACAACTCACGACAGTTTTGAAAGTGAAATAATATGTAGTAAAATTCTCAAATGTAATTTACATGTATGAACTAGCTGCGCCCGAATAGTTCCCGTTCCCGTGGAAATACTGGGATCAAAAGTAGCCTTTTTTAATCTAGGGTATAAGCAATCCTGGTGCCAAATTTCTTTCAAATCCGTCCAGCTGTTTGAGCGTGAAAGAGTAATAAAAGAAAGGTAGCACTAATTACACTCAAGAAAAATACAAACCAGCAGACAGCTGAAAAAATTATTCATTCATCAGTTGATAATGTCAGTTCAATTTATAATTTGACATGATATATTTTTCAGAGCCCTATATGTAGAGCCTACACTATTGCTACTCGACGAACCTACGAATCATTTAGATCTGAACGCCGTCATTTGGTTGGACAAGTGAGTAAACATTGAAATTTTAACTAAGTACCTATCATAATCCGTTTTCCTTGATAACATGAATATAAGTTTGATTGTAACTTAAATTATTTTAGTTATCTTAAGATGTTAACCTCTCTATCATAATTTTTAAGCGCTCGTGGCGAAGCTTGCTAAGACGTTCTTGATAGGTCATCGAAGTTAAGCAACGTTCTGAGCAGTCACTACTTGGATGGGTGGCAAGGGGCATTAATAGAGCGCTCCGTGCTTCGGAGGGCACGGGAGGCCTTAGGCGGTCTAAAAACTCCGTCACCAGAGTTGGCCACTTGCTTATACGAACTTACTTACTGACGACCTCTGTAGTGCAGTGGGCGAAGGCCCGCCTGAGACGCGGAGGTTGCGGGTTCGATCCCCGCCACGAGACAAATGTTTGTATGTTCAGCAGATATTTGTTCCGAGTCTGGATGTTTTTTTTATCTATAATATGTATGTATTTACAAAAAATATGTATATAAGTATTATATCAATCATCTGGTTACCATAACACAAGCATAGATTGGGACTAGATGACGCCGTGTAAAATGTCCAAGGATATTTATTTATTTATTTACTTTTTTAGTTACCTACAAGGCTGGAAGAAGACGCTTTTGGTAGTTTCTCACGACCAGTCATTCTTGGACAACGTTTGTAATGAAATCATACATTTGGACCAACAAAAGCTGTTTTACTACAAGGGCAATTACTCAATGTTTAAGAAAATGTTTGCGCAAAAGAGGAAAGAGCAGATAAAGGAGTATGAGAAGCAAGAGAAGAGGTTGAAGGATTTGAAGGCTCATGGACAGTCAAAGAAGCAGGCTGTAAGAATAACATTATTTTCTATTAACTTATTTTTTTTCAGGTGAGACCCATGCCTAGTTTTTAACTGATGTTGATGATAAATTATCTTACGGCCAGTCTCAATAACCTATCTATCTTTGGTTTTGCTTACTGTCGGTAGTTATTTGACATTATTTGTTTGCAAGTAATGTCAAATATCTACCCACAGTAAGTACCACAGTGAGACTCTCAATAACTTATGTATCTTGGCTTTGCTTCAAAAAGCTTGGTCTAACGGCCAGTCTCAAATTGAGATCTTGCTAGATTGTTGATGTTAGGCGACGTTCTGAGCGGTCACAATTTAGATGGATAACCGTGCCTAAAACCTCAATCAGTAGAGCTCATACGAACTTACTTAACTTTAAATTTCTATGGTCTTATTCATAAAGATTTGTCAATTTAATATACATTTAAAGAATGTTGTTTTCTTGTTACTCTTATGCTTTTCTTGTCAATGAAAAGAGATACAGCATTAATATACGTTTTAGCTAAAGTAGGTTTACTAAACTAATATGCATAACGGGGCTAATGTTTATTTCCACAGGAAAAGAAACAGAAAGAAGCGTTAACACGAAAGCAGGAAAAGAACAAGAGTAAGGCCCAACAGGAGGACACGGAGGGCGCTGCACCGACGACTCTATTACAACGGCCCAAGGAGTATATTGTCAAGTTCTCATTCCCTGATCCTCCGCCGTTGCAGCCGCCGATTCTTGGATTACATAGTACGTTGCTACCTTATATCAAGCCGGAATACTAAACGCATTTAACTGAAACTTACCCCCTTGTGCATAATGGTTCAGTAAACCTATATTAGCTAAAACGGATATTAAATCTGTTGCTATCTTTTTTCATTGACATAAGAGTAACAAGAGAACATATTTAAAATCTATATTAAATTGACAAGTCTTTATGAATAAGACCATTAGAATATACAGAGTATACATGCTACTTTTTATCAAGGTGCCTCGTGAAACTAATATGCATTCCAAGTTTCAGCCAGATTCGTTCAGTAGTTCTTGCGTGAAGAAGTAACAAACATCCACCCAAGCATTCACATTTATAGTATTCTAATCTAATCTAAATCTAAACAGCCCACTGGATCCCACTGCTGGGCAAAGGCCCCCCCTCCCTTTTTCCATTCGTTTTAATATAAGTTTGTTTTTTTTATGTTTTAATTAAAATTTTATTACAGATGTGGACTTCAACTTCTCTGGTCAAAAGCGACTGTTCATTGGCGTAGATTTCGGTATAGACTTGAACTCCCGTATCGCCATAGTTGGTCCCAACGGAGTCGGCAAATCTACCTTCCTCAAATTGCTAGTCGGGGATCTAAGTCCTGTTAAAGGAGAACTTATTAGGAATCATAGACTGGTTAGTATTAACGGCTAGATTTGTGTTATGGAAAACTATTAATATAGGTTTACATTTAGTTCGAATTTTGTGAACTCACCCTAGAGCCGTATTAGGTCTACGAAAATAGTATTTGTAGAATACTTACGTTATTTTTATTTACAATTATTTGGTTCGTTTTAATTATTACTATAATAATTCGTACTATTCTAATTGATTTTGTATCAACAGTGTCGATTTCGAATATTCAACAAAATCTAACTTGTACGTTTTTCTGTATAGTAAAAAATAATGTTGGTGTACTTTATGGATGGTACTGTTTCATAAATAAGTATTAGAATAGAATAGAATAGAATAGAATATTACTTTATTGTACACCATAAAAGAAACAACACAACTTAGATACACAGAACAAAAAAAAAAGTGTAACAATGGGCGACCTTATCGCTGAAAGCGATCTCTTCCAGGTAACCTTTGGATGGACAGGATAAAGTTAACTGGTGAAGACAGTGGCATACATAAAATATTAAAGCAAGAGAAAAAAATAAAATAAACTTAAACTACCTACCTACTTATATAAAATATATAAGTATTCATATACATATATATATATATACATACATAATATTATATATATACACTAAGTTAAATACAATATGTAGTAAAAATTACGACGAAGTTGAGCAAACTGATAAATAATGACGACGGACCATGTTTTTAAAAATAGGAAGGGACTTAGCTAATCTAATGGACACGGGTAGCGCATTCCAGAGTTTCACAGCTTGTAAAGTAAATGAATTTCCATAAAAGCTAGAACTGTGAACGATCGTTTTTAACTGTCTTGTATCAGAAGAACGTAAAGAACGGGGATTAGAAACGTGCAAGAATTCAAAACGTTCTTTCAGATAAAAAGGGGTAGAAGGAAGGAAAAGAATATTATAAAGAAGTGAGAGGATGTGCAAGTTTCTACGAAGTCGGATCGGCAACCACTCAAGCCTGTTGCGATATTCGGAGACATGATCGTATTTGCGCAAGCCAAAAATAAACCTAATAGCGTAATTCTGAAGACGCTCAAGCTTGTTGAGTTGTTCTTCAGTTAGGTCAAGAAAGCAAGAATCAGCATAATCTAAAATAGGAAGCAAAAGAGATTGTGATAGCGCAATTTTGGTGGCAGTCGGAAGGAAATTACGCAAACGTCTTAGAGAGGCAGAAGCAGCAAAGACCTTACGACTAACTGCAGCTAAATGCGGTCCCCAAGATAAGTTTTTGTCAATAAGCACACCTAAATTCTTAACTACATCGCTAATTTCGATGTTAGTGCCATTGAACACTACAAGTGGAAGGTTTGACCAGTCTACGCGAGACAACATTTTAGAGCTACCTACTACAATAACCTGAGTTTTTTGCGGATTAACAGAAAGCCCAAAGGATTCAGTCCACTTGAAAATGTTGTCAAGATCACCGTTTATGCAAGTAATGGCTTCACATAACCACTCCGCTGGTGCTTGGGTGTAGATTTGTAAATCATCTGCGTAAAGGTGGTAGGAAGAAGAGAGTAGCTTAGAGATTGAGTTAATAAAAATAGCAAAAAGAAGAGGAGATAAAACGCCACCCTGTGGTACACCAGCACTCAGTTGACACCAAGAAGAATAAGAGTCATCAATCCGAATACGTTGCCGGCGACCGAACAGGTAAGTATGAAACCAGTCAATTACTGTTGGAGATATGTTAAGAGAGCGTAGGAGAGCTAAGAGAATATCATAATCAACATTGTTAAAAGCATTACTGAAATCAAGCAAACAAAGTACAGTAACTAATCCATCCTCCATCCCATGCCTAATGTCATCCGTAATCTTGACGAGAGCAGAGACAGTACTATGGCCAGGGCGAAAGCCTGATTGAAAGGGGTTGAAAAGGTTGTTTGTGTTGAGGAAGAGACTTAACTGCCGATGCACAAGGCGTTCTAGGACTTTGGATAAAAAGGAAAGAATGGAGATGGGACGGTACTCTGAGAAAGAGGAAGGATTACACTTTTTGGGGAGAGGAGTAACTAGAGCATCCTTCCACAAGCTTGGAAAAGTACCAGACTCAATGGAAAAGTTTAGGAGGTAAGTAATAATGTGGATTATGTCGTCTAAAATGGGAATTAACATTTTTTTACTAATGCAGTCACTACCGACTGCATTAGATGTGATAGATGTAATGCTCTTCTTAACATCACAATCAGTAAATTGACGAAACGTAAATGGAGAAAATGTTGGAGTTGGTAACAAAGAAAGGTTATTTAAAGTTTGAGTTTTAATTGATCCATTAAAAACTGAAGAAGAAGAGAAATGAGAGTTTAATGAGTTTATGTCTAAAGTAGAAGAGACGGACTCTTGCTGCAACTTACCAACTCCAAGAGAACGAAGAAATTTCCACACTTTTGCGGGATCACTATTTTCAACAGATTTATGGATGTATCGGCGTTGTGCATCCCTACACACCCTGTTGCAGTGATTTCTAATGCTATTGTATATAAGTATTATAAGTATAAGTATTATTAATAAAAAAAAAAAAATTATCTATGTAGTGTATCAGTCATCTGGTTACCATAACACAAGCATTAAATTGCTTAGCTTGGGACTAGATGACGCTGTGTGGAATGTCCAAGGATATTTATTTATTTATTTTATTTATTATTTGCAGAGAATAGGGCGCTTCGACCAGCATTCCGGTGAACATTTGACGGCCGAAGAATCGCCCGCTGAATACTTGCAACGCCTCTTCGGCCTGCAATACGAAAAGTCGAGGTAATTTTTGCCAGCAAGATTTTGTTTATGCTGAAATTTGACACATCTAATGATTTTCGGTTTTAATGAAATACTTGGTGATAGAGACCTGATCTGATGATATCAGAAGCCCTGTTACGGAACTTTCAGTGTCCAAAAATATAATTTTCGTGTACTTACTTATAAAAAATATACCTACCTATTTTGTTTTGTTGTTTGTTTGTTGTTCTTTATTGGTTGAAAAAAGTAAAACGGACTTATTTACAAGCTTACTAGTCCGCGGCTTTGGTCGCGAGATACCTGGCTGAACAGTAGCTTATGTGCCAGGCCAAAAACTATGTCTATTTCCAAGTTTCAGACAAATCCGTTCAGTAGTTTTCGCGTGTAACAAACATCCATCCATACAAACTTTCGTCTTTATAATATTAGTATGGTTCTGACTAAAACGAATGTTGTTTTTGTACCAATGTATTGTTTAAATGAGTTTAAATATAAAAGTGTATGTTTTTGTGTAGGTACCAATCTACTGTTACTGTCTGAACGAACGAACGAATCTACTGTCTATATGTGATTAAATGTAAAAGTGTATGTTTGTGTGTAGGAAAGCGTTAGGAACGTTTGGTTTGGCGAGCCACGCTCACACCATCAAGATGAAGGATCTCAGCGGAGGGCAGAAGGCGAGAGTGGCTCTGGCGGAGTTAACTCTTATGGCGCCCGATGTTGTTATATTGGTAAGTTAGACAAGTAGAAAAATTAAAAAAAATATATAAAATCATTCTCCTGCCCTTGTCCCACGCTAAGTGTGGTCGGCATATGTTTTTCTCTTCCACTCTCCTCAACTCTGATCTCAAATCGACTTCAATTTCGTAAGAAGAGAGAAATTTCCTGTACTCTCGAGGTATTTCTGTTCATAACTCCTGTTCCACATCAGATCCTCAACTATTTTCTTTTATGAGACCATCTCGGGGTAGACTCTTACAAACATAAAGAGAATTTTGAAAATCAGTCAACTAATCTATCTATACTATAATCGTTCGTTCGTTCGTATGAGCAAGTGGTCAACTCTGGTGACGGAGTTTTAAGGCCGCCTAAAGATACTATAATAGAACTGTAACGATGTCTGTTTTTGGAAGGTATTAAATAAAAACTTTTTCTTGGGGCATCTATTAACGCAGTAGACCCCATATGGTTATCTGGTTGCCTCTAGCATTCTATGCGTTAGGTTGCAACTTATCGCAACCAGAATCCTAACCCAATTGATTGCTCACGATATTTCCACATAAAAATAATCACGTTATAGTAATCTGAATATATTTAACAATAGGACGAGCCGACAAACAACTTAGACATCGAAAGTATAGACGCGTTGGCTGAAGCCATCAACGCGTACAAAGGCGGCGTTATCATTGTATCTCACGACGAACGGCTCATCAGGGAGACAGAATGTACGCTCTACGTTATTGAAGACCAGACTATCAATGAGGTAAGTTATTCTACAGCTTGGCTCTTTCCACTATTTGTGTGCTTAAGGCTTTACAACAATGCTTTCATTAGGGAAAGTCTCAAAATTCGGATTAAGGGGATTTGTCACTCAAATTATCAAAATCCCTTTTGATGTTTAAATCTGTTTTTTTATGGAAGAGCAAAATAGACGAGTGGTTAAAAAAAACTTTTTGAAACGTTTTTATCCTATTACAAAACTGACGCTGTTTTTAAATAACAGGATTACATTTTGTTGATTTTGTATTATTATCAAGATGTAGATATTCTCATCATATCTTTATTATTTTCTTCGTTTGACATTATCGAGATATCTCGTTTCTCGTCTCAACACGTTGCGCATGTTAGGCCTACAGGCTACAGTATTCACTGCTTATTATTTCCAGGTGGACGGAGACTTTGACGACTACCGTAAAGAACTTCTGGAGAGTCTCGGCGAAACCATCAACTCACCTTCTATCATCGCCAACGCAGCCGTCCTGCAGTAAACGCCCGAATATCAACACTATGTCCACACAGTACAATCTGTTATCGCTTACCGAGATTAGGGTACGTGCACTTTTATTTCAGCTCAAAGTTTTTTAGCTTAGAAATTATAAATACAGAATTACCATTGATTTAATCATAAATATTCTCTGTTGTCTAATATCTGCTATTGTTTTGACAATAGACAGTCAACATAAAAATGTCGTTATCTTTTTCTCTCTCTTATCTATTGTAATATAACTTTCTCTTTCTAATATGATTAACTGCTCATGACTTACTGTCGCCCTAAGCTATTGGCGCATCTAGTGATTTATAGCAATGTCTATTACATATTCTATCTTCAATGACCTGAACTTTTTGATAGAGTTTGCTCTAAAAAGCCCACGATATTCACCGTTTTAAAATCGCAAGTCAAATCAGAAATTTCATTGTCAAGCCGTTTTCATTCACCATTTTCAGTCGAAATCGACATGAATGTGTAATTTTCAAAATGCCATTCGTAGGTAATCATACGTAGTTAGTTTCAATCACATAAGTGCCTACTCTGATATATTATGTAGATATTTTTACATAAAAGTATTACACTTTGTATCGAATGGAGAATGGTCTTCCAATAGACAAACATTATCGTTATTTTATTATTATGATGATCCATGTAAGATAACTGTTTAATTTCACTTGAATGTTGTACGTCAATATGTTTTTAAAATCTGCGCGTAGTTGAGGTTACGATAAAAAAAAATGTATAGAATTATGGTATTTTATGCGATATTGATGCTGTGTTTAGTCTGAAATATTAAATTATATTTATTATACACGAATAAATTTTGTTACAAAATTACATTAAATATTTTAATACTTATCCCAAAACAAATTATTTAAACAGATGAAATAATACTACGACTTTGCTCAATGTACACAATCCATGTAGTGTTCATTACAGCCTAATTATGGTCTTATTCATAAAGATTTGTCAATTTAATGTAGATTTAAAGAATGTGTTAATCTTATGTCAATGAAAAGAGATAGCAACAGATTTAATACCTATCCGTTTTAGCTAAAGTAGGTTTACTAAACCAAAATGCATAAGGGGGTAAATATAGTTTTGGCAATCAGAAGCACATTTAATTAAAAAAATAAACAATTTATTAACATAAAAATAAATTACTCAAACAATAGAAAAGATTTGATCACAAATTAATCATAGCAACAAAATAACAAGGTAGGTACTCCCCAAATAACAATAAATCACAATGATACAAATTACGCAAAAGGTTACGTCCGAGCAGGGTGATGGTTCGCAACAGAATGAGAGAGAATGAGAGCCCGTCCCTGGTTTCGTCCGCTTTTATAGTCATCGCTTCAACGCTGGTGGTGGGGGAAATGCTAACACGGCCTCTCCTGACACCCTGGCGTCCTCGTCAGGCTCATCGCTTGTGTGAGGGTCGGTACTGGAAGGGATCCCCGGCTGATCTGCCTCCGATCTCGGTGAATGCCCAGGACGAACATAATCATCGTCGGGACAGTCTAACTAAATTATCAGATGTGTCTGAAATGATTTCCAACAGTTTAAAACAAGATCAAATATTGAAAATACGCAACATTAGTCATGTTTAGTTTGTGTTAGGTTTAAGTTAGATCAAGTTATTTACACGTAACATCGGTAAAGTAAGGCAACAACAGAAACGTTTCCATGCAAATAAATAATCAACACTGAGTTCTTACACGGTATAGGCTCATGAGTTAGCATACCACTCAGTGACTATTCGATCTAGGTTCGCTTACCAGAAACCCTTTACATATTACACACCGATTATATATGGCAGAGGCACTTGCATAGAAGCAATATAGGTAGCGTACCGACGACACAGGGCAGAGGCACTTGCATGAAAGCAATATAGGTAGCGTACCGACAACACATGGCAGAGGCACTTGCATAGCAGCAATATAGGTAGCGTACCGACGACACAGGGCAGAGGCACTTGCATAGCAGCAATATAGGTAGCGTACCGACCGACAACACACATGGCAGAGGCACTTGCATAGCAGCAATATAGGTAGCGTACCGACCGACAACACACATGGCAGAGGCACTTGCATAGCAGCAATATAGGTAGCGTACCAACAACACACATGGCAGATACGGACAATCCGACTATGCGACACACGCTGATACGGGTTAGTAGGATGACTCATCCCACAGTGAGCAGTGACGCAGCGCGCGCAGAGACCCGTGCAGCGCCGCCTCGTCCGCCGGCAACCACGCGCGCCGCACCGGACCCGCCACGCGCAGCGCCTCCACCACGCGCGCCGACGCCGCATCCTCCGACAGCACCGCCACGCCATGGCACCATGAACTGTGCCGCGGCATATGTAGACTTCACATACGACCTGGACATACACATCAGTTTATATCGCTCATGTCATGAGGCATTATCAAAGGCGTTATCAATAGAAATTTCTAACTACCTTTCGTAACGAAATTTTAAGCGTGTTCTCAAGCAATCTCATCAAAATAGGCTGCAGAATACAAGTTGCTTTACCAATGAAAGAGTTCCGGACCTCAATCATTACCAAAACAACGGCAAACTCGCCTGAAGTTATTATTGAAATCAAAAAGGTAGCTAAAAATGTCTAAGCTACAAAACACACACGTTGCCACAGTTTTAACGCTCTCACAACTTTATAGGGACCACGCATGCCATGGTCAAGCTTGCCCGTCGACTGGGCGTACCTGATCACGAATACCAGGTCACCTTCCTGAAAAATACAAGGAGGACGTCTGCCTCGGTTAACACAAGTTTCCATTGATGCCTGATTTTCAGATAACCGTTCGGCCGTCCTTTGCCTAGGCAAAGTTTACTAGTAAGTTCTTGTCTAGCCTCTCGATTAACTGTACGCGGCTCAAGAGCCACATCTCGCAATAAATGTTTGAAGCCTTTGGACTCGGGCTAAGGTCCCAACGCATCGATGTGAATTGTATCAAACGAAATATCTAACTATCGAATATATAGCTCTTAATCCCGGAAACCAAAAATGTTTTAAGCTCTAAAGTTTTATCAATACTGATGTGACAATGTTCATCATGAAATATACGCATAAAATTTAATTGAATTTAATCCTATGATCGCCAATCAACGAAGTTTTGATAATTGGTTTCGTATTCGACTCAGTAGTCGACACTATTAGTTCATTATGATCTCGAAAATGTGTTGATTATTCCTAGTTCATATGTACATAACACCCTCGCATCCGTACCGATTAAAATGGGCGCGTTCATACATCGACTTGAACTAACAGAAGATCCACCTCAAACGAAATACCGTCTAACTCAATCGTAAACGTGACGTATGAGTCAACTTGAGTAACCGATTCACCTACCCCTTTAATCTGGCAATCAATCCAATACTGGGATCGAAGTTCGACACATTAATGTTGAGTGCATCCTATAGCTTCTAGTCGCGATAAAACAGTATCAAAAGACTCACAGTTACTCCGTGGTGGTACCGGCAGCGGCGGTATGGAAGTAGTACGTACGCTTCGCGAACGCTTCACGTACCCGGCTGCTAAATAGGCACTTCAGTATGGCTATCGTCACTGCAGGCCTCGCCGTGACGACGAAGGTACATAGTTCGGTGACTGCGGTAAAATGGCTCACAGGCATGTCGCCCATGCGAGTACCGATGCAGTAGACAGCCACACGAGCGACTGCGCAACCGCTGGCCACGGGAGCGCTGGCGCGGCAAATCATCGCGCAAGTAGCTGCGCGACCGCCGATCGCGTGAGCGCCGACACGGCGAGCGATCACGTGAATAGCTGCGTGAACGCCGGTCACGACGGCGTTGATGTAGGACTCGCTCAAGCGAGTGACTGCGCGGGATCGCCGACCACGAGACCTCCTGTCCCGCGAGCGATCACTCCGCGATCCGGACGAGCGCCGTTGGTGACGTGACCGAGTGCGGCTCGATCTCTTCATCTCTTTACATCACTGTACAACACACGATAACGGTGCACAAACGCACCCTGGTTAAGTAAAAATGTACGAAACAACAAATAAAGAGAAGTTATAGAAGTACCCACACTTGATTATTTTTTTGATAAAAACCTTTTTATACGTTTAGAAAAATGCTAAAATTATCAGGATGATAGTGGACAATGAATCCTTTATCCCACGTCTGATTTTGGCAATCAGAAGCACATTTAATTAAAAAAATAAACAATTTATTAACATAAAAATAAATTACTCAAACAATAGAAAAGATTTGATCACAAATTAATCATAGCAACAAAATAACAAGGTAGGTACTCCCCAAATAACAATAAATCACAATGATACAAATTACGCAAAAGGTTACGTCCGAGCAGGGTGATGGTTCGCAACAGAATGAGAGAGAATGAGAGCCCGTCCCTGGTTTCGTCCGCTTTTATAGTCATCGCTTCAACGCTGGTGGTGGGGGAAATGCTAACAATAGAATATCACTAGGTACAAACATACATAAAAACGCGCGATCTACATAACCCTTGTGACTTGAAAGTCGGCCGGGTAATAAGAAATATTCTATGTCAAATCCAATGTAAGTGCAATAAAACACATTCATATTTGAGTCTGTACAAAACTAAAATCTAGTTGTCCAGTTTAAAAATGTAACAGTATTTTATCTGAAACTTTTATACAACTTATCTTGGTGTAGGTATTTATAGCAAGGTTTGTATTGGTAAACTAATGTTGTGATGTGACACTAATGATCAAATACGAGTATGTAGGTACCTAAGTAATAAATTATATTTTGCGTAGAATCAAAATGCAGTAAATTTCCAGACATTTCTAAATTCCCTTTTCAGATGGGACTAACCAACTTCCCCATTATTCAATGATATTGCCTATTTGAATATGAAAAAAAATTTCATGATCACGACTGTATTCCCAAGGTACGATAGACAAATGATTTCCGATCTTTTTAGACAGATCTTTCAGACAGAATATGTAATTGGGTAGGTTTATACCTTTTAATTGTGGTGATATGTTGTTTTATTATGTAAGGTAGTTATTATATAAGGTACTCACAATGGAGTGAGCATTTATTTATACATTTAGTTAGATCATTCACCGAAGCAAATAAAACATTACCCATCTACCGTATAAATAAGGTATCCAAAGCGACCGCCGCCGGGCACCAATCTTTTAAGTTTTTTCCTCAATTTGCGCGCAGCCTTTCCCCTCCATTCCAAACTTCTCAGCTTCATTAGAGGATTTAAAACGCAAATTTCCTTTTCGATTGTAACTTTTTTCCACTTCTTAAAAGAAAGCTTCTTTTAAAACTTGAAAGAAAATTAGTATCCTTCCCTTTGAGGGGTGGAACGTGTTTTAAGAGTTTCATTTGGTGCTGACTCAATCTTTTAGAATAATAATGTTTCCGTAGTTTACGTTCTTGGTTACGAATTAACATTTACCTGTACCTACCTAGGTACTAAACATTAATATGTTCATATAAATAATAGAGACCTGAATTATTATTTTTTTCATTGCCTGACAACACGGATAAAACGACACTTTCTAAAAATTAATCCTAGCTAGATCGATTTATCGCCCTCGAAACCCCCGGTACCATGAAAACTATTGAAGCCGTTACCGAAATTCAGATAATACTTAGGTATATATGTGTACAAAAATAGCTCGTTTAAAAGTATAAGATATATTACCTACTTAAGTACTAAAGTATAATCTACATTAAAAGTAAAATGATGTTTGTTTATCAACTTATATAAGATATCCAAGGCTCTCAGCATGAGATTGAGACGAACGTGAATATAATAAGCGTGCCTACCACAAGCAGATTTCCTGCGCACGCTAAATGCATTACTTTGAATGATCCACTAACAAGCCAACAATGAGAGGCTTGCCGTCACCCCAAGAGCCTATTACTGTCTAGAGAGCATCCCCGCCCCTCCTTATGTTATTCCACTCCTGCAACCTTGTCACATTCACTATCCTATAAATCGGGGAGAATATCCCACGAAATGAATTCTGTTTCATTGTGACAGGGTCCTAAAACTGCAAATGGTATAATTCCACGTTGCGTACACAATGGGAGCGATTATACTCCCCCGCGACATGATTTTATTTGTGCAGTTATTGCGTCGCCGAAGAGATATTTAAATTTCATTAGGTTTGTTTTACACTTAATTTGTGAGGGGTGTGTTGTATTGTATTGTTGGGGTGGAGCACGTTATTGCTTGAGCTTTCCAACTTGTTTCGAATACCCTCTGGATTTAACGATTTGAATTAAGTAGGTAGATACACGAATCAGATAAGTCACCCCATTATAGTTTTATCGACCATTATCTCTATCTACGATCGTTTTTAAAATGAAGATTAGGACGTATTAACAACTGTGAGGTTTCGGGTGTCGGGTGTCGGTAATACCTTATGTTATTATGAGCGTTTAAAAAGCTGGCAATGCTTTGATAAACTATTTTAGTCATGTAAATTGAAAACCATTGCTTGTAGAGATTTGGAAACAGCAAGATTGTCTTCAATTCCATTAATTTCAGTAAGCTCCGAAGTAGACCTACAAAGCTACTCTCTTGATTACAAATTAGTTGATAATATAAATTTCACACAAATAAGAATTGGCCTATAATCCTACAAATCTTAGTGAGGCAGATATTTTGAAAATAATGTATTGAAGCAACAAAACGCACTTTATCAGGTGGCAGCCGCTTTATTCAGCTAATGACCAACCCCTCTGGGGTAATAAAAGTCGATACCAGCCTCCGCCCAGACCGCTGCTGCTCAGTTTTGATACTTTTATGTCTCGTTCATTCCTATAACTTTACGAATGACTTTGTATTTGCATTATTTTAAATATCGATGTATCTATTCTATGACATAAGTATGGTATTTAAGATAATGAACTGCTATACAATTTTTTGCTAATGCGTGACGTTATCTTTGATATAGGTATTGATGACTTTGTACTCGTAGGTATATAAATTAAGTGGTTATTATTACGGACTGTAAACTAAACAAAATATTTTTAAAATTGTAGGTAGGTAGGTAAGTAGGTACTATTTATCTGGGATACCTACTATTCAAAAACTTTAAAATGCTTAAGTATTACACTTACACTTTAACTAACACTATAAAATAAAAGACTAGAACTAAATACATTTCCAGTTCAAAGAGTTACAAGTATCAAGGCATACGAAGCAGGGTTGTTTGTTGCTCAGCGGAGCGCGGCTGAGAATTAGCGGCGACGGGAAAGAAAAATGATTGTGACAGTCCGCCGAACGCCACTAATGGAGTCCTAGCCCGCGTCTGCGAAATATCCCACTTACAGGGCTTGAACGTACCTACTTGTTTATGCTTTTCCGCTACTCATTTTATATTTGGCGAGTTTTGAAGACAGTAGATAACTGTGTAATAGAAAAGTGTATATTAAATACATAAACAAGGAATTCATCACGTTAATTACCTTATCACGACGACGAGGAATTCGTCACGACGAGTGTCTTTAAGAGTCAGTAAATTGAAGCGCCAAATATCTACGAATGCTACGAATCAAATGTCTATTTCTGTAGCACTATTCGTAGCACCGCGATAAGTAATTCCATTTAGATACCCTAGCTAGACTAAATTATTAAAACGACAAGTAAGTAACGAGTTAATCAAAAATACATGCGCGACATGCTTCAGCAGTACCTACTATTTCAATGCGAATAATTCATTTAGAAAGGAACAATAGTGCCTGTGGAATTATTAGCACTTGCCGCGGTATGATTGATGACTCGCGATGAGTAATAGCGGCGTGCGATACGTTGTCGCGACTACTAAACTATTCTCCTGAATAAATGACGAATGGAATTCAATCATGTGGAATCTTAGTAACTGAAATTGTCTATTACATTCTAATATTCAATACACAATGTAATTTTACGAAGGATCTAGCATTAGAATTCTTAGAAGGCTAAAGAATTTTCAATTTGAAGTTTTATCAGTGTTGTATTATTCGCATATAAAAGATTATAATTCAGAATGAAGGAATTACAAGTATAAAGACACCCTTGTGTGCTCCGAAGCAAAAAATCCCGGGTCGAGCCATAAACGCGATTAGACAAACATTTCCTGACGCGAGCCACTTTTTCCAAAACTTAGCGAATAAATCAGATCGGTGGTGCGTCGCAGTTTTCTCGTCGTCTTGCCAAATTTATGTACCGATCGGCCCTTTCGTATGGAGATGTGGTCCGCTATTTACATATAAATACCTCGATTATTTGAATTATTCAATCGAGAGGGGGCGGCACTGACAAATCACTTCCTCAGGAGATGGCACAAGTTGGTAGGCTGGAGATCACCAAGACCGACGTGTGCTCTGTATAAGCACGAACAACTAACTTTTTACGACAACTTAGAGGAATTATTCGAATTTATTTCTTCGCTTCTTCTTCTTGTCGTGTCACTAGGCCTTTTGAACTAGTGTGGTGAAAGGATTTTATGTTTCTTCGCTAAAATAATATTATGCATACTTCAATAATTAGGTACTTACCTAAGTAGATGTGTGGTGGCAATTTTCATTGCTTTTCGTAAATCAACTAAAAACTTTTAACCGTCATGTGTAGGAATTTACTCGTAATTAAAATATACAGCGATTTATGTAAGTATCTGCAGTAGACGAGTATTACCTACGTAGATATTCAATGTTTTGCTCTGCTCTGATAAAGGGTAAAAAAATAAAAGAGAATAGCTAGTGGTCTATGCGTAGTTTTCCCGGTTTTATGTGCACTCACGTGCCATTTAGTCCGGGAAATAGAAGTTTTTGTATGGAAATCGGACGCATTAGCCCCCGGGACTCGGCGGCGAGCTCTGCCTATTGTTGTTACGTAACTCCCATAAAAGTTTATCATTCGAACATAAAGCTTTGGATGTTTTTGCCACTGTTACAGGGTACAACTAGTTTTTCTGTAAGTAATAAGCGTAAAAGCCAGTTTCAGATCGTATTTTGCATTTTCTAGACAAAACTTTACTCTTTGTTTTAGACATAATAGTAGTTGACTTATGTTTTAGGTAATTTAGATTTTGTCATAATTTATAAATCACCTTGACTCTACTATTTTAAACGATAATTTTGTTAAACGTTTTTCTAAAAGGCGTGGTAGAGCTTTTATAAAAAAAATAGTGGAACATTGTTAGTGGCTGGCTACTAGCATTAGGTAAATAAGCATTATTGGTCTGTCTGGCTTTGTGCCGTAAAAGCATTAACCGGCAGTGGCAGTGTCTAGCCGTCACATTAGCTCTATCGGTAAAAAATGATTCGCTAGTCGCTACCAATCCAGTGTCAATCGGTTGGCGACACTTCCGATCTACCTTTGCAATATTCATTTCTCATCAGTCGGTTATATCAGTTCTGCGGGTTGCATACTAAAATCATTTTGCAATTTGTTTCTTTGAACACGCATGCCACTTATCCAGTTGATAAGGATCTAGAGCCTTAATCCTGCTCTCTCGTTACAGTGCTGAGCGTGATTGTGTTATTGTCTCGCTTGCATCAGATAACTGGTAAACACCATTTGATATGTTAATGCGGTAGCAAATGGGTATGGTTTAGCACCTTGTGAGGGAATCTTCAGCGTATAGGTACTTTTGTTTTTACTCGTCGTGAGTGGTTTATAAACTACTTACTTAGGTATATACTCTATACGGTTTTCTGAGTAAAATCAACGTTGCTTATTGTATCACACTAAACGTATCTATAAACATAACGTAGGTACCTAGGTACTCGCAATAATAATTATACAATGGCCTTTAGTCGATAGTCGATAGTAAATCTGAAAATTTTTAAGTAAGTAGGTAGGTACCTACCAATATTTTGCTAGCCGATATATTTTTTGAGCTTCTGTGATTTATTTTGTAATATCTTGCAAAATTTGCAATTTTATTTAGTCAAAACCATCACGGTTGTTCTAAGTTCAGTATTTATAAGTTTTATTGTTGTTGTAGGTATTTCCCTACATACATTTTAGCTGATACTATCAGTGTTTTTGGAAATGATTTGTACAAAGCGTTAAATAGCACTCTTCATTCACACAAAGGCAGGGGTGCGAGTGTGGATTAAGATTGTATCGACGGATATGTGCGGCTGCCCATACCACAGATAAAAGAATACCCCATACTAACTACAGCTGGTAGAGACAAGCTGGCTCATTTAGGTACTGTAGGAACTAGTTGCCGCATCCTTCCTCCAGCGTGTGAGAGCCAGCAACAACAGCATTCTCCAAACGATTGTTGAAAGAATGGACTGCCCTATTCAAAATATATTATTATGGATAGGTACAGTTAATGATTTGAATAGATTGCGTAGATATTGTATTTTAATTTCATTTCTATGTTTTAATTTTAAATTGCCTTTATTTTTATTTTATGTTACAATTTTGTATAATTTTGCGTTTTTTATTTTGTCCCTACCTATCAAGCAATTCCGTTGTAAAGACTCTATATTATTTTAAACATCTGAACTCAGTTCGAATTTGATCTTTATGCTAAACAAATATCAAAATATAAGGGGAAGTTTAGTTCTGCTCTGTAAAACTTTAAGTGCACATTTTAAAAGCACAAAAGTTCGCTTCCGATCGGATCGGATATTGATCGGTTCAAATCTCTCCGGCTACTTTTCCACCCTCTCTGTAGAGTAAATCGCATTTACAACGTTTCAACATCGCTAACATGTTAAAACAGAACTAATGGACATTCGCTCCAGTCTCAGGCCGCAGGAGACGAATAATACAAGTAAAATGGTCCCATCTCCACGCTTCATTAATTTTATTGCCCCGAGGCGCTCCTGCTCAAGTCGAAAGGCCGCCGCTGCCGACGGCGAAAACGCACCATTATTATGTGTTGCCAGCGTCTCAAATCAAATAAACACAAGCCATTATGCGTGCGCGTATTTTGGAATGCACTCACTTTTCCTTTTGTCTATGCTACATACAACTGTCAACATTTTGGCGCGTAATCCTTTTCATGTGCGCCACAACAATGAGTTTCAACACTAATGTAATGGAGATATTAGCGCGAAAGCGTAGCGGAATAATTCAGATATGGTTTTTTGGCGGCGGTCGACACAATAGGATTATTCTCCATTGATCATTGCTTATTATAAGTAGCTGAGGGTGCGCTACATGAAAACTAAATTTGGTTTATCGGCTATTATGGAAAGTAGGTGTTAATGTTGGAACTGTGATTTATTACGTATTCGTGACTTCCTTATTTTCAAAAGGCTTCCGCGAAAAACGTTATGTGCTATTAAAAATAAAACTAAAAGAATAAGGGCGGTATGTCAATAGCCCCTTAAGAAAAACTACGTAGGTAATAAAAGCGTGTTAAAAATAAATAAATGGGCGGTGAAAAAACGATTCAGCGGCGGTTACGCGCTGAAAGGCACGGAGCTGAAGGCCAAGTGGCACAATGGCCAACTACTAATGTTTACTCAACTCGGAGCGCGACAAAGGGCCGGAACTATTGTTTGTTGGGAAAGCTTTATTTCGTACCCTCGGCCCGCGTCGCAGCGACAATAGGTTGCCCAACTTAAAAATATATTATCTTGCTCTGTATTAGAAAATGTGGACATGCCTTAATTCCAAAATTTATAATTCCTTGAAAAACCTTATTGTAGAAAAATGTAAATGAAGTAAAAAATGTGTGAGTTTATACAGGTAGAGGTACCTATCCATTATTGTTATCAATTAATGATACGATCTAGGAACAAGTGGATACCGAGGTACTTAGTAGCCAAGACGATTAATATCTAGAAGACAGACAAAGGCCATACACAAAATCGTAACCCGATCCCGCAGTACCAGATAGCCTGAAAACTTTAAAACATCAATTTTATCCAAGAAATTTCAATACTTAGTAGTAGGTAGCAACAATATTCAATATTTAAACATTTTTAACTAGAAAGTAATTAAAATTTCTTGGATAAAATTGATGTTTTAGAGTTTTCAGGCTATTTTTTAGGGTTACGATTTTGTGTATGGCCTTTGTCTGTCTTCTAGATATTAATCGTCTTTGTTAGTAGGTAGGTACACTTATCAACACATCAATTGTACCAACCTAAATTAATTGTAGATTATTAGGTATGAATTTACCATTTTATTTTTAAAGCGAGTTTTTCTAGGTTCATATTAATAAGAAAGACATCATCAGACCCCTTAGACATCTTCAAAAGAATCTAAAAATTGCCTAAAAAGATCTGAAAGAAATGTCTACCGCTGCTCCCTGGGATACAGTCGTTTTTTTTACATATTAATAAGGTAAATAAATAATAATGCGGAAGTTTTAGAATCTACCTTCTTTAAACTCAAACATAAAAATATAAAAGTCGCATCCACTTAGCCCAACATCCTCTCAGAGCGAGGGCGCTGGAGAGTTGAAAATTATCCTTTTCACGAACGACCTTAAGCATAATAGAGAAAGCACTTAAGCCATTTTCTCCGCCTTTGAGTGGCGTAAGCGCGGCCGTTTGCCGGGGCTTCATCTTTCGAGCTAGAAAATCAGCCATTACTCCCGAATGTACCTAATCGAGCCATTCCATGTGGCTAGTTGTGGGCAAGCGGCGGCGGCGAGCGGCGCTGGGGGCGGCCGCCTGAGTGCGCAGCTTTTCAGGCTAATGTGCCCATTGGGCGGCGCTAACAGCAATTAGGCAGCGAGCAAATGGCTCGTGCATTACCGACGACATAGATTGATTTATAGGCTAATCGAAGAACCTGATCCCGGTCATACATTACGAGTTGAAACACCAGCTGCTCGATACAGTCATTACCCCCCACTGCACGCCGTTCATCGGAGTTAAGTATTAAAAGTGATAGTAGCGTGACCCTAGTCGATTGCCTACCAATAAGCCAGAATAGTGCAAAATTAATAACTTTTTGGAATTGACTAGAATCGATTTCACAATAGCAGAAATGAAAATCCATTTTCCGCTGCTGATTCGTCACGCGATTTGTTTTCTGAAGTCTTGTCTACCCTTTGAACTTTTGCTATTCGACTACCTATGTCCAAACATAAATTGATTTTATTCCATGTTATATTAAATTCATGTCCCTTAGAATCAGTGCTCTTTACATCGACGTCATGTTTTTTGATATTCTTTCACGTAAAAGATCACATCTGTTAGTGGCCGAGCATCTACGTACCGATCTATGAATAATAAATGTATCGAGCCAGCCGATTGGGGAAATTGAATTTTATAGTTCGTAACACACTGGAGGACAGATGTCACAAAATGGCCCTTCGCCGGCGGGCACAGGGCACTTAATCGAAATGTCAAATAGAAATCAAAATTAGGTCGATTGTAGTGTTAATAATTAAATAATGACGGGCTACATGGCGGCGGCAGCATTTGTAAGCATTAGGGGGTACTCGTATGGTTTGTGTGATGTGAAGGGTAGGTGCGAGCTTCATTGTGATTAACCAAGTTATTTCTGTTTCGGTGGACAATTATCGGTCCATTACGTAGAGTACACAATGACCGGCTTTCCATTAAATTATATTGGAACTATTCAAATGTCTCTTTGGTATGATACGATGTGCTTTTTTTACATGTTTTATTTAGGTGGTAGTATATCGAAAGATAGATTGATTGATGGAAAAAAATTATACTTAATAATTATAAAAGATTAATGATATTTAGATAGGTAAGTAGTTAGTAGTCGCAATTCAGAGTGTCGCAAAAGCTAAACTAAACTAACTAAAATTAATGCCATCCTTTTTATTCCCATCGCTATGAAAGGGACGGCAACATTTTTAGTTTGTTAAGTTTAGCTTTTGCGATACTCCGAATTGCCACTAGTATTGGAGTAATTAGCATAATGATGAATATGAGTTTTTCTATTTTGCTATTACACTATTAGGTCTGTACAGTACATATTATTGTTTTAATAAAATCTGGTTTAAGGTAGGTAATAATTGTTATAATGGTAAAATAGCTATATAAAACCGACAGTAGTGGCAATTCTGAGTGTCGCAAAAGCTAAACTAAGCTAACTAAAATTGTTGCCGTCCCTTTCATAGCGATGGGAATATAAAGGATGGCAATAGTTTTAGTTAGGTTAGTTTAGCTTTTGCGACACTCCGAATTGCCCCCAATAGCTTCAATTATTAGGGTATAGTTGGCATGTTACTACTAAAATATAGGCAAGTAATTTTCAATTGAATTAAACCCATCAATCTCTGAAAGCAAGATTACAACAGTATCGATAACGAAGTAGCAAATTGAATTTATTCCACAATTGATATATTGTCGTTAATTGATTTCCCCTCAAGAGCTTGCCTCCCTACGAAGCGAGTTAGATAAATTCGCGCTATCCGTTTACATCATTAAATTTTATTAGTGGCAACACAATAGGGGCTTCCTCGTCTATGAGACAGAGACTTTTCCGGCTGTGACGAAGCAGGGTCGTACGTAACGTAGTCTTTTGCAATGAGCTTGAAGAATAAATCTAGTTTATTTATATATTTATTCATATGCTCAATAATTACTGTCATTAACTGTAGGTAAGCTTCGCTCCGTTTAAGTTGTGCTACGTTTCTTTACGTCCCCTCTACGCTCCTTCTACGCCCATGCTACGCTCCTGCTACGCCCCTGCTACGCTCTGGCTACGGCCCTGTGCAAAGGCGTCCCTCACCAATTCCTATTTCCTTTTGGCGCGAATTAAGCAGGCTATTAAGTCGGCTTTGAGACGTATGACGAATCATAAAGCCGAACGGACAATGGCGGCGCTTTCACATGGATATGGCCGATTTGGAATAAAATAAAGTTTCTTAGGGATTGGAATAAAATGTTTTCCACGGAATCTTTTCTACAGGAAACATTATAGCTAACATCAATTTACTTTTTGGTAAGGGCAGTTTTATTTTCAATTTTTTACAGAATAAGCAGAAAAAACGTAGGTAAGTACAATGTATGAGTAAGAAAATGGCTGAGTTGTAGGTAGGTATCTAAAATCGGGTTTTCCGTCCGTTTAAGTTAATTTTTAAGAAGTTTGTTATTATGCAATCTTGTCTTATCTTAGGTAGGTAGGTAGGTACTAATATTATAAATTCGAGATAATGGATGGATAGATGGATGTGTGGATGTTTGTTACTCTTTCACGCGAAAACTACTGAACGGATTTGGCTTAAAATTTGGAATATGCATAGTTTATGACCTGGAAAAACATATAGGCTACCTATACAGGTAGGTACTACGGGGGCGAAGCCGCGGGCAAGTAAGCTAGTTCAAAATATTTTTAGAAACATTGGTTCCTGTATTTCCAATTGTTACTTTTGGAGCAGTGGTCCTATAACTCTATGATATCTCCTACTTGCGGCACATTAATAGATAGATGGCGTGTCATTAGTTATCAGTGTTGCCAGTCAGTGTTATAATCCGTCATAATGTCAAGCAGGTGAGGTGAGGTAATGGGATGAGGCTATTTTATCCAATTATCGATAATTTCAATCCACCATGATTAAATTTAAATAAATCAAACGAAGCGTACGCTCATGTTAGAATCTTGATAGGACAGGACATTACGAGTAGGTTACCTATGTGGTAGCGTGGAGAAATTACCTACACCTAAGTAGGTACCTATTGATAACTCTTTATATTATTCTACGACAGGGCTGTTCAGACCAGATATGATCCCGGGCCAAAACAAATGAGTAGGTATGTACCTAATTAATTAGATTGGAGGGCCGCAAAGTTTTATAGCCTAAAATACAGGGTTAATTTTAAATCACTAGAAACCTTTCCACCCGCAATTCTTAGCACTAAAAGCAACAACATTTGTTTTACGACACATAATTACAATTATTACGATATCAACATTTAAAATAATAGTTGTTGCTAGATACAGTGCGTGTGTTAAGTGAGTTCTCCGTTATAAGTAATATTAAAATAACATTGCGGGCTGCACAAAAATGAACTTTAGACAGCCCAGATCTACGAAGCTTACCTACCTTTACTCAAGAACAGATTCCCTCCGTATGAAAACATCGAGGTTTCCGCATAAAGCTTTTTATTGACATCTCATGATTCCGCAAATACCGACCTAGGTAATTACCTACTAGTAGATTTTCAAAAGAAAAGTCAGTTTTACAAATAACTTACTATGCAATGTAAGTTATTTGTAAAACTTACATTGCATTTTCTTTATTGTATTTAAGTAGGTACTCTAGCCTTCTTCTCTGAGGATTGGGATTCCATCTAATTTGTTGATTTGCTGAAGTCGGTTGGCAACCTGCGTGCGCCATGTGTCCACATCGGGCTGGTTCTCACAGATCGGGTTTCCGATTAAAATCAGGTCTCGGAGTGCTGGACATTCCTATAGTATGATGATTTAAATTTAGTTTAGCATGATGGGTAGGTCTTTTGTGTAGGTTTAGACAAGTTAACTTGATTACGACGGTCAATAGATGTCGCTTTTGCTTGTAGCAAATTTTTAGCTCAGCAGAAAAGTAAAACGTTTTTGGTATGCGACACGAGAAATCTAAAATAATGAAGTTTCAGGAGCGTCTGTATAAAACTTCAACAGCATCAACAAAGTATAAAATAAGCCTTTATGAATAACACTCAAATTAACGGTTTTAGTCTTGATTTCACATTAGGAATTCTTGAGTCGTATTTGAGAGTTACCTACGCGTTGATGCATAATACCATCATATTCGGAACGAATATCTAACCTTGCTTTGATGAGTAGGTATTCGCCCTCTACGCAACCCTAGTCGTCAGTTGTCACTTTTCTCTTTTAAAAAAGCAGATGGCTTGTTCTTTTCTATCATCCTATTTCATCCAACCTACCTGCTCAATATTTACACAATTATGGATGTATCTATAGATGGTGTTTGTTACTCTTTCACGTGAAAACGGGATTAGGCTGAAACTTGGAACGTAAACTACTGTAAAAGTAAAAGTCTATGTGTTATTCCAGGTCACAAATGGCCTGGAATAACACAGACTACTTTTTATTCAGGTAGGCAACAAGTCCGAGCGAAGCCTCGGGTGAGTAAACTTGTTTATTTATAAATGTGAAAAAAAGTTATGAATTAATCGCACCTGCAACCTATTAAACTCCACCCACTCTTTGATTGCGTTGTTGGACATGTAGAGCACACGAAGGCTCTTTAGGGAACCGATGCCTTTTAGCTTGTCTATGGGGTTATAGCTAATCCACAACTCTTCTAATGTATCTGCCACAGTCTCCTGTGAATATAATTATCAGTTTCTTGCTTCAGTATTTCTTTGATAAATAAACAGACTACACTAAGCGGAATCCACCAGTTATGTACATCTAGGATAAAAATGTGCCCAGTGAAAGTAACGAAACTGAGCTTGCAATAAATTTCTTACAAGCTTCTGGCTAATAGTTTTTAGGTCAGTCAACAGTCTCTTTTAAATTCGAGACTTACACGCGCCCTCCGAAGAGTGTAAGCAAGCGTTTAAATGTTCTATATCTGCACCGATTCGGTCTGAGGAGTTAATCGAAATCGAATTGAGTAATCTTACAATTCCAGCTAAAGATTTTATATAGTTTCTTCCAAGAGATATAATCTTCAGGCTCCTCATCCCAGCGATGCCGGCGATTTTGTCGATCATGTTCGATGATAGACTTAATTTTCTGAAATCAAGCAGAAAAATGAAATGTCTTTATAACAAGTGGTTTTCTTTAACTCGTTCACTGCCCATGACGCAGCTGGGCTGGAAATGAGTTAAGCGTAGGTACCAATTTATTTTTAGATTCATCTAACAATTCAACAATTTGTTGTGTAATTTTTGAAGAGAACGTTGGTACTCACTCGCATGCAACTAATGTAGAGAGAGCACCATCCATTTTCTCAATCGGTGGATACTGGAACTGGAGTTCCACAGTTATTGCATCAGCAGCACTCTCCCCTTTCTCCTTTTCCCATCTTGCAATGGCTTCCTTGCAGGTCGTCGGCTTCAGTGCCATACTATTTTAAAGGAAGGTCAGATTCAAGTCAGATTCTACAAACTCAGATTTTTCAAAAACCCTTGATGATTTTTTATTATTTATTTTGTAACGATTTATCAAGCTGTCATGAACAGTCATGAAGGATGAAGGTTATATGGTCACCAAAGAGAATATAACCACTTGGTACCAAAGAGTGTGTGTGAATGTAACACTGGTTGGAACTAATGTTATGTTAAAACAGATAGGTTTGAAGGCCTCTTAACAACCTATATAAAGGTTCTTGTTTCAAACTTGTATAAAATCTTCGTTTGAGATTTTATGCAATCCTACTGGTGAATATTTATCCGTTTCTTCTATTACATGCTCTTCGCGTTTCTTCTTCGCTTCGCCACGCGCCAGCTCGCTCCGCGTCAATGGAAGTCGTAGGTAGATAAACATACAGCCCAGACAGACATACATACATACAGAGGAACATTTTATTTTACAGTGAGCTGGTCAAAAACATGGTAAAAAAACTATGACAAACAAGAGTAAAATCAAACAAGCAACCCTCAGAGATACATAAGGGTGGGGTCTCGTAGTAACTATGTTATATTCTGCGCTGGGTCGTGCCGGTTGGCCGACGTAATCACGACGCGCCCTCACACCTACCCTCGGCCTGCGCCCAGGGCTCTCTGGAATAACAACAAGGATTCACCCCCGGGGTTGGCTGGGTCGTGAAGGAGAATTTGAACTTAAGTTAATAATTAAGATCCATAGGTCCAATAATATTGTATTCACTTCCCTTTTACTCGATGACTGTCAAGTCATAGGTTTAGCCACTACTTTTTATCGTGTTTTAATACTTTGTAGATTGTAGTATCGTTTTTGCGGAAAAGGTGTGGTATTTACCTACTCTTTAGCGACCTGCATGGTTGTTCAAAAGATTTACTTACGGTTTTTCCGACTTTTGAATGATTAATTTCTGAATTCGTCACTTACCTACACGCGAATTCATGCAACCCCACAGATGAATTACTTACTAGACAATCTGTGTGCAACCCACTGACCTATTTAGAAGTCGCGAGAACTGAGAGCAACTTGAGAGAAGCTAGGTAGAGAAGCTAGATTGCTAGGTCAAACTGCAATGAGGTAGGTAGGTAGGTACCTACATTTCATATTGTACCAGATAGCCTGGAAACTTTAAAACATCAATTTTATCCAAGAAATTTCAATACCTACTTAGGTAGCAACAATATTCAATATATTTGTTTTTAAAGTAATTTTAACTAGAAAGTACTTAGGGTAGACCGGGGGCAATAGTAGCACGGGTCAATAGTACCATCAACGATATTTCTAATACTAGACAACTTTTACTATATGCGCGAACGTCAGAAGAAGCGCCTTGCATGTCCCCACCTGCTCACTAGTTAGCAGCGCGCTATCTGTGAAACTGACGTGTCAGGAAGGATTTTTCGATTTTCGAGGTGACCGAGTAAAGTTTTTTACTCGATATTTTAGTCTGTCACTCGATTACTATATAATATTTTGAAAAACTGTTGCTACCATGACTTCGTGTAGATATCAAACTTTACAATTGCGTATAATTTGTGCCTAATTCTTAACAATTGTCTGAAAAATTTAGTGATGTTTCCAAAATGTCTCCTTGAGGTCATTTGTAACACCATCAACGGGGTCAATTGTAACGTTACAATTGAACCCATGGTACAATTGACCCAACACTCATTTATATATTTATTTTTAATAAGTCACTATGTATGCGTTTATTTTAATTTTATAAAACGATTTCTTTCAGATGCCACAAACCAGAATAAAAAAAAAACAGACCGTAGTTATAAAGACCTTTTTTCTGTATAAAAAAAGCATATAAAGAAGTAAAATAATAGTAAAATAATAGTAAAACGAGAAAAAATACGTGCTAGGTATTTCAATATCTAAAGAGGTAAACAAATAATTTAATGTTCAGAACTTTAAATCAATTTAATTTTGTAAAATATTATGAACATTCTGTTTTTATGATCATGATGATGATGATTCTAATGTGGGCAATTGTACCAGGGGTCAATTGTACCTCCATACAAAAAACAACTTGATGAATATTTTTATTATTATAAAGCTTAGAGACTAATTAGAGACGCAGAAGAAATATTTAAGCAAAGACGATTATGATAAATCAAGCATTATTATTTTGTTTTGTTTTAAGCGGAGAAAATTTAATGTTGAATTTCATCACACTTTGTGTATTGATTTTGTCAAAAAAATATTTACAATTTGAGTTCTTAATGTATTAGACTGATTGTTTATTAAATAAAAAAAACTAATACGATAGCATATATCGTCGTATCCTACGAATAAGGAAACAGACGCCACTGTCACCTTTTATTTTTATTGCATTTTTGGAATCTTCACTATCATTTACATCTAATCAGTTCAAAAAAAGTTCAAAAATAAATTTATTTCAATAAGTTATTAAAGTTTTAAAATTCGGTTACAATTACATTGCTGAATTTCTCTCGGCGAATACGGAAACAAACGCTCTGGTAGCTGTGTTCCACGCGCGAAATCGAGTGCGACGGGCGGAGCACGGGTGATAAACGCAACTGTCGCTTTACTCGTCCAAGATTACCGTGGAGTGCGGACATGCGTGAGTGGAGTATCATGAATTTACAATGAAGCGAGCTCATAAGTTATTATTTTTACAAGCTTTTATTTAGTTTCTCCTGTCCCGATGTTTGTTATCAAATCTTGCAAATTAAATTGAATCCACTTCCCGGTTACTGATTGAGCTGAAATTTTGCATAGGTACACGTGTAAATCGCGTGACAATGCAATATTATGATGAGATGGTGCTGATTTGATAATGGAGCTGGAAGGTGAAGGTGGGCAAAGGAACTTCGCCATGAAACGACCCAACCTCATCGAGTTTGGGCTCATTTTTATATATTTAATCATATTTAATTCTATTTATTCGTTTAAATCTAATCTTAAAAAACTTCTTTTAAATTCCCAATTATGTTCACAAACAAGTAGCCGTTCTGTGCTTGACACTGTGTTGTTCTGCCACTAGCATTCCCTTTTGCCTGTTTCTGCCTATTCTTGCCTTAGTTATTATTAGTTATGAATGTCCAAATATTTGTTTTTGTTTCTGCTTATAATATTTATTTAGTTGCTTTTACTGTCTTTTATAATATTGTAAAATGTGTGTATTCTGCAAGGCCGCACACACACATTTACCTACGGCGCTACGGAAGACCAGCGCTTTGACAGGTTCCTTGGTTCCTGCCTAAGCATCATGCTGAGTAGTAGCCATTTTTGTCATTCTTCTTGTTTTATCTTTCTCTTTTTATATATGTGTTTTCTATAATAATTGTAATGACAAAATAAAGATTTTTCTTTCTTTCTTTCTTTCTTTCTTTCATTTGAATCGTCTTGACGAGTAGTTTGTCTTTCAATGTTAACCAGGGTCTGATGATGGAGCTGGATGGTGGTCATAGGAACTATGTAATGAAACGACGCAACACCATCGAATTTCGGCTCATTTGTTTCGTCTTGGCGAGTATTTTACTTTTAGATGGTTACCAGGGTCTAATCTGATGATGGAACTGGAAGGTGGTCATAGGACCTCTGTAATGAAACGACGCAACTCCATCGAGTTACGGCTCGTTTGTTTCGTCTTGGCGAGTATTTTATTTTTAGATGGTTACCAGGGTCTGATCTGATGATGGAACTGGAAGGTGGTCATAGGAACTCTGTAATGAAACGACGCAACTCCATCGAGTTACGGCTCATTTGTTTCGTCTTGGCGAGTATTTTATTTTTAGATGGTTACCAGGGTCTGATCTGATGATGGAACTGGAAGGTGGTCATAGGAACTCTGTAATGAAACGACGCAACTCCTTCGAGTTACGGCTTGTTTGTTTCGTCTTGGCGAGTATTTTATTTTTAGATGGCTACCAGGGTCTGATCTGATGATGGAACTAGAAGGTGGTCATAGGAACTTAAAGAAACTACACAACCCCATCGAGTTTCAGCTCATTTGATTGGTCTTGACGAGTACCTACCTACTTTGGTGCTGGATTTTTAAAAGTTTAGTTCTCTTTATTATTCAGTCTGTATTATTTAGTTCTCTTTATTATTTATTAAATCTTGTTTCTAAAAAGTTTTTAAATAGGCTTGTTTAAGGCATATGCGTCATGTGACACTTAACTTTGCATAAATGGTGCTTATAGAAAAGGCTGACTGATGGCCAGTTGCTAATCTATGGTCTTAGAGTAAAATTTACTTGCGAAATATTGAAGAAGCTTTCATGAAGCGAGCGCAACGAGCTTTTTAAAGCTTAAAGACATTTTATTTAGAATAAATGTGTCATGTGACACTTGATTTAGCTTACGGTGTTCTTAAAAAAAGCTGACTTGCTGTGCTCTTTTTATAATGGTCTAACACAGTTCAATTTGCTTGCACAATATTCAAAAAGCTACCGTGCAATTTTCTTAGACATTACCCGATTTGTTGAAAGACAAATGCGTAGTGTGACACTTGTTTGCTTACTGTGTTCTTAGAGGTTGACTTTTGGTCGGTTTCTATTATAATTATGGTCTGACACAGTTCAATTTGCTTGCAAAATATTCAAGAAGATACCGTGCGAGCGAAGCTACCTTACGAGCTAAGCGTTCTTTGAACCAAGAAAGCGCAGCGAGCAGATTTTTTTTTAATACAATTGCATCATGATGTAACACTTGATTTTGCTTAATAATGGTCCTTATAGAAAAGGCTGACTGCTGGTAGGTTCCTTTTAACTGTGTTAACAGCAAATTTAACTGTGTCAGACCATAGAGTCTGACACAGTTAAATTTGCTGGCAAACTATTCAAAAGTTACCGTGCGAGAAAAGTGAGCTTTGAACCAAGCGAGCGCAGCAAGATTCATAGATCGAACTTTTTTAGGACAGATGCGTCATGTGACACTTGATTTTGCTTGTGATGCTTGTTGTTGTGGCTGGCTGTTGGTCGGTTTCTATTCTATGGTCTGAAACATTTAAATTTTCTTGCAATATATTTAAGCTGACTTCGAATCAAATGAATCATGCCAGCGTAGAGAGCTTTTTATACTTGAACGCTTAAACTTTGACACCGCATTTCACCTTTTTTAATGGTTTTGTCGAAGAACTCCGAAACAATGTTTGTGTCGATTTATTTTGTACTAGCTTAAGCTAACACCTGCGGATTCGCTCGCTTCGGTACCCACCTTGATAAAATATAGCCTATGAAAAAATATGTATATAAAATATGTAGGTATATTCGGAATGTCCATCCTACACATCGGTGAAAGAATTTTTGAAATAAAATGAGTAGTTTCGGAGATAGCCCTAAACATATAAAACACAATCAAACCAACTTTACCCCTTTATAGAATAGAATAGAATAACATTTATTTGGTATTATATATAATATTAGTATGGATTACTCGCCCGCGGCTTCGCTCGCGTGGTGCCTACTTTGATAAAATATAGCCTATGTTCATTCGGAAAGTCCATGCCTACACATCGGTGAAAGAATTTTTGAAATCGGATGAATAGTTTCGGAGATTACCTACTCTAAACATACAAACAAACAAACAAACAAACCAACTTACCTCTTTTTAATAGTAGATTTAATTATTGATCTATCTATAGTAACTATCCAACAGAGTTCAAAACACCTACCATTAATACGTTTCACTTAAAGCTTTGGCACTGCATTTCACCCTTATTAAGTTTATTCGCAAAATCATAAAAACATTAGTTGTTGTCGAAGTACCTAGTTAGAAGCACGTTCAAACATATCATATTTTGGCATATGCCCACATTAATTGTCATCAGTACCCTGCCAACTCCGGGTGAACAAGGCAACAAAGGTTAGCGTCAACAAAAATCACCGTGGAGAAAGGTTACTAAGGCGCTTTGGACCAAGCCAACCAGAAAATATTACACGGATTAAGGAAACAAGCGACAAAAATGGGGGAAATAGCAGTGTTACATTAATTAAAAGTACTTGGAATGATGAATAGGATGTTATAAAAATAAATAAAAAAAAAAATTCATTAAAAAGTTGAAAACTCATCGAAATATTAAGAAAAAACCGCCTCCTGTAAAGTTGGTGTTTTGCAACTGTTTCCTTTTTCGTAGGATACGACGATATATTATTTAAACATTTTTACCATGTTTTATTGCTTTTTGAAATATTGGTACAATTGACCCGGACTCCAGGTCAATTGTAACACTGGACCTTATTTGATTCAACCTCAGTTTTCGTAGTTTTCTATAACCCTTACTGAAACTTTAAACAGAAAATCATGAAGGTATTGAATGTAGGTTCTTAAATATTTATATACAGTACAAGATATATTGACAGATTTTGTGCTATCGACCGATAAACAAAAAGTGTTACTATTGTACCCGGTCTACCCTACTTAATTGAAATTTCTTGGATAAAATTGATGTTTTAAAGTTTCCAGGCTATCTGGTACGGGTTACGATTTTGTGTATGGCCTTTGTCTGTCTTCTAGATATTAATCGTCTTTGGTACCTACCAACCCAACCTAATACCTATAATAATGTGAATAATTTCATCTAAGTGCCTACCCAATAATGTCCCCATTTTATGATCAATAAGCAGATCATGGCGATTATAGGTACGGTACCTAAGCAAATATTTATTCCACCCCATAGATTAAACACAGCAAATATTTTGTAGGCACGCTCCGCCACGCGATCACTTCAAACTTTGCTTTGCATCCGCGCGCGACACGTGCACTAAACATGAATCAACTTCTTTCTAAAATTGTAGGTATAGTGTTTGATTGGTGTGTTGTATACAGGGTGTTACCAGACCACTACCGAAAACTTAAGGGGATGAAAGTACCCATCAATATGAACAACTTTTTCTAAGAAACCAACACTGTGAACGCGAAAAAAAAAACAGCTGTTTCATACACTTTAGCCAAGTAGGTATTGAACTTATGTATGGAACTGCTGTTTTTTTATCGCGTTCACAGTGTTGGTTTCTTAGAAAAAGTTGTTCATATTGATGGGTACTTTCACCCCCTAAAGTTTTCGGTAGTGGTCTGGTAACACCCTGTATATATTTCCTTAAACCTATTTTGCTAACCTATAGCCTAGGAAGATTAACTATAGTACATATTACCAAAGACGATTAATATCTAGAAGACAGACAAAGGCCATACACAAAATCGTAACCCGATCCCGCAGTACCAGATAGCCTGAAAACTTTAAAACATCAATTTTATCCAAGAAATTTCAATACTTAGTAGTAGAATATTCAATATTTAAACATTTTTAACAATATTCAATATTTAAACATTTTTAACTAGAAAGTAATTGAAATTTCTTGGATAAAATTGATGTTTTAGAGTTTTCAGGCTATTTTTTAGGGTTACGATTTTGTGTATGGCCTTTGTCTGTCTTCTAGATATTAATCGTCTTTGATATTACCTACCTCTCAATTGACAGAGTTTATGTAGTACCTCACTCTCTAGCTTGGATTTCCAAAAGGAGGACTTATAAAAGTAGGTACCTACTTACCAACCTACTTACTTATTATATAATAGTAATACCTACCTAATGGTGTCAATTCAGATGTCGGTTTAGTAGAAGCAAGGACAAAACCTATCGTGTCCTTGGTAGAGTATTAAGTACCTACATATTTACATAGCTGTACAAAATACAATTAGAACCAGTTGAGATCGTTACAAACGATTTATAGGCTCAACTGACTGATCCAAATCACTGCCAGACGGAAGCGTGCCCAAGCACAGATAAAATAATACCTACTATACGCCCAAGACACTGGCAGCATTGCCGCGCTGAATGGCAATGCTGATCCTTTGGGCTTTGAGCCAAATAAGTGCCCAGCCCTCGGATCACGCATTCGCTTCGACCTTGAATACTTGAATCGTTGACTGTTCTTGAACAAAAAGCTGAGACTGTCAGAATCGGACGACAGTCAGTGTCATTAAAAGTGACGTCAAACGTCATAACAAACGTGCGTGAGCGGATTGTTGAAACATAACTGAACATAACCTCTGTGCTGTGTCTGCTGTGTTGTTATTTTGTAAAGATTTGTGAAAATGGATGATTTACAACTAAATATAAGTGTTTCAAGAAAGGTAAACATTGTGCGAAGTGTCAACTTCTATTATTTTTATAGAATTATGCCTAAATTTCGTTATTTTTTGTAGAACACTAAAAAATCAAGCAAACCTATCAAAAATGCCTCTGAATACAAATTCGTATCAAATTCTAAGTTCGAAGGTAGAACAATCGCTAGAAAGAGGCCACAGAGCAATGAACATTCCTTTAGAACTCCCTCGGAACAGCCTCAGGCCAAAGTATCTAGAGCAGCACCTGCACAAGTAAAAACTCATGATTTGTCGACAAACTTGCTCGATTTGAGTGAAAATAAAGGTAAATTTCAAGGGAAAAGTTACCAAGACCTTAGCGATGATATAACAATCAAGCAGAAACCACGAACCGGTGGTTGGATATCATCTTTGTTTAAAAACAATCCCACTGTACCTCGGATCGGTCAGAGGCTTGTAAAACCTCTGGTTGAGAAAGTGTTTGCTGGAAAAGAGTTTGCAGACCTGGACATACATTCACACAGTGTAGCTAACTTGCAACAAAACATGGGGCTAAAAGAACTCATGACAGTTCAACAGAATACAATTCCAGTGATTTTACAAGGAAGGGATGTTCTTATCAGGTTTGTATTCTTTCAAATTTTATGTATTTATTGTGACACAAACTCAGCTGCATAAAGTTAGATGTTGTTTTTGTTGCATTATAATATTTTGTTGAAGACATTCATACTGTTTTCTCTGAAATTTGCTAAAAGTTATGAAATTAATATATTTGACTCAACAACATAAGATAAAAACCAAACAAATATTTGTATAGTGTTGTTAGAGAAAACTATCGCTAACAGCGAATAGCCTAAGCTAAACTCAAACATGTCCAACATTGAAATATAAAATCGACTTTGAAATAGCCACTAAGGCTTTCTAAAGTGCCACATTTATTAAACCTCACCATAATTTTAAGGTCCCAAACTGGATCAGGCAAAACACTTGCATATGCATTACCCATCATAGAAGGCCTGCAAGCAATACGGCCTAAGATCAACCGACACGATGGCATCCGAGTAGTAGTAGTTGTGCCCACAAGAGAACTCGCAGTCCAAACTTATGAGCTGTTTGTGAAACTTGTAAAGGTAAATATAATTAAAAGGCCAAGATTAATTCAAATTGTGTTTTCTATCTTATCAACATTTTTTTTTGGTGAAACATTAGCTCTATGATGAAGTGACCATTATTTTCATGTCATCAGAATCAGACCCAAAGAGAATATAATCACGTTTTAATCAGGCCTATGAAAGTGAATGTTGCAATAAAAAAATGATTACCATTTTTTTTAAGTATCTAATTTGAACTATAAAAAGTTTACCTATACAATATTATCTGAATATAAAATAAACTACCTAGATTCTAGTTAGTGCTCTACCTAGTCTACCTACCTGCTGCCTGGCTCTAATAATCCATTAATTATAATGTGAATTATAATATTTTTTTAGCCATTTATGTGGATTGTTCCGGGCTTGTTGAGTGGTGGCCAAAAGAGAAAATCAGAGAAAGCTATACTTAGAAAAGGGCTGAATATACTGGTAGGGACTCCGGGTCGAATTAATGACCATTTGAGGCAGACACAAGCATTGAATTTTGCTAAGACTGGGTAAGTAAGAAAAACATTTGAAATAAATAGTGAATTGTTTTACTTGTACTTTAGTTGTGAATCAGAAATTAAATATTAATAATAGGTACTTAATTAAAAATCTCTGTCATGTTAATTATTTATGACTAGCTGCGCCCCGCGGTGTTAACCGCGGTAGTTCCCGTTTCCGTGGTAATACCGTAAACAAAAGTAGCCTATGTGTTATTCCTGGTCATAAACTATGTATATTCCAAGTTTCAGCCAAATCCGTTCAGTAGTTTTCGCGTGTAAGAGTAACACACATCCACCCATCCTTCCATACTAACAAACCTTCGCGATTATAATATTAGTAGGATATAGATAAATAAGTTTAAAGATTCTATGTCATTCAAAAGTCAATGAAGAGATAGCAACAGATTTTGCTATAGTTTAGTTAAGACTATAATATTATTATTTAAGCACAGAATAAATACTATAGAACAAGTACAGAAGCCCAATTTCGCGAAAACATTTATTTAAATAGCAACTCTTACGAGTACTGTGACGCCATAAAGCTTCAGCTCGCATAGGCGGGACCGCCTTAGGCCGGTAGGTCTGCTATTTGTTAGATAAGTTAGTGTATGTTTTGTCATATATGTAATAATAAGTGTGTAATGTTAAATTTGTATACTTATCTATGTATTAAAAATAAAAAAATATTCCTGCATTTATAAAAATATCATCTTGATATACCTACCTATTTTAGATGTTTAGTTTTGGATGAAGCTGACCGTTTGCTAGACATGGGTTACGAAAAAGACGTAGCAGCTATTGTCAAAGCTATTGAAGACCATAAAAAAGCAGCTACTTATGATCCAATGGCTCTTGTGAAGCAGAATATAGTTAGGAAAATAGACAATGAAGAACCACAGGAATCAGAACCTAAAGTAATCAATTCAGAAGAACCTGTTAAACATCATTTGACTGAAGTATTTTTGTCTAAAGAGAGACAAACTATTCTCTTATCTGCTACTCTGACTAAGGTATCAAACTTTATTTTATTTTTCCTTTACTGTCATCTTTTTTCCTTAGTTCTCTCATTCGTTTCTGATTGGCTAACTTAAACACAATTTTGATTAGGTACGTGTCTGTGATTGGTGAAAATTTTACACATCGCTATACTTGAAATTGTTATTTTCGTAGGCTGTAGAAAACCTAGCTGGAATCACTATGGTGGACCCTGTGTTTGTAGATACGTCAGATGGTAAGGCTTTAGTAGCAGATTCGTTGAAACCACCACCGAATACTACTAAAATTGATAAAGACCCTGAACCTAAAAAAGTTCTTAGAGAAGAATCTCCGTTAAAAGAAGAGAAATCTGCAAAAGAGGTAAAGGAAGAAACTAAAGTCGAAAATAAAAGAGGTAAGTCGAAATATACAAAACAACATTGTTTGTCTATTAAATAAAATAGACGATGAAGTTACCTTATTGTCAAAAACGCACCGAAATGTTATCATCGTCTTAATATTCGTTTTGAAAGAAATAATTGTTATCATGATACATCTAATTTCTATACTAGGTATTATTATATTATTTTCTCATTTAGTGTTTATTTTAGGACTTAACGCGTTTATTGGCTCAAATCATCTTGACTTATTTAATAAAGATGATGCTAATACCGATAACTCAACCACAACATTGAACACATCCAACAATACAGAAGATAGTGACAGCGATTCAGACTATGAATATTTCAAAGTAGCAAAAGAAAACGAAACTAAAAAGGAAATTGCTGAATCTAGCACTGAAGTAATTCCATCTGTTGCTGGCAATATTTTTGTAGAAGCTTTGAAATCAGCTATAGTTGAAGACGAACTTATATTGCCAGCTACTGTATCCCAGACATTCCTGGTCGTACCTATGAAGTTAAGACTTGTAACACTGTGCTCTCTTATTATCGAACATTGTGTGTTGAATAAAAAAGGCGGCAAAATGATAGTGTTTATGGCAACACTAGAAATGGTAGATTACCACTCGGAGTTGTTAGAAACAGTGCTGACAAAGAAAGATGTGAAGAAGAAAAAGAACGAGAACAAGAAGTCGAAGAAGAGAAAAGCAGATAGCGAGGTGAGATATAAATGTGATGTGTTTTGTCAACATAATTTGTAACTCACTTTCAGTTGTTAGATTTAAGAGCTTTGGTTTCGTTATGTATTTACAAATTAATTTCAACATTCCAAGCGTGTAAAAACCAATGGTAACACAACAACAAAAAAAAGAAAAAAGAGTAAAAATTGAAAACTCAAAATATTTTGAATCGTATCGTGTAATCTTTATCCGCGGTATGAGTCATGTAAACTCACCAAGTTATAGTACGCGCCACGTAAAGAGAGCGCTGGCTGTCAAACTGCGCAGTGGTCGATGATTGGTGGAGAGGTAACGCGGCGCACTTCATACCATTGATTTAGCGAGTGCTATTGGTTCGTCAGCGAGTGAACACAGGCGCAAACATACCCCCGCCACTTCCCTACAGCGCTCTTTTTACGTGGCGTGACCTATAACTGTCTTATTCATTTTTAGGATGACAAATCCTCTGACTCGGAGTTTGAAATAGACTATGAAGAGCCAGCAGAAGGTGGATTGGTGCCGGTGGACGTGGAAATCTTCAGCTTACACGGTTCAATGCCGCACGAGCAGAGGATAGAAGTCTTCAAGCAGTTCCGTGTGGCTAAGCACGGCGTACTTATATGCACAGTAAGTCCACATTATTTGTACCAGCTTAAAAAAATTTGGACGTGCGAACCAGACTTGCACCCTGAGGTTACTGAGTTTTATTGTTCTATATTTAACTAAAAGTGAAACTACAAATTCACCATCCCATTTAAAACAAACATCATTCTTAATAGTTTTTTTATCCTTTATTTGAGTCGCAGAGATTCCAAATAACTTAATTATTGTAAATCTAAAAAAGTTTTTTTTTATTTCTATAGCATAGGTAATATTAGTATTGTTTATAAGGTGATCAAATCGCACAGAATTCTCTATTATGTCGCGCACAAAACAAAATTACTTTTTTATATCATCGACCTCAAAGTTCAATTACTAATTTATTTTATTCCTTCTTTATTCTCAGTAACAATGAGGACATCTAATAAAGCATTGGATATTTTTAATTAACGTCTAATATTAATCTAACAATGCCACTGGTGGGCTAATGATTGCGTTTTAACTGTGGCACCTACTTACTCATATTTAATCTGTGCAGTACTACAGTCACCGACAAAAGTACTCAACAGAATGTAAAGTTTGTACACATACTAATCTTATAAGTACTAAATAATCTATAATTTAAGAATTATTTATTCATACAACTAAATGCATGTCTTTTTATAACGAAATAATGCCGCCGTAATGTAACGTGTCTCTTTTGCGCCTTGGCAAATTTAGCAATTTTCAAAAATGCTGTAAACCCAGCTTTTTTATGTATCAACTCTAACACTAACACATCCATACATAAAATCACGCCTCTTTCCCATGAGGGTAGGCAGAGACCACGGATCTCCTATACGAGTATAATAAAAATATAATAAAAAAAACTCACAGTGAAAAACAATCCAAGACTTGGTCCTGCTTTTGTCATTTTGGCGCCCTCTCTCTTTGATCTCTGTTTTTGGCGATCCCACACCATTCTCACCTACTTGAAGTTACATTTATTTTCTTTTTACTTAATAGTTTTGCTATGATCCTAGAAGTTTTGTCTCCGAGTGTACTGTCTTCACGGTACCGGCGGTTACCTTTGTGTAGTATTGTTACGCCTTCGGCTATTAGCGCGCCTTTCATGTCGGCGGGGTCTCGGGAGCTCTCGTCTCGATTAAATACCTATTATCTTTATTTTTATCTATCTTTTAACTTTACAAATCTCAGACAGTAGTAGGTAGTGATACAAGCAACAGTAGTCATTCTGTAAAAATCGAACTTGAATTCACTCAAGTGACCGAGCTCACTTGTCGATTCAGTTCAATTCGAGTTTACATTGTCAAGATTTGTTGACAAGCGAATTCGATTTCGTTGTCTAAATTACTTGAGAATCAGCATTATTTTGAATTTTAATTGACTTCAAAAGAGGTTCTATGTTCTACTGTATGTAGGTTTTTTTTTATTGTGACTACCTAGGACGTGGCAGCTCGTGGCTTGGACCTGCCTCGCGTAGACCTAGTGCTGCAATACTGCGTGCCAGCATCTGCCACTGATTATGTGCATAGGTGAGATTCATTCAAACTTAAACTCAAAGGATTACATAATAAGACTGTATTTGGCTTCCCGACGTTATCTCTATTTAAATTTCTATGGCCCTTTGAATACGACACTTCCAAATATAAATGAAAGGTACAAGCGTGGTTTAACACCATAATAAAATATGTAAACTTTCAAATATACCTACCTTCAGAATTTGACTATTCATGATCTGTCTGCACTGCACGTGAACTAGTGAACATTTTTGCGGCCGGTTTTTTTTTACGATGTGTTTTTTCACCGTTTTGTGTTCGAGATCTGAAATTATTAGTCTACCATGTTTGAGAATATGCTTGCAAATATGTTTTTATATTAGGTGTCCTCAACTAATTTTGCAAACAGGGTAGGTCGAACAGGACGAGCGGCACACGTCGGCGCAGCTGTTATGTTTCTATTGCCGAGCGAAGCGCAGTACGTCCGGCATCTCGAACAGAAGAGGATTAGGTAAGTTAGCAGCGACTTTAACATTATGTCGGTGCATAGACAATATTCAAAAATGGATCGTAAATTAAATCTGCTTTTTTACATTCATCAACTAAATGTTTATAATCCTATCGTATGATCATTTATGTTCTCTCCTCTCCAGTGTTGCCTTTTGGTAATTCATTTCTAATCGATAAGATCGCTTTTAGCCTTAAGGCCGCCCTTTGGACATTGTTACTTCGTTGTTTAATTGTTTGTGCTCTGTTTCGTACCTATATAGAAGAAGAAGATATACTTGGTGTGCAATAAAGAATTTTCATTCATTAATTCTAATGGGGGTAAAAAATAATAAAAACATTGCTATTCTCCTTGTATTTTTTTGAGTTCCGGCTTTAATTATTCGAACAGCATTAAACAAAACTTGTATATAGTTTTTCTTAAACTTTCGCGATCACAATTCATACTTTTAAATTGAACTAACATGATTTTATCGCGTAATTTACCTTTTAATATTATTTCCCGAGACGTTTCGGCTGTGTTGCAATGCAACAACCGTGGGTCGCGGGCGAGCGAACTGAACACAGCCGAAACGTTCGGGGAATAATATTAAAAGTGTGTATAGTTCGCGTACGCCACGTAAAAAGAGCGCTGAGGGAAGTAGTGGGGGTATGTTTGCGCCTGTGTTCACTCGCTGACGAACCAATAGCACTCGCTAAATCAATGGTGTGAATTGTGCTGCGTAACCTCTCCACCAATCATCGACCACTGCGCAGTTTGACAGCCAGCGCTCTTTTTACGTGGCGCGACCTATAAGTGTGTAAGTACTGTTATTTCAATTTAAAAGTATAAATGTGGATCTCCATATACTTCTCGTGTTCAATTATAGGTTACGTCAGTCAGACGAGACGCAAGCCCTGGAAGCCCTGCGAGCCGTGGCTCCGGCGGTGGCCAGCGTCCAGCGCGCCGCCATCGCCGTGCAGGCGCGGCTCGAGACCACGGCGCAGAGCTCCAAGGAGTGGCTCGCGAGGGCCAGCAGAGGTAAGCCCTCTTCTTCTTCTTCGTGTCAATAAATAATACATAACATTTATGGTTAAACAGTGTGCTCCCAGAATTTAGTCACTTTTATGGCGTTTTCAGAGGCAGTGTAGAGCTCGCTCAAAGTGCAGCCCTACTTCCCTACTATATCTATCTAATATCTTTAAACGAGCAATTTTTGTCTCTCAAAATATACTTTATACTTACACTTAATCCTTGCTAATATTATAAAGAGGTAATGTTGGTTTGTTTGTTTGTATGTTAATCTCGGAAACTCCTCATCCGATTTCAAAAATTATTTCAATTATGTGTAGCATGGACTTTCCGAATGAACATAGGCTATATTTTATCAAGGTAATTAAGCTAGTATAATTGAAGCTCGGAAGCGGCTCCAACGGTTTTCATGAAATGTTGTATGCAGGGAATTTCAGGGACGATAAATCGATCTAGCTGGGATTCATTTTTACAAAAGGACGTTTTATCCGTGTTGTCAGGCAATGAAAACCGGGCAAAGCTCGGACATCCAGGTACTAATCTTATAAATGCGAAAGACCTTGGGAAAGGACATACATAGGCTACATTTTGTTCGAGTCCCACGGAACAGCTATACATTACCTATACTTAAATTTTTTTCACTTCTAACTTTGACTACCTACATACATACATACATAAAATCACGCCTCTTTCCCATGGGGGTAGGCACCTATTCCTATCTAAGCGATAATTTGCTCTCAGCGTACACTTCATGGGTGCGATTCTACGCGGGCTACCCGCGCGAGGTCCGGGAATGGCTCGACTCTCGCAACATCCATCTCGGGCACGCGGCGAAAGCGTTCGCACTGCGCGACACGCCCGGCGCACTCGCTAGACGATCCAAATCCGACCCCAATATGAAGAGGGAGAGACCGGTGAATAGGCTGACGGTGCATGAAGAGGAAGAGAAGAAACGACCTGGGTAAGTTATATTGTGTGTTGGAGATGCGTGAGATCTCAAGACACTATTTAAAAAAAATATTCGGACTTAATCGCGTATACAATCATTTTATATATCTATCTCGAATTTTTTGTTAACGTTGGTCACGAGGAAGACAATACTTTTAAGGCTGTCTACGTCGATAGTGTTCTTCGCTATGTTCCATCAAAATCTGTTTAGCTGTTTTATAATTTTAAAGCTTTCAGTTATTTTCTAGTAATTGATGTAGACCAGGTATTATCATAACATTTTTATTTTAACTGTTATTTATGACTTTAGGTTCGAAAGAAGAAATATGTTACATTATACTTTATTTTATTCTCGTTTCTTATTAACAAATTAATTATGACGCAGTTATTAATTCAGTATATTTTTTGTAAGACATCCTAACCTAACGCTTGATTATACCAAATCTGACTGACACCTGTTATGTAAGTATGGAGTTTATAATTATTACGTTTGTTACAGCTTCCCCAAGGTAAAGATAGGTTTCAACAGTCGCGTCGTGAACAAACAAAGCTCCATGCACACCGCCAGTGAGTTCGACAGCGGTCTGCCCCCTCTCGAACCTTCTAAGAAGAAAAAGAAGCATGCATGAGACAATCGATAATTGTAGGTAAATCAATAGACCTTTCATAATCTTATTTTTGATTACTTTGACGGATAGTTTCAAATCAATTTCAGTAGTAGATACCTTTCTAGCACTTTTTCACGTTTGTTGTCATTTTTAAATTTACTGATTGTATTAGTGCGTTAAATGGCAATGATGCAATTTCTTTTTAGGATAATTTATTTTTATAATGTCGACCACTTCAGTCCTACTTAGATCTCAGCCAGATTACCTACGCAATCTAAAATGTTTAAATTCATAATAGTGGCGATTCTGAGTGTCGCAAAAGCTAAACTAAGCTAACTAAAATTATTGCCATCCTTTTTATTTCCATCGCTATGAAAGGGACGGCAACAATTTTTGTTGCTATGTTTGATATTAGTGGCAATTCTGAGTGTGGCAATGGCAAGGATGGCAATAATTTTAGTTAGCTTAGTTTAGCTAAGCTAACTAAAATTATTGCCATCCTTTTTATTTCCATCGCTATGAAAGGGACGGCAACAATTTTAGTTAGCTTAGTTTAGCTTTTGCGACACTCAGAATTGCCACTAATATCAAACATAGCAACATGTAATTCATGATTTTTATTATTATTTAGGTTGGTAGGTTCCTCAAAATACATAAGGTATTTCTTGGTACAAAAAAATTCGTACAGGTTTTAATTAATTCATTGATGAAGATGGAATACCCTTATCTAATTGAATATATTGTACAGCGTAACTGTAAATAAACTAAGACTAATATCAGTGTATTTCATTAACCCAGTAATAGATCAGTTTTTGTCCGAGAGGTGAGCTTAAATGAGAGATGGAGTCGGTCCAAAATTCTAATCGCGACGCAGCTAATGGAAGCGGGCGGCTACCGTTTTCATATTTCTGAGTCACGAGTGACTCGAATGAAAAATGATTTTAAACCATTACCGTGCCCCGTCCGGCCTTTTGATATTTAAATTTTTTTCAAGCGGCCGTCATTACGGCGGGATGATTTGCGAATTTTGCCCTAACTCGCGGTTTTTATCAGACTGAACGAGTTTTTTGTGTTCTCATTTATCGTGTTTTTATTGCTGCATAATGACAAATTAAAAGAGTATTGTGGGGAGCTTTCATGCCGCGTTCCCGCGCCCTTTCACTGAAGGGGATGTCTTTACTGAGGCTTTAGACATATTAATCGTTGACGTTATTCTTCGCATTCTTTGGCATAAACCAAACACTGTTTGCATCGTACCAATATGAATATCTGGTATATTTCCTCAATTTATTGCCTAATTCAAAACTTCTAGAATTTCACCTAAGTACCTAATTGGTGAGCAGAAAGTGGCGAGCAGATATTAGTTATGTTTGTCGCCCAATTGATACTGATTGCAAAAAGTTGCGTAAAGCCATTTCAATGATTTTTCTAAGCTAAACAGTCTAATACAGACTTCTGACTTCTGAAAACAGCGTCAAGTCTGAAAATCGTTCCGGCCATTGATCCCAGCTTTCCCAATAAACAGTGGATAAATAAATATACAGTAAGTAGGTATATATAAATAAACACGTACCTAAGTTGTATAGTTGTGTGGCTTGGCTTCGCGCGTCATTACCCGCCACATTTACATGGCGGCCGGCGCCAATCCTCGTGAAAATGCCTTTTCATTAGCATCAGCTCTGCTGAAAAATCGTTCTGGCAACCATTCAGCCGCCGCGCCGCGTCAATTTGCAATGAATTATCTGTATGCGATGCTAATGGGATATTGTTCAGGTGAGATTTTCACAGTGTAAGTTTCGTTGTTGAATATTGGCGTAAGTATTTAAGGTAGAGTACCTGTATGGTGGATTGTGTACCTACATAAACAAATAATATATTTGTTTGTGGTCTTTGCCTGATAATTTTCTGTATGTTTGTATAGATATGTTACCTACTCCTCTTTTTCATTATGTTGGTTCATTCATAAAATTGAGAAAAAACTATGACCTATATGACATTGAAAGATTTCAATTTAAAATTAAAGTTCTTTCATTTGATGGATACAATGTCGCAAGTCAAGACTTTATCAATAAAATGTTTTGTAAAGATAGATTATCGCAATTTATTCTTGACTTCTTGATTGATGTGGAATATCAGATTAAATAAACGGCTGCTAGCTTTCGACGGAGAGCTCACAAAGCGCCGAGTCAATTCGGTAGTACAATGAGGCAGCGTCGGCCACCCGGTCACTATTAAGATGAGTAGAGTGGTTGCTTGATTGCCTACGACGGGTAAACTTCTTTGAGGAAATGTAGGAGTATAATTTATTAGCAGCTTGACTTTTGATGAATAATAACTCCGGATGCGTTGCACGTTTTGGTCTTTCGAGCCGGATGAATATAGTCAATCTAAGGCTCGAATTCAGAGTCCATACTCAAACCTGAATCGTGTCTCAAGCAGTGACTCATCACTCAGTTTCCAAGAGAACTGTCAAAAAATTGATAGGTACTTTATTGAAGACTCAAGTCTGAGTTCAGACTCTGAACGCGAGCCATAATATTCACTTTGTTTGTTGGGACTAAAACTAACACAAACTTGACCTCTTTAGTTTAGAGATGCGGGCGTCTGAATGTCTTTATTTGAACGATATCTGCTAGATTATGTATCACAATGATTATTTTGTCACGTTGTCTAATGTATTTGATGATACCCTCTCGAACAGTTGCTCTATGCTCGGCGGCATCAAACGCGCCGCGTCACGACCCACCGAATTATAAGCACAAAGCGCCGTTGATACCGAATATTCCATATAAATATTGAGCTAATCGCCCTTTCAATGAGCGGCCCGCTTTTTATTAATAATTGATCGAAGCTACGAGTCATGCGCTTATTGTGAGGAACATATTTTTTTGCTGTTGAACAACTCATTAAAGGCAGCGAGCGGTGAAGTGACTGAGCGGCAGCGACATCGACATCGCTTTTACACTCCTGACTGCTGCATACCTAGATCATCTAGACTGCTACATTTCATTTAATCAGACGAAGGACTGAGAGACTATTTTAACTATTTAAATTAAACCCACTAAGATAAAAAACTAAAAACCATCTGTATTTTTGGAGCTACCAACAGTTAACAGAATTATCATTGAACAATATTTTATCAAGTTGTTAGATATGTATTGTTTAAAATCATGTAAGTAATCTCATTGAGTAATAGTAGATATTAATTACTTACTTTTATGCAACCATACAAACCAATGTAATTTGAGCGTATAGGTAACACGCAAATCATCGCTCTAATATTTTATCGATATTGATACGCTATCATACCACCAATCTTTATATAAATGGATATTAGTTTCTTTGGGTTCCTATACCGTTTCACTGATTCTGATCTTACTAGGATTGTTAGAAAAAAAAACGCTATCAGCTGTTAGTTGGGCAAACGTTAAAAACAGATCTGAAAATTGATAAAAAAAATAACGTCTTTTCATTCGGCTTTGATAGTACCTACTCGTAGAACGCGTACACCATATAAGTCCGCTTCCGCCTCCGCTTGTCAAAGAAAACACGACCGAAAAGTCGAGGGCATATGACGGCGCGGAGGGCGTATGAAACTCGCACGAAACTAATTTTCGATGAGCTCAGGATGCAACGAATAATTCGGAACCAATTTTTGTTTGGCCATCGAATAGGATGGCTTTTTTCTGCGGATAGGTGACCAGCAGATGGTGATGTCGGGTTGGCTATTAATTAGTGCAGCTATCAAATTGTGGTTATGTATGAATCATTATATCGGAATTCGTATTTAAAATATTCTAAACAAATAGTTTTAAATAATTACCTATATCTAAACCAAGGTAATCCCCTTTTTTGCCGGTTGAAAACTATAAAACTCAGCCTTCCCTGGTTTCAGCCTTATATTCGTTAAGCCATGACGGAGGCCTTAAGGCGGCCTAAAAACTCCGTCACCAGAGTTGGCCACTTTCTCATACGAACTTACTTACTTAGCCTTATATTTTTAATAATTTAAGTAAGTAGTTTTTTTTCGAAGAGCTAGGGACTATCTATATTAAAAAGAGTTGATGTAATATTCTAAATAAACCAGTAACTGTAATTAGAACCTGCCCCAAATTGTACCTAAGTGACAGTTAGGTAACGCAACGCCAATATAATAAGTCTTAGGTATAATCTGTAGACAAACAAATGACATAATCGGCTTGAGAACTCGTCAAGGAATTGAGTGTAATCCTATTATATTCCCTAGGCCACCTTTATGTAGAAAGCAGGCCTCCGAAGCGACAAAACAGCTTAGCACAACTTATATTTTAACTTATATTTATATTTATTTCTTGTCAGTCAGAAAAGATCTTTTTCAGTCAGTCAGATTAAATCTGCTGCCATCTTTTCTTCCTAGAGCACTAATGGCCCATTAGTGCTCTAGGAAGTTCATATCCAGTATGAATAACACGGTAGGTAATGTTACGCGACAATATTTCGATTCATCCGGAGAATCTTCATCTGGGTATGAGTATGGACCTCGCGGTTTCGTCTCACACTATGGGCAATGTGTCACTTGGCAATACTGCCCGATAATCAACGATATTTTTATGTGAGCAATTTCCTGTGTGTTAATTACGAAGTTAATGACTTTTCAAAATATAGAACTGTCAAAGTTCAGAGGTCATAATGTCTAGTACAACTCACGATAGTTTTAAAACAAAAAAAAAGTAAGGAATAGTGTGAGGTTTAGAATAGAATAGAATAGAATAGAAAAAGTTTTTATTTCTACACACGGCTTCTACGAATTTTACGTAAATGCAACCTTACGTGTGTCGTCACTTTCGGAAGCGCTTGTTCCGTTTACCCCACTTATTTAATAAAACATTCCCACACGTTTTTATAATACAATATCTTTTAATTTTCAAGTTATTACTTATGTATGACTAACGCTTAGGTTAAGTTAACAGTTATGCGTGAGAACTTGGCTAAAAGTTTGTGTTGTCTGTCATTTTTGAAAAATATGGACAAGAAAGATGCTTAGTTGTGCACTTGTACCTAAGTGGGCATGGTATCTCCGAGCCCAGGTATCAGATTTCAAGGTATTGGAAGACTTTGTTTTCCTATTAATTTCCAGGGAGACATTTTCGTCATATTTTGAAAAAGGTGCTAAAACATGTCGACTTAGCATCACTTTAGAAAATGTTATTTTCATCATTGTTTGTGGAAATTACTACTTAATTGTCTTTAGAAAAAGGACCTCTTTTTAAGAGTATATAGGTATAATAGAGTATATATCTTTTATATGTATAATTACTTATTTATAATATAATTACCTACATTGTTTATTCTTTTAGACAGCAAAAAGGTAATAATAGGAATAACAGGGAAGTGTTTTGTGAGGTAGTTTATTTGATATTGATGGGCACAGCAGCGTAAGCGCAGTGTCATTGTTAGAGATGCGACCGGCTGATAATCGTTATTGTTCCGCAGAAACCAGCATTCACTCCATTTAATATAATTGAGCTGAGAAACCTTATCAGTTATAATTGTAACACTTTACACCGACCGACAATACCTAAGTAATGGGTATTTTATATTTTGCAGATTGTCCAACACGCTTACGAACTGTGATGATTATATTTTAGTTATTTCTTTTAATGGCATTCACGAAGGGAGGCCTTTGCCCAGCAGTGGGTACAAAATGGCTGATTTTTATAATGATGATATGACGACCTTCACACATAATTCATAAAGTGCGTCTGCGTAGGAACAAAATATAAGATACCAACTAAATGCATGTACTTATCATGTACTATTTACAACATGGGACCGGAGACGACCGACGCGGCTAATTGTCACGTTTAAACTTTGTGAAGATTTCTCAGTATGTACCTAGGTACTATCCTAAGATGACATTTTATCCTACAGATCTTGAACAACTGCAATTCTGACTTAATTTCTACTTAAATCTATAAATTGATACCATGAAACAACGGCGTGGGCTATAATTCTACGGCCGATGATGAGAATCGCTCCATGTAAAGTAACTGCCATAATCACCTCCATATCTGTGACTTACAGCACTTACCTAGAAAGCGACCATAAATTTGCGCAAAAAAACACCCATTTAACGGATGAAACGCATCAAAGCCAACATAATCTACCACTAAACAATGAATAAATACCAGAAACAATGAATAATAAAACACATAGTCAGTCAATATGCGATATCTAATGACGTGGAAACCCATTCCGCGACGCGAAAAAACTAGATAATGTCGGAGCAGTCACTTTGTAAAACACTGAATAATGGCAAGAAACAACCGTTTTACTTGAAATAATCATAGTGTAGATGGCAAAAACAACCTATTAATGGCTTGCGAGCGGGGCCTAGCTTGTCTCCACAGAAGATGGAATACAAATTACGATCGAATCTATTATGTAGAGACGAAACCATCACAGTTGCAATCATATAACCCTATAGCAACCAAATTTTTTGGTTTGCATTGCTTTGTATTGTTTTAGTTTTATTATAGGTACTATTTTGTTACATCTGGCTAAATTTTAAAGCCATACTTACCTTTACATTTTTATTAAACAGCACTTCTTTTACATTTTCAAAACTAGTACCAAGCACTGGTAGTAAAGATTTTCATTAAGCGTTCTCTATCATTGCGCATTTTATAGCTACTCATGCTCGTTACAATTCCTAAGTAAATTAACGGCTCTCACCGACGAATGCTAAACACATTATAGCACCTATTACTTATTCTGCGGTTAAGGAGAAGTGTATGAAAAACGCATAACATTATTGCAGTTAGCAGACAAGTGGATTACTTTTGTTCTTTGTCGCTCACCTTAACGATATTATAGGCCTTGGGAGCTCACACTGTCGTATATAACTCTTGGATGGTCGTTTGTAACGCGTTTGTTATTATTTGTAATATATTGTAATAGTTAGGTATTATGTTACAAAATATAGGAGGAGACTTGAAGGCTAGTACGTGCATAAATCAATCGTTTTTAGATAGCTTATCTGGAAACCGTCTAAGGCTATTAAATTTAAAAGAATACCTAATTGTCGCATGACATAAATAACAAATAAGAAACTCTTTATTTATTTGACGCAGGCTCTTAGGACACAATGTTAATTACAGAAGTTAACGAAAACTCTTTGAAATAAAGCATCCTAAACCGTGTTTGTAGTCTATTTCAATTGGCTATCATTTACATGTTATTTAGATAATTAGCGATTTTGTATAACAACATTGAACTCCACTTTAATTGAATTTAAAAGAGACTGTGAAAATGAGGTTAGGCTTTGAAAAGAAGGCTTATGTTACAACCTCTCGTGGTGGTTCATGCGGAATGCAGCTACGGATCATTGCCCTTGGATCATTTCAATAATGCAGAAACATTTGCTTACGAATGATGCTATAGGTAGGTACCTACTAAGGTAGGTCTAGGTACTATAGGCATCATTCAAGAAGTTAAACCTTATTGGTCGCTGAAGAATGGGAGTAGAATCATCTAGCTTTTTGAGCCTAAAAAGGTATATATTTAATGGAATACCTACCAGCGGTCTTTCTGAATAAGTGCTCAATTGACTCTTACTTTGAATCGATGATGTTGATCTAATTTTTTCTGACTTTTAATGGCTTTTTCACATAAGTGAGTTTTCTGTGACACATGTTTACTTGTATTATTTTCAACACAATGACTAAATTTAACTGGTAGAAAACGATACAAGTACTTATAAGTCTTATATGGTCGTAGTGTCACCATCCTATCAGTTTAGTTGACAGCGTCACGTCACTATAAGATCAGTTCACTTGAACTCATCAATACAAAAGACAACAAAAGTTTGTAGATGACAAATGATTTTTAAAACAGCCTTAATCCCATTTTTTCCTCTTGAACAGGTACACTGGTGGGCACTGTAAGTAGGCATATTTGTTGAGTGTGTGCGTTGGTTGCGGTCAGCGCGGCTCGCTTGGTAAACGGACGTAATCTCGACTAAATACTGATCAACTGCTGCCTGCGTCGCAGTGAGGCTGCTGCAGCTATGGTGGAAGTTCGATTCTTTAGTTGAAGCCCAAAAGTGATTGAAAAGGAAACGTTTAGAATGATGAACTAAATCTCCGCTTCTAACAGCATTAAATTAAGATTAAAAAAATTGAGATTGCCAATTGAAGTTCATTTAAGTTCTCTTCTACATACTATCTATTATGATGTCTGTCTATATAACTTAACACAATTTATTATTAAAGCATCTTCTAAAAGTTGTTAAGCCATGACTAAAGGCCTCCTTAGGCGGCCTGAAAACTCCGTCACCAGAGTTGGCCAGTTGCTCATACGAACTTAAGTACTTACTTTATTAAAGCCATTTTGAGAGTTTACAGTTTCTAGATCACTTTGGAAGGAACTAGGTATTTCGATGAAATTTTGCTCAGACTCCACTTTTAATAATAATTTTAATTTACTTAAAAAATACTCAGGCCTTCACATCTTTACTAGATGAATTATGCAGCGTCAAAAGGCAATATTTGCCTACGCTTAACGGGACACTAGTGCTAGTGCCTGGGACATTGTTAAGTGCTGGGCAAGCCTATTCCATCGCAACAATATCCCACCTTACTTAAAACAACACATGAAAATCACATTCTTAACGCAAGAACAGTGAAACTACATCAAAGTGGTCAGTGGTAAGCCGATATGATCAAGTTAAACTATTGGTTAATGTATCGGTGACGCGTAAGACGAGATCTCGTGTGGCTACCAGCTCGCACACATCAATACTTATCAGTACTTTAGTGGAGTCGAGGTATGTGAGCACTGATGGACGTATCTAATGCAAACAAACAGGTAAAACCAACTGAATAGTCACTGGACAGTTGGAAACAAAATGGAACATCTAAGAATAATTCGTGGGACTTTTTTTGGTAGAGCGCGAGTTATCAAGCACGCGTCAGTATTATGGTTATCTTAAACTATTCAATTATAATATTAGGTAATACATGTCTTTCCGCTCCCTGGGAATACATTGTGATCATAATATTTCATTTAATTTTTTCTTTTGCAAAATTTTTCAAAATTCTCTTACGAGAAATCTGTTTTAATTATAGGTGTTAATTTTTTAGAGAGAATTCGAAAAACTCAGCAGTCTAGGTACGGGGCGATTAATGGTATACATACTTAGTTTATTTCTGTTTTTAAAACTGAACTTCAACTTTATTTACGGAAACTAACCTACTGCATATATTATTTACATACCTAACTGTACAAAATACAATTAAGACCAGTTGAGCCACCTAAGGATGGTTACAAACGATCTATAGGTAGCTCAACTGATCCAAGCCACTGCCAGACGGATCGTGCCCTAAGACACTGGCAGCAACTAACCAGACTGAACTAACCTAGCTTAAAAAAAAAGCGAGACCTAGCGGAATAATAGAAGGGAGGTATTTTCTCTACAATGGGAGGGATGGGACCCAACTTGTAAAAAAGGTCATGGGATTTCGTAAGCGCTTGTCAGTGATACAGAAGATAATATGTCAACGTCGTTTCTTGTAAACGTGTGTGTGTCACGGGTGGTGCGCGCGCGCAATTTCGCAGTGTTTTGTATCGTCGTGTGACCGCAAGAGCTGATATACTGCTCGGGTTACAACCACGGTGAAATCGTTTCGCAAAATACCATTTGGCTTCTGCGTTCACACTTTAGAGGGTTCAGTAGATATGTACTTACATTGTAACTGTTTATCTAAAGACGCGTTCAGTTCCCATTCTCAACGTGTAGGTACCTACTCCTGTGAAGAAATGGGCATACAGAATTAAAACAAAAAAACATTTCTTCTAAATCAACTCAAATTAGTTGGATCAGTGATGAATGATGATCTATAATTTAGTTTTGTTAAGATAAAAGTTTCTAAGCGACTCTACTTGCTCACTGAACTATGAACACTAAGAAACGTTGGCGTATAGAAATAACTAGCTACCTACTTGTGGTCAGGCCGTAAGCTGAAGTCGTAGAGGCACTTGAAATGTGGACAGATGCTTATCAATGAACATGATACACTTTGTGGAAGCCACGTTCAAACTCATTAGCTTCAAGTAGGTACCTACCTACATCCTTAAATAGACAAAATAAATTTTTCAATAAGGTATCGACGATTAACATTGATGTACCAAATATTAAAATATACATAAATTTATTTAGGTACAGGAATTACTACATTATATAGGTACTGGACGGTTACATAATATAAACTTTCGCGATCAGAACACATTATAAAACATATGCAAACGGGTATTTATCACGAATTTTACCTTTAATATTCGCCCGACGTTTCGACCGGATTGCACCAGCCGTGGTCGCGGGAAGACTGAAGTATTGGAGGTACCGCCACAGCAAAGCGAAAGCGTTTATTCAACTACCCTCACTTGATCTTCATAAATGTCAATTAGGGCCGGTTCACACTAGGACAACACACTACACTAACAGTGTCCACATACTGAGTTGATCTCACATGACGAGTACACTTTGCAAAACGAAATGGTTACAAGACTAATGGATGGCATCCAGATAGCAGACGCAAACTAAAACACAGTGATGTAACTAGACAGCCAGCGTTCATGCCTTATGTGAAGGGGGTTACGGACAAAATTGGGAACCTTTTCAAGAAGTTTTCAATAAAGTCGATTTATACTCCTTTTAACAAAGTGGCTAAGCGTCTGCGTACACCGAAGGATGTGGTACCTTTCCAAGTTCCTGGTGTTTATAAAATCGATTGCAGCTGCGGCCGTTCCTATATAGGCCAAACGAAGCGTACAGTCGCTGAACGTGTCAAGGAACATATAGCAGCGGTCAAAAATCGGCAAATAAACAAGTCTGCTATAGCGGAGCATATAGTAGACTCAGGACCCAATCACTGGATGGAATTGCACAATCCAAAAATCCTTGCCAACGAGAAGCATTATTACAAGAGAATGGTTCGGGAAGCGATTGAGATTAAGAAGTATCCTAATTTTAATCGTGAAGACGGCTTCAGACTCTCTTCCTCGTGGAATCCAGTGATTGCAAAGTGTACTCGTCATGTGAGATCAACTCAGTATGTGGACACTGTTAGTGTAGTGTGTTGTCCTAGTGTGAACCGGCCCTAATTGACATTTATGAAGATCAAGTGAGGGTAGTTGAATAAACGCTTTCGCTTTGCTGTGGCGGTACCTCCAATACTTCAGTCTTCCCGCGACCACGGCTGGTGCAATCCGGTCGAAACGTCGGGCGAATATTAAAGGTAAAATTCGTGATAAATACCCGTTTGCATATGTTTTATAATACATAATATAAATTTAAATAAACTATCTTTCATATTTTTTCAAATGCAACACTCGCTTTAGGTACTCATAATTCAGCAAAGACATCTCCGTTTAGAAGAGCGACGATTATATACCTAGTCGAAGTTTTGATGAATTGATTTTACCATATCAAATTCATCAAAGCGTATTTTTCTATGTATTTTATAAACAATCATAGAGCGTATCGTGTGTTTTTCGCCCCACTGGTCAATGACAAGTTTAAACGAACGAAAAATCTGACAATGTGTATCAACACCTCCTAAGACATCTGATACCTCCGTTTTGGGCGAGCGATTAGGGATTGGTTGGTACATATCAGTATCACTCGACCTAAAGATTAATTGTAGAATTAGTTACAATAATCAAGGTTGATATTATACCGACCTACATTATAGTTAGGTATCTGTTCATTGTACCTACTTTACAATATGTTGTGTTCTCGGTAGAAAATCCCACGGCAATTAGGTACCTAATGGACCTTAAAGTAACTGTTTAGAAGTCTCTTTGGTTTAATAACACATTTGGTCTAATAATCATTACAGATTAAATAACTGCCAAATCTTTACGGAGATTCCTCATACTTTTGGTACAATGTAGGTTTTTAGCTGTCCTAATAACGTAGGGTACTTACGTTTCGATCCGTAAACAAAAAAATTTACGCAATTCAATGATTTTATTTTTTAAAAAAGCTTTTATAGTTAACGAAGTATTTTCTCAGCACCGTTTGAATGGATAGTTGGCACAGGCGGTAACCGGAGCCGCTGAGAGCAAGATCGCGTGCGCACTGATCCGGAACACGCCTTCCTATTCCTACTTCTCTATTACACGCTAACGAGATTGACAGAACATAATCAGTGTTATCCAACACTTTTGCGTAACAGTTTAGGCAAACATGTTTGATTTATATCAAACGGATATACCATGTAACTTATCTCTCAAATGTGCGGATGTAGTCTCTACATTCAAATTTCAAACATTCATCTTGACTAAACCGCAAAATACTCCATACGATAACTTATTACCGCATTTCTATTTACGCAATGAATAAAAAATATTTGATCAGTAAAGAAAACCAAAGTTCTAGATGGCCGAAGCGGTTGTGATGGTTTATATTCCGAAATAGGCTTCAATTTCAACGCAAAGTCAATAAAACGAATGCTTTCATTTACAAGATTTGTAAACATAAAAGGGTAAATTTACATTTTGATATTCGCAAGTGCTACGGGAGCAAAGTGGCGTTCGCTCCCTAAAATTTTAAAACACCTATTTGCATATGCTTTGAGTACATAAACGACACTTCTGGAGCACTTTGGCTGGGGATGGGAGGGGGGGAGTTGGGGGAGCTTTTAGTCGAAGAAATGGGACACTTAGTTAAGAAAGTACCTAGTAGTCAAAAACCTACATAAGCTGTAATAATCACTATCTTAAATATCTCGCATCAAGAATTTTGGTGAATCGACACTCCTCCAAAAACAGTAAAAGACCAATTTGCATACGTATAAGCCGACAGAAGTACAGGTGAGGAATTGGGGAGTTAGGTGAGAGGGAGGAGGGTAATCAGCGTAATGCCAATCATGCAAATGCCGAGATCCGACTGAAAGCCACCGACTTGTTTCAGGAGTTAAAATGGAGATCCACTTAGCGGGCCACGCAGCTCACATACGCAATTGATGCCGAGCTCATAGATTTTGTACGCACTTACAGATAGACCATTTTCAAATTCTGTGTTCAGGGTAGGTACCTACTTGCTTAATCCAAGTGAATTAGGAAAAAGTAACTAGCATATCAGAGCACAGCTCAAACAATTAGGTTAGGAATTTGAAGTTTTTATTGGTGCACAAGGCTTCCTAATTATAATGTAAAATTATAATGCACTAAAAATTCATCGACGATGAGTGGATAGGTACGATGACTTAGTCACTAACTACTACTTAACTAAGTCTTAGTGACTTTTTGAATGAAATATTATTAAACATATGCAAACGGGTATTTATCACGAATTTTACCTTTAATTCGTGATAAATACCCGTTTGCATATTATTATTATGTTTTATAATGTGTTCTGATCGTAAATGAAATTACTTATTTGTAATGAAAAATGCAGTACGTTGTGAAATCACTTATCTCACCAAATAATCGTACTCAGTAGGTAGTAGGTAAGTACTTTATTGATAGATTAACTTAAAGTTGGTCCTTCAATACGAATACTCATGGATTTGATAAGCACTTTAGCTGTGTACTTTCTGGTCCTTCATCTATGAACTCACGAACGAACACATTGCCCGCCTAACGAATTTAAACACCGGCCTAAACTGAGCTGTATACCTTTCTAATTGAGGATTTGTAACACGTTGGCTTTGCTTTGAAGAAAGCCTTCTTTGAAAGGTGCGTCTTTGTGAAAATTATTTAGGTAAGTAATGTTTTCCTTGGCATTTTCTTTCGTGTGAGCGCAAATAAAGTGGTTCTGAGAAATATAATAAAAATTTCTATACTTACATACCTATATAATATAAAGAACAAACGTATCCAGTGCCATTATTAGTAAAAGTGTTATCTTCCATAAATAAGTAATAAGAACTTACAAAAAAAAGTTAAGGTTTCTTAACAAACGAAGCTTAGTGCCAAGAACCATGCTCCATATTTAGCTCTCTTTGTCTTAGTAATCATTTAGCACTGGCATTTGCTACTAAATATTGAAATTTACTTGTTAACATAACCTACAGTTAAAAATAAGAATCTTTTTGAGTGTTAAAGTGGATCTGAAGATGCTCTATAAAATATTTAAGCACTCTCTTCACTCCTATAAAGCGACTGAAACACTTCCTCAAATATCAATTCACTTCATTTACACATTAATCAGGACGGTTCGTTTTATTCTCGAATATTTTCCATTAAAGGGTGCTAAAAGCAACATGGCTGCCTTTTCGCGCGCCAATTTCGTATTCAAAACGTGGAAACGTCGGAGAGAGCTTGGGTTTAATGTTGTCACTTTTAAATATTAAAATCAGATTATTGTGCCGCGCGAGAGAAGTGTCGCAAATTGATTCTAACTACTTTATCATTCAATAAAACCGGGGGATTTAGGCTACGTTATGTCACTTGAGATTGCAGTACCTAGGCACCTATGAATTAATCAATTTACTTACCTATCTACTTTCTATGTTATAGGTATTACAATAAAGGTAGTTATGTAAATAATGTTAAAGAATTTTTAAATTATACGCATTGATATTAAAGTACCCATAGAGTAGGTACTACTACATACTATCACAGCAGTTAAGTTTTTATTAGCTAGTCTTCATACGTACGCACTGCAACAACTTGTAAAAGCAGTGAAAAGGTTGGAATTATGAGAATTAACATATCAAACGCGACTTCGTTACTCGCTACACCACCCCAGTGTACCGCGCTCGTGCGGTTTTGATGCTTTGCAGGGGTTTGCTGATTTGTGCGGGATTTAAAAAGATACACGACTTAAACCTTTTAGTAGATATATTAACAGAATGGTTAAATGCCTAATTCAGATGTAAGCGCTTACTGCTACCACTGCGCTGTGGGTAAGCTGTATTGCTACATTGGGCAATGAACCCTCACCATGTGCCATCCTACGATAAACTAGTGAAATTTATTTTTTTACTACTACTTTTTGTCAGTCGACAAAAAACCACGTGACTTCACTTATCTGCTAGTTTGGTATTTTGGATTTGATGCAGCCGCAGAACTTCTTAACCAGATGACCTAACGCAAACTGAGCCACGAGGGAGAACTAGAACATAGATGTTATGGAATTTCATATTCTTAGCAAATGCTTAAGAGAGAGAAGCCTTCTTCGATTTTGACCATCTCTACTGCTTCTTACCTAATCAGTTTCCATCCTAAACTGCAGCTCTTATTGCACATCGTTAGGTTTATGTTTAATGTTCGTAAAGGTATCATATCAACTAGGTAATAAATGATTATTCTTGTCTAGACTACATTGAAGTTGAAAAATTCTAGAAAAATAAAACTATCAAGACATCAAATTACAGTGTCATCACAGTATTGCGAAGGTGGCGAACGAGACTGCATTCGAACAAATAAATGACATTTTAAATTGGAATCAGAGCGAGTGTGATACCCCTCATGATGTGAAATGGGTTATCGAAAGGGTGGCGGCAATTTGTAACCACATGGGTATTGAGAATAAAGTACCTACAACAGTCGGTGCAACTAAACAACATTCATTTCTTACTATAACACCCAGAAAATAAAATGCAAAAATGAATAAATAATACCTACTCGCAATAAATGATACCTATCACTTTGGATTAAAAATGTTTTTGTTTTATAACGCTCCTTTATTTTTCATGGGACAGGAAATTTGCTAGGATTCTCGTTTGTTAGTTTGAGTTTGTGCAAACTTAAATTAATATGTAATTTTTTTTGTAACTTTAAGCAAAGTGTAGGTTTCAAAATATTTTGCTACAATCTTTCCACTATTGCGTAGAGATACAATTCTTATTCATTGGTTTTTTTGTGACTTATGTTATCTTTGCACTACGTCTGTACTTTATTTAGGTAGGTTGTTACAGAAAATATCCTACCTAAAACGATAAAACACAAGACATGTATTTCTTTTCGGCTGCACCCTTGTGGGTGTGTCCCACCTCAGGCTTTAGTTAAACGGTCGCTAAACGTTTGGGCGGCCCGCCCTACGCACTTCAACGTGGAACAGTCACCCCTTACAATTTCAATGGAATTATGCACCTTGTGCTTCTACACATAAAGTTTCACCAAAACTGTCTCTTCAATATGGAACTTTGTTAAAATAAAGTCAGTCTTATGTCTCTACCTACAGCTTAAACGTCGTTTACCTATCACTTAGCGGGCGTGACTGTTTTCCCTTTTTATAAATGCCTACTAAAGGCAGTTGGTTCGTGTTTATAGAAGCCAACATAAACCCCTTCGGTAAAGCATTATTTCGATAAAGATTTATCGTTGGAACTATGTTTTCGGTCCCGAATATAATTGGCTAATGACCAGTCTTATTATCCTATCTATCTTTGCTTTTGCTTACTATTGGTAGATATTTGACATTAATACCATACAAAAAATTACAAATATCTACCTACAGTAAGCAAAAACAATGATAGATAGGTTATTGAGACTGACCGTCAGTCAATAGTCTGGTCACTTATGAAAAGCGCTCGTGGTGTAGCTTGCTTAGTCGCTCCTAATGGATCGTTGAAGATCTTTAACACTTATCTATGAAAACACAAAACACCCACTTGTTGGGCAACCAGCCGTTTCAGTGTGAACTGTGTGAGTGACTTAACCACTACCACGCGTCCACGGAATAAGCCCATAACATAACATAAATACATTATTATATTTCCTCTTTTCCTTACGGATAGGTAAAGGCCACGAATCTCCACTTGTTACGATCCTGACGCACCTCTTTCGCTTAATTCACTCATTATATTCTTCATCAAGCTCACCGGTTTAGGGTAGGTACTTTTGATCTGGCCCTTCTTTAAAATGTCACCTTTCAGCAGTTTCAGCTGCTCCATGCACCACTAGCCACCTGTTAGCCACTAAGAACAAACAAAAGAACTTGAAGTACAAAACAATGATAGTACAAGCATAGAGTATACTACCTTATATTGGTTGTTGTGTTTGTATTGTAAAAACGATATTTATACAGTCAGGACAGGCTAAGTGTCCCTCCCCCCTCGCCCGGATGCGATTAATAGCCACTCGGAAAAGTTATGGCGCCAGGGATGGATTTGAAGATATTAAGCTATTTATGGATATACAAGTTTACCAAGTTTACAAACGAATGACACGACCCTGTATTTTCTGGCTTTTCAATACTCTGGTCGCTTTAACTAGATGCTAGCTTTTTATTTTAGTCAGCCATGATAAACCTTTTCTATGTTATCATAGCATTGACATTATTACAATACAAAGTGACGAAAATTATATTCACATCGAACATACGGATGTCAAACACGTAATTTTATTGATTTTCACATAGATTCACATATTGAGAATGAGAAGTGAGATATACTATTATCAATGAAGCGAGCTTATATAGGTATAGCTCGGGTTCTGATAAATTTAATTTTATAAAACACCGTGCATTCACCTGACAATTTCCAAACATGGGAAATTAATGCTGGACCGTCAAAGTAAGTAGGTGATATTAAATTTTCGTAATCTATGGGTAGGTACTAAAAGATGTATACACAAGTAGGTATATAGTGGCCTTATGACCATGACATTAAAAAGCAATAAAAGAACTATAGTATTGTTCGAGACGAATATACTTAAATAAAAAAAAATTGTCCTAATATATTATATTAATTTGAACAAGTTAATTTAAGTCTTTGTGTTTACTTTCAACTCTCATAGATTTGTTGAAATGTTTAGCGTCCCTGCGCGTGTATTTTTTGCCCACCTAGTTAATAAGCGTCTACTGGCTCGTGAAATATTACAAATTGCGTCCCCTCCACCCCGTGGGGGATAGCTCCCAGTTTTTACACCGGCTTTTTCACGCCAACTCGTCAAGGGTGCTCGATCACCAAGTGCTAAATGAACATGTGCCTGATCTATTTACTCTTTGATGTTTAATCGATTTTTCAAATGGTAATGTCTACTTTTCATCTCACTGTAAAGGGAAACGTTGAAGTAATAAACTTGGTTGCGTCTTTAGCAGCTATTTTTGCCATTGTTTTTAGACTGGGATAAATCCCGTGTTTCTCTCTAGGTATCTTGACAGAATATTGTCATAGGAATATTTTAAGATGAGTAAGTTTTTCTTTTTTCTCGTTACAAGGAAGGGCACAAAATTTGTTAATTTTAGATCACTGACATTGCAAATAAAACTCAGCATATAAATAATTTAACCAAAAATAAGCTATAATTCAACAATAATGACCACTCAATGCAATACAAAAATCGTGCGCCGGCAATCGCAAGTAATCCACTCGATCATAGGCCAGGCCAGTCGGGAACTGCTCGCAAATAAGAATTCTTTCAAACTATCACCGACGACGTGGCATGCCGTGGCCTTACGCCTTATTAGGTAGTTTTATGCAATTTTATTTCAACCTCTATTAAATTAAAGGAAGGAAGCCTAAGCATTTTCCTGAATTTTTTTACGAATAAATGGTAAAGAGCGATTTATACATAATAGATTTGAAATAAAATAAGATTTTTCTTTACACAATCTAAGAAAGGGATGAATGCTGAATGGCTGATAAAGGTGCAAAAAAATGGAGGAATTAAAATAGAATGGATGATAGGAAATGGAAGTACTTAGAATATTTATTTTGCCGACCCCACGCAATATGATGAGACTTAGTACGAAGATGATGATGATGATGACTCATTTCTTACACTTTACATACAAATACCTATAAATAAACTTGAAGTCTGATAATAAAAGAGCATTGAGTCTTGTTGGATTAATGTAATAGAATCCTGCGGGATGTCGCAGTCGTGTACAAGAGAACTAAAGGACAGAGCTCTCCATCAAAGGGGTAGTCGATTAAGTGTCGGAGTGAGTTTTATTTGCGAGGGTTAAGGGAGGGGGTGGCGCCGCATTAATCATTAACAGCCTGCCTAATGACATCGCCGAAATGGGCCGCTTAGAGCTGCGCTGTGTCGATATTATGAGAATATTATATGAGATTTACTGGAAATGAAGACTTTTGAGTTATTTATCTAATTAGAAAAGAGAGTGAGAGCATGTAGCCATTTTCAAACGCTTCGTATCGATTCTGTTTATTTCAAATCAAAGGATTAGCCGCTATCCATTTACATATTTAGGTATTTAGGTAAAATGTATCTATGAATTGGAATTCAATGACGAAAAGTAAAGTTATCAGTAATGATAAAACCAAGAAATAACATTCATTCGCTTTTTACAATCTGAGTTTATACATTTTTAGTTTCGTAGGTTGGTAGGTACTTAAACTTGTGAAAACTGCCTGCTGGATATCGATATCCGGTAAGCAGTGCGTTCGCATCTCTCCGCGCGATATTAGATGTCGCTATTAACTCCGCAAAACGTAATTAATCGAATAAGTTTATGATTGATATAACCAGTTTGTGGGGCGGTTTAATTCACTTTCCCAATTCCTCCATTTATAAAGTTACGTCGGTTACATCCTCGGGAAATTTATTGGCTGTGTTGTAACGGATTTTGTAATATTCAATTTATTACGCACTTTGTTAATAATAGAATTAATTATGAATTATTATGTGTTCAGGTCTTGGTAATCAGGTTTCAGGTCTCACAGAAGCACACTTCTTAATCGTTCGTTCGTATGAGCAAGTGGCCAACTCTGGTGACTTCTTAATGGGAAATCAGTACCTATAATCACTTTAAATTTTTTATTTAGGTACCTTGTTTATATATTTCTCATAAAAATGTATTAGGTAGTGTAATTTTTTGGTACCTACCTACTATCCTTTAATTTTTTTATCAGGCAACATAAAACTTATAATAAACTTTAGAATAAACTTGAACTTGGAGAAGATTGTAGAATAGAATAGCATATATAATCTATATGAGATTATAATCTATATGACTTACATTTTTGGTTCTACACAAACAAAGCCAAGAATCGGAATATGTATTATCCTACTAATATTATAGACGCGAAAGTTTGTATGGACATTTAATTTTGTTACTCTTTCACGCAAAAACTCTGAATGGATGTGGTTGAAACTAGGAATGAAACTAGAAAACTATGAAACTAGGAAGGAAATACTTATAGTATATAGTTTATGACTTGGAATAACAAAGGCTACTTTTTATCCGGGTACCATACAAGGAAGTCGCAGGCGAGTAAGCTTGTAGTATAGTATAGAGCAAATAATTTAATCTTAGTGATTAAATTACTTTTATTTCTACTTTTCACACTAAACTTGCTTGCTTGTAAGTATCCACTAAGTTAAATTATGGAAACCTGAAATACCTATACCTTTATGTGTAGGTATAATAAGTATAAAAGTTTAATAAATCGATGGGATAACTTCGAACAAAACATCCATCATGCACAAAATACATTAACATCCTCTTAACATCAACTAATGCACTGATTTTTTGCTCTTTTAATTTTGCAATCTGGACGCGTATCTCCCAGGCAATTATGTATACCTATAAGTAGGTGTAGTTGTCGTGTATGGCTATATAGGCGTTCAGAGGACGAATTAAAAGGATAAGAGAACCGAAGCGAGGTAGCAGGTAATTAGTCGTCCCAGATGATGGATGACGCCCTTCGCCGATACTGATGGCCACAAAACGAACAATCAAATCCAACGTAAAGGCGAGACACAGCGAGATAATAATTTAGACTATACACAGATATAATAACTAACGACACACGTCAAATACAGTTTAATATTTCGATTTTTAGAGACGGGGGTGTTAACTTTATTTTGGATTGTTCTCAAAAACCATCTCAAATGATAGTATAACGGTGTGAAACGATCTCCTGACCTAGGTATTATTCTGTGCTGTTGCTTGTCTAGTTTTCTAGTTTTCTGCATGGTCACAAAAGTGATGTTTGGCTGCTAGAGACATTATTAGACTGAGCGATTCCTCGCTTTGGAGCGCACGTTTGTCAGTCCCGGTAATCTCGTTTAAAAGGTCTTTAGACAGCCCAAAATCTGAATGGGCCACTAGCCTAACTTATTTTTTACTATTTATGTTATTGTGTCCGAGCCCTTATCTGCCTTAGCTCATTATACGCCTTTGATAATACTATAAAGTTGTACTTAGATATGGAATATTCGATGATTACTTTGCGGTCGCGGCGGGAGATTATTTTAAAGGAAGTTAGTGTATTATTTTTTTACGTCTCACCGTACATGGAAGCCTTATGTGTAATGGCCTTTTAATTCGATTTGAGTGGTCATAGTAGAAGTACGTACCGTTTGGAAATTGGTTGGTAAGGCAATGGAAAATACCTCTCTAGGTGATTATTGATATTGCATAGAGATTGTTTTGAGAAATGTGATTTTAAATTATTAAAATTTCCTGTGTCTATTTGTTATGTTCCTTTTCAGTTCTAAATGTGAAATTTGAAAATATTAGGTAACTGTTGTAATATCCAAGTAAGAGATTTTCTCTATATTTTCCTAAAACTCAAACTAGTTAACCATTATGTGCCATTATTTACTACTACCTATCGAGAATGATTGTAATGTTTTGATCTCTCTTCACGGATGAGCCCTGCAGCTATAACAGCATTGGCCACGGTATTCACATAAGACAGAGAGGCCATTACAGCCCATCAGCGCAGGCGCAGGTGTTCGTTAGTCACGCTACTGTGACAGTGGATGGTCACATCATCTTCGGTAAACAACATAGGAAGAAGGACTTAGAGGCCACATTACTTAGCCATTGTCATTTAGATTTTACATGTCATGTAGTGGTGGAGAAAATCCTAAAATTAATAAAGGACAAATATACCTACACATTTTTTTTGAAACTTTAATGTTATTATATACTGACATCGGAATATAAAACTAGCAAAGCCAGTATTTGAACCAGCAAACTTCATTTTGAATACCCTCAAGTGTAAGATCATCACCTTAAAATAGGTATATTTCTACCAAACTTAGGTACTTTTATTTTTTGGATACGAAAGAAGTTAAAATGTAACGCAATTATTTGTAAGTGCTTGTTCTTAGTCTGCAGGTAAATTATGGTAACTCCAGTTTTTACATTAGTACTTACCTAAGCTTAATATAAATAAATAGGTATTTTTAATGGGTATTTTTCCCAATGTGGATGATGTGGATGGATTGTGTGAAAGAGGATTGAATTCAGAGTTGACGAACGACAGAAGAGTGGAAGAGAAAAACATGTTGTGCTGACCCCACTCAGCGTGGGATAAGGGCAGGGGAATGATGATGATGGGTCTTTTCCCAAAAATAAATGATGATAAATAACTTAAGATTTTACAAGCTCACTCCAACAGGACAAGCGTCAATATTGACCCCAAAATTTATTCCATCTTGCAGATTACATACAAAACAACATTCACAACTTAATTGCTAATTGAACAGAACACGTAAGTAAACTTTCAAAAGTAGCTGCACACGTAATCTATTGTTATAATTGAGCGCGCTATTGTCACACACGGTTCTCAGGCGTAATCGACTAACTCTAATTATTTTAACTCATTACTATATAAACAGTTTGCTTATCATAATTTTATGTAATGTTTTGTTATCCTCTTAAATTTTTGTTTCACGTGACGTGGCATTAGGACAGAAATATCCAATTTGTGACACTTATTTATAAATTATCACTCTAATTCCACTCTAATTTTGGAATGAGTCAAATTGTGTTGTTTTTTAGGAATTGAAAGCTGACTTATTTTCACTTTAAACTTGTTTCTAAAATTATAGTTTATTATGAATAATGGGGATGTTTTTAAACGACAACTTTTAGAACACTACCTAGACACCTTACCAATTTGTGTTAAAACATAATTCTGTTTAGATTATGCTAAGCCATTTAGTGTTTTGTTATGTTTAGTTAGGTACATTTAATGTCTTTGGACACGCGAAGCCGCGGTAATAACTTGCGACGTCGATTACGAAATTACGTATTACTTGCGATTGTTCAACTTTTGATTTGGGTCTCTTTGAGGTTCGTAATTACGTGGTGACTACGATACGTTATTCATAATATTATTTTGTCAAATAAGCAAAGCTTTAGATTATGTTTTTGTAACTATATAAGGTACTGTGGGTGATTAACGCCCACCTAACTTTAATTTCAAATAATTTCCATATTTACATGATTATGAAAGCAAAGAATGCTTATAATCAATAGTTTTTTTAAGAGAAACGAAAAAATAACACCTTACATTGAGTTTTATTCTTAATACACATGTTTATTAAGCTATTAAAAAAGGTCTATTTTGGGCGTTATTAAAAGTTATTTGTCTATTGACGCCCGTTTCATAAACCAGGCTTTAAATGCAAAAATAGGCTTACAACAACAAAAAATAATCTCACAACAATTATCTTACGTCGCATTACTGTACATAAACTAAAAATATAGGAACAAAATCAACATTTAAGATTAACTTTAGCCAATTTAATAAAACACCTTACATCACATGGTATATTTGTATTTGGTCATATTTATGGAGCTTTTTAATAATTTCCCTAAAATACATCATGAGCACATTCCGTATTAACCGTTTTTAAGGCAGATTTAAGAAATTTTTTAAATGTTCATTGGGCGCTATTATGTAGACAGCGGGTAATAACGCCCGAAGATATTAGGTAAATAACAAAGTTTTTTTTATAAATACAAAGTTCTTCGGCAAATCTTTCAAATAATATGTAATTAGCAAAATTAAAAAGAGAATTGTCTAATAAATTTATAACACTAAGGAACCACCTCCACGGGTGAGTATCGCGACGATTTCGTCCTCCTAACATCGGGTAATTTACACGGTAAGGCGATTATCATAAGAATTAAATTTGCAATTATTAGTAAAGTCGTTTTGGACATTAGGTACTATTATAAAAATGCTCTCTGGTTATAACGCCCATGCAGGCTAATAGCGCCCAACCGTCATTTTACCGGGCGTTATTGCCCAGCCAGACGTTATTATTTGACACTGACACATTTTTGTAAAAAAACATAGAAATCGACACAAAATATTTAAGTAATAGTAGAACAAGATTATCGTGAATCTCTTTAAACCAAAAATCATACCCAAATCGCAAAAAATACATGAAAAACTATACTATTTGTCGTGGCATTTATTATAGTAGCGCGGTACTTGACAGATCCTGCCAGGACGAGGCGTCACACTGCCACAAATGTGGAGCGAGCGTGCCGCCGCTCGCCCTGCGCTTTCTTTTTGATTCATTCTACCTATGCGTGGAGTGTCAATTGAATAATACGATATTTAGTGTGTTTTCTGCTACCCGGGCGTTAATAAACAGCGGGCGTTAATCACCTACCCTACCTTACTTGTTATTATTTTGTCAATTATAGGTAAGATTATGGCCTATTTAGCAGCAATCTGAGCTTATAGAAACCTTTAAGTTCATTATAAATAAAAGTAGGTACCTATCCAATACTGTTACTTTATAGGCTTTTATTATAATCTCATTAATATTATAATCTAAGAACAAGATTTGTACTACAACAACAAAGAAGTTTCTATTTTGAGCATGGATTACCAAGCATTCTAATATCGCAAGTAGGTACCTAATAACCTATTGCTATTTACGAGTATATTGCTAAGTTACTATTTTGCTGGATTTCAATAAATTTTAAACTATTCGTAATGTAGGTAAATGGTGTAAGTACCTAGATGCCATTGTCTCGTGTCGTGGATCAAAATGAGCAGTTTTTGTTTATTGTCTCGTTTTTTTTGCCGAACGAGACGGCAATTTGTCATTTGTACCAAAATTAATGTCACACTTTCACCCCGCTTGTTATATACGACAGTTTGATTGTTCAAATTTGGTTCAAATTATTGTAATTCACTGGTAAATATTTTGGGTAATGATATAAAATTGGTCGTTATAATTTAAAGAAAATAAAATTAGCTTTGTAGGTTAAATGATATTGCTCTGATAGATGTTAGATACCCTACAAATACGCTACATTTTATTAATTTCTGTTCTGAGTATTTGTGGAAAGTAGCTAAAATTTAACTTCTCTAGACATATTTATTGCTTATTTAAAATATACTTATGAGAGATTAAGAACTGAGTGCAAGATATGCTCAAAATGGGGCTTATATATTATATTGGCTTATATCATGAATTCACTCAGGTTGGTTATATTCCTACCAAATATGAATAGGAAACAGCGGTCGTAAGTTTCAGTAAAAAAGGAAAACGAATTACAGAGCTAATCGGTTAAGTTTAATCAGAATCAAACGTTGTACTTAGCGAAGCAGTAAATTGATAACAGAGAGAAAAACACTTCGGATTTAACATAATTCACACGCGTTATCTCAGACCGGGTGAGTGCATAAGACGGTTCGGTTCAGTCTGCGATATTACCTCGTGTCACTCAAAAACAGCTAATAATGCAAAATGAACTCTATCTTATTATGGTCTGAAACGCTCGTGGCTTGCGTAGACGTTCTTGATACCTACATCGTTCTGAGCGGTTAGAATTAAGATGGGTGAGCGCTTCCGTCAGAAGCACGGAAGCGCTCACCCATCCTGGCACGTTAAATTGTCGGACCCGGCTTTGGAGTCGTTGAGCCTTGGCCTTTTGGCAGGCTAAAACCTCCGTCATCAGAGTCGCCACAGACAAATCAAATCAAATAGGAAAATACAGGCCTTTGTAAGCTTACCTACATGCTTTGGTGTTGTCAAAGTATCGCACACCGCTTTGAATTGTGTCGCGTGCTAGTCTATTACGTGAAGTTTGAGTGGAGACAGTAGTGGCAATTCGGAGTGTCGCAAAAGTGTGTCGCAAAAAAACTAAACTAACTAAAATTAATGCCATCCTTTTTATTCCCATCGCTATGAAAGGGACGGCAACATTTTTAGTTAGTTCAGTTTAGCTTTTGCGATACTGCGAATTGCCACTACTATAGGAATAAAACTAGTTATTATTCTGTGCCAGTCGCGTACAGTACCTAGGTATAGTGCTAGGTATAGGTATTTAATTTAATACATCGCGTAAACCTTATAGATTTGTATTGTATAATATGGAGGCACAAACAACGAGAGAGATTGTGTTTTGCGGTAAAGCGATAATTCAGCCCAATCTATGTCGTGAGCGCCTTCGCTTTGTTTTATCCGCTAGCTTCTGTGCGCCTTTATTTAGAAAATTGATGAGAAATGGTTTCCATTACGATCTACCGCCTCATAAAAGTTATTGCTACGGAATCCTTTTACGCACAGGCCTAGAGTCAGGGTTCGTCAATGGGGGAAAAAAATAGATTTATTTTCTGGCTTGCTAAATATATTGGGACGCAATGTCCCAATTGACACTTTAGATTTTATTTTTTTTTGTTTTTGTGTATTCGCAACACACCAATAAATTGTACAGTCATATAAAAAACGGCGGCACAGCCTTTATGTCACACAAACGAGATGAATACACGGTAGGTTATTAGGTTTTTTTTAAACGCGAATATATTTTTTTATTACCTACCTGACTAATACCTACTCAACAGCTTCTGTAATTTTTATCACTAAATTTAAACTTTTATGATCGAGATAAAGTTTACCTACTAGAGAAGTACCGTACCTACCTATATACTTCCTTTATAAATAATAACCAAGCTCACCAGTATCCTAGACTTTGACCCAGGTTTTTTACTCAGGCTTTAATTATTTTGAAATTATTAAAATAAAACTTACGTTTAGCACCTGATCAACGTTTTGATTCTTTGACCCGCTCTCGCATTACTTGATACGACTCTGCGTATGTTTTGAGGGAGAGGAAATGAACGCAAATTTGTTTTCGTGATTGCGAGCGAATATCGAATTGATATCGATATTATTTCTTGCGCAATCGTATTTCTCATTAGATATTTATGTGTGACCCCGTGTGAGCCCGCGCCTTCACGATTTTCCCGATAGTCAAATATAATGCAAAGCAGTACAGTAACAACTTATTGAAACTGTAATGGAATGGCCTTACTAGCTGTTTCAAGTACCTAGCATTCTCATAGGATTCATGATTGTTTTGTGAATCTATACAATTGATTTTGCCAGATAGGTATTTTTGCTACGAGATTTTAAAATAATCTAATTCAAACTCAAAATGTCTTTATTCAGTAAGATCTTATCCACCACCACAACTCTTGGAACTTTGGTATAGAAGCGTACACATTTCCCTTGAAAATATGATATTTTTACTTAATTATTGTGGGAACAGCGATCTTATCTTGTTTTTCTTTGTATTTTCAAATTGTCTTTAGATGATTTATTGTATTACTTATTTGGAAAACTCGATATGAATATATTCCTGCTAATTATGCTAAGTCCAACCTATTAAGTAGGTACCTACTATGCTACAATGATGAATCAACAATAGTGTACATTTAAAACCTTAAGTTACCAATGCAATTTTTGCAATTCCTCGGAATTCTCGGTAGCCACTAACTGCATTACAAGCTCTAAACAGCTCCGTTTTGTACGTGCATAGGTCGGTCCAATTTGCGCTCGCATCTCACCACGGACAATCGCGCGCAAATTGCCCGCCTCTGATTGCTTACGGACGTTTATCAATATTGCAGCTACTATTACGTAGGTACACTCAAAGACATATGAAGCTATTTATCTTTAAAAATCCATTCCAAAATCATGGAATAAGTACCTACTTAGGTATATAAAGTTTGATAGCGACTGTACCTACGTAGGTTCTCGTTCTTTTGCCGGCGCTACGTTAATTCCACGCTATACGATAGATTGAGTAATTGCACTGGAAAACGGAGACAGATGAAATATTAGTCGCACGTAACATTTCAGACTCCTTTGTTGTCGAAAATTAAACTAATCATGCCACGACAGAGATGATCATTCATTAGTCTGTTTTACCGATCACCGATAACCGTGACCTGTCGTAATCAGTAATAACAGAATGTGGTGTAGATGCGGAACTAATGGTTCGGTGGTGCTGGCGTGGCGGGGAGTCAATGATGCTCAGCGGCCACAAAGCAGGGGTCATCCTCCACAATGCCGTCACGTTTACCGACGTGTCGAAACTGAGCATTCAAAATCGACACCGAAAAAAATATCGATTTCCGTAAATAAGCGAGTGTGGCACATTTATAATAATGATGAATGGAGCCATCGGTTGCTCGTCGATATAGCGTGGCGAATCGCGCAACCGCCGCGACTGACGGCATTCGATGCTTGATTCTCATTGATTTCTAATCGAACAGTAATTTGTATTTCCATGTCCTGCCATAAATTTTGTTAAAGTGGGGCGTTCTAGTGTCTTTATTGTCATAAATCATGGCTTAATTCTCTACAAAGACACTAAATCTCGCTCTACTTGTGAGATGGGTGATCCGAGTGATATTTTTTACAAGTTCTGTATATACTCGTTATAACAAGGTTCTCAAGAACACTCTACCACTTATGTATTTAAAAAATGTATTTAAGTGCTATTACGCTTATATTTTGTATTATAATAATTCAATGTTTCCTTTTCACACATTAAACGTCGCTGTTAATAATTTTTAACACGCAAGATGTAAATGTCATTTTTTTTTCTAATTTTATTAGTAGAAAAAAAGTCATTATACATACTTACTATCTTAGGGTTACATAAGCGTGAGCATTTTTAAAAATAGATCAATAGGTAAGTAATTTTAGTTTTTAACGCAACATTAACTAAAGCAAGTTCGATGTTGGGTAAGTGCAAGTAAGGCGGGGGTGTAAGTAGGTACATATAAACAGCAGTCAAGCCAAACCGAAAGTTGCAATAGAACAGCTGTTCTACAAAGGTCGGTGGGTGCCGACCACAGACAAAAGGCACCACAATAAAACGCTCTACCAATTCATCGTCACTAATTACGTAATTATGGGGGAGAAAAAAAAATAAAGGACAAGTGTATGTAAGCTTTGGATAGGAGAGTTCCGCATAGTCGAGTTACTTTATCGATTTATACAGTTCGTTTTGGAAAGTGAGCGTCACCTCAATAGTTGTTGAGCAAGCCTACACAACATTTGTCCAGTAGTACACGTCGTGCATCAATATATAAACTTAAAACTAAAATCTGCATTATCACTAGGTATTCGCCACAGAAAATGTTTCTTTAAAATTACTCACATTATTATTGTTGAGCATTAGCTTCATACTTATATTTGGAACATTATGTTCGAGTAGGTAGGTACTTAGGATATTCCTGTTTTTACAAAATACCTAATACGTTTCGTTTTCGCTTCTACTTTGTACTAATACTAATAGATGTATAATTATAAAGTATAGTTCTTGTCTAATAACAAAGGCTTACATGCAAACTATATGCAACATTACAAAATCTTTCTTTCTCGTAGCACCATTACTGTGTGAAATGTCCAAGGATATTTATTTAATAAAACTTACTATGTAAAAGGTCTTTAAAACTTTACGGTTAGACATTAGTGTCATACTTATACATTACTTTTACTAAGTGGAACCCTAAAATAAAATAGCAGGCATGCCCGGCGCCGCGCTGAGTCGAGTCGACACATTAACTCGCGGGCACGACATTTCTCGATCGCAACATTCGTAACGTTTTTTTCTGCAAATTGAAAGTCATGCATGAGGGCTTGCTTAAGCAGAGCCACACAAATTCGTACTTAATAGCTGTTTGTCTTGTTAAAAGTCCCTTATGCAGCTTTAACAAGATTTAAAATAACAATATTATACGTATGAAATGATAGAAAAACTGTCTAATCTATTAATTACTTTTAAGTGACTGAATTAAATTTGCCTATTCGAAGGTTCACGTGAATATTAGCAAAGACGATAGTTGGGTACCTACTGAGTAAAAAATGCAAACTTGTATTATTTTTTTAGTTGTCACTTTCATACTCGTACTAGATTAATTTTATAAAAGTGGCATAGGTACTGTCAAACAATAGGCTAGTTGCCAATTTTTCAAAAAGTTGTTAAAAGTATGTCTCGCAGTCGAATATACCCTATTTATTAATATTTCAGTAAAAATCGAACGTTTAAATGGTTTATTTTGCATTTTTGTGAACCAATTTGAATTTCGCACCAAAACGCTAGCAACTGTCATGGCGTCTTCTTTGACGTCACGGCCTGCAAAATACACAAAACTGAGTGCACAGAACTATTGAAACTAATAAGTTTGAAAACAATAAATTTCAAAAACCGTGAAAATGATGAAATCAAAGTTTTACAAGTGCTGTGCTGTGCCACTATGTGAAAGTACAACAATTAAAACACCAAATAAACTATTTATATCCGTACCAATAGATAAAAATACACGAAAAAAGTGGCTACTTCTCGCAAGACGGAACCGCTTGACTGCGCTTGACCTACACAAGTCACAAATTGTATGCTATAATTTGCTCACTGCATATAATTTTGCTCGCACTTTATGCTCTGGGCATATTTTACATTTCACTGTGCAAATTTTTCCCTCGCGCTTCAGCTGGACGTAACTTATCGCATCGTCTCCGTACGACGCCCGCGATGACCTGAAACCACAGTTTGATTTTAGCATTTTGTTATGACTTATCCTAAAAAAAGTATGTTCTGTGTTTAATTTTATTGTGTTAGAGTACTTACATAGAAGTTTTGATATTTCGAAACTCTGCTGAGCAGAAATCAGTGTTCGATGCGAAAAACATTCAAAGCATTAGCGCGTCAGTTTTAGGCAAATTGTTGCTATTTGCTTTATAAAAGCCTTCCTCCATCTTCAAATTAATGAAGTTGATGATAGCTTTAAACTCAGAAAACTTTATTTACGAACGAAAAATCGAAAAAAACACCTCGCACATAAAACAACAACAACAGACTTAGGCAAAGACATAGGGTCAATGTAACATTGCTGTCAATGTCAAAATTCACTTCACTTCATCAGAATGTGTGATGGTAAAATAAAGTCGTACTACTAGCAGCAATGTTTGGCAGGGCATGACGTCACTCGTCTCTGATAGGTGTTTGATGTCACGTGGTTTATGTGAATAATTTTACGTATTTATTTTACGAAAATATTAATGAATCCAAAATATTTGACTGTTTTTAAATGTTTAAATGATTATTTGGACCTATATTAACCATACAAAACCGAAATATATGAAGATTGTTGATAGTGGCAACTACCCTATTGAAATGGCTGTCAATAATGAGTTGTTGACTAACATAACTTATTCAGATGCGTGACATGACTGCAGACGCTAAGAAAAAGTGCATGTTTGATGTGTTGATAGAAACATTCAAACGTTTTACATCATTATTTATCAGTTATGTAGCTTAGGTAGGTACCTTTTATTTATTGCTGTTTATGTTGCTTCCTGTTTTAATTAATTACAATTTCCTTGCAATAAAATTTTATCGCTTGATATACTTAATAGTGCTTTTAAAAAAGAGTTATCGCCATCGGTCTAACTTAGTTATTATTTTAGACTAAGGAAAATATTATTTGACGATTTACTTATTGGAAAATGTATTAATAGGTTGGTGTAGGTGTGTAAAAATCAGGCCTACTTCTAAATCAGGGCAGCCTATGAAAACCATAATTTTTAAATCTTCCCACCATGTTGACTGCATCACAAAAAGCTCTTAAAAGAAATGATGCATACGCAAGAAGAACCTAGTTTAGTAGATAAATAGTTAGTTTGTTAAAAAGTACCCACTAACTTATTATAATTTGTAATTTTACTCCAGAAAATTTGAAAGTGCCCTGTTATTTAACCGGAAAAATAAGCGGAAACCAGATCCAAATAAATACATACTCTTTAATATACTTATACCTAATTTATTAAATGATGTGTATTTCTGAATCGAAAAACATGTTTCCCTAATTAGCTTTTTGTTGGTTTACAATAGAAAAATAATGATTGAATATAACACTAATTGGTGTTCTGCTGACCGAGTCGCAGCGTCGGTATAATGCAGCACACAAGGTATTTTGTGCCACTCTGTAAACAATTGTTAGCCAAATAATTAAGTGTCACTTTGAAGTTATTCTTTGTAAAACGGGTACCTACCCTTAAGATACCTATGCTATAAAGATATGTTTGTTGGTTTTACCTGCACTGCATGCTACGTTTTGTAATATCATGACTGGACCACGGCCACACGTAAGCAGCGCTAACCTACATACATATATGTACTTACTTGTTTTTAAATAAGGTCTAATTACCTAAAATATTTAACGATAACGATATTTAATTCTTCAACAAAAACTGAATCCACTTGTTTGTACATTTTGTACAATCATAGGTTACACAACGAAACTCGAATTAGAAGCATACTCCAGTCCACCCGCGACTATGGCTATTGCAACATAGCCGAAACGTCGGGACGTAAAGAAATAAGGTAAATAACGCGATAAAACCCCGTGTACATGTATTTATAAATATGAATTGTGATCGCGAAAGTTTAAGAAAAACTAATCATAGGTTGATTGTACAAAATGTACAAATAAGTGGATTCAAGTCAGTTTTGTGAAGCACACTCATAGGTTCACGCACACACACAACGAGTATGAAACACACAGGTGGGCCTGTCACCTGACACCGCGCTCGGAACCGGCCACTTCCGCCGGACGTGGCAATTAGACACACAACGACGGTAATACTCTGACCCTAGCCGGATTTAGAGCCGGGTCAGCTGAGGTTTCTGATCCTCAGTTTCAGTTTCTTAAGGATTGATGTCATTACTTGCCTATTGATCGTCAGTCACTTCGAATCCTACTAATATAATAGTACCTATTTTTACTTTAAACTAGGTACTTAATGTTGCAAATTCGAATACCAGCTGCGTATCATTTATTTTTCGTATCAGCGCTTTAACACGAGGTCTCAACGATGAAGGAAATTTGTAAGAATCCTGCAGCTTAAGTCAAATTTTCATATTAAAGTATTTGTATCGTCATCGATCATTGATAAGTGTGGAAAGTTTTCATTTAATCCAGCATTTTTGAAACAACATCTGCATGTACGTCATGGGCACTGAACGCGTTAAGGCCAAGTATATATAGATAAGCACTCATATTGACCAATCTTTTCTTTCTTTTATTCCGATAGGGCCGATTAAGCTGAAAGGATGGTTAGATGCTGGAGAAGCATAGGTCGCCTCATGAGTCCTGCCTGAGGCAACCTAGCTTGTCCAGCATCATGACATTGTATACATAATCTTGTAAAGTTGTGAATGCGAAGTTGTGATTTATTGAAATAAGTTCAAGTCTATATCTGCATTCAAATTAAAATATTCGAGTGCATTGTATAACAGCCGTTACTTTAGTGTAAAAGAAAAACCGTTAGCATAAATGCCAATTTGGAATACTGCATTACAATTTAGATTTCGTCGATACCGATACCTTATCTTGTAATTTTAAATGCCTTCAATAATCAAAGGAAACAATAACTAGTTTACGAGCCACTAATTAGGGTTATAATATTTCGTATTTACCCAGCGCATGGAACCAACAAGTATAAAAGGGAGGTCTCATCAGGCTGATCACGCTGTTAACTTATCATTTGCAAATACACTTTAAAAAAAATTTGGAGCGAGACTTTTTTACTAATTTGGTAAATAAAATTGAATGCATAAATATATAAATAAGGTGAAATAAAAAAAAACAAACGGGAAACATAAAATAGTGAGGCATTCCTCGTAGCGCACCCAGATGAAGCGTACCAAGTATTTGCACATAGCGCACCCGCCGTTTTGGTCATCATATTTGAGATTGCAATACTCTACAATGTTTTCTTCATATTTAAAAAAATGTCTTGAACAATAAAAAAGTCTCGCCTGGTGAATCCAACATTTCCTTAAAATTATGAAAGTATTTTTATGTAATGTTATTCACAAACTTACCTCCAGTCCAGTTATACATTAACTTATCGTACTTTCGAAGCACAAAACGTAACGAAGCTTAAAATCCAACTCAATTATTCATATTTTTTACTTTTTGATGCGTTAAACTGAACTTAAGAATTAAACCAGTTTGTATGGTAATTAGCCTTTTGTCGGAAAGTCATTGTCTAATTTAAGTTATCAGTGGTTTATGTTAAGTTAAAGTTCAGCTTTCTTATAATGTGTCTGCTGTCCGATAAGATGGAATTTTAATAAAGTGATTTACAATTTATATTTATAGCATAATCTGGTCTTACGGTATTTAATAACTAATTGAGCTTTGTCCAACCAAACAAAACGTCGGTTAAGCTAGGAAAATTTTTTTTTTTTGCAAATACATTCGTACCTACTTATATATGTACATATTTTTTAAGTTGTATAAAATTTAATCTGTTAGAAATAAAGAGATAGGGTTTTATAAAATGTATTTAAACCTATTTAAAAAGATAATTATCGGTATCTCTCTCTACTAGTTAGGTTATGTATACAGTTCAAAGCGAGCTCATTCTCAAATACCCATTACGCGGCTAAGTTGGTCAGTTAATGAGCGCGCGATATCGTCCGTTTTGTAGCGAGTAATCGCGATGTTATCTCTCCCCTCTCCTACCCCCCCGCAACCACCCTCCCTTCTGCCCCTAGGCACCGGACCAGAACCCCCTAGGGAATGTGCCACTGCACACAACGCGCTCTTTTGACATTGCTGAGTGGAGTGTGAATTGGTTCATCTCGTTAGACAGTGTGTAATGAAACCTTCTTCATCTCCAAAAGTCAGTTCCGTGAGTGCAACCAAAAAAAGCACCTACCTACCTGGTTCGAATGAACTGCGGTAGCTGAACATCCGTTGTTTATATTTATCTATGTATTTATTTGATTGCCTTGTGGAATCTGACCTCTAATTAATTATTTATAAATTGACACTGTGGCACAGAAATTTAATATAATATCTACTCTCTTACCTCTGTGATTTATAATATGCAATATGTTTATTGATTAATCTATTTTTATTTTATTTTATAATGGCCTCATTGTATTTATCATATATTTATTTAGGTATATATATATTCTTACCGTTTATATTTCATTCCGTTCGTGCGTCACCTAAGCCTTGAGCTGAAAATCAGCGCGGTGAACCTGTTCACTGCACATGCTGAGCTTGGGGCTTTTCGCTTACCTGTACACGGCAGCATCTTGCTCGAGTTTGCATGTACCTTCTAACTTTTACTTTTATCCGTTGTTTTAATGTTGTTTATTTTTTTTTTATTTTTTTATTATTTTTGTTAAAATCTGCTGTTTTGTTTTTTTTTTCTTTTGTGTTATTTTTCTCTTGTGTTTAATTGTTTGTAATATTTGTGTTGTTGTGTACAGTTTTTGCGAATAAACGTCATGTCTATGTCTATGTCTATGTCTAAATGAGAATGTATAAGTTTTCTATTCTGGATTAAAATATACTTAGTAGGCTTTAAAAAAAAAAAAAAAACTTTTACATCTTTACTAGATTTTATTTATACCTACCAGCATCAAGAGGCAACAATTATATGTAAACTTAACGGGACACTGTAGAGCGAGAGACAAGTTGAGTTGAGGTGGAGTAGGCTTGTCCAGCACCTATCGTCTTACTTAGCTAAAACGGCCTTTATTCAATGTTTTTTCACCATGTTCAAAATTCAGGGGCAGTGCTCTAAACAACCGAAAACATAGTTTGCAGTTCAGCTTTATGTTGGTTAACTGTTACGAATTCAGTATGCACCAATATAGCTAAACTACGAATTTTGATACGATAATTTAGTTTTTGAGTATTTTGAGTAATGCCCCTGAGTCTTAACCGTTTTTCCTGTGGATAAAGGTTTTTTCTCTATTCTGAGGGATAAAGGCCGATTTAAAGATGTTTAAGTATTCATAAAATATAGGTATATATATACAAAATATATAAAATATATATTCATATAAATATATATAAATATTTGGTAGGTGCATTTCGCAGAAAACCATGAAAACAACAGATTTAAGTAAATAAGTAGGTTAGGTACTAACAGTTCTTGATAATTTCTACTTTTTGAAATCTTACGAACATAACAAAAAGATGTTTGGCAAATTTAATAAAGATAAATGAAAGCAATGCCAAAACGCATGTTATTTAAATTATATAAAACATTAGGTATGGCTCTACAACAAAATAATCGTGTGCTACAATAAATCTAATTTCTGTGTCATAGCAATAAAATTACAAAATGACTACACCATTATGTCTAGGCACGCGGAGGCAGCTAACCGCGAAACGTCCATTTCATTTCCATAATTTCACAAAATGGCAGATTAAAATCCGAAATCGCTGACAATCGTCCGACGCGCTGGCAGAACAATGAACAGTCATGTCACAGTATAAATACGACAACACAGTGTCGTACTTTTCCCGCGCATTCAACAATTTGTCTGTCAAAATGTTGAGGTCTATGATTTGTGTAATGTAAGGTAATAGACAGGCCAGGATTCTGTGTTGTGTAGGTATCATATCATTTTTATTAAATCGTAAAGAATCTAGGTATTTAGGTTATCCCAACTAAGTAAAAAGAATTAAATTCATAAATTTACGAAGTTTTTGCAAAAAAGTTAGACATTATTATTACATTTAGGTATTAACCGGAAAATAAATACAAACGGGTGGACGCCATATTCGCGTGATATCTGGGCAATAAAATAATAAAACGCTGTAATGGCCGTTCATTGTACACAAATGTGACGCAAATAATTGCTTTTCCCATAGAGTGTGATGGAAAAGGTCACATTATTAAATTACAATTTTCATGATGACGAAGTCATTGAGCATTGGAGGCATAGTTATATAGGCATAGGTACTTATGTGAATGAATTTCGCTTATTGAACTTTTGAACTTTTAAAATCTGTATTGAGGACCCTACCTCTACCAATACTCGTTCCAACCGTTTATTTAACTTTTGACAGCTGTCGATTTTATTCATGAAGAAGTTTTAATCGATTTAACACACTCATTACCTATTTACTATGAATATCAACATTTTGCACCTTTTCATTACAAGTAGGTACCGCAGTTCATTCACATGTTTTTTATTTGAACCAACTACAGTAAGTCTAAACGATTATTTTAGATTCATTAATTTTCAGCGAATAAATTCGATCCCATGGAACTGTTTTCATTACGCAAATTATTTATGCATTACAACAGAGACATTTAGGGCATTTTAATGCAAAATAATAAAGGTTTTTACGTGATTTGGTATAAAAATAATCACAATAATTTTATTGTATGTTTTAATATAATCGATAATCGATTTATTTCAAAACCAGTTGTCATTAATTACGAATGAAACATCTCTAAGTGGGCGGATCCCGTCCATGACAGTACAGTATTCCCTGTAGTTCCTTTTATCAAAAATTATTATAAAACTTTATGTGCATGATCTGTCAAAAGTTAAATAAACGATTGGAAAGACTATAAGGCCGGGCTTTTTGACGGGAATTCAAGATGGCATGTTGTCTTTTTTGTTTTATTTTCCGAAATTTGTGTTTTGGCGAACGTTAATATGTAATAATGGTGGATTATTAACTGTTAAGTGTTCGTGAACGTACATAAGTGTAGGCAAATGAAACAAAACTGTATATCATTGCATTTCGAGTTCTCTCAAGAAGTCCATGTAAAAAGCTGCAGTAAAGAACCCACATCTTTACTGACGCTGACTATGACTTTGACTTGACCTTGACCAAACTGACTAAAAATTTAAACACATGGTAGTGGCTAAATGCGTGGCACAAGCCGTGCGAAAGCCAAATATAAGAAGTGAAGTGAAGTGACTATAAGGCCGGTATTCAGAGACCTTACTCAAGCGTCGATCTGTGCTTGAGCGTCGATTTAAGTATCGTTTCTTATTCAAGAACGTTACTTGAGAGTAGTTTTGCTGATCAGAGTTCAGCTGAGTCGAGTTCAGCTGAGTCGAGTTCACCTGAGTAATTCCTTATTCAAAAACCTCAATCAAATGAAATCGATGCTTGAGTTTGACATTTTTCAAAGGAATCTGAGTAAATGCTTGAGAGTGGTCTGGACCACGCTTGAGCATTTACTCAGATAGCATTTTTGTTTTGTTTTCAGTAAAAATGGATAATATATTCGATTCGTTGTATTTTCGAGGTCATCTAAGCATGCTAGAATAACGGACACACAAGACAAGACTTCAAAATATGCATGGGGACCTTGTTTCTGTTTCATACAGACAAATGTTATAAGGACTTGTGAATTTATAGTTAGTATTAGCACAGATAAAAGAATACTATTAGTTTAGTCTTGGTAGGTAGGTACTCATAAGGATTACTTACCTACTTTATTTATGTCGAAAATTCTACCTACGTACATAACCTAAACACATTTGGTTTGGCTGGGGTAAAATAAAAAATATATTGACAAAACTACCATAATGTTTTTATTTAATATTTTACACACACTTATTTAAAACGTATTAAATAAAGTTTATAGGAGTCACGGGAAACAGCTAATCGTTAGATCATGTCCAGGCTAAGCTTGTTGAGAGAGATCCTTCGTGAATCGTCATCTTCAACGAGTGCTGGTGCTATCTTCCACAACGTTTGTGTCTACAAACACTACATAATGCATCAGACCAGGGCAAGAAGCACTACCGCCGATAACCAAGCAGTATTACCTGTCTTTGGTCAAAGCGTAAAAATAAATTCATTGATTTCACATTTTCATCCCGCGATTTGGCGATTGTTGAAATTTGATTGACTTGCTTGACGACTGACGTATGAATGAATGAATTTGTCAGTTTTCTAAAGTCGTTCCGTTACACGTTATTTTTACTTCACTTTCGAGAGTCGCCATTAATTTTTCATCCAGGCATTTTGAATTTCTGCGTATAACGGAATGGAAGTACAAAATAAATTAAAAATGTAAATGAGAACAGACTGAATTCATAAACAAAAAGGAATCGACACTTGAGACTCGATTTAGCTGAGCATTTACTCAAGCAACGTTCTTGAATACAAACGATACTTAAGCAACGAATCAATGCTTAAGCAGAGTTCCGCTGAACCGAGTTCAAATCGACGCTTGAGTCAGGTCTCTGAATAGGCCGGTATTCAGAGACCTGACTCAAGCGTCGATTTGAACTCGGTTCAGCGGAACTCTGCTTAAGCATTGATTCGTTGCTTAAGTATCGTTTGTATTCAAGAACGTTGCTTGAGTAAATGCTCAGCTAAATCGAGTCTCAAGTGTCGATTCCTTTTTGTTTATGAATTCAGTCTGTTCTCATTTACATTTTTAATTTATTTTGTACTTCCATTCCGTTATACGCAGAAATTCAAAATGCCTGGATGAAAAATTAATGGCGACTCTCGAAAGTGAAGTAAAAATAACGTGTAACGGAACGACTTTAGAAAACTGACAAATTCATTCATTCATACGTCAGTCGTCAAGCAAGTCAATCAAATTTCAACAATCGCCAAATCGCGGGATGAAAATGTGAAATCAATGAATTTATTTTTACGCTTTGACCAAAGACAGGTAATACTGCTTGGTTATCGGCGGTAGTGCTTCTTGCCCTGGTCTGATGCATTATGTAGTGTTTGTAGACACAAACGTTGTGGAAGATAGCACCAGCACTCGTTGAAGATGACGATTCACGAAGGATCTCTCTCAACAAGCTTAGCCTGGACATGATCTAACGATTAGCTGTTTCCCGTGACTCCTATAAACTTTATTTAATACGTTTTAAATAAGTGTGTGTAAAATATTAAATAAAAACATTATGGTAGTTTTGTCAATATATTTTTTATTTTACCCCAGCCAAACCAAATGTGTTTAGGTTATGTACGTAGGTAGAATTTTCGACATAAATAAAGTAGGTAAGTAATCCTTATGAGTACCTACCTACCAAGACTAAACTAATAGTATTCTTTTATCTGTGCTAATACTAACTATAAATTCACAAGTCCTTATAACATTTGTCTGTATGAAACAGAAACAAGGTCCCCATGCATATTTTGAAGTCTTGTCTTGTGTGTCCGTTATTCTAGCATGCTTAGATGACCTCGAAAATACAACGAATCGAATATATTATCCATTTTTACTGAAAACAAAACAAAAATGCTATCTGAGTAAATGCTCAAGCGTGGTCCAGACCACTCTCAAGCATTTACTCAGATTCCTTTGAAAAATGTCAAACTCAAGCATCGATTTCATTTGATTGAGGTTTTTGAATAAGGAATTACTCAGGTGAACTCGACTCAGCTGAACTCGACTCAGCTGAACTCTGATCAGCAAAACTACTCTCAAGTAACGTTCTTGAATAAGAAACGATACTTAAATCGACGCTCAAGCACAGATCGACGCTTGAGTAAGGTCTCTGAATACCGGCCTAAGTGTGCAATAAGTAGGTAGGTATTTACAATTTTTACTCAGGAAATAATTGTAAGATTATAAATCTTTGATGAGATTTTTAATAGTTTAATGAATTACAAGCAAAATGATTTTAAATTCGTTTACTTCTAAACTATGCCTCCATGTCTGTGTAAGACAAGACAATCTGAATAAAGTAGACAATATTTTAACCTATATGCATTTACATAGGTACTAGAAATGCCTTAGATTATAAAGCCAACTGTAAAAAAATCGATAGAAAATGGTTTGACCACCAAATAAAACATTCCAAAGATTCAAAGAGCGATTGCTCGTTCTAACCACCATTCCATTACGAACGGCCATTGTGCATTAAACAAACTACAATTACGCTGAATCAATCGATATAAAGAAATTAATTACAAAAAAGTGCATACAAAGCGTGCAGTGGGTTTATCGCGACGAACGCGACTCTGAAACGAAACGACTAATTACTGAGCGGCGAGCGATAGCATCGGACACACCGCTCCCCGCGCCCTCTGTAATGCGTAAGGCTGTTTCATTGTGACATCATTTTTTTTAAACAAAAAAAAATACAAAATGATTTAGGATTTGTTATAATTATGTAATAAAATGTTTATTTATTTCGAAACATATAATTAAGGAGGCTGGTTCACGACTACTACCTACTATAGAAAAGGCCCAGATATTTTGCTATCCAATATTCTATGAAGATGTCTAGGTGGAGTATAGCTGGAGTAGCTAGAAGCACTATGAATTTGCAAGGCTAATTTCCTCTTTTTTTCTATTTATTTTTATGAAAGAGAAACCCACTTAGCACTGCTCGAATCAAGAAACAATAAAGCATCTTGTATTCGCTATGCTTATCGCTCAGCTAGTGAAGCACTCCGGCGGTCTAGCACCCGGTGGGTTTTAAAACAACACTTTGTTAATCATTTTGATTGAAATGAAAGGAAGCAGCTTGACAATTAAAATAATATTATGTGTATGCAGTAATTAAACGGGATATGCGTAGATAAGCCTTAGAAATAGTTCGTTTATTTTATTTAGGTCAGTGATTATTGTAGGGAAGCATAAAATATGTGAGAATCATGGACTTAAAATTGTTATTAGTTTAGACATAACGAAACAGGACAGGAGGTTTTGTACATGATTTTTGTGTAAATCAGAATCGAAAAATCTAAAATCGAAGATTAATAGCTCATTAGAATGAGCTTTAAAGGGTGCACAAAAGCATCTCAAGGAAAACTACGAATTAGGTACCTAATTATTAGATTCACGCGTATTGGCTACGTCTGACCGATTTAGCTGACAAGAGGCTTTAGGTTCCTGGCAAGCCTACTCCGTCTCTTCAACATCCAATCCTAAGATACAGATTCTCTTCTGACACTGGATAGTCTAGTATACCTACGTATAATTTACGAGTAGATAAGGTGTAATTTTATTATGTTTATTCAGTTTTTTGCTTTATCAGGAAAGTAAACAGTAACACCAATTTTATCTGTGCAACAATGAGAAAAAGAACTAGGTACTTAATTAAATTAAGATGCTAATTTATTTTATAACTTGCTAAATGGATATGCCGTTACATTCGCCGACATTTGAAATTAAAATTAAGTACTTAGTATAAAACGTTTCTCTAATTACGTTCTGACAAATGAAAATTTCTTTTTACATAACGTTGAGCTATAAAAGCATGTTACACTCCAGAGTAAGTAATTATTATTGAATTAATAAAGCAGTTATGCATAGTCATAATGCTCGATACATTATTATTCATAGCGATTTTATTCGTGTCAAATGTTGCCAGCTGCGAATTATTTGTAGCTTATGTAACGAATTCTAGGTTATTTGTCTAGTTACCCGCGCACGTATGACGGAAAATAAAATTTTGTTATGTTTTTAATGTAGGATTGATTTGTGAAGAGAATGTAGAGTTTTTTTTTACAGAAATACTGTATAATAGTAGAGTATATATTTTTTAAGGCGTATACAAAACGGTGTTATGAGAGGCTGGACCATGATTTCTGGTGAGGAGTTATATCATACACCAAATTTAATTTAATAATGTTGGATACATAATAAACTTACCTTACTTCTTTAAATATAAATATCTGCCAAACGATGACTAGACTGTCACTAACAAAACCTAATGGACTAATTTTATACAAAAAACAACTCGCTGGCAAATGTATAACTATGAATGGCCAGTTGAATCGTTTACGGCGGCGGGGACTAAACGGTAAGGTTAATTACGAAGAGATATCATCAGTAGCCACGTTCGGTTCGTGTTTAAAAAAAGCTTCGCTTTTCAAATCGTTGTCTTTTTTGTGGTACTATTAGGTACCTACTGTACTCAACAGAGCTAAAAAATAGCACGCAACAGTACTAAAAGGCGATGCGATGGGGTAAACGCGATGCTATAAGAATCACGCTTTAATATTATACTTTTTCCTGATTTAAGAAAGTACACAGTTATTTAGAAATATGTAGTATACGATACAAGTTTCTTAATAATGGAAGTTGCCATAAGTTAACTTTTAAGTTAACTGTTAAGATTAATTTAATAAAAATTAGGTTTTAAATTAAAATTAAAAAGCTATCAATAGATACCGAGTTTGAGTACCAATGCTCGATTTTTTGTTTGAATTTATTATGCACCGCGTACGGACAATAGATTTTGTCGCTATTACAGCGAATCAAAGATATAAAATAACAATGCGTGATCAAAATGACTTCATTGTCAATTAAACTGACCGCTTATGAGCAGTGAGCAACACGCATGTTTCAGATCGTTAGGTACAAAATGCAAAGGTTTGCACAGTTCTAATAACTGTATTATGTAACTTTACATTACTGTTTTAAATAAAAAAATAAATGAGTTTATGTGTATTGATGGAATATGAGTGCCGCATGAGTGTATCATTTCTTGGGCTAGCTTAATTGTTTTTTGTGTTTGAATCACATCGATATTTCATTTTTGTTAAAATGCGAGTAAAGCCGTGGTCAAAAGTTTTTTTCAAAGTAAATCAGCCAAGTGATGTTGTTCCAACACCTGTTATCCTAGCTAGATTCTGGTATAAGTAAAGGCATGATAAAGTTTAATTTTTGCGATTTTTTAAATGTAATATTTTTACAAATGCCTATCTATAATTTCATCTTGCACAGACACTGATATGCAACATAGTGTATAATCGCCAGCAATACATAAATTGCACACAATATGAGCAGTTCAAGTATTTTAATTGCGTCCATTAGCGTTTACGTTACCGTCCTAATTAATATGCAAATGTACCTACATTAATGGTTTAATATCTCCTAACCGCCGACTGCGTACCTACCTGTACTTTCGTTTTTGTTCTTCATTAAATGCACTTTAACTTTGTATACAAGGTTAAGATAAAAAGTCGAAAAAAAAATTACTGTTTTTTATTGTGACAGTCATGTTGACTTGGACTGCAAATTTGTGCCGATAGATGTAAAACTAAAGTAATTCTAACATTATTTTATCATAAATTACCAGAAAATACCTAACTTATTAAAAAAAAACAGATATAGTAAATAATGGATTTACATATACAAAAATGCGCAGGCGCTTACGCTCGGAGCGCGTTTATGTCTTTTCTTAGAACGTACTCACTCCGTAGCACTACAACAAACCTGCTGATACAGAAAATACAGGAATTAGGTATAGTACCTAATTTCTTTTTATTTCTAGTTATATTAAAACAGACTCAGCTTCAAAATCAATCTTATTACCTACTACATACCTTGTATACAAGGTTAAGATAAAAAGTAAAAAAAAATTACTGTTTTTTATTGTGACATGTTGACTTGGACTGAAAATTTGTGCCGATAGATGTAAAACTAGAGTAATTCTAACATTATTTTATCATAAATTACCAGAAAATACCTAACTTATTAAAAAAAACAGATATAGTAAATAATGGATTTACATATACAAAAATGCGCAGGCGCTTACGCTCGGAGCGCGTTTATGTCTTTTCTTAGAACGTACTCACTCCGCAGCACTACAACAAACCTGCTGATACAGAAAATACATGAATTAGGTATAGTACCTAATTTCTTTTTATTTCTAGTTAAGTATATTAAAACGGACTCAGCTTCAAAATTAATCTTATTACCTACTACATAATATATTATTATTATTATTTGACATACAAATCTTTTAAGAAATAAATTAATTCAAGATGACCTTCGAGTTTTCTCATCAATTTTAGCAGTCCACTCAAGAGCTAAAACAGTTGTTAGCACGGTGACTATTTTGCAGCAGTCGGGTCTTCTTCCTAGCCTTGGAGGCTAGGTAGGTAGGAGCCTGGTTCATTGCTCTCTACTCCGGCTTCAACTCCGGGGGCTACAACCCCCGGGTAACGGGGTTTTGCCCCGGGACTGGCTTGTTAAGGGCAGCCCTGTTGTTAGTCCCTGCACGGTGACTGTTGCATTTTGCGTCGCTATAGTAAACAATGTCCAGAGTGTAATGCACGTGTAATTACGGAACGTCACCGCAGGAAGCAGATACAGATCGCACAGGGACAGTGCACGCTCATTTGACGCATAAACGGTATCATAACATAACTAAGCCCTATTATTTATAATATACCCTATTATATATAATATATTATTTATAATTATAAGCTTTCTAGAGCTTAAAAGGCTGCTAAATGCTGCCGTCTCTTTCATTTCACCTGAGAGTAAAACATTATCTGAAGTCTTGAAAAATTATGAATGATGGGGTAGGCATTATTCATAAAAATATGTCAAGATACTGAAATATAACTAAAGTAGGTAAGTGTCAGATGAATGACGCACTGAATGATCAAAATATTGTATAGATCTCTTATGAAAATTAGTAATGAATCATCGCATAAGGTCAAACACCTTTTTTTTTGACAAATATCAAACTATTTTGAGATTTTATACCAATCCAGCTCAAACAAATCGAAATTGTCAGTCTAATTATATTGCTTGGAATGTCTGCCGTTTTTGAGAGACATCTGAGAGACAAGAATCAACAAAAACCCTTAAATAAGTTTAAAATCTCAATGCGATAACTTTGAAGTCAGTTTAGTTACGCATAGACTGAAACATAGGCCCAAGTGACACAACACAAGACAACACAGTCAGACACAAGGACAAAAATCGTTAAAAATACCAAGCAACTACTGTAGGAACCGTGTTATGTTAAATGAACCACTTACCTAAAGCGCAGGAAACATTAGTCCACGGCAATAAAACGCAAAATACTCGTATGCGAATCCAGGAAACATCAAACTATAATTCAATTCTTTAATTTAAACATTGCATATCGGAACTGGACGTATACGATCCGAGTTTTAGATTATATTTTTGGAAAGGGGAGTTTTACTGTATGTAATCGTTTTAAAAAAACTATTTTTTGTTTAAAAAGGTTTACTCCCAATGTAGTCCCATAAAGAAATAGTGAGGGAGAGAGAGGAGAAATCTGACTAGATAATATGGCGATATGAAGCCTAAGATACCTAAGTACAGTATTGTATTTTGTACCTAATTATGTAATAGTTTAGCTTCTGTAAATAAATGTTATCAGTTGAGAAAAAAAAAGTACCTAAGTACTACTTCCATTTGTGTATTATAAGTGTAGTTCCATGTAAACCTATCACGGTTTCGACTCCGCAACCGATATTCCTCGTCACTCCTCGACTACTGGGCCTTTTATACTTCTGTCGTAACGCAAGGAAGTCGTTTAAGTAAACTGACCATGTCTACTCGCTTTTTACTCATAACGCATTTGTTATTGCAGATAATGGTATAAGTAATTACCTATTAATGTTACAGTTTTTATTATACGATTTTATTCATATGTACATTCCTTTGTCTGTGCATCGCCTAACAACCGTCTTAATTGGTTTGAGGAGTACCTACAAAGTTTTTGTAAGAAGTGTGTTTTTAATGTTATGTAGCTCGTTTTGCTCACATTGTCTAGGGTCAATAACTGCTAAGTTGTCTTATCTATGCATAATTATATTATTGATCCTATGCAAGTGGAATACCTATCGAACCAGTACACCCCATACATGTTTTTTTCTATAAAAATGAAAGTTCCTTCGTTTATTTTAATGGTAAATAACGGAGATTGCATATTTTATAGGAGTAACTTTGTAATTTCACGGAGAAATTGTCAGTCCGTCATAGTTTATGATTGTGAAGGGCTAGGCTATACTTTCAGGCATTAGAATCACCTAGCATGTAAATCTAAACTTAAGTGATCCTTGAGGTCCTACAAGAATAAATGATTTTTTCTTTCTTTCTTTCCTTTCCTGATTTCCTAAACTACTGAGAAACACCGAAGCACTTCATTTTCAGATGACAGTAATATTTGTTATGCTCGTGTCATTTTTATATGAATAAAATCAAGTGATGATAGGTAGGAATAGGATAACTTTGATAAGTATGATCTAGCATTATCGTTTTACTTCACTTGTAAGTTTACAAGTCCAGTATTGATTTCAATACAATACGGGCATTTCACCGTGGCGAAACAAAAAGCATTCGTGTTGCTCGTAATTAAACAACGTTTAAACAGCATAAATATTAATTTTGCACTCGTGGATACTTAGCGTGGTAACTGGAGGTTTATTTTTTTAGTGTTCTGTACATCTACGAACATGTATGGGCACCTATCTACCAGCGCGCATCTGAAGTAGCACAAGCAAAAACTATAACAACCACTTCCAATATGACTTGTCCGCAACAAGAAATAAGTAGGAAATTAAATTAAAATTATACATACATTATGCGTGATCGTAATAGGATACCATCATTTAGTTACTGTAGTATTCATTTTAAAGTTAATAAATGTTGAAGGACAGGCAATGTGGAACATGTAGTAGGTACTGAGGTGGTTTCTTTTAAATAATGATTGTTTAATTTTTTCAAAGTCAATGAAGGTTTTCAAGGAAATGAGTAGGTAGTGAGCGGTATCATGGAAACGCTAAATCAAATATCCATTGTGGGTTCATGTTCGCGGCTTGACCGCCGCCGCCGGCCACGCAATAGTTTGTAGGCGATTCTAGAAAACGGTCGTTTTGCGATTAGATCGGAACAGGGAAGGAAGTGTGGGGTTCCAGTGGCGGTGGGGTGGTGGTGTTGTTAATTGCTCCGTTTTGTGAACACGGCCGGTGGCGTGCTCTGCGGGTAATCAGCGGTCGCTGACTGATCGCTTTTTAAATAGGTTTTATGCCCACTAAAAATGTTTCGGAGGAAATCGGAAAGGCTCGCGGTTCGTGAGCGCAGATTGCGTAAACGCGATCCAGACAGGCTGCTTATAAACGCGACCACCGTGACTGCTCTGTTCCGAACTGAACTCTACTAGTATTCAGCCATAAATTAGCTACTGAAAACTTAAATACTACTCGAACTTACAAAACTTTACTCACCTAAGTGAACGAATACTTCGAACGGTGTATGTTGACTGTGCCTCTAAAAAAACTACGATCATAAACAACTTAACTTTAAAGACCTGGTTGCGAGCAAACCAGAGAACACTTTCTTTATATATGTATTACAAGTGAACAATAGAGCTTAATTGCTTTCCCTTAAGTACATTACACCAGTAAATGCAAATGGAGATAGTACAGACAATTTAGCACGGGCCTGTTAACTGTGAGCCGACACTAGAGCCGTGCTTGTTTATAAGCACGACACGATACTGTATGAACATAAAAAAATAGAGACGTACTAATTTCGGCATAAAATGCACATTTAGAGGGTTACCTATTCAACACTCGACTCAACTTGATAAAAATCTAGATAGAGATCGAATACACTCATCATATGGTTGGCAACAGAGTGCGTCGATCGCATTTTAGAAATATTACATTTTAATTAAACAAAACAAAACAACTGACAAAAACTTAAGTAAAAAATATAGAACACGCTTAAATTTCAATAACTTTCTTATCCTATATTTCCATGAATTTTATAGATGTTTTTAAACTCCACTCACACCACACACTTCATCGAAGTCACTGAATTTCAATTATGTATTAATTTCTAAGCAGGTGAACATAAATCAGTAATCAGTATCGTGTCGTCAATTGCGAGAACTTTCGATGGCGTGACAAAGCGAAGTTAGACCCACTGCGCTGCTGCCACCGAGGTGTTCGTTACAACTGTTCCATGCCTTCAAACGATTAAGTGCATTAGTAGATTCGTATTTCACAAGGCTTTGCCTGCGATTTGCAAGTGGTTAGGTACAACTTTATCTTGGCAAGTCTATCTTATAACTTATCTATTCGAAAACCTGACTTTAGCTTTGGCATTTGGTTTAATACTTTTTAACGTTGGTGTTTTTATTGTCTACTAATTGCGCTCCACAATATATTTTTAATTTATAAATTGATTACTGTGCAAAGTCACTAATTAATACTAATATCGTATATCGAAGTAAAGGTTATTAATATTTTTTATTTCATCGAAAGTCGTTCAACTAAGTATATTAACGAGTAGGTACTACAGTATCTCACAACAAAATTCAATTTGATATAAAAACGCAATTGACACAAAATTTATTGAAAAGGGGACCAAACTTAATTGTTCTTATTTTCGATTTTTATGTAAAAAATATGAAGAATTTTCTATTTGAACCCGCTGCGCTAGTGCATAGTAGAGCCTTATGGCAATGGTACCCTACTTACCATAAAAGAGTTTATGACATTGCGTCAATAAATATTTGCAAACAGCTGAAGTAAAAACAAAATCTCTGCACGTTTAAAACACCTTCAAGAAATATTATAAGATTTCGTTTGCAGATAAGTAAACTTTTATGTAAACTATTTTGTTTTTTCTTTAAAACTAATAATTCTAGTTGGTTATACTTGACTTGTTGTGTACCTATACTAACATTTCGCATATAATACTAGCCGCATAGCTTTAGTATTGATCGTGTTTCCATTGTAATCCTTTTATCAGTGGTCCGTCTATCAAATATTTTCTAAAACAGTTTTCATTCAAAGTCTGATCGACCTTGCTTTTTCGTTCTAATTCCTTCAATACGATCACGAAATAGATGAGACTCTTCTAATTTCATTTAGACATTTACTATATCGACATCATATCATATTAGGTACATCTTCTCATATTATATTCACTTCCATGTTGAGGATAATTCTTGGTCCCGGCTTCAAGCAGCTGTTTCTTATTCTTGGCCATACGAACTTGCTTTTTATTAAGCGTATAGGTAAGCCATGTACCTGTCTGTACAAGCTAGGTTAAGCAGCATTGTGTCCAATTTCCTTATTATCGTCTGCCATTACCAAATACATAAATAAACATGCATTTACCGACAATTGGCTAGGTCACATGCAATTGTGAACGTGAAGACCATTACGAAAATATTCTGTAATGTAGTCGTTAGCTCGATAACTTGATAAGTTCACATCATTTGGTAGGTACTCAGAGGATACCTACCTATACAGTCGGCCGCAAAAGTTAATGAACATTATTTGATTTTCTTCTTCCTTGAACTATGATAAAATTATATTAGCATTGGTAAGTTCGAGATTAATAAAAAGTAGAGTGATAGACAGAAAAAAGTTTACCTAAGTTAAGTAAAACGTGTATTATATAATCTGTGGTAAAACTAAGTACCTTTTGAATTAAAATGTTTACTTACCCGGACTGAAAACTGTATCCTCGACTTCACTCACTGTATTAAGAATAAAATAATAATAATAATAAATATATAAAGAATAAAATATACATTTATTAAACTAGTATTTATCACGAAATTAATTTGTCGTTTCGACAGGACTGCACCAGCCGTGGTCGCGAGAAGACTGAAGTATTGGAAGTACCACAGAACAGCGAAGGCGTTCATTCAACTATCTACCCTCACTTGATACAAAATTAATTAACACTAGGTATTCTTACCTCAGATGTATCCATATTGCCAATGTAATCTTTATCTTCTTAATTTACACTAGGAACATTTGATTAATGTAAAGTAGTTTCAAGTACTATTATTTATCGCTGTTTTTTGGTGGCCCCATTATATAAGAAAACTAATATTCTGTAGTTTATCTAAGGATAATTTTCAGCTCTCGGTGGTGCGTTGTATACCTAACCAAATTAATTAGAATTTATCTAAGTATCTTTTTTATCAGGACTCAGTGAAACTAATATGTTTAAGTGCATTTCCCTTTAATATGATCAGTAGGAATCATTTGTAGCGTCAAAATAAAATAATGATAATGTTCGTACATAAATAAGCTTTGTGCCACAACGGAGAAAAACAATATCTATTTTAATTGACAACATTTTAATTTATAAAACACCAAAGTCTATGTCATATCATGGATTGCCATTTCTATAGTAGCATACAGTAGGTACTTACATATTTTAATACTTTAAGTTGGGTATTATATTAACTATACATACATTTATTATAATTATGCGTCTTTACATACTTATATAATACATTTTGCACAATGTTGTATCGATTTGCCCTCAAGGGCTTTACTTTAGCGTCACACTTCACACCAAAAGTGCATATAAACCGCTAAAAACCTCTGTATGAATTGTATGATTCCAATGATGTTGATTGCATGTAAAATGTAAACACTAAAGTGATGCTCTTAAATTATATAAAACTATTGGAATGTTACCAATCCTATACTTACTAATCGAAACTTATATAAAGCTTTTAGGAACCTATTACTATCATACTTATATAACCACGACATCAATATTTTTACAGAATTGCGAATCAAATCTAGGCTTATATCACATAGGACATCCTGTCCGATACTTGAAACTTGAACGTGAAAATTAGCGTCTTTTTCACTGTATTCCAAAACTAGGCACCGATTCGATAACTAAATCAATTCACTCAATGCGTTTTTTACTTTTGTCCATCAACGCAAATCACAAGGTAATTTTCACCAATTGAAACAATTTTATGTGCATTTTCTCACAGGTCTCCTTAGACGTGTATGGTTTCATCGTCATCATCATCGTCGGAGCGCCTCTCTGCGGTGTCGAGGGGGGAGCGGGGCGCGGGCGGGCTGCCAGGGTCGACGTCGGGGGAGGGCGTGCGCCGCGCCTGCGCGTAGTACCCCAGTGCGCCCAGCGCCGGCGCGCCCAGCGAGCCCAGGTGCGCTGATGGACCGGGGAGACCCAGGCCCAGAGGGGGCACGCCACCTAGAGGTGCGCCTGGATATAACCTGTTGAAGAAATTGATACTGTAATAGCAGTCATAAAAATTTAAGCAGATTTACAAGATGCGCTTTGGATTATCCTCTCAGAATCTTCGAAAAACAATCAACTCGAGCTCTCTATCAATAACTGATATTAAGGACGGATTTACAGACAGAAATAACGAATTTTATATTGGTTCTGACGGTAAGTCCAGCTCTCAGCTGTCAGTCTCAGCTCCATACTTAACAACCTTCGCTCATACTGGAAACAGACCTTTCATTCTCAGCAGTTCCTTCCTTCCAATCAAAAGAATGCCAGCTAATTGCTTTGGAGTAAGAGTTTACTTATTTGGGAGCAGTTGTAAAACGCTATAATTGCAGGAGTAAAAACTTAGGCGTAATCTAAAAAAGCAACAATGTATATCTATCTCTCAGTAGACTTACCGGTAAGGCAAAGGTTTCTGCAGCGTGTTGGCGGAGGCAGCCGCGGCCGCCGTGGCCGCTGCTTGCCTGTAGTACAGGTCGGCCGCCGCAGGCGCTGGTTGCGCGGGGTACGCCGGCACCCCGGCCCAGTAACCTCCATACAACCGCTGGAAGGCCGCGTAGTTACCAGCCTCGGCTAGAAGTTCTAAGCCTACTGCTGTTTGACGCTTCCATTTTGTTCTGTGGACAAGAAAAATAATGTTTAGAGTTGCAATTGTATACAAACGTGGTGATTATGTATCTAAATGATACCAACAATTTCTTGAACATATGTTGATTTCTAACTGCTGCTGTATCTAGTCTGACGAAAAATTGTTCAATGGGTATCCTCAGGAAAAATTTAAACCTAAATTAAACGATTAAAAAGCAACAAGCTAATTGAAATGTTGTAATCGAAAAGATGAAGCTATCAAAAAAGCAGAAGATTCGGTTGATAATATGACAATAGGTACACGGTCCATTAACAACTCAAATAAATCGATACGGACCGCTGTGATCCCACAAGAAATTACACAAAAACGATTTATGTGACATTATTGACTCAAATCGGCTCAAAAAAATTCTAAACTGTCGTTTACGGACCCCCAAACCCATATATCACAACCCTACATGTGACCCCGATGCTCCAACAGTCATCAAATTTGTCACAGACCACTCCAGTTACAATGAAGATACCGCAATGATAGTAATAAAAAATAAATAAATAAAATAATAAATTTTTGACAAAACGTCTTGGGCACTCCTGTGTTCGGCGGAGCGAGGTCTAGTACTTTAATTTGATTTATTTGATTCTGCTGGAAAGGGTGAACTCGTATAAATTACTTTGTATTGCTCCGGGAATCCTGGTAGCTTCTGCTCTGCTTGTTTACTTATTCATTCGAAAGTGGCAATTTGCCACGGCCATTGTAAGAATTTAATAAATTACAACGTAAATGATCGTTACTCGGTGCGTAGTACCTACATAATAATTATGAGCATGGAATTATAATCAGAATAACGTATCTAGCAATTCTTAAAAAATATATTTTAGAGGGTCATTTTTATTCTAGATATTTATTTTGATAGATGGGCTTGTGTTGATTTTTAAACAAACAATTTTATACTTTTATATATGGTTAAAATTGTTCAACTTTTTATACGAACAAAGTATCTAAGTACCTACATATAGGTAATATTATGCTTGAATAGAACTCATCGTCGAGATGTCAATCCAAAGTGCGTTCTTGTTTAAATAAATATTTTTTAAAACAAACCTAATATAATAATAACACTAAATATAAGTGCAAGGGATTTGCTAGTCGTAAATAAACCGAACAAACAATTCTATTTTTCGCTCCCCTAAATTTTAAATTTAATTTGGAGTATTCGATTAGTTCCGAAGTGGTTCGTTATTGTCATCGAGTGAGGTTTTTATTAATTCGTGGGGAGTTGTTATTGCAAGCATTGTCATCGCTATTATTACTGCAGGCACAGCGAAAGAGGGACAACTGGTACATTTCATACACGTTTTTTGTACAATGCGCGCAAGTGTGAAAAGGGTTAAAATTTTCGTTTTTCGGTTGAATAGTAGTCAGCATGGTAAAATAGTATGTCAATTACCTATATAGGTATCTAACACTGCCAATAGATCAAGCTAAGAAGCTATGTTCAGTAACCTGATAATCATCGGATTCAATAGCAAACCTAATTCAGGTGAATTAAAAATGTTTATCACGTTTTAGTTCACTCTTTTATCAAGTTTGAAACATACTGACTTAGTCGTGATATTTGTTGTGTAAGGAGTAATCATTGTAAAGACAGATGTCAAATTACTACTATGTATTACAATTAATTCGTACAGAACGCAAAAGTAACCCAGCTGTCCACCCCTGCCAAGGGCAGCGAAGCGCGCTATTGTCTGCTGGCTGCGGTTTAGCAGACGGTCCACTGGTTCCCTCGTTAATTAATAACTCAAAATGGATCATTTAATTTCATTAAATGCAAATGAGGGGGGAGTTCACTAGCCGTCTACTCATCTTGAAATAATTTATGATTTGTGATTCATCAAATCTATGTCAATAAAAAATATAATCATACATTAAACACACTTAGGAGCCGAAGCTCCGCTTAGCCGACTCTGTAAGCCGAATTAAGCTTGGCTCATTTGAATATCACTATCTAATTATCGGTAGCTGACAATTGATCGATAGAAAGTGTCCGCGCTCCCATTCATCATATTATTGTGACGGGTTATTTTTAAGATCCGTCGCTCAAGAGCACTTATTTAATTGTCAAGTGCTGAATGAGGGGCAATCTGCTCAGTGACACTATTCTTTTTATTGCCGCTGCGGGCGACGAACAAAAAGCTCTCGGGGCGCACTTAATTTCGGCCTGCCATCTCAAGGCGAGTCTTCCGACGGATATTTTTATCTCTGTCTTACATTAGCGTCGAGACACGGGCGAGCTCCCCGTCTCTCTCTCCCGGCGGAGTCTGAGTACGCTCCGCCCAGTGGTTTAGTGATTTGATGCTGCGTGAACTGATTCAATTGTTGTTCGAGAAGACCCGTCCGAAAACGCGCCTTAGCATTTTACGTTAAAGACGAAAATGGTCCGCTAAAACGAAGCCGCTTACTGCCTCTCCGAGGGGGAGGTTGTTTATCTCGGTTTGCGTTTTTCGGCGACGTGATGTGAATTTGGCTTGTATATCCGGCAAACAAAGAGCGCTTTCATCGATCCGAACAGTTCGTGGAGTTGCCGCTTACGACGTTCTTCGCCGCGCCCGTCGAGCCCAATTTGAGCTTTATCGAACGTTATTTATACGCTGCTTAGAAAGTTTGAGAAACATGTTTGCACGAGTGTTCTTATGGGAATTGAACGAGTTTGAGCGCTTTTATTATTGTTAACACCCTTCGTGTTGGATAGATTACTGTTCATGGATATGTACTAACAGACATGGTATGCATAGGTACATGAATTAGAGGCTTTATTAATACATCAAAGTTAGTATTTTTTAAACACTAATCAACTAACTTCTTTCTTAGGTTAGTAAGTGTTACATAGGTATTTAATATTAGGTAATAACAGAATATAGGTAAGTAAGTAAATACCTGGTGACCCAATCCTCTTTAAGTAAACAAAAACAATAAGAACATAATACCTAAACACCTAAAAGAAATTAAGTTAGCTTACGCATTATCTAGTTTTGTATCAATCCGTTTTCTTTTAATTCCTAATTTTAGATATATAACGGCCAGGTAGGTACCTACCTAGATACTGTTCCTTGAAAAATGATACAGGATCAAGACTTGATTCTGTATCATTCTCATAGGTATACTAACGAAAATAATTGCCAAATACTTACTTTTAAATAAAAAATCTCCCATCCATTAACATCATAAAGAACCCATAAAATGGCATAGTTTTCAATTAAGCAAACACAGAAACCCAGTTTCGTTGAAACAATAGCTAAAAGTCATCAAATGTTTACTCATACAAAATTACGGCCCTATCGCATCACGATCTCAAGTTAGAAGCCAAATTACCGACCGACCGAGCTTATAATCACAGAAGAAATAATATTAAAACGTGCACGAAAGTTTCACTCCCATGATGTTTACAGAAACTGTTTATTATACTGTGGCGTGTACGTTTTCACATCACGAGGGATATCGGCATATCAAACAAAATAAAATTTTGCTTAAAAGCTATTTAAGTTCCCTGGTATTTGTCTAAAAATCGTGAATGAGAACTGACAGCATCCAGTTTTAAACTTAGAAGCAGCGCGATAGAGTTCATTTCAAATTTAAACCGGATTTAGAGTAACATCCTGGAATCTTATGCCCTTATTAAGATCCGAAACAGAAATGGCATTTGCCAGCATTATGATTAGTGGTTAAATGATAAGTCGAGCGACCTCTGCGTCCTTGGTTCGATTCCCGTGTCTCTGAAGGTGTAATTTCGCAGGGTTCTGCATAACCGATTAGCTGTTTCTCGGTAGCTACGAACCTCGCATTATGTCATTAGAACTGTGTGCTCACACGTACGTCCTTTCAATAAAATAAGGATATGGTTCCAAAAATAGTATCTTTTAGCTCATAAAGCCCAACTTTACAGACAGTGCCAGTGATTCTGTTGGAAACTGACTAGCTAAATTAATTAATGCTATAATTGTTCACGCTAAATACAAAAACAAAAACGATCTGAGTTACATTCTAAAAATACAAATTTTAGTCAATTAAGAGTGTTTTTGAGTTTAGTGAGTTAGTAGTAATGCTCAATTTTGTTTCTGTTTAATTAGATATATAGCTATAAGGTGTATCTCTTTTGTTGTGATAGATTTTAGTTTTATTAATTTTCGTATGTATTCTCCGCACTGATTTGTACGCACATTTATTTATTTATCTATTTATTTACATACACACACATAGAATATAACATTACAGTTGTACTAATTCGTTATATCTATTTAACAACCAAACAAAATATAAAATTAAGGCTATGGCAAGGCACATAAATCAATGAAAAATCAACAAACTATTATATTATTATTACTATACACCAAAGACGATAAATATCTAGAAGACAGACAAAGGCCATACACAAAATCGTAACCCGATCCCGCAGTACCAGATAGCCTGAAAACTTTAAAACATCAATTTTATCCAAGAAATTTCAATACTTAGTAGTAGGTAGCAACAATATTCAATATTTAAACATTTTTAACTAGAAAGTAATTGAAATTTCTTGGATAAAATTGATGTTTTAGAGTTTTCAGGCTATTTTTTAGGGTTACGATTTTGTGTATGGCCTTTGTCTGTCTTCTAGATATTAATCGTCTTTGCTATACACATTATTTATTACTATACACATGTCGTGGAGTGAGGGCTCTGGTGACTTGTAGGTACTACAGGTTTAAATAAACCTATTTCAGGCACAGACTCGCACAAAACATACCTACCACCACACTGTATCAGCTGTTATTTCATAGGAACATTTTGTATTAGGTATAGTTTTTGAGAGAAAATAATGTCACCAGTAAAAAATATAAGGATTATGCGATTAAAAAAACTTATAATCTTATCAAACTTATTCTCACTTTTCAGTCCGTGTGTTTCGATTTGAAGCATGCAAATGATATGCAACTTAAACGGTTGGTCACTGTTCATGATTTGCATAAACGCGTTTCAGCTTTCAATTAATGCTAAATGAAGATGTACCTCTTTGGATATTGTCTTTAATCGGGACTTGTTTTACTTACTCTTTTTGTAATGAGGTCTCAGTATCTAGCCTCATTTTATATTTGTAGGTAAGAACAGAAATAACTAACAATGGAAAACAATCACTCATTTGTGAATATATCGATTTATTTAAAGTAGTCTAGTTGGAATAAATAAAGATCAAAGATATACTAATCTTAGTAGATTTTTTGCAGTCTTAATAAATACCAATGCAGCTTTTTGTCGGTGGGTAGCATACAAATGGTAGCCTGGGCCATTAATAGTCATGATTGTAGCTTATTACTTATCTAAATCAGTAGGTATGCAGATTCTGTAGGTCAAAATATGAGTCAGACCTCGACTCTTCTAAAAAAATCCGAGGAGGTTCATAAGCTTGTCATCTTAAAGAGGTTCGTAACCTAACCTAAGACTAGTGTGCATTCCAGCAAACCTTAGGTACACTCTATCATGCAGTATATCATTACAGAACGCGTCATTAGGTAATCGCAGGTGATTACAAGTCGCCGACGACTAAATGCCGATAAACGACATATTGCAGGCACCACACCACCTATTATGACTTTACGACGGACAGACTGTCGGACAAAACGTATTCGAAACTTTACGATCGCTGAATCACACGTCGGTTGCGCTTTTAATTATAGCTGCGTGGAAATTGACGGGGAAAATTGTCGAAGGCTTTTGTCACAAAGGTGAGTACGTGTTTCTCTATCGATTTATTTACAATTATTTTGGTGCTGTTTTAAGTACTTATATAATTATGTATTTATTGAGCGTTAAAGGTTAAGGTCGTAAGCGTGACATCAGCAAAAGGCTTCTGTAGCGGATTCCTTCTAATCCTTATGAGATGGCATTAATAAAACAATCGTCCAAAATTACAGTGTCAGCAACTGTATCAGCGGCAGTGGTAATGAGTAGCCGGGCCTGGCGCCGCCGCCGCCATGACTTGCGATCCTGCGCCCCGACCGCGCCGCCGCCGCCGCCAGACGTTCACACGTTGCGTCGGGACAACGGACAATCCATACATTTTTTATTACCCCAAAAAAATATTTGAAGAATAATCTCTTAGCAGGTATTCTAAGCAATTATAACATCCAATTGTTATACAAATATAAATGCAATTAAAAAATTAAACTGTGAAAAAGTCCACCTACGTCTTTAAGTTTTTAATGATTTTAATCAAACATTACTCAAACTTATTTGGAATGTAAATATATTTTAGTAAGTATTTAAATTGTTTGTTAAAAATATTTACTAATTAACAAGATAAGCTATAAAAGTTATGTACGTAATTAGTTTTATTATTTTAAACTCTGTGCTCGAACAGCGTGTCCGACAGCAAAATTAATTATCCTAGGCCAGCCCGGACCTGAAATGATCCTTTTTTCCTTTTAAATAAATTGATTTAAATATTGACTTGGCTGAAGATCAGACCACAGTCCTTTCTCAAATTAAGGTAGGTACTATTATTTAAATACACAGTGGGTGGGTAAGTACCAATATTCTATTTGTGCCGCGATGCCGGCATAAAAACAGAAGAAGGTAGCCGCACAAAAGCTATTACATCCTTCAATTAACTCCGATTTCACACCCTTTTACGAACCGAAAAATCGAAGCCCAAACATTAGTTTAACCGACATTATAGAAAATCAATAAAAAGTCCGGCAAAAAGCTTTCGTCGAGGGCGGTATTGCCTCAGTCTTGTCGGCGTGTCGGCGCCTGCGCCTGCGTGATGCGTCCCTGCCGGACAACGACTAATGTCACTCACACATCTCAACGACCTAGGCAAATTAGTTTTTTTTTGCGGCTCCAGAAGATTTTGTGATCATTTTCATCCAGAAATATTATACATTTTGCCGGTGATCCTTTTAATAAATGTAGAATTATGAGGGATGTTAATATATGTACAGATAAAGTCTACTCGTGACTACGGTGACTAATAATGTGATCCGAAACATCGAGAATAAAATGTAGATTTAAGATGTTGATATCCTTCTTTAGAAAACTCTTAAGTTAATATTTTACACCCCATACAGACAAATGCGTCATAACTCATAAGTAGTATTTACTAATTAATAAAACAACGGATTTTCATTACTTAAATAGAAATATAAATTATAAACGTAGAACAATCAAGTTTATTACAGGATTGTTTTTTAAATTTTTTTAAACTTTTAAAACGTATATCTACATATCTTGGTTTGAATGCTTTGAACGAGTACCTACTTAAGTATACTTAATATTACTATAAAATTGATGTTACATAATTTCCGTGACTTTATACGACTACTTTACTTACTTATAAACTTACCTACTTATAGATTATTTTCTCATGTAAGTGACAAATGTCTTTTTGAGAATAAAATTCTTTAAACATAAACATAAATAACAAAGTGTTATGTTTTTTACGTCAATCATTTATTATATTTAAAACCGGTGGTAGGTTCATTAGTTAATTAATATAATTACGCGCATAAGAAGCTTCACTGTGATGTAATACACATTTAACCGACAACTTTCAATTTAATTATAACTGACTAAAATAGACTTTTAATCGTAACTTATAATAAGAAAGCAATATTACTGCATCAACATAAAACAAAACATCATATCATTTGAGTTTGACGACGCAACGACGTCAAAAATGTATGTTTTGCATTGGTCTGCTATTTGTCCCTTCTCTGGTTGTGTTTTGATGGATCATACGTGGATGGACAAATACGCATTAGGTCAAAGACTCGAAATGACAAGAGGATGTAAGTTTTCGCAAAATGTGAGGTTGAGTCTCTAAACCTAAATTTAGGAATTTTAGTATGATTTTAGCTTAGTTTGGTTGCCTCGAAATCGATACCATTGTCAAACTCTTTTATCGTCAAGAATGCCAAATACCAAACTCGTTGATGGCTTACACATCATGGCTTATACATCACACAGGGAGGTTTTAGTCGAATAAGTTTTAATAACCCGATATTCTTGTCGAAATAAAGCAACTAATTATTTTATTTAGCACTTTAATAAGCGGAACAATATTATCACGATTGAGCTGAGTTACTGTTGTTTTTATAACCAACCAACTGCCGCCTATTCTATGGTAGAGCTACGACTCCAGTTTGAATAATAGGCAGAGTCCTAATTACAGCCGTTTGTTTTCGAAATAGCCGCTCGTTTTATACTGACTACCGTCAAAATTTTTTATTAGTTTAATGGGGGAAAAATAACATCTCACAAAATATAATTTGGTTATATCCTGAGCATATCTGAGTGTTGAAACCACTACCTACATATTAACATAACCATCATGGAAAGTAAAAATCTATGAACCAGTAGAGTCATCTAAGGTTAGCTGGTAAACGATCTATAGATAGCTAAACTGATCGAAACCACTGCCATTCACTTAGTTGACGGAGTGAGAGATTTATTGTGTAAATAAAAAAACGAAAAGAGATGTTTCAAAAATGTCACTTAATTTTGAGCCAAATCCATATTTTATACATTATTCTAACTGATATCTTCAAGTAAAAAAAATCAAAATTAATTAGGAAAACAAATCAAAACATTGTCATAAATATTATGACCTATTGACATAAATTAGTAATATAATTCCTATGAAGCGCAGTGTCTATACTTTGAACGAATCGAAACAAAACATAATAACAGCTAGGTATGTTTTGTTTCGATTCGTTCGATTCGATTCATAAACACAGCTTAAAACACGTTCCTCAAGACTCGGGCTAGTATTCAGAGTCTATATTCAAGCGTGAATCGTGTCTCAAGCTCATCACTCAGTTTTCATAGAGAACTGTCAAAAAACCGATACTTGAGTCAAGTCTAAGTCAAGTCTAAGTGCAGACTCAATACGAGCCTCAGTCTCTCTTTTAGATCGATAGATGATGATGAAAAGTAGCGTATTTACCGAGCGGAAATCCTTCTAATAAACCTAGCTATTATTGCATGTAGAAATATTTTGTCAAAACTAAATCAAACTGATAGTTTTTTTCGTAGTTTTTTGTTTGAACGCCGTAATATCAGGATTATTACCGCGTTCAAACAAACAAAAACTTTAACTTTCCACTTTATATTACTTATTCGTATTTATATAGGTAGGCATATCCAGGACTCACCTTCTATTCTGGTACCATGTTTTGACCTGCGTGTCTGTGAGGCCCAATTTCGCTGCAAGCTCCATCCTATCCTGCACGCTGAGGTACTTTTGTCTCTCAAAAGACTTTTCCAAGGTCTGCAGCTGGTGGTCCGTGAACGCTGTTCGCGCCTTCCTTTGTTTTTTCGAGAGCGCTGATTGGTCGCTGCAGCTCTTGTTTGATACGTCATCTGAATCGTCTTTCACACCTGGAAGAGATAAGAATTTTGAATAAATTTTAATTGAGTGAAAATGGAAATGGCTAAGGGAGGAGTAACAGCCGAGTCACAGGAATGGGGTACCAAATTATTTTAATACAATATTCGTAATCTTTTTTTTGGAATTTTAGGTGCTAGGGCCATTTCCTCCTGTATACCCAGAATGATGATGATGATTTATGAAATGGTGGTGAATCGATAAGTGTCTTGTGGTGAGGGAGTCCATAACTTTGAGAGCGAATGTTTCGCGTTTTAAGTACTGTTACAGTTAGCTACAGAACATTTTATTGTTAATTATAATTATTCGATTAGAATAGTCTAATAAGTGTATTTTTATCACGAGATATTTTCAGGGCAATGGTTGCGTAGGGCAGTCATTCAGCGTCAGCCTTTGAGCTAGGTATGTGATCCCGGAGGTTTTACTGAATAAATTATTTTTGAGTCTCATTAGAATTTATTTTGTAGCTTATCTCCACTCACGCAATGGCATTGAAAAACTGTTATTCTACTAATTAGAACGTAGTAATGAAACCTATGTTTAATTACTAAGTAAGTACCTACTCATTAGTAGAACTATCCAACAAATAGTTTTTTAGCTAGTTTAAAAATTAACCAAGGTTATTTAATAACCAATGATGTCACTTTACAATCATATGGTATTCGTGTTTAATGCATTTTGTCACTGACTACCTTTATAGAGTGCGCTCGAGTGCGCCGCACGGGTGGCAAACCGCAACTACTCTTATAGCTCGCTGAGCTAATTATTAACACACTGTTAGTAAGTTCCTATATTATTCTTTTCTGATACAAATCTATAGGTACTGGTATAAAAGTTAATACTTATTGGTATGTATCAAAATTGTTTTATTAAACAATGATTTGGTACCTACTTTTATATTACGAAGTAGGTACTTACGCCCAGCGGATACTTAACCCATTTTTCTTTATTATTTTAAAATAAGTAGCTTTTGTGGTATCCTAGATTGTGATATTGTATTTAAGTATATTTGTTTACATTGCCTAGCTACGTCACCGTCTTAATGTTTTATTTTTAATCGGTACCTACCTGCATTACAACTTTTATAAAAGAATTATTTGTTTATTAAATAAGTAAACCATTAAACTCTACACTTTACTAGACCTCTCAAAAAGCTGTAGATAGATAAAATATAGCCGAATAAGTTAAGTTGTTATCAAAGCCGATAACATGATCGGATCCCGAGGCGTGGTATCGCCGCGATACATTTTACAACGTTAACATTTTATCTAATAGACGCCAGATTAGTTCACCGTAACTTGAACTTGAATACATTAAAACCAATGTCTTCTTTCATGTTCACTCAATAAGATAAATAGCTAAATAATTTACGAGTCAGTTTTAATTATGTAATGTAAGTAAAGGGATTTTCCGTAAGACTGATTTCGTTATGATTAGAAGTTATACATTCTAGCATGTTACACTGTATAAACTTTGATTCTAAACATTTAACGGGATTTCTATTGTCCATGAAGGTGCGGTCGTGAGCCTGTTTTATAGGACTATTTTACGATTATTCTTTGTCGTTCAAATTATTAATTTCCTTCTGATCTAAAAATAAGTTTCACGGTACAAGTTTTCCTTTCATAAATATGTACTTCGTGTTTTCGTGTTTTAAAAGTCACACAAAATCCACCTGTTTAAGTAGTTGCACCTGTTAGTTTCAGTGCTCTGTGTAGTTAAGCTTACATTTACTGAATTAATTTGTAGCTTTAACACTTAAACTTATCCTGACGAAGCAAAGACACACAAGAAACTTGAAACCCTATCGATTGCACAAAACAAATCCTTCGACATTGACCACAGAGAGTCAAGATGTCGAAGGAAATGTGAAGAGGCAGCGTGACCACAAGAAGCCTTACTGCGTGGCTTCACCTAAGGCCCACTACACAGAATATACTGTAGTTATTACTAACACTGATGCCTGTTTTTAACTTTCTATAAGTTTGAAATAATGTAACGTATGTAAGTTATAAAACCCTAAAAAGATATTGAAATTGAAATTGAAATATAGAATATAGAACTTTTACATTGTCAAATAACTTTAGGCTGCAGTATATCAACAAACCACCGTCTATCATCAATACTAAATAAAAATCTTCAATCAAGTTAAAAAAAATAACATGTAAATCCGTCAAAACCTTTGTTCCTAATTTAGTACCTACCGGATGAGGTGTTTACCTACTTTGTAAATGTTTCTGTAATAAAACAACTTGAACAGCCTTGTTCGTAAATTGCTTGTATTGTAGGTAGTTATATACGACTGCTGATTTTTCAACGACCCTTTAGCAGGTTATACAGTGCGTGCCCCTTTTATTTGCAGTTTTTAAAATAAAATAAGCTGCTCTACCAAATTTAATGTTGAAAAGTTAAGTAAAAACCTTATTTTTCACCGATTCTTACCCCGTTATGCATATTAGACTAGTAAACTTATTTTAGCTAAAACGGATATTAAATCTGTTGCTATCTCTCTTCACTGCCATATGAGTAACATGAAAAAAACATTCCTATTAAAATCTGTATGAATCAACGTCAACGTCAACAATAAAATAGCACGCAAACGATCCTAAAGTCCATACATTTCAAGAAAAAATACGTCACTTTAATTAATAAGTTGTTCTTACGCTTAGCTCATGAAAAGGGCGCCTGCTGCACCATTTATACTTGTCAAGAATAAGTAAGGACTTTATTTTCTTAAACATTGTTCTTACTCGTACTTAGAATGATCACGGAAAGGACGCATACTGTAATATTGAGTAAAATTATGTACGGAAAGCCCATTAGGGTGCACTGCCGTTAATTTATTATAATAAGGTCCAACCGACTGCGCTTACTCGACCGTGAAAATTATTATCATTACTACAATAATGCACCAAAATTCACAGGTTTCATAATTCCGACAAAATTAAAGTACTTAGTTTTTCTCTGCCAGTTCCAGGTTAAATGCATAGGACCATGTTTCGCTGTACCTATGTATTCTCGAGTCTGGGTGTTTTCTATGTATAATATGTATGTATGTATGTACCTATATACAAAAAAAAATGTATCTATGTAGTATATCAGTCATTTGGTTACCATAACACAAGCATTCAATTGCTTAGCTTGGGACTAGATGACGCTGAGTGGAATGTCCAGGGATATTTATTTATTTATTATTTATAATAGCGGACTGATTTTTTTTTAGTGCAACCATGTGGCATTAAAAAAATGAGATCTTCGGAGTTATAAACAGAAATACACCTCGAGAGTATAAGAAATTGCTTTCTTCTAACGAAATTGAAGTCAATTTAATGAAAGAAAAATTGTACTAGTAATTTTATCTGTTACAATTTCAATCTTCAGTCTGTCAGCACCGTCATTTACGTCCGTAATATTCAGTAGGTACCATTAAGAGAATCATTTTAGTGTCAATGGAAGAACAGTGGGTCCGACTAACATACCGCCTGCTGTGGGCTCCCGTTGATCATATTTGATACGTTTACAAATCAATAAGAAACAACAAACATATTCATCAAATTATTTGGATACCATTGACATCACTGATGCAGCTACTGAATGATTAAAGTCAAAAGTTATTAAAATTTATTAAGTAATAGAAACTAAATTAGATACCTACTACGTATTTCCATAATTATTCATAATACAATTAGAACCAGTTGAGCCACCTAAGGATCATAACGCTACAATTGAGCTATAGGTAGCTCAATTGATCCAAGCCACTGCTAGACGGAAGCGTGCCCAAGACACGTTCAAATCAGGGTCAGAAGACTCAGAATGATGATAGAACATAATATATTTATATTCGACCCATCTAAGTAGCTATTTGTCTTAATTATCTACAGTTTGTATCTTAAACATGCTAACTGCGATATAAAACGAATTTATCCAGTTAATAACATCGCAATTGTACTTTTTGTCGACAGAATAATAATGGTTGACCTCTGTTAAATGTGAATATGAAACAATAAGCGTAGGAGTCGCTAATGGGTTTATAATTCAAATACTTAAAGGTGTAGTTTGACTGCTGAACCAGTGTAAATACCTGTTTTCATTTACAATCACAATAAAAGATCTAAAAGTTATTTTCAAGCTCAATTAATAATTTCAAACAAACAAAAGATTGGGTTTATTAGCATGTGAATTACTTTAAAACTTGCAACAGAGTTTTCCTTCATTCATTCAATTGCTATATTTTCCATTAGTAGTAAGATACAAAGTTTTCATTCATTCATTCAGATAGAGCTGAATGAATTAATGAAAACTTTTTCTCTTACACGTCTTAATTCATCTTTCAGGGTAATAAACCAAATCTTTTTTTGACATCAGCTAAACCTCGTGACTAATAAGCATTACATCGTTCGCAGTATAAAACCACACCTTTAACTGGCCTAGACGCAGAGGACAGTCACTTACATAATTGTAATTAATTTAATAAAAGGTTTTTTAAATGGCATGATTGATTTGAACTAATTATTGATCGATTACTGTGCAACAGTATTTAGAGTTTGGTGAGCGAGACATTTTAGTCTGTGAATACTCGTATTAATTAACCTATACCTAGTTTATTTATATCTATACCTCGTATTATCCGTTACCAGAGTTGGCCACTTGCTCATACGAACTTAGGTACTTACTTTTACCTATAGTTAACATAAATGTTTTATGGAGACAAAATAAAATATTTTTTTAGATAATTATGTAACGTAAAATGCAATAAAAACTGGATTTATTGAAAAACAATAACTCTTCAGATGTAAGATTTGTTAATTAATATAAATAATTATTTGAATTATCACATGTTTACTAGGCTTTAAAAATTAACTTCAGGAAAAAATAACTTTTAAAGAATTTACCTACTTATTAAAGTTATTAGGATAGTACCTTCTTACATAAATACATAGATTTTAGCATCTTCGTCAATCATGGAGCAATCGAACCGTGAAATAAGATACGCTTATCACTTTCTTAAGGGTTTTAAACTACATAGGATATAAAAATATTTATAACAAAAAAACAATTCAGGTACTTTTCATAATACCAACCTAAGTACATACATAATATCAGAGTACCTACTACGTAAACAAATTATTTGATTTTTATCAGCATTATTCTATTTTACATATAAAATAATTTTAATTAAATTAAACGTTTTTGTTTTCATTTACATTTTCTCATTGATGGCTTTGCTCAGTTACTTCCATCTTCCTTCATTTAAAATCAACAGTTAAAACAAAACGTATTTATTAACATGCATCAGCAGGGGCTATTTATGATGATTGTTCAATTAATAAGAACTATTGCCTATTCATTGTTTAAATGGGAGTTTAAATCGAGCGTTATTACAGATACGGTTGTGTGGGTCGGCTTTTTGTCACATCCTACTTCTGATGTAAGCTACAATAACATTACTTCTGTACTGATGAATTAAACATTTTTTTGCGCGACACAGGTTACTACAAATGTCTATTAGACATTTAGGTATGACTCTTTTTTTCACGGTGACTTTAATACTACTCGAAATGGCGATGTAAATATAATGATTTAATTACGCAATTAAGTCCCGAAAATATTTTGAAGATTGTGTTGTGTTGAATCATTCTGTGTAATAATTACTGGTAAGGTCTACTGACTAGGCTGCCTCAAATAGAAAGATTTAACCATAATCAGAATTCAATTGCAAAAGCTCTAAGCCATGGATAATCATGATCTATTAGTAATAAGTAATCTTATTAGGATATTTTCCATTTTCATTTAACAAAATATACTTTAAATATTCTATTCGTATAGATAGTAAGGTCAGTCAAAAGCACTACTTTATAAAGTGTTATTAGTTTCACAAATTACGTTGCCTTGGCTTACAATAATTCACACGGTACTAGAAATCTATATAGAGGCATTTAAAGTTAAATCGATAATCGGACTTGATGTGGCATATTGTATGATGACAGATGATTAACAAACATTATGTACTTTTTATAAACTTACAACTTTTTACACTACTACACTTACACTTTAGATAATTAATAAGCTAGAGCACTATTTAAGTAGGTACCTACCTACCTAGTTAATTTAATTTCAGGATGGTTTTAAATTACTGAAAAATTTCTATTGGATTTACATTAGGTAGTTTTTTACATAATATTGAATTGCAAAGCATATTGTATTTATTCTCTGCGCTACTTGTGCCGGTGATTGTACTTTATTTGGTTGTATAACTCACCGAACATTAGTTGCAGTTTGTAATGTGGCTAATCTAAGTAAAGGTAATTAAAATCTAAACCGGTAGCGAGCAAAATAATGGTCTATATGCCGTTTATACAATTTGCCTAATTGCTGTTACGCTTGCTTTCCAGCGGCGCGAGAAGGCTGGAAACATGAAAGATGAAGCGATTTTGAAATAACTGTTGGTTTATGAAAACTGTATTGTAATGCAACTAGCTCCGGTCTTCTTGGATAAAGATCAGTATTCCACTGCAGCTACTTAGTTTTTATTATTCGTATTTAATTGTCAATTTAGCAAGCTTTTTAAATATTTTTTTACACCTTTATGTCAATTATCGCAACTAATTTGGCAGAATGTAACAAGGTTAATTTATATAGATTTATAATTACGTACCTATATTCAGACTTTATTTTTTGATTTAAAATAAAAGTTTTAATTTGATAGGATAACTAGTTACATCAAATTTGAGATATTTTAAACTAATTTAAATTTTGACTGTTGTGCAAAAGACTTGTATCGACACAGTTGTGGAGTACCTACTACTTACTATAACCTACCGTACCACTCCACAATATGACGCGACAATACATTAGCCTAGAGCTGACTTATGTCACGACCGTGACGTAACAGGCATAACGAGCGCCGCCTCTGCCTCGTTCTTACGAATGCCGCTTATGCGCCGGTAATGGTTGCAAATCATTTTGCAATTGTCGTTCGTGACGTGATTTCCTTGCTGTCAAACTTTTCAAAGAAAACATTCTGCTTCTAGCTAAAGTGAGCAAATCACTACATTTCCTAGGTAATTTTACTTGACATTTACCTACATAAGTAGGTATATGGTATGTAGGTACGGATGCTAACAGAGATGAAGTCAAATATTGGTCTATTGTTGCCTGTATTTTGTACCAAGATCAATATACCTTATTATATAATTATACCTTATTTTATTGAATATAATATGTTAAATGCTATGTTAAACCACGATGGCATCCAAAGTTGATAATTATGACTAATGCGAAAATAATTAGGAAAGAAACGTAATTTATACAAAACTTAAGTAGGTACTAACTGTAACGCAAATAATAAAACTGAATCATTTAAAAATGCTTTTGCTAATTACATGTATTATTATCTTGAACGTCGTATATTACAACTGTACATTTATAAGCACATTTATATTCATTATGGCGTACCTATTGTTATACATATGAGACTGGAAAAATAACACACTAAAGTTTAAAGATAAAAATGATATAGCAAAAACTGCTTCAAAGGAAAAAATATTCAACGTAAGGTATAAGACCTGTCGATGTGAAATCGAATGAAAAATTATGCATTTTCCGATACTTTTGTACGTATCGTTCGAGTGGACCGAGAGGCTATTACACGGTGTATTCACACACATTACTTTTATCTAGAAATGTAATAGAAGGTTGAAAAAGCCGGACAAACTTCTAATCTTTTTGAGTTATATATGATATGAAACGTGATTAACTGGTTAGTTAACATTTTAGTTTAATAAAACTAATTAAGTTATATTTTTGAACTACTAAAATATTCAGGATAAATAAGTTTTTAATCTTCAATGATTGTGAGATTATGTGTATCAAAAATATTTTAATAGCGTCATATAGAATTATTTACCTACATCTGAGAAAACCACAACTGATTAAAATCAATACTTTTACGTTTTGTCTTTAACACCAATGATAATTTATATCAAGTTGAAATAGAAAAAAAGTATAAAAAAACATAATATCCAGGTCTGATGTAAGAGTAGGAAAGGTCGGAAAGTCCGGCCATTTTTGAGTAAATTCCGGCAACACTAGAGCCATCCGACACGGTTATGTTTGGAAACGCGGTGAGCCGATGTGTTATGCGATCAATAGCTCTATAAACCATCTATTTACTTTTTAATCTCAGTAGATATTTGTTACGTCTGTGGAAATAAAAGTTAACAGGCTCACAACTATAGCCCCAAGGATGGTAGACATTTGATTAGATCTTTAGATGTTTTACCCTTTGTAGAAGTAGGTATACGAAATAGATGGTATGGTAGGTATATGCCTACAAACAAATGCTTGCATAGTTACGAAACATCGTAAAGACTGAAAAGGTTAGGCTCTTAAGCGTTAGCAATGCATTGCCAAATATGGTGTTGAATTCCTAAAACTTAAAAAAACGTAATGTTTATTTTGATTGAGCTACCAAACAGGGTGTTGTGCCTTCCCGTTCAAAATAACAAATTGAAAATAAATAATCCCCATTCAAAAAAACTCCGATTTAATCACAAGTCTCAAGACCTTTATATTTTAAATCAGACTCAATTTCACAGCTCACATCGCCTGTCAAAGTTGACACAAAGCCGCGAAACGCAGGAGTGTTAAGAGGACCCAAACTGCCCCTATTTATATCAATGGTAATCTATTTATTGTCACTATAAAAAGTTTTGATGTTATCAAGTCGATGAAAGAATCGTCACCTTCATACCTTTTATCGTGATGCTAAATGTCACGGTGTTAGCAGTGATTAAATTTTGAACTTTGTTGTTCAGGAAATAAAGCTTTATTTTGAGCGAACTGAATAAATATTTTGGAAGGTATGCTAAGCAGCTTAGTGATGAGATCGTGGTTTGATGTTTCCAGTAACGAGACGACCGATTATTGGGTAAGCTACATCACTAAGATACAGGTGAACGGGAAAATGTTTTTGGAATATACGGAATAGTATTCATTTACAAAAAAAAACCTGTTTAGGAGTCTGGTTCCGTAAAAAGTAAATAGTTCCTTCCGTAAAAAGTTTTCCTGTTTGGTAACCTGCCCCGAAAGGAGAAAAAACGCCTTGGACGTAGATGGGTGTGAAGTTCAGTTGTGAAACCGGACTTAAGACAATTTAAAATGTGATACTTAGGTAGGTACATAGATATAAAATACTCGATTGAAATTCAATTTTTAGTTTTCAATTAAATCTTTCAACTTCAACTAAGATAATCAACAATTAAAAATAAGAAACCTCATCCAATTAGATGCTATTGAGCTAACGTGTTAAAAGACAATAAATTAAGCCTAACGATCCACTAATCGCGTCGTTTACTCTCGAGATAACGCTAACTAATAGTTAATTCAAGGAAAACTTTACTTTCAGGAAATTTTTACAATTGTTAACTTTTAGTTATTTTTAGATGATTATGTTACTCTACCTGCTGCCTGCCTGCCTACTGCTACCTCTATAATTAGTAATCGGATATTCGCAGACACGATATCCCATAATTTTAATCGACTTGGATTAGTAGAAAGTATTCATAGTATTTTTACTTTATACGAGTACCTACCTACCTACCTTAATAACTCTTAACTAATCGAACGCTCCATACAAAGCGATTAACTGCACATTAATTACTTATATTGTCTTGTATGGTCACTAATTGGTATAAACGTCGTATTTTTTCACATTCTCAGTAAATGGGTTTTTTAAATTACGTGGCAAGGTTTGTATTTACAGTTGCATGAAACGTTTAATTGCTGGCGGCGGATGTAAGTACAGTAATTGGAAGGTAAGCTCATGAGATAACGCGTACCTACCGGCCACGGTTCCAAACAACGATCATAAGGCTTTCATTTTTTGCGATTAATTTTTATGTTTCTATAATTACATACACAAATAACCTTTCCAATACATTTATAACGAAAAAAAATACAGTAATAGCTTTAATTGTATCTTAAACTACCTAAATCACAAACAAACAAACACTTGCAACAAACAAACTTTCGCGTTTATAATATTCGGAAGAAACGTAGAAGTAGTTATCTACCTACCTAAGATTAAAAAGTCGAAAGAAGTTGTGTGCGACTGTACCCGATAACAAAATATTAGAATTCAAAGCGCTATTTCAAAAAATTTAAAAAGCGAACGTAGCTTCTTTGACAAAAGCTGATTATGACGTCAGTTTTTTTTTATTTTCCCTCGTGTAATGTCAAGTCTTTTCAGCCAGGATTAATTTGATCCGTTTCATAAGAGCTTACATATCCCCACCTTATCCCAGTTATTTGGAACGGGTTATATCGCCCATTATACGTTTTATTATTTAATTTATTTAACGCCTCGAGTTTATCGGCTTGTCTATTAAATCGTCGAAGGGATAATGTGATCCGAACGCAAACATTTATTTAGCTTTACGAACTCTGATTAATTGGTTTATGGGTATTTAATTGGATTTGAGTGTTGAGTAGGTACCTATTTGTTTTGTACCGGATTAGATATTGTGTTTTGATATTTAGTTCGATAGAAGTTTATTTATATTTATAACGTTATTAACTTCCGTCATATGACGGCAAAGTATCAATAAAAGTAATTAGATTAAAATTCGCGTTTCTATGATATTATTTTAATTTATTATAATTACAAAACTTAATACATAGTTGTATTCTTAAGATGCTAATTGGACTATTATTTAATTCACAAGTTTCAAAGCAAGCATTTAATTTTGACAGGTCTAATTAATGCGGAACATGGTCTAATTGTAAAATATTGAATACAAAGCAACTTGCCTAATTATTTTAGAGTTAATTTAGATAAGTGAGCAAACTGATTCGTACTTATAAATTTTTTGGTAGGTATAAGTAGATAAAAAGTATATTTAGCAACCCATTGGCGATTATTCTGTAGTAACACTGACTAACTTAATTATAACTAAAACCGAAAGCTCTTATTAAGTGCACGCTAAAGTCCAATATAGCATAACACTGAAAATGACTTTTCAAAAAGGTATACCTACTTTTAACCTTTTTTCACCTTTCAGTTTTAGTTAAAATGGTCTTGAATAATTCTACCCACACATATACCTACTATGTGTGTACTCGGGTTATTCTAAAACATCGTGTATTTAGAGATGCCACCTGGGCTGTATTTTTTTTTTTTACTTTAACTCGAACAAATAGGAGCTTAGCAATATATAAATATGTTACAACAGAATCAGTGTCATTTGTTTAATAAAGATATCTACTTTAGATTTTAAATGATTTTAATCAACTGATTCACTGTTGAGCTTTAAACATCAAATCAGTATTTATTTAATATTTTAATAACAAAAGATCAGTGTTTGTTACAAAAAAGCTGTTTAATATCACAAAAGTCCCACAACATTTGTGCCGGTCCGCCGAGCTCAAAACGAGAAGTTGTGACAAAACCCATTCATATCAGATTGCAGCCTCCACCTGGGCTGACCCTTACAAGGTCGAAAAACTCACACCCGAAATAAAACTTTAACACAAAGATTTAAACATCAAAATAGCTTAAAATATAGAAGTGGCATCGCTAACCCAATAAATTCATATTGATTAAGGTTGTTTATGGTAATAAAATTGATTTTTTTCGTACCTAAATTATATGTTTTAGGAGATGATCAGGTTTATTTGATTTATCAATTTTATATTGATAAAATTCATTTGTTTTATGAGACAGATCAATTTGGCATTCTAATGTTTTAAGTTTACAATAAAATCAATTATTTATGGCAAAAAGCCTTTTAAATGCATCTTTTATTATATAAAAAAATACATATTACGATGATATTATGTAAAAACAAATATGAGACAAATGTCATTAAGGCAATTTTTAGTCATATAATTGGTTCCTACGAACATTAAATAATTAAATTCTAGCAAACTAATAAAGAACCTAAGTACCTACTAAGTTACTGAAAAAAAAAATTGTATATACCTACTAAAAAAAGTGACGAGTTTAGTGTACAGAGTAACAAACAGAACAATCATTACAATAAACCGACTACTAAACGAGTTCTCACATTGCTCGCGTGACTATTTACTATCTTTATTATCACAACTCCCAGCAATCAAAGTGGAGCAAATTATTTTATAGAAACCAGTTGCCTTTCTTAATAAGGCTTACTTAACTATTCAAACAGGCATAGACTTATTCAAATGGAAATCAAATTCGGTCAGATCCAAAACGAGCGGGAAGAGGAAGCTCGTTGAAGTCTTTTCTAAGAACGTTTAGCTCTACGCGTAGCCCGTGACGTAGCACATTCAATAGCTTTTTTGTTTGTTTAAATGTTTACTTAGAACTGCATGTTTTTTGAACTTGCTGTTGTACCTAGGTTATTATAAGTACGTTTATAGGATGTATCGTGTTATACTTTGTTACTGATACCTATGTTTACATATTCTTCAAACGAATAAGTAAAACCCATGCTCCTGAATATATAAATGATTACTGCGAATAAAAAGTAAATAATATTATTTCGGTCACAAAAACAAAACATTAATTAATGTAGCCAGAAAGGTACATTCCTTCCTAACAGATTCTCACAAAGTTGTGTGAGTTTTTTGTACTGACACGGAGATATCTTATCACGAACACTGAAGAGAGCCTTGAGTGTAACATAGATGGACAAAGATCAGGGACGGTGGAAGATAGAGTTTTGTTTACCTGGAGAATCTGTGGCGGACCTGTCGGAGTCTGAGTCACGATGCGCGCTGAGGTCCCTCGGCGGCGCGTCCAGGATGTCCGTGATCATGAAGCGGGTCCGGGGCGCGCGCGCCTCGTCGCGCTGCACCGTCATCGCCACGGCGCCGGCAGCGGGCCCCGCGCCCGCAGCCCCTCCCGCATCCAGCGCCCCGCGCCACCGCCCCGCACCCACCACCTCGCCCCACCCCAGGGCGAAGCTCGCTGCCACAGCCAGCTCACCTACACATCACCCGCCGAACTACACCAAACAATTCTCGGCCACGGAGTCTATCTTCTATTATCTTTTACCGGTCACCGCAGACACATCACACGATAAGTCCTCTTTACCAAATGAACGCTCGGATGACTTGTTCACCGTCACCTGAACATAGCACGCTGATGACACTGATGCAGTTCTTTTCAGAACTTAGTTCTTCCACCTCGGTTATTGCCGACGGCGCAGTTCCAGAATCAAAACACTGATGGTCGTTCTACTGGTCTATTAACTTCACTGATTTAAAATTTTAGGCAATGAAATGCAATTCAAAGTTCTTTTAAAGTTAAATAATTAAGATGAAGTCCATCACTATTTCCGAAAAGCGCGAAATAAAAGTTCACTATAACTTGAATCGTAAAATGTAACGTTGTTCTCGTGTTGCGCGCGTGGAGCTCTCACTGCGAGAGTGCGATGTGCGCGGTAGTGCGGCGCGGCGGGCAGTGGCAGACTGGGCTGGCGCGGCGCCGGCGGCGGCAGGGGCGGCGCCGGCCAATGGCGGGCCGGGCCGCGCCGTCCGCGCCGCCAGCCAACGGGGGCGCGCGCCACGCAGGGCGTGCCTCGGCCATGTTGCCCGAGACCTGCTCTAATGCTCTTTTTGCCGACTCGCCGCCGCGGGAGAAAGCTCCGCGCGGATTTAAGCTTTTATACGTGGATAAAACGCTTTTATAGGAAAATAAAGCGTTCCCGTAGCGGGATAGATATCGGACTTTATGACGGCGTTTTACTGAAAGTTGGCGACGCTATGCGCTGGTAATTGGTTCACGCCCGCCAAATTGAGAAGCGTGTCGTGGGCACTCACGAGCTTTTGCTGAAATATAAACGTAAAATTAATTAACATAATAACTGAGCAAAGTTAAGTAGACTCAGCCAATCTGACCGAATCAAAAGCTCCGGTACTATACATGTCATTGGAGCTAACGTAATTATGTTGCTACGCTATCTCCAAGAACATTAAGTATCATTTTAGTAAGTCGAACCCAGAACCAGAGCGATGGCTAACTTTTAAATAGAATGGCTTTCAATTATAAGGCATTAAAACCGGATAGATTAATTTACATGAACTCACACGAGGATTCATTTTCTAATTTTTGGAAAGACCTATGGGATGGTTGAAGATCGGTCTGGAGATCGAGGAGATTAGGTACTATTCTAAGGAGATTTAGGCCTTGTGTTTTGCTCTGGTTTCCACGATAGGTATTTGTCGCGAAAGAACTTTGTTTTTAATACTTCCATGTGAACCCAGTCGTGGGTTACTACTGAAAATAACCATTGATCAGGAAGCATTATGTAAAAGATGTTTTTTTTCCAGTAGGTCAGTAAAATGTGATCACGACTGTATCCCTGGGAGCGGTAGACATTTCTTTCAGATCATGATGCAATATTTCCTTTTGAAGAAGTCTAAGGGGGTAGGCAGAGGTATGTCCAAATACATATTCGGTACATGCCCACATTTTGCAAAAATTTGGGCATGCAAACGTTTGTATGTTTTCTGCAGATATTTGTTTCGGGTCTAGGTTTTTTCGAACGTGGTTTAAAAATCCGTAAATACATGAAAAAAAATAAAAATAAGTATGCATATCAATAATTTCATTTTCTTTTTTTTATTTGATTAGGTTAACTTATTATCTTTCTGATATCTATCGCTTAGGTACCTACCTACTGTTTTACTCACAATAAAACTACTCAAATAAACTTAACTATGAAAAATTAAATTTTTCTTAGTACCTACAAAATTCTAACTGACGAAACTCTGGGAGGGAAAGTTTCCCTCCCCGGGTTTCGTCAGTTTAATTTAAAAAATTTAATTTTTTAATTTTTCATAGTTTAGTTTATTTGAGTAGTTTTATTGTGAGTAAAACAGTAGAGGAAAGAACTTTGCCGACCTCGCTTCGATTCGAGATTCGACTGTAGCTACCAATACCAAACATACACGAATACCTACTAATTTGTTTTCCTGTTCATATAAGTACCTACATACCTACCTAAGTTTTAACGTGAGTAGGTTTTGGGTAACTAGGTTCTAATTTTATTAGGTATTCTGTCTGTGGTAGGTAAGTATCGCCATCAACGAAATTAAACATTTTATATTACAAAACTCTGTCACGTAGCTTTTAGATTTTTCTAATAAACTGGTTAACTTTTCCTTTTTTTCCAAAACAGGTAGGTACTTAAGTAAGTACTTATTTTTATTTTCAAAAAATTTCAAGTAATGCGCTGTGTAATGTACCAAGAAATAGTATTCAGTTTTTATTTAGGTACTTACCATCTTAAAATAAATAACACGTTTGATGAGATAATACTTATAATAAAAACTGAAAAAATTAACAAATATTTTTCTTTTAGGATGTAACTTGGTGTTTTAATGTGATCTTTAAAGCTTAAGAAGCAGGCATTAGAATCACCTAGCATGTAAGACAAAACTGAAGTGATCCTTGAGGTTCTATCAAAATAAACGATTTTTTTTTCTTTCTTTCTTTCAAGAAGATTGCACAAATTTACATGATGCCATTTTCTTGTAGGTACATACCAGAGCAATAATTAGGTAAGTACCTAATTGACGTTCAATAATTGAGGCAAGAATCTTGCATCGTGTAAATGACACTATGGTAGGTAGTAAATAGAGCTTTTTTTAATACTTACCTACGATAGTTCACGCGAACTCATAGATTGTACAAAATATTTATTGCCGTTACTCAATCCATAAGTAGACACCCTACAGGCATTATTGACATACTCTTACTTTAGTCAACAGTAGTTGATGTTTTAGTAGGTACCTACTAACTAACGAAGCATCTGATAACAGAGATCCGACACGCAAACTCCCGCATGCGCATAATAGACAGAATCAACGTTTACATTATTTTGTCTTAGATGTTTTTAAAGGTTTTAGTATCACAAAAATATTGCTTATTCTTTAATAATTATAACAATTCTATCAAGGTTTAGAAAGTTTTCAATAAAAATAAATAAATACCTAATAATAATTAGTTTCTGTATTTTTTTATATCGTATTCCTATAGTATGTTTTACTCGTATATAGGTACCTATTTGCTATTTTTTTATAAATTTTAAAAGAACTTAAATTAATTCCTGATTAATTTCTACTAAATTAATTTCTAGGAAGTGGTTTACTTGTACAGTATACCAACACTCAATATAATCTATCGATGTTCGATGCATGTTCGTAAGAACTAAATTAAACAGCCTCATCTTCTATTATGATTCCGAGCCCGTATGAGACACCTTGCACAACTATCAAATTGTTTGATGAATAGTGTTCCACGGTTGCGTCACGCCAATCTAGGTGGAACAAAGACGGCCAATTAAACTAGTATTTGTAAGTCTTCGGTGTAAAAACCGCCGCTAAATTAATGCGCCACTCTTCCTGATAATGAGTAATTATTGCAATTACGCGTACGGTTAGCCAGCTAGGTGTCTGTGTCTGTAATTGACGGTTGTAGCACGCTGATGATTCACTGGTAGCTTTAGCAAATGTTATGTTTCAAGTAAAGATAGACTGTCTGTCTTTTACTGGACTCATTCTTCATACTCTTTCAGGTTTTTGTAGTTCAATCTGCAGCTGATTCATTTTTTTTTCATTGAAAACTAGCCTACCGCGGCTTCGCTCACAGTACGTACCAACATAGCCTACCTATTTTTCAGGTGAGTTGTTTCGGAGATCATCTACATTCAAACTTATAAAACTTTACCTTTTTATAGTTGGTGTAAAAATATTTTTAAGACTAAATTGAGAGGTTCTAAGAGAACGTGATTCTAATAAGATTTGTAAATGTACCTAGTGTAAATGTTTTTTATTATGTAGTTTATGCTGTCCTCCGGCTGGGCAAAGGTCTCCTCCTAATCTAGCTATATAATGTCCATCGAGATTTTCTACTAATCTATATCAAAGGGGCGTCAAAAACTTTCCTTTTTTCCCTCTTACCCCATTTGGTAGGTATAGGTAGATATGGTTCTTTTATGTCTGTGTGTTTGACACTCCTTGAGTGGCTATATTTGGATGGACGCGTTGAAAATTTTGAGACAGGACGTCTGCTGGGTCCGCTAGTATAAAAAGACCGCTAAAAATAAAGTTTGAAGTATTTGGGTATCTACTATTGTGGAATACCTAGAAAGTATAGTCGTGCACTTGCTATCGGTACATAAGCGCTGCACTAGAGACACAATTATGTCATCCAACATCCAACACATCGATTACGTGAGAATAATCGAGTTTTTCCCAGTCTGCATGTTTATTTAGATGAATCAAATTACGAGTCGTAAATGTGGGAACTATTCACATTGCTGCGAAGATTTATACGACTTTTGTAGACTCATTTTAGTACTTACCTACCTATGTACTAAAAACTAAAAACGATCAATTTTCATTTAATACCTCAGATTGTATTGTGAGTACGTTAGCCTGTATGTTTTTTACATTCGTACATGTCCTATTTCAATATTAAACTTTCGAATGCACGTCGAACCATCGCCATTTTAACTTTGTTTATCTTAAAAAATGTAAGTATGACACTTTTTGAAAGATAACAATATTAATATGGACACCAGCCATAAAAGAGGTATGTTGTTTGTTCTATGCTATGATAAATAGAGACTTATACAATATCGCGTTCAGTGCCCATGACGCACGTGCCAAGGGCCGGGAATGCATGCAAAAAGCTTTCCGGTTCGTGATGTCTACAAATATCGAAGTGGTACATCTTTCAAATCTTTAAATATTCATTTTCAATAGGTACTTACAAAATAAACTGATAAAGTTCTCCTTTATTATTGAACAGTATTTTATTATTAAACAGTGCACTAGGCGTATACCTACCTACATGATAACACAATTAGTACTTGGTACTTCAAACAATTAAAAAACATAAAAGAGCGACCGCCCGGAACAAGTTAAAAACAACGGTTTCCTAGAAGTCGATAGCGAAAAAGCGCGGTGCCATACCACGAACGGAAACATACGATAAACGGCTAGTTATTTCATACAGATAGCGGGTTTAATTAAGTACCTACATCATTGTTTAACATTTTTTTTAATATCCGAAGTTGACGTGCTTTGACCTCTCCTAGGCGGCTCGAACAAAGGAAGCGATAATTACCAAATTCATAGAATACGTAGGTACACATTAGTGGCAATTCTGAGTGTCGCAAAAGCTAAACTAAGCTAACTAAAATTGTTGCCGTCCCTTTCATAGCGATGGAAATAAAAAGGATGGCAATAATTTTAGTTAGTTTAGTTTAGCTTTTGCGACACTCCGAATTGCCCCCATTGACACTAATCTACCACGTTTTTACATAATTTTACAAATTTCACTATAGCCAGAGTGACATCTAAGGATTGTTATTAACAATCTTTGAATAGCTCGACTGACCTAGGCCAATGACTAAATTAGCCTTTCTAAAGTGATAATTACTAATATAGGTACCTATACCTGTTAAGAAGATATTTATGTCCAAATAAAGGTACATACTTAAACACTTAGAAAAAGTATCTAGGTACTCAAGTATCTGAGTGAAAACACGCCCCCCTCCCTTAAAGTCTTGGTGCACTACCACAGCGACTACTCCTCGCCTCGCGATATTTATTATTTTGGAGTTTTAAGAGGCCGTAGGTAGCAAATATGTGGTTTGAATCGTATTAGATCTCAAAATCCGTGAAAGATACCACCTTATAATGTTTGGAGAAATTAAACTTTGAACTTTTATCTTGCGTAATAAATACCCCCAGCCACTGGCTACGCTCGTGCCTACGTTTAGCCTTTGTTCATTGTGTTTAGCATTCATACACAGCCTGCAAGATCTCCGTTGAGACAAAGTTGTTTTATTAAACTCGTGTTAATAATACGAAAATAAAAATCCACTGATAGAATTCTACGCAATCTTCTTCGGCTTTTATTTAAAACATATCAGTTATCATTATATATAAATTAAACAATTAAAACACACACAAAACCGAAGACTGTATATCATGTACTGTAGTGACAGACTAATATATCTATCATTTATAATAAAATTATCATATTTAAGCCATAAATTGCGAGTAGGTAGTCGCCATAAAAGTGGTGTGATTAGAGTTTTTCAGGTTAAAGCCGCGGGCACCGTGAAATTACCGCGCACTGCAGCGTGCCAAGTACTACGTCGAGATGATATGCTTTAACATTGTTGCATGTCATGTGTCATCTGGTGACCAGATGACTATCAGGAAAAATGTACTTTCGCATGAAATTGATTAAAATATGTTCCATAAGTTTAGGTACGTAAGTAAAAAGTTCAAACAATAGAGCAATTAGGCAAATACATTAGCAACTAGTTAGACAAGTTACTGATAGGTACAAGTTACAGTTGATATAAGTTTTTATGTGTAAGTTTTATAAAAACTAAAACTTACACATAAAAAAACTATCACGAATTATTTATAAAAAAGTAAGTAGATAAGTCTAGCCACTACTTATCTACTTTTTTATGATGCGATTTTTCAGATTCTTTATAAATGTAAGTACAATTTATTAATAAATGTACAAAAACACTGTGTTTTTTGTACCTATTTCCAGTAGGTTGATATCGCTTAATTATCTCTTAGCGTACACATTGTAATAACATTCTCTATTAGGTACTTACCTATTCATACGCCATTGAGAGCACTTTCCATGAAAACTTAGCAACATTTGTATTACTAACAGTCGACTTGCAATTAAAACGCACACGACCGTGAAATGGAATTCTAACACTGAGCAAGAAACATCAGCTGCTTCAAGATCCTACTAATATAAAAAAAGACGTGTGGCACTCGGAGACTGCCGCTATATTTATATATATATACTGCAGCTATTGCATAGCATTTTTTCGGAGTGGGGGGTGTTAGGCCTTACTTTGTTCGACTGGCTTCCCACTGAAGCTTGACTATTTAGATTAAGTATTTTAGATTGTTAAGGGATCGCTTTTAAAAAAAAGCTAGGCCCACACCACCAGGTTCTTGCCTGATTCTTTCCCTGGTGTAGGGAGTCGCGTTGGAACAGGCATTAGAATCACCTAGCATGTAAAACGATACTTAAGTGATCCTTGAGGTCCTACAAGAATAAATGATTTTTCTTTCTTTCTTTCTTTCTTTCTTAGGTTATTTTCGTTACGGAATTTCTGGATTCGGTCTCCACGCTCAAGGCCCGCGATAGAAGCTATGCAATAGCTTAATAAACACGAAAGTTTGTATAGATAGATGGATGTTTGATGATGATTTGTTTTTCTCTTTCACGCAAAAACTTCTGAACGGATTTAGCTGAAACTAGGTATTAAAAATAATCCCTAATAATATCCCTACTACTTATTTATAATATTATTGTCTGTCTGTCTGTTACGCTTTCACGCCTAAACAACTATACTGAACCGATTTTGATAAAATTTGGTATAAAGATATAGACCTTGAGAGAGGACATAGGTTACATTTTATTTCGAGTTGTTTGCCGTGGGGAGCAGCTAGTTGCATATACATTTTTGGACGTCCGAACGTTGATAAACGAAATATAAGGTAAAATAGGTACAGATGGAAAAGACTAGCAATAGCATCAGAAACTGAGCAAGGCTTTACACGGTCATCTAAAGCCCAACTTACACTACAGAATAAATGATAGAAAAGTACTTACACTTACAAAACACTAAACAACTTAACAGAATAAAGCAAAATGATATTGAAGAACTTCCAAAAGTAAATCTTCTGTTCAAAGTTCTAAGTTTATGCTGATTCTTCATCAGCATAAAAATAATATTCCCTAACGTAGATAACTGTAGCAAAACAACGTCTAGAAACCATAGGATAACTTTATTAGAAACATTTCCTTTTGGTTTAGTTAGCCCGTAAATAGTTGTTAATTGCTCGTATTGGTTACTACAAGTTATTGTCTTGCATTACTGCTGGAATCGGTTTTTTACTACCTAACAGTAATCGCATATCTCGTCGTTTTTTTAAACTGGGCCGATAAGTTGCTTGTTTTGTATAAGCAATTAGCCTCAACGCAAGTCTTAGGAAAAATCGATTACTCTAATCTAATTGAAAACCTGTTTTGTAGAACTAATAAAATAGTTAGGTACCTACATGTTATGCCAGGAAAAGATCAGAAAATAAAAGTCTAAACCTAACAAACATAGATGTGAAAAAACATGTTGAAGATTGTTAAACCTTCTTCAAAAGCCTAAATGAATGTAAATATGAATCTAAAATTCAATTAGGTAGTAGGCCTTATTTTTATAATTTCATAAAAATTTAAATGTGTCTGATAAGTTGCTCGTTTAAGATCGCCTGTTCGTTTCGTGCGGCCATTAGAGATCTTTACAAGCTGCAGTGAGCAAGTGAGTCGCGATATAAACATTACGTTTTTGCTGTTATATGGAACTTGAAGATGGTTGCCATGTTTAAATGGTGAATAAAATAATGAACTAGCATAACAAAATAGTAGATTGTTATACAAGGGTTGAAAGTAACTCTTTTAATGCACGAGATGGTTTGAGTTTGAGATGGCACCATTAGTTCGAGTGAATTGTAAGGCCTTTCTTTAGAGGTAAACACTCTGCTTTTCATTTCGAATATAAGGAAAGTACCTAAATAAATACTTGCAAGCGCGCGCTATTCTATCTCCTTAAAAATAATTCTCCCCTAGCCACATTACTTACTGATCTGCAATCTGTTTCGCTGTAAAAACGTAATGTATTTTTATCGAAATGTGCATTAATCACGTGATCAGAATGTCCAAACAAAGGATTTGATCGGTGCTTTAACCGAAAAATCATCTTACTGATAGTTTCGTCTTCGGCGTCTAGGGTTTCGTGGCCGAGTGGTAAGGCAACCCGGCTTAAGGGTGATCGCTTGTATCTCGCGGGTTCGAATCCCGTCGAAACCGTAAAACTTTTGGTAAGATTTTTAATTTATAAAGGATTTAATAAATAATAATAAATATAATAAATATCCTTGGACATTTCACACGGCGTCATCTAGTCCCAAGCTAAGCAATTTAATGCTTGTGTTATGGTAACCAGATGACTGATAAACTACATAGATACATTTTTTTTTGTAAATACATACATATTATACATAGAAAACACCCAGACACGAAACAAATATTTGCAGATCATGCAAACATTTGTCCCGCAGCGGGGATCGAACCCGCAACCTCTGCGTCTCAGGCGGGCTTTCGCCCACTGCGCCACAGAGGTCGTCAAATGAGATGATAGAAATAGATTCGATACGAAACGATTGTAATACGAAGACTATGAAATCTTGTCAAGAAATTAATGAGGCGGCATGAGACAGACAATTTCTTATCTCCAAGAAAAACCGCGCATGAGCTACTTACGTACATAATCGCAATCATCAGTGCAATAGGTTAAATTAATGCAATTAAAAATGTACCTTCATCGCGCAGTTACTGTAACTTCCTTAAAGATAAGATACACAATGTGTAGCACAATTATGCACTTCACTTGCACTCATGTTTTCTTTATGGCAGGTTATTTAGGAATTGCTCAATCCAAACATATTACACATGCAACACTAGACTCTATCTAGAGAACTTAGTTCCTAGTAGATACTAAATTTTTTGGTAAATTTGAAAGAGACTAATGCCCGTTTTCACCAACAAATCCTAAATTTTAAGTGACACCTATCTCATTTTAGGGAACATCTAAGAAAGAAATGGTTTTCACCACTCCCAATCCGTCACCTAAAAGCTTTAGGTGTTACCTAAATTTAGGGGGCCGAAATTCGGGGTCTTAAAGATAGGTGACAGTTGTATCAGTTTGTGAATGTTTGCTAATATTTATAATTATTAAAAATGAGTGATTTCATTGATGCTATTGAGGCTATAGAAGTGATCACAGATCGTGTATTATGGGATCGACCACATTTATTTCGTGAGAGAATTGATTTCTTCCAAATGTGATGACGTGGACTTTTTTCGAAGATTTAGGTTAACTAAAGAAAGTGTCCTTTTCCTGTTGACAAAAATTGAATCAAAAATTGAGTTCCAGGACAATAAAAAGTTCAAGCACACGAAATAACAATTATCATAAACTCGAAACGCAATTTATGTCATACACTAGGAACAATACATCCATGTTCATACACATGTTGTGTTGGTCATACAATCAAAGAGCATGTAATTACAATTACATACAATACAAAGAGCATGTAATAGATACAATGTAGCAAAAGAAACGTGTCAAACAAACACTATTTATTTTTAAAGCATAGACAATCAACATACTGCCTACATGTTGACAGTAAAAAACCAGAAATTAAATGAATGAAATTGAATCGGTAAAATACATCACTTATAGTTAGGTAGTGGTTCGCTAGGGGTCACTTAGCTTGGTGAAAATGAATTTAGGTAGGAGGGGGATTTAAGGGATTACCTAGCTTAGGTAATACTTAGTAAGGAGACTGTTTAGGAGTCGTTGGTGAAAACGGGCATAACTCTCTAAGAAATAAGGTGCATTTTTGTTGCCCATGCTTAGGACATTATAGGTAACATTAAAATGTTTAAAAAATACCAAATTTTAAGGACTGCATTTCATGCGAAAGCATTAGTGTTTTAGGTAGGTAACCTACTAGACAGTTTGTTATAAGTTAACATATGAATAATTATAAGTTAACAAAATAATTATGAATAGCCTAAATAAAAAATGAAATTAAAAAAACATTTAGAAGAGTTGTATTATTAAGAATTATTAAATTTATTTTCTAAGATGTTACATCTAAGTATTTCATTATATTATCAGCTAGTCCCAATAACCTATCTATCGTTGGTTTTGCTTACTGCGGGTAGATATTTGACATTTCTTCCATATAAATAATGTCAAATAGCTACTGATACCTAATAAGCAAAACCAAATATAGATAGGTTATTGAGATTAGCTGTAAGACATTTAAAACCATACTTAAAATAATTTAAATATTTTTCAAGCTTACACAAATCACGCATGGACTCCTGTTCTACGAATGTTGATAGTAATCTCTTATGGGCAGTTTAAGAAATATTACACAAAACCGCCGTCTAAAAACAATAAAAACAGAACTTTTACAGCCTCTTACTACCATTATCAATGAAAAGACCACACACCACTGTGGTTACTATGAAATGATATGTAATTAAATGAATTATACCTAAAAACTTGGAACTTTACTTTCCACGATTCGGAGCAGTGTTTTATTACTGAAAATTAATTATCTATCTCGTGGATAGCCAGTACGAAATCAAACATTCACATAACCATAAAATTGGAGTTTAAGCGACACAGTCCGATACTAAGCAGCTAGCACATTACATTCATCATATAAGGTACGATTGTTTCAACAAATCACCAGGAAAAGGCCCTTATATTACACACGGAAATTAAACATATTAAATGAAACATTCCAGATCATTTTACAATAGAAATCATGACAAGTGTTACAAAATGACAACCTTTTTCACATTAATCCTTTTTTTATTTCTGAATAAATATACTTTTTGTACTTTTTAAGGGAAAATCAACCCAAAGTCTCACAATAATCGAGCTGTTCCATACACCTGTGCACCGGAAATGGCACAGACATTGTAGAATTGTAGAGCGCACTACAAAATAATGAACAAAAGTCATTATAATAGAGATGGTAGATAAGCCGGCGGTTAGAGTAAACGCACTTTTTACGTTAATTAAACTTAGTTCTGTAAACGATGATGGTCTCATTAAGTATTAGGTGTACGGTTAGTGCTTTTTACGGTACGCTGGGCCCAAGTCAGCTCATGTTGCTGACTTCGTACGATGATTCACTTGCATAGTTTTATGAATAAGGGCGTTCATTTTTAAATAGAAAAGATACAAATAATAAAAACTAAAAGTGATATTTTTCAACAGAATAAAGTCGTAAATTAAAAGTTTAGAATATAATAAAATATTCTAAAATAAGCCCGTAACTTCGTTAATAATTATTAAGTCTACATATTGCGAAAGTTAATATTAAACAAGGTTTTTTTTAATGTGGTCAGGGCCTTTAATTTGAACTTATGTAAAGTCTTATATATTTTTATTATAGTGTTAAACCACACTTAGGTAAGTATTTCATTAGAAAATGAAAAATCTTACGAATGCTTGAATCACGCGGGTTCGAATCCCGTCGAAGTCGTAACTTTTCGTAAGATTTTTCATTTTCTTATGTAAAGTCATTAGGTACCTATTTAATTATCGTCCGTCTCTAAGTTTCATGGAAGTCATTTGTAACTGCCAAGGGCGGCGCACGCGCAGGGTCGCGCAGTCTTCTAATAACGGCCGACGAAAGGACATTAAAATGACAAAAACGACTCATTATCCGCTCTATGACAATTCCACTACATTTATAATGCTATTCATAAAATAATAGCCAGTCCGAGCAATGCTGAGAAGCTAGGGAGCGTAAAGGTTCAGTTCTAAATGTTGATAGGTAGAGAAAGTAAGGTATCCTTAATTCTCGATCGATCGTTAGTCATGGTACATTCAGCAAAATAATTACCTAACAGTTTTAGATCTTTAAATATATACCACATCGTGTTCATTATGAATAACAAACAATCATGATCAAAAAAAATATTTAAGTATAAATTTTTAGGAATAAGTATGCGTCAACAGCTGACTATAGAATTTTAGTTTGATTTTTGTAATTATTTTAAGTTTATCGACCCAGTCTTTCTTTCTCTCTGAAACCAGACTAAATATTATCTTTGGCATTGCTATGCCCGGCAAATTAGGTAGAAGTTATTCTACTTAGTTTTGAATGGTTCTAATTTTAGAGTACCTACACACTTAGTTAAGCAAAATCGGAAACTAAACGAATATTATTTACATTATGTGCATAATATGAACACCTCTTACTTTGCTTTAGCTTTTGCCACTTTGTTCATACGTTGTTGTTAATTGTTACTCTGAATAGCCCACGGAGGCATTTATACAGCATCAAATGAAAACGTCATTTCATCAACAAAAACCCAACTAACGTAACGTTTTGTTATCCACGTAATGACAATATTATATCTACATTAGACAACGATATACATCCGCATTGCTTTGTGTTTATTTATGTTCTATTGTTCATCATTTTAATTGTAATTTAAGTATTATATACTCTAATGACTTTATTGAGAACTACGAGTACCATTGTCTTCCACGAGTTACGAAAAAACGTTAAAAATATTAAAGTTTTATATTGTATAACTAATTATATCACTATAAAATAAATAGCATCAAAATATTATCTAAGTATTAATGTTTATATCGAATAACATCTTTTCATTTTGAGATTTTGAGAGAATATCTAGCCAAAAAAATGAGGTAGGTATACGTTACTAACTAAGTTACCATTATTATACCACTGTACATTAAAAAGTGAGACAAAACTATTCCACAATCCAATTTCAGTGCAAAAAACAATATCCCCCGGTTCAGTGGAGCCACGTACAGATTCTTGTTTGAATTGAGTCCGTCTGCAGCCAAGGGTGGTTGGCATCTAGTTACGTGTAAATCGGAGGTTATGTATCCACTTTGATTTGATATAAGCTCCGGTGATCGTACTCAGCCCTGACAGAAGCGTCTTACGACGAACGCAGTCTTCCATTGATGTTCTGAATTTTCTAATAACGATGCGGCATTCTTGTAATCTGTACTTTTTTTTATTATCATATCCCTAAACTACCGATCTGGAGATTAGTTTTAACCTACTGTTATTTTATTAGACTAGTTTGTGGATACTTACGTAGATACATAAAAAACCCAGAGCACCAAAAAAAATTAACAGTTAATGCATGCTACATTTTAACAAAAAAACTGTGAGTTACTATTTCTTCATGTGTCATTAGTTCTATTGATATAAACCAGTTTCCGTTTCAGTTACCAAGTCTAAAGTATCTATCATGGAACCCCACTGCTAGGCATATACCTCCCTTCTCATCTTCGAAAACTTCGGTTCACCAACCACACTTAACAAGTTTAAAACATCTCTATCTAAGTTAAATGAAGATATTGTAACTCGCGTAGATCGGTATAATAGCGAGGGCTCGTTGGGTGGAAGTCCCAGCCCATGCATACTAACGCGCTCCGTAATAAGTAGCCCGCTCTGTTTACCCTCAGCTCGGGCCTTCCTTACATCACCCGAGTCGGATTCCGAGCTATTCCTGTACGTATCGTAGTTTGTATTGCAACCCGGTCAATTTTAACAATTACAGCAGACATGTGACATATTCAAGCTTTTCCATAAAATTTTAGTGCATCTGTCATTTCTTTTTATGAAGCTATTTACCTCCCTCAAAGAAACATTAATGAACTAAACAGATACGTAATGACGATGAAACCGTTCATAGTCCAATTTGTGAGCAATCGAGCTAGTATTACTCCAAAATCGTGGCCGTAAATACTGTAATTCAAATCTTAAGTTTCAAAATAGCCCATTTCATTTGAAAGAAAAAAAAGGTTGACAATCCGACATTTTCTCAGGGACATTTCTACAAATTAGACTATTATTAGTTGCCGATCACGTCGTAGGATGCTTTTAATATTGAATTAGGGGAACCTGTGGTTATTTCGCCCTTAATCGCCCGCGTTCGTGTATTAACGTTATATCCTCAGCTTGTAATGGCGCAAGTAATAATAAAGCCCAAATGACACAAAATATTGTCAAATTATAGGCTCTGAAAGCATGAGTAACCACTTACAGTGTCTGGCTCTTGCTGTTGATCCGTAGCGTTCGCATAAAAACTCGAATTCAATTTGTGTGCTTTTTAAATGTGTTGTGACCTAGGTACTAGCAAGAAGGTTGGTGAACATTTTATTCAATTGTTATTTTCAAACATTTAGGTTCAATACTTTCACTTAACCTACAGTTTTACAAACGACTTTTCTAATATTTTTCGATAATTTGTACCTACTTGTTATATCTAGTGCAGTGCTGCGAAGGCACCCTTAGGTCATTAAAGTTTAACATCCGCTTAAGACCTAATTTAACCATGCTTAAATAAATATGGTACCCTACATAAAATATCATGTTTACTTAATTGTTGTCACTGTCAGTAATGTTCATGATCCAAAAAATAAAAGGTAAATGAATCAAAACTATAAAGTGGTTGCATCCATTTTTATGTTTGTTGTTGCTGACACTACATGCTACATTTAATTAAGGCTATATCAAATAGTACATATTCCTTTTTGGGTGCGCAAAGGAGATACAGAAATGGCTTTGTCATATTATTTTAGTGGATGACGCCGTTCTTCTAACAGCTGCTCATGATTGCAGTGTTTATCCTTTATCCGACTCGATTTCATATCGATTTCGTATCGAATGGTGCAGTCGTAGGCTAATAGGAGCGATTTCGATATATTTTTCGGCTCTCTGACTGATCATTTAAATCGTACGTGATGTGCTTACGCAGGGAATAAATCGTTTGAATCGAATTATGTGCATTCGTATTATTAAATGCTTGTTTCTGTGAGAATTTTTGATACGATTGACGTGAAGGAATTTATTTAGAGCTATTGTTGAAAAATGGTGTGGTAGTGGGCAGTCTGGGCTTCTAAAATTATGTAAGTACCTGCCTGTTTGTAGTAAATATATATTATATAAATTATGAATCTATAAAGATTTTAACGTACCTACTTAAGAACAAGAAGAATGTACTTATTCTCCTTTTTATAGCACAAGTGGTCTTTAAATGTCTCGTTTAGATATCAAAATAAATACCCCATTAAGTAACACCAATGAATACTTTTATTACAATTTATGTCTTGCCCATTTATTTCTCGCTGTTAAAATATACTTAACACTAAAGATCCGATTTGTTTACTCAGTCGTGCTATCGTGCATTATACCGTCTCGTATGCTAATTGGTTAATTAGGGTCTTTATTGGGCTTGAAACAAATTAATCCGAGTCCGTAATCGGATTGGCGCCTCTCAGGGCACGTCCACACCCGTCCTGTTAAAATCAGAAAAAAGAAGATAATTATTCTGAAATCGAAAGACACGAAAATTATTATTTTACTTAGTACCTATCTATTGTATTGGTTGCGAATAATCAGCAAAGTGACGGAAAATGTAAGTCTTACAAGATATTTACGACTAAAAATCTCTCAATTTTTTATGGAACTTATAGACATTTAAAAAAACACAGGTGTTTTGTTACAATTTCTTGCAACGGAACATTTAAGCCAATATCGAAACTGTATGCTTACTCTTAGTGTGGAACCGTCCCAAGATACTCCACTGACCAGTCAAGGTGTCACAAGTCGGGATTCAGATAAGGATTACCAAGAGTCTCTACCCTCTATCCAAAAACTAGCTCTACAAATAAGATACTTATATTAACAGAAATAAAGTGCAGAGAGATCTTTTCCAATGCAGAGTAACCCTTTGGGCGAGTTAAAGGCACTTAATGATACCTGCTCGAAGCAGGATGACATCACACACATTGTAAATGGAGAGATAAGAATAATTCAATAGGTATCGGAGATTTTTTGACGACACGACCTTCGTGATTGAAAAATTATGTTGAGAGCAGGACATGAATGGGATAAAACGTTTCTTAAAAAAGTTGTTTTTCATTATAAAATCATAATTCCCTACAATTATATTATATTATTACTTACAATTATATTATTCTCTAGATTTATCATCAATAAACACAAATAATTGGATTTACACATTCCATCACACATTTATAATTGCGCGCACATTTTCTGAATCACCACAATCTAATGTTCATAATTATATAGTATGATTGCACATACTCCATTATAAATAATAGGAATGAAGTCAACACAAGTAAACGTATCGTATTTGAAGGTTATATTGATTTAGGACTTTATTTGTTTATCTGAATAAATGTTGTATAAGTTTTAGTGTGAGCTGACGATAAATCGGCAGGGTTAGGTTATTTGCACGGGCTCGGTTCCCCATAACTTTGACGCGCGACCGCAGTATTTCGAGCCAAACTGAATATTTCGATAGATTTAATGGAACGGCAAACATCTCCGTCGCGATAACAGTCTCTATATTTTTCGTTAGTGATTAAACTATGCCTATATGCAGTCAAGGTACAGAAGTCGTTTGAAAGTACAGTTTTGCCTATGTTAAAAGTATTAACAGCTACGAGTAGGTACTTACAAAAATATCACAAACTGCGTAGCTAATTCTTCGAGCCAAAGCTTTCAGCGAGCCATTGCTCTAAAGGCATCAAAAAAAAATGGCATCTGTCTTGCAAACAGTAAGACATCTAACATTATCAGTATAGTTAAAATGCACTTGAAAAATTAAAAAAGTTTGTTCACAAAATAAAAGTCGGCAAAACTCAACCGTTCCTAAACTGTCAATTAGTACCGGAAATGATCTTTGAGTTAAATAAATCAAAATTGCACTATTCCAGTCAACGCGGTTATTAAGCGTCGTCGGCGAGCTCGTAAAGGAGCCCACGGCCGGCGGCCTGGCCTATTCATTTACAGACGAATTAGTCCAGGACTGACGAATTAGAGGCGGCATAAACAAAACTAATTGCGCATAATTTGCCACTTTCAGTCCCCAGGGTATTTGATCCCCTAAGGATGTTCCATTCATAAAATCACAAAATTTTAGCGATAACGCTGAACATGAATGAGGTTTATTCGATACAAGGTATTTCCGCCCAATACTCGCATTTTTTATTGCGGTCTCAGATTTTACGAGAAGGATGAATGAAAACACAAATATGAAACAAGAGCTCTTGATTCAAAAATAAAACGTAGCGAGAAAAAACAAGTAAAGATATTATGTGTTTATATTTCCGTAATAATGCAACGTGTCTGTATGGACAGAATCACTCTTCCGTACCATATCATTCCGTTATTCCGCAATCATTTTGGACAGTGACATCACAACTTTCAAATGTCCATGTCATGCTTTTAACCCATTCATAAAATGCTAATGTGATTAGTTCCGCATTGTTTCTGCTAATTTTATGCTCGAAGCGACCTGCTAGACTAGTGTCATTAATTTTATAATTAACACCTGACCAAGAGGACATTTTTATTCACAGAATAGTCCAGTTTTATAACAGCGTTCAGAGGTGCTAATGGGGAGCATACGCTATTCAAATTAGGTACTATCTTCAGACACACGGCTTGAAATGCTTCAATATGTGAAATGGAAACGGATATCCAAGATTGGTACAATAAAACGCTTAGGCACAATAATACCGGGCCCACTTCCTACAGCCGCTCTAATAACCAAAACAAACAACGACGACCGACACAAAGGAAGGCAAATAAGTCCAAAAAGTGCTAATATAAAAAAGTGTGCCCGTTTTTATAAGGCATCGAGTAAGTGTGAGGTCGGAACGAGGAATGTTGGCGCCTGTCTGAGTACGTATACCTGTCCGTTTATCAATGGACCATGCGGACAATAAGACGAAAAAAGAAATTGAGAGTATCAAAAAAGTGCTTCATCAAAGCAATGGGAGTCTCAAGGGTTGTCGCAATGATTTCTAGCACTATATAGATAATTTATATGGCACTTTCCTATGCAACATATATAAATAAACATTTGTTTCAAGATCTTTATTGAACAGGATTCCCTAAAATACAAACAAAAAATATTTAAGTAAGCATATTATTTTCGTCCATATGAGTAGGTACCTATAGAATAAAAGGGCGCCCATACAGCATTAAACATTAATAACACTTACAGCCTTACCTACCAAAACGCAAAAAAAAAACAAAAATAGCATTTCAAAATATCTCAGCGTACTTAAATCCAGGCAATATTTTCCCTAGTAAATATTTTCTGTCCACGTCCACAATAATTCCGTAACGTCGCGCGCCACCCCGCGCCGCCGTAAACATCCCAAGTAAAGCCTAACACAACTCAAGATGAACACGACAAAACTGATAAGGGCCGAGACATCCCAATTTAGTGCCGGCGAGCCGATAACGCTATTATACAGCTTTTAACTATAAGGATACGCTAAATGTGTTAAAATCGACGTATTGTGGCGTTTATGCTGTTTTTACTGTCGATGGTGTTTCTACTCAGATCTTTTTGCAATAGGTACATGTAGGTAGGTACTAGTGTAAAACACTGTACCAAGTGAATAATTTTTTTACGATAGGTACCTACCTACCTACTAGGTATGAATAAATTTACTTTAATCTATACCTAATGTGTTTAAAATCTGTGATTCCTTTGTAATCCATTCAGATATTAACTAAATTTAATAAGTATCTATTGTTCCGCTATTCTAGATCGGGCTAGATCAAAAGTAGCCTATTTTTTAATCCATAGTATAAGCAGTCCAGCCATTTGAGCGCGAAAGAGTAACAAACACACAATTACATACTTACGCACTTAAACTTTCACCTTTATAATACGTATTAAGTAGTGTAGCGCGAAGATATTAGTAGGGAACCATTAGAACTTGGGATGTGTCCGCCGTTTAGATTTACGTGCGAGGAACCCTACTTTCCGCGCTCGCGCATTGTTAGTGGCGCCATCTGCGTAAACACGACCGCGACCAATGAGCTTCCAGCGCGGGTCGATCGCGCCGTGTGATTCGCACTGCGCCACGCGCGCGTCGGCGGCATCGCGTTTCGGGAACGCGAGCGCCGCCTGCATGACGACAAGTCAGTCGGTCCAGAGCTTACGTGCAATGATGTACTAGTTTCGTTCGCGTAATCCTCCGCGATCCGACCAACCGCCATTAAACTGAACTGTATCCGTGCTGTGTAAAAACTGTATTTTCCGTATATTCTAAATTGTGCTCTTCATCGTTTTATTATTGTCCCTGTCTCATGTGTTTCGTGTAACTTATATTTTATCATTATACAAACTTTACAAACTATTTAACCGTCTTTCGCCTGATCTGAGAAGAAACCCTAGTTCCTCTGTTAGGAGAGAAGACATCCCGTTAAATCTGGCGCCCAACTAAGAGGCCGAAACACGACCAGCGCGGTCGATCAGCACCATCGACCATCGCCGCGTTCGAGTTAGAAGAGGCACAGCGTCACCTGTCCGGCCGTGTACCTTGTGCGCTGAGAAACGCACGGAGTCCCGCACCCGAGCCGCCGCTATCATGCCGGCGACCAGGCGGAGCACCCTCCGTCACCAGCGACAAGACGAGCACGAGGAAGGTGACGTCACACTTACGGAAGAAACCCGCTCCGACGCCAGCAGCGTCGTCGAGCCGGCCGCAGTTGGCAACGTGCCGACGCCGCCAATCGGTTTCCCGCTGACCACGGATCAGCAGTTCCTGGCATCGCTCATGGAGACCATCACCAGGGCGCAGGCCGAGGCCAACAAGGCCCTCATCACCGCGCTCCTGAGTCCGCCCCGTCGAGATCAGCACTCCGGGGCGTCTCCTCCATCAGCGCCATCACCGCCAGCATTTGGCGCGTTCCCGCCGTTGGTGAACGGCGGAAGTAAACCATCATCCTCATCGGCCGGCAACTTCATCAAATGACTTCATCAAATGCTCCGCGCGATTCGACGGGTCGTCGAACGACGCGGAAGTGCTGGAGGCCTTCCTGGACAGCGTGGAAGTTTATAAGGAGTGCGCCAACGTGTCCGACGAGCACGCGCTGCGCGGCCTTCCCATGCTGCTGACGGGCGACGCCGCCGTGTGGTGGCGCGGCGTGCGCGCGCGCATCGCTACGTGGACGGACGCTAAGCTGCGGCTGCGCTCCATGTACGGAGCCCCGCGGCCAGCATACAAGGTGTTCCGCGATGTGTTTGCCCGCGAGCAAAGTGCTGCCGAGCCGAGTGAGAAGTTTGTTAGTGAGAAGCGTGCGCTTCTCGCACGCTTACCTTACCGTTTGGCGGAGGAAGTCCAAGTGGACATTGCGTACGGACTCCTCGATCGCCGTATACGTAAACGCGTCCCCCGTGAGTCCATAGTTGACATGGACCACCTGTTGGAGCGTGTGAGGATGGCGGAGGATTCGCTGAAAGAGACCAGCAGCGGCGAGGTTAAACCTCAGCAGGCAAGTGCGTGTCATATTGCGAAATCGTCCCCCGCTGAAGCTCATATTTTACATTCATCCGAAGGTTTACCCGCGAGTTCTAACAACCCAAGTTCCAATGGTCCCCGGTCTAGTAGGCGAGTCCGTTGCAATCGTTGCCGGATGTTCGGTCATGTTGCTAACGAGTGCCGCAATCGGGAGAACATAGGATCTGCCCAACCGGTAATAAATGATAGTAGTAGTGTTCGTTGTTACGGTTGCGGTAAGATAGGGGTAGTCAGATCGAAGTGCGATAATTGTAATGCGGATAGAATCAAAACGACCGATTTCAATGTTGCATTCGTAGAAAAAGTTAGGCCGAATTGCGTGAAGTCGAGTCCGCGTAAAGCTAAGTCTGAGTTAGGTACGAACTCACGAAAGTCAGCTGACTTCAATGTTGCGTTCGTCGTTAGAGTAAGATCGAAATGCGTGAAGTCGAGTACAAATAATGTAAGTAGGTATTACGAGACATGTAGTCCAATACCGACTACATTTCCGGCGTTGAGCCCGAGTTCACCGCCGATGGTTAGTCCGGCGTTGAGCCCGAGTGCACCGCCGACGGTTAACCCGGTGTTAGGTGTAGGTTTGACACCGAAGGTAGGTCTCCGACGTCGAAGTCGACGTCGATGTTAGTAGGTACTGTAGGTAGGTTTCCGGTCGAGTGCAACTTCCGATGAGATCGATTGTATGTAGGTATCATGAGACGTGTAGTCCGATACCGACTACATATCGTCCGTCGTGTTAGTTCCAAGGCCGACGATAGTTGCTAAGTGTTAGCAGGTTACCGGTCAAGTGCAACTTCCGATGAGACCGATTGTATGTAGGTATCATGAGACGAGTAGTCCGATACCGACTACATATCGTCCGTCGTGTTAGTTCCAAGGCCGACGATAGTTGTTAGGTGTGATAGGTAGTCCGGTCCGGTGTTTGTGTATCACGACTATCTTCACACAAGGGGGAGAGGTTCTCTCAGAGATAGGTACCGAGTAGGGTATGCTATCTGAAAGGAGCTAGGCTGAGGCAAGTCCGCGAAAGTTATTTCTCGCCGCGACGGCCCATAGCAAGTTAGTGTCCGTTAAGTTATAGTTTATAGGAACGTAGCTAGGCTGAGGCAAGTCCGCGAACGCTATCTCTTGCTGCGACGGCCTATAGCTAAGCTAGTCCTAATGTAAGTAGTGTAGTCCTATAGTACCGCAGGTGGGCAGAGGCAAGTCCGCGAAGGTTCTTTCTCGCTGCGACGGCCCGTATTAGATCAATTCCGGTGATAAGTTTAGGTAGGCGTGGCAGACCGCGCCAACTTATAGCCGAGGTGATAGCCCAACTGCGAGGTCGCTTAGTAGGGCTATAGGGGGAGACTGTAGCGCGAAGATATTAGTAGGGAACCATTAGAACTTGGGATGTGTCCGCCGTTTAGATTTACGTGCGAGGAACCCTACTTTCCGCGCTCGCGCATTGTTAGTGGCGCCATCTGCGTAAACACGACCGCGACCAATGAGCTTCCAGCGCGGGTCGATCGCGCCGTGTGATTCGCACTGCGCCACGCGCGCGTCGGCGGCATCGCGTTTCGGGAACGCGAGCGCCGCCTGCATGACGACAAGTCAGTCGGTCCAGAGCTTACGTGCAATGATGTACTAGTTTCGTTCGCGTAATCCTCCGCGATCCGACCAACCGCCATTAAACTGAACTGTATCCGTGCTGTGTAAAAACTGTATTTTCCGTATATTCTAAATTGTGCTCTTCATCGTTTTATTATTGTCCCTGTCTCATGTGTTTCGTGTAACTTATATTTTATCATTATACAAACTTTACAAACTATTTAACCGTCTTTCGCCTGATCTGAGAAGAAACCCTAGTTCCTCTGTTAGGAGAGAAGACATCCCGTTAAAGTAGTAGGATTAAATCCAGTCAAAAATCTACGTTTTCTATATTAAAACAAGCAGCCGTATTTTAAGCCGTAAGATCCGTAAACTTAAACATTATGCTAGTGTTAATAGCTTTGAAATCTTTGTTTGCACTACCATGCTCTCTCAATTTATCATGCTCTATTTAGCACATGTTTTACGCCTATAGTGCGCTGAAGCGAAGTAAAAAGCTCTATCAAGATTATCCGCTATTGCTTGACTAGACAAAAAACGACGACCGCTATTACAAGTGTCATATTAAACCGAAAAATATCGCTATTACTTTTTCATAAGGTTGAAGTTTGCATCGTTGTGGACTTCCGATGACGGTAACCGTTTCTTAGGGAACCAAGTCAAAACAAAAAATAATCAGAGTTCACAAAAAATATTATTAACTGCTGACAGATTTGTCACTCAAGTTCATTACGGCATAATTATTGTGAAAGTAGGTATGTGGTTATTCATCATTTGTTTGAACTAATTGATTAGATTATTTATTTTATTTTTATTTGATTTAGATTACTTGCTAGAAAGTAGGTTTACATAAGAAATGAAATAAGAGTTAATTTTGTTTAGTCATGCATCAATAATAATTTCAATGTAATTTTAACTTTCTTCGCTGGGAGATAACGCGTGTTAAGTAGGTTCTACAGAAGGTCATTAATTAGGCATGTGTAATATTCGAGCTTCTCATATTTTAATGTTAATTTATTTTTTGATATTATTATAAATGCTTTTAAAGCTCGAAGGCTTATTATCAAAATGAAAGGATAGCATGACACAAGTCGAGACCGCAGTGAGTGCGTTGATACTCGAATTTCCGTTTAACTAATTGAGCGAAAACGACACCAGCAACACCATTCAGCGACGAACTAATGAATGGCCCTCGAAAAAGCCAATTTGTAGTTTTTTTAACGCTTCAATTTGTGCCGTGAACCCCAAAAAAAGGCTCGACCTAAACCACAATCGAATTAGTGTCCCTTGTTCCGGAGATTAGAGGACTGTCCACTCTTATCTCGGTCGTTCGTTATTTTATTGGCTTGTATAGAGTAAGTCGATAAACACGACGCATAATGGCCCATAATGAATCGTCCTCCAGCGGTTTGACTAATCATAAAGGTTTTATTGGTGTCGGTCTGAGCTCTGAACGCCCGCTTTATGACGCCCGCTGCCTTTCCTACAATATCACATTTGTTGCATAAACAGATAGTAAAACTGTCATCGAAACATAAATACGCTCTTTTCCAATAAAATGATAATATTTTAAGTGGTTTTCTAATTTTATTGGATACCAATTTAAATATTCGTTCGTTTTTATTGCGCGGATATTGACACTTATCGATTGTTTAATTATAATTCAATTTGTTTTACTGCGCTGTATATTCTTAATTAAAGATTATGTTGAAGATTGATTTATTTTCACCGGGAGTAATTACAAATTTGTTTTGAAATCGCTCAAACCATTTTCTGTGCCGCTCCAATAAAAAGAGTCTGTATGTTCGTTCGTAGTCACGCAGGGTGACGCAGATTGCAGGGACTGCCTCCCACTCGCCACCCACGTCTAACAATAACAATCCACGTTAATATTATATTAATGAACACAAAATGATGAACAAACCGCGTAAAAGCGCTATAGCTATAGCTATTCATAAAGCGAATTAAAAGTGTATTATAATGTCTGAAATGTCAAATTGCTAGGATTCATAACTTATTAGTAGACGAATGTCATTATGCTAGGCCTTCTGTTACACCGGTGCGTACCAAAAGGCATAAAAAGGTCACATTAAGCACACTATGGGCAAATCTTTACTTAAATATTAACAGTTTCAGTTTTTCAGAATTTGTAAATTATCTTTCTGGTTTTATAAAGTAAAGAGCTAAGACGTTCGTTCAAAGTCCACTAATCCTTAAGTTTATTGATTCGAGTTGCAAAGGTCTCTAAGTATAAAAAAGATACCTACAGTGAAACATAGAACCTCTTCCTTTTGAAGTCGGTTAAAAAGAAAGGAAGAGAATTTATAAATGTAGCACATCGGTGTGACTGTAGGTCTAAACGTTCCGTTCGTGAAATAGACTCGCCGACCACTAATGACTTCCTGTGTTTTTCATACGCCAATTATTTCCCATGGTTGAGCACCCGAACGTCATCTTTGGGCGCTCCATTCTCAAGTCGTGCTCGTTTCAATTTGATCGCTCAAACCCGTACCTGATAGGTTTTTCATCAATGAAAGAAAGAATTAAAAATCATTTATTTCGGTCATTTCCCATTTACGTAAACTGATAGCAATAATTATGTTAGGTACCATTAAAGAAATGGGTTATCATATTTCAAGAGCTTCCTCTGAGTTAATGTACCTGGGGTATCAGCCAAGACGTTTTCTACAAAACAATAGATTCGTATCTAACAATTGAGGCCTTATCCGAGAACACAGTAAATGAATTATAATAAAATCGCGGCGGTCCGGTACAAATGTGTTGTACGTGTAGACGCCTACGCCTGCGCCGGCGTCGCCTCGCAACATTTTTTCTACACTTATATTAACTAATTTTATTATTATTATATCAATAGACATAATAAAACTTCACGATATGTACATGTAAACTAGCATTTTGTGGACAAATAGCCTGTCTTTTAAAATTGAAAAGTGTCTTTTTCGATTCCTATTTGAATTGAAGCTTATCAGTCACCAAAGAGGGTTTTATATGTCTGCAGTCAACCAAATGAATCGTTTTCTAATAAAAATTGTAAAATGACATTAGAAGAAGTTCAATGTTACCAGTGTATGTTATCTAAGCTGAACATCTACACATGATTAAACTGTTGCTTAAAATACAACTAATTGCTGGTTTTGATGACAATTATTTTCATCGTCATCATCATAGTAGATTCTACTATGAACAACTAAGTAGAAGTAGTAGTGAACTACCAATTAGGTTTTCTTTATGAATGTAACTAATAAGACCTTATAAAGTAAACTTATGCATGATCACCAGAGAAGGCAAGGCCGTGGGTGAATTGAGGTGAAAAAAGTGTACATCGGTAGCATTGAAGTGAAACAAATGCAGCAGATTGTTGAATGATAATTGTTCCACAGCCCACGGCTACGGAAGATGACATTACCATTCAAGGCGATCCGTAGGTAAATGACAAATAATTGCGCAAATTATCTACATTATAACCATCATTATAGCTTGTTTGGAATTATTTGCTAGTGCGTATCGATATGCATTTAAAAGGAAAGACGATTTATACGACTTTTTAGGAAATTTAATACGGTTTAATAATAAAGATATTTTGGCACTTGTTGTTAGTGGAATAGGTTCCTTGTTTTTGGATAAAAGCTATGTATATACCCTGTGCTTTTTTCTGGACCTACCCCTGACAATCTATACATTTATAATATAAATTAGGATAAAGATCAAGCCAACAGATAAGTTTCAGATACATACAACATTTTCGTAGCCAAATTGATAGAATAGTTTTTCACTGGTAGACCTACCAGTGAAAAACTATTCTATCAATTTGCATACATACATACATACATACATAAAATCACGCCTCTTTCCCATGGGGGTAGGCAGAGACCACGGATCTCCACTTGCTACGATCCTGACACACTTCTTTCGCCTCATTCACTCTCATTACATTCTTCATACACGCTCTCCGGTTTAGGGTACTTCGGACCTGGCCTTTCTCCAAAATGTCACCAATTTGGTCCAAATATGTGAAAATAAAAACTTTAAAATAAAATTTGGTCCAAATACTTGCTGCTTGCAAATCAATTTGCAAGCAGCAAGTAAAGGACAATTCGGATTACTTTTGTACGAAAAGTCTTAAAAACTCACCAGCTCGTCTTTCCTCTTAAGGGTGGGTGCGACCGCAAACAATTACAGCTTGTTGGGGAAACGGAATTAAAATGACATGCGGTTAAGTTGACTGCTCCCGTCAAAGCACTGGCACATTTGGCAAAGTTGCCGGTTAGGGGAGTTAAGCGAAAGTTGATTGCGAAATTATAATGCGGCATATTTGCAACTTAAGCTTTACGTAAATAACTAACTATTATGCAGAATGAATTAATCCAGTAAATAGGTTTTTTAAATCTAATAATTTGTAAGTTGTATGTTTCTGTTTCAGTCGCGTCTGAATCAGTAGGAACACCAATTTGAATGAAACTAGGAATAGGTCTAGATTGTGGAGTGGAACAAGAAAGTATACTTATGTGCATTCAAATTTTAATTTGAGTAGGTACCTTTTTTATTTTATTTGAGTTTGAGGGTCAAAAATAACCTAGGTACACTTTAAACATAAATCGTATACGCATATTATATAATGTGGCACATAATAACACCGTGCACATAGCGCGTTTAATGCAACTGGCCTGGCTTGCGCGTGCGCACGTACGAATAAAAAGCCCAGCTGTGGGATACGTGACCGACGCGCCTGCAATCTAGAGATAATGCTAGAAAACTTATGTGTACTGTCTGGGCAAAAGTTCGTTAGGTTGTTCTGTCCAAATTTCGAGTTCGTAAAAAATCTTATTGAAAAATCATTTTCAGTTTTACCCAAATGTTTTAGTATGGCCAAAGACGATTAATATTAGGTAAGTAATCGTCTTTGGTATGGCTATTTTTATTTTATAAAAGAACTTATCAAAACGGCATTATACTCGTACATTCGCAAAATAAGATTAAAGAAAAAACAGTCTGCAGGCCAATGTACTTTTTTGACTGACTCTCTAAAAGCACTTCTTATATGAGTTAACGATATAACCAATTTATCATTCCAATTTTTTTTTTACTAAAAACCAGATCTGTAAATTAAATATATGTTTGCTAACAAAAAAATAGCTAAGAAATTTTTCTTCAATAGTAGGTACCATCGTTTAAACCTGGTGGTCATTTATTTGAAATGCCGTCAAAAGCTGTTTCAAATAACAGAGTAGTCAGTTCATAGCAACTTTGTAAGAATTATGACCTAAAGTAAACTTCGATATACCGACATTACTGTGCATATAATTTAAAGAAAAATTACCTACCCGCGTTAAATAAAAAGCCGTTGACATCGGTGACCAGAATTAAAAGTTAGTAGGTATTGGTAGCATGTAGGCGGGTTCCTGGGGATTGCAGAGGTATTAAAAAAAGCTTATGATATTTCACAGGTTTCACAAACGGAACAACATATTTTTTTAAATTCCTTGTTTAACGTAATAATAAAATAAAATAGGTGGCGGCGCTAGTTTCATGCATACAGGCATCGTAACTCTTTTCACATGATATTTAATTATTTTTAACCGTAGGTGTTTGATTTCAAATACGTACTATTTATTATTTGTCTTTTTTCTCCATTAGAAGCTGCTAAAAAATTACGAGTATTTGTATTTTAATTCAGCTTATAACTGTTTAAAACATCATTGAATGTAGGTATAGATGCGAGTAAATACCTACCTTCACATATAGGGCAACTACGGAACCCTACATTGAGCGTGGTCCGACACGCACTTGGCCAGTCATTTTAAAACTTTAGTTTAAAAGTAGGTTTTATTTATGACTAATTTCTGACTACCGAAATTTAAAGAAACATTTTACAAAATATAGCAGAGTTACCTACTCAAGATAAATAAAAAAAGAGTTATGATTGCTACTATTGATAGTTTTGTTGATTTAATATTAGCTCTGTTCCACTTTATTTATTTTGGTTCATTAAAATGTATAATACACAATCGCATTTCAGTTCTATTAAAAAGATTACAAAGAGCATTGTCCATTATTCACGCTCCTTTCAACATACCACAGCACTACAATTAATTTGATATCTAAGTTCAATTTTAATTTCCATTATTGCTATCATCGCGTCGGTGGTCCAAACAGCCAATCATTAGATGATCCGATCGATAATAACGTGTTTCGGCTTCAAATCGACGTTTTAATAACAACTTTACCTTGTTACAGTCTTACGGAAATATGCTACTTATTAGAAAAAAATATTCATTCGAAAACCGACCGTAATTTATATCAGGTTAAACAGTTTTTCTATTCAATGTACCAAGTCTGCTACTCGTAGATGCAACAACTTGCGAGATTAGAGTTTTAGTATCGCTCGAAAAGCTTAACATTTGAGAAATATGAAAGAGATGTGAATAACTATCAGCGTCCGCTGAAGTCGTATAATTAGCTTATCTTCAGTAGATCGGATATGAAGCGGTCGTGCGCGCGCGCATTGGACAGCGCTGCGCCAATCGCCGGTCACCGATTCTCGATGGTTAGACGATCGATTCTTTTGGGTTATTATAATAATTTCAACACGATTGCAGCTAATTGCGCTCGTTTCCGACGATCGTGGACTGAACACGAAGAATTACCGATAAATTCATCCTGATACAAGTTGAAGATAAAAGGTCTATAATATTAGGTAGGTATCTACAGATGTTATTCTAAGGAGAAAAACTATCAACCCATCGCAGGCACTATGAACTTGCATAACTGTGTGAATGTGAACATTTATATTAACAAGTGGCAAAATCGACTTCAATTTCATAAGAATACAGCAATTTTCTGTACTCTTGAGGTGCATTTTTGTACATAACTCTGAAGGTCCTAATTTTTTTATGTGACCACCTCGCCACTCGCTCTGCCACGTGTGTTAGGAAAATTTTATAAGAGAGCCTAAAATGAAATATTATGAAGATTGTATAGAAAAACACACTCTAGGTATATATAATATTTTCCCTCCAAGAACAGGACCTAGTTAAGGATCCGTCGTGTGGATAATTTACTCTAATGTTACATTGTTATGTTATTTTGCTGGACGTGATTTCTATATCTCAATTTGCTAATAATAGTTCTAATGGAATCCTAGACCTTGGTTTATTTCCTATACCTACCTAAATCACTGTACCTACATTGTAAAATATTATAACAATCTCGAAGCAAACTCGTCAACACTAGGTATAAATCTGAAAGTTTATAAGTAGGTTAGATATTTTGTTTCAATGATATATTTTAATAAAATAAAATATTGTAATTATTTATTTCATACAACTCCTTCAATTAATAACCATGTGGTAACTTACTTTTTTCAATTTTACAGGAAAGAGCGTCGAAGATAAAATTAAATCATATCCTGAAAAGAACATTGGCCGAAAATGTATGAAACTTTGTCCAAAAGTCCTTAAAATAATACACTAAGTAACAATCTGAATGTTTACCTATTCCGACGGCTCAAACTATACCTACCTACGAGAGTAGGGTATAGTCCGCGCCACGTAAAAAGAGCGCTGAGAGAAAGTGGAGGGGGTATGTTTGCGCATGGGTACACTCGCGCACGAAAGTACCAGGCCTATTATTTTATTTTTTAACTAGCATTTCACTTTTTACTCGCGGCTTTGTAGATTATGGTATATAGATTTTTATTGAAAGGTATCTTTATTAAAAAAGACTAGTCTTTATTAAAAAAAATACATAGGTAGATACTTAATCATTTATATTTTCTTGCTTCTGTTGTTCATAATTGTTTTAAATTATCAACTACATTATTATGAGTCGCTTCCTAAAACAATATAGGTAGGTATTTACATTATCAATATTATTTACATCATTATTTCTTACTTTTTTATATAAAACCATTTCGCAATCTAAAACTTTTATGCGCGATGCTACGTTCAAAATAAATTGCCTACTGCGCACCTGTCAGCCAGCGCTCTTTTTACATGGCGCGATCTAATACCGACTACAAAATATGAAAAAAGTGCGAAAGTTTCAATTGTTTTTTTATTCAAAAAGAAAAACTGGGATGTGGATAAAAATATTAATAACGTTTTATATAATCTTTATTGAATTCTAACGTACCTAATTAGGGATTTTATATTGGTAAAGGCTCTTCGGCTTGACGATCGAAAGTTTTAGTCAGATTTTAAATTTTCAACATTTTATAATGCTTCAAATTGTAGGTAAAATAATACAACTTTACATTTACAAAGACCATTACATAGTACCTATAAGTAGGTAGGTACTTATTAAATTTTTTATTTTAAATCTTACCTACTCTGTCCTGTAATCACTCTCTTTATCAATAAAACAAAATAGTAACAGATTTATAAGATATTGGGCTATAAAAAGCCCATCGCCTACAAACAATATTACATCAATGATACAATAAACAGTGTTATAGTAAAACAGTGTGGAGTGAAAGAAGAAGTAGCTTTAAGTGGAAAACCTAGGCTAACATAATAGTTGGACCTGATAGATGACATTTTGGTGAAAGAATCTCGGTCAAAACTACCTACATCATAAACCAGCGAGTTTGTATGAAGATATCTATGTAGGTATACTTAGATATCTGCATACAAACTCGCTGGTTTAACTTAGATTATATATTATGAGAGTGGTCCTTTCCTACCCACCAGGGACTATTAGGCATAGTTGCCCAGTTAAATAATAATAGTAGGTATATGCATAGGTAGTGTTAATCAAAAACTATGTTGGTATATTTTACTTATTTGTTAGATATCTATCTATACCTAAAGGTAGTTATTTTAAAAATGAAAAGGTAGTAAGTCACCTATTAAAAGTCTGATGTAGTTACCCTTTAAACTTAACCTACGGTCTCAGAAAGGCTTCGTCGCTAAAGCGCCATCGTTACCCGGCATCAAAGGAACCTAACTGTCAACTAACTACAAATTAGTTACTCTGCAAACTACTGCCGAGACGACAGACTAACTTCCTACCACTTTACATTACTCGATCTACCTAAGTACCTACCTATACCTTCAAGTAAGGTTTAGGTGATAGGTATGTCTATTGCAAGCTAATACTGTTTCACAAAGCCTCGTCAATGATGCATAATTTTCTTAATCTTCTCTGAATGATGTAAAAAATAATAGCAACAAAAATATTACAATACAGCATCAGCAATTTAGCAACGGAAGCTCAAAAAGTTGAATCATCAAAAGTTTTAGAAGGTATCATGTTTTTACCGGCATTTCAGCCGCGCCACTGGATAGAATGAATCCATCGTACATAATCAAACCACATGCAGGGCAGTAATTGCCTCTATATTCAAAGCCCCGCTCACATCACGCCGTATAATGACAAAAATAGTCCAAAAAAGCACCGCATATGAGATATTTTTTTCAGAGTTCGCGCGCTCGACGCAGCTAAATTACGAAATAAAAGATTAAGTTAAAAGATCAATAAACTTAATAAATGATCTCAATAATTGTTGTATTACGGACACAATGGAGCGGCGTCGTGGAGCGTCATTAAGGCGCGAACATCATTAATTTTATTCGCGGCTTTCTGACGTAAAGGCAATGGCGTCTGTCAGATTTGAAAAGGCACGCTGGTGCCACCTGTTGGTAGCGAGCTGAACTAGACATTAGACCCCGCGGCGCGCTTTCCACTTGATACTGCCACCGGAATGACAAGGCATGTTCATAAAAGACTATTGAATTTGTTGAAAAAGTGTGTGTAACATATCCTGCAAAACACCCTTCAAATCAACTGTGAAAGAAAGCTTTACCAGCCATGACTTTCATTTAAATATTTCTGTGTTCGTTTTCAAGAACGCCATCGTTGTGAATGTTGATAGGGGCATTGTCATTGTTAGAGTTTCTACGATAAACTTTATTAAAATCGACCTCAAATTTAATAAAACTATTCGACTAACGTATAGGTATCATATAGGTAGGTCACAAAATTGTAGCGCCTCTAATTCTGAGAGAAATCCCATGCCTACTCGATGCAGAACGTCAAAAAAATTCGATCCCAAAAAAATAAGCCGTCTCTACAGATTAGATTTCTTTATGGTAGCTAATTGCGTTTTATCAAATTAAATCCGTGCTGCCCGCGGCGAGCGCTAAAATGATTGATAATGTTTGAGAAGGCACCGTTCCCACTAGTTTTGTAGAATAAACTGTTTTGATTTGAATTGATATTTTGCCATTTGTCATAGAACTTTTCTTCACTCATTTTATGTTTGTTCCAAATTACTTTTATTGCGTGTATTTGTATAGGTACTATCACTCACAAGAACTTCTAAAGACTTTTTAAAACCCAGAGTTTTTATTAGATTATTATTAAGTAATAAAAAGTAAAGTAAGGTCTAATTATAATATCAATACAATAAAAACAACTGTCTGTAAAAGATTCAATGACGCCAGACGATTCGCCTCGAGCCGCAGCAATCAGCTCAGACGATGAGCGGCGTTTGCTACTGCTCTAGAAATTATAGCTGCTAATTTTTGACTGCATGATTGCCGAGACTTAATAGCTGTCAAATCAGAAAATAACAACAATATTAATGATGATTTGATTGATTCCTATTCTTTAAGTTTTGCCTAAAACGTCAGAATACCAGTCGTATTATTTTTTAGTAAACACAAACCTACAGCTGTTGCATGTATTACTTTGAACATTATGTTATGATAATGATCATCTTAATACTCAATGATCCAAAAAAGGATTTATAAACAGATTGCAGTAGGTAGCAACCGTATCCTTAATATCCCAGAAAAGGGGTAGGTATTCGATTCCCGGTCAAAGTGCACCGGGCGGCGTTCGGACGAGCCGTCATTTCAATCATTAAGAAATCCGGCGGCGCGCACAAAGCAATGATTGATGCGCGCGTTTACCGGCCTGTGCCTCAGTGGCACCCACCGGTAAAAAACGAATGCTTAATTAACTCGTTTGGCACGCCGCTCATTATAAAGCACGATAGGAATTGAAGAACGCGACTTTTAGTCGTGAGTCTTCCATCTTTAACTTTTCTTGATGCTGGATCCTGCTGTTTACTATCAAAATAGGATTATTTTGTCAAAGTTCTAAAGAATTTAAAAATTACTGAAAAACTGAAAGAAATCACGCCATAATTATCGTAGAATATGTCTACGTAGCGCTACGATGCGCTACGCTGCGACGTAGCACAGCGGCTACTGTGCTACGCGGTAAATTTTGGTACCGCTGTACCGCAAGGTTTGTCTTGTTAATGTTAACCCTTGACAAAGTCGTATGAAAAAATCGCGTCTGATAATATTAGTTTTGAAGATTGAACGTCAAATTCTGGCTTAATTATTAATCAAACCGAGGCGGGCGATATACGATGATGCATTGAGCTTTGATTACATTAACGCGTTCAAACCCTCAATAATTAATACCTCGCCGCGATATTCAAAGAACAATAGATTTAATGCTAAACTTCTATTCTAAATGGAAAACGGATTCGCTTATTTCATTTGGAACACAAAGCAGGTGAGGTACCACCTGCGTCTTCGTTTTACACTCTAATTATTAATGTAAGAAACTACCCCTGATGGAGAACTTTGTAGAGATAACTATTTTCAAATTTGAATGAATGAATGAATGAATGAAAATTCTTCATTGCACACCTTAATTTCTATGACATAAATACAATCAGTGATAAAACTACGAACAATGTACAATGGGCGGCCTTATCGCTAAGAAGCGATCTCTTCCAGGCAACCTTTGGATGGAGAGGAATCGTACATAATGGAAGATTCGGTCGGGTGCATAAAAAAACAAAGAAAAATATGATATATAACAAATTTAGAATTTACATAATTTCAGCCGTAGTTGCTAGTGTATAATAAATACACTCCATATTTTTTAGTCTCGAAAGACAAAATTGAAAATATTATGAAACTTTTTAGTACCTAAACTACTTGCCGGTGAGTTTACTGAAATGGACACTAAGTAGGTACCTGGGACATTGTTGAGATGCTGTAGGCTTACCCAGCACCAAACATACCTCAGAGTGGATAGGTAATTGTTTTTCAAAACTCGAGATTTCTGCATAGCTTTACTTTAATTTTGTATGTATAATGTCAAAATCTGTATAAATGTTAATATAGTAGAGTAGGTAATTTTATTAATACCAAGTATAATATTACCGTTGAACCACCAATACGTCCTGTGCGGTTAAAACAAAGCCCGCACTTCCTTTGTTCTTGACTCTTGTGTGCAAATTGTTTTTTTTTACTTTACAAGAAAATGCGATATTTAAAAAGAGCTACAGGTGAATTTTGCTTTATAATAAACACAGTTTTGTGAGTGAATGGGCTTGTGGTGAGGCACACGCGCGCGCAATGAAGCATTCAAAATATTTTAGAGTAGTGGTCCTTTGTTACGGATCGTGTCTATATCGAAGATGCGACATCTGTCGTTTCTTTATTTTTAAAAATTATTATTTGCAGTCCTTTTTATAGACTTTATGAATGGTTTTGTTGGGTTTTGCAAGCTTTATTGTTCGAGCTGTTGCGTGACTGTGGTAAAAGTTAAGAATGCTAATATCCACGGACTATCAAAATATATTTAAAAGTAGCACATTTAACACCAAAATAAGTAATGAATATTTTGCTAGCTTAAGAAAGAATGAGGGTTATTAAACTAAGAACAACTATCGAGATATTAATGTTATGTTATGAGCCTGTAATGTCCCACTGCAGGGCAAAGGCCTCCCTTCCTTCTCTCCATTCATCCCTGTTTTGGGCCACTGTGGACCAATCCTTTAGATGGGCATCTAACTCGTCTTTCCATCTACGGCGTGGTCTGCCGCGAGGTCGTTTTTTGTTAGGAGGCGTCCACTCGGTAGTGGCCTTAGCCCACAACGTATCCGACATGCGACTGATTAATATCCGAGATATTAATAAATAGTATTATTTTATTTTTATCAATTTTATACGAAAGTCTTTATACGAGTATACTCTATATATAAATATATTATAGATCGGAATATATATGTATATAATTATAAAGTTAATGGATATTTGCGTGAATAAATAAATATAGATAATTAGATACGTATGTATGTGTATGAATATAGATAAAAAGATAGGAGTCACAAATACAGAAAAAATACGACGAGGCCAGAACGAGGCAAGGCAAACCCTCTAGTGTCAATTAGGTATATTGCGTGCACGTATGTTCTTTGATTCCATTATTTTATTACCACGCTGTTAACCAATCTATAAGTGCGGATATGAAAATTTCAACTTTACGGTTTATTAAGCAGGAATAAACAGATTCCATGTTAGGAAGGAAACGCATCCAGAATTGTCAGCTCCCACGTGCCAGGTTCTTTTATTTTATAGTTTATATCCCGGACTATCTTCCGAATAGATAGCCGTATCTGTACGCCCACTGGCCCACCTCGGCCCGCGAATCTTTGTACAGTCGGCTACAAAATAATTAAGTACTTATAATTAATAAGGCTTAGGCATCATCTTTACCTACTAGATGACTTCAGACATCAGAAACATCAGAAAGACTGGAGTAACGTAGGTTTGCACAGCACCTAAATAATTTTCTCAACTTAGTTAGCAGTGTTAGACATCGACAAAACCTATGTGTAGGTAGTAAGTACCTAAGCCGCGGATTTCTTTGTGGTATTTTCTATCGCCATTTAATGTCAAAGTTCATTTTATTCAGCTAATCGTATTGTAGGTTATTGTTCTTTGCGTTGCCTAAGATAGTTTATCTGCCGACTGCACCCTCCAACTGTTCTTGAATCTGCGGCGCGGCCGATAGCGCAGACGGGAACATGATCAAGCGCGATTCAATAGTTATGGCGCGAAATGTTCTAGTTATTGTGCTGTCGATAACAGTGCTCTTGGACCTGTGCCGTATCTTACAGCTCACTCGGTGCGTCAAGCTGACTTGACGCATGCGCGAACCACACGAACCAAATATTGTAGTCTTATTTATTTGCAAATGTATGTCGTTCGTTTTTATTTTAAAATTACCTACATATCACCAAAATAAAATACTTCGGGGAGTTGTGAAAAAACTATGCAAGTCACAAAATTGTTAATTTCAACATCAAGTACATGGCCGAAATAGCTCAGTTGGGAGAGCGTTAGACTGAAGATCTAAAGGTCCCTGGTTCGATCCCGGGTTTCGGCAAGTTTCTTTTTGCACAGATCTATTTCAACATACTTTAACGTTTCTTTTTATTTCAAGCCACTGTTTTGCAGAAAAAAAGTAAGTACTTAGGTAGGTACTTTACCCACCTACCCTAAGTACAAAACTCCCTACACCCGCTTACTAAAGTTCAACCACACTACTTCCGCTCGCAACAAAATTAGAACAAATATCGAAATAATCACAAAGGCAACTGAGCCATTAGTTATACTTTCCACCCTACACTCTACCCTAAGCATTAAGCACCACTCAAATTAAGTGTGGCTCGATCAACAGTCATTTTCGGTTACAATTAACCACACATTTGAGTGAAAAGTCAACCACCCACTCCAATTGATTTATTGTGTACTGTAGTTCCGCCATTTTGTGCCGAGAATGTAATGTGTGGAATTAAAGTGTTGTCTAGAGATACTGGAACTGACATTACCTATGTCGTTATGTTATTTTTTATAACGTAACATCGTCCTGAATTATGCTACTTAGTCTTATGGTTGGTACAGCAGACACCCTAGCGAGTGAGAGAGCAAGCCAACTATAGATTTACACCAGTAATAATTCTAAATCAATGGAGTTAGCAGCGAACTCTCATTATCTCTTCTTCGTGGTGCTGCAATCTCCTTTTCACACACAACTATTCGGTAGTAGGTAGGTATTTCCATTTCTGTGCAAATACCTAAGTATACCTACTCAATGAAGAAAGTTTACAAAGTTCATTGAGAATGAAAATATGGATCAAATGATTAAGTATTTGTGTTTGATGATTATATAGATTTATTCGTTAAATAATTTATTTTCTACCTAAAACCTACAGATATGGATACATATATGACGACGTGACTAGATGACGCTGTGTGGAATGTCCAAGGATATTTATTTTTTTATTTATTTATATATGAATTTTATGTAGTTTTACATCTACTTACATAAGTAAGTAGGTACTTACTTAGAGAATAAAACTTTCATGAACTAATACGCTAGCTTAATTCTAAAAACATTATATTATGTCATTTCCATGAAACATTGAATCCGCGATGGCGTGTGCCAGGGGTGCAGTTCATTTGTCTAAACGCAGTAGTACATTTGAAGGGCACTCGGCAAGGGCTGGGAAAGTGTTGCACTTTACAAAAAGTTAAAATGCTTGTTGAGTATTCAAGTAGGAACCTATGATTGGTTTTCATACAAATGCTCTTTTTGTTCGATAGCTGAATTGACATTTAAAGAATCAATTATTTACGCTCACTGAGTTGTTAAAAAGAAGATTTTGTTCTTGAATGTTTTTCAAGCTCATCCCACTTTTGCTTTGTACTAAATTATTTTATTTGATTTATAGAAAGTTTACATCTAATATACAAAATAAGAGTAATAAAAAAACAAAATATCTAATTACAAGTTTCGACAGATTGCACAAGTACGTGTAAAATAATAAAGTCTTGAAAGTTTGTATGGGATAATATATGTATGGAGAGACTCATTTCACGCTAAATCTTCTAAACGGATTACCTGCTTATTAATATCAACATATATTATAAACAGACGTAGTCCTGCCACACACATTTGACTTTAAATTTGGATTGAAAAAAACAACCTAGATCTTGATATAGGTAGGTATATTATATACTTACTTAGCTAAGACCAACAAAAAAAACTAATCATAAAAAATAATTAAGGAGAATAATTCGTATGACCATAATAATATGGTATGTAAAGATTATCATAAGAATAGGCGCTTTCCCGTGGTATGTACCTATCAGATTTTTTTATGTAATAGGTAGGTATATTCATAAAATAATTTGTTTTAAAATGTTAAATATCGAACGATAACCGTAGGCTAGCACGAAAATACAATAAGAATAAGAATACTTATAACCAACATTCCCATTAAAAAGGGGCTGTAATAAAAATATAAATTTGCAGTAAAAATACTCATAAAACAGGTCAAGTGCGAGTCAGAATCGCAAACCAGGAATTCTGTACAGTGTTCAACAAAATGTAACAGACAACGAAAAAACACAAAGCACCAAACACCGTTTATTTTATTTGATGTTGTAGTGGTAAAAGTAATAAACGTTCTGTGAAAATTTTAAGCATCTCCCTATTAGGTACGTTGCAATTAGGAACAGCCCTGTGACAGGAACGGACACACAGAAAGCAGAGACTAAATTAGATAAGGTATGGTTGGTTCCGTATGATAGGCGTAACCCTAAAAATGTTAGCTACTTCTCTTGGTGTTGGTAACTACTCTCCAGAACATTAAATTAAATTATTGTTTTTATTGAATGAATTATTTAACATAATTGTGAATTGTTGAAAAAGCTCGACCTAAATCAGAAGTTGCCGGTATCGTGCCACTATAAACATCAAAGTATTTTTAGTAGTTTCAGCAACTTTCTAATAATGCTGGACGTAAAACCTTTACTGGTGGACTCATTATTAAAAGTTCTATAAGCGCAGAGTAGTAAAAATCATAGGAAAGAAGAGTATGAACGACTGGTCATTTCAGAAATAGTAGGTATCATACAGTCAAAAAACTCTTTACCTAAACAATTTTTCTATAGTGTATACCGACAGCTCGCAATTAGCCCACGTGCGTCATGGGCAGTGAACGCGTTAACAATATAGCGTTTTTTAGGGTTCCGTACCAAAGTATAAAAACTCTATTACTAAGAGTCCCGCTCTCCGTCTGTCTGTCACCAGGCTGTATCTTATGAACCGTGATAGCTAAGCAGTTAAAATTTTACAGTTGATGTATTTATGTATGTTGCCGCTATAACAACAAAATACTAAAAAACGGATCAATCAATCTGAATAATGCGTGCTCTACCATGTTTAACACTACTCCATAAAGTAATAACGATGAAAACTGATAAAATCTACTAGAAATTATGAAGGAAAGTAATTTTCGACTATTTATTCACCATTGCGAGTCCATATCGGCGCCAAAGTTTTTCAATTACAAGTCCGAGCGACCGACGCGACGTGCCTAATTACCGTGTCCGAAAATTTAATTGTAATTACTGGTTTACACACGAATTTATTTAGTTTAGTGGAACTGGAGTTTATTGTGGCCATATTTTATCATCTAGCTTCGCATGTTACACAATTGAAAGTTCTACGTTACCCTTAAAAGTCTTCTTCTTCCTGCCTTTAGCCCACTATGTGGGGTCGCTACAATATAATAATTATTCTTCTTTCACTTGTCTTTATCAGTCGTCATCTCAGCACTCACTCTTTTCTTACTCACAATCACATTCCCATCCATCCCTAACATCCAAATTCAATTCAATTCTATCTATTCAATTTATTTATTTACACATTACCTACAGTTAAACCAAATCGTTAGTAGGTACCTATATCTAAGTATCTAAAATAAATATCTTTTCTTTGGTCTACCTCTATTCTTATATCCATCCACATTCATTAAAGTAATATTAAATAAGGAGTAATATTTAAATTAGAATAGAATGTATTTAGAATAAGTTTATATAATTTTGAAGAGCATAATGTAATTTATAGTTAGTAAACCTACCACGTTGCATTGATTAAATCATTGTTACGTACTTAATTACAATCAACAATCATTCATAACGCAACCATGCATAGCGACATGTGCATACCTACCACCATTAGGTAACCCAACAATGCTATAAAATAGTAATTGACGCCACTAGAACAATAATCAAGGAAACGAACTGCAAAAACGTTCAGTCGTCTCACCCTGTCTGACATCAATTTTACCGTCAGTTTCTCAATAAATCAATGTTACATTGGAGTGCATAACTTTTGGACGCACCGTCATTATCCAGGAAAGAAAAATAATGAATGTGAAATTACTTATTAAAATTAAGTGCATTTACAGGAACCAATGGTCTATTCAAAACATTTTAATTCTGCAAGGCTGAGCTAAAACTCTAAAGGCTGACTATTGTTTGGGGAGAGGAATCACATAGGTATAACGAATATTTTACAGATCTTACAGACTTAACTACAGATTTCTAAACGTTTTTTTAGATGTTTCCGTATTTCGAAAATATTTCAACGAATTTGTATTAAAATATTTTCAAATAAGTTACTTCTAAGTCCTTTGCATGGGTGCAGTGTATCCTAGCTAGGGTGCAACCAGCTGCTGTTCCATGGAGTATAGCGTGATTGTAACCTGCCGTTTGCCGCGCCAAGCCCACACCTGCAATTATTACGTTCGAACATAGAATAGATCGCAGTTCGCATGTTAATTGTTGGGAAAATTGGGAACATACCGAGGGTGACTTTCTGACTGGTGGGAACCCACCTATTGCCAATTAAATAAGATAACTGTTTAATTACGTCTACCGATTTGTGTCGCTGCTAAGTTGAAGTTTGACAGATAAGAGTAAGGCAGCTCTATCAAATAATATTAAAAGCTCTCAGAATTCAGGGTCAATGTCTTCTAAGCTCTTCTCATGTATCTAGTGACTAGTTTCCAACAAGATTCGAGCTCACCAAAGATTCTATAAATAAATATAATAATACACAATAAAAATGGATTAAGCTCAGAGTAGGTAGTACCTACTTATAAGATTTATTTTAAATAAGGTTCGCATTGTTATTTACATCATGTGATTTTTCAAATTTTTTTTACTAAGAATTTCCAAAAAGAATGCTTGAATTAAATGTTAGTAAGCAGGTAAATGACATAATGAACCAGCTGTTCTACATCGCGTCCCGTGCTCTAGTTTCTAATTAGGGATATTATGAGTTACGACTTATGACGCTTTTATACTTATAGGGGACTGATTTAATACGTCAAATTGTTGGTTGGAGTCAGATCATTTTCTGTAATTAGGGGAGGGTCTTGTCAAATAAGTTAGACACTTGTAAAATGTACCTAGATGGTTAATTCATTAATTTCGTAATTTGTTTGTGCATTTTATACTTAAAATACCTGGTTACCTACTCACAATGCCTAGTTATGGGTACTTACCTACCTATCTAGGCAAATAATTATATGCTCATTGTTTTTATTTCACGCTCGTTGGCTACCTCCTTATTGTTTCAATAAACTAAGTTTAAGTATGCAATAATGGTTAACTTCCATCATAAAAATCCTGCATGAACGAAATTACAGATGCCAGACATTAAAGTTATTATTTTAAATCACCTAATAAAATTATAAAAGAAAAAAACAAAAAAAATATGATCAGGACGTATTTCCAAGGTACGGTAGATTTCTTTCAGATCTTTAAGCATATTTATCCTTTGAAGATTTTTTTTATGTTTTTTATAGGTCGGTGACAGGTTGCAAGCCTACCAAAACTATTAGAAAGCCTACTGGTTTCCTCACAATGTTTTCCTTCATCGTTTAGTTAGAGCTTACGTTAATAAGCATTAAACTTTTTTCGAAAGAAAAATCCATTGATGCACGGCCGGATTCAAGCCCACGCCCTTCGGAATGAAAGTCGAGGCACTAACCCACTTGGTCTACACACCTCTATCTAACTAACTAAGAAAACAGAATATTAAATTAATCTAAAATCTAAAAGAATTTAGCCGTTTACTATAAACGGCTAAATTCTGGTGAAGTTCATGCATAAGCCGTACCTCAATTGAAACTATGATCAAATTAATCCGGGCTAAAATTTATTGATGGCCATAACCGGTGTCGGCCGTTTAGTGCGCCGTACGCAAACCCCGATTTGCATACCTAATCGACTGACAGCCACGGAAGCACGCACCTGTGTTATGATTTACCGTGGGTACAACACTATTATGTGGAAACATACAGGATTGTTATACAGATTGACACAGGCGAATTTTCCGTAGTAGATTATTATGTTCGTATTTTGGGGTTTACACGGGTGATTAAAGCCGCACGATTTTTAGCGCGCGGCGAATATCTACCGTCTAACTAAATGGCAATTCGGCTAGGTCGCAACTCGCAAGTGACCTACCGACGTGCTTTTGAATCACAGAAACGTGCAGCTTTTAATTCCACTGAACGGCGTCGTTTAACTTCAACCTAAGTAGGTAGGTAGGTACCTATCTTTCATAATTATCATGAACGAGCAAGCTACACTAGAGCGTTTCGTAGTTCCTTTTTCAAAACGGTTCTAACTTTCTACTCTATAGTGAAAGTCAGTATCTACCTTCCTAGGTGAATTTCATGGTATGGTCAATCATAAAACACTTTCAGCCTTATAAAAGCTTTTCTTTATTATTCTTACTCAGTTTCTGACAGGCATGTTGGTACTCAAGCGCTAATTGCCGCAATAAGTTTTACAAATCTTGATATGGTTTACCCAAATCTCGATTAATTCGTTGTGATTTAAGTGGGTTTATTTTTATCGGCACCCCCTGCGTCGGTTAATTGTCAAATCGCATGACTCCCAACGCGTTTAACTACGTGAAAACGTTTCCGAAAACAAGCTAGTTTTCTTTATAAATTAGGCAACTCTAAAGAGTAGGTACCTAGCTTCGATGGAAATTATGATTTACGCGCTAATGCGATTCTGATAAGCATCGCGTTCATGAGGATATCGGTTCACCTTGGACTTCTTGCCTAATGGGTTAGGACTTCGTGGTAACCAGGCCATCAGTGCATTAAGCTGGAACCACACCTTAACACGATTAAGGAGAAAAACAATGTCCATTATTACAATTTAATGAAAAGAGAGATCCATTAGGAGAGTTGATTAAATCGTCGAAAAATTGTCGGATGCGGCGCCTTTAGTGGTGACCGCGGCCACGGGGGCTTAATCGCACCGACACGATTCTGATTATGTGTGATTGTTGTATCAATCATTTCCCCTATCAAATTATTCAGTGGCCGGTAATTCTATCGGCGTCGCCTATGAGTGGCACACCCAGCGGACAAACTAACACGGGGACGCGCGGCGTGGAGAGTCCGCTAGTTACCTACTTCGAAAAATATTTATCTTTTAATACTAATATTCAATCTTAATAAAACTTGTGAATTACCTATTGCTATATTCACAAGTTTCAAGCCGGAATATTAGTATTTAGAGATAGATTAAACAGCTGTTTCAGTTACAGGAAAGACAGACCTAAGTAGCTTAATCGCGTTGTTTTTCTTTATTGGGTACCTATATACTTTAATCCTTAAATGACAAACCGGATGCCGCTGCGTTCGTCCGCTGGATGTGTCTAGCTTTAATGACACAGATGGAACGGAAACATTCGGCCGCACTTAGTTTCGGTTTGTTACTGTGTAATTCATATGATATTACACACTAACGAATATTACAGAGAAAATTGTCTTCGTAAATCTCTTATGGTGTATAACTGTGTCTTAAGTACTATAGTGATTTTCGGTGTTCCGAGCACTCGTTTGGTGGCAATCACATGGCTTTTAATGGTCGGAAATACCGAACTACTTTGTCACAACTGTTATGAACATAATTATTTCTTCTATATGTTTGTACAGGGTACTCATTTTGAGTTTAGAATTATGAAAGTAAACGAGCATCATATTTTCTATACACATTTTATTGCGTACACAATAGTATGAACAAGTCTATAATATTTATACATTTATATACACATTTAAACAGTTAAAAGGACCCTGACACGCGATCATACATGTAGGGGGAATGTATTAGAATGAAGATTTTTTTTATAGTAAGTATAATACATATTATTTGACTAGTCACTTTATCAGAGACAGAGATCAGAATTTTGACTTTATATATTATAAAAAATAATTGTAGGTATATCAATTAGGTATTCCGTACTTATTATTACGAACCTAGTTTGTTTATAAGTTCGGATGTTGTTTAATTCCGAAAATAAGGAATTTTTAAAATCTCTATGTAGGTATATTTAAATTCATGGTCGATATTTCAAAATATAAGAAATGTCTTGTTCTCGTGTCAGGGTTAATACTAAATGCGAAGAAAAGGTATTAGAACATCAACTGGCTAGCAGAATCAGCATCTGCGCTGTAGCCTCTATCACAAACTTTCAATATCCCTACTACTAATATCAATCGAACATTTTAAGTGCATTGTGTAGAGCGCTATCATTAAACTAAGCGAGATACTATCAAGGAATTAGATTGTACTGTTTATTTGTAAGGAAACTTTCAAAGTTTGCTAACAAATTCACACTGTTATAATAATAATCTGTGGAGTAATATGGTGGATAGGAAACTCCTTAGTCTAATTCACTAGGAGTCACTATACAATAACTTCAGAATGTTAATTTGAAAAAAAGCGCAACTGAAAAAAAAATTTGCCTATATACCTATTAGTAACACAATCTAATTCATTGATGATACCAAAAGCACAATTTTAAAGATAATTTCATTAATTCAGGCTTCGTATTAACGTTTTCAAATAAATTATTTCATAAAATTACATAGTGATTAAAATTTTACTACAAAACGAATGTGATTTTAATTTCATAAATATTGTCATAAGGTGACTTGGTGTCATAATACTAGGTTACATCCACGACGATTGCGAATTGGTCAGCTAAGGCTCTGTATTCACAGCAGGAGTACAATAGAAGGATTAAAATAATCAAAACTTCGTCAAATCGCTATTGAACAGTTGGACTTATGTAAAATTACAATTTAACAAAATTAAAAATACCTATACTGTTTCGCGTATGCCTTCCCTTCTCTCAACTCTTAAATTCGGTCGGTAAATAACACCGACCCTAACATTATTACAACGTAACATTTTCTTAGAAACTATACATTGAAACGGTGTAAGTTTGACTACAATCTCAGTGCTTTATCAAGGACATACCAAAACGCGATCTTGAAATAAACATAATTATACTAAGTAATTTCTTTATACACGTTAACCAACAAATATTTACTACACCATTTTGTGCTGTCTCATATTAACACTGGGGGGGCCAGCTGCGCTCGTAAACTATATCAGTACATTTCACAAGTTAGAAGACATTTACACTTAAATGCGAAATGAAAACCAGAACACCACACAGTCTAGTATAAGTTTTCTGTGCTATCAGCTCAAATCACTTCCTACGATCCATTATACAATTAGTGAGGTAGTGCTATTTGCTTTATCATACAAAGCAGACTAAAGATTCTGGTCTTAACCAGATTAAACAAAAGTGAGAAATTTAACTGATATCACAAAAAAGATTATCACTAATAAACAAATATTATGATGATCCATGTAAAAATAAGTTAACTTCGGGTGCTAATTTTTGTTTAATACGATTTAAACTAGGATTATTTTGAATCTTTATTTTATAGAACCATATTTGCTGATTCTTTTTGTCACTCACTGCAATAAACGTAAAGATAATAGCAACCTAAGTAGCAGTAAAACTTACACTAGACCTGATAAATAAATGCTAAGCACTTTGCACGGAGGTTCATACAGCGGTAAGGCAAGACGAAGTTAGTAAGGCCGTCCATTTTGCGGCCGGTCGGGCAATTTTGGTGGCACATTCTGCTGCGGCCGGCTAGACAGACAAAATTACATTATTATACAATATATCACTAAAATCATCTTAATGATATACCAAGTCCAAGACTACTAAGATTGTAGATAATTTTGTAAATAAGTAAAAACAACATTCAGAAAAATAAAGCCAATTACGATTTAAACCATATTCATCAAGACTTTGAATTTGTTATGTTTACGCCAAAATATCTCAATCAGATTTTTAATAAACAGACTGGAAAATTCTGTATCAAACGACACAGAAAAAACAGAATATCAACATGCACAATGGAATGTTACATAGGTACAACGATATGGTTATAATAAGGGATGAAACAATTGAAGAATTTTAAATCCGTGATCTTGAACTTGGCATAAGTAGTGTGCGAGGTCTACGGTGATTTGCTATTACAATTTTCTGTGAGTACAAGCGAAGCAATCTACCTACTTTGACACCTTCATGCGTGTGATAAAAATTGTTATTATCAAAGGTACATGCTTTTTTATTCGATTTCGTTTTAGCAAAACTGCCTACTAATGTTTTTTCAATTTCTAATATCTATCACATGCACCTATCCCAATCAGGGCAAAGCTACATACTATCATTTACTATGAAATTGTGATTTGTATTGGATATCATAAAAAAAAGTTTTAAACTCCTGTCTCATAAAATAGTAGAGCTTAAAATTGCGATAGTATGTAGTAGCTAGTAGCTTTTCTAATATTACAAATATTTTTCGTTGTCAAAGTTCAAACTGCTTACCTATAATCCAGTCAATTTAATCCGTACTGTTAGTAGAATATGAAGCTTATAATATTATGCGATAAACTACTGAAATAAAAACTTCTTTAGTACACATATAGCATTTAATTAATCTATTTATACAGCATAAGATTAACAATATTCATAAACTATATCAAATCCAACAATCACTGTCTATACCTTTTTCGATGGTACTAACGCTATTAACAAGAGAGAGCAAAATGTTAGATGAACGATAAGTTTCGCGTTTGCTAATACCGATAGAGGACTGCTGAAGCACGCGCCACGAGCAGATATACATTTATTTTTACTGATTCTGATATAACTTCTCTATCTCTGAATTGGGTCAACATTTGGAGGTTGTTATCCGATTTTAATTCTGCCTTTGTCGTGTGCTTTACAGCTGTTTGTTATTAGATGTAGGAACTCTGTTCTCTGACGCTGATAACAAGGGACTCGAGTTCGAAGACCCTATATCTCAAAACTATGTTTCATGATAATTTACTATCTAATTCGATGAATGAAATCCTTCCAAAGGATAATACAGAACAACCTGAACTATGTAAGATGACGATAATTTGAAAGATTAAAATACCGATGATCTTTATAATGTATTATTTAATAACGAATTCATATTGTATCACCATCAATAAAACATTCTAATAATTGACCAAAGGTATTGCTAACAGCAACAATATAAGAGACAACTGCTTTGGTCTTAGCCTTTATAAGTAAGTACATTTAATTTTACATATAAATTTTCGAGTATATCGTGATTATTTCATAAGTTTTGTTTTACGTCAGTGTTCTACGAATATCGATACAATTGTAAATACAATAACAAATAAGCCGAAGAACGAGTATAGTTCGAGTAAATGCATTATCATGTTCAGTTACACGCGTCGTCGCTACCTACATGAGACGGAAGAAACATTATAGACGAGAGTGTAAAGTCCTAAGCTACTGAAACACCTAGACACTGACGTGGACACGCATTACGCAGTAAACAGTTTACCTATGGTGTCACTACGCAGCTAGCTCTACGCGACAGAGTGTCGAGTGCGGTAACATCAACGAATAACCTCCATCTAGCCACACTTTATACAAAACAATATGATATGCTCTCCTGGGCAGAACACCGCCCTCTGCGAACCAACTTAGCTATAGCTACATAATCCAATATACACCTATATTAAGCCACTGAATGTAACATTATATTACAATTTAATCATTTAAAGTAAATATAATTGCATATTACCCTTAAATTCTTGGTGTATATGCAGTACTGGATCTAAATAATCATACAAAATGTATATGCACCACAACGAAAGCCGTGAAGCGCACTATGTATTTATAACAATTTCAATAGTAGATAATACTGAACATAATATTCATAAGTTTTTAAGTATCTTTTGGACACTATACACGTACACATTCCATAATCAGTAGTTAAGTTGTGATATTCTAATTTACTAAAATTAATAGTGGATTCATGTTTTTAAAACAATGGAATGTACTAAAGGTTTCGAACCTAACACATGTGTGATCCTCGATATTGTAACAGTTTGAGCAAACAACGCAGACCGAATCTTAGTGTATATCAACGGTATTTTGAATAACACAATGCATGATTAGTTCATCACAAGCCGTTACAAATAACAAACATTATTGCAACGCAACAACACAGACACATTTTTTTCAAGTTATAAATACAAGATCTGAGTTACAAAAGAAACAAGTTTAAAAGTATTTTAAGGAGGTTAAAAGTTAAAGAAGCAAGTTATAAAATAATTAAAAACTTTTCAATCACACATTTCAGATAAAGGGACATTTAGACGTCTTTTACATTTTGGAATCAGATCAACATTAAATAGTTGTATCTTAATTATATAATATTATTATTCAAAAAAACCTTTAAGTTAATTTTCAAATAAGGAGTTGTGTGATTTAAAAGTGAGCTGACCCAGAATGTAAGAAAAGTTTTACAAAACAAAAAGCATACATGTAGTACATTTTATAAAACGCAGTCAGCGACACACGTAGGCAATATTATTTAATTAGGTATCCTGTTTCCCAAAAATATGGAATATTAATACAATTTGTATAAACACGTATCACTATTTGTCATAAGAATTATTAACGTGTTGCATGAAACAGAATCCTTAAATCTTTGTCTTAAAAAGTCCTCAACTTGAAACCGAATTTTAAGGTACTTACATATTTTTTCAATTAAAAATAATTTGGTAACTTTGATAATACTCCCGAGGACTTTCTAAGTAAAAGTTGTGTGCGTTACGTACAATCGTGTAATTTAGGCTTCAACGGTTTGGGGCAGATTTCCAAACAGGAATTTAAATCCCATTATCATTCTTTTGAGTGGTTCTGTTAGAAATGGTAGATTTAAATTCAGCTCTGTTTGAATAATCGATACACCTCTGTCACACTAAGCGAGTAACAAACATTTCTAAAACAAATTTTAAGATGATTGTCATAAAATCTGAATTAGATCGAGATTTAGCCCCTCAGATCAGATCAGCAATTTTAAAACAAACTTATCGACCAAAGACATTGTTTTAAATAGAAAATTGCTTTAATATTAGCAAATTTTAAGCTAACAAGTAAATGAAATTTGGCAGAGATTTAACTAATCTGTTTCGGAATCGGTAATCAGGTTTTAACAGTAAAAATCACTATATACTAATCTGTTAAAGGCGGGTAAAATTCGAAAAACAAACATCTCGAACTTTTAGTCATTTTAGCGCCGTGACGGTTCACATGGGAAAGAAGCATGCATTTTCTAAAATAAACTCAATGCCTTTGGCCGTAAATTGAGTTATTTAGCCGGTTTAGTCGCCACAAACACATAGTTTACTTGAATCTGGCGAACGCGGAGCTGAGTTCGTTGATTGCCGCGTTGGTGACGGCCTGGCCCACTGCCTGGTTAACCTGGTTCCTCATGTGTGGTGGCATTTGGTTGTAAGCGCCCGCGGCGACGCCCGCGGCTCCCCCAGGCCTCCTATCACATTGTATTTATGCATCGGTTTTATCCACACTTCGTACAAGGCTCAGAAGAGACCCGCAGATTTATTTCAGGTAATCATGATCGACTTATAGTGAAGGCGATTAGGATTACGATGAAGTCCCAGCAGCTTTCATAAATCTAATCGGAATTGCCGCTGTAGCAAATATAAAATATGTTCCCAGCTATTTATAACTAGGCGGAAAAAAATGTTGGCGTGGAATTCCGCTTAGGTTTGACCGATCAAATTACTTCAACTAGTTATCATATTTTTTTTAAATCATAGTTCCATATCGGTTATGATTATAAGTTGAGTGAATAAAATCTTTGGTGAGTTTTGTGGTTCTGATTCTTATTATCGACCAAAGCAGAGTATGGATAAGTGAAAAATTTTAAAATAAACAACACTTAAAAGTAAAACGATACTAAAGGTATAGCCATCTAAAACCAATTTATGTTCAACTCTATATTCTAGATGGCGCTGCTGAGACGTAAGGTTGAAAATATTCAACCCATTATGAACTCTCACAGCTTCTCTGTAAGACATTTGTGGTAATGTAACCGCCATAATAAGGTATTGTTTGCATTATTTTGATAAATATTAAGTTTGATAAATATTCAGTTTAATAAATTATTCTTACAGGGCAACTGTGAAACAGTTATAAAACTAAAACAAAGCCTTGTTATTCAAAATAGTGAGAAAGGTTATGCGAATACAAGTTCAAATCGTATGAGATAGAAATATCGAAGACCACACACAACGCAAAAACATGCAGTGCCGTAACGCTATTTTAGTATTTGTAAATCCCCATAAAGTGCTTGAACGATTACTTTCTACCAGAAAACTTTGCCCGATACAAAGTGTTCTAATAACAAGGTGTACTAATATAATTTCATTAGACATCTAGTTATAATCGATATTATGTATTTGAACGTCAATCTCACTGTGGGCAGCTGTGTATTCATTTTTGACGATTCCACAACCTCGTTAATCATAGAAAAAATATTGAAAGACAAGTTTTATTGCGTACAAATTCATGAGAAAGTATAGAAAAATAATGTTTATAAACAGACTGCCCGCAGGAGATACAAAGCAGAATATAATTTATCGATATTCTACGTGTTTATAATACCTAACATTATTAAATTTCATGGAAGCAACATTATTTCAGACATATCATAAGTATTGATTTTTATATAAGTAATAATATTGTATATAACATTATGTATAATTTATTTATAACGTATGTGTCAGTTTGTTAACTTACTACAATTAACACGTTAGCTAGTAAGGAAGTTCGTATGAGCTAGTTAATGCCGGGTTTCGGCGGTAGGTAGTGAATGCTAAGAGCTGTCAACTGTAATAAGTTAACAAGCCCGTGGAGGTTAGTACCTTTGTTTGTATTATTATTAGTTAGAGGGCGCTGTCCGCTCCTTAGCGTCGCCTGTGGAAACAAGCACACGCTCAATCTATGCCCACTAATTAGTCACACATACTAATAAGCAATAAAAATACCCCCTTCCATTTGTCAATATATAAAATACATACACAAATATATGAAGCGTAATTTTAACTACAAATTATGGCTGTTACATCACCCACACAAATGCCTCAAGAGTCCTACGAAAGCAAAGCTAACATTTTCAGTAAGCTTGTTTTTATCTCCCAATCCGCACAAATAAAGTGTATTATTATCATAATAAAAAAGTAGGTAAGTATAGAAATTATGGCTGGAGAAACTTCATTTGATTGAATGAAGATTTCTGGATTGGTCAAGACTTCAATTTGTGCTTGAGACGCTGATTTGTGCCAACACACAGATAAAAAAATTACAATAAATAACAATTATCACCCCGCCCAGATAGTAAATGGTAAAACCATAATAGTAAAACTTGACTTTAGTGAGATCAAACATCACAAAAGAACACCAAAAGAAGATCGATGCTCAATAGTGTATATCAAAATGGATTTAAGTTTATCAATAGCAACGATTAATGGTCAAATACACGGTCAGACCACCAGAGCTGACTTTAGAGTCGAAATATATTTAAATGACAATTTTGTTGGGCAATCAAAGTCTGCACTACCATTTTCTTGAAAACCGTAACCGAAGTCAATATTGGTGATTGATCTGTGTATTTGGCCAGTCAGCGAACGTAAATAAAACAGAAGAATTCCATCACATGAATTAAGATTTTGTAATATCGCGAACAAAGTTACAAAACTAAACATTTGCCAACAACTATAGTCACTATGCGAAGATGACAATTTAGATTCCTCATTCGCAGCTCAGTTTTTAAGACTCGTCCACTGCGGCTCGTATCGCTCGTATGCATTAGGTATTTATTTTTAGCTATGATTTCATGTTTTATTTGTGTTCACTGATTTGTCCTTGGTAATTCAGATTGGCGTTTTTCGAAGCGTCACAAAACATACGTTTCGGAATTGCGGTGGACGTCATCGGAGTCTCACGAGTACTTACCTACAAGATATGATAATAGAGTACTTACGTGGGTATGAGCGGCGCGGGCAGGCCTGTGCCGGGCGCGGGGCGGCCGGCGGGCGGGGGGGGCGCGGCGCCGCCGGGACGCGAGGGCAAGGGGGGCGCGGGCCGGCCCGTGGCGGGGGGGGGAGGCGCGCCGCGCTGCCCCATCCCACCTAGGTCAGACGCTACGTGTACAACCGAAAGTCAACATCACACGTAGTCATACTATAGCGCCCGCGTTGTTAATTGAGTCGTCAGGCCATAAATCTTTGTAATCAGTCTATCTCGCTCGCACTCATTGGGCATATGGAGCGTCATAATGCTTTGCGTAACAGTCGATATCGATAATATTTAGAGAGAAGATGCATATCGTTGTACATCTCTATTGTTATTGACAGTCTATCTCGCTCGCACTCATTGGGCTTATGGAGCGTCATAATGATTTGCGTAACAGTCGATATCGATAACATTAAAAGAGAAGACAGCGTTGCACTTCCCTATTTGTTATTGACATTCATAGCCCGAGACGACTCAGTTGACAACGCGCGCACTATACTCAATTCGCAATACATAATATTCAGGTGTTGTCCCCATTATGGCTCACAGTGAGCGGCGGACTGCTCACCCACTGCGACTTAGCCGCACACTGAATGAATTAGCAAGCGAAACGCCGAAAAATGCGTACAGAACGCGCTGTTTGGAAACTTTATTTAAAATTGATAGGTAAACGAACTAGAGGCAACAGTAAGCCGTTCACTGTGAACCTAATGGAAACAACGCCTTAGCCTGTAAAAATCCTGTACGATCCAAAATGGTCACGTAGGAATCCTAGCTAAATGACCCAATAAATAATAATATAACTGATGTTTTAATTAAAATACAATTAAAAATGTAGTTTTAATTCCCCAAACCTACTTTGCTCTTAAATCTACTATTTTTAGCAACTGCCACAATTTTTTTAATGCTGACTTTGATAATAGACAGTCCGAGCATGGCCAAAGGAGCCTGTTTATAACCAATTTTATAATATTTTTTCCACTTATTTTCTGAAATTATGACATAAATCGAACCTAATAAAAATTGATACTAGGTATAGCGGCATATATAAGGAATTTTACTTTGTCGACTATGAAGTGGCATATAAACTAATGTTTTCGCAAAGTCTGGTTTCGCCACTTGTTCTCTTATGAATGCAGTGGTACAATGAAGTTAGTAAAGTAGGTATAGGCACCTTGTTGCGCCGGCGTGGCGCGCCTCGGGCCGCCGGGCGAGGGCGGCGACAAGCGCGGGTTCGAGTCGAGCCGGCTCTCGAGCCAGTCGTTCTTGACCGGCGGCGGCACGGGCGTGCTCACGGTCGCCATGGACACGTCGCCGATTATGTGCAGAGCTTCCTTGCACGCGTGGTACATGCGAAGCATCTCCTCGCGCTTCAACGCCTCTTCGGGTGACTCCTCCATCATTTGCGACTGGAAAGATTTCATATCGTGTTAAGGCTATTCGTAGCAACTGGGAATTCGTGATTACTTTCTAACCTGACGACCTCTGAGACGCGGAGGTTGCGGGTTCGATCCCCGCTGCGGGTCAAACGTTTGCATGATCTGCAAATATTTGTCACGAGTCTGGGTTTTCTATGTGTAAAAGTAGTATATCAGTCATACTAGATGACTAGATGACACTGTGTGGAATGTCATCCCCTGATAGCAAGAAGAAGTTAAAGAGTAACGGTGAAAGTATACACAATAATGCCTATTGGTCTAAAGAATGGACCTTGAACTTCCAACGATAAAGATACATCACACACACTGATATTGTAAAGTTGAAAGTTTGTGTGTAAGTATGAATGTTTGTTACTCCTTCACGCTCAAACGGCTGGACGGATTTGAATGAAATTTGGTACCAGGGTAGCTTACATCCTGGATTAACACATAAGCTACTTTTGATCTCGGTATTCCCACAGGAACGAGAACTATCCATCACGGGTAACACCGTAGGCCTCAGCTAGTAGAACATAAATATTACCAACCTGATCACCAGAAGCGTACAAATGCGCGAGCAGCTCCCCATTGATGAAATCTTTGGCGTTGTTGATGATCATCATCATAATGGTCTTGGGGACGAGGTCACGAGTGGTCTTCGTCACGATACGCATGTAAGAGTCCACAAGGTTACGGATCGTCTCCACTTGCCTTTCGAGCTGCGGGTCCATGCTGCTTGAGCCGGACGTATCTGAACTCTGGAAGGGAACAGCTCGTCGTTTAGTTTGAGTCAGGTGAGTTCTCAGCGACAGTGCAGTGTAATCGAGAGAAACTTGAAGTTTGAATGCGCAAAATCAAAGTTCCTGATAATTTGTTGGCGTGCTGAAAAGCTACTTAATATTTGGGAGCGTATTTACCGTTTGAGACGCTCGTACCTGTCAGATTTGTAGAGGTCAAAATATAATGTCATAGTTAGGCAACACTTAAAATAAGTAGCGTTTTGGTATTCGGGCACAAGTCATTTAAAAATCATTTAAAATATAGCGCATACTATGTGACTTCACGTTATCCTTGATTACTACTGTCCTGTACTTACTAAAAATCTACTGGTATGGATTTGATTTATTTATGTTTAAATATACGGTGTAATAGTTCGGTGTAGTACGGCAAGAATAATGCGGCACTCATATTCCCTTTTATTTGCAAAAGTATAAGATGCCGTATTATTCTTTTTCATCAAATGAGTAGTGAAATTCCGAGTTTAAGAGTTGATTAATAATTTGATTCAAATATATTATGTATAATTGTGTGTATTGTCTCTCTGTAGTATTTTATACTCGGTTTGATATAGATTTAAATGCCTTCATAATAAAAATCATGCTATGTGCTCTATCTTAGCCCTGTCATTGTTGTTGAGCGTTTTCGAAGCATTTTGTAATGTTAGCATAATTATTATATACTGTAAAAGCTTTAGTAAAAGAGGAATAAATCTAATAAATGAAAAAAAAACAAATTCTTACAAGCTTTTATCTAAAGGATTAGTAATTATTCATAACTAATTTGGAAGTTTTGGTATTCATCCATGTTTACAAAAAAATAATATAAAATTAAACGAAACAAGTGAACAAACGTTTATTTGAAAGCCTTGTATCAAAAATGCATTTTACAATGCTTGCCAGTCACGTCACAAGTTTCCTAATTATGCAGTTTCATATTATTATCTGAAATACTCACCAAATATCCCATCACATTTTAGTATGGAGGTCAAAAATATTGAAAACAAAAGCTATATTTCGTGCTGTAAAAACGAGAGACACCCAAAACCAAATCAACAGAATGATAAATACAATGAACATTCTTCCTTTCTCGATAATACCTACTCTACCATAACAGTCATATTTTACTTGCGCATGCGTTACAAATCGATATCTTAATCAAAAAATCCAAACCACCCCTTCACGAATTCAAAAGATCGGCAAACCAAGCTTTGAGATGCGTCTGGACTTACTCTTTTATTTCCACCCAACCCCGGCAGAAATAACTAAAAATAAAAAACAAATAAAAACATAAACATGCTACGAAATTCAATTCGAAAACAAAGTTCTAATACAAAATCTTCACCCAAAACACACAGAAATCTCTTTCTAGATATCTAGCACAAGGTCAAGTAAGAACAGTGTAAGTTTAGTCAACATCGTGTACTGGAATGAACGCGTGAACTATGATATCTAGCGCCGGAACTCTAAATGGCTCATGCTTTTTTAATGCATTTCAAGAAACTCAGAAGAACACAGTTAACATTACGACAGAAAGTATAAGGCTTTCGAAAGTATATTTTATACAGAAATGTGTTCTACAAAAATATACTCAGATACAACGATATAAGAAACAGGAGAGTTTTTTACATAGATTAGCACAAATTCTTGAAATTCACTTCGAAACAACACGATGTGTCTACGTGTTAGTATTCGTGTATGTGTGACTGTTTCAAAAGCCTGCAGAACAAACCTCTGTTCCTTCACTCTGTATAGCATGGCAAAACAACATAATCGTATAATAAACTGACATATACACCGGGTATATGTGGATTATTGGTTAAGAAGCAATATATTAGTTACTTAAGCCACGTCATAAGGGGTAAATTGAAAGTAAGGAAGATATAAGGGAAGTAATAGATTAGAATAACAGGCAGAACGTTCAATAATATTAGAAGTAATACCTCGTCTCCGTTGGCAGCTTCGGAAGTCTTCTCAGGGTAGACGCCGGCGCGTAGGAAGGACGCCTTCCACGAATCCACGTCGTCCTGTGTCTCGCACGATAACTCCAGCTGCTTGTAATCCTGTTGACGAAACATCACATGAATTCACTTCTTTTTGGAGCGCTCGTGGCGATGCTCGCTAAGACGTTCTTGATAGATCGTCGAAGTTAAGCAACGTTCTAAGCGGTCACAACTTGGATGGGTGACCGCAAGTGGCATTATCAGCTTCGGAGGGCACGTTAAATTGTCGGTCCCGGCTTTTAAATTCGTTAAACCATGACGGAGGCCTTTAGGCCTTAAAAATCCGTCACCAGAGTTGGCCACTTGCTCATACAAACGAACGCACCGAATCTCTGTCCATAGCTCCGAAGATCGAGTTATCGGGAGACAGAAAAAAAAATCCGACGAATTGAGATCGTTGTGATAATACCTTGTACACATTCCTGCCCTCCGGGTTGAAGAGCGCGAACATGTGTCGACGCGACATGAAGCCTTGCTCCAGGTCGCGCAGCTTGAGTCCGTCGAGAGGCAACATGTATTTCTTCTCCCTCTCTTCCTCATCTTTGAACCACGAGATGCTTTCCGATGTCAACACGAACCAGTAGTCGCGGGAGCCTCCTTTGACCAAACACAAGTTGATGTACGATTTTTAAACATAAATTTAGGAGTTCTGCTATTTCCTAGACTGAGGCGAACGAAATTCATCATTCACAAAAAAATACAGTAAATCGCGAAAATCTGTCAGATTTCACGGTAAAACCACTTTTACCGTCAAATCTGACAGTTTTACTGTCAGTTTAGTCGTGATGGCGAAAAACTTTGATTTCGCGACAAGTTAGGCACCTGCAGCTCTTGTCGGTGTAATGATACAAATTCCTCACATGTTTATTTCCAATTAAAAAAATCGTTTTCTGCGATACAGGCTTTGCCTAGTGCGGGGATCATTAGAAATTAGTTTATTTTAATTAATAGAAGCGTCATTCGTTGTAAAATGTTAACTATTGCAGTGTAGGTTAAAGCTGTAAAATAAGCATATTTTCATTTGTCATTTTCACAAGACTTAGAAAGAATACAAGAATCTCCTTGTATTCTTTCTACAACACGACAGCGACCTTCCCTTTAACCTTCCTTTAAAACTTCTATGATGTTCTTCATAAAGCTGCCATGTCTTTTATGAATTCAAATCATTCACCTTCTGATTTACGATAGAACTTAAATATCCAATAGCCAAAACTTAAGTCTTTTTAATAAACATGCACTTATTGTAACCAGAAATCTTAAAGAAGACAAAGTATACTCACCTTTCATAATACCCAAGTTGTGAATGCACATGTATCCTTTCCTAATGACTTGGTTCCCGAGCGCCGACCGACCGCCCGATTTCGTCGCGTTCTCAGATTGGTTCTGAGCGCTGAAAAAAAAAGCAAAATATTTATAATAATCAAAATATGTTTGGAAAATAAGACTCAATTGGTGTCATTGCAACTCACGGAAACGCCTCCTTGTGCACTGTACGCACACTGCTGCAATGTGTATAAACATTATATAATAGTCCTTTTTTCAGAGACACAGAAACAATTACTAACTAAAGGGTCGGATAAGCAGGGTTTAACTAATAATGATACTGTATTATGCGATTATCAAAATCGTAATGCAGGGGAAAACTTGATACACATCAACTGCTATGCATTTTCAGTCAAAGTATAATTTCCTAATCTTTTCATTTTTGTCACTATAAAACGACTCAACCTCCTTTACAATAAAAGTCCAATGATCTCTGTGATCATTGCATGACTCAGTGTTCTCAAGTGTTATTAACCTCTTTCACACTAATGTATCTCTAAATATTCAAGGTTGAAATTGACGAATCTGTAATGTATTCTACTGAATTTGAATATCATAATTACTATAAAAAGTTTGTATAGTAATAAAAATAGATTTACAGTGTACACAAATGGATAATACACGCTTACATCACTTTTTGTGATTGGGTTCAAATAAAAATATGTACTTGGGAAAACCTACATTGAGAACTACAAAGTCATTACAAATAAATGCATCGCAACATACATTGACTTTAATTTGATTTACATCAGCACTTTTCCTACTTGGAACATTCAATCAGAGCTGAAACTATACGGTATAAAGGATACGTCAGGGTTTATCGTAGGATCTAATGCGAGGAAGTGGCAGTCTAGCACAACTTACTTGGCGAATCCGATGAAGTCCTCGTGATTAGTGTTCATGTAAGCGAGTTCACAGTCCACAAGAAGCACTAATTGGTCCTTACATTGTTGCTCGCGAGATCTCACGTGAGACATTATAATGCGCTCGGTCTCTTCGCGGAGGCGCGGGTAACGCGACATCTGAAATAAACAGTGATCATTAATGTGAGGTAATAATGCACAAAATAAAACATTAATAATAATAATTTAATAATAATAATATTAATTTATTTATTAAACATAATTATGTTACAAAAATTCAAATGACAAATTATTAACATTGGTGAGGTCTTGGGACATTTATCTGGCATTGCACGGCCATCACTGTATTTGATCGCGAAGTTACAGAATTCTTCTTTGTGATTCTTTCCAACTGTATAAACGGATTTTTTATTTTCTTGAAAAACTGATTTTGTTTTGAAAGAAAACAGAAATGATTAAACTCTAACTTCCGCAGCGACCAACATAATCAGACACTATAAAGTTTTTTTTAATAGAAGGATAATTTGGATAAGTTGTTTTCGTTTCAAGCCTTTTTTCCTAATCTTGCCTTGTATCACGAGTATCTAGAAAAAAAGGTTGTGCGCAAAATAGCAGTTGAAATAAATACAAGGTCGCATAAACCTATTAGATGAGTAGTAATGACCTCTGCCATCAATTGTAAAAAAAGTGCCGTTTTTATTGAAAAGTCATTCACTAACTAGCGCAGCTGATAAGTAGCGGTCATTCACCTAACAAAGAGTTAATTAGTTCCTGTCTAGCTTAATAGTTAGACAAGAACAACATAAATAACGCAGAGTCAAGGTGTCAAGTGCAGCTGAGAAAATCTCTCAGATTCATATTAAACTAGGTTTCTGCCCGTGGCTTCGTTCACGTGATCCAATATATTCGACGTTTAGCGATTTTTTTTCCAATGATTAGTCCTTATGCGTCAGAACCACACAAGATTATGGATATATCAAAGGACCCAAGGATTTGTTCAAGGAATAAGTTGTTTTACCTTCCATATCCTAATTAGCATACTTTACTTCTTTATAGTGTAGATTTTATCACTAAGGCGAGCCTTTATCAAGCATCAGTTGTCAGCACAAACCAAAGTTTCAATAACCTCTACTATCTACCAATCTCTTATCATAATCTCTACATAGTATAAAACAAAGTTGCATACAGCCGTCTGTACGTTGAGATCTTTCTACGCAACGGATTTCAATGCGATTTTCATAAATAGACAGTGATCCAAGAGGAAGGATTATGCATAATACATGTATATAATATACAGTATATTATACCTAGTAGAGAAAAAGCGCGCAAAGTCAAGGCGGGAGGTCGCTAGTTGTGTCAATTCAGATGTCGCCAAAACTAAACTAATTTGACAGCACTAAAAATGTTGCCATCCCTTTCACAACGATCGAAATAAAAAATATGGCATCAATTTTAGAGCTGTCAAATTAGATTAGTTTTGGCGACATCTGAATAGGCACGATATATTTATAAAATAGTGTTTTGTCCTTACCCTTTCAGTGCAGATGCGGACGACGTTAGAAAGCTCAGAGACGACGAGATCGACGCACTTGAGGCACGGCTCCTTTAGCCGACCGATCTGTTTTTTTACTATAGCTTCAAACGCCATGTCGGGTGTGAACAAACCAACCTGTAAAAACATAAACAATTATAAATAGCCTTGTATGGTCGACACACCAGGTTTTTCTCTTCCACTCTATCAGCCACCATCCCATAATTAACACTTTTCTAAGAAACAAGTTGTCTTTCACACTAACTGTGTTAATTTTACGTCTATATTTTCTTTAGTGTGCCTCGTCCGCTACACAAATCCACATACAATAACATCGTATCGTACAGAAACGGTAGCTTGCTGTCTTTTCATTACTACACTTACACCTAACAGTTAATCTTCTTTGTGACGTTAAGAAATCATTACATAAACTCCTAAAATTATTTTACTATTAAAAAAAATAACAATAGTACTAAATACTCACCCTAATACCGTGGATATTTCGAATAGCAAAGGCGATCTCTCGTCGCAGCTCTTTCTCATCGAACTCCATCTTGACTATTTCGAAGGGGAAACGCTCGTGGAACAAACGGTTGATCTTGGCACCTCCGGAGAGTTCGTTCGTGTTGATCTGCGCCGAACCAGAGCCTTCGATGGTACGCTCGAAGTCGGTTTGTAGCTGTTGAATCATCCTGAGAAATAATGAAAATTTATTGTAAAATATTAAGAGTGAAAGAGTTTTAAAAAAGCATAATTTCCTTTCTATGGCGCAGCCGGTAGGATTACATACTTAAAAAATATATGGGGAGTAAAAACAAATAAGGCGTTTAATAGCGTATTTGGTTTATTGTCTTTGGGTTGATTACTGCGTAAAATACTAAAAGAGGGTGATTTTAATACGTTTCGAAATCTTTTTACTTATAAAACCTGTGTATATTTTTATTATCCATCAGAAATACTGATGGTTATAATTTACCAACTTTAATTATATTAAAATAAATCATTCGGGCTGTTCTAGAAATATGAAACGGCATTATTACAGCGCATTAATCTCGTAACAAGGCTGCGACTTAAAATCGATAACATAATTTAATTACAAGTTGCATAGAAGAAAAAAGAATTCCATCTCAACAAAGTCCCAGGCACTGTGTCCCGTTAAGTGTAGATAAAGCTTGCCTCCTAACTCTGTATAAATCATCTAGTAAAGATGTAAAAGACCTGAGAGTTTAAATACAAGAAAAGCTAACATAGATACTCACTGTAGCATAGCCTTGGTCTTGATAGAGGGGTCATCTGGCCTGAAATGCTTGTATTGGTCGACATCTTTCTCCAAAGTGAGCAGTTGCTTCTGAAGCTTGTCTCTGAGACCGGGCAACGTGTCTCGGATGTGATTGGTCAGCTGTTGGTTGAGCACTCGCTGCAAGTACGGCGTGCCCAGTCGATCGGCCAAGTGCCGGTATGATGGGTGACTGTCAAATTATAAAGGATATGCTTACAATATTAATAAATAATAATAAATAAATATCCTTGTACAGACACAGCGTCATTTTATTCTAATGAAGCAACTTAATGCTTGTGTTATGGTTATCAGATGACTGATACACTACTTATAATTATTTTTTTGTAAATACATAAGTACATATTTTTTTTATCAACCCGTTTCGTCCCACTGCTGGGCAAACATGAAAGGTGATAACGAAAGTTAAATGTATTACCTAAGGAAGAATTTCCTCTCAGCAGCCATAGCGGCGGCGATGTCCTTACGCCCATCGATGTCCTTCTGCGAGCGGTTGACGACACCGATATAGCCGCGCCTCAACGGAAGCAGTTTGTTTTCTAAAACATCCCGCGCGTCGGTTCCTTCGTCCATGAGATCCAGTTTTGTGATAACACCGATTGTGCGCAGACCTGTACAATAAATAATTATTTAAATGTATCTGGAAACACAACTAAATTGCTTGAATGATCTGGTTTTAGCTTCTTCGGATTACACGGTCAAGCGAGCCGCAATAACGCTCATAAAGTTTTGTTCTATTCTCCAACCTGTTTTTACAATGCCCTAAGCCATGACGGAGGCCGTTAGGCGGCCTAAAAACTCCGTCACCAGAGTTGGCCACTTGCTCATACGAACTCACTTACAATGCGTTGGTAAACTATTACGAAGTCACTATCCACCAACAATCCAACTTAAGCTGAACTAAAAACATGGGCCCGACATTTCGCTTTCAGGTATTAAAGTACCCTCTGACCTAAATATGTTTACCTTGAGGATCCACCTCCTTAGCAAGTTTGAGTGCGTCACTGTTCGCCAAATCCGTGTTAGCGGGCGTGACGGCTAAGATAAGGCAGGACTCGCGCCGGATGAACTGGAATATCATCCCCTTGATCTGTTGCTCGATGTCAACCGGCTGGTCGCCGATGGGCACCTTCGTCAGACCGGGCAAATCGATGAGGGTCAGGTTCAATACTGCGAAAGTAATGTATCTCATTAGTAGTTGAGTATTTTGTGAGGAAACCAGTTGGTTCTATATGCGGCTATTAGTTTTCAACATGACACGTATGAAGTACCAACTCCTAGAAAATGTAGGAATATGCAATTGCTTATTAGTATTTTGTGAAGAAACCCGTACAGTTTTTGATAAGCAGCTTTTGATTTTCAACCTGTTATATATGCTGTGCCTCTGACTACCCCCTTAGATATCTTCAAAGAATCTTAAATGCTTAAAGATCTACATGAATCCTACCATTTCCTGTAGTGAATTAAGAAATGTTTTATAGGTAAGTATAAATAACAATCATCTGGAAATAAGATCTCAAAATAACCATCTGAAGATGACAGTACCTTACACGGAGGTCGATCGAGGTCTCTTTCGCAATTTCAATTGTAAAGGACGACAGGTCAATAGCTACAGCGTCGTTGATTTCAATAGATATAATCTTATTTAACCGCATAAATGTAACAAAAATTTTTGATAGCTAAATTTACCAAACTGTTAATTAATGTCTAATTAACTGTAAAAGTACAAACCGGATATTACTCATTATGGAACTGTGTCCACAACTGTACCAAAACGTATGCACAACATCATATTTGACGAAATATTTTCACATTCATTGGAATAACAATAAACACTCAAACGCAGATACGTATTGTACGTACCTACAAGCTTGAAAACAAATAACAAGATAATATTATTCAAATGACACACGAACATTAATCGAAGTTCAATAATTTCAATTAATTACTTTCAAGACAATAACGCGGTCTTTATTTATTTTATCTCGGGTGTCGCTTGAAATACCTTTTAGCAGCATGAATCAGACATCGCTAAGTGCCGGTATTACATGATAAGGATAGATAAGCGAGATTTATGGCTTCGCTCATTGAATACGGAGCTCAAAGAATCTCTTGAGTAAGATTGAGCAACACTATTTTGGTTTACTAAACACATTGGATCAAAATCAGTTACAAGGCATTATAAGAACTCTTTTAAATAGCCTCGGCAACCTTGCTACTTTTACTTGTATCTACGAACCTTCAATCATTCAATCAGAAACAAAAAACACACCAAAGATATCAAAGGTTTATGGGCGTTATCGTAGAAACTACGAGCACGCGTAGGCAATAGATCGATCGAAGTAGGTAATGTATTTCTATTCAACATACGAGTATAAATTATGAAACACTCAGCTCATAATAAGAATAAAAAATTCTAAAAACCTAACTACACGTAAGAACATGATGTCCAACCTTGATACAGACGCATCGGGTAAGCATTGATTGAGCATGTAGGTCACTATTAGACGGTGTGTATGCACCGAATAGCAAGTGTGTATTATTATAATCTTGCTTAATTTTATTAATTGAGCATCCATATTTGTATGACAAACAGATATCAAAACTATGAGTTTGTAAAACTAAAACAGACAAGTAGTATTTAGATAAACGTCTTTTTAGTAGGTAAGTATTAAATACGAAAACAATCTGCTGGCAATGCACTTCTATTGAGATCTAAGTTAGCCACTATAGTAAATGAACATGCATACAAGACTATATAATAGTCAGTAACTAAATATTATATAGTGTGTAAGTAAACGATCATAGTGAATAGTGTAAGAAGATCAATTTATACAGACACCTGCGAAATGCCAGCAACCTTGTACAAACTACGTGCACTGCTTGTGTCTTATAATGTCAAAAAACTTAAGGACGTAATTATTTTAAGACCTTTCCTGCTGTCAAACACAGAATAATAGAACAGAAGCCTGAAGGTTATCTGTTTCAGTTTAAAAACAGAACATTATAATCGATAAATTAGAAAACAAATAGATTGACCATTTCCGTATCTCAAGCACCTGATTACTCTGACTCATTATTTACTAAAGATTTCCGTGGATACGAGGTTTATAATGACGTACAATACCAGCAATAATGTGAACAATGCAGTGGCTATGTTTTTATGGAATAAGGTAATCGCTAGGAGCTGACAGATCGTACAAAGACATTCGGTGACCTTGGTTGAGTAAACTTCTAACTCGTATAGCCGTATACTAGGAACCTAGCTTAATGCTTGATAAAACAGCTTTGTGAAGAGTGTGATTGAACTATGAACTTTAAGTGCAGGTCGCCTTGCCCCAGTGCTACACGCGGGGCCGATCGATGAGTTCAGACTTGCGCGGAACAGCTGATGTCATGTGTTTTATCACTTTTCTTTCCGAAATGCCCTATAAACATCGCTGACGCTTAAGATTTTCCCTCAATTTTTAGTGGTCAAAAGAATGTAAAAATATAGTAAGTATACATTATTAACCGGGTGTGGGTACACTATTGCAACTGGTTAAACATTTTCACGCACGAATCCGTAGGATAAATTTTCCAATTGCTTTCATTCATGAACCTAGGTTAGCTTATACTTTTGCCTAGAAATTAATAATTTGTTAGAGGGAAATATAATAGCAATACTTTTATTTATAAATTATATTTCACAGCGGAAGATCAAAATGTGTCATTTCGGTATTGTTATTAAACAAGATAAGATTGTCGCATCTAAGCGGCCAGGGGCCGTTGACATACATTATATTGTAGATTATACAATAGATCTGAGAGATACCAATTCCCTTTAGTTATCGAAAACCTAGAAAACAAGTAGTAGGTACCTACACGTTTCGAAGCAAGTAAAAATAGCCTTCTATATTTTCTTGTTGGCACATGCTATGACGTACAGAATAGCTCAAATGTTCAAACCAAATCAGACAATTACCGACTTTAAACTATTGTTCAAGGTTGATAATGTTTTGGCGAAATGGCACAAATATATGTGCTACTGTCGTGTTGTGTGGTGCTATTGAATTTATAACTATATATATACTGACATTGGTTTGAATACTATTACGGCTTGAATCTGCTGATACTGCTCTTATCTCAAGATTATCTCGTTTCACAGGATTCAATAGATGGCCCGTGACGTATGACACGGCTTCATTGACCCAGTGACCTGTATTTTTTTCAGCTAGTAAATTACCATTTATTAAGCATCACATTGTACTTATTATAACCACACTTACACCACGGAGCATGACCTCATCCGACACCAAATTAGTTGCTAATTAAGGCACTGTTATCCTCAGAATAATAAACTTAAACTAATGAACATAACCAAACGTCGTAATAGTTTTAGTAGATACCGTTAGGAGAGTAGACCCGTAGATTGATGGGCACAGGAGAGATGCCCTTGTTGGACCCCGTCATCCGATCCGTCTCCGCCTCGATCTCGGTGCGGACCTCGTTGAAGTCAACAAACTTCTTGCCTTTGCAGTGGAGGAACTCCGCGTATTCTAGATGAACAACATTCAATAATGATTTATAAAGTTGTTGTTGGAAATCACTATCGGCTTGGGAGAAGATTTCGGTAGGTACAGATGGCTTTTACTGTGTTCCTGTTATCCAAATTTTAGATTCAAAAATCATTTAATTAGTAGGGCCTCTACCCTGCGTAGGATCGCATTGTAACGTCTTACAAGCTTGGTAATGCTACTCCTGTCTTACGGGTAAGTACAAATTAATACGGTATCCTCTATTTAAATCCATGGTATATAATATCTTCATTTTAAATTTAATTCATACTCTTTTAGCGTTGTCTATGTGAAAAATTAACAAATATTCATAAATTTTATAATTCCTTCGAAAATGACTATTAAACAATGGTGGCTATTCGAGATGTCGCCAAAGCTAAACTAAACTTAACTAATTTGACAGCACTAAAATTGATGCCATCCTTTTTATTTCGATCGTTATGAAAAGGACGGCAACATTTTTAGTGCTGTCAGATTAGTTTAGTTTAGTTAAGGCGACATCCCGAATAGCCATCAATACCTAGTTTATCAAATCATACGACGAAATGTATTTGGGTGGATCAACTATTTTATGTAAAATCGTGTCCCTGATATAAAAAAAATCTTGAAATGTACTGTGTTTGTTTAATTGCTGGTTTTACTATTTAATAATTAAATCAGATCCTATGTAGTTATAGCTATTTATCATTATGTTTAAAATTTTAGATAAAATATATAAAAAAAGTTGTGACCCAGTAGACCAAAATTGAGTTTCATACAAATTCTAGCTGTCCCTAAGGCACTTTGTCTATTTATGTTTGGATGTTGTGTAAAATTTTTCCTTGACATGTCTTTATATTTTAAAGTAATAATAAGCTACAATATACCAGCATTCTAAATATTGATTTGCAAAAAAAATGGTTTAGTTTTAAGTAAAAAAAACACAGTTTGAATAGTTGTCCCCAAAATATGTCAAAACGCGTTGTCTCCAGGGATACGACAAAAACAGTAGCATAAAGTGTGAGTAATATTAGACAGTGGACAGCTAGACCAATAAAGAACTGATCTGATAGTCGAATGATTGCATTCAACCTCACCTTATCATTATATGGACTTGGCCAATTCGTTCGTGGCTCGGCGCGGGAGTCGGTGTTTTTGTTGTGGATCCGCTGACTCACGATTAAATTTCGGTTAATCACGGTAAACCTTTAACTTTTTATAGGAATTTGGTTATTGTGTTGTTAAATTTAATTCTGGAATGCTTTGCATGCATGTATTTCGTGATATTTATATTGTTTGTTGAAGAAAACATTAAAAAAACCGTAGTTTTTCTCATGGGTCACAATTCCACTGGCTCACAAAAACAGTGACCCAAGAGACAATTTTTGTGACCCAAGAGATATTCTGCACAAAATTTTCCATAATATCTAAGTGATATAATATGCTGAATAAATGAAGTGTCTTATGCAAAGAGGATCATTGCAGATTTTTAATTGAGAATAGTAAAACTTTTGAATTTGAGTTAAAATTCAGTCAAATATGACGTAGAAGTATAAGTCTCTATGTAGGGTACGACACAACCTGAACCTGCATCCATTTGCCTTTATTAGTCATCAAACACTTACTTTTTTCGATTCATCTTACACGCCTTCCACGTTTACACGTTTTTTAGCCTAACATAGTCAGAATTCTATATTAAACACCCAACTGGAGATCTGGGAAGTGGCCTAGGGACTGAAAATTGTCACTTTTATAATACCCTTAGTCTAACTCAAGAAAGGTTCAAACACAATGTAATCATTGTTTTATGAATAAATAAATAAATAAAAAAAAAAAAGTTCAACGAAAACATGCGGGAACTAACGGACAGTGGCACTTTTTTCTCATGCTTTCGTGTATTGCGAACGTCAACATGAAACGAGGAGCGCACAATGTGTCCATATCGTCGTTCAAGTCAGCGATTTTGGACGCATCGTCACCGGCTGCAGTAGGCACTATTGCACAGCGCTCCCCCCACCCGCCTCGCGCCGCTTCGCGAGTGGGACTGACACATGTGCATGCGCCTTCTCCCGGATCTCCCTTCTCCGGATGCGGAGGGTTTTACTGAGGTGGTACGGAAGCACCGGAAACCATCCAGTCGGAACCGTTGTGGTACCGCGGCTAGGAGCCCAGAGCAAGTTCCTGGCTCAGGGTTTCAAGCTGAGGTGTCTACCACCCAGATGTATGTCTCACGAGTCCACTACGCTGTGAAGGCTGAAGATGTAGTAGACTACATCAAGAAGAAGTCTGGTTTTACGCTCAGGGTCGAGAAACTAACTTCTCGTCATAATGTGAGCTTTGGTTCCTTTATGGTGAGAGTTCCGTTCCGACACATTATCTCTCGACTGAGTGAAGAATATTGGCCTGCCGGAGTCAAATTTCGACGATTCATCGGTCGCCTGACCCAGAACCGTCGTGCTGACTCTGCAATTGCGTCTCACGTCGCCGGACAAACGTGTGCTTAGTTAATATTATATGTATGTTAGTATGTAAGGTATTTTTTATTTGGGCCTTAGATTAAGTATTTAACATCTTGTTACTTATCTAAATCTAATAAGTAGTCAATGGACGCTTAAGAATCTTAAATAATACGACAGATACCGAGGCTGGTTTCGATAAAGGCCAAAGCATCAGAGAGCAAACTGCCAACGTCAGACAATTAATAGAGAAGAACAAACGAGTTTAGTGATTATAATTTTACTTTTGTGTTTCATTGACTACTCCGAAGCATTTGACTGTGTATGATGGGACTGTTTGTAAAGAATGCTCAATGAAATGGACGTTATTAGGCACTTAATTACTGTAATCGTATCTGTACTGTATGAAGTCGGTGAGTCAACGGCTAGGGTGAATGATGTGGTGGCAGGACCTTTCAAACATTGAAAGGGAGTTTGAAAGGAATGTATTCTATCCTCTCTTCATTTTAACATCTATAATAATAATAATAATAAATTTATTTTCAACCATATATGTTTCACTGATAATGTTGAGGCCCTGTTTCCTGGAAAAACGTGAGCTGTGGCCCAGGAAACAGTACTCTCCCAAATAATCTATGACGAATGCATCATGAGGAAAGCCTTAAAAGAGTGGGAAGGAGGGGTCTCGGTTGGGGCCATAAGATCAGTAACCTTCTATACGCAGACGACACTATGTTTGCTGCATCGGAGCTGGAACTAGCTGATTTATTTGTAAGAGTGCAACAAGCAAGCAAGATGGTAGGACTATTGGTCAACACAACAAGTCAAAGACTAAAGTCATGATCATTGATCGAGCTGGAGTTCTAGTACGCGCAAGAGAGCTCCCAGATCGTCAGCAAATTTGTGTACCTACTGGGTCTTCGATAAGCGACCAAAGAAGCTGTGATAAGGAGATCTGAAGAGGTACACAGATGGCTAAAGCGGGCCATTAAGCAGTATGACCAAAATTTGGCAAGACAAATGATTCTTATTACAAACCTTCCTGTTTTATCAAATCTTGTCACAAAAAGGTAAGGCTGGTACGGTTTTTGATGTTTGTTCTAGATTTTTTTACGGCTCAGAACCAACGTAAATTCTAACGGCATATCAGAAAAAAAAACGGGGCTTTTGAGATGTGGCGTTGGTGGAAAAATTCAAACTCAAGATCAAAAGAGAAAGAGAGAACCCGACTATCCACGATATACTACCAACGAGTCCTAAGGATTTTTGGTCATATCGTCCGGAGACACGCAGATATTACAAAGCTGATTGCGTAAGGACGTCGAGTGAAAAAACCTTGCGAACGTTTACCTAAACAGTCAAACCAAATCAATACAATAACGGGACTCACTATACCTTCTACCCTGAGAAAAGCTCAGGATAGAACAATGTGGTAGAAACTTATCAAGATTTCAGTCAAACTATTTCGGAATGGGCGCGACTTTGATTAAAAATTTACGAATAAAGATTACGGCAAGGAAGAATGTTTAACAAATTGTACTTTGCCTATATCGTAATACCATTGTGTCTCTGGAGTCACAAAATATGTCTTCGGGCTCACAAAGTTGTCCCCAACTTTTATGGCATTGATAGTAAGATATTAAAATAAATAAAGGCTATTACACAATTTTTTTTATGAGAATATATTTTAAAACATTTAACAGTAGTTGTGTAAAAATTGCGTCCTTATTGCGTTTCAGCCAACAGAAATATAAGGAAAGTTAAGACAATTTCTTTTATTATGTGAGCCCAGAGACACAATGTGGTATATTTAAAAAAAAGTTAGAAGGTTATCTTTACCTTTAATAGTTTAATATTGATCCATTTGACTATTATTTGCCATTAAAGCAGAAAAACTGTTTTAAAAATTGCTTTTTATTTGCTTTTTACCGCGATTTATACTTGTCAGCTAAGAGACATTATTGGGAGCCACTTTTAGAATATACGCTTAAAAATCTATGAATGCCACAAAAATGTTCGGTGCACGTTATAGATTTATAAACTACATGAATTTGTTTAGCAATATTAAGTAAAATTAAAGCAAAATTACAATAAAAAATAAATTACACAAAAAGTTGTTTCATGACAGAAAAAAGTTGATCCACCCATTTACTAATCCAAATGTTCTCAATAAGTAGTAATGTATATACATATTTAAAATATTATCGGGTCTTAATCGCGTATTTAAATCAATATTATTTATTTACCACTACCGATTATATTTTTAAATATGTTTTCAAGTCGCGATAGTTTAAAAAGTTTTAAAGTAATGTATAGTCATGCATGCTACAATACCAACATAGGTTTCCACACACATTGTATCTATTCAGCATGTACTACACGCAATCCCTTTATTTCCTTAGGCACTACAGCGTTGGCACTACTGGTAGAGTCAAATTAGCGTCTAGAAAATTTGTGGAAGTATTGAATTACAATTTATTAAAACGTCTCTATGTTGTCCAGGGCCAAAGGAGGCGTAATAGCATTCAAGTTTAATTACAACTTACTACCAAACAGGTCATCATAATTTAGCCTTTAGCACATATTGCTGAATACAGGCATTAGAATCACCTAGCATGTAAAACGAAACTTAAGTGATCCTTGAGGTCCTACAAGAATAAATGATTTTTCTTTTTCTTTCTTTCTTTCATATCCCTCAATGTGTAATTTTACCCTGTTCTCTGCCTGTCTCATCCAGCTTATAACTGCGACCTAAAATATTGTGACCTGTGCCTGCCCTACGGCAAATTGTCACTTCCCAGATCCATAGTGATTATAGGAAAGTAATCAACCAACTTTTCATGACCAAGAGACAATATGAGTGTGACTAACCTCCATTTCCTTGTATAAGTTGAAGAATTAATGGCCGACGAGTTACTATGCCTGAACCTCGAGGCAAGAAGTCTCTGTAACAATTCAAAGTTACTTTTAGATTACAAATATGTATATGTGTTACCGTTAGAGTGCATAGAGTCCAGGCTGTGCTATGGTACCCTGCTTCCGAGAGCACCCAGTGTCTTGACAGTAAACATAAAATAGTATAATTAATTTTTGTTGTTATAACAAACTTATTTCACTCTCATAACTTTTGTGAGTTGTACACTAAACTTGTATATGACATTATAATATATAAATTATAATATAACACTCAATATTGTAGATTTAGTAATTTAAAAATTTTCAAATCATACCGAGGATGTTCGTCTGGGTAAGAAGGAGGGAAACAAGATGAATTGAAACATTAATGGTAAGTATCTAAATCAACAATAGTTTAAATTAAAGTAGTTACATAATTAATTGTGTTTTTATTATTTCTGATGATAAGTTTGTAAACAAAGAATTTGAAATAATGAATGTTAGTTGTGCTAGAGATTATTAAATAGCTAAGTATGCAGCTCTTCTTACAAAAAGCTGTTTCAAAATTTCTCAACTTCAGAATATTAAAATAATTTAATATAATTGTTAAAATAGACATATCCAACAATACTACATCCTTGTATCTGCAAGATAAGATAATATCTAGAAAATAACAGAGACACAATTAAGTCATAATAGACAAATTGAGAATTAATGTTTATTACGAATTGATTCTTAATACTAGGTAATTATTAATGCCCGGTTCCTAATTCAACATACAGATGACTGAAGTTCGATCATCATAGCAACATTGTTATCGGTCTAAAAGTATCATACATTTTGTGTTGTATAAACAAAATTCTATAAAGATAGATTGACTGTCATCTATATGTTGGATATAGGAATCGGGCATAAGTCAGATGGTAATAACTAACAACAGGAACTCAAGCTTACTTGATAAATACAAGTTAATTTCAATTTGTGCCTCCAATATTTGTTGCACATGTACTCAAATGCTAAAACAATATTATAGTCTTTTGCTAAGATAAGATATTATGGTTATACATATTGTTCAATTTTGTCTGAGGAGAATAGTTAAGTATTTAACAAAGAAATTAGCCTGCAAGATCAAAATATTGTTAGTGAATCTTTTGTGTAGATACCTATTATGATGTTCAGGAAGTACAAATGAGTCATCAGTATGAGTGTAGTTATTGCTTTAGGACGAAAACTAACTTGGAATACCATTAGAAATAACATAAAACATCCTGAAAATGTTTATGAGACATCAGATAACGTTGATATGGATGGCGCACCACCCAGTAAACAAGTCTCTAATACTAACTACAGAGACCAAAGTAAGGAATGTACTAAGTACTGGAACAAAGTTCCAAGAAAAAGAACCTATTATTCGATACTTGTAGCGCCTCTCAACCTTACCTGCCGACAAAGTTTTCTAACACCGAACTTTTCCCTGCAGACTGACCACCCACAACTGCTATCTGAGGCAGATCAAGGGACATGTGTACTCCCATATGCACAAAGGCATCTTGTAATTTGTTTACAATTGGAATCAAATGTTGCATTCCTGAATTCCCAGCCATTTTTACACCGAAACATTAAAGTTTTATCACTAAAAACACTAATTACACTAGCTCATCACCAAATTCATCATCATCAAACTGACTGATTTATTTTTCAATATGGAGGGAGGGGTTATTCTAAAGTACACGATTAATCAATTTTGTTTTCGAATGATTTCATTGAATCGAATGATCATTCGAAAACACTTACTATACTCGTTCCAACCGTTTATTTAACTTTTGACAGCTGTAATACTGACTCAAATAGTAATAATAATAATAATATTCGTTTATTTCGGACAACTTAATCCATAGCATCACATAGCATAGTTTAAATCAACACACATAAAGACACAGGTAAAAAATAAAATAAAACTAAAAACACACACAAAATAATAACATCAAATAAAAATAATAGTCTTCACCCAGTGATGAAGAATTGGACAATCGTACTTTTCAGATATGATATTCAGAATGCTGTTGTGACTGTCTCTGACTCTGTTCAATAAAGACACTATTCGTTTTCGTATAATGGCTGCGAACCCATCCACCCGAGCATCCGCAAACATACCTGAAGCGCTACAGAAACGAGGCAGACCCACCAGCATTCTGAAGATGTTATTATATTGTATTCGCAGGGCGTTAAGCGATTTTTTTGAGTACTTAACCCATAGGTTGCAGGTATAAAAGCACTGACAGTAAGCTCTAAAAAGCGTAATTTTGACCGGAAGGGAGCACTTTGCAAACCTACGGGCTACCATATTGCCTCTAACTGCTAACGCCCTGCGTTCCCTTTCTATGTCACAATCATCCTTGAGATCATCTGTAAGAATATGCCCTAAGTATTTAAATTTATTAACAATATTTAATTCTTTCCCATTCAGTCTAACTGGTGGAACATTATCAGGAGCCTTATTATTTCCTCCTGTTATTACCATCACTTCACTTTTCTTAGTATTAGGTATAAACTAATCCGTGTCTTGTTGCATAGTCCTCGCAGACCTTCATAAGATCTCTTAGGCCACTGATGGATGGACTCAGCAACACCATATCATCCGCGTAACTAATATTATTTACCATGACGCCATCTATGGAGCAGCCTGCATGCATGTTGCTTAGTTCAACCATCAAATCATTCATGTACAAGTTAAAAAGCTTTGGTGACGTAAGTCCACCTTGTCTAACTCCACATTCCAACTTGTACATATCCGAATTATTAGAAGCCCATCTTACACTATTGAGTTGGTTCTCATACCAATATTTAAAAGTGCTAACTAGTTCTCTTGGTATAATTTTATTAAGTTTATCCCAAAGTGGCTGATACAAAACTCGGTCAAATGCTTTGCTGAGATCTAAAAAGCAAGCATAAACTGGGGTATCTAGCATAAACTGGGGTATATAGCATAAATAGTGATACCCTGACCCGTTACCGATTCGATTTATTTTATCGATCGATTTTATTCATGAAGAAGTTTTAATCGATTTAACACACTCATTATTTACTATGAATATCAACATTTTGCACCTTTTCATTACAAGTAGGTACCGCAGTTCATTCACATGTTTTGTTATTTGAACCAACTACAGTAAGTATTTTTAGATTCATTAATTTTCAGCGAATAAATTCGATCCCATGGAACTGTTTTCATTACGCAAATTATTTATGCATTACAACAGAGACATTTAGGGCATTTTAATGCAAAATAATAAAGGTTTTTACGTGATTTGGTATAAAAATAATCACAATAATTTTATTGTATGTTTTAATATAATCGATAATCGATTTATTTCAAAACCAGTTGTCAATAATTACGAATGAAACATCTCTAAGTGGGCGGATCCCGTCCATGACAGTAGGTACAGTATTCCCTGTAGTACATTTTATCAAAAATTATTATAAAACTTTATGTGCATGATCTGTCAAAAGTTAAATAAACGATTGGAAAGACTATAACTAACTTTTACTTTATAAGTATTCGATTAAAAAAATAAAAAATCATCTTGACACTTTAACCGTTCGTTTGATCTTTAGTTCGTTGAGTTTCTAGAGCATTTGTTGGAGCTGTAATGCTGATGGAGCGAGGAGAACGATGTCGTCGGCTAAACGTAGGTTAGAGAGCTTTTTGTTTCTAATTTGTAAACCAAAAGAATTCCAGGGTACCTACCTACCTCTATTTTTTTTAAAAAAGCTCTTGCAATGTAGTAGTAGGTAGGTACCTACTTGTACAATGTAAGAATTTTGGCGATAGAGGGTCACCCTGTTTTACACCTTTTTTTAAATGACGAACCACAATTTTCAAGTTTAATGGTGGCCGAACTGGTATTGTAAATATTTTTTAATAAATCTATGTAGGTGTTAACTCATCAATTTATTGGTTCTGTATATTGATGCGGCCTTCGAGTAAGAAAGAATGCGTTATATTTAATATCAAAAGCCTTTGCATAATCTACAAAGGCTATGTATAGTGCTGTGTTGTATTCGAGACATTTTTTAATGATTAGGTTTAAGGTGCGAAATCCCGCTTGCTCTGGTGGTTGATATCGTCGAGTTTAGCCTTCCGTGACAATAAATCATGTTTTTCACTGATTAAAGATACTTAGGTACATAATATATAATATCATTGAGTAAGTACCTACCTACCTAGTATGTTTATAAGACTCTGATACATAACAGTCCTCTAAGTATGATAATAGACATTATTATTGCTGAAATAGATTATATAAGGTCCTCTGTGTGGTGATCACAACCAATGGCATAGAGCTATTTAAAATCAATATAACTCGACATGCGCACTAAATCTAGGCCACTGGACAAAAATAATGTAGGTACCTACTGAACTATACCTACCGAACGTAACAAAATCTAGATGAAATTAAAATCTATTCTAGTGGAAATAAACAAGCTCTTATTTGATACATTAGTCTAACTAATCTAAAGGTATCCACGCCTAACTATAGTACCTAACTCAATAGTGGCAATTCTGGATGTCATCAAAACTTAACTAACCTAATTTGACAGCACTAAAATTGATGCCATCCTTTTTATTTCGATAGTTATGAAAGGGACGGCAACATTTTTAGTGCTATCAAATTAGGTTAGTTAACTTTTGGCGACATCCAGAATAGCCACTAATAGCAAGTTCTCTTTCTAAAAATAAGTAGGTAATCACTACCAACCAGTAGTACCTACTATGTTTATTATTAACATTTTAAAAGCAACTATTATAACATTTTATGAGGTGGCTAACGTAGACTATTATCTTTTGCTATTATCGAAACTAACCTACATTAAGTGGATCTGCAGTTAACTACAAAGAAAGAGATCACGTCCTAATAAATCAGCAACAGAAGATCTCTAAAATATTACTCACTTTCCAACAAAATTCTCCAAAACTGAACTTTTTCCCGCAGATTGGCCTCCAACTACAGCAATTTGTGGTAAATCCAGTTGCATATGCACACCCAGTTGCGTGAAAGCATCTTGTAATTTGTTAACAATTGGAATCAATTGTTCCATTCCTATATTCCCCGACATGGCTGCTGGATTTTCCAAGCGCACCACGTCCTATGAACTTCTCCGCAGATCTCCGCTTACTGATTTTTCTTACATCAATAAAGCATGAACGTTCCGACACGCATGCGTACTTGAAGAGGAATTTTCTGCGCCAATGCAAAGAAACATCGAATATCTGAAGAGTAGGCCTGTAGGCAGCAGTGTCATACAGTCAAATCTTGATTGAACCTACACACACATCTACGACTGCTAATAAATAATATTAGTAGGTACCTACCCACTAGAACTTTGTCGGCAGAGTTAGCCATTGACTCGTAGATATATACCTATTATGGACGTAGGTAGGTATGTAGGTACCTACATACCAACAAATTAGAAAATACGACAGCAATGATTATGTTCATGTAGTACCTACGTAGGTACCTACCTAATAAAATATTAAAAACCTATTTCTTAACTAGGTAATTAGAATATTGAGGCCTAATTTCTTTTGAGTTATCCTTTCATGTTATAAGTTGAGTTTCATATAGGCTGAGTTTTTTTTTCTATGTTTTTACAAAAAAAAATGTACCTATCTACTTCAATAGTCATCTGGCTACCCATACACAACACAAGCAAGCTTGGGAATAGATGACGTTGTGTGAAATATGTCTAAATATACATTTTATTATTTATTAATTCTAGCTAGGATTCAAACAACAAACTACCTACTTAGGTATTTCTTTTTCAAGCTTTGATCATTTTCTGCGTTACATAAACATTTTTTTTTATAATGTAGGTTAGGTACCTACCTACCTGTTACCATGTAGGTACCTATGCTAATGTTACTAATAAAGTAGTTGCAATTCTGGATGTCGCCAAAACTTAACTAAACCAATTTAACACACTAAAATTGATGCCACGAGGACGGCAACATTTTTAGTGTGTTAAATTAGTTTATTTTAGTTTTGGTGACATTTAATGATCTGAATTGACACCACTTGTAGACTAACTGAAAGAAAATCAAAAATATATATAAAAATTACATTAAGTAGGTAGATACCTACCTCCTACCTACTATAATCATATTATATCATATAACATTAACATTTATTTTAACTTTAGGATCATGGGGTCCAGAGGCGTGGCTTCTTTATCGTGAAATTTCCAAGAGGCTAATAGATGAAACCAATGACCAAAGGGCTGGTGCTTACCTCGGACAGAGGATAAGAAGTAGGTATAGCAATCCAACGAGGTAACGTTGCCAGCCTTTTGGGCACTCTACCTACGGTCGGTGACCTGAACTCTGTCTTATATCTTTAGTTAGTATATATTTTGGATAGAATACAGAGTTCCTTTTATTTATTTAGTTGTTTAGGTTAAGAAGTGTAGATATTTTTTGTTCCTGTGTGTTTCTTTGATAATGTATAAATAAATAAAAATTTATATAAAATAAATCTTGTTTTAATAGGTACATTTTGTAAAGTTTAATCAATTTCAACAGTTAAGACAGACACCATAAATTTTGTACTTTTAGCAGTAATTTAAGTACTTGATGATCATTCTTACACTCCAAATAAAAATGAATGTTCAAAAATCGACTTGGTTTAATCGATTCAAAGCTTCACACATTAGATTAGACAGCAGAGGCGATTTGAGAATCGGCCCCAGATAATATTGACAGCTGTCACCAGTCTAGCCAATCAACACACACCACAGGCTAAATAAAGTCCAGCTGTTTAAAATAAGGAATTCCATACAATTTCCAGCAATAGTGACATATGTCTTATATATTTATAATGTTTTTATTTGCTCTCATGTTGAAGAAGTATTGTAGTAAGATCCATTTTAAAGTTAAAAAAATCGAAGACTAAAGAATAAAAAAAATAACAATATCTTACCAAAACACTAAACTAAAACAATCGCCATCAAGCATGATGCTTTGTTTGAATAGGCCTTTTACGCGCAATTTTCCCACTAGAGAGCGCTGTTTCGCGTCGTTCGTTGTGCTGCTTTGTTTGTGACGTCACTAGTGTAGTGAAGGAGAGGAGATCGTCTTTTGTAGGCGGACGGACGCCATCTTAAAATAAAGTGATATAAGTTTTGGTAGCGTAGAATAAAGTTTAATCTAAAATAATCCTTAGTTAGGACATAGTAATTGTGTTTGTGTATTTTTTAATACGTGATACCTAGTGTAACGGATCAAGGTACAAGTTTATTTCGGTCTCATTAATCCACACAAAGATACAAATTGGTTTATTTACGGTTCCTATACTTCTGTAATGTTAGTACCGTTAAAACTAACTAGATAGTAAAATCTTGAAAAAAGACAAACGAAGTCGGAGTTTAGTAACAAAGGGCAGTGAAATCTAGGAGTCATCGATCTAGCATTCTTTTATCGGATGTAACACGTCAATAAACTTCTGAGGGCAGGGCACAAAATAGTTTTCTTTTGGTGATGTGAAAGTGTTTTTTGTTAACAGAAGTGAATACCTACATAGAATCAACTTCTAAATATTTGCCAAAGCTGGTTCATTGTTCAAAGAAGTGGAACAATTCGAATTGTGAAGGACGATGGCCATCCTGTCGTAAAGCGAATTCGGAGCGTAGTGACTACAGTTGCTTGCCCTGGTTGCAGTTGGTGGTCGGTGAGAGGGTAACCTCCTAATGGTGTGTACGTCGCAGCATGTCTGCACTCTCTACGCCGGGCGGCGGAGGCACTACGGCGCAGAGCAAGCCGACGTCCGGCAAACAAAAATATCAGAAGTTGGACATCAATAGCTTGTACTGCGCTAACAGGGTGAGTAGCGTCTAGACTTTCACAGACATTGATATTGATTCTAAACAGTATCAAGTATCTAATACGCGCCCACTATGCTTCTCCCCAAATTATATTTACCCCTGAATGATATTGAGATAGAGTTCATTGCACCCTAGCTAGAATTCTCATTCAGACGTTTTTAGTTTTTAGTGTTCACTTAGGAAAGAGTTCTTAGTTCTTCATGCATAGTTTACAAAGAACATTGCACTAATTGGTGAGGCAAGTAATTTTTTAGTAGATAAGTAATTATTGTGAGTAGTGGACCTTTTTAATTTATGTTACACTTATAATTTTTGTCTGCTCTTGTCAATTTTGTAGTAGATAGAGTAATTTTGTTTTAGTTATTTATCCTGAAAGTAATGTTTTCCACCTTACCCTAACATTTACAAAAAACTTGTCTGACCCCTTTTAGAAAAATAAACAACCAGTTCAATGAATTTTTTTATTATGTAAACATGATTTTGGACAATCAGCTGATGCTGATAAAGTTATTACTATGTATGTATGTATTTGTATAGTAATATAAAAGTATTTTGATACATGGTTACCATAACATTAGCATTATATTGCTTAGCTTGGGACTAGATGATGCTGTGTGAAATGTCTAAGGATATTTATTTTTATTTATTTATTTATGTATCAAGAATTGCAATGAATAATATCACACTGATGTATGAGTATTGTAGCATTCATGGATTATTATTTTCTCTGAAAGTATTTTGTTATGTGTGCTTTGTAAAATAAATTTTCCTAGAACTAAAATTAGCATTTCTTTTGTTATAAATTCATGTCAACTCAACACATTGAGGCCACAGCCTTGGCCAAGATCTTGTTCTCAATTCAGTTCAATTTGTACCATTCAAAAACTGCTGATATTAACAGAGCATGCAAAAACTGAAGGTCACATAATTTTTACCTACTTTAAATGCAATTAATGTAATTGTTGCAATAAATTAATTGAATATAGTACACATAAGTATGAAATATCTATGGTAATCAGGTGGTCTTTAACTGTAATTCTATGATTTTAGAACGAGAATTTAGAACCATCATCTGTCAAGTCTCAACTTAGCCGCAAACATGGAATGCAAAGTCTTGGAAAAGTTCCTTCAACCAGGCGTCCTCCAGCCAACTTACCTTCTTTGAAAACTGAAACTGGTCAAGACCCTAATGCTAAGTAAGTGGACATCTTTACATTCCACTCATTCAATACTAGTTTGAATCAGGAAGTGACTAACTACTGTGACCTTGTTACCTTATTGTTGTCCCTACAAATGGTCACATACCTATATTATACTACTAGGTACTAACTCCTTGGCCTTAGTGTCATTTAATAATCTGAGTAGATATAATACTGCTCTGCATTATTTCAAAATAATCATAACTTAAACTCGTATTCAGAGTGTGCACTCAGGCTTAAGTTTTCGCTCAAGGATTTATTTTTTTACTGTTCTCCACGGAATCTGAGTGATGAATCACTGCTTGAGTATGGACTCTGTATACGAGAGCCTTAGGTAGGAGCCTAACGCCCAAATACTGAAATGGTAAGTGGTGCTTAACTATGACATTATTTGACATTTGCCCTTACAAATCCCAAATATTGAAGTAGCGTTTCAGTATTGGGTGTTAGACTATGAAGTGAGTTCATAGTCGTAAGTTATGACTTATGATTACATGATTGTTGCACAATTGTGCAGGTGTGTATGATTTTATGGAGTATTAGGAATAGGTAATGAGTATATTTTGTGATTTCAGCCCTGTTACTGCAGTAGCACCATCTGTTTCTTCACCACCAACAACATGTATCAATCCTCCAACTCAAGTAAGTGCAATTTTGCTATAATTAATTATATATTAAATTATAATGTAAAGAAACAATAATATAAAGCCCTATGACGAAACAAAGCGCTGGAGGGAAGGCAAGGTTGGTTGCAATGTGAACCATTGCTCTGCGCGTCTAGCGTGCGTAGCGTGTCCAGCTAAGCAGTTACCCCATGATACCAAGATTATGAGATCTGAGGGCCTAGCATGAAGAAATTTTAAGTATGCAAATCCTGCAGAACCTAGTTCCCATTAATAATTTATCCATTATCAGTGATGAAATGAAAAAAAAAGTTAAATATGATCAATTGATCACAATCCCAAGGAGCAGAAGACAAGGACAAGGCTCAAGCTTGAATTCATAACTATCACAGGAATTCATTCAATTTTTCTTCGAAAAAAAAAAAAGATAATGAATATAAACAATACAGTTTGCAGCCTCATCATGGAGCAAAAGAGCACCTAGGAATATGATTCCAGTGTATGCACAGAGATCTCAGAACAAAATGATGTGTCAATCCAATGTATTGCAGGCCACACCACCTGCGTTGAACAGCAATGTTGCTGCGGGCGGTTGGGTGTCGCTGCCGCCGCCGTCCTCCCCCCACTTCCGCACAGAGTTCCCCTCGCTCGAGTCAGCTGCCCAGCCTGCGCACCGCACAGACCAACCTGCAACGCAGCCACAACTGAGACCACAGAGTAAGTCACTATATCAAACTTAGAGTTACCATATCACGAGCATTAAATTGCTTAGCTTGGGACTAGATGACGCTATTTGGAATGTCCAAGAAGTATTTATTATACTTAGAACTTTGTTCTTACTATTAAGGGCAGTTTTCCTAAATCTACTCCTTGGATCCTTTCACTCAGATAGGAACTTGCACAATGTCACAAAGTACTTCTTATATTTGTAAGTTAGCTTGAATTATTATGGATATAACTCAAGCTATGCTAGCTTTTATCAAGCTAAGCAAAAGAGACCTAGAATCCCAAATAAATTAAAACTAATCCAATAAATTAACTTGCGCAAACTTGGCAACCAACATTTTTAAATCAAAACGAGATGATATCTAAATAAAAGCCCAATGACGAAACAAAGCGCTGGAGGGAAGGTACGGTCGGTCGCGTCGTGACCCGTCGCTCTGCGCGCCTAGCGTGCGTAGCGTGTCTGGCTAAGCAGTTACCCTATGATACCAAGATTATGAGATCTGAGGGCTGTTATGAAATTAATTGCTTCTTATCCCATGAATGCAATTAAATGTTTCACCAAATGCACTATGCACTCGCAGCAAGTACATCTGAAGTATTTTCTAGTTGCCATTAAGTCCGATATTGTTACGTATGAAGTGAATGAATAAATGTATGATTTTGTCCATTGTAAAGCCGAAGGCAGCTGGACGTCCGGTGGCGCCCCAGGCGGCGGCCGTCAAGAATCAAACGCTTCACCGGCCGCCGCGCCCGTCGCCGCCGCACCATCACAGCAGACGCCCGTCTATCGTGCCATTCTGCCTTCATTCGTAAGTAGCTCTCTGAATTCAGGTCACACTTTAATACCGCCGATTTATGTAACGGTTCCAGCGTTGCTGACGAAATTAGGCCGTGAAGTTGCCTTCCATTGTTTGTTAAGTACATTTGCACTTATTTTATCGACTGTTTATTAACTTATAAAATACTGCAGTTTCTGAGAGCTGATAAGATTTACATCAATTACAAGATATATTTTAAAAATAATCTAGGACAGAGTTGTCATTTTGGAAGTAGGCTTGTTACATATTACCAAATATTACTTATATTCGAAAAATTACAAAATTCATCTAACCCTTAACTTTTAGATATTGAATACATTTGTATGTATGAAAAGAATTAGTCATATTTTAAGTATTTTTAATAATAATAACTTATATGGAATGTTAATTCTAAAGCCTGTTACATCTTGCATATTAAATTATTCCCACACTAGCCCCTCTACTCGCAAAACCGGAATCGATACATCATGCTTATAATCGCAGTTCATTTCATGTTGGTCTCATTCAGATTCCATTAATTAGATTACATAAGCTGACCTGTGCTTATTGGCACTATGTATCTTGCTTGTAGAGTAAGTAAGTTCGTATAAGCAAGTGGCCAAATCACCCTGGTGACTTGTAGAGTATCGGCAATATATTATGGCCATGTAATACAGTTGTTCTCATTTGTAATGTTGCAGCTGGTAAAAGGTAGCACCGGTGCGGGGCTCGGCCTCGGCGGGCTGGGCGCGCTCCGCGAGTCGCGTGGCCCCCCCGGCGGGGGCGGCGGGGGCGGGGGGCCCGGGCGACAGCCGCCGCGAGCGCCCCCCACGCCGCGCGCAGTCGAGCTGCTCACCGCGCGCCCCATCCTGCGCGACGAGCAGATCTCCTCGCTAGACGACATGTCCAGGGACGCCGGCTGGGCGCAGCACGATGATATTGATTATGAGTGAGTGCCGAACATGTTTCAACTGTCTCTTTTGTTGGGTGTATTCTACCTTACAGTGCACGTCCAGATCGTACAACAATTGCAAAGTACGTGTACTTGACGTGCTGTAGTGATCATTTAATCCCATCATAGTTATTTGACGTTACTGTTTTCTTGTTACAGCCAAAAACTAGACTTCTCAGATGGAGAGACATCGACTAGAAAAAATAATAACCGGGCCAGTATTGAGAGCGAGCGCGTGGAGAAGGTCTCCCGCGGCGAGGAGCTCGGCGACGAGGAGCAGCTGTGGGCCGAGCGCCGCCAGAAGCAGAGCAACGAGGTCGCGCAGGCCGTCGCGCGCGCGCGCCTGCGCAAGGAGGAGGAGCAGCGCCGCCGCGAGCCCCAGCAGCACGCACAGCCCCCCAAGCAGGACTTCCGCGAAGCGCACAGGGACCGGGAGCCCGAGAGGGACCGCCTCGAGTCGAGGGACTCGCGGGACCGCATCGACGTGCGGGACCGCGACAGAAACGACAGGGATAAGGAGCGCAACGACAACCGCGACCGAGACCGGGACAAGGACCGCTCCGACAACAGAGATCGCGATCGCAACGACAGGGAACGGTTCGACAATAGAGATCGAGATAATAGAGACAGCAGGGAAGTCAGGGACCGTGAACGTGACCGCGAGCGCGACAAGGAGCCTCGGGACCGAGGACGCAATGACAACCGAGACCGGCCCGACTCTGATAAAGACACGCGGCAAGATATACGCGATAGAGACCGAGGGGACAACAGGGACCGCGCGGATCGCGAGCGGTTCGACAGGGAGCGAGATCGAGGCGACAGGGATCGCGATAGAGACAGAGACCGCGCGGACCGCGACCGTGGCGAGCGCGACCGCTCTGACCGCGACCGCGACTTCCGCGATAACAGGGATCGCGACCGAGACCACGCGCGTGACCGCGATCAGAACAATCCCGCCTTCTCCAAGAGCTTCCAAGCGAACATCCCACCCCGCTTTTTGAAGCAGCAACAGAACAGGCAGCAGGATGATCAACACAACAAAGGCTGGGCCTTCCCCGGCAAGCCGGCCCCGCGCCGCCAGGAGCCGCCGCCGCCGCCGCAGCCCTACACCGCGCCGAGACACGCCCCGCACAACAACGGTCGTCGGTCATATTCTAGGTTAGTACTAAACATTACACAAACACATTGCTATTTTGAGTTGAATTTAACTAGAAATGACGGATAATAAACAGACTATCACGAAATTAGTTTATAATCTGTATTTATGTTATGGTTTTTCTTTGCAGAGACTTCTCGGACCGTGAAGACGATTGCAGGAGAGAAAAGGAAGGATCTGGGCCCCAATGGCGTTCCGAAATGCAGGATTATGAAAAGTCTGGTAGAGAATTAGATAGATCAAACTCGAAAGAATCATACAAAGATTTCATGGAGTACAAAGGAAAGGATACAGACAGAAAATCATCTTTGGAGCATGCTATTGAACAGAGCAACCGATCTGCAGCTGATAAACTCAGTGAAGTTTTTGAAAGGAAGAGCATAGGAATTGCTGAGCCATTTGTTACACCTGAACCTGCTCCGAGTCAAACACCAGAGAAAAGTATTACTCCTGACAATGTTTCACAGCGAGAATCAACTGAAAAGGATATAGGCAAAACATCATGGGCAGATGTTGGCCAGGAAGAGGCCAGCACTGTCATGAAACAGCCAGAAAAAGTCTCGCCTCCAAGAGAGATTGAAGTGAAAAAAGATCACATTGCGCCCAACTTTGATACTAAACGAAACGTTCTGCACCCAATTGCAGCCACCACTTCTCAAAATTTACCATCAAACAACACTACCTATGCAAATGCGTTTCAAAATAAATTCAACAACACTTCAAATGTTCAAACTTCAGGAGTCAACAATCAACAAATATCTCAAAGTACTTGTTTGCCTATTACTCAGCCGCAAACAAGCCAACCTCAATTGCAAGCTGCCTTTGAACGCCACGCTGCGCCCAAACCTGTTCCTCAAATTTCATCATCCAATATAGCCGATTCATTTGCAGCCTCTCAAATGCAAAAACAACAACAACAGATATCCGAACAACTTGCGAAACTCAAGTTTGCTCAAGAAAAAGATGCCCCTGAATCTGTTTTAGTAGCACCTAAACCACAGGTAGATTCACAGGGTATTACAATAAAAAATGTAGAAATAGTAGCGGAAGCCGTGAAGATCACTCCAGACCTCACAAAACGCCTTATAGATGAGAAGAAGCAAGAAGTACAGAGTGTTCATGAGCCAAGCAATATCAAAATTGCACCCAAGGAACCAGTCGAAAGGAAATCTAGTGGGTCTGGATCTGAAAAGAAGGGTAGAGGTTTCGGTGGTGGCGGCGGAGGAGCCGGCTTCGCCGTTTACAATAATAGAGGTTGGGGAGCGAGAGAATCTCGTGGGCGACGATCTCATCGCAGCTCGCGCTCCAATAACAGAGCGAGCGAGTCGGACGGCTCCACCGACGGGGCCCCTAACGCGGAACGCAAGGAGAGAAGACGAGCGCCGCGAAGTCCTCGCGGACCCAAGAAAACAGACAAACCGGATGATACCAGCCGTCCCGCACAGACTGAACAGGGGATGCTCGCAACTGATGGATTGGAGAACAGAGAGCCGTTCGCGCCGCGAGGCCAGCCCTCCAGGCGAGGCCGCGGTGGCTTCCAGGGCACCACGCGCCCGCCCGCACCCGCTAAGAGGGTCACCGGTTATGGACCACCTAATACTAAAAGTCCTTTCAACCAAACCAACAGGGCTTCTAAAGAAAATGAAGAAGGCAAAGATAATTCTCAAATGGAAGATAAGAGCAAGGGCAGACCTCGTCCCGGTTCGCAGGTGACGGGCAGGGGTCGCGATAGAAGACCCAAGGGTCCTGTCAGCGGCGAAGATGAAAACTGGGAAACAACGTCCGAACATTCCGAAGGAGGCGGCGGTCGTCGCCGATCCGTTCCTGGGAGACTTTCTCAAAAGGGTCCAGGAGGTCGTAATCAAAATAATAGGAATTCAAATAACCCGCGTAACAATAACCAGGGTGTCAAAAAAGACAACTTAGGCGATAACAAGACTGCTGATGTAACAGAGGCTATGACTGAACTTAAGATATCCACTGCCAAGAAAGATGACGAGGTCGCCGATGATGGTTTCCAAGAAGTGCGAAACAAGAAAAACTCGAAGGACACGAGAGGTCCACCTGCAAAAGAAGAGAACCAACAAGCTCAGAAGCAGCAACCTAGATCTCATTCCAATCAAGGAAACGGACGGAACGGATCATCCAGCAGGAACTCCAGCGACAAGGCCAACCCGCGGGGAGCGGCGCCGGTCGTCAGCAAGAACGGACAGTACGACGGGCGGCCGCGCCAAGCCAACCTGGCGCCGCGCTTCGTGAAGCAGCGCCAGAAGCAGCAGCTCGGCATGGTGAGCGGGTACGGGCCGGACACGGGCGCCGCGCCGCCGCCGCCCGCCGTCAACGCCTGGGACAAACCCATCGCGCAAACTCTCCGCGGCAATATCGACGAACCTGTCGAGGTGGTCGTCAACAAATCCGCTCAGTCCAGTCAACGTAGCACACCACTCGAAGCTCCGGTTGAAATCAAGCCGCTTGTGTCCGCCTGCGTTATACCCGCTGATAAATCAGAAGTCTTAGATGGAACTACGCCGCCGGTGGAGACTATTATATTTGAGAACACTAACTACAAATCTGCTCCATCCGAAGAAGCGTTACAACAGAAGTATCAAATGAACGTTAACATAGCTAAACCTCCTCAGCCGGAGGAGATGCCTCCTGAAATGGAAGCGCATCCGTTGGCGTTCAACGGCGCCGACGTGAGGCGTCCTCGATCCATTCAGGAACTTATCGGAGACAGCGGCAGGCCCGTGAGCGACGGTGAAGGATCGCTCGCCCTGCAGATGTCCTTCGATACGACACAGAAAGCGGAAGATTCGTCCGACATGAAACTCGATTTTGCTTTCGACTCCGATCTCGGTCAACTGACGGAAGAAAAATCGACAAAGTCTCTCGGAATGCCTCGCGGGGTTCACATGAGCACTTCCAACACTATTTCCCCGTTGGCGGCAGATCTCAATTTAAAAATCGCCAGCGTGAAGAAAGTATGGGAAATGCCAGCGGTCGCGGAGGGCTCGGAGGAGCTGCAGTTCGCCGGGTTCGAGGAGCCGAGCGCGGAGACCGGCGCGCCGCCCAACGTCTGCAAGGTGAAGCCCACGCAGCAGCTGCAGTCGCCGCCGCCGCAGCACTACAACCACGTGGGCTACCAGGGCGGCTACGGCCCGCTGTCCGTGCCCTCGCCGCCCGCCATGCTCTTCAACTCCTCGCAACAGTTGTTGGGCTCGTCGCAGCAGCTGCCGCAACAAGGCGGCCTCTACGGAGCCTTCCTCGACCAGAGTCGCGGCCAGTTCGGAGGGTTCCCCGGCACTCCGTACGGGGCCGGCTCCGGCGCGCCCTACAACTATCAGCCGCCGCCTGACATGTTCCAGAGCCTTCCCAACCAATACCGAATGGTGAGTTACTTATCAATGCTTAATGTTACTTTTCTGTACTGTAACAATACATAATAGTATGTACATAATTGCTTTTAAATTTTCTAGGCGGCGACGGCCGGGGGTGGTGGTTTCGGGCAGTCCGGTCAACTCGGCAATAACCCCAGTACCGTATTGATATCGAGCACATCTAACTCGCTCATGTCTGCTACTGTCAAACCCTCTACACAGCAGATAGGCGCTATTGGTAAGTAACTATCGGTTATTTATCATACTACAGGTTCAGTAAATGCTGTAAAATATCTGGCTTGGCCACGACAAAAATGCCTTTCTACAGGGCTAAATAAAATATCATCGGTATTTATTTCCAAGTTTCGTCACAGCTGGTTTTACGGCGAGTATACCTCAGTTCCTCTTGTCGTTGCAGGCAGCAAAGGTGGCGGAGTGGGAGGCGTCGGCGGCGTGGGCGGCGTGAGCGCCTACCAGCAGCAGTACCTGGGCTACTCCGGGCCCGTGGGCGAGGCTGGCTACTCGCTGGCTGGGCTACTGCCCCGCCCCGCGCCCCCCCCGCAGAGCTCGTACTACGCGCCCTACCAGCCGGCCAGCGCGCCGCAGCCCAACTACCCGCTGCAGTTCACGCAGCAGCAGCAGCCCAACGCGTTCGGGTCGCAGTTCCTCTCCTCGCAGCTGCAGGTCGCCGCCGCCGTGCAGCAGATGCAGGTGAGCGACCGTCTCCAGCACGGAGGCTGTACACCAGGGTCCTCATCCTGAACTAACCCTTTCATGATGTTTGTATCGCAGCAGCAGCAGTACCGCGCTCCGATGCAGCAGCAGTACGCGCCGGCGCCGCGGCCGGTGCCGCAGCAGCAGCAGCTGAAGAGCCCGCTGCACGAGCACGCCAACGGGTTCGCGCCGCTCTGCGACTCGGCCTCGCCCACGCCCAAGCAGCAGCAGCAGCATCAGAACAAGCAGCAGAAGCCGCCGCACTCGCCGCCGCAGCACAAGTACCACGCGCCGCCGCCGCACCCCCCGCCCGCCGCGCTCACCCCGCACCACCACCACCAGCAGCAGGTACTACACCAGCACCTCGCGCGCACTGAGCCCAGCCCGGCGGAGCGAACCACGGCGGAGAGTGACACGGTCGGTTGTTGCAGATGGTGAGCGTCGGCGGCGGAGGAGGTGGCGCGCGGTGCGGCGGCGGCGGCGGCGGCGCGCGCGGCGGCCTGGCCGCGCCGCGCTACCCCGCGCCCATCCAGCGGCCGCACGCGCCCGCCATGCCGCTGTACCGCCACGCCCCGCCCGCGCCCCCCGCCCCGCACGCCGCGCCGCGCCAGCACCCGCGCCACACGCTCTACTACCAGCACCATCAGCGCAGTTAGTACCAGTGCACGTGCAGTACAGTACGGTAGCGGGCCCGCGCCGCGCGCCATGCGTCATTCATGTATTGTTGTACACAGACGGCGGCGGCGGCGGGGAGCGCGCGGCGGAGGCCTGCGAGCCGGCGGGGGGCGCCGACGAGGGCGGCGAGCCGGCCGCCCCCCGCGCCCCAGTCGAGCCCGCGCCGCAGGACCGAGACGCGGAGTGAACCCCCCACCCCGAGCCCGAAGTGCGCGACCGATCCTATACCCGTCTCCGGCGCTGTCTTTTAGGTTTTCGGTATTTAATTAAGACGTAAATTATGAAAGTGATTTAAGCTACTTAGATCGGGGCGCCGGGCGGCGGCTCAGGCCGGCAGCTCCGCCTCTCGGGCCGGGCCGACGCCGGCGCCGGCGCCGACCGCGGGAGGCCTTCCGTTTGTTTGTAAATAGATCGCACGGACGGACGACGTCCGGCTCCTTGACTGTTATGTTTAAGTATATTACGCGAACGGTCGTCGTCGGCCCCGCAGCGACCAGCGCGCCTCCGCGTGACCGATGCTGCCTCGAAAACTCTCATTAGTGAATATTATGTAGCGACGGTTTTGCTGAACGATGTCGATGCAATATTAATAAAATAATTAATGTAATTTGAAGCTAGAATCAGGCGAGTGGCGGTCGGTACGTCCGCACGTCTACGAGCCACTCGCAAGAACGTTTCATGTATCATAATCAATTACTATATGCGAATAAATTAAATAATGACCAAATAACTGTTTTTAATTCAAAGCTAGCCTCATTCCGATGATATGTTTTTGCCATTCAGTTTATGTTACCGTCAGGTCAGACAGGTTGCCTGCAGGACGCAGGTGCGTATGGCACTAACTAATGTTAAGCGCCTGAAAGGTTTCATTCAAAGCAACAATTTTCGTAAGACATAACATGAAATGTATCATTCAACCTATCATTGCATGTTCGCTGCGAGCGTGGACGTATTCTAGCGTGAGCGTATTCTACACTACGAATACGAACCTCCCACGTAATACGTTACGCTTAAATAAAATTTGAATAACATTAATGAACCTCCCACTTATTCACATAGTTCGGAATAACCCATCGCTAGCTCGTAGCGTTATCTTACTATTCGTCACCCCACCCACCCACAGTGTGACAATCTGGTGTATGTGACCAAAAAAACTAGTTGGGGTGATCTAATGAACAGGGAGAACTAAGGACTTACACTGGCTGCGTCTAGGCTACCAAAGTTTTTTTAAGAAGTAGTAATTCAGTTTATTTTCTTCGTAAGTAAATTATTAGGTTAAAATTGTCGACTTCGTCCTCTTTGTGCCATTAAATCGTGCCACCAGTGGTACGAGGAGTTTACCTAATTAAAACCGACTGAATCTAGGGATCATTTCTTGTATATTTGTTTCCACACCACCCGGAGGCTGCGAGGGAAACGGCGTCGGCTTGATGATGACGCATGTGGTCGAATCTTAAAAGTTTTTAACTGTGAAATTACCTACTGATAATCAAGTCTAAGGGATGCAGAAACAACACCACCATTTCTCTATATAATAAGATGCATAGATTTGGTGAGCTGAAAATACAGGTAATCTCAGAAGGTGGAACTGGATTTATTAACCAGTGAAAAATCTGTATTTATGGTTTTAGTTGAGTCAGGTTTAAAAAGTTCGAAACTAACCAACCATTTAATTTGAGTTTTATACCGACTTCAGTCGCATGGGTGAAAAAAAGGGTCTGAAAAAAATATATTCGAACCCGAAAGCCGAGCAAACATCTATCTGGTAGTTCGCAATGCAATCAAATCAATAAGGAGGCGACGGGACGGCGCGGGCGGGCGACGACCCTCTGTTCTCCATCCATTTTGTGTTGTCCCCTAGGTGCTTTGGTTTTGGCTTGTCGCCAAAATAGATATAAGTAGGTAGGTACCCAACTTTCAGATGATACTACTATCCTTGTTATTAACTTTGAGATATTTATGTAACAAAAATATTCATACACAGATAGAGCAAAGCAGATACCAGAAAGGAATCGCTAAGAGGAACTTGGGGAGTTGGGAGTTAAAAACAGAAATGCGCGCGAATGTCGGAATTCATAACAAATGATTGTCCGGGAAATAAACATCCTCCCATTGTTTTTAAAACACATTTTGTTGGTGAATATTTTTGAAAATATGATAAAATTTGAATTTAAAACAGCATCGTGCCACCCCGCTGGCGCCGTGGTACTTAATCACGTCTATATTATAATAAGCAGGAGAGTATTTCAACGTTATTTTATTTTTGGTCCATACCTACACCTCACATCCCATGCCCAGGCACAACACAATAGAGGCAGAGCAGAGACACGACACGAGCTACGGATGTCTCGTTTTTTTTTTAAATCCGTCACAGAAAGTTAGCAAACATGAAAATGATTACCTACCTACTATTCATGAAAGGTCAACAGCCAGACAGGGGTGCAATGTCAGCTCTTTGTTCAACGCAGAGTGGTCGTTTACCTCAAACAGTCTAGGTATTACATATATTATTTTATTTGGTTTACATTACAATAAAAATAAACAAACAAAATTAGTTCCAATACGAACTTTAACTTTATAAATATCCCCTAGTTTAACGACCTAAATTTCCCACCGCTTGAAAAATATGTAACTAGGTGTAGGTTGGCCTATTGGCCTATCCAGTAGGTACCTACCTACCATTATTTTATTAGGAAAATAGTTAAAATTTAACATGAGGATTTTCTAAATAAGTCACGCTAATCATTTACTAAGACGTGGATTACCGGGACGGTATGGAGTTACACTTGCAGAAGCCTTGTAATGTGCAGGTAGAATACTTACCTGTGGGACTGTACCTACTTCAGATAGTGGGTATTTTTTGGCTGTTAGTCCTAATATACAATTCCTAGAATAGATAACGTTTTAGTCTATAAAATTATTGATAAATTAGTCGCCCAAGCAAGCATTGTTAGGCCTTCCTACATTTCCGCTAATTGCTACGATACCGCTACGGTAGGTACAGAATTATAACAATTAATTCATCATCATCATATTCAGCTTTTTGTGACCCACTGCTGGGCATAAGCATCCTTCCATAACCGCCAATCAGCTCTACTTTGGGCCTTTTGCATCCAGGTCTTACCCTGTACGGCAACTATGTCGTCCATCCATCTAGCAGGTGGTCTGCCAAGAGGTCTAGTGAATCCCCGGGGCCACCATTCAGTTAAGGCCTTACTCCACCTGCTATCACCGTAAAAAAAAAAAAAAAAAAAGACCTTAAACTCCGTCACCAGAGTTGGCTACTTGCTCATACGAACGAACGAACGAACCTGCTATCACCAAATCTTGCCAAGTGCCCTGCCCAACTCCATTTCAAGTTCGTAATACGGTCCCCAACATCTACCACTTTGGTACGTCGGATTTCCGTATTACGAACAATTAATTACCTAAGTACCTACCTATAATTATAAAAATGATTTTACACTAATTTCTCGCCACCCTAGTGAGAGACTTAAATGATTTTTCGGCAAACATAATATTATGTATCCTGTAATTCTACGTATTTATTATTGACTGACATTAGAACAAAAATAAAATTAAATCATATCAAAACTCGTTGTTTATTTATGAGAACTCTGAACTGAAGACGCGCATCGCAAGTATCGCAACATTGTTTTACAGAGTTGTGAAAATAATAATTACCTAAGTAATTTAATCGTCTTTGGTAAGTAAATTAAGTAAGTAGGTACCTACTTAGAAATAATTTTGGTAAAAGGTTAGCATAATAGAAATAATACCATTATTTCTAATATGCTAACTCTAGGTAAGTAAACTAAAGTCGGCTAGGTAGTTATGTATAATAAGTAAGTACCTAGATCATTCATTCATTTATTAATCATTACATTAGGTAGGTAGGTACGTTATTTGCTAAATTAATAATATTGCAATAGGTAAAGTATAAACCTACATAGGTTACAATAACTTTCATGTCATTTTGATCTCATTAGGTAGGTATGTACCTACCTACCTACTTACAAAAACATTAAGTATTACTAAGCCATTACAATGTCTCTGTAGCCGAAAACGGCCAGAAAATTATACAAGTATATTACCAAGTGCCTACATAACATAACTACTTATCTAAGTAGCTTAGTCCAATTTTTGTGAACGGGAAGAAGTGTCGATGACTACCAACTACCGAGGCCTCCTGTACCTACCAGGCGAACCATGGATGTATTTGTTTTAATCCATCTTCCTAGAGGCGAACAGACAAAGAGAATTCTTGTTTTGTCCGACAAAGTGAATGGAATTCAGGATTGCGCGCTGCGCTCGCTCGCTACGTTCGTGCCGTCTCGTAGGTACCTATGTGTATTGTGTGCGTGCGCCGTGCAGTCAAGTCAGTTCAGCTTAGTTCGCGGTGCTGTTCACTCGCGATGCAGCCGCTCTACTGCAATAAACACGTGAAACTTTCACTTTATTATTTGTAAACAAAAAATTTTTGGTACAAGGACAACTTTTACGCAAAAGTTCTCTAAGTATTAGTTATAAAACCCTTCAGTTCAACATGCATTAAGAAAGAAATCTCGATTGTCTTGCTTTGTGCTACCATTCTGTGCAGTGAATTAGCCACACGTTAAGTACCTAAGTACCTACTACCTAGACACGGTGCCTGTGCATTTGTGAGTGTTTTGTAAGATGGGGAAAGATTACGGTGAGTTTTACTTTCCTTTCTAGTTGATTTTATGTTATTCTATTAGCGAACAAGTTACAGTCTACGCAGGAAAGAGCTGGCATGATTTAACCACAGAATTAACGCTGACATTCAGGTATTATTGTAGAGTAGAGGTTAATCTTATTACAACGGTAAGTTCCGCCCGCGATTTTGCTGGTGAAAATGCATGTAATGTCAAGTAAGTAAGAGGTACCTACCTCAAGTATCTTTCGTTCATAGGTAAGGCATGATGAAATAAAAATATAACAATAATATAAATTTATTTTGCTATAGGTAGGTACCTATACCTACTTAAGTACTTATGTAAATTGCTATAATTAAGTACCTTACCTACCTACTTACCTTCTTGTAAGTACCAACCTTCTAGACTAGATAGCTTGATGAAATTTCTTCCTCGTACCAAAGACGATTAATATCTAGAAGACAGACAAAGGCCATACACAAAATCGTAACCCGATCCCGCAGTACCAGATAGCCTGAAAACTTTAAAACATCAATTTTATCCAAGAAATTTCAATACTTAGTAGTAGGTAGCAACAATATTCAATATTTAAACATTTTTAATTAGAAAGTAATTGAAATTTCTTGGATAAAATTGATGTTTTAGAGCTTTCAGGCTATTTTTTAGGGTTACGATTTTGTGTATGGCCTTTGTCTGTCTTCTAGATATTAATCGTCTTTGCTCGTACTAATATTTTCTAAACCATGTCTAAACCACAACAATTTGATTCCAAGCCCATAAAACGTTGACTCACTAGCTGACCAATGAACAAAGCAATGATGGCACAAAACGCGGATAGAAATAATTCCCAGAACTCCCGCAGAGCGCACTTGAGACCACAGCATATTCGAAGTCGATTATAATGATTTGGACATCAGATTCACTATCAAAATTTAGAAAACGTCTTAAAGAAATTGTTACATAACAAATTTATTTTATAGACTATTTATGTATCCATGTACTATACACTATCACTACTATATACTATATTACTCACTATCTATATATGTAACTAAATTTATATTTATTAATTTTTAATTTTCAACTGTATTTTTATTAATTTGTGTTTTCCTTAAAATATTTAAATGTTAGCATTTCGAATCTGACATCACAGTAGGAAAGAAATAACAATAATTACTACTGTGAAGCCATATTCAAATTAATTTTTAATTTTAATTTAATTTTTAATTTATAATAACCTAATTATCTACTTAGAATTAAGATGGTTTTTTTTACGCATGTTGTGATACCCTATAATTATGGGAGCATTAGTTTTTTTATAACTAATATTTGGCTATAAATTGATGCATGAAAAGTGTAACCCTATGTTGGGAATCCTTAAAAATAAAATAAAATAAAGTCTCACAAAAAAAACACTGATAGGTACCTACATATTTTTTGACGTTACCCAGTCCAGCAGTGGTTAGTTCGTACAAAAAAAATCCTATGAAAATTCTAAAGAGCTTACAAAAAAGTAAATTGTAAAGAAAAAAAAGGGGTATTTTGTAGGTACCTACAGTTAGGTATTAAAAACGCCATGCACGAACTAGCCGCTAATTCGTTCATGTTGGACGCAATGTCCCAATTGACACTTGATTTTAATATTTTTGTTACTGCCGATTTGGACACCATTAAAATAACAATAGCTGCATTTTACTGTACAGTCAGATAAAAAACAGGTTGCGGCGGGCGGCGGCACAGCCTTTATGTCACAGAAACGAAAGGGATAAACAGTTGGTTGTTAGGTTTTTTAAGAACGCGATACCGGTATTAAGAGTGTGCTATAACGCCGAAATAATTTGAAGACCGAGCGGGATAGCGAATAATTTTTTTACTCGTGACTGGGAAGCGCAGAACGATAGACACGCAAAATAATTTATAGCGAAAAAAATGTTTTTATATAATAAAGTACAATACAAGCTCAATATGGGAAGTTTAAACCTACCCACGAACAAAAAAAATATATTGTACGTAGGTACCTAACCTACCTAAAGAGACTGACAAAAAAAAATTGTTGTGCATTCTTAATTTGCATTTAGCAGTAATTTTAACATTACATTACAATAGACACTATTTTTATTTATTTGTACAAAATGATAGTAACTTACATAAACAGAATATGTATGTAAGTAGGTAAGTATACTTAAATAAAAGTTAACTCGGTATGTTTTCCCTAAACTTAAAATAAATGTGAATCGCAAAATCAAACTAGGCTCGAAGAAGCACGGTTTGTGGTTTGAATGCTTCGGAAAATCCTTGATTCATCGCAAAATCAAACTAGGCTCGAAGAAGCACGGTTTGTGGTTTGAATGCTTCGGAAAATCCTTGATTCCTGAGCTACTGCAATATATTTTTCCGGTTGAAGATGACCTTCACGAGTTCGCTTAAAATATTTTTAAACCTAATAATATTTTTACCTCTGTGGCGCAGTGGGCGAAAGCCCGCCTGAGACGCAGAGGTTGCGGGTTCGATCCCCGCTGCGGGACAAATGTTTGCATGATCTGCAAATATTTGTTTCGTGTCTGGGTGTTTTATATGTATAATATGTATGTATTTACAAAAAAAAAAAAATGTATCTATGTAGTTTATCAGTCATCTGGTTACCATAACACAAGCATTAAATTGCTTAGCTTGTTGGGATTAGATGACGCCGTGTGGAATGTCCAAGGATATTTATTTTATTTTTATTTTTTATTTTTATTTAATTGTATCGCACAGCGTGATAAATAATTTGACGTGAAAAGATAGTCTACCAAACACTTTTCAACTAAGAGTACACCTATAGGTATAAAGTATTTCATACACCTAGTAAAATAATACATTTAGGAAGAGCTATAATACGATCTCTTTTACCTACTCCTTCGTTCGTTCGTTCGTATGAGAAAGTGGCCAACTCTGGTGACGGAGTTTTTAGGCCGCCTAAAGGCCTCCGTCATGGCTTAACGACCTACTCCTTGATACTACGACATGGCAGCAACCTTCTGTGACTCGTATTTTCATTCTCGACCCTTCCTCTTCCTCGTCTTCCGTCTCCTTTTCCTTCTATGTTGTTCTTTATTGTGCTGCCATGTCGTATAAAATGTCAAATCATTCTCCCTCTTCTACGATCCCTATTACAAAATGCTTCGTTTATAAATTACTTAACATTGATGAACAGAGAGCAGCGTCTTCGGAAGGCTAGTTTGCAATTTTTTAAACTTTTGATCCCTGAATTTGGTAGGTTGGTGTGGCTCATGTGGGGGTGGGGTTTTAATAGGTTTGGCGATGCGATGTGTGTGATAGAATTACTATTCAGACGCCCTACATTTTGTTTATTATTTTAACTTTGTTGTTTCACTCAAACTAAACTCCTACCTACTCCCGTTGTTGGGAGTAGGTCCCCCATGAGTTTTCCATTCACTACAAACGAACAATTTAAGCATCAACGTTTATTTAGGACGCTACACAGCTACACTTTATAGGCGAGGCGGTTTAGAGCTCGAAATAAAATCGTATCTGATATTTCTCTATTTTTCTTAAACTTTCGCACAATTCATACTTTTAAATAGTTTACAGGATTTTATCGCGTAATTTACCTTTTATTATTTCCCAACGTTTCGGCTGTGTTACAACAACCGTGGTCGCGGGCGAAGTTCGCCTGTAAACTATTTAAAAGTATTTCTCTATTTCTCTATTTTTTTTTATATATATTATTATGTCAGTATGTTAGTCTGTAAGGTATTTATTATATGGGCCTTTACCATCTTGTTACTTATCTGTAGTTGCCTGAAATAAAGATTATATTATTTCCATTCCAGTAGGACAGTAACAGGTAGGTAAGGTAGGTACCTAACTCCTACGTCACGTCACTTTCTTGAATTACCGGATTGAGTCTACCTACAATATATTTTATGTAGACTTATGTACCAGTCTCATTATTCTATCTAACCGTGATTTTGCTTAGTGTGGTAAGATAAGTACTTAATGTAATTGTTACTTAAGAAGTAGGTAATTTAAAATAATAAGTTACATTCGACAAGTAATGTATGGTAAACACACAGTAAGAAAAACCACAGATAGATAAATTATTGAGACCTTCCGTAGTTTACTTTTTGTTTTCCGACAGTAACCAATGCCTTAGTAAATAGAAGTAGGTATTTACTAAGGCATGGTTCATAAAACAGACGCCTCTCATGTAGGTAGGTAAATAATATTGTGTAATGTTATGCTGGTATTTGCGGCGCGAATGCGGTCCACGCTCAGCGACAGTAAAAATAAATATAGTATAGTAGGTGTAGGTCATCGAGGTAGTATTATAGAGCCACAATCACACAAATAAAATGTAAACGCCAAAACTCGGCGTGCGCAGAGTTTTTCTTTTTTGCGTTCCATCGACATTGAACATTAAAACAAACGAAATAACGTCTACATTCAAATGTCAAATGTCATTGTAGAACATTGAATTTGCACGCACATTTTTTGAGTGTTGTCAGCTATTAGATTGTGACTCTTTTATACTACCTCGATGGTGTAGGTACATAATCTCTCCCATCCGAGACGTAAATATGGCTACCGTCATCGTCATTCAGTGCTGACATAAAGCGTCGTTCATGACGATGGACCATTTCTTTTGATTTCCATACGATACTGATCAAAGGAAAACAGATTTGCTACAAATATGACCAAATATTTCAAAAATGTGGATGTGATAAATGTAATGATAATCTACATTTCAGAAATATTATCAAAGTACAAAACAATCTTAAAATATTAAGGCCAAATTCCTAATGTCAAGTTGTTATGGTTAATTGAGTTTATATTATGTTAATTTTATAAATCTCTGTACCTACACTTGAGAAACAAAATGTTCCGTGCATTCTTCATGCAAAAGACTTCAACGCGCTTTCTTGAAAAAGTTTATTGCAACGCACTAACATTTTCCAAAATCATTCCGAAGAAAATTCTCAATACCAAGCACAACAGCCAGCCGAAACATATATACCTACGTAAGTTATATCCGCATACTATCATTATGAAATACTCCTTATACAACGAAGGCCCAAGGTGAAGATAGTATGTGCGGTGACGTTACGGTGTACACAGGCTTAAGATTTCGAAACGCGCTAGATCTTTAAAGAATCACTAAATAACTTTGCTCAATTAATCAGTTTATTGGACTACTCTGTGTGTGTGTTGTGTAAATAGTGGTACTTACCTACTAAGATTGTTAAATCAACATCCAGTATGAGATAATGAATCTAAAATGTTTAATAAATTTTCGTTTATAACATACGAGATACAATTACTAGAACTAAACTCACTGATATTCCCTGTTGTTCAGAGGCTCTGTATGAAACCTGTTTAATCTCAATATGCACTTATTCCTGCAGTAGGTACCTGATTGTGGGTTGATAGCAGATATCAGGCGTTGCCAGATTTTTTTTGGTCGGCATTTTTTAATTTTAGGAGTAAAAAAGGATTGTTTTGCCTGAAACCCAGACCAATTATAAATCATCTACCCAATTTGTACGTACTTACTGTATTTCGTGAAGCGATGTATTAGGTACTGTTATGGTTCATGAGTTTCTAATCCCAAAATGAGGGACATTTAATTTTGCGTTAAAAAGCGAGACTGTGCATCGCAGCAACGCGTGTCCGTTATGCCAGCGTACACATAAGAGAATTCACATTTTTTTTATGCCAAAAAAATAGTGCATAAACAGTGCATAATTAGGGCAAAGCTGAAAAAAATAGTGCCTCTTTGGTTCAAGAGATAATGACCATTCTTTATGGTTAATACCAAATAGGTATGTTCTTAGCCTAGTAGCGATTTATTGCCACAGACGAATAGTCATACCAACCAGGTAAGGTAGAGATATAACTGAATCTATCACAGCACAGCGCCAGCAATACGAATGCACTCTATTAAGAGAATTGAGGATACAGTTCTTTATTGGTCAGTTGGTAGTAGACTGGGTTCAAACGTTCAAGCATTGGAAGAGTCCGATTGTTATTGTATTCTGTATTGCAGGAAAACATTTGCATTACGTATCAATTGCGACGTAAAAATACCTATTATAATATGTATTTAACATTTTATTCTGGGAAAACTACGAACCAAAAGGGAAATTAAATTAAATTACTATAAGAACATGACTAGACTATGGCTCGTATTACAATTTTGCATGGAGATGGAAAAAAAACAGGGCTCCCCTAGATATAGAAGCGAAGGTAATTCTTTCGTCCCCTCCCCCCCTCCCCAATAAGTAATAAATCAAATCAAAATTAGAATTACCTACTTACAGCATTTTCACTTACGATTTTTTGTGTTGCTGTCCTACGACCGACGCTCTACTACGACGTTATATTCAACTCATTTTTTTAAATCCAGTAGGCAATGTTTTATTTACACCAATAAATTACAATTTCAATGACTTATCATCGTGTCCATAAAATCACATAGGTTTGTCAATATTAGTATCAATTTGGTTAGTAATCTCACCCATTAGAAATCCCACAATAGCAACATACATTCCAGAAAATAAATAAATGATTTGACGTAGAGTAGATGGGTATCCTGCGATATCATTAAACCGAGATAAGCCGTCTCGGAACTATCTGAATTTGGCACGTAATCTAGTGATTGTTTGACGACAACGCCAAACATAACCTCAAATCAAAACATTATGGAAAAATCGAGTGAAAAGTGCTAAAATCTAAATATTATGTGATAAAATGGGGTGCTTTGACGACTGCTGTGTTCCTCCGAAGGAATCTAGTAAGTTTTTTGACAGACAATGCTATAAAACCTACTTAATACTTAATGCAATACTCCGTCACCAGAGTTTGCCACTTGCTCTACAATACTGTAGGTAATATCTCTTCGTAACTATGCGAGTTACGTAGGTATAGTTGTCTACTAGTCGGAAAAGTTACACTCATACAATATCATCTTCACTGTGCCATATTATTTGGTAATACGAACGAACGAAGGGCCCCTACCTACATAAGGTAACAAGTGGCAAATTAAATATTTTATTAAACCGATTTTAATTTCCGAAGAAGAGAGCAATTTTCTGTGTTTTTGTTCATAAATCATAAATCTGGTCCTATATACAAATTGTTTATAGGACCAAATGGAAAGCACCAGCTTTCCGCTTTAGAACGTTCGCATGTAATGCATAGTTTACAATGCCTTTGTACAGTCATCAGCACAGCAACGACAGTATTTGACAGTCATAAAAACATTTTTCTTCATCTAGTCATTTATACTTATTCTCAACTTTATTCCTAAAATTTATTCTATTTATTTACAGAAACTAAACTACCTACCTACTACATATTTACATAACTGTACAAAATACAATTAGAACCAGTTGAGCCACATAAGGATCGTTACAAACGATCTATACCACTCAACTTTATTCCTTATCATAATATCAATTTTAATTTTCTATTCAATAATTTTTTATTAGGTAGGTACATAAGTCCTACACCGTCCTACACCTACAATACAAAATATTATGTTATGAGTCATAAAATAATATATTGTATTCTAAATTCGAATCCATAAGATCAGTCATAACTTATTTATGACTGATCGTATGCATTCGAATTTAGAATTTTAAATATCTTTTTAATTAATTTCAGTTGAATTTAGATAACCATCATCATTGTCTCATCTGTATTTTGTTCGCAGGAGAGCCCATTCGGCACGACCCGACATTCAACGGACCTATCCACAACCGATCCTGCACCGATATAATATGGCTGCTTCTTTTTATACTGTTTCTTGGTGTGTGGGTCTGGGTGGGAATTCACAGTAAGTGCTATTCTTAGTTGCATTTATATTCTTTCTTATAAATTTACCCTTTTTCGGTAATCAAATCAACCAGGGTTTAATTGATTGACATTTTATAATGAACTCTCCAGGCGTGAAAAACGGGAATATCGAAAAACTACTGGCGCCAATAGACTCACAAGGCAAAAGATGCGGATTGGATGCTGGCCTTGTAGATAAGAAGTACCTCGTCTTCTTTGACATTTCTAAATGCTTGACACCAGGTGCCCCTATCGTCGGATGTCCTACAAAACAGGTAGATTCTCAACATATATTATATACTAGCTGCGTTCCGCGGTGAGTAGTTCCCATTCCCGTGGGAATAGCGGGATCAAAAGTAGCCTATTTTTAAATTCAGGATATAAGCAATTCTGGTACCAAATTTCATTCAAATCCGTCCAGCCGGTTGAGAGTGAAAATGTAACAAACACAGTAGGATTAAGTGTACTACTTATTGTAAAATGTCCGATGAGATTTCTATGAACCCGCTATCTATACTCTAAGTTAGAACCGAGAATAATATGGTTTAGTGTCGGGGTCACGGTTCATTTTTAGCGAGCGATAACGCGCGTGAATTATTTGATTAACTGCTATAATAGCTTACCACTAACTACCACGGATAAAACCGTGTGGGCTAGACTAGACAGATTGAAATTTTTAGGGTTTTTTTTACAAGTATTCGCCCGCGTCGTTACTCGCGTGGTAGCGGTACTCACTCTTCAAATAAATAAATATCCTTGAACATCTATATGTTCGCGTATATAATATTATTATGTAGCCATGTGAGGTCATAAACTGTAATATATTCCAAGTTTGAGCCAAATCACTTCAGTAGTTTTTGCGTGAAAGAGTAACAAACATTCTTCACAGTTTTTACAAACTTTCGCGTTTATAATATAAGTGGGATAGTGGGCTCATAAAAACATCAAGCCCCACGAAAATGCAAGCTCTTTCCATAAAGTAAACTTAATTTTTTTTATAGGTTTGCGTCAAACAGTGTCCGGACAAAACAATAGTATTTGATAACCCTGTCAGCTCAATGGATGAATCAACTTTTTATAATGTTAAATCTAGCATGGTGTGCGATTACGGCATCAATGTACAAACACTATCGTACAACGAAGCAATGAACTACATAAAAAACAATACTTGTGCTAGCTATGTTTTGAAGAGCCAACCAGGTAAATCCATTGTTTTAAATGGGGAAGATAATATGTGACTTACTCACATAATATCCTCCCCTTTTGAAACTATCATTGATTGTTGTTTAATATTTTAAGATTCCAATTACTTACCTGTTTTTGTGAAGTGTTGTTTAAATGATTGATATAGCTGAAGGTTAACTATTGTGACGCTTTACGTCTGGGTGCTGTCGTTGAGTGGCATGTTTGTGTAACCAACTCCTGGAAGCAAGTAATAACTAGATTTGTTGTAAAAACGCATGAATGAATACCACAGTGTTATACCGGTGTATTGGCGACCTATCCACCATCCAATGCAAAGGACCGCCAAAAGCAGAGCCTAAATGGACACAGACCGATGCGGGTATCTGTGTAAGGAACCCGAAAGAGGCCCAGGAGTCTCTGTTGAACAGTGCCACGGCTCTCGACTCATACGTGGGTTGGATTGCCGCTAGCTGGGTCACGTTCTTCACGAACAACGAGAGGGACACCCACATTGTATGTACTGGAGATGGCCAAACCTGTAGAAGCTTCCCTAAACCACTCTTAGCACGTGGCATGTCTTACTAACGATAATTAAGAAACATCATGTATCACTCTTCCATCTTTCATTATGTGCACGTTATGCATTTTCTATTACGCTACTAACTTGGTGATGTCGGTGCGAGCAGTGCTGGCGCGGTGCCTCGGCGGCGTGATGGACGCCATCAACGCGACGGAACACTTGGTATCGGAGCTGAATGAGACACAGGTCATCGGTAAACTGACAGAGATGCTCAACTTTCAGCAGGTAGATAGTAGCACGCACATTTTTTATTTATTAGAAAAGGTGGCATGAACGAATTGCTAGGATTTTTTTATTAACAACTGAGTTTAAATGAGTAGGTATCTAGGTATAAGTATATTATCAGCAACCAATCGATATTTCAATATCTATATTTTTGTATTGGTTGTTTCACTGAAATGAGGTCCAGTAGTTTCATAGATGTTAGTTGCTAACTGTTAACAAAAATTCATAACTTTTTAGTAGTGATGCCACTTGTTTTAGAATTGCACTTTTCTCATTACAATTCCTTGTATATTGTCATGGTGATGGTTATTTGTACTAAACTTGTAGTACCTACCTCGTAAAAATTTATCGTTGAATTGTTAGTGTAGAATTTGTAAAATAATTTCCGAGAAAAGCAACTTTAATATCTCAACACAATTCACGCTACGGTTTTACACTCCTAAAAATTACGTATACGAGTAATAAATATACCTACTTACCTACCTAACAAACTTGCAGCATGATGGTAACGCTCTTTTGACACAAAACTGATACTAATAGTTATGTGTATCTCCTTTATGCTTGACTCTAGGATCCAAAACTCTAGGGCGTGCTGTTCGTGTGCTTGTCGTGCTAGCTAAAACTAAAAATGTTTATTTTGCTTTACTTTACACAACAATTTCTGGACTTATTGCATTTTTAATAGCACTTATTAACAGACAAATAAAGTAGAACTTCTGGATCTTCTACCACGAGTTTTTGTTTCTGATATTATGTGATACCTATTTCAAGTTTCATCTAAAATATATCCACTGGTTAATGCGTGATTGAAACACAAACAACGGTGAGCGCGTAGGTACGGTAAGCGCTGACCGTCTCGGTTGAACTATGAACACAGCCTAGGCCTTGTCCCATTAGACTCTGTCCGCTGACTGAATCTTAGTTGAGTGGTGTAGTGAGCTAACTGAGCCGCTCACTGGGACCCATATCTAGTTGGGACGAGGCCTTAAACTAACTTTGTAATTCGAGTCGGTGTTGTGTGAACTGGTTGTTTTTGTGAGCAGCTGTCGTCACAAATAGTGCAAGACCTGGTGCAATCCCGCTGGTACCTGGCGGGCGCGCTGGTGGGCGTGCTGTGCGTGTGCTTCCTGTACATCGTGCTGCTGCGCTGGGTGGTGGCGCCCGTCGTCTGGCTCTCCATCGCCGGCCTGCTGGCTGTGCTCGGCTTTGGTACGTACTGAGCCATTTTCGAACAACTTAAAAGGAGGTTCTCAATTCAGTTGTATTTTTATTATTTCAAAGGATCACATGTAACTTTCGGATTTGTCCCAATTCTGAGAATGGGATCCATGATGAATTGAGACACACACTGGTTTAAGCATGTTTGCAACAAGTTAATTATTTGCATTCAGAAAATAATAGTGTTATATTTTTTTATAATACTTATTGTTATATTTTGGTGAAATGGAACTGATAAGGAAAACCATATAATGGTCACCGGACCAGTAAACTTTAAAGTCGGTTTCTAGTTTTTTGTAATAATAATGATTCGTGGTTCAGCTAATATTGATAAAATATACTGAGTTTTGACCAATATTAATAATTTGATATTGGTCAAAATTAACTCAATGAAATCAACTGATTGAAATTTGAACTATGATAATTTACCGATATTGGTTTTCGATTTTTAGAGAAAGGGGATTGAGATCACTCACAGATTTTTGACAGCAACTTTTAGGTCTGAGAGTCGTCTTTGGAAAATATATGTTAAAATTAGGTATTTCTTAATCTGGAACTCAACATTTTATACGTAAAGGTGAACTCTACACTGTAGAGTTATCTACAAAGTGACCTTCAATAAATGCATTTAGTATTGATGGTACTACCAATAACTGTGCTGTGCATGCTGCACGATCATTGTTAGGTAACTTTGGTTTTAATTTAATTAGAACTTTGATAAACAGAGAACCTTACACTATTCAAAAATGCTTGCTTGCATAAAGTTAAGGTGTTTTGAACTGTGATAATATGGTAACTGATAACCTTGTGCAACAAATAAGTAAACAGATACTTAGATGCGTCACACACAATACAGCATTGTTCACTTTATTTAACGTTTGTACACACTACACCTACATAGGTACATTAAAATGGGGAAACAATTCATATAAAAATAACACTGGTAAAACAGCCCGTAGATAGTTATCCTTAATGATTTTCCTATTAAAAAAACAGAATTACAATCATGCCTACTAATTTTGAAATTGCAGTATGTAATGCAGTGTTTCTTTATTTTTAGCGGTGTACCTCTCCTACATAAACTACAAGTACTTCAAAGTTAATCCAGTCCAGCTTGTACAGACGACTAACCTAAAGGGATACGCGCAGAATTTCTTTAGCAAGCAGGAGACTTGGCTCGGGATCCTGATTGTTTTGGCCATTATTCTGGTCATACTGTTCTTTATAATCATCTTCCTGCGGTCGCGCATCTCGATGGCCATTGCTATGATAAAGGAGGCCAGCAAGTGAGTACATGTTCCCTTTCCCGCTTAGTTAACAAGGCATTTACTTATGCAGCTCTCTTCTTGAATTTTTATGTAATGCTTTCATTATGTTGCTATATACGTTTATCGAGACAATCGAATTATATCCGATCACAGGACTAAAGTACATCCCTAGACATTAGTTCTAATAGCTACTGGTGACAAAGTTTTACGCTTTCTGAACGTCTTGTCATAGCTTCATAGCCGTGTTCTCCTTAGCTATGAGCGTTGATTCTAATGTCATTACTATATTACAACCGATTACAACTCACGATAGCTTTGAAAGTGATAGGCGAAATTAGTACTGATCACAAGTTCCAGATTTTACAAAATAAACCCATTATTAAAATTTGTCCTAAAGGACATAATATCCCAAGTAACACAGGGAGCATTATAACAAACTAATAGCAAGCTTATGTAGAACTTAAGGTCCGTAAAAACTCTTATAAAAGTTCACCAAATATCTTGACGCTTTATATTGGCATTTTATCACCATTATGATGCTTTACACTGTATAACGGTTGGATGATAGCATATCAAAATGTTGTTCTAAAGCCTTTAGTTTTTGTGCAGCAAATCAAAATGCAGCAGTACAACTTTTAGCTGTTTTTAGTGCATTTGGATCTACAATAGCATTATTAAGTAGTAAATAAATGCTTAAAGCTATTTATTAGCACATACGTGAATCATTAAAATGCCACATACATTTGCTATACTGCCTTCAGCTCTTTTTAGTGCCTTAGGAATTACAATAGCATTTTAAAGTAGTAAGATAATGCTTAATGCTGATTATAAGCATCAATTTGTGCCATTATAATGCACTGTAAATCCGTTAAACAGCTTTTAGCTGTTTTTAATGCCGATAGTTGTGTAATAGCACTTTTAAGTAATAGTATAGACGAATAGCATAAACGTGAACCAATGTAATGCTTAAATTGCCTCTGGCTTTACAAATAGTCACGTGTGAGTATTTGTTCTGCTTGCAGCATGAATAATGATTTTTAAAGGCTTACCGGGGTGCTTTAAATCGACACCATTTTGTAAATATTTATAACCTAACAATATTATCATTTGGACCTATTTATAAAGTCAATAGACCTTTATAAATAATAATATAACTTAACATAATGCCACCCAACCCATACTTATAAGTTAGTTAGGCAAAATTCGGCTTATACTAAGAATACACAATTGGTGTGGTTATTTTACACATATCTTTTTATACAATTCTTAATTAAAACCACAATATATCGAAGGCGCGTGAAAATTTTGAATGAAACTAATATAGACATTTACAGTAAACTACATTGCGTTGTAATATTTGATGGCAAGAATAAAAATAGTTACTTTATAAATTGTGTTTGATGCAACCTACGATGTCACTCAATCGATCAGTTTTTACCATCTTCTTCCATTTATATTGTGAAACAAATTAGTTAATTTACAGGTTCATAACGTATTATAACTTTTACCGTGGTATTAGAGATGTTTTTGCAATGGTGTTAAATTCATTTAAGTTCTAACTGTGAACATTAAGAAAGCTGCAATAATCCTTTTACTCCTATGGAATGCTACTGTAATGCTTTTGTAATACTATTAACAACTTCATCGACCATAATAATGCTTCTGTAATGCTATTGGCAGTTTCATTGACCACAAGAATGCTAATAAAATGCCACTGTAATGCTATTATGTTGTTTTGTGAACCTATTTAGGATCTAAAGCTGTATAATTTGTGCCCAAATAAGACTTACAGAAGCCGTATAAACGTTTATAATGCTTTTATAGAACTAACTTAAAATGCGAAAACGATACAGAAATGCTGTTATGCGACCGATAAACTGCTTTGATGTGTTACTTGGGATAACAACTAATAATAACTAAAGTTGTCCTTGATATATTTCGATACTACCGAATTACAATGATAAACATTGTTTTGGTATACCTATCAATACCAAGTACCACCATATCATTTTGCAGCATAAACGTGGGTCGAAGGTTATTGCCAGATAATAAAACAGCGGGATTATATTCCTAAACACAATTGGCTCAAAAGACACGAGATAATTCCGAGACCTTGGCAAAAATGATCATAATATCGGTTAGACTCGCCCACACCCGGGTAATCGTAGTTTACTTGAGAATTAATGCGTGTTTGACCTTTTTTGTTAGTGAATACATTAGAGCGATAATAACACAAGTATCGCTCTACATATAGTACCGCCAGAGACGTAGCCTAAGTAAATTCTAATTAAATTATTATATTTCATGTTCGATTTGAATCAATTGAGCCCTTGGAGCATGACTGAGTTTAAACTTCTACGGTCTCTTTTATTTTCTGACTACCCCGCTGTTGTTGTAACCTTAGCAAGTCGAATTAAACTATCTTTGTAGTTTAGATTGTTGCCAACACACATTTTTAATGCCATAATGGTAGTTGCGCATTAACATCAACGTTAACGTTAATGCAGGTGGAGGTGGACGTTAATGCAGGTGCACTTCCAAAGAGAATAGCAGTGCCGTAGCACTGCTAATTTTACTATATATATTTTATACCTAAATTCTACAACACAACCAATTATTTTCAAACATGAGTAGATTGGAACCTTTCAAAGACCGCGGAAACGGCGCTTTGAAAAGTTAGTTATGTCTTGTTTTTTCGCGACCAACAATCATGAAGAATCAGGGTTACAAACACGGTTTAGGGCCGTAAGTAAGCGAATTTACAAGTAATAAGCAATTATAAAATGTTTCAGAGCGGTGTACGCTGTGAAGTCGACGATTTTCTTCCCGGTCGTTCCGTGGGTAATGCAGTGCGTTGTGATCGCTTACGGTGTAGTGGTACTCATGCTGCTAATGTCCATCGGGGAGTCCGCTTTCGGAGTCGTCAACTTGAAAGCTGACACTGATTGCGTTTGCACTCACTACAAGGAGGTACCTACGTGTAGCGATTTCATTGTATAATGTAAAATGAAAACCAAATGTAATTAAAACTTCCAAATTCGCGACTGACCAAACTTCCGGCCGTCCGGACTCAGTCATAACCTCGACATACTTTAGTTGTTGGACACATATTACGACACAAGCGCTACAGTCTACTTCAGCTGATATCTATGGGCAAAATACTTGGGAAAAGAGGGTTTAGCAGAGAACATCTTGGCATCGCTATAATAGTAAAGAAACTAGAAGATTTTAATATAAAATAATTAATCTAAGTAAAAATAGGCACCCCCTTTTAATGTAATGATTGATTGTTTTTACATTCTCTTAATTTCCAGGATAACGTGGCATGTGATCCAGTTACTTTTATGACAAGCTGCTTCAGTAAAAGTGGAGGACCTTGTCAAAAAGCAATCTGCCACTTCACGGGCATCGACAATCCAACCAGCGTTGTTTACCTGCATCGTTAGTACCGTTACTATTACATAATTTTATGATATGTCTCACTCAACTGACTGACTTATGCAAACAATATGCTGCACGTAAAATCTGATTTTGATATTATGTACCTTTATTATTTATATCTACATTATTTATGTTTATCTTGATTTTGTGATAGATAATTATGTTTAAGATCATTTACTCGCCCGTCTTATCCTTATACTTGAATTGAAGGTTACCTAAACATAAAACAAAGTAGTGAGTCAAGCCAGTTGCTACTTTTTAAATTCGAAAATGAAAAGCCTTCTTTCACTCGACACTTAGCAGTGTGATGGGAATTATATATATACGTATTGTATTCTTCTACAATTCACCTGTACAACGACAGTACGAATATCCGCAAGAGACTTTAAAATCTATTCATAAATCCGATTGTTTTAGTTGTGAACCTGCTGGCGTTCTTTTGGACTACATTCTTCATTAGCGGCGTGTCAGACATGATCCTGGCCAGCACGTTCTCCACGTGGTACTGGACATTCAAGAAGAGGAATCTGCCCTTTTTCACTCTCACCGCTGGCATGTTCAGAACGTTAAGGTGCGACCAATATTGGTTTTAAATCCTCGTTATTATGATAATTTAGAATTATCTAGTTTAGTGAAGAGATAGGTCCCAGGTCTACCTAATAATTAAAGCCGATTTCACCGGTAGAAATCTAATAGTGAGCAACTTACTAAACTGGTCATCACTTTGCAAATTTTAATAATACCAATATTGATATTAGACAGAAGGCAGAGGTAATTATCTTAAAGGCCCTTTTTAGAGGAAGTACTCATCAATCAGAACTCAACTGACAGACCAAAAGCAAAATTATCGACTTGATGCAGGGACGCTAGCTCGGTCAATAAGACTTCTAGTGAAATAATCATTTCCGTTTGTTATTATAACTAGTGAACAGCTCCTAGTCATCAATATTTATTTCTAGGTACCACTTGGGCACGGTGGCATTAGGCGCACTTATAATCGCCATTGTGCGCGTGATTCGCGTCATCCTCGAGTACATCGACCAAAAGATCAAGAAATTCGACAATCCCTTCACGCGATGCATATTGTGCTTTTGCAAATGCTTCTGTTGGTGCTTGGAGAACTTCCTCAAGTTTATCAACAAGAACGCGTACATAATGTGCGCAGTGCACGGGAAAAACTTCTGCACAAGTGCGAGGGACGCATTCTCTCTGCTCATGAGGAATATTATACGAGTCGTCGTGTTGGACAAGGTATTAATGAAATGTTATAAGACCATTGATTTACATTACACCATACCTACTTTGTTGAAAGCAGAAGGTATATTTGTATTAAATCCGGACTATCGAACTGTGTGATTTTTTTTACGCAAATTTTACAAGCGTGACCAATGCGTTGAACAATGAGTTAGTTTAGAAATGGCTTCAAATAAAGCGCAAGTAAATACTGAACTAAATTAGATCCGGTTTATAATTAATATTTTGTTATTACAATTTGATTCCATGTTTCATGTGAATGTAATTTTATCTTTATAAACAACTTCATATTTAATGAGCTCATTTCAATCTTAGTCATAGAATATGTAGGCCAGGCACTTCAAAATACTTAGCGGTATTGATTTTTCTGAAGTATTGATTAACGAGATATCTTGAAGAGTTATTCACTGATAACATGAAAATCCCCACATGAGCGTTTTATCATGTGGGGATTTTCATGGGCGCTGAAAGTCAAGATGCAGAATTTCTGTAGAATAGGCTAGTTGCCTTTTTTTCAGAAAGTACTAGCAAGAGAGCAACTACCCTGCCATGTTGATATGAATGTTATGGAGCTGTCACGAATTCACGATGTATTTTTTTTCTCTCTTCCATTTTTCTATAGAGATTGAGAAGGATGGATCACCCAGAATAAAGCTAGGTCACAAACCGCGTTTGTGGCACTGATTTTTCACGATGATATTCGCGAAAGCGTGTATGATCATCCAACTCCAACCAAAGTGATCCCAGTATATATATAATATAATCTTACTACTTACTAGTATATAATCTTACTGCATAAATGCTAATTATCTTTTTTTTTAACGTTGTTTAATGTAATGTTTGTGTAACTTTTTCTAGGTCTGTCAGCTTAGGTCGTATGAGATTCTTGTCCAGATTCGCTTGACGCCAAATCAATATTTTTTTCTTTTTTTCCAGGTGACAGACTTCATATTCTTCCTGTCGAAGATGCTGATATCTATCGGCGTTGGCTTCGCGGTGTACTATCTCATGCAATGGAATGTCGTCTACGAAATCACGAAAGGGGAGCGTCTCCATTACAACTACGTGCCAGCGATAATTTTAGGCATCGCCGCCTATATTATAAGCAGTATATTCTTCAACGTGTACGCAATGGCTGTCGATACACTGTTCCTTTGCTTCTGTAAGTAGCTTAAGTTTAACAGCGTTTTGAAGTAGGGGGAACTTTTCCTATAATTGTTTTTATATTTACAGGCTTTACAGGTTTCAGAAACCTCTAGTTAAAGTCGTACCAAGTTCGTTTCGTCGTCGAGTTCGTACCAAAAATAGGAAAAGTAAACGTTCTATGAACAAGAAGAATTTCGTTCTCCTATATAAATAGAAAAGCTTATAGATTAGAAAGAACGCCTTTGCACTACAAAAAGCTACTAACAACAGACTACACTATTTACTATTTTTACACCCTAGTTACCTATATTAAATTAAGTTATCGTATTTCAGTGGAAGACTGCGAGAGAAATGACGGGTCACCTGAGAAGCCTTACTTTATGTCCAAGAACCTCATGAAAATTCTCGGAAGAAAAAACAAGAAAGAGTAAAATGTGCCAATTATTAGTATCCTAGTGTTGTGATTTTATATTTTTTACAATTAATGTCACAAAGCCTCAATCTACATTCTAATTGTACACAAACTTAGGCATTTGTCTTTACTTTACACCTTTCGAAGGTTTATTATACTTTATGAACAGTATTTTTAGGATAGCTTTTATTTTAAATAATAATTATCATGCCAAATGTATGAGAAATCTATAAGACTTGTTATAACTATAATGATAATATAAGGATGTCTTTTTATAGAAATCTTGTAACAATGCACCCATGCCAATGGTGTACCGATATTGTGCTAATCAGGTTACCAGAGATTTTGTTAATTTATATCTAATTTGGTAAAAGTTATTAAATACTACACATTATTTATATTTTTATTTCAGTATTATAAGCAGTTTAAGTTTGTAAGACTAACACTGGTGTCGGAATATTTACGTAACCTACTTTACGTATACTACCGCGCCTTACTAACTGAGAATAATTAATTTAAAGATTTTTTCCACTCAAGAGCTCAGTTACTGCTGAGCTATGCTTATGTATCAAGTACAAGACGTGCTAAAACACAACTATTTCAAAATAAAATGTTCTATATAATTGTTGCAAAGCTGAACAAAAGCGTCAATATTACTAAAAAGTATTACTATAATACTCGCTACTCTACACTGGGATAGGAAATGATAGTAACATACCATGCTTATTCACTCTTGTACAACATCATTTATTCTGTGCTGTGTTAGGAAAGCCACATCAAACATCGCTTCAGGATCTAGTAGTTCTATAACATTTTCGTATTTCAAGCTCTCCTCATAGGCAAACATAATGCTAGTGTCATCGAGCATTACTTTTGAAGACACCAGTGCTGTGATGCAGTTCTTAAGGCGTGCCATTGTGTCTCTGTCTGATAGACTCACGGGCTGTAAAGAAAATAAATACTTATAGTAGAAAAAAAAACATTTATAGAAAGCAAATGAAATGGGAGATGTAGATTCAGGCTATTCTCAAAAGGAATCAAGCTTCCACAAACTTCTCCGTCAACATTGTGGACATCTGAATCGTCAATATTTGATGTATGAGTACTAGTAATTCTCATTATTATTATAATGGTTTCAATTCAGATGTCAAAAAGAAACTAAACTAATAAATAGCACTAAAAAAGATTGCCATCCCTTTCACAACGATCAAAATAAAAAGGATGACATAATAATACCATTATCAATGTAAAGGTTCAAAAATAGATTTCAAAACTACTTTAGTACTTACAACAATTTTTTTTTTAAATATTTCTTACCTCTGTCTAATATTTTTGAATGCATATGATCGTAGAATTAGATACTTACTTGACCTTCATAGAGTTGAATTTCATCTTTCTCTCCAGTAGCTATTTCTTGTGGTAATGGTGATATCCATATGTAGCCATTGTTTCCAATGATGACAGATACTCCACACAACAAATTGTGAAAGTGATTCTTCCTTCGGTTTATGAGTGATGGAAATACTTTTATAAGTATACCTTGTGCAAGCTGGAATAAGAATAGTAAATGTTCATAATAATCATATGTTTAAGATTAAAAGAGAAATAGTTACAGTATTCAAATGTACTTGAAAGTAAGACATCTGAGCAAGTGGCCTACTCCAGTGACGGAGTTTTTAGGCCACCTAAAGGCCTCCATCATGGCGTAACGACTTTTTTACCTACTAGTTTAATTACTTTAAAATCTGATTGATAAAAATATATAAAAAAATTGATTACTGCCTACAGCAAGTATATCAAGTGAGTCCTTGGTATGCAACATGTTAACTTACTTTGCCATATTTCAAACTTCTAGTATGCAGAGAAAGTGTACCATCAGAATTAATATTCTGAACTTCTGCACTTATCAGATCACCTTCTTGCAAATGTTTCCTCATTGTCTGCTCATCTTCCGCTGATCTTCTTCTCTGTAGACAGTTTTAAAGGTTTATTCTAGGACTTTTGTGTTAACATTAAATGTATTGTGTAATCTTAAATATTTGTCTAACAGACCACAAAAGTATGATATAAAAATGGTATTTGCAAGCTGAAAATCTATTAAAACATAGATATAATTTCACAGGATGTATAAAAATATTTATTAACAAGCAAGTATTCTTGCAGATATAAAGTACTTGCAGTAGTTAGTGTATTTACATACCAATTCACCTCCGGGTAGATTGACTGAGGATAGCTGCAAAAATGAGTCCAACTTGGAGTTAGTTTCAACTTTCCATCTCCTCTGCTGCACTTCCAATATTCTTCCAACAACGACATCGCCAATTTCACCCACATACCGACTCTTCAACGGCTTCACGCAAATTAACTTGTTCACTTTCTGCATAACACCAGCCACCGAGGACTTGATGTAGTCATCTTCAATATATGTGCCATGACCACTGAAATTAATAATTTATATATCTAATTGAAAGTAGAAGTCTGCACGAATGGCTGAGTGTGTGAGAGAATATAAATGCGTAAATGCGAGACTAATGTGGATGAGAATGAAAGTTGGACTAATCCGTATCTTTATCGTAGGCGTTTACGCTCCTGTCGACGTGGGTACAGGCATGTCACAGAATGCAAGGGAAGAAAGAGAAGAGTTTTGGGCGAGTTTAAGAGATGTGTTAAAAATTTGCGAGACTAATGAAAGAATAATTATGCTAGGTGATTTTAATGGGTGGGTGGGATTAAAGCGAGATGAGTTTGAAAGGGTTCTTGGGTTACATGGCGATGAAAGAGTGAATGAAAACGGAAAAAGTGTGGTTGAGATATGTCTGGAGTGGAACCTCTGTGTAACAAACACTATGTTTAAACACAAGGGGATTCATACATATACACGAGAGGCGAAAAATGTTAGGAAAAGTATGATAGACTTAGTGATAGTAGATGAAAGAATAAAAAAGTATGTTATGGACACTAGGGTGTATCGTGGTGTTGGGATCCATACCGACCACTTCCTGGTATTAAGCCGAATAAGTGGTCTCTTTAAGAGATGGAGACACAGGCCGCGTGACGCAACCAGTGTATTAGAGCGAATTAAAGTGGAAAATTTGCAAGATGATGAAGTGATAGAAGAGTACAAAAGCAAGTTGAGTGAAAGATTTAATGGTTTGGATGATGTTTGTGAGATTGAAGATTTATGGACAGTTTTTAAAAATGAGATTGTGAATGTTGCTTCGGAGGTATGTGGTGTGAGTAAGAGAAAGAAGGGTAAAACTGTGAGGAATGTATGGTGGGACAAGGATGTGCAAAAGGTAGTATGTGAAAAGAAAAAAGCTTGGTCCGACTGGTTAGCAACTAGAGCTAATGAGAGAATGCAAAAAGCAACGAATGATGATGTGAATGTAGCTAGGAATGAATACAAGAGAGTGAAAGGTGTAGTGAAAGAAATGGTTGCAAGAAAGAAAGATCAGCAAAAGGATGTCTTTGATCAAAGATTATCTGAGGATTTCCGGAAGAACGTAAAATTTTTCTGGAAATCAATTCGTTCCACCCGAGGTAAAACTCAAAACTCAGAGTTGACTGCGATCAGAGATCAGAATGGAAGGATAGTAAAAGGTGAAGAATGCGTCTTAAAGAGATGGAAGGACTATTTTGAAAGTTTGTTTGAGAGAGAAGAAACACTGGCACCAGCTGCCTCAATTTCATATGAAGATGAGGACGGTGAAAGTAGTATCGGAATGAATGAAATTGTGATTGGATTGAAAAGTATGAAATCTGGAAAGGCTGCTGGGTATGATAGGATTACGGCTGAGATGCTGAAGGCTGGACATGGCGTTGTGGCTAGTCAGTTGCATCGTCTATTTAATTTGTGCTGGAGCTCCGGCCGAGTACCAAGTGATTGGTGCAAGGCTGTGATAGTACCTCTTTATAAGGGAAAAGGCTCGCACCAAGACTGCAAGAACTACCGAGGCATTAGCCTTCTTAGCGTCGTAGGTAAACTGTATGCAAAGATTTTGATTGAAAGGGTTGTGAAAGAAACCGATGAGAAAATATGGGATGTACAAGCGGGTTTTCGAAAGGGAATGGGATGTACGGATCAGGTCTTTTCCTTGCGAAGCATAGCCGGAAAAGTCTTGGCCAAAGGTCAAAGAGTCTATTGCGCATTCGTGGATTTGGAAAAGGCCTATGATAAAGTGATGAGGAATGAACTTTGGTCGGTGCTGTCGATGTATGGAGTAAATAGCAATCTTGTTCGAGCTCTGAAATCTCTCTATGAGGATTCCAGTGCTTGCGTGAGAATACATGGGTCATACACTGATTGGTTTAGCATCCAAAAGGGTGTTAGGCAGGGATGTGTAGCGTCTCCATGGTTGTTTAATCTGTTCATGGACAGTTGTTTGCAAGATTTGAAAGAAAGTGAATGTGGCTTAAGAATGAATGAGTTACTCGTCAAATGTCTTCTCTATGCCGATGACCAAGTGATACTTGCGTCATCGGAAGATGAGTTGCAGGAGATGGTAACAGTTATGCATGAAGCTTTTGAGAGCAAGGGAATGAAAGTTAATGTGAGTAAGACAAAAATAATGGTTTTTGAAAAAGATGAATGTATGACAGTGTGTGATATTATGATTGGTGGTGAAAAAGTAGAACAAGTGAAAGAGTTTGTATATCTGGGGACTTTGTTTACGAGAGATGGAAAGCATGATGCGGATATTGAAAGGAGAGTGAATGCTGGAAACAGAGTGAATGGGGCACTACACGATTTTATGAGCAGCCGGAAAGTGTCTGAAAAGGCACGACTAGCTGTTCATAGAGGAGTGTTAGTGCCGACATTGATGTATGGTAGTGAAAGTTGGGTATGGCAGGAAAAACACCAGAGTAGAGTGAATGCTGTTGAAATGAGAGCGTTGCGTAGTATGTGTGGGTTAACTTTGAAAGATAGGGTGAGAAACAGTGTGATAAGGGAACAGTGTGGAGTGAAAGAAGATGTAGTGATGAGAATTGAGAAGGGCATGTTAAGATGGTTTGGGCATGTAGAGAGGATGAATGAAAGTCGTTTAACAAAACAGGTGTACAAGGCGGGTGTAAGTGGGACATCTGGAAGGGGAAGACCTAGGCGAACATATTTGGACCAAATTGGTGACATTTTGGAGAAAGGCCAGGTCCGAAGTACCTTAAACCGGAGAGCGTGTATGAAGAATGTTATGAGAGTGAATGAGGCGAAAGAAGTGTGTCAGGATCGTAGCAAGTGGAGATCCGTGGTCTCTGCCTACCCCCATGGGAAAGAGGCGTGATTTTATGTATGTATTGAAAGTAGAGATACGTTAGCAGGGGATGTATTGAACATGTTGGTTTTGTAAACTAAAGTAAAATAGAGTCACTCACATACATTCTTTAGAACCGACATTTCATGTCATTGTTCACAAAATTGTTCATGTCATTGGGATCCCTCAATTTGAATTTCTGATAAAGGTAAAGGACAGGACCAGCTATACTTAGATTATGGAGTTAAATCTTTACTTTACCGCATAAAATCCTGGACGCCAGTTATAACCTCGCCAGGTGTGTAAAATCGAGGCAACTCATTCAGTGATGCGACGCAATGATTAACTCTCTCTGAAGCTAACCTAATAGAAACATGACCCGTCATTTTTATTGTAACTAAAATAAATTCAGGTTTGCAAATTTTCGAAATTAGGAATTTAGGAAAGAAAACGATGTTTACTTTAGTTTAGACAACAATCAAAACATGGGCACGGGAAAGTCTTCTTCTTCTTCTTTATTTTGTTGGCCAAAGAGCATGTTGTTGGCTTCGCCGGCTTTTGCCACGCATTTAGCCACTACCAAAGAGAATAAAAACACTACGTTTAGCCACTACCGCACCGCACCGCACGGAACATTCATCTATCTTATCTGCCAATGTTATGTCAAGTCATAGTAGTGTCAATTTTTTTATTTTTTTTTATTTTTTTTTATTTAAATTAAAAGGGCTTTGTCGCTGAGCGACCACATCGCCCTATTGGGAAACACAAAGATCTTAATAACTAATTAAATTAGGTTTTACAAAAATATTAAAAGCACAGAAAAGAAGAAAAAAAAAAAACAATCGTTTACATACTTCTGAGAAACTTATGAAATAAAAAATATAAAAGTTGTGCATCTCTAGATAAGCTGCCAAAGCACTATTAATTAGTCCAACTTTAAAACTACGTTTAACTCCAAACAAACATATTCTATCGTCAGCATTCCGAACACATTCCATCAATATAATTACCTATGTGTGTATTGACAGTCAAAACATGTTGGTTGATGGCTGCTAAATACATAGCCAAAGAGTCCATTCAAATTCAAAGCTATTCAAAGAAAGACAAACGGATTTTATTTTTTTTAAGCTAAAAACTCAACACTTATGTCGTGTCACGTGTGTCTATGTCTTCTTCTTCTTCTTTATTTTGGCATCGCCGGCTTTTGTGTCTATGTCAAAGACTAGGGTTTGTCATTGTCCACAGCTAACGCATGTCATTGTCATTGATTGTCAGTGTCAAGTCAAAAGCTAATAATTTTGTTTTGTTTTTGCCATGGTTTTTTCTGAAAAATATTTACGTAGGTAATGGATTGGTTGGTAATTTTTCTTTGATTGGTACAAACAATACGTACGCCGTCGAACGTAACGTAGGATATTAATTGTACTTGCTGTAAAAATGTTGAGTTAGTCAATTCAATTGTAGAATAAACACACCACACCACAAATTCAAACAAAAATGTCTGCTGCAAATGCAGCGCCTATAACGGCCACCGACAGCTTATCACAAGCACTAAAAGCGAACATCATCCCTAACCAAGAGTATTTACTGCAGGTAAGATTCAGTACATACCGTGTTTTTGCATATAATAGGTATATGATATTACAATTATCGATTATCGTCGCTATTAGATACACATGAACTCAGTTTTCATTAGTAGCTCAATTGGTAAATAATACTGTCCAAATTCATTAGAATAGAACACTCATTCATTTCTAAAATAGTTTACTGGGAATAAACATTCACCAAACTTTAAAGATTAGTACAGGTGAATTATTATTTACTTACTAAACTAATTTCATATCAAATGAAGAAAGTCTGATAGCACATCTTTCACAATCCATCCATCTTCTCTAATTCTCCACTTTCTAATCAAGTAGGTACCTATCCTAATTTGTACAATGTAAAATAAACATTTGATGTGTATTGCAGGGTTCTGTGCTTGATTCAGCTGTAGAAGTACTCTTGCATCGCCTCCGAGGGCTATGTGACAATGTAGATGCTGGGCCTGAAACATTTGATGACCAAGAAGTATGCTTCAGTCTACGAGATCCCAACCAACAGGTATAAAACAGCTAAAAAATGCAATGATCGAATTATTAAAACTTCATGAATATTACAAAACATAATATTCAAATGTACCTATATTTTATACATGCAGTTCAGTTGAAATGTTCCATGATGGAACAAATGCGATATTTTTTTTCACATTATGTATAGAACGAGTGAGAATATAATTACATACTTAATTATTTATATTTTTCCTCATTCAAAAACTAAAGGAAAAAGTATGTAACTAAGGTGAATAAAAAATTTGCATTTATTCCATCACGCAACTACTTTGAGTATACCTTAAAATAAAGGCAATGCCTGATTTCAGGCTGCACCATTGATGTTGCGAGTACGCAAAGCCCTGGATGCACGAGACATGCCTTTCCAACTCCGTTACATTGGTCAGCCTGACCTTGGAGACAAAAGCCGGCCAACTGTTGTAAGATCCAGTCTTGATATTGCCTGCAGTGGGATGCTCATTGAGTTCCTAACTGAGCTTGGCTGCAGAATTGAGTTTGAATACAGTGTAAAAGGTTTGTTTACTAATTTGTAATCATAGGGAATTCAACTTAGTAAGCTCTTTACACCTGTAGTTATTGTCTATACTCTACACAACCAACATACAAACCCACAAGGTAGAGGTATATGTAGTTGGTTTGTATGTTTGGTAATCTCCGAAACTACTCATCCAATTTTAAAAATTGGTGTGTAGTGTAGCATGGACTTCCAAAAGAACATAGACTATATTTTATCAAGGTAGGTACCACGCGAGCGAAGCCGCGGGCGAGTAAGCAGTCTACAGTCAGTTGCGCAGAATTGTACTTTTAAAATAGAAATTACTGGATATAAAACATCTGCAACAGAAAATATTTTCTTCTTACTTTGATACAGAAATAAAAAAAACTAAATTCATAAAATGCCTAATCATGAAGCTTATTTGTTCCTATTATTTTACAGGTTATATGTTCCGAAAAGGTCGCATGAAGATCACCGTCGCTAAAGTTTTCAAGATCTCTCAAAGCTCAATGCCTCCAGAACCTATATCTCAGAGCTACCTTGTGGAATTATCGGTAAGTAAGGCTCCATTTTAAATCATAGCAGCTTGGTATTGGTAGTCATAAAAAATGAGTGCTGCACATAGAAACCAAGGTTTTGATGTTACTGCTCACAAGTTTATGTCACGAATTTATTATATTGCGGTACTTTTACGAAAATGTATTTGCATGCTTAATGCTATTTCAATACATTCTAGCTAGTGCATTAATTTCACTATGCTTCCGGAAGCCTAACCCTATGCAGTGTGTAATGTTTGTCAAATAAGTAAGGTAAATAAGGGTAAATTTTTAATAAATGTTGTGTTTTTGCTTGTATATAATATGACTAACAATTTGTGTTTGGAGATGATCTAGTCTAAGGTAAGCCTAAGATCCTACCCTAAAGCCCTGTACTGTAAGTATTCTGCTTCTTTCTATTTATTTTCTTCATTTTAAGCATGTTCTTGCACTTTATAATTCAGCATGATTATGATTATTATAACGCATGGCTATCCCGCTATGAACAATGTAACATAATTTTACTTTAATGCTATTTGTAAAGATGATATTATACTTGCGATTCTAGTGATCATATTTTCTCCAGGTCCTAGCTCCTCAAGGCCAAGATGCTATTGCCGAAGACATGCGAGCGTTCGCCGACCAGTTGCGACCGTTAGTACAACTCGACAAGATCGACTACAAACGTCTTGGCCACATGGCGGTCACCTAACAAATGTACCCCGCCTTGGCCTGTCTCCAATCTTACAAGAGAGAAGAATGAAGATAGTCTGAGGCAACTAACTGTCCATGTGTCGGTGCGTAGACACAATTTTAGGCGCACAACAATAGTTCCCCGATTTTAATTGGACTGGATTGTTAAATACACAATTACATAAATTCAGAATTTTGTCATGCTTGCGTGTAGGTACTCAAGTATAAACTAGTAAAAAGCAACGTAAAAAAATAGGTGGAGAATGACAATTTACGCAAGTCCAAACTAGACATACTGCTATTTGAAAAATTCACATTACCTGTATGTATGTGATTTGTAGGTACTTGCCAGTCAAGAGCTCGCTTCCCCATTTCCAAAAGAAGTTACTTTTTTCAACCGTCTTCATTTTATACTAATTGTTTGCAAGTCAACCGTAAAAGTCAAGTAGAAACGTTAACTACCCATTGAGTGCTAAAGGAAGCCCCGAGAAGTTTTATGTTATTTATTTATCAATGACTCATAATTAAACTCTGTTTTTTATTTTTTCTAACGCAATTATCATTGTGCAATGAACTTCCGTTCACGCAGGCATAGCAATAACAACTGCTGAAACTCCATTCAATTATCCTTGTTCCTAGATTCAAATCGTAAAATCTTATTTACTAAGCGTCTATGCATCGACTGACCGAGAGACATCACGCCTCGATCTACTGTGGACAGTTCCAATAAAAAATAAATTACTTATGTCCTTTTTATACAATTTCAACTTAAACATGAATATCATTGCAGTTTTTGTACTTATTTGATTTTTTAGCTTATGTAGGTAGGTATGTATTATGTCTGTCAAATAGTTGATTATTATATTTAACATTGAAATACATCTATACTGTACAACTGTAGAATGAATATAATAATAAATAATAAATATAATAAATAATAAGTTTTCTTCTAGAATTTTTTCTGTACTGGGACAGTTTTATAAATAACTGTTATCATTATAACTAACACTGATAGCCAGAGATGAGGTAGGTATATAGGTCTATTCATTAAGTTAATAAATACAAAACTATGCAAAGATAACAATGTTTTTATTTTATCTGAGATGCTCTTCTGACGTAGTTGGTTTTCGGTTTTATTGTTTAAGTTTTAACCTCTATAAAATTTTCTCCGTAATCTAAATCCTCATATTTCGTGTTTTTGGAACCATGAACATGAGCAAAGTTGCCGAAGTAAATGCAATGTTCGTACTTGAGCGGAATAAATTCTGCAAAACAATGTTCACGTTTTAAAACAAGCACAAGCCTCATCTTGTTATCAATTGTGTAAAGTCATTAGTCCGAATGCTAATGAGGTACATAACTGTACGAGACCCCCTTAATAGCTAAAACAGTTTTAGCTAATGAGGGGGTCTCGTACAGTTATGTTTTAGTAAAACATTATAGTCAAAAAGTATAAATAGCTATATTTTTTATATAAGAGTGAGAGCGGTGTCTAGTCTAGTAAGCTTATAGCGAACAGTTTCTCTAGTCTCATCTTTTTATGTACCTACAAGTATTATTTCGTCAGTAGGTCCATTTAATAGTAGGTACAAACCTGTTCCTTCAATGCAATTGTAAAGATCCATGACGCAGTGATTGTCGAATACAAAAGTAGAGTTTGTTATGATATCTACTGCACAAATCTTTTCAAAATAAGTAGGGCAGACACCACATCTAAAACAGAATAAAAGCTCAGATAAATCCTCCAAAATGTAGTCTAAATTTCAGCTTAGTTCGATAGATGGCGTTAGTTGTACTTATTTAAAAAAATGAAACATGTATGGTCGAAAATAATTTTTTTATTATTATTAAACAAAAATGTGAGGAATAAGTACCTACTTAGGTACCTAAGGAAGTACATACATATTCAATAATTAAATAAAAATATTAAAACGAGCTCTAAACGGCGAAGGAAAACATCGTGAGGAAACCTGTTTACTTTCTACTAGCGTCGATGGGCTTGCAAGCTGTCACGTATGGAAAGTTAACTTCTGCAAAATTTGGGCATGTTGTAGTGTAGGTAACCTACCAATGATATGTATTTGGACATACCTCTGACTACCCCATTAGACATCTTCAATCCCAAGCAACACATAAGCAGGATATTGGAATTTAATATGTAGATTTACAGCCTAAAGATGAATTATGGTTTTATAATGGTTTTGTCGACGTGTTCTGGCTGGCCTATAGTATTTAAGGAACTTAGCCTTCAGCTGTATTATAGCTTTTGCATAAATAATATCAAGCTATTAAGTCTATAACAGTTTCAAAAAAATCCTTTGTACAGGTTAAGGCTGTACTTTTTACAGCAACTAACATTTCTTAAGAATTTTAGTTTTATAGTATAATAAAATAAGCTTTAAGCTGTAAAACAGAATCAACAGAATATGTTTTAAAACTCTAAGCTTGATAATAGATTGTCATAGAGTAATGGCTGTTTACTAGTTTATATCAAACCCCTTATAAATCCAGCTTTATAAAGTCCTAGATCAAAACCATTTAACGGCCTTTTGCTGTTAAAGTAAGACAATGAAGAGTGTTAGTAATGACTACGCTGTAAATACGGCTATTCGTAAATCCATATACAGAAAACTTTAACCAATTTCACATTTGCGTACTGTTTGTTGTGTTCGCAATCATAGATCGTAAATCATGGAAATACAAAAAAAGAAGTAATGCAATTAAAAAAAAGTTTTAAAAGAGTATTTAGCTATTGAAAATTAGAAACATACGAAACATAATCAAATAAACCAACTAATAAACTATGCTACTCCTAGTAACTAGGTATTCTAGAAACTAGGGTTTTTCTTTTTATACATTGAGCCCTAAAACTTTAGAACATTATAGATTAATAATGTATTATTGAGAGAGTTTTACTCAGCAAAAACCTTACTAAAATCTCTCTTGTGGTCACACACCAGCCAAAACCCTACTAATATAATATATTAAGCCTTTATAAAGCCAGTGGCTTTAAAAGACCTATTTTGAAGTATTATAGCTGTCTAATATTTAGACGCCATTAATAGATTACTCTGGATTACCAAATTCTATTTTTACAAACATTGAGTACAAGAATTAAGCTGAAAATCACTCAAAACTATTTTACCAGAAACTGATATTCATGAGAAAAACTAATATTGGGTGAATCGTCGCAAACATTATTATAACCTACAATTTCTTTAAAATTATTGACTTTCAATTATTAATTTTTTTCTCTAAATGAATTTCTTTCACGAGCGCTTGAAAATTTCAAATAAAATACATATATACTTTTACAGTAAACTGATTCTCGCATCCATTTCACTACGAATTGTAGACGAAAACAAACAATACTCATCAATATTTAATAACATTTGATTGATTAGAGTGTTATGGTTTCCATTAGACAAAATATTATTTGCGAATAAATTATTTATTTTATCAAGACTGTTATAAGTTCATTAAATGTCCAAACAAACTTATTTAAGTTAAATATCATACTAAAAGCCGCATAAGAGATTTAAAATGACAAAAAATAGAGTAAAGGCTAGGTAAAAAGCCATTAACCAGCTTTTTTACAGCTAATAATCAGCTTTTGTAAAGACTTTAAACAGCCTTTCTAAGGAATAAGTCTGTTTAATATGGTCTTCTTTTGCACTTACAAGTGCTGTAGAAGCGCTTATAAAGTACATTATACAGCATTTAAACCAGCATAAAGAATTGCGAAAATCTATTTCACAGCTCTTTTAAAGCTAGTTTGTGTTGCTTGGGATAGATCTAAAAATGCATTAAGATCTGAATGAATCTACCGCACCTTAGGAATTAATACAGTCGTGATCATAATTGTTTGTTTAAATACTTAAGTACATAAAAATTCAGTACCTACCTACTTACCTACTTATTATGAGTATGGGTTCTGATCAAGCTATTTTGACCAACATTGCAATAATATAGGTAAGGTATAAGTAAATAAAATTAGTTCCTAACACAATGAACACAAAACAACACCATGAATTACAATAATTCAATACCTATACCAACCGTACCTATATTAGTCTTACTTTATATAAGTACCTATATGCGAAGAGTTACGCCTGTTTCTTTACACCCGCAGTTTAGTTCTTACCTATAGGTATATAGGTGCTTAAGTAAAAATAAATCGAACCTGTGTCCATCAGGGGCTGGATTTCTTATGTATGATAAGCTGCCCAGTTCTGCATAATCTATCGCATAACTAACACCTGAAAAATAATATCAAAATCTTTACTGAAGATTCTTTCTCCCTTATTTTGTAGAGAAAAATCTGCTGGGATACTTTGTCTAAATAGATTATGTATTTTAAGTACGTAAAATACCTACAAAATTGTCTGGAGAGGTAAACCCAGAAAACCAATGCACACGTAAACATGTTAAAACCAAGTAGCATGTTTTAATTGACTTTCTTATCAAATAATAGAGTAGATTCGTGGCATTACATTATGATTTACAATTATTTACTCAGAAAATTCAATTTACCTACCTAACTTTTATTTTTGCATTAAAATTGTGTTTCAAACTGAAGTTTTCTAATAATCTACCTTTTTACTTTCTCTGAAAATCTAGGAACGAAGCTTTATTTGATACTTAGATCTTTTTTTGTGAAGTGAGTTGGTACCTAAGATATCTTGGGAAACCACAATAAATAAATATCCTTGGACATTCCACGCAACGTCATCTAGTCCCAAGCTAAGCAACTTAATGCTTGTGTTATGGTAACCAGATGACTGATATAGGTACTACTTAGATAAAAAAATTTTTTTTGTAAAAATACATACATATTATACATAGAAAAACAACCAGACCCGGAACAAATATCTGCAGAACATGCAAACATTTGTCCCACGGCGGGGATCGAACCCGCAACCTCCGCGTCTCAGGCGGGCTTTCGCCCACTGCGCCACAGAGGTCGTCAAACAATATTATGATACTCAGTACAACATGATATTCAAAGTCAGGCAGTGTGTTGTGATCGCAACTCGAACGTGCCTTGTATCACGACAACAACGGTGACTCATAAACTTCAGTATAGATAGGTACTAGTATTCTTTTATCTGTGGTATAGGTAGTTTCGCTGCGCATCTACTCGTACTATCCATAATATATCACCCGATAATAATAATTACTTTAACAAGTACCACGCACGGTCCCTTCTGATCTCTGGCGTCGATATCAGGCAACTGCGTAATGAAAGCATTAGATTTGCAATTAGTGCAAGTATCGTAGTTAATTTAGGTCTAAAACTTCGCCGAGCGGAGAGAAACGAAATTATTATTTTCAGTTTAATGATTCGAAGTGACGATACCATGAACGAATTAGCCGCGTTTGTCGTGCGTGGTGTGATCACTCACTTGACTTAGTAAGAATAATAATTTAATATATATATAAACGTTTTTAAAGAAAATTCTAAATATATTTATTTGTGTTAATCAAGCTAACACGACAAGTTATTTTGCACAGTGGTGGATAATTTTATAATACGCAGAAAAACAACAAAAGCTGGTTTGTTTATGAACTTGTAGAGAGATCTAAGAGATTGTAGCGCAATGTACTTTGTGATACAATCCTATCACCACTATCATTATTAGGTAGGTAGGTACCTACATATCCATAAGTATATGGATTATGGTTAAAGTTTTATAAGTTCTACAATCCCAAATTTCACAGAAAATCCTTTGTTAACTTTTCCTGTGAATAATTTAGAAATAACTGTGCGAAACGATAATGAAAAAGTGTAAAAGTAGAGTAGGTACCTAGGTACTTAGGTAAATTACAAAAGAGAACCTAAATCCGAACACGAAGAACATAAAATTTTTGACTTTGGGAAGAGTAGGTACCCTAGGTGGCAGCACTAATAGCTTTGTGTTACTTGAGTAGATAGACTTGAGTTGAGTTTACGCATAGGTATTATAGTGCGTTGATCCGGTAACGATCTCGCATAAGAACTCACGACGTCCACGAATACATTACTATGCGTGGAGTGTAGCGTATCTTGTGAACGTTGGGACGCGTAGGCTCACGTAGGCTCTTGCGTGGGCGCTTGATAGTTTGGCTCGCTTGAGAGGGCAGAGGTACCGTAGGTACTTGGTGTATCCAACTTAGACCTTTATGCGTGTAATTTGGCTTTTTTAATACATAATCTACGGTCATTCTTGTACGTACTACGGGGTCTTCAATATATTATGGAAACCAACGGAAATGATACAATCATTATTTCGCTGAAAACAAACCTTTTTATTGAGTGATATGAATCAGATTTTGCGTCATTACAGTACCTACTTACTAAGAAGTGTCATATTATTAAAACTATAAATATATATATAAGTATATAATTGTTCCCTTTATCAGTGAATACTTAGTAGCGTTATCGTAGATTGGAGCTGGCAACATTGACTTACCAGACTCGTTGGCGCTGCTGGCCGGTTCACCTTGACGCTCGCCGCTCTAAGGGAATTGTATTGTTAGCTTTACCAATATCATTTACTTATCTATCGATAAGGGCATCGCATTTCTGATGATAATACCACACTGGAATGTTCTATTATGTGAAGTAACCCACTTAAAATACTCTAACTAAAGTATCCTTCTTGAATATTTCATTCTACTCGTACGTAACGTTAAGATTTTAAATAAGTAGGTACACGTACCTAATGTAGGTAAATAGTCTTAAAAGTACTTTTATACTTTTACTATTTTACTATATCTATACATAGGTATCTATCTGTCTATAATAAGTAGGTACTTACTAATATTATAAAGAGGTAATTTTGGTTTGTTTGAATGTTTGAGTTAATCTTCGAAACTACTCATCCAAATTCAAAATTGATTTCACCGATATGTAGCAATGAGCTTTCCGAGTGAACATAGGCTATATTTTATCAAGGTGGATACCACGCGAGCGAAGACGCGGGCGAGTAAGCAAATTTTTTATAATTGTAACGATCCTATGTAGGTACTTTTCTACTTAATTCTACGTAAAAATATCTATTACTTAAGTACTAAGATTCGCTGTAGATACTTAAGGACTATTTTTATTTATATTTAGGTATTTATTTATAACTAGGTACTTACAATACACATTAAATATTTCAGTGGAGATTATACTAATTTATCAAATAAATTGCTAATGGAGATGATCAAACGTAAGAAAATGAATGCATTGCATGCCTTCGCTTAGTTGAATCAACAAAGAATAGGTCACACGCCTCATTAGATTGACATTGAGTTTGGCGTTGAATTATTTAAATATTAGCCTACATTCTTTGCATTGACGATCCAGGTGATTTGAAATGTTAACTGGGGAGAGTAGGTTTCTGCTTACTGCTCTCTAAGTTAACATTATATTTATTCATTGACTTCCTTGTTCTTTAAAGCCTAAGGTTCCATTCTTGTCGCTTAATCATTATTATGCTCGATCGTTTTTTCTATTTTTGCATTTAAATCATCCCATCTTACCACAGCTGTATTAAAGTGTGTTATTTACCATACTATCCAATCCAGTTTGAGAATGAAAAATTTCCTTGAAATTGAAATAGTTTGTTTCAATTGCTACTTCTGAATGAGTAGTAATCTTTACCATTATTTTAATAAACGTAGGTATATAGAATGTATATACTTACCTACGTTTATTAATATAATGGTAATAGAACAGAATAAGATAGGTAAATATAAGGTAAGTAAGTACATATTTATATTATTTATGATAATATGATATGTGATATATAGGTGCGATATGATTCAAATGGCTTAACCAAACCGAGACGCAAAAGTCACAGTAGGTATAGATTTTATTAATTTGAAAACTAGTCAGCGTCGGTAGCGTCAATGCAAGTTCAAAATTCCCAGCTTCATTGGCATTTTCAGAAGTAATGTAACACGAGAATTTAACCTTCAACGGTTCGCAGAGTATCTCTATGAACTTAATAGGCCCTCGCGAATGCCCCATAATAATAGCTTGCCCTTATTTATACAAGCAAGAGAAGAGAACGCAAAAACTAGCCAGTGAAAAACATTATTTACTTCCATACTTACCTACGTTACGAAAAGTACTTTGCCAATCAATCCACCAACGCGGTTTTTTTTTATAAAGTGTAAATTATTCTCATCCTTTATAATAGTCCTTCGAACCGGATAAGGTAATCCGGATGAATAGTTTAGTTAGATCATCTCTCTTTGTCTCTTTCAACCAAGATTATTTATAATTTTGTTAGAATATACGCAGAAGATTTTCCGAATTATAATATCAAGGACAATGTTTGATTCTAAATGATAGGTAGGTAGGTACTCATTAAATATTAATAGCTACCGGTTTAATTCGAGATTCAACCCAACCCATGTTGTCTCGTACTTTTTTCATCTATCCATTGATTTTATTTCGGCCATTAGCAACAATATACATAATTCTGTCTCGACTTCTGATGTCATGACAAATTTTGTATGCTCAATCATTTAATTTTGTTCGTTTTACGTTGTCGCTTTACCATGACAATAAATTTATTTTAGAACATACTTAATTATTTTTGACTGACTGAAAGGTGAGACACGCGACCATGAACCTGTAAAATATATGTAATACCTAAGGAACCGCCTCCACTGTCGAGTGTATCGCGATGATTCCGTCCTACATCGGGTAATTTACACGGTAAGGCGATTATCATCAATCGAGTGAGCGAAGCGAACTGCTTTTACTGGCAACTTGGGCGATTTGGCGTTGTATGTTCCCTGTATGTTATCATTTTGTTTTAATATAAATTAAAACAAAATGATAACAATATTTTAAAGATATTTAAAATATTGTTAAAAATCATTTTGCAAGCGTGTAACACTTCTGGCTTTGAAAATGGTAAGTAGTGACATGAAAGCAGCAACCCGCGGAAACATTGTCATGGAAATGGAAACACGCTCGTGGAGGCGGTTCCTTAGATATTTTACATTTATAATTGTACAGCTTCAATTCACCTGAGTTAGCTAAATGAGTAACAGTAACTATCTCAATCGATGTTTGTGAGCTTCATTTACAAACAGATATTTCATCATCACATCATTGGCAGCTCAGCCACTGCGGAATATACCTAAGCCTCCAATCGGCCATGCATGTGCCATGCTCGTATTATTCTCATTCGATATTTAGGTAAGTACTTAGGGACGGCAACATTTTAGTTAAGTAGTTAATTTTAGCTTTTGCGACACTATCTGATTAATAATAATACATTGTGATACACGTGGTTATAAATTGTTTTATGGATTCATAATCCCTTTTTTCTTATCAATGACTCTGTGCATTGACTTTTTCCTAATCTCGTTAACAATACTTTGTAGGTACTTGTACGAGTTGTCACAATCTCTTTTTCATTACATTACTCATCTACTTAATTCGAACCATCCCAAAAAGTTTATGGAGGTCTTATCTTATGGGCTGGGTTTAATGGACTTTTAATAGTAGGTAGGTATGTATGTAGGCTCAGGTGGGTGCCAGCCAGCATCCTGATCTCTTGCGAATAATTTTCATTCATTTCTTGCATCATAACGTTTCATTAACCTGTTCAGCTCAATAAACTGAGTTTAGCAAGTACCTACCTACTTGAACATGATGGTTGTAGCTGAACATAATAGTTATAAGAGGCTATAGGATGTCAGAAGGCGTCAGAGTGCTTCTGATTATCCTCTACTATATCTACAATACTGTATTATTCACTTTGAAAAAAAATACACTGTAAAGTTGAGGATTCATACTAAACATTCTAAATTTCGAAAACACGATTCCTAAAAATTTTCTCGATAGAAAAAAATCGTAAACTTAGGTCCAAAAAAACTATAAAAACCTTAGCATTTAATAAATACTTTAAATTAGATCATAAAACTTTATCTAATAACGTAAATGACTAAGAAGCAGATTTTCCAAATTTTAGTTTTATAAAAAAGGCAATATTTTAGCTGTATGTAAGTAATGACAAAATACGTATAAAATTGAGCGTAAAATCCAGCGAAGATTTAGCGCGCGAGCAGGACAAACATACTAAACGATGCGTGGAGAGACAAAGACAAAATTCTGAGGTAGTATAGGGGCTTAAGTACTTATGCAAAAATGCATAGGTACGTCTTCATTAGGTATGTCTTCATTCTTTAGTAGGATTTCGAAATTCGCATCTTCACTGGCACATAATTATTTTCACTACATGCTATTGAAGTTCTAGTTCAGCTAAATTAGTGGAAATGTGGGTGGGTACCTACTTACCTACCTATATCCGTAAGTATGCAGATAAGTACCACAGTCTAGTTTTCAAAATAACGGTCAATGTAGTAACTTATAGCAAGCTGTTCGGGCTGGGTTCTTGGTCACATAAATTAGCCAGTTTCCTAAGTAACGATAATCGGGTAAACATCAAACAAATATCCGGATATACCTACCTAGAACTTTTAATTCTGAATTAAGTGCATTGTGCAAGAAAAGCATAGAGATTGGAAAGCGCACCGCATACGCGTTGAGCTAATTCTTTAAATGCCCATTAGTCATTCAGGAGAAACCTAGGCCCGTTGGTAATTTATTCAGCGGATTAGACAACTCTCCATATAAAGTGCGACCTGCCTAGCACTACAGACTAATACGTTATCTGTGGCCGGCGAGCAGTGGGGTAACCAGCCGTGTTGCCACTTGACAGAGTGAATTATTATTCACGCATAGTACCTATACAATAATACCAACCTAGTCGCATAGGTAGGTTACTACCTTACCTAACCCATATTAACTTGACTGGTAAGGCTTTAAATTAATTCATACAAATGAATAGTTATGACATGACAATCTACACAATAACAAAGCGCTACCTAATGAGACCAAGTAGGTATACCAAGTACGTAACAACCTATAGCCGTGCATCTATAGGTACACCATGCATTGTTTGTTATGCTATGCGTGTCACATTACATTTTTTCTTGGAAACAGATGTGTATTATTTCATTAAATATCTACATTATAGGTACACAGTAGTTAGCTACTGACAATTAACCACCTAACAAACAGCTTAGGTCTATCAAAAAACAAAAAGTCTTTTTTACATTTTGCCTATTCATGTAGAATTGTAGACGCTACAACTTCGACCTATGTTTTAGTAAGAAATTTAATTACTTACCTACTTAGGTAAGTACTTACTTAATATTAAATTAAATCTTAAGGCCTTATAGGATGTCAGAAGGCGTCAGAGTGCTTCAGTTTATCCTATACTATATCTACAATACTGTATTATTCACTTTGAAAAAAATACACCGTAAAGTTGAGGATTCATACTAAACATTTTAAATTACGAAAACACGATTCCTTAAAATTTTCTCGATAGAAAAAAATCGTAAACTTAGGTCCAAAATTACATTAAAACCCTTGCAATTTAATAAATACTCTATACTAGATCACGAAACTTTGTGTAATAATGTAACTAACAAAGAAGCCGGTTTTTGAAAAATATTTTTATAAAAAAGAGATTATTTTCGCCGCTACAACAAAAAAGGTAAAATTTCGTGCGTAGTAACCAGTGTACACAGGTCCGCCCTACCGCTCGGCCCGCAACTGGCCTCCGGGCCATTCCCGCTTCGGCGTTCGGACGGGGAGGCTGTGTCGCTCGCGCTCATTTCGGACCGGCGCAATACGCGAAAATTAAAATTACAGCTATGGGAGACCATTGTAATAAAAATAACGGAAATGGAGACAAAATAAGGCGATAAACATGGTCAGCATAGTAAAGTGAGTACCTACTTACCTACTTATTCACCTACCTACACTACATAATTATGCTACATTCACACAACCTTAGACTAAGTACCTAATTCATGTTTTTGATTTTATTTTGGCTACCTACACATAAATAATGTGATCAGAATTTTGCAATAAGTATAGGAGTAGGTACCTAGACCTACTGGTAGGTACTATTGGTAGGTATGAGTAGGCATTTACGTATACTACCTACACATAAAATGATGATCATTTTTCATTCGTAGGTAGGTAGGTACATACTTATCAATCTTATCATAGTACCTACTTACGACTTTACGAGTGGTACCTACGGGCATGATTGAATTTATGAAAACGATAAAAAGTGGCCTAAGTATAATGGTATTTTATTACCTACTAGCTAACTTGCCCGTGGCTTCGCTCACGTGGTACCTACCTTGATAAAATATAGCCTATGTTCATTTGGAACGTCTAAGCTACAAATAGGTGAAAGAATTTTTGAAATCGGATAAGTAGGTAGTTTCGGAGATTACCCCAAACATACAAACAAACAAACAAACCAACATTACCTCTTTATAATATTAGTACCTATAGATATAGACAGGTCATATAAACTACCTAAGCACTTACTTATATTTAGGTAAGTACTTAGGTAGGTAACAACATTGGTAAGCCAGATACCTACCTTGAAAGTTTAGTTATACAAGTATTATACCTTGGTGTTCATATTTTCAGAAGTAGACGACATCAGCTGCTGTCAGAACAATGTGATACAACAGTACAAACTGAAGATATGAGTAATAAATGACTTTGTTATGGATAATATTTCGTCGGATCAGTAAGTAGGTACCTACCAATATCTATCTACTTACCTAAATATTTACATACGTACTTTTTTACTCATAAAACTTTTCAACATACAAAATAATGTGGATAGCTCAAATCGTCATTTGTCCTAAACTGTTTGCATGCGTGATTATTTATGTTCATAATAATTATAACCATAATAGTGGACTGCCAAAATAATGTGGATAGCTAAAATCGTCATTTGTCCTAAACTGTTTGTATGCGTGATTATTTATGTTCATAATAATTATAACCATAATCGTTGACTGCCAAAATAATGTGGATTGCTAAAATCGTAATTTGTCCTAAACTGTTTGTATGCGTGATTATTTATGTTCATAATAATTATAACCATAATCGTTGACTGCCAAAATAATGTGGATTGCTAAAATCGTAATTTGTCCTAAACTGTTTGTTTGCGTGATTATTTATGTTCATAATAATTATAACCATAATCGTGGACTCCCAAAATAATGTGGATAGCTAAAATCGTCATTTGTCCTAATAGACCAGTGTCGATAGCTTTTGAAACAAAATTAAATCATAGTAGGATGAAACCCATTGGAATAGGAGGATAATGTTATAAAAATTAAAAGAAAAATAATCTGCGGTCGGGAAGGGGATAGGGGTGATCTTTTAAGGGTAAAAAACGGCTAATCTCGATTTCCGGCAAAACTAAAAGTCCTATGAAAAAAAACCAAATGGCAAAGTTGTAGGTAATAAAAAGATCTAAAACTTTTGCATCGACACTTTTTTCACATAACCTCAAAATGTATGTGATAAATTCTTAAAACCAAGTTTTTGGTTTTTTATTTGTATCTTTTACAAACAAATTATTGTTTTCACGAAATTTGGTGAAAACCTACCTTTTTATGTCACAAATACGGTGTAATTTATTTGATTTTAAATATTCATTTTATCACCTTATTTATAATTAAAATTCGAAAACCACCCTAATTTTCAATCGAAAATTCACCTGTCAAAATATCAGCTTTTTCAAATAGTTGGTGTGCTTTCTGTTCATTGAAATCTCTACTTTCCGATGGTGTAAAAAAAATATTATATGTATTACTATTATATCTTCTCAGAAAATTAAAATGAATAACATAATCAGAATAAAGTATCTAAATTTAATAGTACGATTTATATTTATATTTACATATTATAAGATTTTCTATGACATAAATGTAATTAGAATTAAATAAATCAAGTTGATTCATTTTCTGAGAAGATTTACTGTAGTAATATAAAAATTTTTTTACACCATCGGAAAGTAGAGATATTATCATGAACAGAAAGCACACCAACTATTTGAAAAAAGCTGATATTTTGACAGGTGAATTTTAGATTGAAAATTAGGGTGGTTTTTCGAATTTTAATTAAAAATAAGGTGATAAAATGAATATTTCAAATCAAATAAATTACACCGTAATTGGGACATAAAAAGGTAAGTTTTCACCAAATTTCGTGAAAACAATAATTTGTTTGTAAAAGATACAAATAAAAAACCAAAAACTTGGTTTTAAGAATTTATCACATTAATTTTGAGGTTATGTGAAAAAAGTATCAATGTAAAAGTTTTAGATCTTTTTATTACCTACAACTTTGCCATATGGTTTTTTTTCATAGAACTTTTAGTTTTGCCGGAAATCGAGATAAACCGTTTTTTACCCTTAAAAGCTTACCCCCCCCCCCCCCTTTCCCGACCTCAGATCGCCCGTAAATATTTTTTCTTTTAACTTTTATAATATTCTCCTCCTTTTTCAATGGTTTTCATTCTACTGTGATTTAATTTTACTTTTCATTATTTTTGAAGGCTTCACCCTGGTCTATAAACTGTTTGCATGCGTGATTATTTATGTTCATAATAATTATTACCATAATCGTGGACTGCCAAAATAATGTGAATAGCTAAAATCGTCATTTGTCCTAAACTGTTTGTATGCGTGATTATTTATGTTCATAATATTTATAACCATAATAGTAGACTGCCAAAATAATGTGGATAGCTAAAACATTATTAATTGTTTGTGTTTGTTGCAGAATGCAAATGCCATTGGACACAAAGCAAACATATTGTTGCCTGAGCTGTTCGATCCACCACGTGCCCGAAATATGCCAGTTTGAGAAATAAATGAGTGTGTATAATTTTTGCGAATCGCTGTCTATTTGAAAAACACTATTCCCTTTGTAATGTTAGATTCAGATTAAATCAATTGTTCATGCTAGGAAAATTAGTAAGTAAGTACCTATCAATAACAAAATTATTAATTTTATGTCAGATGTATTAGATGTTTTTGTCGTGATTTTGATTGCAATTGTGTTAGTAATTGTATCTATCCTAATATTTATCCGATCTGATCTCCATAATAAACTATTATCATCTTGCATAATTAAAATTAAACTCATAAAATATGGTAAAATTATTTATTCAGTGCTTTTAAAAAAATATGGCTAGCAACAATCATGCCAGTTTATAAATAATAATAACATTAGGACAATCGACGATTATGTCAACAAAAAAAATCAACATCAAGTTTGTCAACAGATGATTTGCAGTATGATTCGAAAATGAATATACGTAATTACAATACCTACCTAGACCTACCCATTAGTTTCCTTCTAATTCCAAGCCTAATGTAGGTAGGTACCTAGCTACAATAACTGTAGATTATTTATTTTATTTACCCTATTGTACGGCGGCGCTTTGATTATCACACTAGTTATAATATATTTACCTATAAAGGTGAAAGTTTGTGTGTGTGTAAGTATGTACCTACCTAAGTTTGTTTGTTACTCTTTTTTTTTGCTAAACGATTTGAATGAAATTTGGTAAGTACCAAAATTGATTATACACTGTATTAAAGAATAGGCTACTTTTGATCCCGGTATTCCCACGGGAACGGGAACTATTCACCGCGGGTAACACCGCGGGGCGCAGCTAGTTTTCTACAATAGTTTCATTTTATTTCCATACATAGGTTTGTACCTACTACCTACCAACTAGATGTAGGTACTTACTTACAATATCTGTGTCTAATACCCTATCTATCGTACGGTCGACTCGTGCGTGCGCGTGACCTCTGCCGGCCGCGTGGTGAACTGTGCGAGTGAGATAACTGCGAATGCGCGGCACGGCCGGCCAGTGAGGCGAGGGGAAATATTGTATTTGAGCTGGCATTACGTAGGCTCTTAATATCACTTAAAAGCTAACAAAATTGCCGTTCAAACGATGTACGCAACAACACAAATTGTGTTGTTTTAAAAATTTTGTGCACTGAACTATTGTGTAGGTAACACAATATGAAATGAAATTTATTTATTTAGTAGCTTAAACAAGTTTAACAGCAAGTAAACTTGTTTGGGCTACTAAATAAATAAATTTCATTTCATTTCAATATAAGTAGGTACTTAGTTCAGTGCACAAAATTTAAAAAATATAAATCTACTTAGTCCTGAACAACTCACTATACTTAAAGTGATTCCAGTTTACAGCTTTCAAGTGTAGGTATTTATTTACTTCTGTAGGTACATACTTAGGTAAGGTCAACGTGGGGAAGTCCGGCATAGTATTCTTCAACTCAATTTCAATTTAACTTTATGAATCGAGAAACGCTTTCTAAGTAACTTGAGTTAGCGGAAAATATTGGTAATATATTAATCTACTCAAAATAGGCCGAAAACAAGGTTAATTGTAATTAACCCATTAGATAAAGCATTTTTTTAAAAACTCGGCGTGTAGACGGACTTCCCAAGCAGTTTGAGGTAAGTCCGTCTAGTCATTTCATCTCGCAATAAAATCGTAATTTGTGAGCCAATATGTATGAAAACGGTATCAAACAAAGATGAAAAACTGCCGTTGCAATTTGTATTTCAAGTATTTGAGAGTAAGGTATACTTTTCAAGGAAAATAAAATTATATCTAACTAAGGGCAAGACCGGCATATTTTTGGTGACAACGTGATTTCAGTGGTTGCAAACATTTTAACGAATTACTTCCCTCAGTATTTTTTTTATAAATAAAACATAAAAAAATAAAGGAATCTTTATTTGTGTAAGAAATTGGAAATGATAACTACAAAATCATCCTTAAAATCCATGATAATCATAAAAGGGGTTCGAATTTTATTCAAATCCTGGCATAACCTATCCACTACCTAACTCAAAATGGCGAAATTATAAAAGAAGAATCAGATCTATGTAATAAAACGATTATTGTCTATAAAGTCCGTGCCAATTCCAAGCTGCTTGCTGTGTAAAATTATCTAAAATAAAATAAAATAGGTATGTGCTTAAACATTCACAATTTGTAAGCAAGGACAGTTAAACGTAATGCTAGTCCTACTGCAAACATTCCAGTTCATATTCTTCAATAATTACGTAGACAGGTGTATAATAAAAAAATACTACACTTCTAATCATACTATCTAAAATAATTTAAAAAATGTGAACTATTGAAAAGGTTGACAAAATCTGATAAAAAGGCAAGACCGGCATATGACGGACTTGCCTTATCCATGGTAGACGGACTTCCCAACTTGAAAATTTGAATGTAATATTTTTTCAATCTATAATAATTACTAAATTAATGCCTAATTATTGAATCGAACAGCAGAAATCAAATCTTGGATCTGCAAATGCCTTACGTTATCAAAGACAATCGTAAATTTCCTTAGATTTTCCGGTTTTTTTTTTATTTTTCGACAAGACGTCAATCTCCAACTTTGTGCCAAATTCGCGCAAAAAAATGACTGTCAAGTTTCTTCCAAAATATAGGTATTAGGCCATCTATGATCCCAAGTTCGAACGAGCTCCATGATGCTGTTTTACCCACCGAGTTACAGGGCTCTAGCTATTCAAATATGGGAGTTATTGCCACTAGACGGACTTAGAGCCTAGACGGTGTTCCCCACGTTGACCTTACCTACCTATTATCATGGACGATGACTATTATGTATGTTGTATCTAACCACAGATAAAAGAATACTAGTAAGTATCTAAGTAACTAAAAGAAGGGTTAATAAATGAGAGCGGACAGATCAGTAGGTATTTAATTTAAGAACGACTTTTGTTCAGACTGCATGCAATGCAACCTATACCTAACCTACCTAAATAAAAAAAAAGTTTTGTGGTATTACTACTACCTACCACTCGCGTTCGCCATTCGTCGCCCCCCGAGTCCCCGACCGGCCGCCCCGTCGGCGTCGCGCCGCGCCGCGCCGCGCCGTGATCCAGCACGCAATAATTTTCGGCTAATGTCTGATTTTATGAATTGGAACAATACAACAAGCAAACATTATGAAAATGTCGAACATAATATGAATGACCCTAAATAATGCTAAATTGTTAAGTATGTAAGTACTTAAGTAGGTAAGTACTTTTAAAATAAGTAAGTACTTAAGTAGGTTACCTATTTCACATTTTGTCTAAAGTTTTTTTTTTGCTATCAATCAGGAAGCAAAGTCTAAAGGTCTATTTGGTATATTTCTGGTAGAGTAGGTACCTAGGTAGTTAATTTTATTTTAACAGTAGGTAAGTATAAAAGCTGTTTTATTATTTAGCTAGCTTGTTTTAAATTTTCCTTGTGTAGATATGGACTGGTCACCGAATGTGAGTGTGTGCGTCAGTATTGCTGGCATGGCACCATAATACTTGTCGGCGGTATCAATTTCTGAGAAGCGATGGCGCGAGCGCAGCGGGGGGAGTCGGGCGGACGGGCTGTGCTTTAACAATGTTGCCCCCGCTCTTTGTCATAATTTTGTCTAAAATACATACCTAGTCGATCCGAAACATTTTTTAGTCTACTTAATAAAATATTAAGTAGGTACTTAGGTACTTACTTACCTATACCTACATCTACATTTTAACTTTATACTTAGGTAAGTACATCATTAAACAAATCCAGTTGAAACATAATCCAAAGTTCTATGCAATTATGCAAGTACCTACTCGGATAGTACCTACGTGAGTACCTACCTACTCGGATCTTCTGCCTACCCACCCTATTGTGGTAAATAGGTAGGTCGGTATGGGTCTAGCTAGAAGTTTATTCTTTATCCTAGCTTTAATTCCGCGGACGCCTGAGTCACTTGGAAATCTTGGAATCGCCTTGAAAGCTGTAGGTAAGTACCTTACCTACTGTCTTATAGAGGCAGTAGTTCAGGCCAGCAACCGCCGTCTCAAAAGTTGTTGAAACTATCTTAAGAGGCCGTAGGTAGCAAATATGTGGTTTGAATCGTATTAGATCTCAAAATCCGTGAAAGATACCACCTTATAATGTTTGGAGAAATTAAACTTTGAACTTTTATCTTGCGTTGTGGTTTTTTAGAAACACGATTGGTAAAAGTTTTCTCGATCATATATTTTTTTGAAAAATACATGTTTTTCACACAGTTTGCTATTTATCTCAGGAACAGAACGCTATTTTTGTTGGTTTTATGTTTTGACAAATAGCCTAGAAGTATTCATTTAGTTCTGGTTTTTTAATTTTTCGATTACTTGTTTAATTAACTTGTAATTAAATAAAAACTGTTTTTTCGCTATAAATTATGTTGCGTGTCTATCGTTCTGCGCTTCTCACTCACGAGTAAAAACATTATTCGCTCTCCCGCTCATTCCTCGGCGTTATGGCACACACTTAAGGTAAGAAACGCTGGCAACACTGGCAAGAAGCCAGGCATGCCAGTCGACTCGCGCGCCCATAATAATCTGGCGGGGAGGAGGCGGGCGCCCGCCGGCCCTGCCAGACAACTTGTCGCTGTGCCCCTGAGCCGCTTTCCCCTGCCCCTCGGCAAATTACTTGGCGCACCCAACTTAAACTAACCAGTTTAACTGAGTATGTGTGGTAGGTAACGTAACAATATCATCGTTTTGTATAATGTGACTCGATGCTCTGGTAATTTCCACTTTTGATTCTAGTCTTTTCGTCCGATCCTAGGATAGTTTTAAATAAAATGTTAAGTCCGAAATAGCATCATTTTATCTACCTTCAAAATTTTAGTAGAAATTAAAAGTCACAAGTTTATTCGTGGATTGATCAAAAAATTAGAGGTCTTTTTTTTTATCTATGCGTAAAAGGCTTATTTTGTCCTATCCAAAGTGAACTCGCTTTTGTTTTGGATCTAGGTATGATGTAAAATTAAATGGTCTATGTATCTGTACTGTATAGAATTACAGAGTAGTGTGAATTACTGTAGTTTTGCAAATTCATAGTAGGTAACTAATGCAAAATCAATTAGTTTTGGAAATAATAAGAATCTTATAGGTACTTACCTACTTAATTAAGAAAAAATAATGCTAGTAAGTATCCACAATAGTGGAATATTGTAGAAAATCAATAAGTATAATGAGCAAATTGCAATACAATTCCTCACCTACTGTCATGTCATGTCACCCCTCGAGCTGTTAAACAGTCATGCATATTTCTGCAATGACACGCAGCTAGCTTGACTCATTCTTTGTTTCAAAAACTGGGTCATCTACTTCATATGGATTTGCCCACGATTTGCAAGTATTTTGATAACATCTTTGTTATTTCGTAATAGTAACCTGATAAAAAAAAGATTAACAATTTCAGACAGATTATTTTGTCAGTTATTCTCATAATCCTGTGGCTTATCATGGCTTCATACGGTACATAAAGGTGATCCCGCTTGCGCCACGAATATTTATGACATCGATTAAAACTCGGGTGGTCTGAATAAATCGGGTGCCGGAGATGCGCTATCACAAAATTTTATCAGAGGCCAGCCATTAAAAACTTATGGAAACTGATACCGTGCGTATACTTGAATAGCCAGCGCCAAATTATATAGATTGAGGCATTGTCGCAAGTTCTTATCCAATTGATATTTCGGTCTTGGCATGGCATTTAATACACAAACGAAGATTTCAAATTTTTTGCACTTTCTTTGGCAACGTCTACGTTTTGCGTCATGGCCGGTCGTCGTTCCTGAAAAAGTATGACTGTCATGTCACACACATCATTGACCCTTGTCATGAAGGTTGAAGTTTCGTTTTGCTATTTTAAAACAACTTTTGAATGGTAGTGATTGATAAGGCTTAAATGCCCTGCGATGATCCCCTTTGAAGGGAATTTTCGGACTTTTTTAAACCCCATACATTGCAGATTACAGACGCAAGTCACTTACAATTCGTTCGTTCGTTCGTCGTATGAGCAAGTGGTCACTTACAATGCGCACTATAGATTTTACCTACCACTCTATGTTAGCTATTCATTTGAAGTTTTCTGAATTATTGATTAATTCAATAGTAATATGGATAACATTACCACAAGGTGTGATAATATGTAACGTTTAAGTTTAGATTATGTGCCAAATAAATGCTATTAGGACCGCACCGACTATCAGAGCACCGAAGCTGGTGTCAAGGGGCGCGTTGATTGCGCGCCGCTCGGGTCGCGATACGAAGCGACGGCTCGGCCGTGTTTACCGAGAAATGCTGTTTCAACGTGCCGACACCTCTGATCTCACCGCTACATTTATACTGCGTCCTATGCTAGCAATAATAAATTAAGTAACAAGAACAGTAATCCGATTGCGAGAATTCAGTTACTTAGATAGTCTCTTCCTTGTTGCTCAAACGGCCCTATTTATCATTAAAGCTATAAACCCAGATGATATTTGAGTGCGGTGCGCTGGCCACAGTGAGGAGGACACAAACGGTTGATTTGAGCGATGCTAGCTCTCAGAATACATATTATAATTAGTCGAAGCCCGTGTGAGTAATGGCGTCGGAAATAACACGCGAGCAGCGTTGGCGCCAAGCGATGCGGCCGCGGGCATCGCAAATCGCATCACACATCACACCACACAATCGCTGCCCCCCGAGTCGCCTGCGCCGCGCGCCGACTCGCCGCGGACCGAGCGCCGACCGGTCTGTCTTGTGACTTGAGCTATTTATGTTTGGTATGACGTGACTGCGACCAAAGCTTGCCTGACCGAACCAAACATAAATTGAAAACATAAATTCTGTAATGATGTTCTTCGAATTAACGATTGCTATTCAAAGCTCGCTTATCAAAGGATTGCAGAAGAACCATTCGATAAGGAAACAGATGCAACGAGTATCAAAGCAAAGGTGAAAGTTATCCAATGTTTGGTTGAGAAAATCATAACTAAAAGACACTTGTTTCATAGATGACTCAGCCAACGCGTTGTTTGTTGATGTTGAAGATGACAAAGGGATCTGTAATAATAGATAGAACAGCTATTTATCATTCATTGTTCAGATAGGATCAAACAAAATAAAACTGGAAGAACCACATTTTTAAACGCTGAGTTATTCGTCGTCCTGGACTGTAGGTAGGTACTGCTAGAGTAGTGTGTCCGTCCACCACGGAGACTGATCTGAAAGCGAATTAGATGTAAGTACCTAATAAGGTAGGTACCTATATGTACACCATTTATCCGCAATGAGCGGCGTAGTAACTTGTTTCGTTCCTGGGGCGGCTCTGGCTGGCTACAGTACAGACATCTTACATTAAGGCAATTTCTGGAAGTGGCAAACAAAGGCACCGCGGTTAATTAGTTTCTGTTTGCGCCGGGGAAACAAACTCATTCACAGGGCACATACCCTTTCCCTCAGCTCCACCAGGTAAACAGTATTGAATGACAAGTTTTTATGACGGCGTCTTTGTTCCAACTGTTATTGTTCAGCTCGGTGATTTTTTGTGTTATTTTTGTTGTATCACATTAAATTAGTTTGTTTTACTCTAGTAAGTAAGTACTTACTTCTTCTTATATAAGATGTTTTTCCTTTATTACGCAAGTGAGCGATAAGCTAGCCTACCTATAGCACGCAGGTACCTACACAAGCACTCTAATAAGGGCTTTTACATCTTTACTAGATGATTTATACATCATAAAACTTAAGAGCTCAGCTCTTGTCGGTGTAATGATGCAATTTCCTCCATGTACTTCTTTCCAATGCGATCTCTTTTACTTCTTGATACGACATGACAGCGACCTTCTCTTTTATCTGACTTATGTAATTAATTCTTGGTCTTCCCCTTCCTCGCCTTCCTTCTACTTTTCCTTCTATGATGTTCCTTATAAAGCTGTCATGTCGTATAAGATGACCAATCATTTTTCCTCTTCTATTCTTGATGGTATTCATTAACAATGAATACCATCAAGATTATGCTCTTTAACTCTGTTCAATTTAATAATTGATTTATACAGAGTTTCAATATTTATGATTGAGCAGACAGAGTACAAGGTAAAAACTTCAGACTCATAACATTGGAATTTAAGAACGCCGTACCGTAGTAAGTCTGTTAAAAATACTAAGTTACGCCAGCCAAGCGTAGGTCCGCATTTGAAGTGGCCTGCCTCACACAGAAGTGCAGTGTGCATGTGCGTGCACTGTACGGTGCCGTTGCTGTGCAAATTATCCGTGAACCATAACAGTGAGAGTGCTCGCTCGGAGCTGTGCCAAAAATACTCTCGACATCAACCAGGCTTGAGTTAGGTACTCTATGTCAGTTTATAATGAAACGGCTGCTATCAGTTTGAAATAAGATTCAATTTCGAGAGCACATTATTCTAGGGGTTGACAATCTAAAAGTTTTAGTAAAAAATACATAGTGGAGCATAGAACCTCCTTTTTTTGAAGTCGGTTAAAAAATTCAGACAGACTACTGTGTAGTGTAGAAAAACAATGTAGGCAACTACTTACCATTTTTTTAAGAAGATACAGAACATAATTATTTTTGTGTTCCCATACCTAACCTACCATAACTTACTATTATGGCAAGGGTGTTCGGTTTTATAATATAAGTAGGTACTTACCTATAATACTTAGTAGGTACTTCACTAATTATGAATGGAGTACTTACCTAAACATATCCTGCTGAATCGGAAGAACCAACCATTGCTTCAGTGACATCAATATTGTAGGTAGGTAAGTACCTACCTACCTATAGTTAATATAGGTACCTAGTTTGATAGTTGGTATAGTATAGTGGAATTCACAACCGGTGCTTTATGATCCTCGTCCGGTAGAACATCGTAAATATTATAAGTAGAAGGCATCTGGTAGCGCTATGCTGACTGCCAGCGTAAAGCCGAAATAGGTATCATCCATTTCCTACTTTGAGTCGCGGAAATATAAGTACTAAGTATTACTTACCTATAGATAAGGTAGGTACCTATCCTACTTTAATAAAAAAACATTAGGTAAGTTCTTACTCATAAAATTCTATACTTAGGTACTTATTATACTTAGGCGCGTTTGACAGTAAAGATTACGTAGGTAGGTAGGTAGGTACTCGTAGCATATTATATTGTAACATTAATTGAATATGTAGGTAAGTAAGTAAGGTCAACGTGGGGAACACCGTCTAGGCTCTAAGTCCGTCTAGTGGCAAATACTCCCATATTTAAATAGCTAGAGCCCTATAACTCGGTGGGTAAAACAGCATCATGGAGCTCGTTCGAACTTGGGATCATAGATGGCCTAATATCTATATTTTGGAAGAAACTTGACAGTCATTTTTTTGCGCGAATTTGGCACAAAGTTGGAGATTGACGTCTTGTCGAAAAAAAAAAAAAATCGGAAAATCTAAGGAAATTTACGATTGTCTTTGATAACGTAAGGCATTTGCAGATCCAAGATTTGATTTCTGCTATTCGATTCAATAATTAGGGATTAATTTAGTAATTATTACCGATTGAAAAAATATTACATTCAAATTTTCAAGTTGGGAAGTCCGTCTACCATGGATAAGGCAAGTCCGTCATATGCCGGTCTTGCCTTTTTATCAGATTTTGTCAACCTTTTCAATAGTTCACATTTTTTAAATTATTTTAGACAGTATGATTAGAAGTGTAGTATTTTTTTATTATACACCTGTCTACGTAATTATTGAAACATATGCACTGGAATGTTTGCAGTAGGACTAGCATTACGTTTAACTGTCCTTGCTTACAAATTGTGAATGTTTAAGCACATACCTATTTTATTTTATTTTAGATAATTTTACACAGCAAGCAGCTTGGAATTGGCACGGACTTTATAGACAATAATCGTTTTATTACATAGATCTGATTCTTCTTTTATAATTTCGCCATTTTGAGTTAGGTAGTGGATAGGTTATGCCAGGATTTGAATAAAATTCGAACCCCTTTTATGATTATCATGGATTTAAAGGATGATTTTATAGTTATCATTTCCAATTTCTTACACAAATAAAGATTCGTTTATTTTTTTATGTTTTATTTATAAAAAAATACTGAGGGAAGTAATTCGTAAAAATGTTTGCAACCACTGAAATCACGTTGTCACCAAAAATATGCCGGTCTTGCCCTTAGTTAGATATAATTTTATTTTCCTTGAAAAGTATACCTTACTTTGAAATACTTAAAACACAAATTACAACGGCAGTTTTTCATCTTTGTTTGATACTGTTTTCATACATATTGGCTCACAAATTCCGATTTTATTGCGAGATGAAATTACTAGACGGACTTACCTCAAACTGCTTGGGAAGTCCGTCTACACGCCGAGTTTAAAAAAAAATGCTATAACTAATGGGTTAATTACAATTAACCTTGTTTTCGGACTATTTTAAGTAGATTAATATATTACCAATATTTTCCGCTAACTCAAGTTACTTAGAAAGCGTTTCTCGATTCATAAAGTTAAATTGAAATTGAATTCAAGAATACTATGCCGGACTTCCCCACGTTGACAGGTCAACGTGGGGACTCGTAGCATATTATATTGTAACATTAATTGAATATGTAGGTAAGTAAGTACTTAATTATATTTTTGCATGGTTGCGTTGCGTATCAAAATACGACCACTGATATTTTTAATTTGATAAAAAGATTGGATTTTTTTTTTGCCGGACTGGAGGGTAGTTGCCGAGGATCGTGAGGTGTGGAAAGAGTGAGGGGAGGCCTTTGCCCAGCAGTGGGATCATCACGGCTCATAATAAATAATAAATAAATTGAGATTGGACTTTTTATTTTAAGACTTGATTGAATCGTAGAGATCTAGCAGCCAGTTTTCATAAACCAAAATAAACCACCAACCAACGGTGCACGAGATCTCGTTCGGGACGAACTACTAGTATTTAAACTCCAAATCGTACACATACACAGAACTTTAAAGTCAAGAAAGGGCAGGCCAGACAAAGTGTCTCCGCTGCAATGCAATTGCCAGACATTTAGACGCGCGCCCTGGTTTGGTAGAAACATTTTGTGACGTCTGGCTGGATTATTGTTAAAGTTACTTAATCTTGTAATGGTTTCATATAAACATTCTACTCGTAGATTACTTTATCATAGGTCCCTACCACCAATTATTAGACTACCTACTTAAATAGTTCTTCTTCTCTAGACTTCTTCTTCTAATTAGACTACCTACTTAAAGTTTAGTCTAGTCAAGTCAAAGTCAGAGTCAGCGTCAGTAAAGATGTGGATCTTTACTGAAGCATTAATGGACTTCTTGAGAGAACTTGAAATGCTTAAATAGTTCTCTTTCGCTTTTTAGCTTTTGATTCCAAACTTGACAGGCTAGGCCCTACCTAGGCTAATGTCAAATTAAGTCAATGTCCAAAATAAAGTTGCCAGACTGAGCCCAATTGTGGATTATGTCCAATAAGGTTTACTTACTTAAATAATGTGCACTTGACCTAAAGATAAATACTTAAGTACCTACTTAGTACTTTACTTACCCAGTAGGTAGGTAAGGTACTGTCTTAAGAACAAGTAAAATTTACAAAATTTAGTATTAAGTAATTTTTAAAATTTAGTTATAAAACCGACTCCAATTTTGTAAGAGATTTTTTTCTGCACTGTCGATTTTCAAAATCGGCCCACTATTGATGGAATAATCGGTGAACATAATACCTACTTACATGAAAAATACCTAAACATAAAAGATCGTTATCAGATGAAATTGACATGACATTATGAATATGAATGAAATCCTCGTAGGCTAGGGACATTGTTGACTGCTATACAATGCTGCTTTAACATGGTATTTGTTTGTTTATTCTATCTAAGTATCTATATTACTATTATGTTAGTGTTTTATATATTTTGTTTAGTTTTATTTAGTAATTGAATGATAGTTTCTTACATTGAATTTTGTTGTATTGTAATTATTTTTAGTAGGTAGGTAGGTACCTAAGTATTATTTTTTGTGTTAATGTCATTGTTTTTGTGTTAATTTGTACCTACACATACCGCTTCTCTTTTCGCACTTATCCAGTCCATACAAAGGTTGCCTGGAAGAGATCTCTCTTAGCGATAAGGCCGCCTATTGTGCTTTTTATTGTAAATTATTTGTCTTTTATTTTTTTTCTTTTGTGTACAATAAAGTGTTTCTTCTTCTTCTTCTTCATTCCACCATCCCCTAGATGGTGCACACTTGTCTCTGATTGTAGGTAAGTACCTATTCAAGTAGTATCAAAGCAAAAATTACAGTACCTAAATCGCTAAAATAATTTCCGATTTAACGCTGATTGAGTAAATTAGTAAGTAACTTAGTACTTAAGTACTTATTTAATTACTGGGGGCAATTCGGAGTGTCGCAAAAGCTAAACTAAACTAACTAAAATTATTGCCATCCTTTTTATTCCCATCGCTATGAAAGGGACGGCAACAATTTTAGTTAGCTTAGTTTAGCTCTTGCGACACTCAGAATTGCCACTACCTACTGTCATATTTTTGACTGATGTTTTCGGGATTTACTAAACTGTGATTTTTGCTTTGATACAACTTGGATGCAATCCGAGACAAGTGTAGGTACACAATCAGGGGGCTTATCCGGTAGACTTGGTGTGGTGCCTCCGATTTATTATTTGCCAGACAGACTGACGCATGACGCCCGCCACATTGGCTGATCCAGCTGTTGAAGTTGTTTGATTGAGGTTTGTTATGAAAAATGATCTCAGAATTTAGGTGCCTTACCTACTGAATACATAATACCATAAAATAAACACGTTTGTTGTGTTAAGTATCTTATAGGAACAAGATAATGAATAATTAGTAGGTTAGTAACTAAATAAGTTCATAACTTAACTGAAAGTAAGTACTTAAATCGATTTGGTGATTAAAATTCTGAGATTAGACACCTAGGCAGGTAAGTACTTACTTACCTAACCTACTACCTAATGTAGGTAGTAGTGGCAATTCGGAGTGTCGCAAAAGCTAAACTAAACTAACTAAAAATGTTGCCGTCCCTTTCATAGCGATTGGAATAAAAAGGATGGCATTAATTTTAGTTACTTAAGTCCTTTAGTTTAGCTTTTGCGACACTCCGAATTGCCACTATCATCTAACTAAACAAATAATTTAAGTTTTCTCCTGAACTTATAATTAAGCTTTAAATATAAAATATTCATACTTTTAAATTGAATACCTAAGTACTTAGGTACTTATTTGAGAAGAATTAGAAATTTAATAAGAAGGTAAGTACTCAAAACACCGCACAGGGACGTAATACCTAAGGTTTAGTTAGAAGGGCACACGCGTCTTGTCATAATCTTGCTCAACGTGACGTGGTCTGGTCAACATAGCGCCTTGTTTGCAAGTTACTTTTAAAGTTTTTAGCTTTTGCCTGTTGTTCGATAACCACTGTTGATACCTACTGGTTGTCATCGATCAGTAGTAAAACAAAGATCAAGTAAAGATAAAAAGGCCTTTGTTTTTTATCTCCAGCTAAGTACAGTCATTGTAACAGTTTTGCCATGATCTGACAAACTTAAGAAATGCTTTTTTTAAATATGTTACTTTGTTCACATATAATCATTATTTGAAATGAATGAAGCAATGGTATAATATTTAAGTAGGTAGGTACCTGCATTAAAATAAGCTAAAAGAATAGAGAATCTTTAAGTTCAGGTAAAAATAGGTGCGGGTTGGGTTGGCGCCGGCGCTACCTGCTGATAATAGAAACTGAACAACTGCTATGAATTAAAATGCATTTTAGTAAACAACATGCTTTATTATAATGAGTTAATAGTTATAATATATTTTATTCTTCATAAGTAAATGTAGGTAGGTACTACATCTCGTAAATCCCACATATAAAAATACATTATCTAATTATAATTTATACACAAAATAACCTATCATCTCAAGATGACGGTATAATGCACTATGGCGGCGTGTACGTTAAGGTTAAGGCACGGTGATGGAGGGCTATGCCTCGGGCGGCGCCGGACGGGCGTCGGCGACTAGATCACAGGAGGTACGGGGCAGAACCCCAAAGGCATCTTTTCATCTGAGCGGAGCCGAAAATGAGGGCACCTGTGCACTCCAGTGAGGTGCAGGATATGCAGTCATTGCGCAGCCTGCCGCGCTCTGCACTGGCACAAACGCTGACACGTGCACGCCAACGAAGACTGGCAACGACGCAATTGAAGGTCTTTTTTCTTCATCATCTTCCAGGAGGTATGGCCGGAAAAGTTTGAATGGTTTACGAGGTTCTGGAGCTACGATTGGTGCAGTAATTGATTGTGGAACTGGCGGTGGCGAGGGGCGACGCACAGAGAGGTCGATCGGTTCCGTAGCTGGTAGCGGCACTGGTATCTGCACAGGTAGCTGAGTCACCTGCACCGGAGAGGTCATCGGTGCAGGTGGCGGCGTAGGTAGCCGTGCACTTTCCGGCGAGCCTGCTGCGTAAGGTGGAGGCGAAGGAGCCGGTTGCGGAGCTCGCCTTAGAAGCGCCGCTCGCAGAGCGGGTTCTGCTTGTAGCCACTTTTGGATTTGGCGGCGATGTATGCCAAACTTCCTGGCAGTAGCACGTTGGTTGCCGCGACATTGAGCGTCTCGTCGATAAGCTTCAAGAACTTGTAGTTTGAATTGTGGTGGAAAAATACGTCGAGAACCAGCTCGGCCCTCTGAACGGCGGTCCGAGGGCGCGGGGGCTGAGAGCGTGTGGGCAGCAGCCATTGCTGAGCGTAAACGTGTGCGCGTGGCGGTTGACGGCGCCGAACTGACTGCTCGACGCTCGTTCGTTCGACACGGCGCGGATGTTGGTGGCGCGCCGCTGCTGCTTGTCCGACGTGCGTGAGTGTGCGCCACGAGCTTCATGTACATTAACCGATGTCTACAATGGTGAATCAAGACTTAGAAATAGTACCTTTTTATTTTAAATTTACTAATTACCTATCAAAACGAGTTTGTTGCTTAGTTACACCTTGCTGGCCATACAATTCGAAAACCAAATCGACATGGTATAAAAGGTAAGTACTACTCTTATATATGAAAAAAATATTTTTAGGTAGGTAGTGACCTAATCTAAACTACCTATAAATAGTATCGCTTGATAATAATAATCTAAGTACTTACCTAAGTAAGTACTTACTTAATTCTATACTTAGTCTTGTCTGCTTTACTATACCTACCTACTTAGTAGTTTTAGTTTGTCAGTCTTTGCTATAGAGGAAGATCAACTATAAGGTCAACTGGGGTAATTGCGTCATATTTCTCGATCACTTCAACTTGACTCCATATTGTGAGAGAATTTATGGCATTTTTCACTTTTTGAAACTGTAGTCCAATAGTATGGCTATTTCTGTACAAATCTATAGGAGTGAATTTTTCGCCAGAGTTTAAAAAAATAGTCAAAATGATTGTTTTAAAAAAAATGGACGTTTAGATGCATTTACCCCCTTTTGAGGCAAATGCGTCTTTCTTGAGTAAAAACTCTTTTGATAAGCTTTTCGTGTTAAATACAAAGGATTTTGTTTTGCATCAAGTTTCTGTGCAATGGAATGTCAGTTAAACTAGACAAAAATAATATTTCACGCATTCAGGTACAATTAAGTAAAAAGGGGGAAAATGCGCCTAGTTTTTGATAGACGCATTTGTCCGATACTCAATGCAGATGTTGTCAACATTTTACTTGGGTGGCTCGCGCTTACTACCTCTGTAAATGTAAGCACTACAGGTTTGCAAAAAAGTAATGGTGGTGCCATTTTTATATGCCAAAATACTGGCAAGTAATTTTACCTTTATTTAAATCAAATTAGGCACTTGTTAGTTCACTTCGGTACTATCAATTATAATATTACGAGATCAAAAAGTTTAGAAAATCCTATTTCGTTAAGTATTTGTCAATGTCAAATAATGTCCATGTCTTTCAATATCACCATGGCAAGTAAGTAGGCATTTCTCTGAAATAAAATTTAATTTAGGTACCTTCATTTAAAAACGTAAGACATAAAAAGGTTGACGTTTTCTGTTTTCGGGGCAAATGCGTCCCACAGTCGCAATTGCCCCAGAACGGCAGACGCATTTAGACCAAGATATTCATCCAAATCTTAAAAATAGAAATTTAATTATTTCTTGAATTATGGCATATTTACTAAAAATAACTATCTGTGCAAGCGAAGGATTCTCTATTCCTTACAATCATTATTGAAGAAATCTGTCAACTATTGAAAATAAATGTATTGACATGGATTTGGTTACTCACCTCTTGCAGTTGCAACTTGTCCAAAAAAGTGTAATTTACAAAATGGCTCAATACTTGAATAAGTGAACAACAACGCCATCTTTACAAACTACATGTTATGTATTTAGTTTAAACAAATGTAACTAGATGGCAGAAACCTGTATAGAATAAACCGTTTTCGAATAAGTTCTAAAAGACGCATTAGCCCCGTAGACGCAATTGGCCTAGTTGACTAATGTTTTGTACAAGACCTCTAATATTTTTTATTATTTAAGCAATCAGTGCAGTACCTACTTAGGTACTTACTATAAAAAAACTTAAAAGTATTTGTTGTCTTACGTTAGTTACTTACTAGTACCTACTTACCTATACCTACTTACCTACCTACTTACCTACCTACTATTTGTTGCCAAGACAATAATTGTCTGTCTTCAGACTATTGGAAACTTTAATAGCACCTGGCTTATTATTTAGGTACGTACCTATTCAATAACACTGCTGGTTGCATTTTTCTGAATAAATACCAGATAAAAATACTTTTGCTTCAGCGTGGACATTCCCTTACTCAGTAATCTCGCCTCATTCTCGGCGGCGTGAAAAAATGCCGCAAGTGGGAGCCGATAGCACGTAGCGCCACCATTGCTATCTCTTTCTATCATTCACTGGGGCTTATGAAAGAGAAAGATGGAGAACAATGCCCTGCCCCGGTCTCTGCCACATCCGTTTACGAAACAAGTTTGCATGCGACGTTGTCGCTCTGTGCGCGCGCGGGCGGCTCAAGCGCTGTGGGGTGCGGGCGGATAGGAATGTGCATGAAGCGGCAACAACGCTGACCGTGGCAGACAGGGTGTCGCCGACTTGCCGGGCGTAGACATGCCGTCGCTCGACGGCGCTTGCCCCCTCCTGCGCCCGCTTACTCCGCTCCACCCGCAACGAACATCAACAAGTTATTTCGGCCCAGGCTTAACTGACTGTAGTTAAAAGATCTCATGTCGTGTACCTACTGAAAGCGGTCGCTTAAGACATTACTGCTTTGAAATGAATTCTTAGCGCCAGCCGCCACAGTCGTTTCGAGAAAAGTTATTTTTTATTCGAATTTTGAGCGAACGGCGCCGCTGCCTGCGCCTGTTGCGCTAGCTAGCCGTTGCTACCTCGATCACGTCCGGCAGAAATAAGAACTTAAGTAGGTAAGTACTTAGGTTATTACCTACTTACTTAAGTATTAAGTATAAGTACTTACCTACCTATAAAAAAATGTGTTTTTATAGGTTTAGGTGTAGGTAAGTAGGTACTTACTTACATTTAAAAATGTAAGTAGGTAAGTAAGTACTTAAGTACTTACGTCTACATACTTACTTACTTGCATAATACCTACCTATGCTGCGTAGATGCATGAAGCGCTCGTGGCGAAGCATGCTAAGACGTTCTTGATTGATCGTCCAAGTTAAGCAACGTTCTAAGCGGTCACAACTTGGATGGATGGCGGCTTAAAAAACTCCGTCACTAGAGTTGGTAACTTGCTCATACAAACGAACAATTGATGCATGATTTTAACACAGCCAATGGTAACATTGGACAATTTTAATAACATTGCATAATAACATTAATAACTTAATAACATTGGACAATTTTAATACCGTGAAACATGCCAACTTTGCCACCAAGGGTATCTTTGCCCGAAAATCAATTTTTAAGCAAATCTTTAAATTCCAAAAGTTTCGGAATACTATAGTAACATTTATTGACTTAGATAGAAAGTAGGTTATGTGTCTAGTAACACAGTCTATCAGGTGTGTCGCTAACTTCACTCAGTTACTTTTTAGAACTTGTAGAATGTGGTGCGTATTTTCGCGGGCAAATTTTTGTACAAGTTCTAAAGTTAATTGTGCGTGATGGCGAAAACACAGGTTAGTTTAATTTATAATATGTTATACAAAAACACTATAAGAGTATTGTATTTTATTATCATTGCTGAAGGTCTTTTAAAACTAAAGTTATAATGGTGGGTAAAGTTACCCAGTGATGTTGCGATCTACTACTGACAACATTACCCGCCATCAAAATAAGCTTAGGGTTGGCACTTACGAAACTTATTATTTTTATTATTCTATAGTACCTATTATAGTATTACCAGTGATCGGAATAAGTAGATTATATTGGCCTAAACTTCAAGGAAGTTGGTAAAATGTGAATTCCTGCTTAAAATTTAAAAGCGAATTACAATACTTTGCAGAAAAAGAAGAAAAATACGTTAAGATCAGTTTACTGAGATGTGCCAACCCTAGTACTTTTAAAAAGCGAAATGCGGTTTGTATGAAAAAGAGGAAAAAAGTTAGGGTAACTTTGCCCAGCCACTTTGGTAGGAAACCTTTCATGGTATCGTTTTCATTTATAAAGTAAACGCCATTTTTGCCAAAATTCTTGTATTGGACTTTGTGCCATCTGTATAGAGGCCTTAGTTGCGTCAAAAATCAATGTGGGTAATGTTGGCAAAAAGTCCAGATAACTTTGCCCGCCATCAAAATGAATAAAATACTTAATTAAATATTGATGAATAATAAAATCTGATAAAATAATACATGCTCATTATCTTTTAATTGCAGATGCTAAAAGAAAATACTTACGTTCCCATAGAAAAATTATCCAAAAATTGAAATTATTTGAAAAATGCTGGCAAAGTTGGCATGTTTCACGGTACTTACTTACATTAAGTATAGAAACTTCAAATTAATTTTCCCTTTTCTAACTAACCTACTGTTTAAAATTTCGCTCATTATTCAATCAAAGTGGCATCTAGTTCATCATCATCACAGTGATAAAACATGCTACACTTTTTTACCAAGTCCAACTACAAAATAGGTAAGAAAGAAGTAAGAACTTATGTATGTGCCCCTACCGCTCATTTTGATAGAGCAGTGTCAGCCAGCGCTCCAAACATCAGGTTGATTGGAATTACTAATAATCCATGCTAATTTGAGGCCCCTCCAGGCGAATGATGGCTAAACAAGTTTTAGACGACTTGCGATGTTAATAGGTAGGTAGGTATTAAGTAAGTATCTAAATGTCTGGTATGGGTTATAAAATTAAATTGACTAATAATAATAGGTAAGCTATAAACTAGAGAGATAGTAGGTTAGGTAAGTAGGTACTTGGTAAGTAAGTAAGTTAAGTGTAAAGTTAAAACCTAAGTCTGGCAAACATTAGAGAATAAATAATATTTGTTGTGTGCTGATTATACTACCGTGACGTGAATCGTGATCTGAGTAGGTATGATAAATATTGATAAGACTATAAATGCAATCAGTTTTCGTTGGTATCTTTTGAAAGTAAGTACTTACTTACTTACCTACTTATTTGTGTTAAGTATAAATTCCAGGCATAAACTATGGTAAGTAGGTACCTACTTACTTAAGTACTATCAAGGTTCAGCCAAATCCGTTCAGCAGTTTTTGAGTGAAAGGGTAACAATCATTCATACGTCCATACACAATTTCACGTAGGATAGACTTGCGATGTGTCTGTAAAAGCTTTGTTCATTTGTTCTTGTTGGCTAAATACTGACAAGCAAGGTCAGGGTACTTAGGTACTCCGTAATTTTATACACCATGACATCATGGCGATCAGAAAATATTCCATGAAGCAGTTTTTGCGTGGTGTTATTTCCCGATAAAGGATCCGATCCGATCCAAACGAGTTGGAGAATATTTTGAGCAGTAAACAATGCATTTATTACCTAATTTAGCTAATCCATTAAGAGGGCGCCATATGCAAATTAGTTGTCAAAATCCTTATTTTATCTCAGTACAATTAAGTATGTATAATGTGAAAGCTATGACCTTCATATTTAGGGAAATAATACTTTGAACTTTTATCTTGCGTTAAGTAAGTATGTGTTTTAGAAACACGATTGGTAAAAGTTTTCTCGATGATATATTTTAATGAAAAATACATGTTTTTCGCACATTTTGCTATTTATCTCAGGAACAGAACACTATTTTTATGGTGTAGGTTTTATGTGTTTTAATTTTTCGATTGCTTGTTTAATTAACTTGTAATTAAATAAAAACTGTTTTTTCGCTATAAATTATGTTGCGTGTCTATCGTTCTACGCTTCTCACTCACGAGTAAAAACACTATTCGCTCTCCCGCTCATTTTTCAGCGTTATGGCACTCTCTTGAGTTATCACAGTAAGTATGGGACTCTACTCTACCAAGTAGAGCTAGCCACAAATTTTAGGATTTTATACTTAGGTAGGTACCTACCTACCTACCTACTTACTATAAAGTAGAGGAGTGTGGAATTAGTGAGTTTCTTACATTGTTAGTAAGTAAGTAAGTAAGTAGGTACATATATTATAAGTAGGTAGGTACTTACCTACTTATTCTTATTTTATATTAGCCATTTCTTGCATTATGAGAATTTATAAACAAAGTGGCTATTCATGTTAGTGTGAGACAACGCTTCTCATAAAGTCTGCTAATCAAGAATCAAGCCCACAGACTCATCGTCGCCGGCCAGGCCGCAACAACACGGCTCATGACCGAAACAGCCTACAAACCACTCTGTGACTTTCAATTCTGAACCTTACCTGAATTTAAAAAGATCCTCTCTGCGATGAGAACTAAAGCTAAGTATAAAATATTTCAGTAGTAGGTATCATCACTTCAGATCGGTAATGACATAAAACTCTACCTCACTCAACATGGGAAAGTAACTTTAAAACGCCTCCATACAGTTTGATTTTCATAGTGCAGACTGCGTGGAGGCAAAATGGCGGGCACACGTGTGCTTCTAACCGTCACCCAAATAGGGACCAGTCGTTGTCGGAGCTCTAATGTATCTCCGAAGATTGTAGAATCGATAATTCAATCAATATGGCCCCTCTGTCGGTACAGTAGTAATAATGGGTCATTCTATCTACCAACGTAATAAAAAGATTCTAAAAATAAAGTCTTATATAATGTAGGTAGGTAAGGTAGGTACTTACTTAGGTAAGTACTTACCTACTTAAGTCTACTAAAATGTGGACAAGAAGAAGGGACACGAAAAAGGCCACAGATTTGAAAAGAACTTTGTTTTTTAATTAAGTACTTAAACGATTTTAATTGGCTTAACCCGTTTGTTTATTTGTTACTGTCTGAGTCCACGCCTAAGCATAATAAAGTAGAATTTACGTTTTAGAATGAACTGACAGCAATCACGCTTATGCCCGGTTCCTATATCCAAGGTACGGATGACCGTAGATCGATCGTCATCGTTGTTATCTGTCAAAAAGTGTCATAAGTACATTTAACGTTTCTACAGAGATAGGTCGACGGTCATCCGTACGTTGGATATAGGAATCGGGCATTAGTAGGTAGGTAGGTACCTACCTCTAACAAGTTCAAAAAACGTAAGTAATCCCCAGCATGCTTCTATCGGCGAACGGTTTTCATAAACAAAAGAAATTAATGAGGGATATTATGATGCGTGTGTTGTGTACCTACCTACTTTATCTTTATGGTAATCTGACTTTATTAGCGTTGGACTAATAAGGCAAACGCGCACGACTGGTGCTTATTGACTCTAATGCACAGAGCAAACACCTGCGGCGCATGCGCACACTAGCTTCTATAACTGAGATCTCCTTATTTAATATTTTCTCGGTATAGGTAGGTAAGTACTTGGTACATACAAACAAAACAATATGTAAGTAATAGAAAAGTTACAGGATTTTCAATCTTTTATTAACTTAGTGCTTAGTTTATGGTAGTAGGTAGGTAGAGTACTTACTTACTTAGGTACTTACCTACTCGCTGAATTATAAATACTTAGTGTAACTTTATGTAAGTACTTAGGTACTTACCTACCTAAGTATCTTCTTCTTCTTATGGTGCCTCTCCGACTAGCGAAGGTTGGCAGTCAATATGGCATATTGTTCACGGTCCTTAGCGAGGCGAAATAGTTCGGCAGCGCTCGCTATCCCCGTCCACTCCCTGATGTTCCTCAACCAGGATTTCTTCCTCCGACTTTTCCCATCATAATCAGTTGAAGTAGGACATATCTCTCGTGTCTTATGATATGTCCTAAGTAACTAACTTTTCTTAGTTTGATGGTGTGCAAAAGTTCCCGTTTCTGCTGTGCTCTTCGAAGGACTTCCTCATTTGTCACCTTTTGAGTCCAGCTTATAGAAAGCATCCGCCTGTACGCCCACATTTCGAACGCTTCTATACGTTTTCTGAGGTCTTCTTTAATTGTCCACGCCTCACATCCGTATAGAAGGACTGGCCAGATGTAACAGCGGAGAATTCTAATGCGTAAGGAAAGCTTTAGACTGCGGTTGCATAAAACACGTTTCATACTGTTGAAAGAGCTCCGAGCGATTTCAATACGCGTCTTGATTTCTTGGTCACTCTCCCAAGATTTGTTCAACCAAGTGCCGAGGTATTTGTACTGTTTGACCTCTTCAAGCATTTGCCCATCAACTTTTATAGACGCGTTTGGATGATCCTTAGCTGAGACGACCATGACCTTCGTTTTCTTGACATTCAACCTGAGACCTACGTCTTCGCTGCACTCAACCACCCAGTCAACTATACTCTGAAGCTCTAATTCTGATGATGCTATGAGAACTGTATCATCAGCGTATCTGAGGTTGTTAATTAGGCGCCCGTTAACTTTGACACCACAATCCAGGTCTTCTAATGCTTTTGTCATAATAGCTTCAGAGTAAACATTAAAAAGCGTTGGCGACAAAATGCATCCCTGTCGCACTCCTCTCTCTATTTTTACCTCTTCTGTTTCTTCCCCATCCACTCGGACATTAGCTGTTTGATTCCAGTACAGGTTTTGGATAATCCGAATATCTTTATAGTCTAGCCCGATATCCTCTAAAAGAGGGATAAGACGACCATGTAGTACCCTATCAAATGCCTTTTCGTAATCTATAAAACATAGAAAAACGTCTTGTTGCATATCTTTGCATAAAGTACCTAAGTATCACATTATTTTAATATATATTATGCATTATTGTCGAACAGAACTGCGATTTAATTAAAGTAGGTAGGTACCTACCTACTTAAGTTCTTAGTAAAAAATTAAATAAGCTCAAAGACAACACGAAGGCAGATTCACGAGCCAGCGAGATGGACTCCCATCCAACCGGTTTGGTGTTCATCTCACCTGCTGCATCGTTTCTCGGCTTTCGATCGCAGTTACACAGCCCACTTGACGAGACTTGCTTAGCTTTCTACGCATGAATGATGTCATCTCATAAATGAATAGGTAGGTACCTACATAAGAAAAAATCCGCCAATGGCATGGAAAATCCAAACGCCCCCCGCCGCGCCGGCGCCGCGTCATCCACCAGATTGAAAATACTAAAGCCTGCAAGTTATGTTGACCGAGCGTAGGCGAGTGAACGCCAATACCAATATGGTCAGCCAGAATATTTGCCTTGCCTTGCAATCGCTCGTTATCACTCGCCTAGCTGGCCGAGTCCAGGCATGCGCCAACGTGTAGAGAGTTCATTTGTCATAGCTCGGAGTCGCTCGCGTCCACCCACTCGTGAGTACGGTAGTAGGTAGGTACTATGATATCACTTGTCTATACCAATTTGCATACGCTCGACTTCGCTCGCGTTAGCGTAGGCTCGTCCAACAATGTACGGTAGCACCTTGTCTTGCATCTATTTGCCTACGCTCGCCTTCGCTCGCGTTGGTGTAGGCTCGGCCAACATGCATGACTGTATTGCAGACTTAAAAATAAAGGCGCCAATTAAATAATGTTCTTATTTTACGGTGCGGTGGAAAATTGAACTATAATTGGCGCCTTTATTAATATTTAATCAGCGGTTAAGGTGAGTGGATGCGGAATTCTATCAACGGATTTTCCATAGTCATGCATACCTCCTTTTATGTACTTACCTACCTATATCACATCAATCAATACCTATCTACACATTTGTGATAGGTACGTACGACTACTTGTACCGGCTATTATATTAATATTCTGTAATAGAGTACTAGGTACCTACCTACGTAATGTTTTATAAATCTTTGAAGATTGCGTCTACTTTTTTACAGAAATATATACTTAAGTACTTAGTGACGTATACTTAGGTAGGTACTTATATTATGAAAAAAGACTTAAGTAGGTAGGTAAATAGGTAAGTACCTACTTACCTATGTCTACGTAGTATTTATATTCAGCGAAACAAAAAAATAATAAAGTACTTAGGTAAATTAATATTCAGTAAGTACTTAGTATCTAGAGCCTGTGAGAGTACCTAAGGCTCAAATCACACCGAGACGGCAGAGAAGCGACTGCAGTTTTAGTGTCATATAATTTTGAAATTCAGCGAAACAAAAAAATTATAAATATTCAGTAGGTAGGTAGGTATACTTACCTAGAGCTGATCTGTAAACTCGATAACGCCTGTGAGAGTAGGTAAGGCTCAAATCATACCGAGACGGCAGACAAGCGACTGCACTCTGTGTCATATAAGTAATTTATTTTATCTTCATTACTATAATGTATACCTAGATAGTAGGATTAATTTTAATAGCTATTAAAGCTCTTGGTGCCTCCTTGGTCGCTTGCGTTTCAAGTTTCACAATTATGTAGAAGGTAAATGAAGATATTTAAAATTATATGACACAAACTGCTCGCTTCTATGCTGTGTTTTGAGCCTAATATGAAAAAATAAAATAGATATTTACCTACCTAGGTACTGAGTCAAATTTTCCAAGAGTTCCCAAGTCATTTCGCACTGAAAATCTGAATTTAATTGTAGACAAGTGGACAAGTGAGCTCGATCACTTCAGTGAATTGGTTCGAATTATTACAGAATTACTCTACAGGCCACAACTTCTTGAAGGAAGGAAGAAGCTCTACTACAGGAAGAAATAAACACCTAAATCTTTAAAAATTTTACGAAACAAAATCAACCCAGCATTTACCTAAATTTAAATACAATGTACCTACTTAAATGTGGGTCTTAATAGTTAAGAATTTGTAAAATTGTCTCAATAAAATGTATCTGCAGTCTATCTAGTAGAGGACAGGATAAAAATCGCAAATGTTTGCTCCATAGTTCTGCAGTCATTCACCGCTGTCGCGCACTCCACTCGGCATTGCATCGTACATACATACCCAAATATAGCTGCGTTGTAGTTGTAGATAGTACTTAATCGCAATGCGATCGCAAGCATCTTTAGACACGTTATTTATGTATGAGACAGTAACGGTGCTGAGCTCAAATGTGATAGATCGGTGCCTATTTACAACGAGCGTGACTTCGCTTCTTGACAGAAGTTATAGTAGTTTATGCAACAAGGGCTTAAAGTAGTGTATTATGGCGCTATATTGAACCCCGAGTAAGAGGGATTCTGAGTACGAGGGGTTCAAGATCGCCCAAGACAAATACACATTTAAGCCAGTGATGCATACACTACTTTTTATACTTTCTGCGAGGCAATTGAAACTGTTATAAAGAAAGTACATAAAGGTGGTTGTATGCGTCAAACTGTTTAGAGATGCAATGAGATTTTATTCAGAGTTTTTCTGTATGTTATAATTTTCGTTGCACTGCCTACAAATTAAAAAAAATATAAACACGAAAAATTTTTACGAAATTCATTTTCAAGAATTTATTCGAATGTCGAACTAACCACTACAGATTATTATTCTAACTTTAAACAAATCCTTCTTGGCGCGTGCGTGAAAATGATGTTCGTAAAAAGTTTTCATGTTTTTCTTTTTTTTATTTGTAGGCAGTGCAAAGAAAATGATAACATACAGCCTAAATCAGAATAAAATCGCATTCCAACTAAACTTTTTTGAAACCAACCTCGGTCAAGTACCACTACATGGGTTGAATTCCAAATTCAAATCACTTTATTCTCTAGGGGAAGAAAGATATTCCATACAACATTATGTGCTTGCTAGACCAAAGGGCTGTAATGACTTACTTTAGGAAAGGTTTGCATGACACATAATATGCCATTGACGAGCAGGTAGTATAAAAAATACTTTATACCCGTATATAGGTACATAAAAAACTACTTACGTAAGCACTTTCTCGTGTAGAGTACATACATAGAATGGAACTTATGGAACCGAGATGACATCAAACCACAAAAGTCTTTGCAGTAAGTCCACCAATTTTCTTTTTATATTAGATGCTTTTTATAGTGGATCTTGTACTAAGAGATAATTATGACAATTAATACATTGTTATGAAACGGTTGCTATTAGTGATGATGATGAACCTCACAAAGAAGTTCAACTGGATGCTCTTACAGCCGATCTCAATAACGCACTAATTGTTAATCTCCGACTGCTACTGGCGAGTCAACGAAAAGTTTGAACTAACCATTACTGCCGTCTCAATAACAAATTTTACGGCAGTAAATGTTAGAGTTATACTCCTAACTTTCGTTTTGCTCGTCCAACGTAGTGTTTTTATTCTCTTTGACTCGTCCCTCCGAAACGTTTTGTTTTTATATTGATCCTATTTTGATCCTATTGTAATCATACAATAAGTATTAAAATAAATTAGTTGTTTTAACTCTAGCAACAATATCTCTTTTTGTAGCATCTATATTGTTATTAAATTAATATGTTTTTTCTTGAAATGGGCTTAAAAAGCTGATTTACTTCATAAAAAGTATTAAAAGCTTTTTCGAGTTCAAAGCAACAAAACGCACCTCCATTGACAAATTATTATGACATTATGTACCTAAATTGACAGTTGTCAAAAACATCTAATACCGCTATTACCAGTCTGGCGAATGTACCTGTCAAAAAGACGATATATGAAACGCTCCGGAGTTTTAATGGCTGCTACAACCACAGAACATATATACTCTGACGAGGCTACAACCCGTTCGAATAACGAAGAGCACTGACAACTCTGTAGAGCTATACTAAAATAGGACACTCCGACATAGACGGATTTTAGTAAGAATGAACGAACGAGCGTAAGAACGAAGAAGAAGAAGAAGTACACCATCATCCATCATTAGTCTGTGGCTACATCAAGGAAGATGTCTTTTCTCTATGGGCTACATTCTACATTCTCTTTGGTCTGTCCACTGTCTGTGGTGTCATGTCAATTCACGAAGTCTTTCGAATTTTAGTTTGTTGACAATTTGACAATTATTTATTTGTTACAGAAAATTTAATCTAATTCGTGAAATCATAAATAAAGATACGTGTAAAACATTGTTATTCAATAGTTTTCTGTAGTGTAATAGTGTGTTTAAGTAATATGAGTAAAATCAATGTGAAATTTGCAATATGAAAACATGCCGCGAAGGAGTGCAAAAACGCATTTTTATGGTTCAATTTCCTCTATATATAGATCGGTAAGCAATTTTATGCCATTTATTTCCAAAATTTGGTAAAATAATGATACAATTCGTTAAAGTTTTTGCAAGAAAATTTTCTCATACCGTATGTAGGTAAACAATAGTGCTTGACTATCAACCTAGATTTATCGATATCGATAGTTTGTTTTACGAAACTGGAATGATTAATTTGTTTGTTTGCTATGTTTATAAAGTTTTATTTTGTTTGGATTACCATAATTTATAAATGTAACTTAGACATAATTTTATACCTATTAGGTTTTTAATTGAATCATCTACATTTTTAGGAGTAGGTAAACATGGATGTCACTACTTGGATGGGTGATCGCAAGAGGCACTATTACCATTATGTTTAGGTATAATATATTTTATAATTGTTTTATTGTATAATAATACAACAATATTTGTTGCAGACAACCTACCAGAAAATCGAAGCAGCATGACGAAGCATAAACAAAAGCTTGATGATCTTCGTCACTATATGAAAGTACCTGGATGGCAAACATTACATAAAAACACGGATATAAACGTCATTTTCTAAAAATTAATCCTAGCTAGATCGATTTATCGCCCCCAAAACACCCTATGTAGATGTTCAAATAAATGTATACCTACTTACTTAAATTAATTATTAATTCTTTTATTTATGAAATAAATACCTACAAATAATTTAATGGAATCCAAAAATCCTAGCTACTGCTGATAGGTATCGATATCGATAAATTTTCGATAGTCACTAGGTACATCCCTAGATACTGCCAACATAGAGAATGTAACATTTTTATATTCTCTATGTTGGCAGTATGTCGTGGTCAATATGTTCTGTGGTCGTGGTTTGGTTTTATTACGTTGGTCTTATTGTTCACTGGGTGATTAATACATCGTCTAGGGTTCGATTTGTTTGTATGGCACTTCCGTCTCTTACTATTACATGCTCTTTGCTATTACATGCTCTTTGTATTGTAATAGACCGGTTCGAGTTTTCAAGATGTATTTTTCATTTTTTTTAATGAAAATGTGATAAAAACATTGTGTAACACCACGTAAGTACCTAACAACAACTAGTGATCATTGCATTTCTTATATTAGTTACAATATACCGTGTGAAAATGTAAGCGTAGTCAAAACTTCAATTTGCTAAAATTGTATTTGTTTTCAGATGATGCCCAAGCTTTTGTAAAAGTCGGAGGACTCTGGAGAGCATTAGAAAGAATCACCAAGTAAAGCTAGGCCAGAAACCGTGTTTCTTGCCGGCCCTGATTCTTCATGGTCTTTTAAAGTAATGGTCGAAAAACAGGAGTAAAATTACATAGCTCATTGACGATTCAATGAGATCTCAGAGGACCAAAACACAGAATAAACGATGTTTGAGTTTGAATAATGAAGTGTAGTAGTATATAGATAGGTACCTACAATTTTTTCTTGTTTCCGTGGAAAATTAAATGAAATTATGTACCTACTGTAGTCTGTTTTTCTGTTAAAACCTATCGCCACCACACTGATAAAATCCTTTTAGGTAGGACAAGGCTGTGCAGTGTCATGAATGAGACATCTATTTCTCAAATAGCCCATCTATACATAGGTAGAACTAAAATTAAATCAAAATAATGTAAAACAATATGCATTGGTTTGTGTTATCAAGTAGGTATGTTTATAGGTTTAATTTGAATCTATGCTTTGAATGTAAATTCAGCATCTGAAAATTCACTTCCATAATCGGTTTTAATAATAGGTAGGTAAGTACTCATAAAAGTACCTAGTAAGTAGTGTGGTATAATATTATCAGATGCTACTACATAAGTAGGTAGGTACCTACACTTATTTCATACATCCTATTAGCACTCTCGTCAAACTCTAGCCATTATTTATCAAAATATTTGCTTGAAATCTCTTGATATCATTTGAATATCGCCCGATTTCGAGAGATGAGCAAACTGTCACAATTTGCAACTGAAGTTCAACAATAAAATGTTATTGAAACGCTTTATTTATTTTCCCATACATCTACTATCTCTGATAGGAGATTTGCCCTCCGAAAGGTAGACCAATAGTTGCGGATTTGAATTCCTATCTAAATTAGTTTATTGAAACGCAAAAATGCATTGACTGCGGCTAAAAGTAGAGATTTTAACTGATAGTTAAATGTCAACATGTTATTGAGATTGGCCGTAAGTAGACTAGATAGTTTCGGTTATTCGTTTCTTTACATTGGTGCTGCTCTGGCTAGTGTTTACAGTAACCGCCTGTTTTTTTCTGAACCTTGGCCTTAGTAAGGTAGGTATGCATCTAGGTACGTTTGACCATCAACTTATGAGTGCTCTTCAATTACATTGCGGTATTGTGGTTAGCGTAGCGACATGGCCATTGGTCAAGCTCTGGTGCCTATAGAATAATAGTGTGCCTGCAATAATTGTGCGTAGTTTACCAGATTATATTACCGAGTAGAAAACGGTTCAAATCTATGCAAATTTTGCATTTCCTATTTATACCATTGTGGTTTTCTTGAACAAAGAGAAGTTTACTTGAGTATTTTTTATTTTTCTTACCTTAGGTACCTGTCAATTGTGATAAAATAATGTTATTGTCTTGTAAATTAATTATGTAGGTATGTTCGCAACTGTAAATAATACTGGTAATACCAAATTTAACGAACGGCTGATATAAATAAATAAATAAATAAATAAGTACAAAATTTGCATCAACAATTTTGAACTTGTTGAAGAGGTACCTTACCTATTAACTTGCTCCAAGTAAGACAAAAACATAGGTTGCAATGATTGCTGTAAATTATGATTTACGAGGTTAGTAAGCAAAGCACACAACCCCAGGACCATAGCAAAGACTTTAAATAACTTGACCACAAATAAATATATAGGTTCAGATAAAGCAATGAACAATTGCTTTCAGCAACTTGATAGTAAATTATTGCTAATATCATACCTACTATGATTGCATGCTATCGATATCGGCAGCGTAGAGGCGCCTACGTGCGCAAATACGCGTTCCCAATAGCATAGTGCTAGATAGATAACTACTTACGTACTAATACTAAACACACTCAATAATAATTGTTGGTATGACTTATTGTACTATAATAATACAGGCACACAATATTGTTTTACAAAATATTGTTTATCATTAGCACAGTCGTTCTTTAAGCAGGCTGGTATTTCACTTTGCGTAACTGATAACTGATAGTTTTGGACACTACAATAGATTACCTACTAGGGTAGGTATGGTACATTATGTTAGAAGAATTGTTAAAAAGTTGTATGTAAGTTTCCGTGCATTTGGTAGGTAAGGTAGGTAGGTAAGGTACCTAAATAAAATAAATTATTGTCTTGCTGGTTAAAGTCCGTAACTTTGATTCCTACACCTGGAAAAATTATAGAGCTAATTTCTTGTCAATAATATATTATAGGTACTTAATAGCTTATTGATTCATTTAAGTCCAGAGTTCACCGATAATGTTACTCGTGCGCATACATTAATTTGTGCAAATAACCCAACGGGTCTATTAAGTCCTAAGTCCTAACTTATCAGCTCTATCAACCATCTGGCTACTTCCACCACAGAGTATTAATTCCTCTAGCTTCTTTGTACTTTTAATGTAACTAGGTAGCTCTTTGCTGGTCGCACCAGTTTGTCATTCTTTATAACTAGCGTAATTAATCTTTGTTTATGAATATCCACCGCATCAGTATCAGTACAGTAGGTACAGTAGGTATGTAATTCAGTAATTCATTTGTTTATGTAGTTAAGGGATTGTGTTTGAACACCTTTGAACCTCACGAAGGCTATTTGTAGGTACTTTACTTTTCGGCTATTTTGTAAGTACCTATCTCTATTATGTGGAACCATATAAATACAATTATCAGTTATAGGTAGGTAAAATGATATCTTGTTTTATTGACCATCATTTTATTTCTGAGCTCTATGTTATCCAATGCAGTGTATTTTATTTATTTTATTTTATTTTTATTTCTTAGGAAAACAAACAGTCATTAATATACTATTCACTTAACATAAATATAACTACAGACCATTTATATGTGTATGATATGAAGTCTCCACTCCACAGAAGTGCGTTTCTGAACCAGTTCAAAGCTGCTTTGTCTATTGATTTTATCGTTAATTCATTTGTTACATGTTACATATAGGTAACCGTTTCGCACAAGTGGGTATTGTGTGAAATGAGCGGTGCAAACTGTTAGCGTGTCGAGCGGCAGCGGGCACGCACGTCATCGACCGCGCGAGGCACGCAACGCAATGCCTGGCGCCGCCGCCGCCGCTCCGGCGGCCTACGAATTGTTAATACCTACTAGTTGCAATTTCAATTTTCAACACCCGTCAGGTGCAGTTAGGTTACCTTGCATTTATAAGCTTAGTAGTAAAACTAGTAAAGAAAAACTCAACAAAATTTATCGCCTACGCAACAAGGCTTCTATAAAATCCAATCAGGCAGATGCATATAACGTCCTAAATAATGAATTATCAACTTCATTACTTAAACTAGTTAATTAGTCATCATGTAGGTATTAATTTATATCTGCCAACTAATGGTTGTAGGACTTGTAGGCATCTTGAACAAAAAAGCGTAGGTACCTAGGTAATTGTTTAAAATCCTGTAGATCATCACCTCGAAAATTGCATCATTGCGAGATTTGCGAGCACATGGTAGATTCCTAATATCGCCTGCAGTAGGTCGCTTGCAGGCTACACATGGACATGGATACATTATCTTTATATTAACGAAATTTAAGATATAGTATAAGTAAGTACTTAGGTAAACGTAAATCCTGTCTAACTAAACACATCCTTAAAAAGTATGTTTAGCAAGTTACGGAGCACTGACAGATGGCAAATAGCCACAGCCAGTATGATGCGGTATGCGTCGGCATCCTCTGAGCAGTAGTTAAGTAGGTACTTAACGACTGCAAGGATTTACGTGTGTTGCATTACATTCATTGCATTGCATTCCAAAGACTAGTCTTCAGCTACCTATATGCCATTTTGTGCAGCATTGTGCTTGGTAGCCGTAGCTCAGTGGGAAGTGCCTACTGCGTGCTACGCTACTATTTGATAATTTAGTGTTCCTCTGTTTCGATGGATCACTTTAAATTTACTTAACATACCTAGTCAAGAAGAGCTGTCTCCTAGATTAGGAAGGTACCTACCTACCTACTTATATAAAAAAAATCACTATGATTATTTCACACAAACGGTAAATCAGTAAACTCACTTATTAACCACTTTTATTTCCATAATCCCGTTTGTATTTTATCTGCTTAGGTAACTCCCTTACCTATTATGTAAGTAGGCACATATCCTTTTCCAGAGGAACTCTAGCTACAACCCATTGATCAGACAGAACTATGAATTTCCCGTTCGCTCAAATGATAGTTCGTTTAATTAATATAAAATACTAGCTGCTCCCCGCGGTGTTACCCGCAGTGAATAGTTCCCGTTCCCGTGGAAATACCGGGATCCAAAGTAGTCTATTTTTAAATCCAGGGTATAAGCAATTCATGTAGGTACCAAATTTCATTCAAATCCGTCCAGCCGTTTAAGCGTGAAAGAGTAACAAACACACTTACATACTTACACACACACAAACTTTCACCTTTATAATATTAAGTAGGATTTCTTCATCGAAAATAATATTAAGTTAAGTACTTAAGTACTTGTACTTAATTTAGTTATTTTTATGTCCACGATTTAGGTACTTAAGTACTTCTTTTTTCTACTTCGTTTGTAACCAAGTGCACACATGGATGCATTTAGTAGGTATAGTAGGTAAGTAAGTAGAAACAATGTTAATCTTGAAATAAGTGTCTATTTGATATCACTTTCACCAAACCTTATTCCTTTGTTTGATAAATACCGATCAAAAGATAACGATAACTTATTGGCATCACTTGTGCAACATGCAACAGATATGCACCACATGTCGGTGGCGCCAAGCCAGCCAGTTACCGGACCATGGTCATCTAATGCAACATGTTATTTGTGACTCAATGTCAGTCTTATAACTAGTTTAGCAGTCATTTGGCTGCAAAATTTTAACGAGCAACACTCAATTATTTTGCTTTGCTTATTCTGGAATGAAAACTAGTAATTCTCATTCCAGAATAAGCAAATTAAATAATAAGGATAGAACTTCACTTATGGTAAGTTCGTTTAATCCTATTTTAATATAATTTACAACTTAACTCTATGAATGAAATTCAATCTAGATTGTTATTTTTATAACATTAAATAACAAAGCTACTGTCAAGTTTAAGGGCACCTTGGCTTCCTATACGCGGTAAATTGTGTCATCGATACAGGACCACACACACACGGCAGATAACATTTCACTGGGTTGACGTCATTCGATCAACCTTTGCGACCGATTGAAATTAAAACTAACACGTACTCAATTTAGATAACGTGGGAAACGCGAACAAACTCGCAGATGGTACCTAGGTACTTAGGTACCACAGGTAGGTACCCGGTAATTTTCCATTGACTGACGTCCTTTGTGCTAGCTAGAGGAACGGTTTTCCTTGAGCTTCTCTAACAGTTTGATTGATATGAATAGGTTCCAGGACTCTCGTTGGTAAATAGGCAATATATACCTACCTATATTTTTGTTAGGACGTTGGTATTGGTAACCTACCTATAGTTTAGGCTCACTGGCTCACTCGACCAATCGTTTTCCAAATGTAGGTTACGTTACGTTGTTGCATTAGTAAATTAATGCATTATGTTCTAATTCCACACGAGAAAGCTGGTTTTTAAGAAAATTACTAAATGTTTGATCTGTAACCTACGCATATTCGGTCGCACGCAGCGCAGCATGATACGGTAAACGTGGCATAGCGAGGCATGGTCGCTCGCTACTCGCGGTGAGAGGAAACCAGTTTAGAGTTGGACGACGCTGTCGAATCGTAGGCGTCTGCCGCGGCTAGCCGCACCTTATGTTGGTTGGTCTTACTTGTTTGGCAGGTCTGATCGGTGCTAACTTGCTAAGTGCTCTCGCGACACCTACCGGCTGCTGAATGTAGGCTTGCGCAACAAGCTGAAATGCGGTAGCACGGATCAATTTGCTTTACAATTTTAAAAGTTCCAAGTTTACAAGTTCCAATAAAAATCACCCTTCACATACATCAATAGGTACTAATAGCAGCTTTTCCATGAGGGTAGGCTAGGCAGAGACCCCGTACCTACTTCCACTTGCTTCGATCCTAATGAACACAAATCTTTAGCCTCATTCATCTTGACTTTGACTCATGTCATGCATGACACTTCAACACTTCAACAAATAAAGAAATAGGTAGGTAAGTATCCCAAGTAACGGCAAAATCTTAACTTATCATCCGACGGTATTACAACAGGTTGAAATTTTATTCTGAGTTTAGGCCAGTCCATTTGAAGTCTCACAAAAAATAAGGTGCCAATAAAAGGACGGAAACCCATTGTTTGAGTGTCATTCTGTATCAGGAATTTTAGAAAAAAATGCCGTAAAAGGTAAGGGTCTCTTATGTAGGGTCGGTCGAGGAATACAATGGATCCTTTGTGAGCGCAGGCGCCGAACGGTCTGGCAGTGGCGGCGGCGGCGCGGGCTCGGAGCCGGTTCGTCTGGGCGCGACGGACGTGGCGCTCGGGCGCTCGCAGGGCCACGGGCGCATGTGTGTGCCGCGCACATTTGATATCTTAGCGTGCCCGAGCCTGCTCTTTGTCACGCACGTCCGACCTGATAATAATGGATATCGAAGCCGCTTCGAGCAAGCTTGCATCTGCATACAATGCCACGTTTGTCTTATTGGCCCGAGTTACTTCACTCCTACTCCTTCCCTTCATCACCATTCACTAGCTGTTTTATCTTTCATCGGTGTCTTCTCGGGCTCGGGGTGAATAATAATGTTTTTTTAAGTAAGTAGGTACCTATTCAAAAAAAGCGCATTGATAGCGGCTTGTCAAATAAGATACCTACAGCGTATTATTACAATTGGTGAATTTTATGAACGTTATCGGTGAAGTCATCCGGTTCGAAGGACCAAAAGATAAGATTTTTTTGTAAATAAGTACATAAGTACCTACATACATTCATACATAGAAAAACAACCAGACCCGGAACAAATATTTGCAGAACATGCAAACATTTGTCCCGCGGCGGGGATCGCACCCGCAACCTCCGCGTCTCAGGCGAGCTTTCGCCCACTGCGCCACAGAGGTTATTGTACCTAATTGTAACATAGCTAGCCGAAACGTCGGGATCTAAGTAAGGTACCTAAATAACGCGATAAAATTCTGTGTCCATGTAGATATTTCTTTGAAAGTCTTTTGTGAGTAGAATGTGTGGATATTTATGTAGGTACTTATGATCTGATTATTTTTGTAAATATTTTGTTAATTTTGATTTTACCGGAATTCTAACGTAGTTAGTAGTTTTGCATTTTGTTAAGAAATTTGTTAAAATTAAGGACGTTCGTTGACTTATGTCTGTTAATTTATTCGATGTATGGTCAAACCGGAAGATTTTATTTGTTTCTGCAGTTTGTTGTCACTTGATAAATATAATGGATGTTCGTTAATTTTGTAGGAAGTTGGCAAGTTGGTAGACTTGGCAGTTTTTCGTGTTTTTCGCCAATTAAAGAGTGTGTACTACTGACAGACGCTTTAAAAAGGGCGGGGCAGACGAAAAAGGATTGATTCTGGAAAAATATCTTGACTATTAAGTTGTCTCCTAAAGTTATTATTAATATTAAATCTATCATAGTATGATTAACATAAGTCTCATCGTTATAAGATCAAAGATCACAAAGATCATTAGAAGCAAGCAATCTTATTACATGTAATTGTGTGTGAACCAGTGAATAAAGTGGTATTTCTTCAAGAGCTGAGTTTAATTTCTTTAAATGTATATGTTTGTTAGGTAGGTACCTACTCTTTCTAATGAAACTACAGAACGGATTCGGCTGAAACTTAAGAATACCTACTCGTATACAACATAGTTTATGACCCGGAATAACCATTATAAGTAGGCCACTTTTATCCAGGTAGGTCTTATTGTTTGTACCTACCTATATAAGTAGGTAGGTACACCTACCTACCCCCATTATTCGCCTATATCACTGTAGTTACGTAGTAAAGCGCTCGTGGCGAAGCTTGCTAAGACGTTCTTGATAGATCGTTGAAGTTAAGCAACGTTCTGAGCGGTCACTACCTACTTGGATGGGTGACCGCAAGTGACATTATCAGCTGAGCGCTTCCGTGCTTCGGAGGGCACGTTAAATTGTCGGTCCCGGCTTTTAAAGTCGTTAAGCCATGACGGAGGCCTTTAGGCGGCCTAAAAACTCCGTCACCAGAATTGGCCACTTGCTCATACGAACTTACTTAAGTACTTACTTTACTTTACTGGTAGTTACTACTTAAATCGTAGTAGGTACAATAATAGGATTAAACGAACTAAAGTGAAGTTCTATCCTTATTATTTAATTTGCTTATTCTGGAATGACCACTTAGTAGTACTCGCTGCTCTCGCTATATTTCGCGTGTCCAAAGTGTTGCCCTGCAACTAAAAAAAAATTTTTTGATGCCTGCAACACAACCAAATCACATCATTACGTTCAGAGATAAATAAATGAGTAGACCCATGGGAAGAAGCTATGCGCATAATAGCTTTGGGATGGGTAGGGAAATTCTCATTCCAGAATAAGCAAATTAAATAATAAGGATAGAACTTCACTTTAGTTCGTTTAATCCTATTATTATTTTGCTTTGCTTATTCTGGAATGACCACTTAGTAGATGTTTAGAGTTAAACCTTAAAAACCCATTCAATGTAGTAACATTATAATACCTAAGTACTTAATTTATTACAAATGATACTTCCATATTAAATCACCAAGGTAAGTAGGTAGAACATTTACTATGGTTTCTACATTATACTGTTAACTAGAGGCACCCCATATGCCTTAACAAAAGAAACTTGAAAATCTTTACTATTTGAAGAGTTCTAAACTAATACCTACAATTAAATTGCTTTGCAAACATCCATTATCAAGAGGTTCACCCTACTGACTTAAAAACGCTGTAAGGACTTGTCCCAGCGAGACCTTTCTACTGATAAACTAGGATGTGGCTCTCTTAAGAGGTCTCTTAAAAAGCAAATTGTAATTAATATTTTAATAGTTCATCATCACATCTTAGTTGTATAGTACCTATTTACCAATCATATGAAAGGTATTTTAAAAGACAATAACTGGCTTGGCAAGATACATCTGCTCCAAGCAGTTGATTTCTTAACTAGGTAGGTATTAACAAAACAAAAAGAACTCTGTTATAACTGTTAACATTTAGTGTTTGGACTCTGCTATGTAGGAGTCCAAAATTAAAGCAGTCTTTTTAATCAAAATTTTCTTATTATGAGAATGCCACTGTCTTATGAAAAACAGAACCATAATGTGGCTCCTATGCTCCCAATCCTAAGTGGCTTTATATTTTGGCACATAGGTTTTATTCTTAAAATTCCTTTAGAACCACGTTTAAGGCGACCATCTGTTTCAAAATGATTAATAGATTATGTATTAAAAGTGACAGACAAAGCTAAACAATTTGCAGTTTAAGAAGCACCTTTAACAAAGACGGTCATTAAATAACAAAATTAAAAATAAAACATAAACACTATTTTCTGATTTCCTAACTTACCATACCTACTGCCACTATTTTTCGAATCCTAGTTTTTATTTTTACTTCTATTGCACTTTGTCCTACCATTATTCCCTTCATAATTATTATTGCCAGAGTTGAGTTGACTTTGAATAAAAATTTTATAGATTTGCAGAAGGTGCAAAAATGTAAGTATCTAAACACGCTTGATTACTCTTGAATACCCATACCTGAAAAGGCCAAATTAGAAACAATAAAATACTTATCTTTAACTACCTAATAAGTACCTTTTAAGCCTTTTATACCTTTTAAGTAACATACGTAATCATTTTTAAAGTGACATTCACTTTTTTTTTTTTTTTTAAAACATGTAGAAATGCATTAAAGAAAAGTTTCTTTAATTCAAAGTAGAAGCACTACCATCCAAGTAAAAGGATTACTATGTCAAGCTATAGGTACAATAGGTATATTTCTCACATTTTTTATTTAGCCTTAAGCAAACAAATAAATGTCTGGAGGACCAAGTGTCCACAATCCTTACAAAAATGTACTGGCTTTCTTCTCATTCTGTATCTTGATTTGAGTGACAAGATTCAAATTTAGTTTTTGTATTGTCTAGATATCTATGTTAATACTGAAAATTGCCAGGTAGGGTCATTAAATTGAGGAATTTGACTATTTGGATGAACTTACTTAATTTTAACCATATTTTTAAGTATGTCTCAACCTCTAAAATGCATAACACTTCCATGCAAAAAAATAATAATAATAATAACAATAATACCTAATATTGCTTAAAGGGACCTAAGCTACCTTTCGCTTTCATAATATTTCATTACAGAAATACATCTAAACAAACCTAACGTAGGTCAACTTTTTTCCTAGGCTAGCAAAAACAACTACCAACTATGTTCTGATCTTATTCTGCCAAATAAATAAAAATAAAACTTTGCTTCATCGGTTCGGTTATGTATGACCCCCCCACAACGTACCAAAGCTATGAAATTTTATTTTTACAAAACCATAAGAAAATATTCACCATAATATTTTTATTTGTATAATAAAAGTAGGTACCTACTTAATTAACAACTTTATTATTGATATTATTTAATGATATCCAAGGAAATCAATTTCTTTAAATAAATAACTACTCTAGTAATTACCTTGTTCTCTCATTTCATTATGTTCTATGACCCTCTTGTAAATGTAAACCCATTACTAAGAAAGTATAATATCCATTTATTTGATTAAATATTTTTATAGTTTGAATTAATTGAATCTAATTAGTATGATTTTCCAATTCTATTTTACACAAAGTAAAACCAATTTTAATTAGCCTTGTGTTTAAAGTAAGAAGTTTCAACAAACTTAGTTATATAAGTTTAAACTCATCTTAAAATAAAGCTACAGGTACCTAGTGTCCATCCTTTTTTGGGGATACTAAATCATACATATTACCTATGTACTGGACCAAAATTAATCCTATTCAGCTTTGCATTCTGATATGACACAATCATTATTTGATTTAAAAGTTTTATTATCCCTTAGGGAATATCAATTTTTTAGATTTGGTTACATAATTATTATTATGTGGCATAAGTGATTGTTCAGGCAAAGCATGAAAAGTTATCCTTTTAACCAACTAAGATAGTGGAATCTTGTGCAATTCTGTCCCATCCAGCATCCATAATAAATAAATACATACCTTAAAGCACACCAACAAAACAAACCTCCACGGATATTTGGCCCAGCTTTTGTTGGATAGGTCTGGGTGGTGGCATAAGCCCGTCGTTTGGCTGTTCTGGTACTTATGTTAGGGCTGTTGGTAGTTCTTTATTTTATAACCAACCATTTTTATAGAAAAGCTTCCTAGCTTTTATAGGTCATTAGTATAATTAGGGCCAATTCTTATACAGCTTCTTCCTCTAAAAAATGTAATAAATACCCAATGTGTTCATTGGTAATCTCTTTCCAACGGAGAGATCTTGCCTTTGAAAGATATTTTTGGCCCAGTTTTGTTTCATGTTGACTGTCTAATTTTTGTTTTATGTTCTTGAAGAAGTCTATGTCATGCTTTTGCTGTTAGGTTCAGAATACCTGATAATTCCACATTTAACTTTGGAGCCTCCCACAGTTTGCCATTTCAAGGGGTTTTTATTTCATTGTTTGTCAACTTTAGTCCGACTTTTTATTAGTAAGGATTCCATTTGAAAGTCCTTGTTTTAAAGGCTTTCCCGAGGCTTCAGCTGTTGTTACCTCTTTACTCTGAGGTTTTAATCTCAAGCATTTCTAATTCAAATTTCAAAATTGACCGTCATAAGTAAGATTAAAAAATCTAAGTTCTTCAGAACAAGCATACCATGTATGAGCTGTTTAAGTCACTCTCTGCCACGTACAATTGTAAAACACACAATTTGTAGTCACAATAGGTAGTTAGTACTTTAATGTTGGTTCATTTTTTAGATTTCTAGAGTTCAACCTCCTCAACGGAGAGGATTAATAAATATACATATTTTATTACATGTCATGTTAGGAACTGTTTGCATGATTCTCTTAGTAGGTGCACCACCCCTCCACCGGAGGGGATACATATTGTACCACAATACATATTTTATAACATTATATCATGTTGAGAACCTTATTGTTTGCTTGTTTCTCTTAGTAGGTGCACCACCCCTCCACCGGAGGGGATACATATTGTACCACAATACCTACATATTTTATAACATGTTAAGAACCTTAGTGTTTGCTTGTTTCTCTTAGTAGCTACGTGCACCACCCCTCCACCGGAGGGGATACATATTGTACCACAATACATATTTTATAACATGTTGAGAACCTTATTGTTTGCTTGTTTCTCTTACTAGGTGCACCACCCCTCCACCGGAGGGGATACATATTGTACCACAATACATATTTTATAACATGTTGAGAACCTTATTGTTTTACTGTACAACCCTTTCAACGGAGGGGATATAATATTGTTATGTTCCTTATATTTACTTGTTCCACTTTATGTACAACCAATCCAACGGACTGGATACTTAATGTAACACAAAAAGTATTATTTTACGTGTAAGGTAGCTACTAAGGATTTCCCCGAAAAAAGCTCACGATGTACCTGGAAAACAAAAAACAAATCGCCCAAAAACGTTGAACTTGAAGGTTAGGCCATCAAGATGGCGATCGGCCTTGCCGATTTCACAGCCAGCCACGGTTGGTGAATTTGAAAATTTCTTGGGAACAATGAGACAATCGTTATTATTGAGACTTTTTGATAAATAAGTAGATGTCTTACCACTCCTGTGTGGATTGTATAATAACGTAAAAAGGGATAAAATAGCCCTTAGCTTCCATTACTTTCATCCTTGCGCCTTTCCAATTTTTCCAACATCTTGGCATTTTGCCCAGCTCTGGATGTTATCCACACTTTGCAAATGACCACTATAACTTATTAAACCACTACAACACAAGATTTCGGAAAGAAACTATAATTTCTTTGCTTTTTAAAATTTTCGATAAAAAATCGACGACACCGCGAGTGAACGCGAAAGAACGAATGATGTGATTTGGTTGTGTTGCAGGCATCAAAAAATTTTTTTTTAGTTGCAGGGCAACACTTTGGACACGCGAAATATAGCGAGAGCAGCGAGTACTACTAAGTGGTCATTCCAGAATAAGCAAAGCAAAATAATAACACTATGGAAGATGTAGGTAAATGCTTGTAGTGTAGGTAATGGTAATCATCAATGACACAACATCACGCCATCGCACTGCAGGCGTAGAATGCCTGACTCAACGAAGGACTACATCTGTGACGCAAACAACATTCCTTCACCTCTTAGTTCTTGTCAGCGAGTTCCAGGTATTGATTATATATGCCTTATAATAATTGTCTTTCTCATAACACTGAAAATGCTATGTAATCGTATTTTACCTACCTATCATTAAAAATATTAAGTAGGTCATTTTGTAAATTACACAATGTTTTCTTTCTATTTCAAGCCATTCAATTTAATGCGGTTTGTGTTTAGTAGAAGCCTTTTTATTTGGGAGACTCCATGGTAGAAACACTTTTTTAAACAATATTTTTTTATTTATATTTCTACTTTGACGTTGAGTGTTTCTGTCTGGCGGAGTTGCTTTTGAATTTAATTTAACCAATAATTTTATGCCAGCCTCATCTAGTTCCCAAATAAATTAAATTAATTTAGTTAAATTAAGTGGCTTAGCCACAATAACCGCTTAAAGGCAAAATGTAAAAGTGGTTCAATTTACCCTACTAGGGTTAAATTAATGTAAATCTTCGCGTATATATACCGTTTAAATAGTTTAAAGGTAGTGCTAGTGCCTCAGAATAGGAGAAAAAACCAGAAGTAGTTTTTGCGCCTAATACTAAGGCCACAAAAACTAGTCTAAAAGAGAGTAGTTTTACGCGGCGCAGCCGATCAGTCACGTTTTGAACGTCATACCGCATAGTCGACTTCAATTTTATTTTATTATGCCGTCATGTGTTGTTCCCACCTGCAAAAATGCAGCGGGGCAAAACAGTAGAAAGAATGGGATTACATTTCACGTGTAAGTAACGCATTTACCTAACATCTTATTGAAATATTGAATAAATTGTTTAGTTTGTAATTGTCATAGAGAATGATGCGTCCATCTTGTTAATGTTGCCAGTATAAGAATTTTGATTTTCCCTACTTTTTATTATTATACAAAAATGTTAGAATTTCATAATAGGTATTCTATACTAATATTATAAAGAGGTAAAGTTGGTTTGTTTGTTTGTTTGTATGTCCAAACACGTGGTAATCTCCGAAACTACTCATCCGATTTCAAAAATTCTTTCACTGATCGATTTGACACCGATTTGCTACAGCGAGATGCATATGGCATGGACTTTCCGAATGAACATAGGCTACATTCTACCAAGATACCACGCGAGAAAAACCGCGGGCGAGAAGGCTTGTAGTCTATATATTTGTGGTGTGTGTGAGAGTGGAACAGGGAGGGGTGTATGAAATTATGTTAAAACTGTAGCTTCCCTGCTGATGAAGAAAGGAAAACGGAGTGGACAAAAATTATACAAAGAGCACGGCTAGAAGAGTTTTGGAAACCTTTAAAGCGAAGCGTAGTTTGTTCAATGCATTTTGCGGAGAAATATATTTATGAGACAAAATGCGGTTTGAAAAGACTTAGGAAAGAAGCGTTTCCAAATAAGGTATTACATAAAAACTTATAGTTAGTCGTAGTTAGGCTAGTCTCATTAAATTAAATAATATTGTAATACCTAATAATTAATAATTAATATTATTATATTAATATCTCATTCAATAATATTGTACTTCCGGTGTCAAGTGCAATGGCGGCTCTAATAACTAAATAAATATATTTCGTCCAATTTTAATCAGTATAATACTCATTTAATCACATCTTAACCGTGTTTCATTTACTTAAAGAACTTCTCTATTACCTACTTAAGATTATCAGGTATATGTTAATACATAAATATGGAAAAGGACAATTTAGATTTTAATATTATTATCATAATATCACACTTCCAAATTTCAATATTCTCAATGTTTACCCCAAAAACGGGCATTATGTCTAAGCTAGCCGCATTACGCGGGTGGGAAGTGCGGCGGGCGGGGGATGCTTGTCTTGTATTTGGACTCAGCGTGCGTCTTGCAATGACAGTTGATGGCACCTTCTGTCTCTATTCTGAGGCTAGTGCATATAGGATAAAGAAGTAGGTATGTGCAGAGAACCGTGTTAGTGCAAAATGCTTTAAGTATCATATTATTATCAAGTTGCGAATGAAATAACGTTTTATGTAGTAGGTCTAGGTAGGTATAGCGGCTAGCGGCCGGTGGAGCGGTACATTCTAGTAGGTATAATATTCCTAGTAGCTAGGTGGTTGTTTACATTATTGTGAAGTTAATTGGCTCACAGAGTCGGCCCATACTCCATTTATGGCAAGTTGCCGAGAATCTACTTAGCTGGTCCCTCGACGAAGCAAGCGCGCGGCTGGTCCGCTTTCATAATATTAGGTAAGTACCTTACCTAGGTACCTACATGCCTCGATTACTTAGGTACCTAGGTACGTCAAAGATTATCCTTTACGTATACCTACATACCTTCTGGCTAAGTACTTACTTAATAATAAATATTCTTGGACATTTCACACGGCGTCATCTAGTCCCAAGCTAAGCGACTAAATGCTTGTGTTATGGTAACCAGATGACTGATATACTACTTAGATATTTTTTTTTGTAAATACATACATATTATAGATAGAAAAACATCCAGACCCGGAACAAATATCTGTAGAACATACAAACATTTTGTCCCGTGGCGGGAATCGAACCCGCAACCTCCGCGTCTCAGGCTCAGGCGAGCCTTCGCCTACCGCGCCACAGAGGTCGTCAAACTTGTAAATTGATCCTCTGTTTCCTATTATTATGTTTAAATATTAGTGGTTTGTGTTACTGATTTGATTATTAACCTAGGTAGGTACTTACTTACCTATTTATAGTTATTATTAATAACTATAAATAGGTACTTAAGTAAGGTAAGTGTTAAAATACAGGTCAAAGCCACGGGCATAATAACTTATTATGCCCGTGGCTTTGACCTGTATTTTAACACACCTAAAGACTTTTCTTTAATGTTACCTATATAAAAACATCGTAAGACCCAGAGTTGGCTTTTTATTGCATTATCAGTGCAGTGAGTTATAGTTAGAAAAGTCAAATCAAAACCTATGTACCTAAGTATGAGGTCCATTATTCTTCATACAATTTCGCCTCGATGAAAGTAGTCATCTTTTACCGTCCTTGGTATAAGTAGTTAGTTTGGTAGGTAAGTAATAGGTATAGAGCATTATTATCAGGGAGCAGGAACTTTTTGTTTTTATCTTGATTCAAACAAAAAATCTAACATGGATGGGACGCATTCTTGGTTCCCGCCCCGCGGCCGCGGCCCTACATTCCATCAAGATAGGGCGCGTCTCTCGAGGACCACAAAGTTCAAAATAACGAGAATTTAAAAGAAAAAATGCTTTTAGTTGAAATCGGAGCGGATAATCTTGATTTGATACTTAAATTGAACATGTAGGATTTTCATGAAGTTGTAGTAAGTAGGTAGGTACTTAACTAGAGCTAATGAATAATAATAATCGCGAATAGCGTCTGGCTTGCCCCAATTAGTTTTATCTCTATGAGAAAATGACTAATGGAGCATATTGGATATACTAATTGAACGGATGTCGACCAACTCCTGTAACAAATTATGCAACGATGTTTTTTGACAACCCACGGGGTAGGAGCTTCTACTTTTTGCTCCTATTTCAAGCCGCGGGGCGGTTCACACTTTGTGCGTAGGGTGTTTTTTTTTTCTCGTACCCAGGTATCCTTCTTTGCAGTTTGCAGGTACCTAAGCATATTCATGGGGGTCGTTTTTGCTTAGGTAGTTGAGTAAGTAGGTACCTACTGTAGGGGAAGACCGGTACCCTCCGTACAGCGGGAGCATTCGTACAGTCAATATTTCTCCGCGATTTAAAACGTTAGCGAGTTCGTACTTAAGTGTGTGACTACCCCCTATACCCGCAAGGTACCCGCGGAATAACGAGGCAGTGCGACCGACGGCTTCGGTGGAATGAGTCGATACCTGTTTTCGCTCCGCGTAAGTATAGTTTGGGTTCATCTTTGAAAGTGTTTGCTACCAGTAAGTTTTACTTTAATTGTAAAATAAATTTATTACAAATAAAGCACTGATGCCTTACTTTATGGTGTACGTTTTTATTTTGCTACAAAGCTAACAGTTTTTTTTATTTTGAATTAAATATTATTTTTTTGGGTTTGGGGTACCTTCATACATAGAAACGGGGGTAGATTCGTGCATGCAAATGTACCCCGAAGTTATTTGCGGGGGTCCACGGCAAGTATTTTTTCCGGGTCTGGGTGTTGTGGTACCATGGTACTTGTAGTTTGGGACACCCACGACACAGGGAATTCTAATGTGTGATCAGATCTATGAATGAAACAGCTGGTTGTTGTTTATTTACCAAGAATTGTATAATTGTTTTGTTTCAGAACTATGCCACGAAATTACCTAAAAAAGAGAACAGATCGGGAGAAAAGAAAAAAAAATATTGAGTATATTATAATAAAATTTTGTAACGGGTTTTTATTTGAATTTTACGTAGAAACAGTACCTTCTATTTTTAAGGCTAATAAGTGTTTGATCTCAATTGCGAACATTTTATTAAGATAGATTATCTAAGATTAGATTAGTTTTAGGAAAACAAGTCTCATGTTTGAATAAAAAACATTTTAAATGGGTTTTTTTTAACTGTGTATGAATGCTCCCTACCATGTACGAATGTGACCCACGGTATGTACGAACCTACCCCGCATGTGGGGTGCCTTCGTACAATTTCCATCTTTTACGAAAACCGCCATTACTCGGTTAAGATGCATTGAACAAATATTTATGTATCTCATTACTATAGCTAGATATGTAGGTTATCTAATAGCATATAATTTATTACAAAATTGCAGTTATTTTTTTTTTTACAGGGCTTAGAGTAAAAAGTGTACGAAGGGTACCGGTCTTCCCCTAATCTTTCGCCTAAATTAATAAAAAGCCAAGTCAAAGTAGGTAATTTTACGGCCGTTAAAAGCAACAGTCACCACACTATCCTAATCTCAAACTATCCGATCGAATTATTGAATCGCCTGACACCAAGATCGCGGCCTTTTTTAATCTAAGCTTTTCAATTTCGACTCCCTTCTGGCAAGTAGGCCTAAGCCCTTTTAAGTAGGTACGAACCTATCTATAATGGTTTTGCTTACTGTCGGTACCTAGGTAGTAGTTAATTGACATTCTTTGTATGGAAATAATTTCAAATATCTACTTACAGTAAGCAAAACCAATGAAAGGTGAATAAGACTGGCTGTAAGTGATGCTAAGCCTCCTGTAGCCACCAAACCAAATGTTTACCACAGTTTTTTTTCTGTGTCCGTCATGTCTGTGTCATCTATCTTTGATGTGTGCCTATAGCACTTTCGAAACAACATCCATTTGTGCGCCATGGGCACTGAACGCGTTAAAAAGGACACCCAACACAGGTTTAGGTACAATGTTACATTAAAAAAGAAATTACAAGTAGGTAAGGTATCTTAGATGGGTTACCTTAAATTACTTATATTTGTAGGTAGGTATATAAAATTATTTAAGTAATTCCATTCGCATTCACGAAGGGAGGCCTATGCCCAGCAGTGGGTTAAAAGTGGCTGATGATGATGATACAAATTGATGTACTTACCATATCGACGGGGAAGAACTAAATTCTCATATCTTACATTTTTGACAAAATTCACGTTTTGATGTAGTTAGATGCAAATTATTATTTTACGTAACCTGGGAAGAACTCCTATCTATATCGTCAATTTCTGGTGACATTTTGATTTGTAGAAATAGCTTTTAAAATACAGCTGTACCTATACATTTTTATAAAAATAGGTACCTCCTTAGTGCTGCAAAAAATACTCCTATCTATTGTTTCGGGCGTGTTTTTGCTGGCAATATCTCCTATGTTAATAGAAAGTATTGATGTAAAATTATTTATTTGACTACAACATCCCAAAACTGCCTTATTATTATGCTAGAAAATAAACTTCAAGGTGTTTAGGCAGGGTATTAAACCTCATACTACAATCTCAGACATCTTTTCAACGATTATAATAGCCTACCAAAAAAACAGAGCTAGACAAGAAAGTTCCAGATTCTAAAGAGTTCATAGTGCTCACAGTTGATTTGGAGGCTGTAAAAGTTTATCCGTATCTCACTGAAAGCTAACTAATTATAAGACGAAGCTTTGTTGCCACGACCACTCGCGTGATTGCTGTTGTTACTGGTTTGATGAAATTGCCGCTGACCTAACAGTTAACACCTTCATTTCCGTAAGTTTTATTTATGTTGTAGGTACCTATAATGATTTTTCATATTTAATAAATCTTACAATGTTTCGAAGTTCTGTTGTTCAAAGTTCTGTAAAGTTTCAGGATTAATATTTATTCACAAATCATGACCCATACCTTTCAAATACCTTCTAACTTAAACTAACATACAATGTGTTAAGAGCAATATCTCCTATCTTACAAAATCTTGTACAATTTACGTTAAACAGCAATTTAATGATAAGTTCCAACATACATTAAAGGTTTCTGATACTATTGCTAATTGATTACCAAGTGAAACATACAGCTTTATTCTTATTTTATGCAATATTTTTTAGTGGCAAATTCGTCTAACGTCATATTTTCGGCATAACATAAGAAATAATAACTCTTAACTTACACTAACTTTAAACCCTTTAACACTATTATATGTATAAACATGAGTTTGAAAGTATTACTAACTACTTATCATAAACACCTTCAGAACATCAGGTCGCGGTAAATTAATAAAAAAAAAGTTATAAAGTTTTTTCCTCCTACTGTAAAGTAAGAAAGAAAGAAAGAAAGAAAGAAAGAAAAATCATTTATTCTTGTAGGATCTCAAGGATCACTTAGTTTCGTTTTACATGCTAGGTGATTCTAATGCCTGTTCCAACGCGACTCCCTACCTACACCAAGGTCTCTGTAAGATAGGCGAATTTAGTTCTTCCCCGTCGATATAATTCACACAGCATGCTTAAGTAATATTGTTACAGCTAGCGCCATCTGTAGTCGCCACAATGAGATAACGAACTTTAAGTTTTATTGTCTTGTTACGCAAACTTATAAAGACTATATGAAAGCTTGGCTAACAATAAAATGACAAACATTAGACAAATATTTTATTCCACACCCCAAACTTCTTCAAAAGCAGTACACAGTTTTGCACATGTCAGGGCTGCTGACAGTGGGTAGTTACTTATTGAAATCACATCTTCTGAATAATCCACCTCTACTTTACCATGTGCCATTGCACCTATAATCATCACCACAGGTTCATCTTTCGGAACTAGTTCTCTCGTGTTTGTCACCACTTTTGAGCTGAAAGACATAGTGATTTTCTTCACGCCCACAGGCAAATGTCCAGTAACGGGATTTTTTATAACTTTCAATAATTTCATCGGTCCATCTGAAGCCCTGATAGCAAACTTGTGAAGAAGCTGAACTGAAATCAAAATAATAACATTTATGTTTGGACAAATTTTGACTACTCCAGTCACAATTGGTAGACAACCTCTGTGGCGCAGTGGGTGAAACCCACTCACACCCGCAACCTCTGTCTCAGGCGGGCGCCTGAGACATAGAGGTTGCGGGTTCAATCCCCGCTGCGGAGTAAATATTTGTATGTTCTGCAAATATTTGTTTTGTATTGTATCTGGGTGTTGCCTATGTATAATATGTATGAATTAACAAAAAAAATGTATCTATGTAGTATATCTGTCATCTGGTTACCATAACACAAGCATTAAATTGCTTAGCTTGGGACTAGATAGCGCTGTGTGGAATATTTAAGGATATTTATTTATTTAATAGTACAGTTATCTATCTATCTTGCCAGGACCTTGCAAATATATTATTTTAAATGGTAGCAAGCAAAATACGATATCTTAGTACTAGATATTGTTATATTTTTTTGAAAACATAGGTAGATGCAACCAGCTCACCCATAAGTCCAGCAAATCTTTTAAATGTCCGAGGTATTCTTGTTTGTGGGTTTATTTCTATAAGAACATTCTTTTCTGTGTGAATATACACTTGTAACAAGCCGGCTCTGTTGAGTGGAGAGTCCATCAGCATCAACAATGACTGGTGGGTAATATCTGGTCTGCAGGAGCCAGGATCTCTGTCATTTTTTCTAAGGATATTGGCATGATCATCACAATTCAAAAGTTCGAAGCTGTTTCCCGTCTAAAATAAAATAAAAACTCATTTAGAACCAAAACCAGCAAAATGCAGCTACAACTTCTAGGTTTTCTTACTTTTACTGTTTCTAGCTGCGCATTTGCCAAAATAACAATGAGACGTTTTTCCTGCTTTTTTATATGAGCAGTAACAAGGTGTTTTGGTATAGGATCAAACTCAAAATCGTCATCTTTTGCCTGAAGCTTCCTCTTTTTTCCCATTGTTAGGTTATGTTATTAGTGTGTAAAAGAAATTGTTTTAAAAGTCTATTGACTGCAATTTTGGATTATAACTTTACAAACTGAGATGGTTTATGTATTATCACTTGGGAAATGCTATTTAATTGCAAAGGAAAATAGATAAAACCAAGATAAAACGTTCTGATACTGAACGACTGACTGAACAAATAATAAAAAACAGCAGTCAGCAAGCAAGCAAGCAAAGAAAAACAGAAACGCGTGCTTATGACATTGACATCTGCAGACATCTGCGTCATGTCACCTTGTCAGTTGTATGTATTCAACTGACAGTTTGGTTAGTCGTTAGCATCTATAGACCTAGTATAGTATCTGGACGAACAGTGAGCATGCCGTCCGTCGAAAGGGACAAAAAATGCAGTGAATCCATAGACTCGCTCGTAGTACAAAATTCGGAGCATCAAGTTTCCGGCCATACAAAAAAATGACAGGCGATGAGGGACAAAAGATCTAATGCTGTGTCTCTTTTACTCACAAGAATGTTGTTTAAATTCTTCTTTGTTTTCATGTGACTGAGAAATGAAAATGCAGCGCTCTATTTCTTTCTTTCTCTAATTAGCATCATCTATTATATAGTAGTCCGCGGTAGTGGTAGTAAAATACTTTTCTAGCATGGACCTAGTATAGTACCTGGACCACCTGGACCTAGGAAGAAGACCTGGACCTGGACGAATATTCTTCTTTGTTTTTGTGTGACTGAGAAAGGAATATACTCATAGATGTATTACTAGGCATTGTCTTTAGTCCTACATCTGTGGTGAGTTTTCTAGTGTCTGTAACGTAGTGTTACCATGCTCTTTGGTCTCTGTATCATCTCAATAAAAAATGCAAAATCTTTTTTTTATCGAGTTTCTGAATTCTGTTTCTTTTTATTGAGTCATTGCAAAGGTTCCTCTAAATTGTAACTCAATGCGTATTTTAATATTGGTTTTAAAAATATTTTTATTATATTCCTATTTTTTGTATGAGTAGGTAGGTATACCCAAAGAAAATAAAAACACTACGTTTAGGTATACCTACCTAAGTAGTAAGTATATAATTTTGTTTCGTTAATTTCATTTAAAATTCGTTAAGTTTTAGGACTAAGAAATTTTAATATTTTTTTTCTTTCTTTGATTTTTGTTGATATAATTTTGTATTTTATTTAATCGATCTCAGTAGAATAACCCTTTAGATTTAAGTTCTGTAATGTTATTCGAAGGTGTAATAATAAATATACCTAAGTTGTCTAAAGTTGAATGTAAATACTTTCAGTTAGAACTATACTCTACCCAAATTAATATGTCCGTTTGGACATAATGTCATTGTGATGTAGCTAGTGATGTAAACCTAAGACTCGGTACACGATACTCACGAAAAATTGATTCAATTTGTATGAGTATTTGATTGATTTGATTATATTGTAAAGTGCATTGGATTTAAGTTCTAATTAGAAAATTTAAATTAAACTTTAACACTGTATTTTCTTTTGATGATGATGAGCCAAAATCGTCAGATGAGCTATTTTCTTCTATAATTCGTTCGTTTTCTATAATATTATAAATATTGACGTCTCTGTCATAATCTTCCTTTATAATTTTTCATGTTTTTTCTACCACTTTTGTTTGCACAGTATTCTTAAGTGATTTTGGTACAAGCTTGTTTCAGCAAGTCATCATTTTAGTAGTGCAGAATGGCGGCTTTGTATTATAGCGTGCTGCGTATCCTTTGACTTATAGTATTTTATTTATTTATAAGTATTATTTTTATATTATAATACATTATAGTATTTTGTGTTATAAAAAAGACAAATGCAACATCCTAGTGAAAAATATTTCACAAAAAAATACTCACGACAAAATAAAATGAAACTGGTGAGATTCAAACATGAATTGGTTACAACACTATTATTAAAAAAGACTGAGAATGTAACTGTTTTTGATACGTTTCGTAATAATTTGAAATTGCATGCTACTATAATTATATTATACGTGAAAATAATAGTCACAATATATTCTATCATGTTATTTATCGCACCACAAAAAGTTTGTATATTTGATGAACACTCTAGGTAATGGATTATTATTAGTTGTTTCTTTCAGTTTCGTTCCAAGTTACATTCTATGGTCTTTCTCAAATGTCAAAACGGGCTTCTAATTTTATTATAACTATATCCCTGCATAACGTAGTTTTTTTTTTTAATAATGGGAACTCAATTTCAACCAAGAGAGCCTGGTCGCCACGGTTTGGTTCTGTCTGACAGCAATTTCTTTCGCAAACTACGCCCATAGGAAAAATCGAGCATATACCTAGGTACTACACAGAAATCACAAGGCTACAGGTTTTATTTGTGATCGCCGCGGTGGCAACTGGGATTAAATTGGGTAAAATTACTTTTATTATGGACATACTTGTACAAGTAGGTACTTACAGAACAGAATAAAGAGGTTGTTAAGCCGTTTATGCTGCCTTTGGAAAGAATATTGTTTTTGAAAATGAAATTATGAATGAAACACGCCCCTTTCATTCATTAATTTCATGTTCATGAACAATGTTCTGTTCAAAACATGTAGCAGTAGACACGCACGACTTAACTTTATTTGCAGTACCTACCTAGTAGCATCAATTCAGGAAATCAGGACACACGTGCCCTGCCTTATAAAATGATACTCTGAGCGTGTGCGTTTTTAAAGCTCGCATTACCACTTAAATAAAAGTGAAGAACGCTAAAAGAAACAAATTTTCGAAAGTGCAATTCAAGTATCGATATCGATAATAGTGCGCACAACTCTACGGCAAGCCGCCATCTTTGTGCAAGACTCAGATTAGGTATTGCAATGCACGTTTTTTCGTAGGTATTTTATTTCTATCTCTTTCCTTCTTCTAAGCATTTTTCCTATTGGGAAATTTGATGTAGGTACATAGCGATCTGCCGTTGTCCATAGTTCATGCTCTGTCATCGTTCTTTTCTTTTGGTTTTGTTCGTTCCATTCCATTCTCAGTAATAATGTCAATGGTTCCATTGACAAGGGAAAAAAGAAGTTCGTTCCAAACTAATTGTTTTAACGTAGTGTTACATTCTCTTTGAAAGTTAAATTTTATGAATAGGTACCTAATTACCTAGCTTCTTACAATTTTTTAGATCTTTTGTAAACAATGGCTAATGATAGGGAAGTACTACGAGAGATATGGGACGGCAAACTCCCAATATGCTTCCAGCTAGCCCAGGAAGAAATCATGGAAATACAACAGCCAGATCCATTTTATGTCATGGTCCCAAGATTGAGTTATTTTCCTCTTGTAACCGATAAAGTAAGAAAACTATGCATTACAATCAGTTGCTTTAAAATTAAACATCTCTAACACTCGTTCCATTTTAGATGAAGAGACATTTTCTTCGCTACATATCTCAGGAGAATTCTGATAGTGAGATGTGGCTGGACTACAATGGTCAACCCTTGAAATGGCACTATCCTTTAGGTTTTCTCTACGACTTGTATTGTGGTAACGAACAACAGCTACCTTGGATTCTGACAGTGCACTTCACTAAATTCCCTGATGATATTCTTTTGCGTTGTTCAAATAAGTAAGTTCTAATAATATATCTCAAATTCTAATCAGATTTAAATATTATTTTATGTTTTACCTATTACTAATTTTCAGGGATGTTGTAGAGGCACACTTCATTTCTACAGTGAAAGAAGCAGATGTTCTCAAACATAGAGGCCAAGTGATGTCAACAATGCAAAAGAAAGATCATAATCAGCTGTGGCTGGGCTTGCAAAATGGTAAACAAACTTTCAGAAAAAGAAAACAGCACAGTACAACAAATTTCAGATAATATGGTTATGCTTCAAGTGGAGATAGCACTTGAATTATTATAAAATAATATATAATTTCAACTAATAATAATATAATTAATATATTAATATCTGAAATTTCATATCCATAACATCCTTTTAGAAAGGAACAAAGGCATACCTAGCTCATTTAGCAAAAAATCAAATGTATCCTTAACAGAAAAGTGACCTCATATACTGTTATCTCTGTATTTTGTTTTGTACAGACAAATTTGACCAATTCTGGGCCATAAACAGAAGGTTAATGGAATCTCATGGAGAAAATGAAGGCTTCAAACACATCCCTATTAGAATTTACTCAGATGATGGAACCTGCTATCAAAGTCTAGTCAACCCAAAGAACTGCAGTGATGGTAGTAGAAAAACTATACAACAGATGATTGCTGAATTGTATCCAGATAAAACCAGTGGTAAGTTACACTTTTTTTTACATAATTTATAAAACATATTGTATATTATTGTTTAGCCATTTAAAACAGTTAAAGTTAATTATAGTAACTTAACTAAGCGGCAGACCCAGAAAAAGATGAGATGACCTGGATGCATTTGATTCTACATGGCCGGAAATGGAAATGAACCGGGAAGCGTGGAGGGAGAAAGGGCCCAGGGGCCCTTTGCCCAGCAGTGGGGGGACATGATAGTTTAAAAAATTTAAGAAAAACGAAGTTACTTAAATTAAGCAATAACTCTTAGAACTAAATGCTTTTTAAATTTCTACTCAGCGATGGTGAAAGCAAAGAAATACTCTTCACTGCTAACTATTATACTTTCATCATCATCATCATTGGCAGCTCAAATGATAGCCCACTGCTGGGTATAAGCCTCCTCCCTCAAACGCCACTCTAATCGGCCCTGTGCCGTTCGCATCCATGCCTTTCCCTCTATGGCCTCTATATCGTCCACCCACCGGGCTGATGGTCTGCCCCTGCTTCTATAGCTCTCTCTTGGCCACCACTCGGTCACGGCCTTACACCACCTGCCATCACCAAATCTGGCCAAGTGTCCAGCCCAGCGCCACTTAAGTCTCGCGATACGGTCACCGATATCTGCTACCTTCGTCCTCCTACGGATTTCCGTATTGCGGACTCGGTCTAGCAGAGATATGCCGAGCATGGAACGCTCCATGGCCCTTTGTGCAACCCTCATGGTCTGCACAGTTTCCTTAGTGAGCGTCCATGCTTCGGCGCCGTATGTCATTGTGGGCAGGACACACTGGTTAAACAGTTTGGTTTTCAGGCATTGTGGCATTTTGCGGTCCGTGAAAATGTCCTCCAGCTTTCCAAACGCAGCCCATCCCAGCTGTTTGCGACGCATGATCTCCTTGGTTTTATGCTCTCTGCTGAAAGATAAACAATGTCCAAGATATATGTAGTGATCTACCATCTCCAGCGACACACCACCAATGATTATGTGTTCCTGGTTGCTCGGGATATTAGACATGATCTTGGTCTTGGACATGTTCATCTTCAGACCCACATCCAGAGAAGCATCAAATAGGTCTTGAATCATACCTTGGAGATCATGCATATTGTCGCTAAACAGAATTAGGTCATCTGCGAATCGAAGGTGCGACAAGTTGATACCATTTATGTTAACTCCTTTATGTTCCCATTTCATTAATTTCAAAATGTCCTCCAATACTGATGTGAAAAGTTTGGGTGATAGGTTATCTCCTTGTCGCACTCCCCTTCCCAGAGGGATCTCTTTTGTAAGCGTGTGCAAGCGTACTTTCATCGATGCCGCCTCATACAAGTTCCGAGGATATCTACATACCGTGAGTCGATTTGGCACCGATGGAGAGAATGGAACACAGCCCAATGTTCTACGCTGTCAAAAGCTTTCTCGTAATCTACGAATGCAAAACATAAGGGCCGGTTATACTCGTTGCATTTCTCCATCAGTTGCCTTGTGGTATGGATGTGATCTATTGTAGAATATCCTTTACGGAAACCTGCTTGTTCATGCGGCTGGCATTCATCAAGCTGTCTAGTGATTCGGTTGCAGAGAACTTTGGCAAACAGTTTATATGTTTGTGAGAGAAGACTTATGGGCCTATAGTTTGATAATTTAGTGTTATCTCCCTTTTTATGCAATATTGTGACGACTGCGTTTTTCCATGCATTTGGCATGTGACCGCTAGTTAAAACTTTATTGAAGAGATTCACAAGCAACTTCACTACCGGTTCGCCACCTGCTTTCAAGAGTTCCACTGTAACTCCGTCTTCACCTGGTGATTTATCAGACTTCATCTGGACAAGAGCTCGTTCTACTTCTCGAGGTAAAATAGAAGGCAATGGTTCCAAGTTTTTTGTAGGAATGGGGCGAGCTCTTGGGTCTTCTTTATCAGCATCTGGTTCAGATGTAGTGGATGAATAAAGTTCCTTGTAAAACTCTTCAACAATATTTAGCATGTCGTTACGATTAGTTACCCTATTACCCTGGCTATTGGTGAGAGCTTGAATTTGAGCAGAACCTACTTTTAATTTACGCCTAAAAATTTTAGGTCCTCTATTTGCTTCTATTGTCTTTTTGATTATATTTGTTGAGTAAGTTCTCAAATCTTTTCTTACTGCTTTGTGTATTTCTTTATTAAGTACTTCTAAACGTCTCTGGTCATCTAAAGTGTTGTGAGATAGAAGTCTTCTCTTATTAATTAATTTATTTGTATGGGGCGTTAATTTGGATGTCTTATTTCTTCTCCTACCTAAATGTTTTTGAGCAGTTAGTAACAAAGTTTCAGAAATTTTGTTATTGATGCTGTCACTGTCGAGATTTAACTCTTCTAAACCCTCGAAACTGTTTTTTATCTCTATCTGAAATTCTTCCTGTAACAATGCAATTTCTTGCCTTTCAAATCTACGAGTGCTGGTAATCAGTTTCATTCTTTCCTTAGATAAGTTAAACCTGAACTGCGCACGCACCAATCTGTGGTCACTTCCGGTCTTGAAGTTGGCGAGGACAGTAACATCAGTAACAATGTTTTTATTTGTTGTGAGTACGTAGTCATATTCGTGTTTAGTTACTCCGTCTGCGCTATACCAGGTCCACTTTCTTGAAGGGCGTTTCATAAAAAATGTGTTCATGGCATAAAGCCTGTTTTTCTCAAGAAAGTCTACTAGCAATTGACCTCTTTGACTACGTACACCAAGACCGAACCCTCCCACAGATCTTTCCGAACCAAGTTGAGCACCTATTTTTGCATTAAAGTCTCCGATAATAGTCGTATAATGACTAGGCGTTACTTTAAGAGCTTTTTCAATATCTTCATAAAGTTGTTCAATTTCTTCGTCACTTGAACTGGAAGTTGGAGCATACACCTGAATAACTTTTAAAGAGTAGCGATCATTAAGTTTTATTTTAATAAAGCATACCCGAGTGGATATACTTCCTATGTCCTGAACAGCCGATGTTAAAGTTTTATTTATAATAAATCCAACTCCACCATACGTTTTATCGTTAGGGCCATTGAAATAAAACAGATTTCCGGAGGGCAATTTGATCTGCTCTTCTCCTCTTCGCTTAATCTCCGATAAGCCAACAAGATCCCATTTGATGTTATCGAGTGCTTTTTCCAATTCGATGAGCCTTTCGTCAGTGCGCAACGTCCTGGCATTGTAACATGCCAGGGTCAGAGTCGTGGGGTGATGGCCAGATCTTACCCAGGGATTCTTTGCACCCTCTGCCCCACCTCGTCCATGACCGCCATCTTGGTCTGGGCGACTAGTGGGGCCGCTGGGGACTGAGGGCCGTTGTTGTTTGGCGTAATACATATTGAGGGGGGTTTTTTAGCCTTTAAACGCCACGCTGGCCAGTGCGTCTTGGCGAGTTTTGCGTCAGAGCCTCGTTTGTTGGTCGGCAGGGTGTACCACGAGCAGGAGAGGTTGACTTGGGTAGAGCTGGATGATATGCTACCCCTTACACCCCTTATTATACTTTGAGATGGTGTAAAAGGTGTTTTTTTTTGTTGCAGTAAAATTAAGGACACATGGCATAACTATACCTTTGGATACACCACTGCAATGGCTCTCAGAACATATGAGTTATCCTGACAACTTCCTACATTTGTGTCTAAGTCAATAGAATCAAATATAAAATATGTTATACATAATTATGTATAAACCACACTTGATTTATACTGTTCATTCCAATTATTTATTTGTCTGGATGTTAGAATTAAAATTATTCAATGATTAATTGCATATATTAGAATGTTTATATTTATTTATTCCTTGGTGTGTGTTTCACAAGCTTTTGAAAACAAATAAAATGTGCTACGAATTTATCTAAATTGTTTAATTAAGTTTTTACCAAACCCTCACATTATCAGCATTTATTTTTATTTGTATTTAATAATACTTGCAGAAGTGCAGAGGATCTAGTTATAAAATGCAACATCTTTTATTACAAGCCAATTTTAATCAAAATTACAATCATGAAATAAATGTAGAGAAGTATAAAATGCGTCTAGATGTAGCTTTTTTGGATGGAAATTAAATTTTTTAGCAATTTACTGTAATATAAAATGTGTCATGGACTTCATGATTTAAAAGATACATTAGTTAAGTAAAATACGGCACTTAATAACTGCCCAGGTACAGCAACAGTGCTAAAGCAAATTAATGTTCCTAGCTATCTAAGTTAACTACATATTTACAAAAATATCACAAATTCTAAAATTTTAATTTCTACAGCTCTTCTTTTTCTAACTTTCTTTTATGTTTTTGTATAACATATGGAATGTGTTTTGTGAATCTCTTGCAGCCATTATTGGTGAATATAGGCTGATCCTCTGTGGGTCCATAAGTTATCACAGACATTGCATCACTGGAACAACAAAGTTTTCTATGTATAGTCACACATCATAAATTTGTAACATTCACATTTTTTTAAATTAGCCCGTTATTCCGCTGCTTGGAAAAGGCCTTCCCCTCATTAGCCACTCTTCCCACCAGCCTTTCCGAAAAGTATTGAGGTCGTCAAGCCAACATGTCCTCCAATATGTTAACATGTATTGTATACTGGACATGGACAATGTTTTATAAAACATGCAAATGGGTATTTATCACGAATTTTACCTTTACGAATTTTCGTGATAAATACCCGTTTGCATATGTTTTATGTGTTCTGTTCTGATTGCGAAAGTTTAAAAAAGATAAATGGGCTATGTTGTTGACGCACCTCGCTACGGATCGCCTGACACTTGCAATAGGCTTAAAGTATTCAGGACTGACTGACCAACAACAGTATGTAACCTAAGGCAGATACTTACGTCATCATGTGCTCAGACGGATGGAAGATGCCATGAGCCCTAAACTCTGCCAAAGCGCACATTTCCACATGATTTTGCTCCAATGGCAAAAATGGTATGTAATAATCAATCAGATGATGGGCAATTACAGATGCTTTTTCAAAACCACCTGCAAATATGTAAATTTTAAGCATTACATTTTTTTTTAAGTAAAAAGCATTCAACTATGAATTTAATAGAAGTTTTTATTCTTACCTTGGAAAAAAGCTGTTCTTCTAATGATAGACTCAAAGTCATGGAATTCGACATCATTTCTCTTGACACCCTGCTTGTATAAATCTAAAAGTGTATTTGAAATCTCCTGCCCTCCAATATTTGAGATAAAAACAAACACACTATTCCTGAAAAGGGTATGTAGAAATATTTTAGGTCATGTATTAAGATTAACTTACATAATATTATAGGTACTGCTAATCTAATCTTATCTAAATGGCCCACTGGACCCCACTTCTGGGCAAAGCCTCCATTAATACATGGTAAGCAAATAAAATATTTTATATTCTATTCTTTGATTATAATTGTTTATTGAAATTAATATGTATTCAAAGATTTTCAATTATCATCTCTGATGCAGTCTCAGAAAAAAATATCTATTCTTATTTTTTTTTAAAATGCAAATGCACTAAGAGGTTACCTGTAGTCTACTCCATCCACAGCGTGATAATGATCTAGCATTGGCTTGATTGAATCCAGGACGGACGGGCACATTTCATGGATCTCGTCAAATATGATTAGTGAGGTAGGACAGTTTTTCACAATCTGGTTGACAGCACTAACTAGATCTTGCTGGAAAAACAAATATTACTCAGTAAAAACACAATATGAAAAATGGTCTTCCAAAGGCAATCTCTCAGATATTCCAGGCTTTAAAGATCTTGATGCTCTTGATCTTGCAAATTGCTCAAGTCAATATATATATCAATAAGATGAAAAAAAATATTACTCAAAGAAACTTTCATTTACCTTTTTTCTTTCCAAATCTGTGCAGTCAAAGTCTTTCTTCCCCATGAACATCTTCACATATTTACTCTCCATGCCTTTTAAGAACATAGCATCGGCAATCATTGAGGTTGCATAGTTTTTACCAACCCCTGACCATCCATGGAGACTAATGACTAAAGCTTTCCTATTACTTTTACTCTCATTGTTTAAGGCTTCTTTGTGGGCAGAAAGAATATTCACTAGCTCACTGACTAGTGGCTGCCCAAAAACTTTTTGTGATAGTGACACTCTTAATTCTGAAAGAAAGTTGAACATTGATGAATTTCGATTGGAGTTACGTACCTACATTATCTTATCTTAGTTAGTTGTTGTATGTCTACTTACTATTCATATCGTAGGGCACATGCACATTATTACAACACTCCGTAAAACGACATACTGTGTTGTCTTTTACAGTATCCCATTTATACCAGCCTCCTGCGAAGATAGCTGAACCAACCAATGATGCAGTAAAAATTTCTGCAGCTGCCAAATTAAAAACAGTAGCGGCAAGGACTACAAAACAATGATTACTTCTCATTGTTTCATTGAAGTTCTAATTGTGCGTGAGGTTATACCAAACAAAACATTCATTCATGCATTCCTCTTGACCTTACTGAAAGGTAAATATGTAATAACATTAAGTTAAAAAATGAAGTATTGCAAATTAGATTATTTTTTTACAGAGGAACTCACAATAAATAAAATAAATTGTATTCAATCAAAGAGATTTCCGATTGTATTGAAAAAAAATTTGAAATTGAACGTTCTTCTTCTTCTTTAATTTGGCTTCGCCGGCTTTTGCCACGCATTTAGCCACTACCATGTCAATAAAATGCAAGTTAGCAAAGTCAAGTGTAAATTTGTAATGTAAAACGCATGGCTAAATTACTCATTGACAATTTATAGGAGTATGTCTGAGGTAATAATAGATATAGGAGTATGTCTGAGGTAATAATAGACATATCCATCTTCCTAGGTAAAACCACTGTCAATGAAAACAGTGTTATGTTTTGTTATAATTTCGAGAGTTTGACGAATTCACTGAATGAAAAAATGCAGATAATTAATAATTTCTGTCGTTTATCACAGTAAGTACATTGCCAAGATGTATTGTGTTGTTGAACTTGTTTTTATTTTTATTTATTTATTTATAGGAACAACAAACAGCTACATTATACAGCATTAGTTATAAAGTTATAAAATAACAGATATGGTAAAGGAAAAGTGAAGGATTAAATAAAATCATTTGAGTGTATAATATACTGCAACTTTGAACTGATTCAAACTACTGAAAAATATGTCAATATCAATAAAAGCATCATTATAAGACTCTACCATGCGACGAATGGGTGATCGGAGTCCCATGTTTGTACGGCACGTGTTCAGGGCAAACAACTGACCAGCACGAGCTGCTCTTCTGTGAACGGTACGGGGAACATAGTACCCCAAACCAGATGTTAAGTCAGTACAGTCGAAATGGTTATTTACTATTTTATATAGAACAACAGCTTCAAGGTATTTGCGTCTTGCTTCAAGAGTCAGCATGCTGAATTTATCGAGCAACTGGGAATAGCACTTATATCGTCTATCACACCTATAAGACATGGCACGTAAAAATTTACGCTGTACACGCTCTATAGCATCTACGTACTTAGTGTAAAAAGGATTCCAGATAGGTACAGCGTATTCAAGCTGTGACCTAATTATAAAGAAAGAAAGAAAGAAAGAAAGAAAAATCATTTATTCTTGTAGGACCTCAAGGATCACTTAAGTATCGTTTTACATGCTAGGTGATTCTAATGCCTGTTCCAACGCGACTCCCTACACCAGGGAAAGAATCAGGCAAGAACCTGGTGGTGTGGGCCTAGCTTTTTTTTAAAAGCGATCCCTTAACAATCTAAAATACTTAATCTAAATAGTCAAGCTTCAGTGGGAAGCCAGTCGAACAAAGTAAGGCATGTCAAAGAAAGTAAAAGTAATTGTAAAGTTAACAAGATAACACCTCAACAAAATGTTGTCTGGCATCACACGCTACACTTACACTATAGTTTTGTATACTTAGGTATAAGTATGTAGTTGGGCGCTTAAAATCTGTGGATGATCTCATCACAAAACCGTACATTTTAAAAGCTTTGTTTACAATATTTTCTATGTGTACATCTAAGCATAGTTTAGAATCGAGGTGAATTCCCAAGTCCTTTTGTGATAATACCTTAGTTAATGTGATATTACACAGATTGTATGGAAAGTTTATAATATTTGTTTTCAAGGTGAAGGTAATATAGTTACACTTAGGAATACTTAACTGTAGTTTATTAATATGACAATATGTTGTTAGTCTGTCGAGGTCCTGCTGGAAAGAAATGCAGTCATCAATTGTCGAAATAATTTTGTACGCTTTGAGGTCATCGGCATATATAATAAGAAATTTGAACTTTTAAAGCATTTTTTTATGTCATTTATAAATATTATGAACAGCAACGGGCCAAGAATAGAACCTTGGGGAACACCGGAAGTAACAGCAATGCTATTAGAGTGATATCCATTGATAACAACTTTCTGGGTACGATTTTGTATATAGGAAGCAAACCAGCGCAGTAGGTTGCCGCGTATTCTGTTGTAAGCTATTTTGTCAAGAAGAAGCGCATGGTCCACCTTGTCGAATGCCTTTTTGAAGTCGGTATAAACTGCATCTACTTGAGCGCGTTCATCTATGTTATCGAATAAAAAGTTGGTGTATGTGAGCATATTGGAATTTGTAGATCTACGTTTGACAAAGCCGTGTTGTTCTTCTATTATAATATTATGTAGCACAGGGTAAACTTCATTATGTACAAGTCGTTCGAAAAGTTTCGACAAAGTAGACAAAATCGATATAGGACGATAGAGCTCAACATCATGTCTAGACCCTTGTTTGTGTACTGCTGGTGTGATGTTTGCACGCTTCCAAATCTCAGGGAAAACTCCTTCAGATAGACATTTATTATAAATTATGAACAATGGCTTACACATGTGCTCAGCTGTGCGTTTAAATAATAATGGCGGGAGCCCATCAGGCCCAGGGCCCTTGGACGAATCCAGTTTCCTAAGCTCCCTAAGAATGTGAGATTCATCCAGCTGTATGTTGGATAATGCAGAACAGTTATTATTGTAAGAAAGGTTTTGTGGAGGCTGCCATTGCGAGATAGCAGTAGATTCAGGTTCAAATACAGATAGGAAAAAATCAGAAAACATATTACAGATAGTATTTGGATCGTTTGATTTTATAGTTTTGTAGTTCATTGTAGATGGAATCTCTGGTCTAGTTTTTCGGTTAGATATATAAGTCCAAAAGTGTTTAATGTGTTTAGTGATATTGTCTTCAACAGTTTTCATGTAATTTTGATAGCATTTATTACATTTAGTTTTAAACTTAGTTCTATGTTGCGAGAATACCTCATAATCAGATTGATGTCCTAATTTTTTCCACTTGATCCAGGCTTTCTGTTTCTTCTTAAAGGTTACTATTAATGATTTTGAGAACCAGACAGGGAAACCTAATTTTCTAGAGTTGGCAAGAGGGGTATGCTGTTTAATTATTGTATCTAGAGCGTTGTAGAAAGTATCAAGAGCTGGCTCAGAGGTTAGACCCAGAAGGAGATCATTCCAATTAGTATCTTTTATTTTTTTATTAATAGAATCGTAGTCAGCTTTATAAAAATTATATTTAGTCATAGGCCGTTTCCTCATGGGTTCTGATTTGTATTGCATATTTACAATTGCAAGAAAAGGAGGATGTAAGGGATCAATAGGCACTAAAGGACTAACAGTTTGCGGTAAAAGAATTGATGTAGAGCCAGTTATAAATAGATCTAAAATTTTACCGTCCACGTTAATAAAACCATTGTATTGGCCAGCATCTAATACTGACAAAAAGTTATTTATAGCAGAGCACACGTTAGTAGAGCGTTAGTAGAGTTGTTGAAGGGTGTAAAGCCCATAGGCCGATAGTTCGAGAAAGATGGCCCAATCGCCCAATCCATCCAATCTACTTTCTTATTTAGTCTACTGTAGTTTTGTACTCTACCGAGAAAGTAAGAAATAGAGTGCTGTCATGGATGTATTATAGACAATTTGTTTTAATCCTTCTTCTTAGGAGTGCTGTATATTTCTTTCTCAGTCACACAAAATCAAAGAAGAATAGTACAACCATACATGCTCTTTGTGTACAACATTCTTATGAGTAAAAGAGTCAAAGCATTAGATCTTTTGTCCTTCATCGCGTGCTGCTTTTTTGTATGGCCGGAAACTTGATGTTCCGAATTTTGTACAACGAAACTATAGATTCATTGCAATTTTTGTCCCTCGGCATGCTCACTGTTCTTCCAGGTACTTAATACTAGGTCCATCACCTTCTTCTTATGCTGCGTTTACACGCTTGCCGAGCCTTGGCAAGCCTCCGCAATCGCAAGCGTGTAAAGAGGGTGTTTGTGTTGGTTTGCGTGAGCTTGTAGACGCTTGTATCCGATCGGGTCTAGTGTCGGTTTTTGAACACAAATCAAAGGGCGATTGCGGCAATCGATTGCGTCGCGTTTACACGCTGGCGCGCGCTTAGTAGCCGCTGTGATCTCGTGGCGAACGCACGTCTAGTTCTGACTTCAAAATGAGTGGCTGGTCGAACGAAGAGAGTTTATCGTTTTTGAAAAATTACCAAAAATATCAAAAAAGTTGCAGATGCTTGAAGTCGTCTTGCCCAGTTAATGGGAAAGCCAGTAAAGGAATTAAAATCCAAAAAATAAATATTGATGACAACTTTTCGAAAACATTTTTCTGAGGACCTCTGTGGCACAGTGGGCGAAAGCCCGCCTGAGGTGCAGAGATTGCGGGTTCGATCCCCGCTACGGGACAAATGTTTGTATGATCTGCAAATATTTGTTTCGTGTCTGGTTGTTTTCTACGTATAATATGTACCTACCTACTTATGTACATACCTATTTACAAAAAAAAAATATCTATGTAGTACTTAGGTACCTACTTATATCAGTCATCTGGTTACCATACACAAGCATTAAAATGCTTAGCTTGGGACTAGATGACGCTGTGTGGAATGTCCAGGGATATTTATTTATTTATTTAAAAAAAACCTGGAAAAAAAATTAAAAGTAGGTTAAACCAAAGGTAACAGCCGATACAAGATCGACGTCCGCCATGCTTGGATGTACGTAGAACACTGACGCAGTCACAAGCGTGTAAACGCCTTCCAAATTCCAAGCGAGAATTGTGGACGCTTGTGGTTTGTGAAGGTTTGCCAATCCTTCGCAAGCGTGTAAACGCAGCATTAGAGGTCCATGCTTGACCCTACCTTTAAGCGTTAGCATCTAGTAGCTAGTAGTCTAGTCTGTCACAGACTACTAGGGCTGCGTTCCGATTCGCGCTAATATCGATAATTTCGCTCACAAAACCGTTCCGAATCACCGTGAGCGCGTCTACAAGTAATAATGAAACGTCATCAATGACGTCATAACCGCCGCCATCTTTCGCTCACAGTGTCACCGCTTCGATGCATGGTCGGTGTGAGCGTCCTGTCAAAATATCTGTCATATGGGGATTGTGAGCACTCTATTGGACGAATTTTACTCTATGGGAGTGCCCCGTCTGATGCGTTAGCATCCTAGTAGTCTGTGCTGTTGCTTTATGCGTTAGCATCCTAGGCTGCGTTCCGATTCGCGATAATATCGCTCTGAGCGAAAAAAGCGATAACTGGCGTTCCGAATCGATTTAGCGCGATATTGACGTTTGTGGACTTATTTGAATCGGAACGGTTTTGAGCGCGCTCACGACGCTTACAAACATACTGGTAGTTACTGGAGGCATAACGACGGATAAAATCTGCTTTTTTTCTATTTTATGATGGGGAATTTGATCTGGCTAACGAGGCAAACACAGTACAATTTTACAAAATGAATAAATTTTAAAATAAATTTTAAAGAGTATTTTATTGACTACCACAAACAACAGAAATCAAAACACAAACTAAGTACTGTTTTGACAGGACGCTCACACCGACCATGCTCCGAAGCGGTGGCACTGTGAGCGACAGATGGCGGCGGTTATGACGTCATTGATGACGTTTCATTATTACTTGTAGACGCGCTCACGGTGATTCGGAACGGTTTTGTAAGCAAAATTATCGATATTAGCGCGAATCGGAACGCAGCCTTTACCTACCTAGATGGCGTCCGCGTCGGACAGGAAAGAAGTATGAAGGAAGGGGGAGGGAACTGTCATATAAAGATTGTGACCCACAGACTAACTATAGGCAAACAATTTTGTTCTAAGATCACCGACCGTGCGCAACAGACTGTGCTACCTCTACACTACACACCTACACATTCCATTCAGTCAATGCCAATTATGCGTCATTTTTTAAAGTTCATTCATTCTTATTGTTCATTCAAACGTAGTGTTTATTATATTCTCTTTGGTTCATTCATTCAGTAAAAAAATCTTTCTTTCCCGGGTGGTGTCCTTTCTTGGACGCCCGGCTGTAGTTTGTCTAATAATTAAAGAAAATGGTGAGCATTACTTACAAAAATAAAGTTAAATAAGTAATAGAAGTAATACGGTTTGTCGTTTCTGGTAAATGTCTGTGTACAAAAGTAGGTGATGTTGTAAATAAAACTCGATAAAGTTCTGGTGGTTGACGTGTATTGTAAAGACGAGACGAGTTTGGTAAATGAAAAAAATTATTTAGAACTTGTAATAAATCTGTTTCGGAATTACATTATATCGTATATAGCGGAGTGTAATAATTATTTCTGGCTCTAGTACCTAACTAATAGTAACAACATTCAATATGGATAACCTCCAAAATGATGAAACACCGACACATGCGCGTCATCTGATGCTGTGGAGGAAACAAAACCAATGTGTGGTACCAGTACCATGTTCTATGTGTACTACATTATTGCTTTGTTATCTGAAACAGCGTACCTGATTAAAAAGTGTCTCTGATTGTGATTTATGAAATCTTAATATCTTCCATTCAAAACTCTGTACTTACCTAACTCCAAAAACATTTCATTTCAGGGTTTTGTGAAAGTAGTTAAATGCAAGCAGTACTTCAAGAGGTACCAAGTCAAGTTCAAGAGGCGTCGTGAGGGAAAAACCGACTACTATGCCCGTAAACGCCTTACTATTCAGGTAAGAACTATTTGTAGAAGACACAAATTATCTGAAGAACAATATTGTTAAAAGTTGTTGTTTGTTAAAAGTGCTCTCATTACAGGACAAGAACAAATACAACACACCCAAGTACCGTCTGATTGTTCGTCTGTCTAACAAGAATGTAACATGCCAAGTAGCATACTCACGCATTGAGGGAGACCACATTGTGTGCGCTGCTTACTCCAGTGAACTCCCTCGTTATGGAATCAAGGTAAGTGACTTATTGAATGAAAGTACCGTAAGTAAGCGCTATATAAGTTGACTGGAGTGAACATACTTATTGCAATTAGCATCTTTGTGGTTCGAAATATCTCTGTTTCACTAATGTTTGTTCATAATGCAGAGGGTCTAAGTTCAGCCTGGTCAAGTTATAATGCGCTTACTGTAGACTGATAGTTTTGTTTATTAATATTGAGTAGTCACTTTTATGATGATTTGAACGGGCGGTCTGAAGCCACTGTACAAAGGCACAAAACCCTGTTGTTATATGTTCAGCACTGATATAATCCAAAGACATCACTCATTTTTGCCATTGAAGTTCAAATCAGTCTAAATATTCAGGTGGTTGCAGGTTGGTCTCACAAACTATGCTGCTGCTTACTGCACAGGTCTTCTCCTGGCTAGGAGATTGCTGCAGAGATTGGGTCTAGACACTCTTTACACTGGTGTAGAAGAAGTCACTGGTGATGAATACAATGTTGAACCTGTGGACAATGGACCAGGAGCTTTCAGGTAGTGATTTCTGTCCAAACAGCTTATCTGACCATAAATGTTTAAAACAACAGTTCAAAACAATGTTGGATAAAAAAATAAGTAAAAAAATTTCCTTGCATTTTAAGTAACTTGTATCTTTGGCTTCACACGTTACAACAAACTTTGAGTAGCCAAATACAACAGTTTCATGATGATATGTTTACGGGCGGGCTGAAAGCACGTACAATGCTATCAATAATGTTTATTCGTAATTCACTGACAAATTTTAAGTCTAAAATAATTAATTAAGTAGCAATGGAACTATATTAATTGATCTTTATCTCCTCAGATGTTACCTTGATGTGGGTCTTGCACGCACAACCACTGGTGCTCGTGTCTTTGGTGCCATGAAAGGTGCCGTTGATGGAGGCCTAAATGTACCCCACTCCCTAAAACGATTCCCTGGTTATGATTCTGAATCTAAAAAGTTTAATGCAGAGGTCCACAGGTAACTACACTTCATTGTTAGTTCATATTTTGCTCCTTTCATCCTCCAAATAATAGAATATTTTATTATTTGGACAGCCATATTGGAGCTATAACATTATTTCATGACTTTTTGGTTGTCACAAGAATGTTTACCACTTTTTTGAAACCGGTCATCAAGACAAAACAGAAAAAAGTGCACAATGAAGTGTTTTATCTATCTTTCAAACAATGATTTGCTTCACTTTTGTTCTATCATTTTATTTTCTCTGCAGATCGCATATCTTTGGCAAACACGTAGCAGATTACATGACGAGTCTGCAGGAAGATGATGATGAATCCTTCAAAAGACAATTCAGCAAATACATCAAACTGGGTGTTGATGCAAATGAGGTAAGTTACAAAGTGTTGCATTTTTTTGTTTTTACGTCCAACCAAATTACTGCTGAATTTATTGTTATTGAGTGGTGTCGAAGTTGGACTACATAATTTGGAATGCACTTCTGTTTTGAATCAGTTTCAAATAGGTTGCATCATTGAGAGCATTGCAACAACTCTAAACTGAAAGAATTTTCGACTTTGAAGAGCCTTACAGAACTACAAGAATCTCCTAACTTAATGCTTTTTCAGGTTGAAAATCTATATCAGAAAGCCCATGCTGCTATCCGCGCTGACCCAGCTTCCAAGAAGAAGGATAGCAAGAAGGATCCTGCCAAACAGAAACGCTGGAACAAGCGCAAGCTCACCCTGGCTGAAAGGAAAAACAGGATCAAGCAGAAGAAGGCTTCCTTCATCAAGAGGATGACAGCTCAGGCAGAAGCGTAAAGCTTTCGAACTCAATAAAAACCTGAGATACATAACGCCTGTTTTTATATTATGTATTACATTATTTAGTCAATTCAACTATCGTAGGCTTCGCAGCGCACAACTATTGTGTAGTCCTTCACTCGCGCGCGAAGTCGTGAACAACGCGCGACAGTGTAGATCCCATTTCGAATAATTATTCTTCACGGCTTTGCGTGGCTTTGCGATTGCGAGTGACCCGCGACGAAGGAACGCGAACAATTTTTGTGAAACCTGAGTAGATCATTGCTGATACGAAGCTGTCAAGTAACCTACATTTTTAGGATCTCATACTAGTGTATCGCACGCAGTCAAATATATCCTTAACAATATGCTCATGAACGAATTAGCGGCTAATTCGTTCATGTCCTTGCTATTTTTCCTATCAAAACGCTCCCAGCTGTCATGGCGCCTTTTTGATAACAAAGTGTTATGCCGCATCCAGACTCCACGAGGCCCTCGCACGAGTCTTGGCGAGCGGAGGCGGCCGGCAGGAGTGTTGCATGGTTGGTTCATGTTAGCCATCGTCGTATCGTTACTGTCGTTACCTACCTAGATGGCGTCCGGGTCGGACTGCGGACAGGAAAGAAGTATGAAGGAAGAGGGAGGGAACTGTCATAAAAGGATTGTGACCCACAGACTAACTATAGGCAAAAGGCTAAATAGACTTGAAGAAGAAATAGAAGACGGTAAGGTAAACTTCTTCTTAGCGGTAAATAAACAAACAAGTTCGAGTCTGTCTACTGAAAATGTAGAGAAAAAAAAGAGCATACTCATTATTTACTCAATTAATTAGCATGTAGAGTAATGTTTAAATCAAAGTCCCTTGTTCTTCTTTGAATATAATGGACTTCAGAGTTTGCCGAATTTGTTTTCAAGATGTCAATGAAACTGAGTCTTCAGAATTAATCGAATCAAAAGAAATATGGGATAAAATTGCTTTATGTTTTCAACTTAATTTAGATAGAGAGAAGTATTCACCATGTGTATTCTGTGAAAAATGTGTCGTGGATCTAAATAATGCATACAGCTTTAGGGCTAAATGTGTAACTATCCACGAGAGATTCCAAGATTACAGTGAAAGTTTAGCTAAAATTAAAAGCTCAAATGATGATGCTGAATCAAATGCTGGTAAAGAAATGACTGATGATCGGTCCGAAATAAATGGTGAGCTGACTGTTGAAACTGAAGTCCATTATACGGAGAATGAAAAGAGTTTTGTGTGCAACATCTGTAATAAAGTGCTAAAAACAAAGAAATCTCTTACAAAGCACATTATCAGCATGCATGAAAAGCGGCAGCGTCCAGGAAAAGTGTCCGGTTTTGGTTCAGCTCGTCAGTACCACTGTACTACTTGTTCTTACTCTACTCCTCACAGCCAGACCCTCGTAAACCATATGAGAAGGCACAATGGAGAAAGACCCTTCAGATGTGAATGTGGAAAGAACTTTACACAAGCTTCTAGTCTTGCAGCTCATCGGAAAACACATAGTTCCACCACACACTTTACCTGCACTGAATGTGGCAAACAATTTAAACATGCATTCTCATTGAAAACTCATATGCAAGTCCACAATAATGGCATCTACTCTTGTCACATCTGTAAGAAAATACTCAAATCGAAACGGAGTTTGACTAATCATTTACATAGACACTATAAAATTTATAATTATAGTTGTGAAGACTGTGGAGATAATTTTGTTACATCTGCAGAGCTACTCAACCATAAAATAAAACATAGTACAAAGAAAAATATTGCTTGCCATATTTGTGACTATACCACCTATTCTAGGAAATATCTACTTGTTCATCTCAAAAGGTATTTTTTTAAAGATGATACTTGTTGCCTGCTTAATTACTTCTTTATTATCTATTGTACATCTTTTTTTTATATTATATATTGTACATCTTGTAACATTTTAATGTTATTTTCAGACATGCAGGCGACAAGGCATTCAAGTGTGTATTTTGCGAGAAAGCATTTCTAACTGAAGGCAATCTTCGTCGCCATTCTCGCGTACACACACGCGAGAAACCATTCTCCTGCCAAACATGCACTCAGAGATTTGCACACAGCTCTAGTCTGAACAATCACATGCTCACATTCCATGGAGTTAAATTCAAATGGGGAGAGCACAAGTTAAAACAAGCAGCTAAACTTACAAACACAGAGAGAATTACAGTACAGTTGGCATAAATAAAACAATATTTTATACATAGAAAGTTTTATTTAATGCTAGAAGCACATAAAATGCTAAATAATAAATGTCAATTATATTTAAAGACAGGATAATTATACTATCAATGAATAAAATGGTACCATTGCATCTATACTTAAATAATGCAGAAGTTAATTTTCTCTAACATGTTCATTTTAAAATCTACACATTGATTATTTCATTCATCTTAATAAATTAATAACCGAGGGTGTAAGTATAAGTGATTTAATTATCTTTTAACATACCTAAGAACTTCATACATAACGTCTCAAATAAAATAAAATATAATTCTTATTGAAGAGATTAGAGATTGAGTTTCTATATATTGAATAAACAAAAACATGTAGAGGATCTGAAAAATACACTACTCAACTCTTATAATGCTACTACTATACTATGGGCCTTACATAAGTGTAAGAAGACATAAAAGTTTTAAATGTAAGTGAATTTGAAATTGATAATTCAATTCAATACAATGAAACAAACTATGCAACTCTGATTAGGTTTCTCAGATAACTTTAATCTGCTGGGTGAATGATTGTTAGACTTATTTAACAATCAAATCACAACATAGCAAAACTATTACTTAGCTGTACTTAGTTATGTTGCATAACTACAAAAAAAAATGAGGTCTGTGTTATGTAGTAAATTTCTAACTGGAAATATATTTTGCATTAAAGATGATCATAGAACTGAATGTGCCTGAACTATAACTGAATATTTACTTCATTTCAATCAAATATTTCATAAAAAATGTTTTAATAAATCATTAACTAATTCCGAAATATAGTGGTAAGTTCATTATTATAAAAGTAGCATGGGTTTTTAAGACCGTTTCCACCTTCCCGCTGAAATACTGGAAGTAGGGAAATAGAACTTACTTATATATACTATTCTTGACAAATCTAAGCGTTTGCTGTATTCCTAAAAGTTTCGGCTACACTACACCATATGAAACATATTCCTTTACCACGATTTTCGGCGTATACCTCCTGTTAATTATTTCTTTTTAATCTTCTTCATAATCTTCATCATCGGAGATATACTTGCGCTGTTTACGCTTTCTAGTGGGGGTATTCTTGCTCTTTCCCTTCAGTTTGATCTTCATTTTCATGGACCTGTTTGATTCTCCATCAGAATCTTCTTCCTCTGAAAGAATATATTAATTAATTTTTAAGTTAAAGTAATCATAGAGTGAATATCTAAAATGCTAATCTCCTAGTCAGCAAAACACGCTAAAAACAATCAGACAATTCTCTAATTTTTTTTGTGTTTGGGCCGACGATCATCTAGATCGGCCATATCCATAAGAAAAACGAGGTCAATACAATATATGTGGGGAGGAAGTCATGTATAATTTATGTAACTTCTTTAAAATGAAGGCACATATCCAAATACAATATTATGATGAGATTCGTCCAAATACCTAATTATGTATTTGGACTGATCTCTTCACCACTGATAGACATATCGCCCAAAGGACTTACTGTTTTATTGGCCGATTTTTTATGGTCCGATGTGGCATAAAAAAACGGATAATGATATGAGTAAAATTTTCTATCTACAATATGGTTCTTTCCCTCTATGTAGCATGGCTGTGGGACGCCCTGTATATTTCCGATAGGTTAGAAAAACAAGACATTTGAAAAAAATTGGACTACTGAAAAATTTGGTAGTGCACAAGCGTCATCATCCATCATCATCTGTTTTTTTCCTCCACACACCATGTAGTTATTAGCAAGGACGATATAGGTAATAATATCGTCCTTTAGTATTACCTTTCTCCTTTTCATCCTCGGATTCGTCTGAGTTCTGTCCATTTTCGTACTTGCGCCGCAGTTCGATGAACACATTGCGAAGCCGCACCGAGTCTTCATAGATTAGTGATGCCTCTTCGTTGTACGTCTGGGCGTTGGCGCATAGCGTGAAGAAATCACGCTCCAAATCCGTTATATCCGTATACTGTCAAATATTAAGCAAATATAGGAGATAACATCAACATGAAAAACACGGAGGAACAAAGAAGAAACAGTTATTTACACTATAAGACGCTTACGCTTATTTTGTTTATCCCGTCTGATTGAATGAAATTTTGCTTTTTTACCAAAATAACTTTGAAACTTGTGTGGAAATGCGTTTTACCTTTCCATCTTCAATTCTGTTCATGATCTTCTTGATGTCCAAGGGTTTCTTGATGACGTCGTAGTAGTCAGGCAGTTCGCGCCGCGACGGCAGCTTCATGAACGGCTCCGAAAGTATACGACCACCCCTACACCAATAATACAAATTATTATTTTTGACGACCTATTGAGACAGATTACAGGTAAAGAGACAATAAGCATTTTCTATACAGGGTGGGGCAACATTTACCTTTTCTTAAACCTTTTTCTAAAAAAAACTCAGGCCTTTACATCTTTACTACATGATTTATACAGATTTTATACCTTCGGATCGAAAGTCGAAGTAGGTACTTATCCACTTGGCCAACACGGCTGACGGCGTTAGCAAAAACATTATATTAAATTCCAACTTTCAGCAAAATCCGTTCAGTACCTAGTTAACTTAAGCGTGAAAGAGTAACATACATCCATCCATACAAACGTTCGCGTTTATAATGTTAGTAGGATAGGAAAGTAGGATTATCAAAAAGCAAAGTGAAGGTCACAACACAACAATACTTACTCATCAGTGTGCTCAATAACTTTCTTCATGATACTTTTCAATCGCTTCTTTAGCAGGTTGACTTCAGTTTTACTCTTCTTTTTGGACGAAGTGGGAACTTCTTCTTCATCAGAATCGTCTTGGCGACTGTAATAATGCGGTTTTGATAAAGACATTAAAAATAAATAAAGTTATAAATTGAATTTAAAAAAAACATAGACATCGCGTTTTCTCCATACATTTTAGTTACTGTTTGTTTATAATTACATATTTTTTACATAAAACTGCCATGTCTCTGTAATATTTTCAAGAAACGACTATCATATCATATCAATACATTCATAACTTTGTTTTGAAACTTCTGACCACCACATGACTTATCGTCATCGAATGCCAATTCCTATATATTTTCAACGGCGAAAGTGATTGTAGAAAAGTAACATGGCAAGAATGGCAGGGCTTTCAAGCTCAACGTTTTTGACTTCGCTATGATGTTATTCGGGTTACACATTATTTAACAGGATCTCCAAAAATATGAAGCGCGAGCCAAATTATAACTAATAGAATATGATTTGTTGAGGCTTTTAACATAAATCTTTTTATACTTATCAACAGAAGTTATTTCAAGGCGTTGGTTTGAGCTGGCTCTTGATGATTGTGATTGATATATCTATGAAAGGTTTATAGTAAATTAGCTTAGAATTGGGTAACTCTCTTTTGAAATATTTATTTTATGTTTAACAAGTTTCTTAGTTGCTATATGCGAAAACATGTTAATTGGTTTTTAGTTTACTTTAATTGTTTTATAACTAGGCTGTAAAACTGTTTGTTTTCCGAATAAATAAAATAAAATAGAAGTCATACACACCGTCGTTTCTTTCCCTTCTTCCTCTTCTTATCCAGCACTTCATCGTCATCATCGTCCTCTTCTTCTTCGCCTTCGTCGAACTCGTCGTCGATGGCCTTCAGCCATTCCTTCTCGGTGAGGGAGTCGGTGTAGTCAACTTCTTTGCGCTGCCGCGATCCTCGGCCCAGACTTTCATCCTCGTCGAGATTGTTCCAACCTTGCGCCTGTAGTTGTAATGAGTTTAGTAAAGTATATTCAAAGGTATCTTATGATAGCGATAAAATTATAATTTGTATTAAAACAGACATAGTATAGAGCGACAGACATACAGTGAGGCCACTTTCTCAATCGTCTTCTGTCTACTGACTGACTTTGACTTCACGAGCTTATTGGAGCCGCTTTCCCAGTTGAGCTGCTTTCACACGACGATTTCGAAAAGCTGTCGTCACAAGAAAGCGGTCATCTAGCTCTGTGGTAGCACGGGCACGGCCATCTTTGTCGTAGTTGGTAGCCACCAGTCTCTTGGTATTGAGTATTTACACCACAATACTAACATCATCCCCCAAGCTAAGCAACGTTTTGCTTGTGTAACGGTGATCAGATGACTAATATACTATGATACAATTTTTTGTAAACTCATACACATCATATTAACATAGAAAACACCCAGACTCGAGACAAATATTTGTGGTTCATAAACATTTTTCCCGTAGCGACATCGAACCCGCAACCTCCGCGTCTTAGGCGAGCCTTCACCCACTGCGCCACAGAGGTCAATATGATCGCGAAACTTTAAAAAAAGACCATGTATTTGTACCTTATTACAGACGACTTCGTCGTCGTTCTTGACGAGCCAATCGGGCAGTTCTGACTCCTCAATGAGTCTCGAGACAGTCTCAGTCTTCTTGCGTTCGACGTCCATCTGACGGAATATCTCCATCTCCTCCTCGGAGCGGGCTATCATCTCGTTTATGAGATCGTCCTCTGGTAGCTCGTCCTCTTCCTGATGACAAATTTAATGATATAAATATTTAATGAAATGATCTCGTACGAGTTGAAGTTCCTAGGATAAGTGCAAAGATAGGGAGAATTTAGGTCTTCAGTGTGATGATGCAGGTTTAAAACAAAGGAGTGCTGACAGAGTGGATTACTGCCTCGATTTTCAATCTGAAGGTTGTGTGGGTTCAAAAGTTCAATTCCATGGATTTTTCGTTTCTTAAAAATGTATTTGCGTATTATTACGAGCTCTAAACGGTTCGTTCGTTCGTATGAGCAAGTGGCTAGTACGGTGAAGGTAAACATCGTGAGGAAACCAGTTAGCTTTCTAATAGAGAATGAAAAATGAAAAAATGTTTTCAATGTCAATCTTCTACATACATACCTCTTCATCATCTCCGTCTTGATGCAGGATGGTCTGCAGGAACTGTTGCCGCTCGGAGCCCGTGGACTTCTGGTCGAACATACCGGCTTGGATGACCTTCTCATCCATGTTCAACTTGTACCTGTTGAAAAAAAAATATCAAGCCACTTATTAAACTATGTATACTGGGGTTTTTATCAGTTTTCAAATGGTATAGTGTACTATCCTCGATACCAGGTCAAGTATTTCAAATGTATGGAAATGAAATGAAATATGATCACGACTGTATCCCGGGAGCGGTAGACATTTCTTTCGGATCTTTAGGCAATTTTTAGATCTTTTTGAAGATGTCTAAGGGGGTAGTCAGAGGTATGTCCAAATACATACATATTTGGTACATGCCCACTTTTTGCAGAAGTTAACTTTCCATACGTGACAGCTTGCAAGCCCATCGACGCTATTAGAGAGCTAACTGGTTTCCTCACGATGTTTTCCTTGACCATGCGAAAAGTTCATTGATGCACGGCCGGATTCGAACCCACGACCTTCGGATCGAAAGTCGAGGTACTAATCCACTTGACCAACACGGCTTGTCTTCTCTTATATCAAATGTATGGAATGTACTTATCTCAATACCATTTTCAAGTTGTATCATTTAGGATCTCTGAGAAAATATTGGAACACATTTGAAATACATTGGAAATATTGGCTTAGATTGCGTAAGTATGATATTGGTAAGAAAGGAAAAAGCATGTAAAAGAGAAATACATATTCTAACGGGACAAGCCAGAATTATATATATTGTTTATAATTATGTACATACCTGGCCGCGGCGAGGATTCTCTCTTCGACGGAGTTAACAGTCATGAGACGTAACACTCGCACTTCATTGCGCTGACCAATACGATGCGCACGATCTTGAGCTTGCAAATCCTAGCAGACATAAATGTTAAATTAACCTTTTGCTAATAGTATTAAGTTTGAATTTGCCTATAGTTTGTCCATAGATATTCACTACCAATGAACATCGTTATGAATTCTTATACACGTAAGATAAAAGAGCAGCATGTTATTACTTACGCTAGTAAGTAAGGTAAGGTACATGATTTGCATTTCTTATACAGTACTTGACTTTTATAAGAATTTCTTTCATTTCTTATAAAAGTCAAGTACTGAAATGCAATAGCACTTGCTTCTATAGCTTATTAATTTCTTTTATAATAACTTTCCGGGCGATTAATAATACTCACACAAATAAAATATGATTAACTCATTAATTTGCCTTAATTTTACATTTCAATATAACATAATACTAATACTTGATTTAGCTTCAAAGTTTAATGGTAGTCTATGACTAGGCTCATATTCAAGAGTGCACGCTTGAGTCTTCGCTCAAGTATCGATTATTTGACAGTTTTCAATGGAAACTATGTGATGATGATGAATCACCGCTTGAGACACGACCCACGCTTGAGTATGGACTCTGAATACGAGCCTAAGAGATATAGAGAAATAGATTGATTTGAGGAACCAACTCACCTGATGCGGGTTCCAATCGGAGTCGAATATGATGACAGTATCAGCGCTCTGCAGATTTAGCCCGAGCCCGCCCGCGCGCGTCGACAGTAAGAAGATGAAGTATTCAGAGTTCGGGTCATTGAACTTCTTTAGCAGATCACCACGGTCCTCGGCCTTCGTCATACCGTCCAGCCTGAGATTGGAGTAACATTAGTTCAGGTATAGGTCACGCCACGTATAAAGAGCGCTGGCTGTCAAACTGCGCAGTGGTCGATGATTGGTGGAGAGGTGACGCGGCGCACTTCATATCATTGATTTAGCGAGTGCTATTGGTTCGTCAGCGAGTGAACACAGGCGCAAAAATACCCCCACTACTTCTCCTCAGCGCTCTTTTTACGTGGCGCGACCTTTGTTACTAAATAAGTAAGTGATTTTTTATGTTTGTAGCATGTAATCTTTTTCCTGATCCAAATCTGATAATTCTTTAATGACTAGCGGAAAGTTGCAATGCAAATACAACTATTAACATAACATGGTTAGTAAGCGCATAACTTGATAATTATAAAGTTTTTACAATATCTATAAGTATTTATACTTTAAATAAAATGTTTACTGAGGATATTAAGAAAAAGTAATGTGTTGTTGTCTATACTAATATTATAAAGAGGTAATGTTGGTTTGTATGTGTGTTTGGGGTAATCTCCGAAACTACTCATCCGATTTCAAAAATTATTTCACCTATGTGTAGCATGATTGTTTTGTTGTAAGGATTTTTAAATTTATTGTGATTGTGATTGAGTGTTGTAACTAAGTATAATATTGCGTAAGTACTTAAGTAACTAAGACGAATGTGAGTGCCCACACAAACCCTAGGGGTTTTTAGGGCACAATATATAATTTTTTCTGTATTTTTGAATAATGTTTAAATAAATAAAAAAAAAAAAAAATGTACTTTCCGAATGAACATAGGCTATATTTTATCAAGGTAGGTACTACGTGAGCGAAGCCACGGACAAGCTAGTTTTCTTATAAAAAGGTTTCTTGTCAGACTCACCTCAAATACAAGAACGCCCTAAAAGAGAGGTAGTCCTCAATAATGGTCATGCACTGTGTCATCTGACAGAACATGAGCACCCGGTGTCCGGTGCGCTTCAGCTTGGGTAGAATGCGATCCAGCATCTCAAATTTGCCAGAAGCACGATATAAATCGGACCTGTAAGAAGTATAATAAAATTGAGTTAGTATTCTTTTATACAAATTTTCTCTTTTTGTCTTGATGATGGAAACGAAAAAACCATCTCACAATTTTCGTGTGTGGTATTTCGTGGCAGGGGCCTTTCTTCTACTATTCTTATACTATTTAGAGCCAATATTCGTATAGTAAAGGACCGTAATCAAGCTTGTAACCATCGAGGTACAATCTAACACAGTAAAGTTACACCTATGTAGTTTTTGGGTTTAAAACTTGCTCTCATATTTTTACTCGCGTATTGTTTTATAGCCGCTGTTTGACGACTTATTAATTCCTACATAATGCCCGTGGAATAATAACATTGTAACGATTATGAGTCGATTGGAGAGAAACAAATCTTAGAATGATAAACCTGCTTTCAATTCTTTCTAATTTAGAAGTTTTTCATCTATTTAAGCTGCTCTTAAAATAATAATATTCACCCTGAAACGACGCCTGAGCCACTTCCGATGTGATCGCAGAACTTCTCCTCGATGTGTTGGAACATGAAGGGATGGTTGCACAGTTTCCGCAGTTGTACAATCGTGTTCATTAGAGCTTTAGCACCGCCCTTGCCCTTCGTGCCCTTCTCCGAGCCATCAGTCAGCAGTACACCCTTGGACTGCATGTGCCTGGGAAATAAATAAATAGTAGTTACTCGACGATGTTTTTACATCAGGAATTCTACTATATTTATATGAAAATCACGTGTAATAATGAGCAGACAATGAGTAAAACATTTAAATATAGATAAATTAAGAGTTATAAAGCTAGAAGGTTTATAACTCTTAATCTCCTATGAAACACTCATATTGCATTTGATTCAGAGCATAGAAAGATGTATAAAAGTTACAGCTTGCTTCAAGGATCTTTTTGGGAGCCTGGTTATTTAAAACTACATGTTATCTATGAGTTGGCCACTTGCTCACACGAACGAACGAACGATAGCTATATCATTAGCGCATATCAGCCATGTAAACAATTGTGAGAATGTCTAATTTCAAATCACAGGGATTTCCAGAAGAACCATTTGAATGGAGTGGTATTACTTACTTGTATAAGACTCGTTGCAAGCCGCTCATATCACACTTGAGGATGTATTCCACCTTGTCTGGCAGTTGGCTCTCTACCTCTTTCTTCAGACGTCGCAGCAAGAACGGACGCAGCACTTTGTGCAGACGACGGATAATGAGGATGGTTTCTTCTTCATTCAACTCAACCTGAAAGTCAGCGTTGCTAATCGATCTGGCAATAATGCGCGTGATCCATCCATTTTGAAAGTCAGTCCAGGTGAAAGACAGTTTAGAAAAGAATAATAAAAAAAAAATGTGTTTGTTACTCTATCACGCTCAAACGGCTGGACGGATTTGAATAAAATTTGGTATCAGGATCGCTTATATCATGGATTAACACATAGGCTGCTTTTGATCCCGGTATTCCCACGGGAACGGGAACTATTCACCGCGGATAACACCGTGCAACAACGCAGACAGTTACTGGTGAGCTCATGTATTTATTGTTGATATATAGTACAAGCAAGTAACATAGACTGTATTACCTACAGAGAGTGTATGTTAGCAAGAGATAGCGATATTTTGTTCAAAAACAATGTTGTGCTGTCACGAGCTCATTAGTTTGACAATGACGTAAGAAAAATGATAAAAAAGTGATATTGCTTGTAATGTTAATCAAAACAGATGACAACTGTAAATACAACCCTTTCTCTTCACTCTGATTAGTACACAGTACGTACCTTTTCTCCAGTAGTAGCGAACGGTGCATTGAACCATTGCTCAAAGGTCGAGCAACTTTTAAAGATGGAGGGTAGAAGGAAGTTCAACAGCGCCCACAGCTCGGGCAGTTTGTTCTGCAGCGGAGTGCCGGTCAGCAGCAAGCGGTGCGGCGCGATGTAATGCGTGTTCAGCACTTGCGTGAGCTTGCAGTGGTGGTTCTTCATACGGTGGCCTTCGTCGATGATCATGTACTTCCAATGCACCTGTACAAGGTAATAATGCAATGAAAAAAACCTTGAGTAATGCTTGTTAGAATGCAAATAATATTGAATCACTCTTGCAAATAATATTGGATTAAATATAAATATCCTCCTTGGACATTCCACACAGCGCCATCGAGTCCCAAGCTAAGCAATTTAATGCTTGTGTTATGGTAACCAGATGACTGATAAACTACATAGATACATTTTTTTTTTAATACATACATATTATATTATACATAGAAAACACCCAAACACGAAACAAATATTTGCAGATCATGCAAACATTTGTCCCGCAGCGGGGATCGAACCCGCAACCTCTGCGTCTCAGGCTTTCGCCCACTGCGCCACAGAGGTCGTCTTTGAGTAATGTCTGTAGACTGAGTGAACGCTCCGGAAATATATCTTGTTGCGTGATTAGTTAGTCTTCGGTATTCACGACTTTATTGTGAAAGGAAATGGATATGCGCGGGAAATAAAATAACGAAAGCGTGAAACAGAAATTAAAGTAATGAGACGATTCGGAAAATCGATAAATATAGGATAGCGAACGAGTGAGAGGATTACGGTAATAACGGTGACAATCATATTTTGGGTATGTAAAGTGTTTACAATAAACAACCATAATCCTAGTGAATAAGACTTACTTTAGCAAGCACACCCTTGTCCTTGATGACGTATTCGTAGGTAGTCAGCAGTACATTGAATTTGGTGGTCCGCAGTTGCGTCTGCACGAGACGGCGCGTTTGCGGCGAGCCCTTGTAAGACACAACGTTCACTGTCGGCGCCCATTTCTCGAACTCTAGCACCCAGTTCGAAAGTGTACTGAAAAGAGGAAAAAAAATAAGAGTTTTTGACTAAAATTTACAAGATATTAGCTAGATTTTCTGTATTATTTCAATTTGACGACATGTTGAAAATATGTTGTGACTTACCTGAGCGGCACAATAATAAGGAAAGGTCCGTTGACCTTCTTCTTCTCCATGAGATATGTGACCAGAGCAATGGTCTGGATGGTCTTGCCGAGACCCATCTCATCTGCCAGGATTCCGTTCAAGTTGTTGTTGAACAGAGACACCAGCCATTCCAGACCCTAGATTTAGTTTTACATTTTTAAAACATAATTATCACTCATTTCATTATGTACCTACCTACATGATATTTCATCCAAACAACATAAATGGTTTTATTCATAATGATTATCCAAACAACATATATTATGGTTTTATTCATAATGATTAGTCAATTTAATATAGATTTAACGAATGTTTTTCCTTATGATTTAACATCCGTTTTCCTTTAGTAGATATACTAAACCAAAATGCATAAGGGGGAAGGTGTTTTGCTGTGGTTTATGTTTTTTAATCATAAACGCAGAAGCTGAATAAACTATAAATGAAATTTGTCATAGATATGATCATTATAATGCTGATATAATGCGGATTCCATATCCTGCAAGCAACTGAATGGAGAATCATTAGCATGTTGTTCATTAATAAGTCAGTTATTTCTGGTTTGTAACATAAATAGTGACGATTATATCTAGAGCATAAAGAATATATTCATTGCAGTATCTGAGACCACGAGTGGAAACTTGTATCTAAATAATAAAGTATAGGATTGTGTTAGTTACCTTAATTTGATACTCTTTGAGATTTCCATTGACAAGAATGCTGGATTGCTCCGTGACAGATTCGTGGACCGTGTGTGCGATACTGAAATATTATAATTAAATAAAATGGTGATAAGAGAAAATGTATTAAGTATGTATTATAAATAACTTTGCAAGTTGAGTAAAGATATATCTAAATGACTAAATAGTATAAACCACAATATGTTTTGATTATTAAAATACAAAGTTAGCATACATACTACATATCTTATTCGTAAATACCTGTAGTAAGTTTGTTCTTCTGTCTTGTATTCATCATCTTCAACTTTGGCCTTCTTAATCGCGTCGCGAGCCTTCTCTTCTTCCGTCTTTTCCCTTTCCGGTTTCTTCCTGCTTTCTAAAAAGATAAAAATACATTCTGTATTACAAACATAACAAAACATCCAACAAGTATTTACATCTTACAGTACAGTTTCTATATGTGCATACAATTGAATTCACAATTCCATGAAAAACCCCTGATAAACTCAGATAAAGGCAGCTTTTAAAAGAAAAAAAATAAAAACTAAAACGGTCTATTCGTTCAGGATTCGTTGCCTCAAACACAATACCACAAATACACTAAAAACTTATAAGACTTTTTTTCGTCAGGTGATAAAAATTTTAACCTATCTATAGCTGATATATAGCTATTCTAGCTAGAATAACAAGAGGCAGAGGAAGTTCATGATTCCGAAGATCCATATTCTTATTTTATTATGGAACCACCTTTTTCAAACTAAATAATATTTTCAAAATCGGTCCACTATTGACCGAATAAGCTATAAACATACATTAAAAATACATACAGAGAACATAGAACCTCCTCTGGCATCGGTTAAAGATGGTCTCTTTTCGTGCCTTATCAAATGCGATATTATCTTCTACTCACCATCATCGTCCTGACTGTCATCGCCGGAATCTTCGGAGTCAGACAGAACTTCCCAGCCAGGATGGGTTTCCATCCAGTCTTTAATCTGAGACAGCAATGGCGCCTCCTCTCCTTTCAAAGTCTATAAATTTACGTGAATATCACTTTAATATGTCATCATCATCATTATCATCCACAACCCATAGGTACCACTGCTCGGTGTAGGCCTTCCTTCGTAAACGCCACATAATCCGGTCCTGCGCTGTGCCAAGCCAATATGTACCCATTTGAAATTCAAAGATTGATATAGACCTGTTTTGCTACAACAACAAATCGAACAGCAAAGACTGGAGTTTGGAATATGGAATTGGTCTAATTTTTTAAATTATATTACTAATAAAGAGCTACACTGTTTTTATAAGTAAAAATTTCATTTCAAATATAATTATCAGTGTCTTTAAAAATATAGGTAAAACCTCGGGACATTTAATAACTTGTAAATCCACTTACTTCGCCTGACTTAGGATCCACGACGCTAACGCGCTGGTCGGAGGTTTGCGAGCTGTCATCCATCGCGTCGATCTCTCCACCTTCCAGAAGCTTCTTCTTCCTTGATTTCTGTTATAAAATTATTCATGCAAAATCAAGAAATACAAAATGTCGTAGGCTGACTCCAATTCAGACAGCATACAACCATAGGTCCTAAAAAATGATATTTAAAACCAACTGAACTGAAGTTGAGATTAAATCATAAATATACAGAAAGCTCTTGGCTCATAAAGGAACCACAGGCTAGTTTATTTAATACATTATTTTCTTGGGTCATTAATTTCCTGTGTGTTGTGATTAGTAAATTTACGAAAAAGTAATTTTCAAGTGCACCACGTGTCCTCGAGTAAGTTGCTCTTGAATTAACTAACAGATACAAAGTCACACGATTTGATGGTCAAGAAAACGGCAGACATTTGGTATATTGTGTATTGAATGCGGTAATTTTGTTACCCATATACAAATTATTTAATAAAACTGATTTTGGAGATCTTCAGATATCCAAGATCATTTGAATATTCTAACTTAGTATATTTACCCTCTTCCTGCGTTCCTCTTCGACTTGCTTCTTCCTCTGCTCCTGTTTGTGCATCTTGACCATGTCCGTGAGGCTGGCGATGTACTCGTCTGTCTGCGCCAATAGGAAAGCGAGACGCTTGTCTTTCTTCTGATCAATCAGCTTTCTGTATCCCTCTTCGTCTTCCGCCATCAAACTGAGAAATACAAGCATTTATTATTGAAATTATTTTTATACGAAAAAGTATACCTACCTGTACAGTTTGATAATATTTTTCTGTCGTATGTGCTACCTCATATTTTACTAAAGTAAAAGAAGATCGAGAAAATAATATCTGCTAAATAAAATAATAAAGATCTGCCATCTAGAACGATGAAGACAGAGCTGGGAGACCAATCTTCTTATAATATATAAATGAACCCCTATTCCTGTCACGCTATAACTCGAGAATGGCTGGACCGATTTGGCTAATTTTGATCTTGAAATATATATGGAAGTTCAGGGAAGGTTTAAAAGGTAAGAAAAGTGAAAAAAAAAAACGATGGTGATACGAAGTGCACCGGGTCAGCTCGTCAAATATAATTTAGAAGATAACTTACCGCCGCATACGCTCCTTCTCGATACGCTCTTGTTCTTTCTTCTGTTCCCGTTCGGCGTTCGCGTGGTAGTTCATTATGGCCTTGTTCATACGAGCAAGTTTAGCTACGTTGTTGCGATGATACTCCTTGAAATCCTTAGCTAGATAAATGAAAAGATATTTTAAATAAGTATGTCAGATAACGGAAGTTACTTTAAATGAATTGTAAAATTCAGTCTCTATTTTCTAGTTTACTTTTCTATTCTGCAACTACATAACATCTTCTTTAGGTAATATTTATTTTCTTGTCAAATATAACAAAGTCAAAACTCATATTTTTTTTGGATTAGGGCGGTTTTCAAAAAAAATGGCCCGTTACTTATGTGGAAACCTTATTTCTAATGAACGATTCGTAACATCCATTACGCAACGTTTCTGCATACTTAGAAACGTTGCGTAATGGATGTTACGAATCACTACCTTAAACTATTGCCGACAATGATTTTATATAAAATATCATAAAAATTCCTCATTTGCGTTTTAAAAATTATTCACTTATGAATTAAAAAGCAACTACAGAATAAGTTCTTATTAATACATTCATTATTTACCAGTAAATGAGCCGTTCTTAGTGGAACATTTTTTTTGCACCATGACACTACACAACACAACGTAACGGAAAGCGTAAAAAACAAGCGGGAAGAAGAGGATGGGGTATTCTGAATGGAAGTAATGTTGCTCTTACTAAATAATGGCAGAGAATGGTAGTATTTTTTTTGTTTTGTAGTCCTAGTTTTTGGCGTTACTTAGTCGGAAATTCCGCCACCTTCGTTTTTTGAGGACAAACTTTAAACTAGTATTGTTTATTCAGATTCCTCTTTATAGTATTATAATATACTTGAGATTAAAGTACTAACATTTCTACTTCGATTGCAAGCAACTATAGTTAATAAATCTCATTTGGGGGTATTCTAATGAACTGTAAAGTTACCAAGGTGTAGGGTGGACATATGAAATTGTGCTGTTTTGAATTACATTTTTGACAATATTTTAATTTTTACAATGTGTTTCAGTATTTTTTATATTTAAACATAATTCTTAATCATATCTGTAGCAGAAATATCACTCGTACTAGTGAAATGTGTTTAGGTTGCTTAGAAATTTATTGTCGAAGTTAGTGGACAACACATTTCGGGGGTGCCCATTTTTTTTTAAAAACGCCCATTAAGTTTGGAATACCTAAACATTTAGAATTATAGTGACTCAATGCAAAAAAGTATTTTTTTGGGAATCGACGATTAAAGTTTCAGAGAACGCTATTTTCGTAATAAAAGGAATAAAATCACTAAAATATAGGTAAGAATACCTAATATTTTCATTTTATATTATTTTTAAGTTCAATATCTACGCATAAATAAAATAATAATTTAAATTGAATAATTTATTCTATTTTATTTTTATATTATTCTAAATGCTTTATCATTTTGAGTCTTTATGAAACTGAAATCATATTTTTTTAAAAGACTTATTTTTATTTAGGTCTCTGTATTTCTAAATTTTTTGTATTATCCCTAAATAGGCCCCTGTTGAGTTAAGTTTCTTAAATACTCGTTAGACTCTATTAGTATTAAATAGGCCTAAACATTAAAAGTGTCACTCATTTACTAAAATACTGAACTCAACACACTTATTAAGCTTTAGGTCTTGATAATAACAAACACACAGCAACTTATTCCCGGCACTCGTGACACTTTACTGATACTGTCTTTTTCTGACTGAACCGAGGGTAGAAAGAGAATAAAACAAAAGAGACCGAAGTGTTTTTTTTTCCTTTTCTGATACAAAAAAGTCTCTGTTCGAATAAACAGCCGATGAAGTATGTTTTTCTAAGTCATTTTATGATATTAACTCAATTTTCATAAATTTTGCATTAGGTCCCTATAATTCTAAAGGTGCGATAGGTTTCGTACTGATAAACGAAACGAAATATATTTTGTCAAATCCTGCTTGTACGACGCCAAATAATCGAAGGGACATCCCACCGAAAAGTTATTTGATTGATTAGCTATGAGATACGACATATGAGACTCATTAGTCATACTAACTCTTAGGATTAACTCTGGTTTTGAACTTCACACATTCCCGTTCCAATATTCAACTTAACTCAATAAAAAAACACTTCTAGATAGATAACAATGTTACTATTGCAATAGACCCTATGGACATTCGTAATTTGTGTATTGAAACCGGACGCAAGACATAAGACTAACAAACAATAACCTAAATCATCAATAACCCATGAGTATCTTTGGTTTTGACAGTACGTCAGTAGTTATTTGAAGTTTTTTGTATGAAAGAAATCAAATATCTACCCGCAGCAAAACCAAATATAGATCAAGTATTCTTCACTTACCATGCTGCAGTACAGTCTGCAAGAACTCTTGGTGTTTCTGTCGTCGTTTCCTCTCCGCCTCAAGTTTTTGTTGCTTCTCGAGCTTTTCTGTAGCGCGCGCCTCTCGGAGCCCTTGGCGCTTCGTGCGTTTGTATGCTTTGATGTTCACAGCTGTCTCGAGAGTTGTGTCTCGACGGACTTGGCCTAGGATCTGAGGAAAGAATTGGTTATAAGAGGTGAAGATTTGAACTGTTTCAGAGAGCATAAATTCTGGTGGGTATAGTATCAATTTATGCACTACTGTATACGCATGATTATTTTACCATGGCAGCTTTATGTTTTCCATAAGCGTTTCTAGCGCGTTGTATATGAGCATATTTTGATGTCTTTCAAATTATTAACTTTTGGAATTACTGATGAGGCACTATTAGCGCCTCAAATAGTAGAATTACCTACTAGTCTACCACAGCAATATATTTTTAAATTTAGTATTATTATGATTTTTTTAAGATAGTTTTGATTACCTCAGCTCGCAGCTGTTTCTGAAAATTGAGGACTCGTAGGCCCCTCAGTTCTAGCTGGGCTTGGAGTCTCAAGTCCTCAGGAATATTCGCTGGTAAGTTGGACAGCACGTCCATTCGTAAGGCGATACGTGCTGCGATCCTAGACAAACATGATTTTATTAAGAAACTCCGTTAAGAGAGTGCCATACCGCTGAAAAATGAGCGGGAGAGCGAATAGTGTTTTTACTCGTGAGTGAGAAGCGCAGAACGATAGACACGCAACATAATTTATAGCGAAAAAACAGTTTTTATTTAATTACAAGTTAATTAAACAAGCAATCGAAAAATTAAAAAACCAGAACTAAATAAATACTTCTAAGCTATTTGTCAAAACATAAAACCAACAAAAATAGCGTTCTGTTCCAGAGATAAAAAGCAAACTGTGTGAAAAACATGTATTTTTCAAAAAAATATATGATCGAGAAAACTTTTACCAATCGTGTTTCTAAAAAACCATAACGCAAGATAAAAGTTCAAAGTATAATTTCCCTAAATATGAAGGACGTAGCTTTCACATATACTGAGATAAATAAGGATTTCGACGACTAATTTGCATATGGCGCACTGTTAATGCTGTGCATGCAAATATACCATCATTGTTAAGTGTGCGTAGAGAATCCCAGAGAGCTCTATGGTTTCGCAATGTGTTGTGATAAATAATTTTGTAGTTAAGTAAACTTCTTGAAACATAATATTTGTTAAAAGCATGAACGAAGTGGCTACTTCTTTCATGGTTAAAAGTTATCAAAAAGAGAGAGAAGGACGATTTTACCTGTTTTCTCTTTCTGTGAGTATCTGAATTGGATCAATGCCAACTGGTTTCGGTATGCTGGTGATACGATTCTGTTTCGCGCCAGGAACTGGCACTCCTGTCTGTAAAAGTTATAGTATATGATATAATCGATAAATCTGTAAAAGACTCTTACACATTTGAATAAAAGAAAGAACATACTTGGTTAGGATTAGGTTGTGCGCCGGGAACACCGGGGCCAGGCGGTCGCAAAGGAGCGGGACCGCGGAGTGGGGCTCCGCCCATAGGCTGCAAAGTAAACATAAATTATCACCTGTGTATTTTGATTTTAAGACTGATATAAATAAGGTACTTACAGCATTAGCGAGGGGCGGAGTTAACTGCGTCGGAGGCGCCATCTGTCCTGTCATGGGCAGCGGAGTGGGCGGTGCCCCTCCCCCGCCCCGCGCCGGGTCACCCTGCCCCGCGCCTAACACCTTCCCTCCCGCCAGCCCCTGTCCCGGCATGGGCAGCTGGCCTTGCCCGTCGTACGGCGGCTGAGCCGGCGGAGTCGGGGAGTCCGACGGGCCGTCGCGTTTACCCGCCGCTATCAGCGCGATCTGCTGCGTCAGCGGTTGATTCCGTGCGAGACTTCTGTAAGCTGTGATCTGAGCCTTCAACTGACTCAGCTGGTTGTTAGAAAACAAGCCCTTGGAAGGGTCCTGCGGATTGGATCGGGCGCGGAGCGCGAGCAGCTGCGAGTATCTCGGGTCCTCTTGCAGGCCCTTCTCCTCCATGCAGTCGATGGCTCGTTGCAGCGCGATGAGGTTGTCGGGGCCGGGCGCCGCGATGGAGCCTTGCATCGGAGAGGATGAGGGGGGACCTCCGTTAGCGGAGGATGTCGGAGGGGGAGGGGCTTGGCCGTGCGGGGGTGTTTGTGCAGAGGGGGGGTGTTGAGCGGAGGTAGGTTGGGGGGAGGGAGCAGGTTGCGCGGAGGGCGGGGCGGGTGCGCCGGGGGGCGGCGCGTGTCCGTACTGCGGCGAGGGGTGCGGGGGGCCAGGCATCATGGCGTGGTGCGGCGGCATGCCGGGGGGGTGCCCGTGCGGCCCCCCACCCGCGCCCTGCGGACCGTTGCCGGGTGGCGGCCCTCCACCCATTTGCATGGGCACCTGGAAGAAAGGATAAACATAAAAGTTTTCTCACGCCATTACATAGCACTACTAGATTTGTTTCTAAATCTAGTAGTACTATTGTATGAACTAAAAGTAGGTAGCATTGGATATAGCCACAATGAAGTAATGTCATATTTAGATTAGTCAGTAATGATTATGTTGTTATTTATTTGTATGATGGTATTAAAAATAGCAACTTCTATGAATACACAAACTCAGCATTACTCTTTATACCGAGTAACAGCATTCAATTCTCATGAAAGACAGGTATTGTATGATATGCACATAAGAAGCAATGATATTATATTCTTAAATGGAGTCACCAATGATGCTGCCTTGCCTATGGAAATTTTAGTACATGAATTTCGTACAGAGGAGTTTGAGATGGATCTTCAAGACAAAAGTATTGAATACATTAACATTGACAGTGATCGGATGTAAGCAAACAAAAATTTTATGAACTATCTGATTGTTCAGTTTAAATTCTAAAAGTTTCAATTGTTTTCAGACAGGAAGAATTCAACAGCATTAACTTTCGTGGTGCATTAGGGGCACTGTTGAAGCCAAGTATATCTGAAAACTTCCTTGATTGGAACCAAATCACAGCATGGGTTGAAAGTTCTTGTGATAACTATGTAAGACTCAACAAAACAATTTTAGGGAGCACATATGAGAAACGAGAGATTTTTCTATTGACACTGAGCACTGGACAGCATAAGCCAGCAGTGTTCATAATGGGTGGCGAGCAGGGAAGGGATTGGATGTCAACAGCTGTCATTTTAAATTTTATTCAGAACTTGCTAGAAGGTCCACATGATATGCTAAATAATTTCGATTTCTACTTCATGCCAGTGTTCAATCCTGATGGCTATGAATATACAATGAAACATGTAAGTGCTTATGTAATACAAACTGTTTTTAACGTAGAATTTTAAGCTTTAAGAATTAAAGAACCCTTTTTTACCCCATTATTCATAATGATTTGTCAATTTATCAAGGCTTTAAATATTTCTTTTTTCTGGTTACTCTTATGCCATGCTCAAAAGACATAGCATAGCAACAGATATAATAGCCACCTGAGCTTTAGCACAGATAATATACATAATACTACTATAGCTTAAATGTCCACTATGAATAAAGTTTTATTTGTTGTTTGAGTAAGTACCATCCTAAGACGCTCCTAATGTTAGCTATTACACAGACAATAGATGAGATAGGAAAACACCCAATTACAATTACCAAGCCATTTAGAAACAATTAAACTGAATTTCAGGATCGATTTTGGAATAAGAATAGAAAAGTATTCTTTCCCGAGAAGAATTGTTCTACAGATACAATAGCAGTTGGAGTAAACATAGATCGTAATTGGTTTTTGTCAAGAGCACAAGAAGGTGAGAATGCTGAAAACATTAAACTTAGTTGGATGTTTTTAAGATACACATATTTCTTAGTAGATAAAGATAACCATATACATACGAGCATAGCTCAGTATATAACCCAACTAATAGCATAGGTAAGAAGAAAGTGGGTACTTATTGAACAGTTTGAAGCTTAGGGAACATTAGTTACTTTAGTGTTTAGGCTATTACTGATTTGGTTTAAACTTTTGCTATTTATCAATTCTCTATGATCAATGGCTTGTTACTTTTATCACATTATAACTATGTAAATTGTAGGCATTGACAGAACTACAATTCAGTACATATAGTATTATTACTATTAGTGATAGAGAATTATAATATTTTTCAGTGCCTGATGCAGAGTGTTTGTCAGTGTATTTAGGAAACAGATGTCTAACGGAAGAGGAAACAAAATCTCTCTCCATTTTCCTGAATAGTATTGCTTCAAACTTACTAGCATTTATAAATCTGAGAGGATTTGAAAGTCTGATAACTGTACCATATGCTGATTATGATAAATATTCCAATAATCAAGCTATACTGGTAAGCATTAGGTTAGGGAAATATATTATAAGTAAGAACATGACCAGAGTCATGTTGGCTGAGTTGGGTTGTGCCTTGACTTTCGATTTGATGGATAGACTTGAATTCTATCTGGGAATTAAAATATTTTTTATAATAACACAAGCTCTTAATGGAGTAGAAAACAATTGTGAGGAACCCAGTTAGTTTTCTAAAAGTATGTTGAACTTCCAATTTGTCACATATGGAATAAGTTTGTACAGTAGGTAAGGTACTACCTACCTCCTACAAATATAGGACCTACTTTGACAATCACCATCAGGTATTTTCAAAGAATCTTAAATGACTAATCATTTAAGATTCTTTGAAAATACAAATAAAGATATGAGATAATGTCTACTGCACCTTAACTAACAGACTTTGAGTGATTTGATTTTAATTTTTCAGCTAGAAATGTTAATATTTGCATGTACCAATCTAAAAGAAGCATATAAAGTGACTTATAAATTCAGTAACACAGCAAGCTGCTTTTGTAAGTATGAAATTACTCACTATGTAACCCATGTTAATTTCAGTTCCAAGTCATAATTTATTTGTACCTACAGTGCAACCCCACAAATGTGTCTCATCCAGATAATATTCATTTACTTTGTTGCGTTATGAGGATTTATACTAAGCATTTATCATTCTCCTGCCCTTATCCAATTAATTAATTATTTTATTCATTATTATTCTTAATTATTAATTAAGCATTCATATTTTCGGACACAGATTCCTTAAAATTTTCTCTATAGAAAAAAGTTGTGAAGTTAGATCCAAAATTACATTAAAAACCTTACCAATTAAATACTATAATATTGGGTCATGAAATTTTGTGTAACTAAAGAAGCAGCTAATCTAAATTTTAGTTTTAGACTTTTTAAAAGACATTTTTTTTAAGAACAATATAAAATCGAGTGTAAAATCCAGTGAAGAATATTGCGCGCAAGCAGGACAGACATACTAGCCGATGCGTGGAAAGACAAAGACAAAGTTCCGAGGTGAGGTATTATAGTATTAAATAGGCTCCTAAGTAATGATGGTAATGTTTTATTATTTCAGACAACTTCTCAGGAAATGTTGCTGATTGGGTAAAATTTAAACTAAATGTTCCTATAGTGTTCACAATGTACATGGAGCAGGAACCCTATATATTTCCACACATTCAAAATATTGTTCCATTGTCCAATCAATTCACATTCATGGCACAAGAGATGCTAATATTGGGAAAAAATATTTATGGACCCTTATTTGGCAAACAAACTACCTGTCACTGTAATATGTTTAATGTAGTACTGTTTTGTACATCAATATTATTATGTATATGGCTTTCTTAGGCAAGATCATCATAATAGATTTGATTTGTACAAATAATTGCAGTCATTTTTTGTATAGTCCGTGCCACGTAAAAAGAGCGCTGGGATAAAGTGGAGGGGGTATGTTTGCACATGGGTACACTTGCGCACGAAAGTACTAGGCCTATTATTTTATTTTTGAACTAGCATTTCTCACTCGCGACTTTGTAGTTTATATTATATATAAAAATTTTCCTTGATATGTATCTTTATTGAAAAATACTTAATCATTTATATTTTGTCGCTTCTGTTGTCCTTGACTGCTTTAAATTATCAAATAAATTATTATGAGTCGCTTTCTAAAACAATATACTTAGGTAGGTAGGTACCTAGATCATAAATATTATTTACATCATTATTTTTTACTTTTATAAGTAAAACCATTTCACAATCTAACCATCGTTCTTTTTATATATGGCACGACCTATACACATAATTTATGTAAATGTTATCATCTTCCTGCCCTTATCGCATGTCATTATAGTCTATGTAATTATTTTACCTGTCCTGGTGGCATGTGTCCAATTTGATGCTGCATGTATCCATGAGGGGGTCCTTGGCCTGGAGCATTAGGATGCTGAGGACCGCCAGGCATTGTTGGGTGGCCATTAGGGCCAGGGGGATGAGACCCACCAGGGCCAATGGGATGTCCCGGCGGGCCAGACATATGTGGCCCCACCATGTGAGGAGGCATTTGGTGACCGCCCTGCGGCATAGCATGCTGTTGAGGCGGCATAGGAGGCCCATTGTTGTTCGGCGGGATGTGAGGTGGCCCAGACGGCGACATAATATGATTTGGAATCGGAGGCTGCGCTCCACCTGAAGGATGCGACGGGGACGGACCGTTTACGTGTTGGTTGTACGGACTATGCGGCGATTGCGGAGGTGCCGGGCTCTGTGTCGGCGGCCCCATGGGGCTTGGAGCCTGAGGCGGCGGCATTGGACTACTTTGAGGTGAAGGGCTAGCCATATTTGCGAATTTTAAACCCCACACATGTCACAATCTGACAAAACTGAAGTCAGCTATTCCTGTCCACACATAGCACTCACTACTGGATCTCACTTTAGTTTAGTTAGGCATTGTAGTCACCATCGATCATACACAAAACTGATCTACTAGATTGATGCACTACTTTAGTGAAGTCCTTATGTGCTCTATCTAATAGATAGCTGGCAAAAATTGGATTGACTGATTGACTTTCGACTATTCTAATTCAACAGAGTCAAGTTGCATTCGCGTCGTTTTGCTTTTAGTATCTATCTACTTTCGATACTTTACTTGCCTGCCATTTTGTTACAAGAGCATGTATGTATAGTATAGGTTACATGCTCTTTGAGTATAGGTATGTAGCAAAGAGCATGTATAGGTACGTATGTACGTATTGTTATCTTGTCATTGTCATGTCAATTTCAATTTGTCATTCAATTCAACTCGATAAATCGATACGACTCATTCATTCATTCACTCAATTTCACTCATAACCCCGAGATCCAAGTTGGATCATCCCTCATGCCGCGTCCTCACTCTTCAGGAGGCGACACGAGGCTACGCGAGCGAAAAGTGAGGACGGTCCCCTCGTCTCGCCTCCGGTCGCCTCGCGCGCGCTCCGCTTGGTGTCGGTTTTTCGGGCGCGAGTCAAAGGACACGAGGGGGCGAGGCGAGACAATCATCCACACTCTTCCAGTGTGGCCAACGTAGGCAACAAATCTGTCGCCATTTAGGCTACTCAGAATGTGAATCGGCTATGAAAAAATTTGAAAGGCGACTAGTCGCCTATCAGGCTACTTCAGTGACAAGCTATTTAAATTAGAATAAAATTGAAAAATAAAATAAAATTGCATAAAATTGAAGTCACCATGATAAGACTTCCCTACATAAGGGCGATTATTGTACATTTTTCAAAGTCGCCTTTCAGATTTTTTCATCGCCGATTCTCATTCTGAGTAGCCTAAATGGTGGACAAATCGCCTACGTTGGCCACACTGAACGGAGTGTGTGGTGTGGATGGCTGCTCTCCGGCCGCCTCCGCTCGACAAGCCTCGCGCGAGGGTCTCCTGAAGAGTGAGGACGCGGCATCAGACTAAGAATCGGAACATGAATGAAAGTCCTAAAGCAGCACTATGCATTGCTACAATCTGTCAACTTCACTTTCGTGATTGACATTACGGGAGGGAGCATGATGTATGGTACATACATTCATCCTAGTAGTCTGTGGCATGTAGTAATGTAACGTAGTTTATAAAATCTGTGCCGCACATTTAGTTCTAGTTATTATTGGTTTTTGTTATTTCTAATTTCTGCTGTTACTGTCGATAAAGCAAGTTTAACGTAGAAGAACGAAGAATAGCCTGGGAACACTATATTTGCTCCATTGCTGTCGATGACGATGATTATAAATAACAGATCGGTCAAATATCGGCAAGTAAAATAATTGGATTCCTGAGATTATTAACGTGTGAAACATTACCGACGAGAAGATTACTAAAGCTGGATAATATGGACGAAGAAGATGAGTATGTTGACTCGTCCTGGGCATACTTGACGCTATGTGCCGAACCAACTTTATATGAAGGCCTCAAGTTTGCAAGAGATTTGATTATTGCGAATGTGTTACTTCGTGCCATAATACAATTTGTACCTCTACCCCATAATGTACGTCACAGCCTATGTCTAGTCATAGGAAGCTTTTTGATGTACTACAATATTGGACCACCATTTTTATGGACTGTAGGTCTCAGTACAGCAGCCTACATGCTCATCATATTGTTGTCATTTGTAACTAAAAAATGGAGAGGATTGCTGGTAACTCTTTCTGTATTATCATTTTTATTGCTAAGTGAAGTTTATGTATTGAATCCTAAAATGTGGCAGCAAATAAGAGGAGTTCAAATGATAGCAGCTATGAAAATAATCTCTGTAGCAATTGAATTGGATAGGAATTTGTTCAAACGAATGCTGAACCCAGTTGAATTCGGTGGCTACATACTCTGTCCTGCCAACTGTATTCTAGGCCCATGGATATCATTTCATGCATATAACCAATACCTTGAAGTTAAGTTTTTGACAAAGAGGTGGTTAAAAATAATTGCTGTCAATCTTTTCATTTCTATGTTCTTTTTAGAGTTATCTAATTGTGTTGTCCCATGGTATATAAATGATGATATGACAAAATGGTTATTAGCTTACCGAGATGCACAGTCATTTAGAATGTCTCATTATTTTGTATCAAGCTTGTCCTTAGTTTCAATGGTATCTGCTGGTTTTGGTTTGACAAATGACTGCCACTGTGAACTCCATGTTACCAAACCATATTTTATTGAAATGCCTAGATCTTTAGTACAAGTTGTTATTTATTGGAACATGCCCATGCATCAATGGTTGAAAAATTATGTGTTCAAAGCTTCTCAACCATACGGTCAGTTTACAGCTATTTTTGTGACTTATGTCATTTCATCATTACTGCATGGTTTCAATTTTCAATTCTCAGCAGTGCTTCTTAGTGTAGGTACATTCTCATATGTGGAATATAATCTGCGCCACAAAGTGGCTTCTGCTATAGAAGTCTGTTGTTTAGCCAATCCCTGTCCAAAGCAGTGTGAACATAAGTTTAAGAAAAATAGTTTCCTAGCAGTCTTTGTAAATGCAATATTTTCTTTGATAACATTAACACATCTTGCATATTTAGGAGTTATGTTTGAAGCCTCTTTTGCTATTCAAGAATCTGGGTATTCATATTTCCATACTATAAGCAAATGGGAGAATCTTAATTATTTTAGTCACTGTTTAACCGCTTTTATGTATGTAATATACTTGATGATGTGATAAATTTCGTTATTCCTGTTTTTATGAATCTCATATTACGATCTCTTATTTATACTATTATTTTATTAATCTTGTACTTAATATAAAATGATAAATTTTTGAAATCAGTTTTATTTAGTTATTTTAATCTAAACAAATAAGTAGCTTAGGACTTACACTTTGATAGTAAAGCACAAACCTAGTGGACTTACTAAATAATAGGTTTTATTATACTTAACTATGTACCTACCTACCTACACATTTCTTAGTTATTAAACTACAAGCAGACTCATAATTCAAAACTAATCAAGAATAATTGTTATCGAGGTGTCTTGTACTGTAGTATACTTACAACCACACTAATTCTCTATTGATAATCTTAAAAAAAATTGTAGCTTTAGAACCTGTAGATTTAACATTTACTTGATAATTCCCTTTACTATTATCTAACAGTTGTATTTGGTAGTTTATTTCTACAGGTATATTAGTAGCATCTTTAGTTGTACAAAAATATTCTGGTCTTGTATACAAACTAACTGTTTTGTACTCTTTAGTGACTTTTTGAATTATGTTTATTAAATTTTTGATGTATAAATCCATTCTTGTTATTTTAAATCCTTGTTCTGACCAGTAGAAAGCTGTTATTGTGTTAAAAATAAGCAGTGATATATTTGAATATTCCATCAAAATGTTTTCTAAGTTGTGTATTGTAGTATAGAATTGAGTAGCATCATAGATGTCAACAACGTAAAAGTTTGCCACAGTTTCTTTCAATGCCTTTTCCAATGCAGAATTGTCGGTACAGAGGTTTCTGCTTTGCATGTGAGAACATAGTTTCTTCTTTGTTACATCAAATAAATCATCATAGATAACATTTCCATCTGTATTGAAAACAAGTACACTGGCTGGAACACTATTCAATCTAGTCTGGATAAGTGCCTCTGAGATAACATCTACGAGTAAATGTGAAAAACAATAGCCATCACTTGAAATTTCTATTACTTCACCGCAGCTGGGTCCAGATTGAAATAATGCAGGATAGAAATTGAATAAATCCGGTTTTTTTGTTAATCTTGCAAGAAGTTGCACCCCTGATTCTATTTTAAATTTCGCAGCGCACATCTTATACTTTGATGATTTTCACAGTTCTCCTTGCTTTTATTCAAAAATATTGATTTATCTTTGCTTCATTTGCTTGTTTTGTTTACGTTGCGCTATCATAAATTATTTTATAGTCTCACTCAACTCAAGTCTGTGCGTTACATCATATACATTATATTACATACTATATTTATTATATTATATTATATTATATATATCGTCGCTGTCATTGCAAAAAGTCGTATGTATTTTTTTTCGTTTATTTTTTATTGGCTGTATGCGTAGTATGGAACGTAATGCATCTACCTACAAAATATCATAGACTGTTGTGTTCTACGATATAAGACTTTATTACGTATGGCAAAAGGTTGTATTTCATACGCATTAGTCAAAATGTCTTATGTTATCCATACGACTTCTTGACTACCCACTTTTTAAAATTGTCAGTTATTTTGTGCGTTTTTATACGACTTATACGACTTTTTGACAATACATTCTCTTAGCAGGGTACTGTTAAAATTGTATTAAAAATGGTGGTTTATGTACTATTGTAATCAACGTACGGTACCTAATTATTTCAGGCATCTACTAAACAAAATTAAAAGATATAGCAGAGGAGCTGACCTGCTCATGAGAGCGATGGCAAAATCCCGGATCGATACAACGATATTGAAAGCGTACCTATAGCTACAGAGCAGAGTCTATCAGACTTAGACATTAAATATTAAATTGAATAAATAAATAAATAAATAATTAATTTAAATGCCAAATAAATTTCAACTCGCCATTAGTTATACCTATTACCTATGCAATAAACCTATGAACAGCTTACAGTACGGGACCATAAGGTCAGATGGTTGTTGTTATCTAAATCGGAAATAAACGGTTGCTAATGCAATTTTGAATTGTGCTGTTGAATTAAATTTAGTCATAGAGCAAAAATATTTGGAGCATGGTCATCCTTTTATGGAAGTAGATTCTGAACATAGTGTGATCGAAAGATAAAAGAAAAACAAGGACAACAACGTGCCTTCTAAATACGTGGATATAATACGATCGGCTAGAACGAATCCAACTCCCTATGAAGTACGCAGTCTAAATCATAACTTTTTTAGGGATTTCTCAAAGATACAATACTATTCAAGTACCTATACGACCTGGCAATCGAACTGGTGATAACGTTGTCACCGATATTCGCTGCTTGAAGTATAATCCAAATGGCACTATTGAATAAATTGTTGTACAATGGATGATTAGACCTTGTTACCACGTAGAAACAAAATGCCATATCCCAACATTACATTAAGTACCTAGGTACCTCCATTACCTATACAATTCAAAAAAAAAATAACTCAGAAAGTTACAGGATCTGCAAGACCAAGGTTTTAATTCACGAAAATTACCATCCTTATTATGATTCCTTGCCTCATGAATGTCAAGGATAGCCACCACATCAAAACTTAGGCTTATTTTTTCGACTGTTAATTATTGTGAATGTTTCAAGCATTATAAATATTTTTTTAAGCAATACCTTAGTACCAAGAACTTTGTTCTTTTCTATTAGTTGTAGGTATAGGTACTTATAAGTAGCTAAGCTGACGTAAAATGAACATGCCTACCTACCTGAGTAGAATATAAAAAAAACTTTTATATACCTAGGTACAACGTTGATTTTAGAAGATCAACTTAGAATGATGTTAAATAGACTGGTTTAAGGGCTAAATTGATGCAAGTACCTACGTATACCTACCTGCTAATTATTGTTAGATTCTTTGTAGTTGATTTTGATTGCATTGTGTTAAGAAGAATACTTTTATAATATTCACCTTATTTTTTTATATTTTTATTGAATTTGGTCAGCTTAAATAATAAATAGACAATTTTTTTTGTTGATCTATGATAAAACTTTGATAAAAGTAAGGCACCTTACCTGAGAAGTCGTTTTTTTTTATAAATATATTAAATTGTGATTTTAACTAATAAGGTGTTTTCCAGATCAAAATATCCTATGTTAGAAATTTTAAATCAAAAAGTCGTAACTAAACTCAAAATGTCGTATGTTTGATATTTTTGTAAAAAAAAAACCATCAATAGGACGTATGGCTTCAGAAAACCGTTTTCTGGCTGGAATCTAGTTATGAAAGCTTTGCATATAAATAGAAGACTTAAAATTAAAGTTTCTTACATTTAAACATAGCAGAATAATTGCCCACAATCAATAAAAAACAGTTTTTTGTGTCTCCTGAAAACTAGCTTATTTTACATACGACTTTTTGCAATGACAGCGACGATATGTACTATTACATGCTCTTTGCGTTACATACTTTCCCGCTTTTTTTATTCCGTCCGTCCGTCCGACTGACTGACTGACATTGACATCCCATTTATGATCCGAAGTTTGCAAATAATTCACTGACATTGACATGTGGACATTGGGTTTTATGACATGACTTTGACTTGACTGACCTGACCTGAATTTGAATTATTTTGACATGGAAGTGGCTAAATGCGTGGCAAAAGCTGGCGAAGCCAAAATAAGGAAGAAGAAGAAGAACCATTGACAATTTCTTCTGAGGTTTTTTTAATTTAACATACAAAGACAGCATCCTAGTAGTCTGTGACAAAGACCTTGTATAAAAGTTAACAGTACAAGCAAAGAGAATAAAAACACTACGTTTATACTACGAAACTAAGGATTCACTATATTTATTTCATTTTTTGTCCCTCTCCACGGCGCATGCTCGCTTGTCGTCCAGCTGGTTCGGGCCTAATTTTAAAATCGTTCATTCATTCACTTACTTTAGCTTTTTGTATGCGCATGTACAGGAAGACCGTATCGATCGGTTCTCTCCTTCACTCGTAGTTATGGCTTCCTCATATTCATATCCTGAATTATTTTTGGCGGGTTTTATATTTACCTTGCCTTTTCTATACGAAAAGAGCAATGTTTTTAGATATTATTTTAAGTTTTTTCTTTACTATGCATACGTTTTGATAACTTGTACCATATTATTACCTGTTGTTTTAATTTATCCCAGAGATGTTACAAATCTAATGTAAGTTTAATATTGATTTTATTTGTTATTCTGTGACGTGAGGCAAAATAATTACTTACCTAAAAATTATTATATATTTTTCTTTGGCAGAGTTGCTTCCAGATTTTGTAGATATGCATCGCATATAGTAGGTATTGAATGGGAATTGCGTGGGCTCGAAAACTGGGATAATGAGCAATGTTACATTGTGATATCAAACCATCAGAGCTCATTAGATATATTAGGTAAGCATTATTTTTATTCTAATATCAAAGTAACGTATTGTATGAGTAAGAATGATAAAGCACAAGTAGGTATTTAATTTAATAATAGTGGCCAGGTACTTATACCTAGGTAAGGTCAACGTGGGGAACACCGTCTAGGCTCTAAGTCCGTCTAGTGGCAATAACTCCCATATTTGAATAGCTAGAGCCCTATAACTCGGTGGGTAAAACAGCATCATAGAGCTCGTTCGAACTTGGGATCATAGATGGCCTAATATCTATATTTTGGAAGAAACTTGACAGTCATTTTTTTGCGCGAATTTGGCACAAAGTTAGAGATTGACGTCTTGTCGAAAAATAAAAAAAAAAGCGGAAAATCTAAGGAAATTTACGATTGTCTTTGATAACGTAAGGCATTTGCAGATCCAAGATTTGATTTCTGCTGTTCGATTCAATAATTAGGCATTAATTTAGTAATTATTACCGATTGAAAAAATATTACATTCTAATTTTCAAGTTGGGAAGTCCGTCTACCATGAATAAGGCAAGTCCGTCATATGCCGGTCTTGCCTTATTATCAGATTTTGTCAACCTTTTCAATAGTTCACATTTTTTAAATTATTTTAGACAGTATGATTAGAAGTGTAGTATTTTTTTATTATACACCTGTCTACGTAATTATTGAAGAATATGCACTGGAATGTTGCAGTAGGACTAGCATTACGTTTAACTGTCCTTGCTTACAAATTGTGAATGTTTAAGCACATACCTATTTTATTTTCGATAATTTTACACAGCAAGCAGCTTGGAATTGGCACGGACTTTATAAACAATGATCGTTTTATTACATAGATCTGATTCTTCTTTTATAATTTTGCCATTTTGAGTTAGGTAGTGGATAGGTTATGCCAGGATTTGAATAAAATTCGAACCCCTTTTATGATTATCATGGATTTTAAGGATGATTTTGTAGTTATCATTTTCAATTTCTTACACAAATAAAGATTCGTTTATTTTTTTATGTTTTATTTATAAAAAAATACTGAGGGAAGTAATTCGTAAAAATGTTTGCAACCACTGAAATCACGTTGTCACCAAAAATATGCCGGTCTTGCCCTTAGTTAGATATAATTTTATTTTCCTTGAAAAGTATACCTTACTTTTAAATACTTAAAACACAAATTGCCACGGCAGTTTTTCATCTTTGTTTGATACTGTTTTCATACATATTGGCTCACAAATTACGATTTTATTGCGAGATGAAATGACTAGACGGACTTACCTCAAACTGCTTGGGAAGTCCGTCTACACGCCGAGTTTTAAAAAAAATGCTATAACTAATGGGTTAATTACAATTAACCTTGTTTTCGGCCTATTTTGAGTAGATTAATATATTACAAATATTTTCCGCTAACTCAAGTTACTTAGAAAGCGTTTCTCGATTCATAAAGTTAAATTGAAATTGAGTTCAAGAATACTATGCCGGACTTCCCCACGTTGACCTTACTTCTTTATTTAATTTTGTCCTTGATTTGTTACCTACCTACGTCACTAAGAATTTAGTGTAGGTACCTATACCTAGGTAAGTTCCTACCTATACGTTAAAAAAAATAAAAATAAGTAAATGTTGCAAATAACTACAGTACCTACTGGCAAATAACTACAGTACTGGCAGATAAGTTCATTGGTTTTTACCACAAGTTACCTACCTACCTATGTAGTATGTACCTACCTTTAATATTTATTTTAATTTTTAGGGATGTTCGAGATGTGGCCACGTATGAAGCGATGTACAGTTGTGGCAAAGAGGCCTCTGATGTTTACTGGAGCATTTGGGTTTGGAGCGTGGCTTTCAGGGCTTGTATTCATAGACAGACTAAAAACAGAAAGAGCACGAAGGCTAATGCGAGAAGCAACTGACAAAGTCATACACGAGAAGGTAGGTTAGGTACCTATACAAATTAATATTAAGTATGAAGGTTTTACATAATGATGTCATAGGGACATTGGTAATGATAGAGTAGGCCTAGGCTTGCCCAGCACCTGAACCATCCCTCACGAAAAATCCACTGATACACTGCCCGAATCCGAACTCGCGACCTATAAGATCGAAAGACCAGAGTTGCTCTGTAATGTAGGTACCTACCTAGTGCAGGGCAACTTATACACCACCCTTCAACGCCCCTATAATTATAAAAACATACCTAAGTATATGTATGTTTTTATGTTTAATAGGCACCTACCTACCTATTAATTACCTAGGTACCTAGGTAAATTATTTAAGTATTGTTGTTATGCTATCTGCCTATTTCCCACAAATATATCAATTTTTTTACCCAGTACCTAGACCTACCTAGGTAGGTACCTACCTACTACCTCTGTCTCTATGTGTGGTTTGTGTCTTTCTCTGTCTGTATCTAAATGTATGTCGTGCTTTTGTTTCCAAATAAGTTATTCTATTCTAAAGTCTATCACTGCTATTGAATTGGCTTTGTATTTTAAACAACATTTATTCATCTAATTTATTTTCCAGACTAAACTTTGGGTGTTTCCTGAAGGAGCAAGATTTAATAAAGGAAGCATACAAGAATTTAAAAAGGGGGCTTTTTACTCAGCTATTGATGCACAGATTCCAATTATGCCGGTGGTTTTTAGCCAATATTACTTCCTAGACAGTGAAACTAAAACTTTCGAACCAGGTAAGATTTTTAATTCCTAAGGATTTATAAGTAGGTACGAAGTATGAACAGATCATCAATGAAGGATACATAAATATGAATTTTTGTTTTAGGAAAAGTTGTTATAACTACATTGCCTCCAATCCCTACCAAAGGAATGACACGGGATGATTTAGAAACACTATCAGAGATAGCGCGCAAACAAATGATTGAAGTATTTAATGAGAGTTCTAAGGATTTGGTAATGCAGAAGAAAATAGCCATATAGTCTTTGCAGTGTCAAAATAAATTCTAGTCCTAGATCATCATTTACCATGATCAGAAAACCTTTGCCTCATGCAAATGGTCCAATAAACATTCCAAATATTGCCATAAATCTAGAATCTCAATTTGTATCTTTTTAACATTCAACGAGCTACTTAAGTTAAGAATAATTACTAGTTGTAAATATGGCTTGCTAAAAATATTAAAAAAAATTTAGGATATCTACTTATTATAGTGCAAGTGCTTTTAGCAGCACGATATCCAATATTTCACCAATGTTTGAAATCTAGTCACATTTTATGTTCTGTGTACCTAACTTAATGCAGTTTGCATTGCACTTTACTTATGCCTTCCTAAATAACTATAATGGTACATAGCATTTACACAAAGAGCCTAGTCAATAAATTATTTTATAAAGCTTCCATTTTAAAATAAGATACTTTAGTTAAGAGTATTATAAATGTAAATCAAGTATTATTATTACCTTCATTGCTTTATCAAATTATTTATAAATGTTAATTTTTAAGCCAGATGATATTATATTTATTTATCATTGTTATGTTTTAAAGTTGTTTAATAAAGATACCATAGTATTATAGAAACTTCGTTTATTTCGGTACAGAATAGATCTTCCATTTCAACAAAATTTTATTTACAACCTCTATATTTATATTTAAATTAATAATTTAAAATATAAACAACTCCTTATTATAGTACCATGCTACTCACAGAACAAGTGCATGCTATGGGTAAGTCTATGAGAGTTTGTTATTCATTTATTTACCAACATTAATCACAATAAAATTAGTTATTTTAACAGTTAACTAGTTGGTTTGAAACATATTTACATAAGTAGGTAAAAATTTCCCGAAATATCTTATCAGTGACAAAACACTTAAAAAAAGCTCTCTTCAAAAGCAGCTGAATCTAATGTAATAATGATGATGAAAGGAACCATTTAAATTTGCAACAAATGATTTCATTGGACAATAGGTATTATAATCACAGATTAAAATATAAATAAAAAGAGAGGTTTTCAAATATGTAGTTACATACCCTGGCGAATAACTTGATAATTTATAGCTTAGTCATTCCAGTTTTCTCCCCAACCTTCACTTTCATCAATACCCTCATCTGGTACGAAATTTAATTTATTACTAACACCTTGGTTTTCATTCTCTGAAGTAACTTCAGCAATACTAGGCTTCTCTATAACGGGAGTCATGTCTGCAAAAAAGTCAAATTCATCTGCATCTCTCTTTGTTGCATCAACCTTCTGATTCTTTATATCTAATTCAGATATGTCAACTATATTCTTCTTTGCTTGTATGGCAGCTTTTTGTAATAACATTGTCCTTGTCACATTTTGAGAATTTTCTCTTTTAATTGGATTTGTTTGTGTGAAAGTAGTATTTTCAGATAGCAAATCTTTCTCAATAAATGCCTTTTCCGCTACATCATCTTCTGTTGGAGAAGATGGTTCAAATGTTAGTTGCCTATTTGTGTTCTCCCAATCACTCCAATCATCTTCACTATCAAAATTAGTTGTAACCTTATTTGATTCTATTGCTACATTGTACTCTTCTTCTATAGATTCACCACCAACAGGTGATGGTCTTTCATTTAAATTAAGAGCATTTTCAAATGTTTCAAGTTCATTGTTTCCATCAGTATATATATCTTCAGAGCATGGTAACTCATGTATTGATTTTTCTGCTAAATAAACTTTTCTTTCTGATGGCATAATTACAGAAGTTTGCATTGGTAACATGTTGGTTTTTGAATTTGGTCTACCATCTGTGAAATATTTCAATCTATTTCCTCCTATCACTGTGTCTGCTCCCAATATGGGCACTAGTTCACTTAGACAAATCAATGTAGATGCTACAAGGGTATCATCTGTATCCTTAATTCCCAGAAGAAGCTGAAAGGAAACAATACTGTTTTAAACAGTTGAAATATTCATAAATAAATATAGTTTGGAAATTATATTTATTTTACCTCAGGTAAAATTTGTTGCGAAAGTTCATCATGCGAAAACACATGGACAAACTTAGAGAAGTGATTTAAGAGCAACATTCGAATTTGGCTGTCTCTTACTCCAAACAGTTGCATTAATCTTGGTTTAACATGTTCTTTGAAAACTGATAAACTGAAAAATCCAAAGTTCTCTCCATTTTGCAACCTCTCTGAAATTCGTAAAAACAATGATTAGATAAGAATAATAAATGCAACGGTGATAGGTCCATTTTTTTAGTTTATATTTTTTATATCATACCGTTTTTAGGTTTAAGAATATATGGTATAACATCTTTTTGTGCTGTCTGATCCAACATAGTAAGCCTGGATAACAGAAGTCCACTCAGTTGTTTGGCAACAGTTTCTTCATCAAAACTTTTTAGATTTTCCAAAATATTTGAAAAGAACCGACATTTTTCATTTTCAGCTTTTAGAGGAAGGAAATTTAAAAACTTGTAAATTGTAATAAACTCATGGTTAAAAAAGCTGTGCTTCAAAACCACAGACAAACTAGGCCGTTTTGTAGGATCATGGTTTTGTAGGTGGTCTTTGCAGTATTTTCTAAATTCCTTCAAATGTGGTACATCCTCTGAAAACAATAATTATAATTAAATCAAGTACATTGTATAGTGGAAGCAAAATGGAATATTAATACTAAAATATTTAGAAAATACAAAATGTTTTAAAGGAATTTTACCATCATTTCGCCCTCTGAAGACATCATCAACTAATATGGCAAAGCTGTAGTGGTCCACTTTTGTTGTGACATTGTATGTATCCTCATTAGGATCTATTGCTTTATCATACCTGGAAAAAACAAATGCTTTGTAAATATATACCTATATAAAAATACAGTACTGGAGGCCTTTAGGCAGCCTAAAAACTCCGTCACCAGAGTTGGCCACTTGCTCATACGAACGAATGAACAAACAGTACTAATTTAGAATGTATAATTAATTACCTATGTATTCTGGAATGTTTCAAATAACTTGGGGTTAGCTCTTGGAAAGCACACAAGTACTGCATGCCACCAAGTTTCCACTGTCCATCTCCAGTCACATATATTGCTGCCACACTTACATTATTGTGTGACATGCCAGCCTGAATAAAACAAAAAAATGGATAAAACAACATCACATTAGAGGCCAAATATGTGTTGAAAGATTATGGATATCTAGGGTAGAATGAAAGAATAAATTTGTCTTATTATTTTGTTTTTGACGTGATAATGTCTTATAAATCAATGAACGCAGGCTGTACGCACAAATAATTGTCACATTTTGCCTGTGGCAAGTGTGCAAGTGAGAGTGCGGAACTATAAATCAATAAACGCTGGCTGCTCACACAAATAATTGTCACAATCTGCCTGCGCCGAGTGTGCAAGCGAGAGCGCGGAACAAGACATGACAAGACAGAGGCGGAATTAGTATAAGTCACAATGTTTTCTTATGACATTATCACATAAAATTATCATCCGTAAACCAACTTTACAGACAACCAATTTTTTTTCATATTTCTTTCTACATTTCAAGCATGCATTTGTTATTACTATTTATTACTTACTTGATCATGTAAGAAAACCAAAGCTCTTAGAACATTATTCAGTCCAATACATATTTGAAGAGGTGTTAGTGACTGCAGTATATGTGAAAGTGGCTGAACATATTCTGTGACTAAATGCAGAGTAGACCTTTGCTGCCATGCTGATATGTAACGGACAATGCACGGGTGGCGGTATTTTAGTAAGTTCTGAAATAAATAATTTAATTTTGTTGTCAATCTTTCTAGTAAATGTGTTGAGCAATGCTTCTTCAACTCTATTACTTCTAAGCTTTGATGATGTTGCAATTTGTGCTTGCATGTACCCACCATTTATAAATATGATTAGCTATATTCCTAAACAAGATAGGCACCACTAAACCCTCTGTCTTCATAATTATTATTGACACAAAAAACTGTTGTTTTACCTCTCACTGATTCTACATGACGTGTATTTGATAGTAATTGTAATTTTTTTTTTAGCAAGGTGTAGAAGGATAACTTACATTGGAAAACTTCTCCAACGGACTAGATACTGCCCAAAGGGGACCAACTGCTGCTTCACCTTTAAATACAGATACTGATCCATCACTTTTTAAGCTAAAATACCTGCAGCTATCATTAATTTTTGCTTGGTATTGACACCAATAGTCTGTTATCTCAATAGCTTTTTCCTCGATCTCTAGACCGCTTAGTTGAGAATTTTCGTTTCCCATCATAAGGAATACCTGGTGTCACATGTTTTTAATAACACTAAGTGGTAAATTTAATTTCTAAAACCTATTTTTTCAGAATATTTACAATAACTCGACAAAACAGACGGACTGGACCACAGACTACTATACTTGCTGCTGACAGACAGTCTGACTGGACTGACAAAATCTGACAAATCCAAAACAAAATGGACTGACAGTGACAGAATGCATTGCATCCTCAGAAGAAGGAAAGAGATAGAAATGACATACCTACGAAAAAACGAAGCATACCTAATCTGAGTCTGGCACAAAGATGGCGGCTTGCCGCCAATAACAAGTCGCGATGACAACTGGATGTACTTGTGGTTGGCTGGGAGCCTGGGACAAAACATGGCGACCGGCCTCAGGGAGATAGTTCCTAAAGTAATGTTTATACCAAGTCCATTCATTTATATTGTCAATGATTGCATCCTAGTCCTAGTAGTCTGTGGACAGAAATTGACAGAATGCTGCCTCAGACAGTGACAGCCTGACGGATTGACATGAAAGGCGAAAGCTTACCACCACCAGCATAGCAAGTTCACAACTTGCCTTGCTGTCAAGCATCCTAGTAGTCTGTGCTTGCTGTGCTGGATAAAAACCATTAAATTACAGGCGTAGCTGTTTTTCTTTTCTTTGGGTCGTATCCTGGAGCAAAAGCAAAACTCAAGTCATGCTGAACCTAAACAACTCTGCATTACTTACCTACTAGTTATTTCCGCAAGCTTGCTGACCTTTTACAGGTAGCATACGAATAACAAAAATTCAATCAAATCAATCAATGTCACACACAGCATAGCACTACGCTCAGCTGTCTGTCAGACGTCACGTCAGTCACTGTCACTCCATCCATCTCCAATTCTCCATTTTATCTTTGATTTTATCGTCCAATTCTGAAAATCAGAAATGGCATCGGCTCTATTGAAAAAGGCAATATTTTCGAATCCACAGTCAGTGAGAAAGACTGTTGGAATATTTTGCAATGCCGCAAGAAACCGTGAGGATTTTTTTTCTATCATTTTGGTTCTTTACACATACAAAAGCGGATAAATGTTTTGATTGTTACGTCACTTGATTTCAGATTGGAATTATCAATACAAACCTGGTCCTTTCCCTAAAACGCCTGAGGAACATGCTGCAGCAGCGAAAAAATATGGGTTGACCGTTGAAGAATATCAACCTTACCCTGAAGATATGGGTTATGGTGACTATCCTAAGCTCCCTGAAATTGGTGATGATTCGAAGGATCCACACTATCCATGGGATTTCCCAGAGCAGAAGAGGAACTTTGGTGAACCGGTGAGATTATACTATTCTAAAAACAGGCTTTATTAACAAAAAACACAGGTTTAAAAAAACTTGTACCTACCTACTTGTTTACCTACATTTTTTTGTTTTAAATTTCAGCTCCATGCCAGAGCTGAAATATTTGGTGGAGACCGCTATGATCCGGCTATGAGGCCTAGATTCTCACTCACTTACCAGTGGACATTTTTCCTGGGAGTTTTAGCTGCCTCAACAACCCTTTATTTATATCTAGAAGATTACAAGATTGGCAGGCCCGTGACAGCCAAGCAATATCCTTCTGAAGGCAAACACTACTATTTTTGCCCAAAGTAAATTATTAATAGAATGTAGATGTTTGTGCTCTTGCTTAGTTGAAATAAATATTTTGAGTTGGATAACCTTCTTTTTAAATGGTTTTATTTTTAGCTTTACCTGTTTGTCAATAATTAATAAAGGATGATTTGTATGTATACACACTATTTTTCTACCTCTGGCTTGTAGAACATAGAGATTTTTAGATGTCTACTTCTAAAAATCATATAATTTTTTAACATTATTATGATGAATCTAGGTGTAGAAAATGATAGCACAAAGATTTATTTAATTTTATAATTAATTATTTATTTTATGTTCTATTACAATATCCTTAGTATAAGATCATCCAGATTGCCTGTTATTATTTGTATATGCTTGTAAAGTATTCATCTTCTAAGTCATAAAGATCTGCTGCAATATCATCTCTTAGCGACATAAGTTTCTGGTCACACTCCTGCTGTTTTGTTCGGAACAGCTTTGAGTTTTGGGCTATGGCTTCATTCACAGATGGAAAATCATTTAGAATCAGATATTGCTTGATATCTGATACTAACTTCATTAGTGATTCCCCTGCTCTGACTGAAAAAGAAAAATGGATGTTTTTTTTTTTTTTTCTTATTGTCCCACTGCTGGGCAAAGGTTCTGAAAAATTTAAACTCTTTGACTGGTTATAAGACATTCCATTGATAGATTGTCTTTACCCACCAAAGGTCAGTAATGCTGAGAGATTCTTCAGGCCTTTATAATTATTGCACTAAAGATGACTGTAGACCTACTTGGTTCTATTATTAATGCTGTGTCCATGACTACCTGAAGAAGCTCATGCCATGAGTGCATGTCTTGGTTTTAGTCTAGTGACAATACAAATTGTATTGTCAGTCACTGCATAGTAAGTAACACAACACATCTCAGAGTGGGTAAGGGCCTCATAATAACGCACATGAACACTCCACTTGTGTGTGAAAGGACCTCACCTGCTTGCTTGGTCTGCATCAATAACAAAGATTGTTTATTACAATAATTATTTACCAATATTTGCTGCTCTGACTTGCATTTCAAATGTGTCTTGCTCTATTTGTGTCATTCTGTTGAGTTGAGACTCATTTTCCAGTTTTGCAAGTTTTATAATTTCTGTAATGAATAAATTTAGGTAAGAACAGGTAGGTAAGAACATTACTTCATGAAATAGCGTTTTTTTCTTGAAGTCAAGTCCTACCTTCGAAATTTTCAAGCATACTCTTTACATCTTCTTTTAGCCGTGTGGTGTAAGATTTTAGCAAAGCTTCTTTATTTTGAGGCACGTTACGTTGCATTTTGGACAAATGAAACGATAGTTCTGAACTTTCAGCAATTAAAATTTGTAATGTTTGAGACAAAACAATGCGACAAACAAAATTAAATATTTGTGTTGTTTGAGCTAGGTACTATTCACAGACTATTAGATGGTACTATTTGTATTTGGTTGGCTAGCTACTTCGCTACCACAGATTAGGTAGAGATGTTCGCTACTTCTCCGTTATTTTTGGCTTGGCTGTTGTTTGTTAGGGTTTGCTTTTCTTCTTCTTCCTTTTTACCTATCAAGATTTGACTTGACAGTGACATTAAATTATACACAACAACCATAGACAACGAGTTTATTTATGTAAAACTTGGTTCCATTGTACGCCATCTATTGTCGAGTAGATAAAACTAAAAAAATCGGACATCCTGCCTGTTTATAAATCTAATTATTCTTATCAGTAAATCTTGCGTATTCCTTTAGACGTAGTGCGTTGATATTAATAAATCCGGTACTATCTTCAGGAGAGAAACCCCCAGCGATATCCATTGAAACCAAATCCTTGTTGTAAAGACTTGTTTGACTTTTCCTTGCCAACACGGTCACTGAAACAAGAAAAACCTATGTGAACTACTCATGCTTTTATTTAAAGAAAGTACCAGCCCTCGGATCACGCGTCGCTTCGACCAGACGCCCCGATAGAATTATGAAAACGCGATGGGCCCGGTATCTTACGGACCCGGGTCTCACGGTCTCACCCAAAAAGGTTCAAATATGTAAACCCTATCCAGAATTCCAAATTTACATACTTACTACTTGTCCTAGGAGAACTAGGTACTTTTATAAGTATATTCGAGTGTAAGGTATTTATAATTACGGGATCTATTCCACAACCTGTCATTCTCAAAAAGTTGTCCCGTCACGAAAAATTTCATCAAGAAATAATATACCTATTGCGTGGATGATATTATACCATAAAATATAACGGACAATGAAGATTTGTATAAATGCCAATTTTTCCTACCTGAAATAAAACGATTTATTTTCGATTTACTATATTTGCAAGGTGTTTTAATATGTTTGGGGGTAGGTAGGTACCTCACCTTAGATTATAAATTGTTACAACATTTTAACTATAAAAAATTTGGGATTGACTTTATTTTGGCTAAATACTAGGTACTTACCTACGTTTTTCATAGAGAGACAATAATTTTTTTTGGAAGTGGACTGTTTGAGAATGAATGAGTAATTAATTAATTTATCAGCTTTTTTCTCGTGTAGGTACCTAACCTTAAAAATCTCTCCTGGAAAGAGTACCTAAAGCAAATAGCGGAGACTTTGCCCAGCAATGGGAAAAAAGGGCGTTGCAGTTGCAACCTAATTGAGTTTTCGACACGAGAAAAAGAACAAAAAAGAATGATAAAACGAATGACTATACCTGGAGGTCCGATTGCTCGCAGTGACACAATGTAAACAGACTAATAATAATTATCATCATCGTCATTGGCCTTCTTAAATTTTTTACAGATGATTTAGGTGACTCAAAGATAGGTATCAACCGACCACGATCCACCAATCACTCATTACTACCACTCATTACCGTAGTATTATATTCTCTTTGATTACTACACAAATAGAGGTGTCTACTCCAAGGGCTCAGTATAGCAATGCGTTAGCATCCTAGTAGTCTGTGGTATAGCAGTTTACAGTAGAACTCACCATTTCCTTTAAAAATTTGTACAGTCACGGTTCCTGTGACAGTTTCTTGAGAGAGTTCAAGACATTTTCTTGTATAACTTGCTTCTGGGGAAAACCAGAACCCATTGTACACAAAATCAGCCAATTTGTCTTGAAGGTATTTTTTCACCCTGAAACCGATAACGATAACATTACGATTTTGTTATCAATAAGTTAGTACCTACCTAGGTAAATTTTAATAAACTGGGCTTCGCTTTAAAAAACTTGCCTCAAAACTTCTCTATCAAGAGCAAAGGCTTCCAAATCAACGTGAGCTTGATGCAGGATAGTTCCAGCAGGCGTTTCATAGAGTCCTCGCGACTGTAAATACAAATAAATTATCGTATCGTATTCAATAAGGGCTAAATATTCCGCAAATCGTGTCTAGATAAGTCGGGTAAAGTCGCCTAAAGTCCGAAAGTCTAGCGACGCGACGGACGTTCCCTGATGGCATTGCCCAACATGGCCCGACACTTTGTCCTGGCTAAGTACAGAATACTAGACTTGTAGGTACTTTTTAAACACTCGAGACTTGAACACATTAGTCACTATTGTCCGGACTTACGGTGACTGCATAACGTGATTCCAAACGTCGAGGTAAGTAAATAATGATTTCTCGCGATAATAGTTTAATAATGAATTGTAACACAGATTATATAATACAGATTGTAAGTAGGTAAGTTATTTGTAGCACTTCTTGGGCGCGCCATAGAAAAGGTGCGTGCGGCCTATACCTACTACACGATACGCACTTGCATCTCTTCAATCTGGCCAGCGCCTTAAAATCTTTTAATAGCAAGTTATGTAACCTTTAAACCTAAAAAGCGGTTCTCCACAATATCTATGCGTCCAACGCCATGCTGTCCTCCCAGTTTGTTCAGCGTTTCCACCAGGGCTAGCGGATCTGTAACCAGTAATGCTTTCTCGTGCCCACTTGGGATTTGCACCGAGACCGGTAGACCTAAAGACAGAAAAAATCTAAGTAAGTAAATCAAATTCAGTGTTAGCACAGAAACCCAATTAAAATACTGGTATTAGGTAGGTAACTGACGTTCGCAATACATACTCATATAATATAAAACAAATAGCTGCGCTCCGTGATATTAGCGTGATGTATGTAGGTAGGTGTATATTTTAGAACAAAGAGACGAGTTGACTACCCTACCCATGAAAGATTGGACCTCATTGGCTCATAAAATAGATGACTAGATAGAAGGAAGGGAGGCCTAACCCTGTAGTGGCACGGCACGCCACAGCTGATGTGTATTGAATGGAGGATATTTTGTAAAAGCAGAGCTAAATAACAAACCTTTTTGAAAGTTTATATCGATGACGCTCGGGTAGTCCTCGGCGTTTTTTAAGTCTCTTGTCATCTTATAGATTCCACCTGGAGGTATGGCTGCTGGATCTTCCAGGACCCCAGACTCATAGCTATGGAAAATTTAGCTATTATTTGTCATTAGATCAGTGGCTTTTCAGTGGGTAATTCAATAAGAATTTTATCAATTTCAGATGAGTTCATTTGAAATTGATAAAATTGTTGTTGTTGGTCGAAACTAAAATGTCGCGAGGGTTCAGTTCTGGTAGATAATAATAAATAAAATTTACTTTGGCAGCACAAAAGTGATGAACTGGGTAGTAAAACTAGTAAAGTTACCTGATGTGCATAATATTTTCATCAGTAGACCACGGCTCCTTAGGAGTGGCTGAGACTGGAATGTTCTCTATCTTTGCGTATTCTATAAGATCGATGCGTCCTTGAAACCTTTCGAAGAATTCAGGCAGACGCCAGGGTGCTATAATCTGTAAAATAAATAAATACTTATCTAAGTATTGCGTTTATTGTGTTTAGTACTTATAATGAACAATTATTAGATCTCCGTAAACAGGATAAACTTGCCAAATGAAGACCTACCTTTCCAGTTGGCCATAGGGAGTAAACGCTCAACTCAAATCTCACTTGGTCGTTTCCTTTGCCAGTAGCACCATGTGAAATATATCTGGAAAGTTTCGCAAATTAAATAATTAAACTGACGTATAATGCAATATCTTTAATTACTTAGTTCAATTTTATTACGATTTTAGGTACTTATCAATAAATCGAATATGATAAATAGGTAGGGTAGGTAGGTAGGTAGGACCAAGGATTTCTTTCTATAGGTATCGTCTTTCTTAGTACCTTAGGAAATTGATAAAAAAAGCGTTTGACCTCGAATCACACACCTGCAACATTTTAGAGACAAATAATACGGTCTCAAGCCAGTTCAGTTGATCCATTCTAAAATAATTCATTTTAACTTTATCCATGGATTTATCAGATTATCAGCATTTAAGTTACATAGTAGAAGTTCATACTTAGCCCCTAATCTTTTAGCAGCATTGACTAGTCCAACGGAGATGCAGGGGCGGGCGAGCGACGTGCCCAGGTAGTACCGACCTTCGTACACCAAGCCCATCTGTATGGCTGGCAGCATGTAGTTAGATACAAACTCCTTGCGTAGATCTTCTACTATTACCTGAACGGTTATAAAAGTATGCACATACATAACAGCTAGTCAAGTTATATTTAATATAGGTAGGTGATGATATGCGCAGAGTAGGTCTGGTCGCAGATGAGGTCTCAATTTTCATAGAGACGTATGAGCTTGTGGCCAGCTGTGGTGACGGAGTTTTAGGCTTTCTTCTAATTGATGTACCAAACATGTTTTAAAAATATTCTAATAAAAAGATTATTTTTGAATGATCCTCATAAATTCTTGAAGCAAGAGCATTATTATTATTATAATGATGGGAAACTTACATCCTTGGCTCCAACAGCCTTAGCTTTCTGAGTAGCCTTCGTAAAGTCTTCGTTTTGACCAACGTCGGCCATAAAGCAGACGACCTCGTAGTTCTTCTGAATCAACCTGTTTAAAGAAGTGGATTAACTATGCAGAATCTATTGGATTCCTAAAGTTACGGAGGAATGTCTGTAGTGTTGTGCTGTGCCTAGCCCTAAGCTTATGGAGGCCATACACGCTAGGTTTTGCATGATGGTTTTAGCCGTGCATGCATAACCGACAGGCAAGCCCTAGCGTGTATGTGATTAAACTGTACAGTTATCGGTGCATGTACATGCAACCGAGCAAATATCAAAATTGATATTTTATGCCGCTCGGTTATGTTTGCGCGCGAGCATAACCGAGCGTGTGTGGCGTCCGGCGAGCTTGCCTGCCACAGTTCTCAGTTTTTAATTGTTTGTGACGGCGGAAGGTGTTCCTGTGTTCCTCATAACAGTATCTTGTCTTTGTATTAACGGAGTAATCAATGATAATAGTTTCAAATATTTTTTTTCATCCATTCGTAAATAATTTTTGTAATCTGTTGGTGTAAATCTCAATTCATTTATCAAATTTACGTGGGAGAATTGCTTTCTTTTCAATAACCAGCGTTTAGACCATTCAGTGCGCTCTCTTTTTCTTTTTCTGTTCTGCAGAACAAGTGTTAGGCCAAGTACAGCTATCACATCGTCGTCGTCCATTGCGTCCTACACACCATCACGTACTACGTAGCTCAACTCAGAGTTCATGTCAAGACGGTGCATGCAAAACCTAACGTGTATGTGTAGTATGAAACTCGGTTATGCTTGTCAGTTTTGCATGCACGGCTAAAACCATCATGCAAAACCTAGCGTGTATGGCCTCCATTAGGGCTAGCCCTGGGAGTGACAAATACTTAAATAAAATAAAAAAATGATGATACTGATTTAAATTAAGTAAGTATTACAAAAGTTTAAAGGTTGCGTTTCGCAAACAGCAAAAAAACCTTTAATCAACAGTAAACTTACCATTTTAATATACAGCTGGTATCCAAACCGCCGGAATAAGCAAGGATAACTAAGTCTTTGGTCATCTTGCCCAAGATGCTCTCCTGAAAGACACAACGAGACTGATACCGGTTTATTCACACTCACTTTGAATAAACGTCGTTGATTTTAATTAAGTACCTTTCCAGGGCAGCGATAACACATGGGTCGTACAAACAAAGATTACAAGTCTGTATCATTTCTTCAGAAACAAAGAAATAGTTAAATGTAGTCTAATTTTATTTAAGAGTTAGTAAAATAATTAATTCCAACCATATCGCAGTGGGTACACGGGTAAACAGGAATTACCCCTACACCCACCGGTGGGTGAAGCCAGTGGGTGCACGGGTCGCGGGCCAAAATTTCAAGTGCAAAAAGCATCTGCATCGACCGGGAATCGAACCCGGGCCGCCCGCGTGGCAGGCGAGCATTCTACCACTGAACCATCGATGCTCATACAATTATGTTCAAATTTAACGCTTATAACATTATCATTGCAAAAACGACGCAAATATCATCATTAGCCAATCAATACGTAGACATTCGATTGTAATTATTTTAGGAGCATTAACTTTTTATGGAGTTTCTGATTAGTTTGTTGATGTGTTAACAATCTCTCGTTAGCTGACAGGTCACATGATTTACTATCACCAGTGTAACAAAGCAGCCAGCGGCATTATATCTGTAAATAAATATGTCAACGGGGTAAACTAATGAAGATCATTGTTGGTATTGTACGATCAGCGACAAAATTCGATAAACACTTTCAATCATGCAGCACTGCATGCAATGCACGTCAAAAGTAGATTACCTTGTCAAGTGCCAAAATGCAGTGAACATAATAATAAAGCAACCAATATCCATGAACAGTATCAAAACAAAAAAACGGTGAACTCGTTATTTTAGGACAACTATGTGGAAAATTAAGTGTTCATCAAATTTTTTCGCTGACTGTACAGTACGATAGTTGAATGTTTCTAACTTGTGTATTGAGTGTCTTGAACCATGGAATAAATAGAACCGTATTTTTCTCATACTTGTATTTTCATAGAAAATTTAGGTTTTTTTAATAGGTACAAAAACTTACGATTTGATTTGGTAAGATAGGTATTAGGTACTTTGGGAAAAAATATACATAAAAATGCACAATAGTTTTTTCTTTAAAATAGAATAACGATTTCCTGATAATTTTTTTATATTAATTTATCAAACTTTCTAAGTACTTAGGTAAGTACAAAAGAAAATGTTTAGGACTCAAAATTTTACCCTCACCTGTGAAGGACCGATACCGTTAAGAGGAATAGTTAAAACGTGGAAATAAATAAATAAATATCCTCGGACATTCCACACGGGCGTCATCTAGTCCCAAGCTAAGCAACTTAATGCTTGGGTTATAGTAACTAGATGACTGATATACCTACTACATAGATACATATATACTATAGATAGAATAACATCCAGACCCGGAACAAATATCTGTAGAAGATACAAACATTTGTCCCGTGGCGGGGATCGAACCCGTAACCTCCGCGTCTCAGGCGGTCCTTCGCCCACTGCGCCACAGAGGTCGTCAAAGGAGCATGAGGAAAGGAACATGTTGATGAAATAATAAATCGTTTTGATGATTAAATAATTTAATGACAAGTCCAACATTTGAATACTGATAAACACAATTATTGTATTTTACTATTTGTTACATAAAATAATTGCACAAATTGTAATATAATACATCAATATTAGATATTTTAATAGTAAGTCTGAGACCTACCAGGAGTCTGTACCTATTGCTTCTCGTTGTTATCACTAAGTGTGTTAAACACTGTTGTACCACAGAGCAGAAAAAACTAGAAGGAAAGTTGTCTGAAATGGCAAGAGTTACTGAATGTTTGAGTAATTCTGTTTATTTTGATATTTCGGCAAGAAAGCGTGCTAATTTCATTGGTTATTTATTTTTTCTTATCTGGTGTTTGGAATTTCATGTTTGAAGTTCGTCGACATTTAAAGTATTAGTTTGGCGACACTTGTTTTGATACTTAACTAAACGAAGTCTACCTACATTGTTTTTGATGTTCTGTGGTATGTACAGACTGCTTCTAAATCCTATAACAATCTAGAAGAAATTATGTCTAGTTGTATAAATACAGATACAAATGTGAAGTGATAAAGTTAGTAATTAGATGATGCAAGAAATGCAGTTGACACACTAGTTGTGTCAGACCAAGATATGAATCCGGTAGTTTTTAAATAGACTAGCTTACTTACTCGTCCGTAGCTTTGCCTGTGTGGTGCCTACCTTGATAAAATATTGCATATGTTGCATTCAGAAAGACATGCTACACATCAGTGAAATAATTATTGAAATCGGTTGAGTAGTTTCGGAGATTACTCCAAACATACAGACCAACTTTACTTCTTTATAATTTAGTATAGATACGTTCTTAAATGCTAAAATTAACATTTTTATATCTATACACAAATTGGTAATAGTTCTGCTGACATCATTGAGCTCAATATCACTTTTAACGATTTGATGTCACAAACATTGATAAGTTCAGCTTAAAATATTTGACAGCAAATCGTTCTAATACTTTTACATTATCCGGTGTTGAATTACTTGCAGTTAAACGCCAAACCTTTTGCAGATTTTTACCACAAACAAGAAGTAAAATTCCTAAGGACAAATATGAAAATCATAATTTCTAAACGGTTAACTTCTAAAAGTAATAAGTCCGGTCCATACCTGATCTGATCTAGCACAACAGTATGATTTTAATAACACTCCAATTAATTTACAAACTACACACACATGAATAACAAGACTGGAATGTAAACAGCTGTAATGAACACTCTAGATTACTTCCTTATACAGTCAAGTCTCAAAAGGGCCTTGACCACAAAATCAAGCAGCATCTACAGCACCTTAGAGGAAAGACCGAATCCTTTTAGCACACGTTTCAATCATAATACAGAATAGAAACCTACATTTTGACCCTTTTCTTTGTGAGTACCATACAACCATCCTACCATAATACCTGTTAGTATGTAAATATTTGTTTAGCCTGACGCCAAATATATTTACATAATCTATGTATATGCGTATTGGATTCGCCTTTTCTTTCTCCAATACATACGAGTGAAAAGTGTGTTAAAATAACTTCGAGACAGCACATCATATCTACTTTGTTAGATACATTTATGGAGCGAGCAAACTACTAACAGTATAATTATGGATATTTTGTGATAAGGCCGTAAACACCGCGAATCGCTTAATTGTAAATAGATAAAATCCAGTAAGATGAAACACGAACATTGTACTTATAAACATTTTAAGAGCACATCATGCGATATGCATACATTTGACTACTGCTGTTAATAGTAAATTGGTAAGATCTAGCATTTGGTTCCAAATAAAATGCAAAATCCATTCAACGCTACTTTGGCAAATCGCCGTTTTTAACACATTTCCCATTTAAAATGCGAATGGTATCATATTTTGTGAACACTCAGTCTAAATTAATCAACATTATTAATAAATTAACATTAAATCTCACTTAAAAAATAAATTAAACAAATAATACAATTTAAAATCTTATAAACTAAACAATTAATGTTAGGAAATTCAATTATAATAAAAATTGAGAAATAAAGATTTAACAATATAAACATCTATTAAAAGTAAACACCACCCTTCAAATTTAACTTTTTAAGAAAACTATAGTTTTATTATTATTTATGTAACCGTTACATAAAACTATGAAAAAACCTACAGGTTCACAATTGCTTCTCAAAGCAAGTTAGTCCAATCATTAATTTTGACCATACTTACACTTATTTTTTCACTTCGACAAGGTAGCAACAACAAATTATCAATCATTCATAGACAAGACATATTAGCAAAGAGTTACCTTGGTAAACTATCAATAATAGAATACATGCAAAGTTTCAGCTTTGTTAAAAACTTCAAACATCTTGCAGATTACATCTAAAATGTTAAGTATTAACAGCCTCGACCCGAAGTCGATTCGAAATAGGCAATAATGAACGCGATAAACTTAATTTAAATCTTTTCAGACATATCAATAACTCAAGACCACAAAATAGTGGACGTATGATATCATACAGAATACACTATTTAACGATCATCGCGATGGAAATATACGCAATAAACAATTTCTTATATAACACAATGATTCATTTTCTCGAATAATTTGAAATTGATCCAGCGAGAAAATAAAGTTTGATTAATTGAATACCGATGAGTTTATAGCCCTTTGTAGAATAGATGTCTCACAATTCAAATTATACTACTGCGTCTCGTATTATTTAAAGCAGCGATCTCTAAACTGAACTCAGCAAAACTCAGGCCTAGGAATAATCATCTACTCCCATGTTTAACAAGTCTTTTAATCATCGGATTAATTAGTTTGTTTTCAGAGGCATAAAACAAAATACCGAGAATTTTTATACCAAAAGACACTGCAATTGTTATTATGACACTGAAGACCTTAGTTACCCTTACGATTTGGGGTTTCATTAAAAAGTTGTCTAGTATTTCCCGCTGCTGTAGAACCAGACGTACCACTATTTTGTGTCTCCAAAAATACTTAAGCCGTGAGCGAGCTGAGGTCAGAGAGGAAGTTGTCAGGTGTCGTTATGTGCGAGGAGCCGATGATCACCTCCCAGTTCTTGACGGCAGCCGTCACCTCGTAGGCGCAACGGATCTCAGAGAAGCAAAGGCCTGAAAATAATATAAACTGTTTTAGCCTTATAAATATTTGATCATTATAGAAGACTGATTTCCCAAAAACATTCACTTAAATAGCGACTCCTGCTACTATGCAATAAAGTGTAATTCTGCTCGGACAAGCGTTTCTGATCCTGGCGTTGTAATTGCCTAAACTTGCTATTTCATTCCAATGGATAACTCTTGTCACTGTCACGCGCGTAAGCACTGCCGACACGGATGAACAAGGCACGCAGGATTTTCCACCCAAACAGCGGAGTGGGCAAAGCAGGTTTTGTGTGTGAAGCTATTACACCGTACCACTTCATCACATATTAAATATTATTATAAAGGCATTATTAAATATTATTATTTTAAATGTAACTCTTAAACTCACCTCCAACGACGAAAACAATCAAACGCGGTACATTCTTGATGGTTTGCTGAGCTTTGTCCTTATGCCAATGTCCGTAACGCACGCTGTAATCACAATTTCAATCTTAACACAATGATAACAATGTTCATTTTTGCTACCATACCATTCATAGAAAAAGAAGAGAATAAGAAAATTCTATCGCTATAACACTACAAAGATTTCACTACTAAGAATGAGTACTTACTTAGATTTACTTTTCATCATTGAGTAGGAAAAGAAGGGGAAGAAAAGGTTTATTCAAGTCAGTTTGAAAAGCCTAAACATAAAATATTGTTTTTTTTTATGTATAAAGTATAAACTAGACGTAGTATTTGGTCAAAACGTTTCATTTAGGATGTTGAAATGAGTATTTTTTATAGCTATATATTTCCCACATGACCAAGTCCATTAAAAGTATTAAAGTTTTAGAGATTACGACAATAATTCTTCTTCGTTAACACTAGCTGATACAGCATCTCTTTGTGGGATGATGATGGAATCATCAATAATACATCTATCTATATAAAAAACAAATCGGTTTGTTCGAACAATTATAACTCGAGAACTGCTGGACAGATATTGATAAAATTTGGTATGGTGGTAGCTGATATAGGCTACTACCTAAAAAAGGAGGGTTATGTTTAGTGTATTTAATAAACTGCGGGAGTACGCGATGCAGTACCATCTCAATGACAACAACTGTCAAATCGATTGGCTTCAATCATTCAATATTTCGTGAATAAATCGTCGAGGACTTTATTAGGAATGCAGCAAACTATTTGCCTACATGTCCTCAGGCTTAATAAAGTAGTTTATAGTATAATTTGATTTGTTACCTAGTCGGCGCTTGGTATCCTGAGGTCTGCGCGCGACCCGCCAGGAATGGAAAGTGGCGTTGGTCGAGTTTGTCTTCAATGGCGTCTTCCATGAGGTCCTAAAACGATTCATTTAGTCATAAAGTGTTACAGGGAGGCAACAGATAATATATAATCTTTAATAAGCTTATACCGTATCAGGGTAAAGTAGTACAGAGGCCAAACAGTTGCTTATGGCTGTTGCAATATAGGCTGTGTCTTAAAATTTCAATAGTATGATGTCCAACCATATCCGTCTGAGTTTGGTCCAACGTCATTGCTTAGTCTTAAATTGTTAAATTAAATGTATTTGATAGAGAATATATTTGTATAGTACTTTGTACCTATTATACCTTAATTAACCTTTTAAAGCCGTGTTAGCCAAGTGGATAAGTACTTCGACTTTCGATCCGAAGGTTGTGAGTTCGAATCCAACCGTGCATCAATGGACTTTTCGTGTCGAAAAAATGTATATTCACTTTAACACGAGCTTTAAACGGTGAAGGAAAACATCGTGAGGAAACCCGCGGCTAATCAGCCCCACACGTATTGACCATTGTCATTCCTGTGTATATGGCCGTCTAAGCTGAGAGGATGGTTTAGTGTTGGGCAAGCCTATTCCATGTCAACAATGTCCCAGGCACTACAGTGTTAAGTGTAGGCAAAGCTTGCCTCCTGACTCTGTATAAATCATCTAGTAAAGATGTAAAGGCCTAAGTTATAGTACCTTGATAATAGGCGTCCATCGCGACATCTGGTAAGTTTGCTCGGTGATCCTTTCCTTCCTTGGCACTTGGTAAACTTTCTTCCTGTTCCCCTATAAGAATTAACTCAGTTAATTTCAACGACTGCACATATGACATTCAAAATGTGTTTAAAACCAATATACGAACTAAAATACTATCAATTTACGATAATCAAACAAGCAAATTTCAGAAACAATGACTAAAACTTAAAGTCTACTTACATCGATGCAGACATTGAGTCCGAGATTGGACAAGTTGAGTAAGGTTTGTTTGTCAGATGGCTCAAGTTGCGCATGCGTCACGAGCTTGTTAAGATTCTCCTCCGAGATTCCGTTCTTCGACATGATGTAGAGAGCGATGATACGCATCTTGTTGAAATTCACCACGCCCTGCAATAAAAGAAATCATTTTAAATTTCACTCTGTGCCTCTCTGAGGTAGCATTGGGTAACGCAGACACAAAATATATAATGCAGGCTACTGTTACACCTTTGTTTGTTGCAAACGAAATAATTTAATGACGAAAATAACTTGACAGAAGATGTAATAAATTACCTGATCCAGAAGTACTGGGACAATGCTCCTCATGTGATCCTTGATCTTCTCACCTTCAGCATCGGTTCCCATCGCAAGATCCTAGTTATAGAAACAAACCAGATTAGGTACTTTAACTAAACTGGCGCAGTCGGTAGGATACTATGAATTTAATAGAATTTAAAATATCGAAAAATTACATGTCAGATTCTTATTTTATAGATAGTAGAGTTTTAGTGCTTTATTTATAAATTAAAATTGTCGTGTTACCTGTTCGACCTTGCAGAGTTTGTCGACGTAACCCTGATAAGCCTTCATGCAGTCCTCAGCGAGACGCAAGTGCGTCGCGTACTTGGATAGCTCCTTTTGATATTGGGGCATCTTCTTGATCATTTGCGAGAGATCGCGCATTGATTGTTTGTCGCCTAGAAAGTGACAATATATTTGTAGGTAAAGCGTAATCCGAATTGATATCTAACGTAACATAAGTATTTTGTTGATTGCTCCATATTTAAAAAGTAACAAAATTTTTGTATGGAGCGATTCAAATATAAATAGAAATAAAACACGGGAATTTTGGTAGAACCTCAAGGATCACTTCAGTTTTCGTCTTAAATGCTGGATATTGTCAAAACGACAGGTCAACTTGAGAGTCCGTATTAAAAATTGTGTTTATAGGACAAAGTGTTCCTCACCTCCGCCCATGCGTTTGGAGTCAGTGAACTTCTTAAGGTTCTTGGTGACAGATTGCGAGACGACAGCGATGTGTTGGTGGCGAAGTTCCACCCACAACTCGTCGTTCTCATCCAGAAGAACCTCTTTCAATTGCTGTCCTTGTCCAGCTTCGTACCTGAGACAAGGAGCACGATATGATTATCTATCTAGAATAGATAAGATGCGAGATACCTATAAAATATTTTCTAAATTATTAATATGCACTTTTCAGTTAAATAAGGCTCAATATACTGTTTTTTCCTTGTTACTATACTTTCAATGAAAAGAGATATATGTACTTTCAAATCTAGCAGTCGTTTGAGTTAAATATAGCTAATACTTCCATTACTATTTAGGCTGTACTATTTAGAACGACTGCGCATACACATGAACCCATTCATATTCTTTCAGGGGATGACAGTGTTGAACTGTCCAAGAGCGTTATATTTCTTGGAGTTCACATTGATCAGTTCCTGAATTGGAAAAACGAGGTAACTTCAATTGAAAACTATATTAGCTCAGCTTGTTACGCGCTCAGGAGTAAGAGGTGAGCATTCAGCAGCTAGTTATGGTTTACTATGCTCTTGTAGAATCCAAATTACGATATAGTGTTAAGTTCTGGGGAAACAGTTATGACTACAACATGCGTAAGGCTTTTATAATTCAAAAAAGAGCTATTCGGACCATAGTGCGCATTCCGCAATGGGAATCATGCAAGGAGCATTTTAGAGCCCTTCGTATATTAACCGTTCCGAGCCTATACATACTAGTGCTCCTTATGGACATAGTAAAGAACCCTCTAAAATATGAAACTGTGGAACAAAGAGTAAAGAGACGAACAACCACGAACATAGATAGCCCGAACATATTTAAATCTCGACTTACAAATATTTTGCTGAAGGGATGTTTTTATGCAATTGATGATTTTATGACATGTAATAATTTAGAATAACAGTAGGACTTTTAAATTTTATCATAAGTATTCTTTCTTGTGACATTATTATTATTTACTTATATTATTATTTTGACATGATTTACAAGTTTATAATAATTGATTCTGTATTTTAATATTGTATGTTTCTTATGTAATGAATTTCAAATACGATGTACATTGTTCTTGAATAAATGAAATGAAATGAAAATGAAATTATAAATGTCAAAGTAAGTATTTCTAACCACTAGTTGAGAGGTAAAAAAGGAATAGGACTAGGTTGCAGACGTACACAGATTGAACTTGAACACATCGTAAAAACTTACACCACAGAAATAGTTCATTTGGCACAGTCGGTAGGATCTTTGCATATAGATTAACTAAACTTATACTTACTTGTAGACATCATTCTCAATCGGCAGCAGATCGTAAGCCATAGCCTGTAGCGTCAGCTCGTGAAGCATCGGCGACACACAATCGAACCCGCGGTCAATCACCAACAACTGAGACCGCGCCTTCTCCGGGCCTTCTCCCATTGTGGGCTCATCAGCCTGGAAACCATATTTAATATTTTTATATACTTAACATTTTAACAAAAATTTTTTTAAGCCTAAAATGTCCCATTGCAGGGCAAAAGCACAGCACAGCACAATTAATAGAAGGAAATAAATAGAATTACAATAAAGGATAAATCTTACCTTGTAGGCATCAAGTTTCTGTTGAATGAGCTGAGCAAGTTCCACGTTGCGTTCCCAGTCACTGTGAATAGTAAAAACATAGTTGATACATTATTTGATGGCTACTGAGAATATAATAAAAAATACTAGGTCTCAAGTGCGAGTTTCGAAGTAAGAGCAATCAGTAACATAACGAATCATTGTGGTAGTCATACTTCCAGATATATTTCAGCTTACATTGAGCTCGTGTTGATACAATCAACCATATTCGCAATAATGAATTACACTATGTCTAAATGGATTTTGCTTTCATTGAGCTCGTGTTGATACGAGCAACCATAGCTATCCACTGACGCGGAGCGAGCTGGCGGAGCAGAGAAACGGATAAATACTAACCAATATGATCGCATAAAATCTTCTCTCAAAGATTTTATGCAATCCTATTGGTTAATATTAAATTGGCAATAATGAAAGGATCTGAAGTCCCTTACACTAATCTTAATGTATTCATATTCATTTATTCTATTCTATTCTATACAATAACAATAATGCAATTACCTACCAATTACTTATATAGTATTTTTTTAAACCATTTTTAAACTAGTTTTGTTATATTATAATGTATGTATTGTAATGTATTTGAATATAACCTGCGATATCGCACTGATGGGTATTCGCCGAGGGTAGCGCACAGCGTGGCGATCTGTTCGGCGATGCGCTCCATGTTGGCGTTGCGCGTCTGAGCCAGCGCCGGGTTGTACATGCATTGGAACGTCTCGGGCGAGTCCAGAGAGAACACCTGCAATAAGTAAGTAAGTAAGTTCGTATGAGCAAGTGGCCAACCTGCAATAATCACTGCAATTAAGTGCCTGTACTGCCTGTAGCTTCCTTACTTCTTCTTTATTTTGGCTTCGCACGGCTTGCGCCACGCATTTAGCCACTACCATGTCATTATAATTGAAATTAGTAAAATCAAGTCAAAGTCAGAGTCAGCATCTGTAAAGAAGTGGGTCTTTACTGAAGCATTACATGGACTTTTTGAGAGAACTCGAAATACAATGATATCCAGTTTTGTTTCATTTGCCTACACTTATGTACGCGTTCACGAACACTTTACAGTTATTAATCCACCATTATTATTACACATTAACATTCGCTAAAACACAAATTTCGGACAATAAAACAAAAGACAACATGACATCTCAATTGCAATAGCAATTCAATTCAATTGTTGCTATGCCTTAATCATCAAGTCGTACAGACTTTCCTCAAATCGATGCATTATACAATAATTTGACGAAGGCAGTATTTTATATTTAAAGTGATTTTAACCGGTTTCATTGTTGAATCAATAATTAATCATCAGTCAAATAGTTCAATTATTTGACTTATAAGAAGTCACGACAAAATAACACGTCTGTTACATTTTGCTACATTCATTTACCTGGCTCTCATACGGTAAAAAAGCAATGTTAATCTCCTTCAAAGTTTTGATCTTCCTTGCGGCAGATGACTTGCAGATCTCATTGAATAGCTCCTCAGGGCATACTAACCAGTTGCAGCGTGAAACATATTGCAGATTCAACTCAATTTATGAAATTCAAAATTATAGCGGTTCATAAAAGAGAGAGAGAGAGAGAACGAGATAATAAAATAGTACAAACCTGCTGCTCGTATGGAATGAAAGCAATGTTGATTTCCTTTAATGTTTTGATGTATTTAGCTACAGGACTATGCGACAACTCATCAAACAGAACATCAGGACAGGCTGTGAACAAAATAAAACGATTGCAACTAAAAATTTTAAGCAGCATACTTAAATATATGATAAGCCATCTACAAAAAATGTTGATGATGAAAGTAAAGGAAAATTTAAATGATATAAAAACTACTTAAGTATTCAACTTCTATACATATTATATTACAGTAGTACAATAAAATTGTATTAACACAGTACTAATACCAATCTATCACATGTTTGTAGTCATCTTGGTTTATAACTAACAACAGCTATTAGTTGGAATAGGTCATAAACTTTATATGCACACAGTCAAGTACAAATAGGTCAAATGTTAATGCTAATAAAGGTCATATTATTTTGTTTTATAATTATACAAAAATTTAATGATTCATCCAGATTGCTTCAGCTACTGTGCCACACTGTATACATACTAGATAACAAGCTTTGTACAAATAAACAAGCAGGTAAGTCTTTACAATACTCGCAGCTCTTCGTTTATCAAATAACTTGCGAAATTAAACTGTATTTGATACCCAAAGTAATCTTACTATTAGCATGGAAAAAAATATATTTTTTCGTCCATGATATTAGTACATCTAAAAAAGGGGGACATTAAAGAAGAGCAAAAAGAAGGCATCTACCCAACAGTGGGTGCTAAATAATCTGATGATCTGAAACCACATACCTTCAGTGAAGAACACATGAGCAGCCTTGTACATGATGCGGTTACCGACAGAGAAGTCGTTGATGAGAGCGTGGACAGACTTTTCGCACGGAGTGATGAGGTAGATGCCATCCATGGTACACAGAGGCTCCCGCTTCTTGTGGATGTCTTCCACCACTGTCAATATACATTTCTATGTTAAACCCGTCAACTATCGATAGGATCTTTTCTCTCCCGCGAACATTCTAATGGCGCGACCTTCAGAAAAATGATTAGAAAAAAATAACTCGAACCTCTTTTCACTTTTCGAAACGGTAAATATCTCCATAGATAATTTATCTACATGTATGTATTATTGGTCTAAAAGTTAAGTTGACAGTTAGACTTACAGGTGATACCCTCGGCAGAGATGTTGTGCATCTTGCAGCATGCCGAGACCATGCGCATGGACAGCTGGTCCACGATGAGGATGCGCCATTCGATGCGTTGCGACTCCTTGCCTTTGGGACCGCGATAGCGGATCACCTCATTCATAATCTCTGTAATTTACATGCTCTGATTAATGACAGTATAATAATAAATAATAATATAATAATAAATATCCTTGGACATTCCACACGGCGTCATCTAGTATGTCATCTAATCGATCGAGTGAGCGAAGCGAACATCTTAGTGGTAACTTAGGCGATTTTGCGTTGTATGTTTGTATGTCGCGTAACTGTCGAACCGTTAATCCAACCTTCATGATACTTGGTAAGTATATAGGTAGTGATACGGGTTTTCCCGGCTCACCTAATGAGCATGATCGGTCAAGGGGTTGTAAAGATATGAGGATCACATGGGAGTGAAAAAAAAAGTTGTCCATAGACTTTGAGGGGGGTGTCATATGAAAGGGTTCTGTTTGTACATTTTAAAATGGTATTACTTTTTGTTCTAAAATGTAAAGTTTTTAAAATATATGTAAAATCTATTATTTTTCAGTGGTTCCAACCTAAAGTGTTTCATCTCGACAAATCTAACGAATTTTTATTTAAAAAGAGATTTTTCTGAATTTTATAAAGTATCAAATGACTACACTACAAATAACTTTGTCGGTTCTGTGCAGTCTGATGACAACAAATAAACGAACAAACACCAACAAACATTTTTTTACTGCCGAAAGACCTGAATGTTTCTTAAAACATTTTTGTTTTAATTGTCACCTTCACAGAATCTATATTTTTACAAAAACCATCAAATATTTATCTAAAGAAATATAAATTTAAACAAAATGAATTTTGACCATATTTTTTAATAGCTGCATGCAACACTTTTTTGAAGAAAGGTAGTGACTGACATGACATTAGCACCTCTGAAGTGTCAACAAACATCAGTAATATACCATAAAAAAAGGTAAATTCATAGTTTTTAATTTTACGAAATAATTATATTTTTGCATGGTTGCGTATCAAAATACGACCATTGATATTTTTAATTTGATTATTGAGATTGGACTTTGAATAAAGACATGATTGAATTTTAGAGATCTAGCAGCCAGATTTCATAAACAATCAATTAGTCAACTCAACAGTGACATAAATGAGGTAGTCGAAGCAGGTAGGTACAAAATAAACCACCAACCAACAGTGCACGAGATCTCGTTCAGGGCAACTGTGTACGACATTACAGTAATGTGGAAAGCTTTTAAACAACTCTTCACTTATTATTATTAGTAAAGAAAAACAACAGAAAAAAGGGATAAGGCAGATTAAACAGAGATGATTTAATTTTAAATGCGGTATGTCTTAAACTGCTAACTATAATCATAACCTACCTAGTCTGTTGATCACAAATTGACTCCAGATCTTAATCTTTTCTTATAACAAATTTTTCTTTAGCTGACAAGGCTCATCTTAATCTTGCTCAATACAGCATTTATTGATTTTATTCTTGCATTACACATTCTTTTTGCAATTTTTATTCCAAATACTGACTTATGTGAAAGTGAGTTATATTTTCATCATAGGTAGGTACTTATAGTTTTAAATATCTTTCACCAAGGTTATTAGCCAGATTATATTGTGTAGCTTTGCATCCTGATATTGGTTAGTATGACGGCATTGTGTAATTTAACAGAATATAACTCATTTTAATAAATGCTTACTTTGATCAATAAGTAGTTTACTACCACCAAAATACCAGCCCTTTCATAATGTAGAATGAATTTTAGGTATTTCATCAATAAGAACAGAAGCCGGTAATACAAATAAATATGACTTTCGTAGTTCTGTGCCACAGGGAGGAAGCATGACGCAGGTTTCGCCCCCACCCACCCCTCTATCCTCTATGACCTAAGAAAATCAATAACTTGCTTTTCAGATTATATTATACTGACATTTCAGACAGAATAGGTATTATTATTTTTAGGACAAAATCAGATAATATACTTGAGCATTACGATAGAAGGGGCTCTACTTCCTTGATAATAGAAAAATGACCCTTTATTAGAGACGAAGACAACTAGCAAAAGAAGAGGTAAAATAGACTCTTCAGACGATTGATGACTTCATAACAAACTTCTTATGTACTTAATATTGATAGGAACAATATTATTGCTTTTATTATGGTCGAAATTAGCTAATAGTGAAAACATTAGTCATAGGGAAGGTAATTTTAGGACCCATAAAACTCCTGCTAGGGGACAAAGTTTACGAATATTTTTACATTAACTGAAAGAGTATCTAATAATTAAATGAATTTACGTAACTAAGCTTAAGATATCGTTGTAGAAACATTATAAAATCATTTTTTACTCACTTTGTCCGACAAGTGCTTTGAGAGCCATCTTGAATCACTCACAAACTGAACTGAATTGACGTAAATCTAACTGACAGATAGAAACTGAGACAGCCAAACAAATTGTCAATCAAATGTCACACAATGCTCTTTGGTCACACACTATTGTATCTTTTCGGAAACCTTCGAGTCGTTTCGTTTCCTGATAACGTAAATGTTTAAAGAAATTTTAGAATGAGAAAATAATTGATGCAATATATTATTACGAGTATGTACTTCAAGATTTTATTGTGTATTTTGACCTGGAAGTGATGTGTGCGCATATCATTTCCGCGCAAGACCTTGCTGGCCTTCCCATCCGGATCGATGCTTTAGAAAGAGATGCAACATACTCTTTAGCTCGATCTCTCTCTTCTTACCACAGAAAATGGAAAAGATCGACCTCAGCATGAATAGAAAAGCCATCCGTCCCGTCCCGTTCCGTCCATTTAATTCAGTCAGTTCAGTACGTTATTCGCTGTGCTGGGTAGGGGTATTGCTAATGTACAGTTGCGGGTAAAAATCACGTGCGTGTGTCATTAAATTTGGATTGCTGTTTAGCATAAAATAAATACCCAAGTGAGTTGATTTTATTTTTTTTATTATGTAATCAGAAATATTTCCGGAGGTTGGTAATTTGTTGATTTACATTTTTACACCCTATTTGAATTATTGTTTATATATTTTTATCGTACGTAGGTACCTAGGTACTAAACATAAAAAAAAATTGTGTACCTAACTACCTACCTTGTCAATCTAATTTATTTTATGATTAGCATAAACAAATAAGTTTACGGAATAGGTATTCCACATCTACTATACTCTTTTTACAAATAATAAAATAAACGCAGTAGGTATTATAATTATGTCGTTTTATGTAGGTACCTACCTAGGTAGGTACATAATCATAACATAGTAATCAAAGATAATAAATAATTCATGAACGAATACAAATTTCGCATATCTGCGAGTTACAGGTATTTTATAACTGCATCGATTCGATGCTATTTTCAGTGATTAACATAGTTGTTTTTTATCGACAGTTGGTGAAAGTGAGTTGCGACGATTGAGAAGCCTAGCTGGCTCTGCTGGGCATCGATCAGTGTAGCAAATTAAGAGTGCAATGATAATTATTATTGACTGTGACATAATAAGTGTTTGTTTGGTGTAGTGATCTTGGTCAAAATGAGGAACAATGATTTACTTATCATCCCGTACCCTTGTCGTGCAGAGGGCTGGCTCGATAGATGTGGTAAGTAGATAGTAAAATTCAATGTAGTGTGTACAGACCTACTGTGTAGGTAAGTATTTTAACCTTGTGGAGAGTAGAAATAGCTAGGCACCTATTTGTTTACGTGTGAAATGCATGCAAAGAGCTAGTTAAAAATAACGTAAGGTAGGTACCTACCTACAACTACATTATTACATGATTGGCGTGTTATTTGGGGCGCTTTGCGTAAGTGCTCAATCAGTGACCTGCGGTACTAGTATTATTTGATCTGTGCCTGAGGTCACATTCTTGAGTAGGTTATAAATAAAGGTAGGTTTACCTAAATTCGCGGTAAATACCCGTTTGCATAAGTTTTATAGTGTTTTTTCTCTATTCTGAGTGTTCTGATCGCAAAAGTCTAAAAAAAACAATACTTTTATTTAAGTTAGGTAATTTACCTACTTAATTATATTGTTTTTTTACACGGCTAAGCCGTGTAAAATGTCCATGACAAAAAAATCAGTCATATAAACAACTACCTTAATAACACAAGCAATAGGTAAGTTGCTTAGTTTGGGACTAGATGACACTGCGTGAAATGTCCAAGAATATTCATTGCCACAGTCGGACCAATTTAATCTTATTTAAATATTTGAATAATTTAATCAAGACTGGAGTAATTAATACAATGGCGGACCTTATCGCCTAGAGAGTAGCAGGTCATTTCTCGTATGCCCTACTTGCAGCAGGGCTGCCAGGTGAAAATAGGCGGCGATCGTACCACAGCATAAAAAAAGTCGTACGCCAAAGGAAAATTTGAAATAAAAAGTCGTACCAACAATAATCTTCGATTTATTTACAAATTCACTTTTTTTATAGAGGTTTACCGTAGGTACTCATCATTTCGATCATGCTATCTGTCGGTTAAAATTCAGTGCAGTTTCCGGCAGATCTGATTAGTTGCTTGGCCAATAAGGTTTCATTGGCCAAACTATAGAAATTAGAGTAGGTACAAGGGATTCCCCCTCCTTGGCAGGCCGCTGGGTGGGACATTCAACTTCTTATTTAATGGCTTGCTGTGTCTGTGCTGCCACAACTCTGCCAGTGCTTTCATCTTTTCATTGTTTATTATTGCTCAGACCATAGATTATTATAATTCTGCTTCTACGGTTCAGACGAATGAGTTTGATACAGAATTGTTACCAAAAAAAGTTAAATCGGATTGTATGTAAAAAAGTCGTACGTTTTCTGTACGATTTCGATGTTACGATCGTACTCGCAAAAATCTTGCAAAAAGTCGTACGTATACGATTTAAATCGTACAAATGGCAGCCCTGACTTGCAGTGAAAACTATACGCTGGTGCAGGCTGTGGTTTTCTATCGAGTTTCGGTCGATTAGCTGCAGCTAATCGACGGCTTTCTATTCTCCAATAGGGGACTAATTGTTGACGTTGATAGAAGGGACAGTCTAGTACCTACATGTCTAGTGTACCTACATAAATATCCAATGTTTCTGTGGCTGATCTTAAAAGCGGTTCTATGTATTTATACCTACATACGTATACATTTAGGTATACGTAGGTATATCTAGTAAGTATTACTTATGGTAATGTTTTATATCATCGATTATCATCATACCGATCGATAGTATACACCTTCTTGCAAGAAGCAGAAACAGTGAATGATTTATTACGTCGGATCTATCGCTAAGATAAACGTGACGAGAAAAGCTCCGTTATTTCAATAGTGTCTACCTGCCTGGTGGTTCGGAATGACACGTGCCGCGCCTGCGAATGACATTTGCTAGAAAGTAAACTCTCGCGTTACCTCGCCTCACTTCCATTCATGACGGACGATGTCACTAACATCCGGCGCGATTCTATTGTTTTCCAAATAATGTCTTGTATTCTTTTATGAAAGAATTACAAATTAATCTTCATAAAATCTATAAGGTAGGCAGTAGTGGCAATTCTGAGTGTCGCAAAAGCTAAACTAAGCTAACTAAAATTGTTGCCGTCCCTTTCATAGCGATGGGAATAAAAAGGATGGCAATAATTTTAGTTAGTTTAGTTTAGCTTTTGCGACACTCCGAATTGCCCCCAGTAAGTAGGTACCTACAGTTTTAATTGCGAACTAAATTGTTTGCTTGCTGACACTCACCGTTGAGTGATTTCTCAACAAGCGAATCTCTAACGGCAATCAGAAAATTCATTTCTACTTTAATCGGAGGGGGTGGGTAGGTACCTACGTGGTAACAATCTAATGAAGGCATACTACTGGGGTCTTTGGACATGCGAATACGTCATGAGGTAATTATATCCCACAGGGCGCCGCCGTTTGAAGGGGACACTTTAGCAATAAATCAGGCTAACTGTTCTATTAGTTGTTCGCTCGCACTGTCTATCTAGGTATTCGAAGTTATAGCAAAGCAGGCGAATGAAATTTGGGAATAAAAAGACTTATTAGCTTATTCATCGATACAGAATAAAAAGACTAATACCTAATGTTCAATCAGCTGAACATAGAATTCTATACGGACAAGCTAAATATTGTTCATCTGTGTACACACCCAGGCATTGCATCATAGCTATTGCTATTGCGCAAACCGACAATTCCTGGTACCTACTAATAGAAGTCAAACTGTGTAAACACCTACTAGATAATAGATACACAAAGCACTCCTTTCGAATATCTACCTCATCAAAATTCGATATCAGTACCTAAAGGCTTTAGGTACTTACTGATATCGAATTTTGATGGGTAGTTATTTAGGTGCACAAGATGCTTTAGGCTAAAGCATCTTGTGCACCTAAATAACTACCTAAATTAATTCTAGGTTAGCTCGCTAATTTATTCAACATAAAATCACAACTATCTCATGCTAAAATTAAAATAGAATTGTGGTAGGTAGGCGTACTAAACAAACTCAGGGAAAATGTATTTCAAATATCTTTATCAGTTGCAAAATTGCACTCTCAATCTGGATACACGCCAATTCGACATGATGCTCAAGAAGATAGTACCATCGCAATGTTCTTTGTGTTATGAAGTGATGACGTGCTAATGAACCGAGTAATATTGAAATTTATCATTCAATTAGAGGAATAGAGAGGTCAGGGAAGCACTCCTCCCACGGCCGCCTACTTATCAGCAAAACTGGACCGGGGTCGCAAGTAGGTAGGTACTATGGGCTGTACCGAACCGTTACCAGTGCTTGATGTTCGCATTTGTAGGGTTCGTGCAGTATTGTGACTGTGGTCATTCTTTTATCTGTGCTGTGGTTGACTTTTTTTGACTTAAAATCTTGTTTTTTTTCTTCATTGTCAGAATAACACCTTCTGGTCTTGTGCTTAAAGTCGTAGTAAGTAAGGTTGGTGTACCTATGTAATTTGCAAGATAAGATAAAACAGTACCTAGGTTACAATTACCTACCTACATCAATGTTATAGAAGAAAAATCAAGAGACACGTTGGTGATGATGGTTGACGCAAAGATTTTAATTTTAAAATTATTCCTTATTTTTTATCAAGTAACGAGAAAGTAACACGTAAGTATGTAAGTAACTGAGTTGTTGTCTTTTGTACACGGTAGATATTACTACTTGAGTAATGCGTGGCCCCATGTTATGAAATTGGACTCAAACTTGTTTTTTTACTTTCACTCGGTTTACGATGGTCGTTTTATTTATTATACGATAGGAAATCTGCAGTTTTCCATATGATTTCGTTACTTTCGATATCGTTGCTCATGTGTGAAAGGTGCCATTATTTAATTTTTTTGGTCTGCCTGTTAATAATAAGTACCTACTTACCTATGTTATCAATCACGGAGGTAACGGTTAAGCACGTGATAAAATGCCAGATTACACATTTTGAGTATTTGCCTCTGATGTTTTAGAAAATAAGTAAGGTAAGTACTACCTACCTAGGTATATTTTGGTAAAATATACCAAACCGAAACAAATACACTGTAGGTCTTATAAAATAATACCTACTTAATATAAATTTATAAAAAATAACCTGTCAAATGCCAAGGCAAGCCAAGGAAAACATTCTTCCACAAACCAACTTTTAAGTTCATGCTTAAAACAGGCTTTTGATTTCGTACAACAGTGTTTATGGAAATTTTGCGTCGTTTCGTAATAATTATTTAAATGAGATTGACCTGAGCGATAATGAAGTTGTGATAATTATGTGCATTAAATACGTTGTGTAGGTGTTTAATAATATAGCACCTTTAAAACCTGCATTATTAATTCTTACACCTGTAAGTTAAAAATTAAATAGGCTGAGATAATTATATACCTACTCATTTACTATCTCATCTATATATAGATAAGAATATTCAATCTGTCGGTGCGGTCGAGCGCGACCATTGTGGCTAGCAAAGCGGCCATCTCCAGTTACTATGAGAACAATTTAATGTAGGTATAGGTTTAAAAACAACACCAGCAATAAATAAATATCATGTTTAGTTCGGCAACAACAAAATAAAATCACTTAGGTACTTACCTACTAAATAAAAAAGTACCTAAGTATGATAGTTTGATTCTTTACCTTAAGTTATCTGTGCCTTAAGTAAGTTTAGGACCTAATGGCTGAATTGCCACTGAATTGGCTTAGTTAGATATTTATAATTAGGTAAGTAGGTACTTACATTTCTAAAAAAAATACAAACATTTCGTTTTAGTCCAGTTGTAGCACTAGCGCGTGCATTATTAGGTACTCCCCGCAGAGGATATTAATGAAAGGCAACGACTTCTTATCAGCAATGAACAGAACATTTAATCGTGGGGGCATTAATTCTTGTAAAAATATATCAGTAGAATCACGCGACTTGCTTTGTAAGGTGCACCCTGTACAGACACAACAGAGGGTTGTGTGAGTCAATAATATTCGCGGGAAGAGGCGTTGCCATGGTGACGAGAGAGGTGGCATGCCGTTCGCTGCCCTACGCCTCTACTACTTGCTGCCTCAATGCACAATTGCATCACTGGGGGTCGATTTTCGAAGTTTAGGTACGCCTTCAGGCAGCTCAACGGATAGAGGCGGAAGTCATAATTTTCATATTGTGATGATTGATAAGGAAACTACCTACCTAGCGCCAGACTGGCGCATCTTGTACATAAAATGTAACGTCCTTTTATGTAGGTAAGTACAAATAAATTGTTCATATTAAGACAGACATAACTGGTTTGTTTTAATGTTTGTAAACCGTTTGTAATAATGTAGCTAAGTATATCTTTTGAATATAGGTACCTAGGTTCTTTCGGTAATTTGACAACGATTATTAGTTATAGTACTCCTAACCTACATGTTTTCATTCTTTTTATTTAGTCAAATATTAACATCCAACTGTCACACCATGCCTACAGCTAGTTTTGCCTAAAACAAGTGCCATAAAACCAACGAAGAGTCGCCTCTAGTATCCGCCACGCCAGCCAACGCTCTATGGTTTTGAGTGACGAGCGAGGGAGGACGTTAAACGAGAGCGCTGTCTGGGATTTTATGCAAGATTCGGGGGTGAGGGTGACTCTGACGCGTCGGGGATATAGATAGGAGTACCTCAGTCCTCAATACAGCACCCCATACGCCATAACACCCTATTGCGTTTTAATGGCAGAGTACAAAAGCTCACAAATAGCGTGCTTTTGCATTTTATAAAGCGCTTTGTATAAGATAATTACATTCCTAAGACTGCGCTGAGCCGCTGAATGTCTAATCCCTTGAGCATTTTTTTTTTGGCAGAGCTACGTAATAAAACCTATGCTATGGGAATGGGCAATTGGGCATCCTTTAGTTTGTGCTTTTTAGAATAGTTTCTTAAAATTCAAGATTTTGAAAGTTGTTTAGAGTTAAGTATGTAAGTAAGTACCTTACCTACCTACTCGTTAAAATGTTTTAAACAGAAACATTGAATGTTTCTATCAATATAAATAAACACCAGCAAATAGCCTGGCACCTTGGCACAGATATTGAATGCTCCAAGCTGACTGGTTTGTCAATAAAGCTGCGTCAGCACCGCCCGCTACGGAGCGTGGCACTAATTATCGCCAATATCCATCGACCTAAGTAGGTACTAGGCGTCATCCGTCTCACCACAAGAGCCATTGATGACATAGGTCAACTGCAATAAATTAAAATTATTTATTGCAAGTGCTCAAGTGCATGGGTATTTAGCACTTATAATCTAAAAATTTTACACTATTTTCCGATTATTTCAGAACTTTTGTAAGTAGGTATTTAGTGCATAAGTAGGTATTGTTAAAATTATAATACAGCCTACACGATCATTTTTAGGTATGTTGCTTTGAAGAGGATAAAAGTGGTCCTATTTTCTTTAATGACCGGACTTTATCGAAACCAAAAAAACATTTCCTCTCAAGTTAGCTGAAATGCTTTCTTACCTACCTTACTAAAGAGTGCAATCGGACGAGTTGACGAATGAAAATAATATTTATTTTTGTTTTCGTCAACTGGTCAGAAAGGCCCAGTTTGAAAAGTGACCAGTCGACGAACCACTCATTTGTCCTCTCAGCACATTACCGGAGCCGTCTTCCTATTTGCAGAGTCAACAATGGGAAATGAAATGACTTACTACGGTTTCCCATAATTCCTCGCGATTGCCAATCAATACCACAAATCTGTGAAGCGAATGTGACAGATTTATTTCTATGGTTTCAGCTATTGTGTTTGTTTCCAGTGGATTATCTTAAAGATCGGTTTAAATATTTTTTTCAAATTACCTAGTAAATTACCTAGCAGGTAGGTTACCTAGTGGTTGCGTCGAATTCGTATGCGGAAACGAATAAGCAAAAAAAAGTGGAAGTTGTTGGTTTCACATTTACCTACCATGTCTCACTCTTTTTGTGTCAAAGTTAATATAAGATTATAACATGTGAACTACACTAAGAAAGATCCAAGATCAGAGCTTATTCTATACTTATTAAAATTTTATCCAGAATTCCAGATAAGTTGCAAAGAGGATACAGCGGCGTGTCCACCGAGGCATGTAACACAATTTTCCTCTGGGTGGCTTACACCCCAGTTACCACATCTGAGTCAGCGGACCCGCTTTACTTCAATATTATATTTTATCCAGCTCACAGATTATAATAATTAATAAAATATTGTAGGTAGGTACCCAGTTTCTAATCAATGCTGTAAACGTTTGGATGGTCAAATGTTAGAAAGTGGTGTCTGGGTGGAAATTAAAAGAAAATTACTTATACGTATTCCACGACTGAAAAAAATAAAAACATTAGTTTTGCCTTACCTAATGATTTTTTGAACATCGCTATGTTTTCTATTTCTTTTTTTGTGAAGTTATTGAAAGGCCGCTTGTATGAATTACCTACCTACGTGTAGTGTAGGTAATAATATGAAAACCTTAAACTTTATTAATTTATAGCTATCGTAAAATGCATGATTCACTGGGTAGGCAATCGTTTTGAATCATGATGTCATTTTGAATCATACAATGGTAGGGAGATCTGTCTTAACTTTATCTCGACCTTTATCACACCGTGGATGAGGTCAATACTACCTGCTGAAGGTTTTTGGTTGTTTACTTGCACGTATCTTGAGTTCATACTTTTTCCCATATTGCCATGCCGATGTTTAGATGTTATTTAAGTACAATAAAAAAACTGTTAAAAAGAATAGTTTTTGAATATTGAATAACTGTTCTAACTACTACTACCTTTAACGTAGTACCTACTTACCTACCTTTAAAAAACAATAATTTTGCATTCTCATGACATGAACGCGAATGCCAAAAGCGTGGGGTCAACGAAGGCTGTTTCACACCGATTTGAATGGAGGCACCGTTTCGTATTCAAAACAGTTTGTTGCGTGACGGCCACAAAGGATGCAGACGATATTTAACCGTTATTTTAATAATAAAGAACAGTTTGGATTCTAAGATGTCTAACCTTTTGATGCAATCTTGTTTTTTATTTTGAGGAAAAGATTTGCCACACACGTATTCTTGTTTGAGGTAGGTGGATGTTAACTTCGCTGAATTAGGCACTTTCATGAAAGTACTAGCCTGCATACCTATAGGAAATGTTTTACAAATAGAAAATAGGTACTTAGGTACCTGGATAAAAGTATTTTTTAAAATCGATCTTAAACAAACTCAACTGCCTACATTTTTGTCGGTGACTGGTACAAATAGCGGACAGACAATAAAATTTATTTGGCACCTATTAAATTAGCTTGATGTATCGTCGGCAATGCCCGACAAGTCTCACCGGATGGCTGAGGGCAAAGGAAGGACGTGTTGCCATAGAATGCAACTATCAAAGAATCAACACTAGTTACTATGATCGGCCGAAGTGTTACAAAATGTTTAGGTATAGAAACAACTTACAAAGTAAAGTGTTGGCTAAGCTAGTGGAATGTACTCCTACCTCGAACTTCGATATAAAGGTTGTGTTGTGGGTTCGTCGCAAGCACTGACACGTTAAGATGACATCAGTATTCAGGATCAACCCTGCTTGAATTGTAAGCAATGGGTTAGACTTGTAAACTGTCAAGTGTGTAAACTTGCCCTGTGTCTTCGTCTCTTAGGACAACCTTAAAAGATCTTGAACGACTAAAATATGAGTAAGCCGTCTATAAACCGTGCTTTGGAGATGCAGTCGCTAACACTAAACAAATGACCTCATCGTAACGTAACGGTGCCATTAAGCAATGGCTTCCGAAGCCTTGGATCTTAAAACGAGCACCTGTCGATTTATTTAAATACATCACGATTTAAGGGGTTTGATTTAAAAACATAGGTTGACTCCGTGATCGAAGTCATAACATAGCCTTTAGCTACAATGTAGGTTGTATTTTAAATAATAGGTAATTCCATTTTAATATTAAATTACACACTTCAGTTCCATAGGGAATGGTATTTTCCAGAAAAACCTTTGAAAATGTTATCAATGTAGAGTCACCTCAAACATAAATATAGGGAAGATAAGATACCTAAATCTTTAAACTCTATTAGAATAGAAATCTAAAATCTATGAGATACTTACCTACTATTAAATTTACTCTTTTTGCTGACTGTAGGCATACAGTCAGCTTAAAGAGTAAGTTTAACAAAGTAAATGTAAATGTGAATTGTGAACATGTTCTTTTACCTACCTATTAGGTATAACAGAGTTGGGCAAAATTTAGAGTCCTTAAGGGTATATATATAGCTCTACCTACCTAATTGTAGGTAGTTAGAAAGTTTAGTACATAGGAACTTATTCTTTTATTTCGACGGTTCGGCTCTCCCAAAATATGGCATGTGTAAAAAAAACAAGTTGATCGTTGATCGACTTTATTCCTCACCAGGAACACTTCTCAAATTAACCAAATAGAATCTTAAGTTTTTGCAATACTTAAATAAAAGAAACCGTACTTCTACTCTACTGTACCGTCTACCTACCACTCTACTCTATGATAAAGTACGAGAGATTCGGCAAACTTATCTTCGGCTTGCTATTTATAGAGTTAGCACTCCCACTTTATAAAGGGTCGCACTCGCACCGATCGTTGTTCCTTCTTGTGTGTGACCTACTAATTGTTCTACATTGATAAATTATGGGTTTTAATTTAATGTTATAATTTATAACACAGAAAATTAAAGTCAGTTCAGATTTTGACGGCGCTTAGGCTTAAAAACATTGTAGCAATTACCTTGAAAATTTAGGCCGTATGAGTATTTGAAACGAGAAAACTCTGTTGTTCTGTTAGAGATGTTCATTGGGATTCAATGCGCGTGTTGTGGATTGTGGTCGTACGTTTGTGCTACATAGTTCGGTGAGTCATTTACACTGACTGAACTATCAATTCAGTCCGTGAATGTGTAAGTTGTAGCAGTGAGATTTAATTTTATGACTTACATTTTACTACATTACGATAATCATGGGAGCTACGATAATGCAACTTGTTTACGAGAAAAGAAATCAATTTGCGACAATACCTATTGACCTACCTAAGTACATAATTAAAAAAACTTATAAATTTAAAAACCTAAGTGTAAATTTCTAAAAACTCTGCAACAAGCCATGTGTCATCAGTGTGTCTTCAGTCCCTACCTACCTACTATATAGCTGTAGACGCTGTAGGTACCTACCTAGTTCAATTATTGTTTCTTAATTTTTAACAATAATTAAGACTTTCATAAAAAAAATTACATTCGATTTCACGCCGGATTTTTTAAATACTTTAGAACTTAGGTAAGTAGGTAAATGTTTAGTTTACAGTACTTAGGTAAGTAGCATGACATGGAGAGTAGGTACCTAGGTAGATTTTTTTGAATTATCGGAACTTTTTTTGTTTTGCGTTGATAAATTACTCGCTCAGGCAGGACAAACTATATAATAAGTTTGGACTTTTTATATCGTTCTTTTGGATAGGCAGCTAGGCAGCTAAATATGTTAATAAAAGATAAGTTATTTATAAACTTGGGTGACCTTTTTGAGATCCTTTTGGTCTAGTTTTCGTAGCGGTCAGCCGGGTCGGACGCTACGGGCGGTCGTACGCGTAGCCGCTGAGGTGAGGTCTCATGGGAAATTACGTGGTCTATTTGAACCTACTTTAAAGGCTCTAGCGGTGAATTGTTTCAATTTTACAAAAAATAATTAGGTAGCTACTTATATGAAAAATGAAATAGGTAGGTACTTACTTATGATGGTGCCATGGTAGACAAATTCATTCAGATCTTTTTATCCATTTTTATTTTTTTTGAAGAGTTCTGATAATGTAGTCAGAGGTATGTATAAATAGGTACATATTTGGTACATACCGACGTTTTACAGAAATTAAAATTCCATACGTGGCAGGTTGCAAGCTCATCGACGCTACCGCTACGACGGTATTAGAAAGCTAACTGGTTTCCTTACGATGTTTTCCTTCATCGTTTAGAGCTTGCATTAGTGCATATAATTATTTTAAGTACTTAAGTACCTACTTTTCGTATGGAAATGAAAACTTCATTGATGCCGGATTTGAACCCACGACGAATCAAAGTCGAGGTACTAATCCACTTACTCAACACGGCTATTTGTTAACGTTTGCACTGTTAGCAGCCTCACATGGTAGCTGTAGCTTTTTTATTTGTTAGCTTAGGTACTTTTGTCTTTTGCTACCTATTTCACTGGTCTAACTATGCTTTTTCACTACTTATACCATGCAGTAAGATGACACATTTTGTTGTTCTTGTTTTTATTTTATTGCGTGCGGCCATCTAGCGCTGAACTAAGTAACTAGTAGAAGTGAACATTTCATAGTTTAGTAGATGGCGCTGGCGGCGTATAATTAAAGCGTATAAGTTCTGCTACTTGCCGCTAGGTGGCACGTCGAAATATGGTAGAGCAACACAAAACTATGTTATTGCACGAGAAGTGTTTATTTAAAACTTAATTTGATTTTTAGTGGTAAGTAGGTACTTCAAATTTAGCTGTTATTGAAAACAATAAATGTGTAAGTACTAAATATTCAAAATGTATTTTTCTAAATGATAATTTTATAGAATCAGTTCAAGATTATGTACAGTTATGATAGAGTTTTCTGTGTAAGTATCATGTACCTACCTATTTAAATTAGCAAAAGAATAAAGTTTAAAAAAATAATGTTCGTATTATATTGGTACCAGACTAACCAGAGTCCCTTGGTCTCATAATCCTAATTCGAAACCTATGGAGAACATGTGTTTCGCGATGACTAAATTGAACCAACAAAAAGTCACAGAGATCATCCCGCAAATCTCGGGGTCATCGACATCAGAATTTGATTTACAAAGCTGAGTCACAGATTATACTACAATTACTACGTAAGTGTTGAATTTGTGTGGGTGTCATTGTGTAGTTAATTGCCTAGTGGAAGAACCAACAGAGCTTAAGTTGCTTTTGCAAAACAATCGCTCAAAGTATCTACCTAGTCCACCTACGCAGGGCGGCTAGATTGTTTTTATCCTTCCTCATATTTTACACTCTGGTGATAGTACCTACTCACTGCTTTTCAGAAAAAAAAATCCAAATTTAGGTACAAGCTACAAGCTTTTTTAGCTATTGGTAATAAAATTTTTGAAAAAAAAAAATACTATTGTGCTAAACTTACATTATGATTTGGATTAATTTCTCAAATTTATTTATAATTATTTTATTTCAGTTAAACTCCAGTCATCTTTATACCACTGACATATTGTATTTTACATTACGAATAAATCTAGCACGCGTTGAAATCTTTTGTATTGAAGTTTTGAGCTTTCATCTTTTCAAACTTATTTTATTTACCTTTTTTTACAGCTATTTTGGTCAGAAATGAAGAATGATAGTGCACGCATTCTTAAAAAAAAGTATTTTAATATACGATATGTGAATAAAAATTTGTTGGCTTAAAAGTAAGTTTGCTTTCACTGAGTCACGGTGTCTATCCTAATCGAAGGGTTGGGTAGCAAGCAGATTAAATATTTACCCACAAGGTCTCTGACGAGTGGAGTAAGTGGAGCTCTGGACTTGTTTACTAACTACTACCATTGATTAAATAATAGACTACTGCTAACTTCAAACGGCTTCCCGTGAGAAAGTAAAATTGTGTTTGAAAACATCCATATTGGATTTATCAATAACTAACATTTGTTTTCGATTTCAACTAAAAACTTGTTTCATTTTGTTTAATGAAAGTAAGGTTGTATTCCTGAAAACAATGCTTTATTTCAGGTCAGATACTTAGTGTACTTTTCTTTTGTACTTGTGTCCAAAATATTTTAATACTATACATTATCTATGCCAAAGTCTATGCTTACATTTAACGCCTAATAAATAATTCTAGCTAGCTACGTATAATTTACGCGGAGAAAACTTAATAGGTAGTCGCATAAACTTTATGATCATGGCATGAACTTTCAGTTTTCGTAAGAAGACAGTAGGACCATAAAATGTCAGTAATCATTAAGGGCCATAACCGGCCATAAGCCCACAAGACCAACCTTTGACTTTTCAATCAAGTCCAATTAAGCAGGCTTACAATACTTATGCGAGCAACGTACAATGACAAGTATTAAGTTTCAAAACGTATTATTTACACGCTATTTTTATCTTTATTGATGCTGTTGGTCGATTGCAGGCGTAGAGTAGGCACCACTAACTGAACCGGTCTGTATTGAGGACCGACGATAAGGTAACGTCTGAGTGAGAAATAGCCGTCTTCTTGCACTATCTTAGTCTATTTGACTTTGATCACTTCAAAGCAAAGATGTGGGTAACTACTAAAGCTTCTACTATGTTATGCAAGTAAGTAGAAGCAGCCCTTACTAATAGCAACAATGAAACCCCTCGAAGAATAGTGATATCTCGAGCCCTATTTAATAATCAAAAGCTTTATGCGCCTAGTAAAAACTGGTTCCGGAATAGTGACGACATGTACTTTGATTGGATGATTCGAATTCAGATACGTTTGTAATGATGCGGGATTTGTGACATTATCCCTCATTGGTAACGGGACGGGGCGCGACCAGCTGCGAGATGGTGGTAGATTAGTGGATAGTTGGTACGGCGGTGGTAAGTGTGCAGTGCACTCGCCGGTTCAGCCAGTCTGACGCAGCGCGATCAGCCACGCGCACATCGAGCGCGCGACGAAACGAATTCGAATTTAAATCGAATTATTCGAATGAAACGGTCTTTTTAACGATAGTGACTGTGAAGTGGCAACCAGTGCTAACTAGGATGTTGGATCAGAGTGCATAGTGATCTGTAAATGTTTTGTTTATGTTTACTTCGGTCGGTGTCCGATGTTTTTACAACTAGTGCTTATCGTTTTATTGACAGTTTGATTGAGATAGCGTGTGTTATGGTGGCCTATGTTATTTATGCAAACCTCTAAAATTATCTTTACTTAACAATTTATCAAATTTATGAGCTCTACAAGCTGCCATAGATCGGTTGTCAGAAACTTTTCAACACCAATCACAATGTCTGTTTTAATTAGTTTACTAACAGACAGTTAGTTTGTGACACTGAAACGCAACTATATCTTAGAATTTCAAGTTTATAACTCTCCTTTAAAATTAACCGTAGTTGGGCAATGAAATGTTGTGTTGTTTATGAACTCCGTAACCAGTTATTTCAAGAATGTAAAGAAATATTTATTAGTGTTAATAAACTCTCAAAAAACAAATATACAAACTATAATTATATTTCATTGCAATTATATTTTTTTGAGTTTATTCTTACCGAATAAACTTCAGGCCGCAAGTAACATGAAGTTCCATGAAGACCGTTCAGTTCAATTAAAAATTAAAGTTAGGAAATTAAAAATGACTACTATTAGCAATACGACAGATAAGTAGAAGGAATATACAAATTGGACTTAAGTTATAAAAGCTTTTCTGCGACCTTAAGCTGTGAAATAAATCCTTTAAAGTAGGTAAAACAAAAAATGCAATAACTTGTCTTTGCCGATAAACGCATCTAAAGTTTTGTCGTCTCATCTACCTAAGTATTGATCATTCACCTTGTCATGTTACTTCGGATCGTCTATACTTTCATAGTAGTTGATACCATATAAGTTACGGTGTGCTACCATCGAGGTACGACCACGACAGGGGATGTCGATAATATCGTGCCATAAAATATCGATCATCGTTGCTAGGAGCCGTCCTCGGTTGCCAACAATAAAAATTTATAATCCTAGCTGCTGCTGCGTACTCGCAATGTATGGAAAACAAGAATAGTCTAGAAAATTTGTTTGACTGCGGTTTTAGGATAAATTCGCGGGATACATGCAGCTTCTAAATAAGATTTATTGGAAATTAATTTTACCTGAATATTACCGTCACTTTTTTATATTTGATTAATTTCACAAAACAAAAAATCCTCTATGTAGAGTTCGCTTATTTATGCTGTAACTGTTGTGTGTTCGTTTTTAACGTAAAATTAAAATAATCGTATATATTACGAGTAGATCTGGAACCTGTATTCATCATCATCCCCCCTGTTCTTATCCCACTAAGTGGGGTCGGCACAATAAGTCTCTTTCCTCCATTTTCCTCTATCACTTATCTGAAACCTGTAGGTATTCATGAAAGAAATAAAAACTTTTATTTCAAGGTGAGCTTTGCAATAAATTGGTGTTAAGATAAACTACGGAAATAAATTTACTTATGTGGTTGAAGCCGGTTTACTGATAGTACGAGTATGTTATATTACATTTTAGATTTTTTTGAATGCGGAATGTTTAGAAAAAATATTCTCTCAATTACTTCTTTTACAAGGTCTATAATCAGAGCTGTTTGTCTTATGTGGCTAAAGCCTGGTGATTCAACTCATAATGCTATATTTCATTATTGATTTTGACATAAGAAGTGTTGAATTTCTAACAGCTTGGTTGCTTATGGCCTCGGATGGTTCTCTGGGGAGCTTTCTGAGGCTTCACGTATCGGGGACGACTTTCGCGACGCTAATATTTACGTGTCATAAGCCGATGCATATGCATGTAACATACTTTTAAGAGCTGAATTTTTGACTCTGTTCACGAAGGTTTTAATGATGTGCCTACATTCAGAACTGTTAGTTGGAAATCCATCTTATTACCCTATGAAACTAAAGAACCAAACAATCTCTTACTCTAGAAAAAACATACAAAAAGAAAAAGTATATAGTATCACGACTGTATTCCTTAGGTGCGGAACATACCTATATATTCCTTCTGATCGATTATTTTTTTATACTAACACTTTTTTACCTATAAGAATACCTATAACATTTTCGTTAAACTTTAAATGGTGTTAAGCTCATATTTTATAAACAGTAAAGTTTAGTTATATGCTAGTCCTACAAAATAATATTTGAGTTTGTTTCTTACAATGTAATACGAATGGAAATAAATTACTCAGCCAAGACATTTTCTTTCGAAATAAATTATCTTTTGGCAAGTAAGTAAGTTTGTATGTGCAAGTGGCCAACTCTGGTGACGGTCTCCGTCATAGCTTCTGGTTAATAAATACACATGTTTGAGTATACGTGTAATAAATATAATTTACTTGAAATTCCGAGTGTGTAGACTCAGTTAAGCTAATGTTGGAAAACATGTTTAAAAATAAACCTACTACGTGCTTTAGAATTATGAATTTCCGAGCTTAGCGAAAACAACCAATGAGAGTTTTTAAAGTAAATATACTAATTTTATAAGCAGACAGGAAAGCATACATTTAGAGTTGTTTATGCGAGACTTTCACAAAGAAAACATGTTTTAAGTTTACAGACTTGTTAGGTTAAATATAGTTTGAATAAATCTAAGATTTTAAATGCAGATATCAGTCTATTCGATAGGTATATTAACTGAGACTTAATCCTTTTCTACATTATAAAAACAGCGTCAGCAGACAACTTTGTTCTTTGCGTTATATTGGTTTCAATTCAATAAGCGCTTTTGAGCTTTTTTATTTACTGACACATAAAGTCGATTTGGATATGCTGCGTAGCATTTAAATACCAATTTCCGAGGTAGCACTCGGACCTTTTAAATGAAAACTTAGGTAGGTAGGTACTTACTTATTAATTTTCAAGTTGGATAGTTCAACAACTCTTTTGATTGTATTATTCATTATATAAGATTGTCACAAGGTTCCAAGTACTGTGTAAGTGATCGTAAATAAAAACCATAATTAATTGGGTTGCGGAAATCGGTAACATATTTTCCCATGATTACCGCGTTCCGCTAGTAAAAGTGATGTTACTTTGTTACTTCTCAGCGTCTATTATACGAGTACTCAGTAGCTTACATAATAATAAGTGATTATTAATATTTATTTTAACGTCTAGACAATTATTTGTTGAGCTAGCCAGCTTTGACTCGCGAACAGATAAAGCCAAAACGAAGACTTATAAGTTGTTTCAATATTATGCCATAATTCCAACTTAAAGGTCTCTTAAAGATAAACAGATTATTATCAGGAGTTATTATTATAATAGGCTAGTAATCATTTCGAAAATAAAAAAAAACGTTATAGTGAATCTTGTTCTTTGCATCATTTTATTGAAAAAAAATTATATAAATTGGTTTCAGGAAATTGTATTCAATTAATTGTCCAATTACTTCATGTAGAAATATATTACAAGCGTAATGATTTTCTCCATCTAAATCGTTTCGGGCTTTGCTTTCATGTTTATGTATTGGGTACGAATAGCAACCCTCTAAATCACGGGGCAAACCAACCGCGCCGGCCTACTGTTATGTGTTTTACATTTTATCAGTTTTACATCATGTTTGAGTCGCATTTATTTAATGACTAGATTCCACCGAAAGCTCTGCTTCTGCGAAGTCAATCACTTGTCTTAGATGTGCTTGGCTCCATTGATGATGATCAGACAAACATCCTGACTGTCTGGGGATTCAAAATCTGAATTCTACGATGATTAGTTACAATCGAGATACTGTTTTCTTTCTTATAAGTAAATTGTATGATACGTAGCGTCAGGATACATAGTTTTAACTGACAGAAACGCTTTACTGATACATTGTTGAGATGGCAGGGCTATAAATTGAAACTGTACTCTTATTCAAACAAAAACTGCATTGCAATCCTCTTTTGTCAATCAGTGAAATCTGAAAATTACTTGAGCAACAGTATGTGAATAAATGTTATGAAAGTAAAATTAATACTTAAATGGTACATTATTGCCAATTGAAAGACAACAGAAATAAAGTAGAAAAGTTGTACTAAAAATAAAAATAAATTTGCAAGGAGTTCGATATTTGTCTTTTAATAATAATAATAATTTGTTTTAGTAAGAGCTTGAAGTTGGGCGTTTATATAAATTAACCTTATTTTATCCCTATCTGTAAACACCTGAATAGTGAATAGTAATTTTCGTGCATTGACCGCAGTGGGCCGGTGTTTTTGTCGCCAACGCATTGAATGCCTCAGAAAAATGACAGCACGTGTTTGAGTGAGTTTTTGAGCGCGATTCAAGTTTCCTTATTGTTATTGATATAATTATAGTGGTTTTTATGTAATGGCTTTTTTCTGGTTCGAAAAATGTTGGCTCTTATGAAATTCTTAAATAATGACTAATGAATAACATGTTGTCTATTAATAGTGAACTTAACAAGTGGCAATTTTTTTTTTTATTAAAACCGACTTCAATTTCATATTCATATTATTCATATTCATTTATTGCTTCAAGTTGGTAGGTACATTAATAAAATATAATAATATTAAACATAATTTCGTAAGAAGAGAGCAATTTTCTGCACTCTTGAGGTGCTTTTTTGTTTATAACTCTGAAGAACCTCATCAGATCCTCAAACTTTTAATAATATATATGTATATGTATTAATAACATAAATAAATAAATATCCTTGGACATTCCACACAGCGTCATCTAGTCCCAAGCTAAGCAATTTAATGCTTGTGTTATGGTGACATATTCATTAAAAGAGACAAAGAGCATTGAATATTTTAATCCTTTTTATATTAAAGTTTGTGTGTACTATGAATGAAATGAATGGTACTAACGTATGTACACTATCGGAGTAGTGACTAACTGCTTACTGACTTTTAACTAGTCTACACTACATTTTATTACATTAGGTAAATGGCCTTAGCAACTTCAGAGTTCAAAAGGCCCATCAGAGTTTTTATTCTAAAAAATAGTTTTTCTCGTGCAGTACTAAAGCAGTCACGAATCATCTTCTATTATGAAGCCGCTACAACAATTTGAAGTACTCACAATGTAATTGCGTTTCTAAGCACGACCAGCTGCCGTTGACCTTTCATTTAAGCTTTGGATGATGATAGTAATACCATTAGAATAAAGGTTTTATGCACAAATAAAACGGGTTCAAGTTCAGATGAAGTTCAAGTTCTGAATATGAATTGAAAATGAGTACCTAAGATTATAACAGAAAGTTCACATAAATAGGACTTCAGATATAAATTATTTTTTTTAAAGCTGGTTCCCTCGAACCCAAAATAAATCAACCTTTGCAAAATGCCCTAATTTCAAACCAGACGCAAAGCAAATACTGCAATACCAATTAATATTCAAAATAATCACGCACAGCCGTTACAAGATAACATTTACAAGTACTAATGGAGAGGCAAAAATAATCCGTACGTAAAAGGAGGCGGTCCAATATACTGTAAATGATTGTTTTGTTTATATTGAAACGGACCGGGAATAATAATAATTAGGTGATAGATATCTCGGAACTTGTTCGTAGCTAAAAAGCTTTATGAACCTATGAGGTTCATAAAGCTTTTCTTTAATCACGTTTTGTTTAAGGAATTTCTTGATTGATCATGCACTATTCTTGAACGTCTTGGGCTAAGGTCTATTTCATAGGATTACTTTATCCTTTTCTAAGGTTGTTGTACATTCATCTCTTTGATTATTTGAATTTATTCGTTTGTATTTAAATTGTAGAGCATTTGACGAAAAAAGCTTTTCTTTTTACAGCTAAGGTGTGAAGAATGGTAGCTACAGTTAATTTGTTACTGCCAGGCTAATTCCAATAAGAATACCATCATTTTACTTCATAGTACAACTCTTGTACATGTCTTTTTTTTATTTACGTAAGACTATCTCAACTGCTCCATTTGAAATTTCGATCTAGCATTTCCTCATTACACAGTCGATTCTTATAAAATCGTTATCAACATTCTCACCCGGTCCATATTACGTCCATATTACTATAACACACATAGATGTAAAGTTTTATTGCTTTCTGTGACCCACATTACGTTTGCGCCGCACATGGCAAGTCTGTTAAACATGTTTGCTTATAACGGATATTATGCCGTGTATTTTAGACTAATCTGAAGATACTAACGCGCATTGAAATCACAAGTCAATGACACGATGAGAATTAAAAAAATAATATTAAGTCCATTCGATTCAATAAAGCTAAGAGTTTAGTTACGAATAGTTACGACCACAAGCAAGCTATAGCTTATTTTTAGATCAGCTAAATTAATACGGCGGCCATAACACCAAGCACTAATAAAGTGTTCTTTATATAGACAGATGCGGACACTGACCGTGGTTTCATGAAAATAATTCTGTTGTAGAACGAGAATGGGTGTATAGTGACATAATGTTTGTATTGTAGATGAAAGTGATGACTGTTAATCCAGTGGTAGTTAAGTGATGGTCTGCGATGCCGGACTGGCGGTATAACGTGCTGTCGACGAGCGAGGCGTATATTAACACAGATGGGGTGGCGTTGGACACGCTGGCCGCCAGTTACCCGCGCCGCGCCGACCGCTCCCGCCCGCAGCACACCTGCCCTTACACCACCATCTTCCTCGGAGCTCGCTCGCACCACTCTCCGTTCAGACAACCTCAACAGGGCGAGTCAATAGACCCCTATGCCGACGTCTACTCCGTCGACCGCTCGTCCAACCTCACCGATACCTCCTCATTTGCACGCTACGAAGACTGCCGCCCCCAACTAGATGAAGATGACGTCTCTAATACAGATCATGATGAATCTGATTTGACTTTAGTACAAAAAGTGCCATATAACACGTCGAGCGTATTTTTTATATCATCCAAATCAGAAACGCCGCAAAAAGATGTACTGCAAAACGATAATGTGATCGTTGTCGAAGGATCTGACTCCGATGCGCTATCGACCTGCACTTGTGACAGTTTTGAACGTTGTGAATTTGACTGTAGAGACTTTGAGCCGTTCTCGGACACTTGTTGCTGTGATCCGCTCAGTGATGGTGTCTGCAGTCGAAGCCCTAAGAATGTGGAGTCGCCAGAAAACTTATGCGATCGGGTTGTGGACGAGGATTGCGTTTCAGCGCGGAGTGATATGGACGGCCTGGATTTGACTTTGTTCGAGCCGGCTCAATCCAACGAATGCGGGCTCGAACAGGACTCGAATAATGCCGCTTCGGTATCGTCCAGTCTATGTGGAATACTTCACGCCCTGCCGGAAAACAGTACAGGTAAGTCATGTTTAATTTGTTCAAAGGCGAACATTGCGGAACAAGTTTGCGATAAGCTCTATTACAGCGATTAGGAGCATTGCTCCGCGGTGGCTGCTTCAATTGGACTCGTATCGGATACGAGCAACGGTCGCGGGGAATTACTATCGCATCAATCACACGTCATTGTCATACCAGCAGTAACAACAGTCAGTTATGAGGAAGACTGCTGTAATAGAGTAGTTACAGGATATAATGATGTTACAGTCGGTACCTTCACCTCGAGCGAGTTCATTTCTCGTCACCTCTTACATTTGCACTGTAAAAGTTGTATGTATCTCACTCAATTCGATGCTGTTTTTCTGAGCTTGACTAGACTTCAATGCGCTTATTAGGAAAGTTCCACATTAACTTAAATAATATTACAGAATTACCACTTCATCTGAATAGCCAACAGTATTTTTCTATTCATTTGTACACCGAAAGTGATCGACACAGTTATACTTGGTTATACTTAGTCTCGATAATAACAGCCTCATGTATTTTTAAATCTGGTTACTTGAGTAAAGTTCATAAAATTATAATCTGTTTACTTTTACCTATTTCAACCATACTTATATGCAGGATTTCCATCCTATCGTATTTATACGTTAAACTTTATCCTTCCCGTGAGAAATATTGGTAGTACAAAGAAGCAATACAATTCTCTTACAATGTAGGGATAGTTCCTTACCGTGTATATGGATTTCATTTGCGCTCGGTGTAGTTTCGTGTAGTCCATAGCCACTACAAATTGCGTACCGTTAGCGGCTAGTTTCTAATTACCGACCGGCAGAGATAGAGGGCGATTGTTGGCTCATGTAAATCGCGATAAGATACCAACAATAATGATGGATAGAACCACACTCCGTAAATCTAGGTTGGTATTAGAGATTACTGATCGAGGAAATAAGATATTGATACGAGAAATCTGAGAAGTGAGAGAAATTTTTATTCTAGAGGCACCAATTTCTTTTTATTGTTGAAATTATAACACACTATATATATTATTTTTTATTACGGCACTACATTGTCCCGTTAAGTGTAGGCAAAGCTTGCCTCCTGACTCTGTATTTATAAATTATCTAGTAAAGATGTAAAGGCCCGAGTTTTTTTATATATTATTTTTTTAGTTGTTTTACATTTTTATATTATACACTAATAATTATATGCGAGTGCAAAAATAGAAAGATTTCTTAGATGTTTTACTTAATGGCGAAATAAAACCAAATGATTCCAATTAAATTTGAAGCAAAAAAGTGCTTGTTAGATATTAAACTATTTGATTTATAGGTATTTATTGCAGTAAAACACATACAGTAGGTATGTATTCTCAGGTTGATTTACTACGGAAGTGGCTCATTTATACATCATATGTTTAACATTGGACTATTAAAATGAATATCAAATGAACACTCTGTTTTATTTTGGTGCAGCACAAAGAACGTTGCCATAAGTTATGGAAGCTGCTATCATTCCATCACTGAATTCTCTCTGATCTGTTTATAGAACGTTCCAAACAAACAGCATCGACGTCCATTACAAAGGCTCTATAATTAAACAAATAAAAAACTCACATATTATTAATCTGAAATAATATCTAAAAGACTTTGCCGACTACCACGTGTAATACCATGACCGTTTTGGCCACGACCGTGTCAGGCACAGAAATTTATATATATTTTTTATTAGCTGTTTAATTACTGGATTGATTTAATTAAATTATTATTACTATTACTTAAAAAAGCCGTGTTGGCCAAGTTGATTAGTCTTTCGACTTTCGATTTGAAGGTAGTGTGTTCGAATTGTGCATCAATGGACTTTTCGTCTCGAAAAATGTATATGCGCTTTGACAGGAGCTTTAAACGGTGAAGGAAAACATCGTGAGGAAACTAGTCAGCTTTCTAATAGCGTCGATGGGCTTGCAACCTGCCACGTATGGAATGTTACCTTCTGCAAAATGTGAACATGTACCAAGTATGTATTTGGACATACCTCTGATTAACCCCTTAGACATCTTCAAAAAGGAAGTAAAAAATTGCAGAAATATCTAAACAAAATATATACCGCTGTTCCCTGGGATACAGTCGTGCGTGATCATATTTTTTCTATTACATAGGCATAATACTTCTTATAAGGATTAATGTTATTATGCCTCTTACCATGTGCGACTCCAACCTAAGACATAATTACAGATGAAAATAATGTATCTCGGTATCAAATAAATTATATTAAAAAACCAGTCCTTTGTCAAATAATATTATTTTAATAACAGGTTGGTGTCTCAAGGTTGGCTCATTATCTCTGCAATCGGGTGGATTGTTATGAATGTGAAATGTTCTTTTCGTGACAGTCGGCGGACGTTGCCTCATTGAATGTACATTTATCTTGTAAGTATGAACGTTCGTTAGCGGCTTACTCTGCTGACGGAGTGTTTAAGCTGCCTAAAGGACTACGTCATGATTTAAAGTCTTATTAATAACCTACCCCCAGAGATGTTAATGTCAGTGGTTGTCACCAAATTTTTACCGCTCAGAACCACATTATTAAAATAATACTATTTTAATAATGTGGTTCTCTTTATTAAAATAATACTTTATATGTAATATTTTAATAATGTGGTTCACAGTAGTACTTATTACAACAATATTATGTACAAAAAATGTAATAGGTATTTCAAATCCTTACACTTATCATATTTGCAATATCAACTAACAAAGATTTATTTATACAACCGGAATCATCACGGAGGTTATTATAAAGCGAAAGCTGTTTGGTATTTAAATATAGAAGTTTTTTTTATTAAATACAGATAGTATTGTAGCCGTGATGGACCGATAGTGCTGTGATTTTTATTCCAAAAATAGTGTTTTTAAATTCATGTAGTTTTAATCAATTATTTCGCTTTTATAAATTGGCCTTTTTGTATTATGTGTAGGAAAGGAAGTGTTTTGTTTTCTCATAATTTTATCCTACGTACCTAACGAATCTGATTCCTAATAATTTGACATCTGTGCCTCATCGTAACAGCATTTTATTCACTTATAACTTTTAAAAGACTTTTTTTTTACGATTTAAATACAGCTTGTTTTAATACACTCAATTCGATTTACGTGGTAGTAAAGAAAATAACGTTACTGCCGACAATTGCTCCACAATATTTCAGCTTGCTTGATGTTGGTACATTTGCTTACAATACCACATCAATACGTTTTAAAAAAAGTGCGAAAAAAATGTTACAATGCATTGTGAGAAAAATATAAGGCTGGTCGTTGTTGGGGGCTTGAACTTTGAAGGAAAACAATAATTTAAAGGACGGTACGAAACATGTTACGTCTTTTTATTCGCATAACTTAAGCTAACAATGTTAATCAGAATCACGAGATAGGTATCACAAGTAACAAACCCGTAAAAGTAAAGCGGTTTAAGTGAAGCGGTATGCAATTAGAAGTGCACGTGGAATACCTTGCTAACACATTCTTGATAGATCGTTGATGTTTGAAGTTAAGTGTCGTTCAGAGCGGTCACAATTTGGATGGGTGACCATTTTCAAGTAGCATTAACAGCTAAGCGCTTCCGTGCTTAGAGTTAAATGTTCGGCCCTGGCTTTTAAAGTTGTAAAGCCGTCACCAGAGTTGGCCACTAACCTTTACTGTCGTATGAAAATACTGTATGGCCTGAAGCACAAAAGTGCTGTTGTGAATGCTAAAAGCGCAGTCACATAAACTTCTGAAGTGTTAATGATCTCCTTTCAACATCTCACTAATCTGTTATTTATTTACTTCCAATCATCAATAGTAGCCATTACTTGCTCTCGTCTATTCCAACCTGTTCTGTTGAGCTAGTCCATAGTCTTGTTTAAAGTTTTAATAATTAGTGCTTCCTAGATGATGTGCGTAATATCTATCCTTTACTTGACATGTCTTGGGACCATCAGGCTTATTTAGCACCGGCCTCAGAGATAATAGTTAACCCTTAAAAAATCTAGTGTGATGATACAAGTTACGAGCACTTCTTTTCAGCGTGGTCACATTACAGTTTTCATTTTATTAATTTCGTAGTCATTAAAGGATGTAGTTTTTAAAATATAATGCGCCTTGGTCACTCACCTTTCACGATGCCATCGAAAACCATCAATCAGTGTTTTTATGAATGAGCTCATTATATGCTCAAAATAGCGATGTCACACGGTTTGGTTGGTTCTTTAGTATAATGTCAATCGTTTTGTAGAGTAGTTACTTTATTACTTCCTGCGGACTCATTAGATCGCTCACTTCTACAATTCGAGTAATATGAAGACATACTATAGAAACAAAACTATGCTCGTTCTACTTATATGATAATTTTCAGTAGGTAAGTATGTATAATTCAACTAGTATAAAATTATAGTTCTAGTACTCAGCAAAAGTCATAAACGTACCTGTAAACCAAGTTTGAGAGTTCTATTTGTTCTAATTCCAGTTTCCAGATATTTTATTTAAATTAAATTTTAATAAGTTAAAAAAAAAACATCACGTTCGTGTATCGGATTTTAGATAAGTATAAAAAAGTGATCGATTGTGATTTAGTCCCTCCTTTTCCATGTGGATACGTCTATACGCGATTGTAAAAACTTAATTGTATTGTATATTATAGCATGCTACTCTATCTAGGACATAGCATTGAGTGATAACCTAACCACTTGATCGCTAGGAATGTTGCCACTCCTGTCTTACTTGCTTCAATCAGCGCTCATTCGAATACGTCGGTATTCCGACTTTTTATGTTCATTTACAACACGTACAGGTCATAGAAAAAAAGTCGAATGCTACCAACTGGTGTTTAGCATGTTAGATGGAAAGTATAAAATCAGACACTAATAGAATATTCACTGACTAATTACAATAATAATTATGTACAAAATATAGAAATGTCGTAGAATAAGCATTGAGTTTTCTACATTATGCAGCATTATTTAGCATAGTTATGTTTTGAATTTGAGATAACAGAAATTATACAATAATATCTGATATTTTTTGTCCAAGCATAGACTCACATTATTTTTAAACTATGTAATTAACTCGTGTGCAATCACGTAGTAGAGTGAGAATATTTACTTTACCACGCATAGTAGTTCAGGGGGGGCTTATGATTATGCATTTTTCAGGTGTTATAAGAGTCAGATTAGCGCGACGATGATGGTAAACCCTTGTCTTAGTTCAAATACTTAAAGAATTTGTATTTTTGTAAAAACATAGGCATTCTGTTGTTTTTATATTTTATTATAGTGTTAAATCACACTTAGGTATTTTATTTAAAATGAAAAATCTTACTAAACGTTACGGCTCCAGCAGGATTCGAACCTGCGTTGATATAAGCGATCGCCCTTAAGCCGGGCTGCCTTACCACTTGGCCTCGGAACCACTAACGCCGAAATCAAAACTATCAGTAAGATGATTTTTCGGTTATAGCATCGATTAGCACTATCTACAGGGATACTAGAGGAAACGTGTTATTCTAGTTTCCTGAAAATGTATTAATGAAATAATATACGAACCTTATAAACTTGTTACTCAATGTCACAACATTCAAAGTCAGTGTCGGCATTCTCGTAACTATCAGGTCCGAATCATCCTATGTGTGGTGTGATGCAACTGACTACTTATACTTTCTAATAAGGCTGCTCTTCCTGTCTTTGAGGGCACGGCTCGACCACTTAGCACTTGCATAAACACATACTCGGATACATTGAAAGGATAATATGCAGGAAAAAAATAATGCAAGTACATTTTATTCTCATGCTCTGGCACATTAGAAGCAATCCTTCGAAATTTTATGGAGGTGTAACAAAGTTGTTAATGGCGAGAGTTTAGTAAATTGAAGTGAAGATTGTATCGTAGATATCTATTTACCTGCGAGAAATTGTCATCAAAGTTTAGTTTAATGTGTAATAATTTAATTTGTAAATAATAAAATTAGGTACATGTACTTATCTTTTCGGTGTTGCATTTGTATAGTTACATGAATTGGATTTTTAGTATTATTTACAATGTGCCAACAATAGCTGTTCACTGTAACACATCTTTTCGATTAAAGTAAAACCGTTTCATTAATTGAAATTTTGAAAGTCTTAATGTGTGCGATGTGAGAAATCGCTAAAATAAGAGCTTGGTCAACATGCAGATTCAACGAAGAATTTATAATTGGATTACAATTTTAAATTTCAATGTTAAGGACAGGTTTGCTCCCAAGTTGCTTGTTCATTTTGATTTATAGCAATGAATAAAAATTAGAAATTATAATGGTTAAACGTTAGAATTTACACATTATTAAAATTAAATAAACAAAGATATTCAATAACATAGTTCTTCATACTTTAGTAATGTTCCAATGTTCTTGCAATGCGTGTTAGGATGTCGACGGTATAAAAACCAGGGGGACAGTTATTTCTATTACCGCAACAATTTTGCAGAACGACATAGATAGGTGGTAGTTACTACTAATGGCGAGTGTGTGAACAGACAATACTCGCTTAGAAGATAATAACTTACGGTAAAATAATTATGTCATGATCTTGTGGTTTCAATGTGGAGTATAACAATTTTCTGATTTTTAGACACTTTTGCTTAAATCCGATCCCCGTTCTGGCCGAGACACAAATTACGAATATCTCCAACATATCTGTGGCGAATTCGAGTGTAAGGTTATTTCGTTATTTCCACATCTCTTCACGTAACCTTGGACACTCTTTAAACAGGGAGGAGAGAATAAGTTTTAATTTCATGTGCAGAGGAAATGTGAGCAGAGGCTCAATCTTTAGAGCTCAACGCTAAACACTGCTCCGCATTAGCCGTTCCACATAACCGCTTCGTTATGCACTGCCTGATGCTATGTATCTTGTCTATTATGCACAGCTCTTTTCGCCGCATTGGTGGAAAACGACCTTAAGAAAGAGACAAAACTGTCTCCACTATGTGACATCTAGTTTCGTAATGGCGCGTGTGTTTTGGCGGTTTGACTATAACACTATTAATCACTATGAAGCAACCTCAGACAGAATTGGGAATTGGGACTTCTCGGAAAGTAGTATTGTTTTCATCAAAGGGTCTTCCTTCTTTATTTTTAAATGACCGGGTTATCGGTCATTGGCCTCTTGGAATTGTACACTAGCAAACACACTTGTTCTATTTTATTTTGGGTTAATAATAATATATGTTAGAGAACTGACCGCATAATACTCTATTGTGCATATTTAAGTCTCATTATACTCACAAGTAATATAAAAAAAAACAATAATTGTTGTTACAGCATCTGTCGTTAGGATGTAAGTAATCTCTGGGTGTTCTGAAAATTTCGTCACCAGACCCCACACCTATAACAGTACCAAAAGTACATTATTTTATCGTTTCGAAAATTATTTTCAAGTAGAACCTTTATTAGTTTCTATAACATATCAGATTTGTTGTATTTCGATCATCACTCGCTGCAATTACAAGTTTACAAGCCGTGCTTGTTATGACCCATGAATGGTAGTATTGTTTGAAGTGAGCCGTGGTGAGTCAGCCGGTTCAGGCGTGTCACCTACAGCAGTTCAGTATTGCGTTCAAGGTGAAGCCTTATTTGTATGAGATTATGTGACTTTGTATGTTTGTCTACTGCTTCACTGATAAGAATTCGATCGAGTTTCAATCTTAGGAATAAATAGATACGTTCGTTGTGTAGCAGTATGTAAAACGAGCTACCAATAGTTCACAGAATAACAGTTATTAATTTGTGCTTTTTGGTAGATCTATCAAATAAGGCTTTTATTCATAAACACAATTCTTATAAATTATTTTATATACCTATATAGCTATACATTTATTTACAGAAACTAAACACCTACATAAAAAAACAAATGAAAATATGATCACGATAAACGAATAATCGTTTCTTAGGAAAAGCACATACAATATTTATTAACTTACAGAATCTAAACTGCTTACTATATATTTACATAACTTAACAAAATACAAATAATTACTAGTTGATCCTTCTAAGGATCGCTGTAAACGAACTATCGGTAGCTCAACTGACGAAGCGTGCTCAAGACACTAGCAGTATCCGCGCTAAATCGCGCTAAATGGCAATGCTGATCCGCTATGTTGAGTAAGTTTTGGAATCGATATTACCTACTTATATATACCTATTTACGGATTACTTCATATTGCTATCACATCACCCGCTAAGCCGGACCATGAGAGCTTCTTTGCTTCATGGTCCGGCTTCTTTTATTAATAATATTTGCTAGATTGTCATGCTTGTGAAATGAATGATCAAAACTAATATCATGATCATGTAGATGCAATCGTGTGGCCTTCAGCGCATCAGAGTGAAGGTAACCGTTGTGTAATTCAAGCACAGGTTATTTAGCTCTATGGGAACTGGAGATTACTAGTGAATGAGCCTTTATTTGGATAATTTACTCTATTGTTGACACGAGCCGGTTAGGTTTATGAACTGGATGAAGTTATAACTTTCAGCATGTAGCCATTTCCTTGTTAGTTAAATGATTAATCCAACATGTGTTTTTCTCAGTCACTTCGTTTAAGTCGAATAATATAGAAAGAAAGTCTTCTATTATAATTTTAAGTAAGTACATAATAACACCTGTGCGAAATTTACAAGGATATTTATTTATTAATTAATAACTAGATTATTAAAAATGACAAATCTTAAGTTTTATTGGAAACAAATTGTTTATAATGAAAATGAATATGCGCTCTACATTTTTTTTTATATTTGTCAAATTTTTGTTAATATTCAATTTGATAGTGTACGTACACTATTGAAATTACTAAATTGTTATGTAGTTAATGATATTTTAATGATTTATGAATCCTGTTCCTATTCAAGTTAATAACATTGCTAATGGACATTTTGCATTCATTAACATTATTGTCAGTTGAACCATATTGGTACTATCTCTTTAAACCAGTAAATTAATAGCCGTGAGAATATGGCGAAGTATTTATTGTACCAGAAACATGAGCCACAGAGTGATTCACTTATAAACTGAATCACATTTTCATGAAAAAAAGTTTTTAATGTTAATTATATGAAACACTTTTTTCTGTAAATGTATCATCGTCAATTAAAAATAACTTGAAGTAACTTAAATTAAAACATGAAACGATTCCAAAGTCACTTGTAAAAACTAACAAAAAAGTGTCCTCCTAAATATTTAATTTCAATTGAAATACAACGTCTTTTATTGGAGGCGTGTTATGCATGTGTCTTGCGGCTCGTCCTGGAATTCAGATAACTAAACACAAGGTTGCTAGAATTGAATAGCATATAATATAATAGAATCAGCCTGTACGTACATATAATATAATTGGGACAACCAGCGTCATTATGTAAATAATTTATAGGAAAATAAATCTTCGCGGTGAAACTTGGTAGGCTACCAGGCATGTTATAATGATTTACTATAAAGTGGATGATTTAGAGGCCAAGTGACATTTAACTGCTATGCTATGCGAATCTCTAGATTATTGTACGGAAGATAAAAATGATAAAAAATGAAATATGATCACGCGACTGTAGAAGGTGTGGTAGGTATATTCTTTCAGATCTTTTGGCATTTAAAGATATCTAAGAGGATCCTCAGAGGTATAGTATACCTAAAATAGAAGTTAACATTTGTTGCATTTGTGGTCCTTTTATTTTAGATATGCATGGAAACCTAAATACCGACAATGTGATATCGTTTTCTAGAGAATGGTTTGGTCAGTGTACAAATAACCGTTCCAAATTGTCCAAACATAACGGAGTGTGCAGTAAACGTTTTAGTTCGCTATAAATCAATTCAGGAAGCGAATGTACAAATGCCAGCTCATTCTAAGGGCTATCGAATTGCTCTATATAAATAGTACAATCGTTAGGAGTTCAATAAGTAGTTTGATCTTAAAATGTTATTCCTCTGGCCTATTACTTATTAAGACATAGAATTTTAAATGTTTACACATCTCAGATGGTTATAAAGATCGTGTTGATTTTACATTAAGTAAATACTGTACATTCGTTTTGCTTTATGATAAAAGTATTTTAAACAGATCAAATATGTAAGGGCACATGGTTTAAATGAAATTCTTCTGTTCTTCGGAGAAATTATCGGTGTCGTTAAGTCATGGTGGAGGCTTTTAGGCGGCCTGTAAACTCTACGAGTTCATACAAATCTTATGTCAATATACATAGTATTTATATATTAACAGGTTAGCTGTCCGATGAGGCACATGTGCCTCATGGGTGATTGCACTGGTACGTCCATGAGGCATATGTGCCTCATGTTAGCTGTCATTATTTACTACGAGGACGTGTACAAAGAAGATCGAAACTTGCTTCGGGACAGCTAACCTGTTAAGTGACTTCTGAAAGCGATTGTACCAAGTGGCGACTGTATCGGAATAGTTTTAAATGTCACTGGACAGTGCAGCTGGTACATAAGTACAGTTGATACTATGGCACGCGCCTCCGGCGCACCTGTACTGTGGCTATTGTACTATAATGTTGGTAATTATTGTGAGTATTGACCGATTCGTCATGGAATTAATGTTTAAGGTGATAGTTTGGAATTTTCAATGTCTTTTGCAACTTGAACTTTGATTCTTTCAACATTGTTGTCAAAATGTTTTATTGGGAGAGAAATCTTGACATTTTATCTATTTGTTCTTGTTAATAAAGTCTTCAAGGATCAGTTACGGTCTTTTATGTAGCTTCACTAGAAGGTCGCTGTTCGTCAAAAGCTTGGTTTACAATAAACAAAACCTGTGATATGAGAGTTATAATTATTATATTGATTTTATAGATATTTTTATATCGATATTGTGATAACTTGTGTTTTTGTTTTTATTAGTTCAATACTAAAGGCTCGTATTCAGAGTCTATTTTCAAGCGTGAATCGTGTCTTGAACGGTGATTCATCACTCAGTTTCTATAGAAAACCGTCAAAAAATCTATACTTGAGCGAAGACTCAAGTCTAAGTGCAGACTCTAAATACGAGCATAAGAAGTGCAATTTATATATTTTTTTAACTTTTGAATTGAGGACTGACGGGGGTCGAAATACTTGGTACATAATTAATGGTTTTTTAAAGAGTTTACAGTGTATTTAAACTCGCTCACGCGGAACAATCTTGACGCACCATCTGCCACCCTTTCAATAACTTTCAATAAACGACCTCAGACGACTTTAGGCAGTAAACAATGAATGAAGTTTCGTGAGGTTGGTATGAACGGTATGGCTAACCTACTAAGTCTTATACAGGTTGTTTAAAAAAATACCAATTAAGTATTCTGAAATTACACTTCATATTTCATATTTATTTATTCATAAAACAATGATTACATTGTGTTTGAATCTTAAACAATAACCTATACCTAATTACATTAATTAAATTTAAAACTACTAATAGATACTTAATTCATAAAGAGATAAATTTCGGAGTAGTTGCAGCGGTCACCAGTGACCTGCATTAAATACTCGGAATAAAAATCCTAGACTGATCGTGAGAATTATAAACTATTTTCCAAAGAACATAAAATTTTTGTTGTTCTCAATTGAAATGCAATAAAGCAGAATTTTAAATTCTTGCGTTTCTCATATTTGTTATTAGGTACCTACTATCGCTGTATCGTCATTAAACAATTTAATAGCAAACACTTGAGATATTACGATAAAGCTGTAGTTTGATTGAAATCTCTAGTTTCTTTTAATCGGTCATTAGTTACGTTTAACGACCACATACTCATAAAATATTAGACAAATATTAGATATTACTAAAGAAACATCTTGTTAAAACAACTATGATTGCAACTATGACCCACACCTTGTGTATTGCCTGATTTTTTCCCTGGTGTCTTGAGTGCGTTGGAACAGACTATAATAATCACCTAGCATGTAAAAAGATTCGAAGTGATCCTACTGAAATAAATGATTGTTTTATTTCTTTCTTGAAATTTAAAAATAACAAAATATTAACATTTTACCTAGCCTCTAACTAAGAACACCAGATGACTGGCAGAATATATATTGTATGTAAAAAAAAACTGTTAGTTACAGATTTTTAACATCCTATACCATTTTCATAACACTCACAGCTTAGCCGTGTAACTCTCGTGTTCCTCACGCTCCAATCCCAATGGCTTTGAATGGCATTCATACGATAATTTGATTTCTTTTGATGAATTGAAGCGGTCGTGTGGAAGACTTCTTGACTTGTTTACACTCTGTTGAATACTTTATAGCCTACAAAGGGTAATTAATATAATATTATGAAAATACCTGTATAAATAAAGTTGTAGATGTGTGTATATTTTGGGCAATACGCATTTACTAGATGTTTTAAATAATAGCATCATGAGTTACCTATGCCTACACTTAACGGAACACTGTAGTGCCTGCGACATGGATGAGATGGAATGGCTTGCTCAGCACTTAAACCATCCACTCTGCGGTACTGGCCTTACACAGGAAAGACATGTTAAATTTTATAGGGCTGATCAAGCCACACCGTAACTACATACTGCAGGTCATACTGCAAAAGAAAAATTTAAGTAAGAAATTAATGATAAAAATAAATTTCAATATTTTCTGCATCAATTTTGATTTATTTCTATAATTTAATTGAACATGACAGCTCTCAAAGGAAGCGGGTTCGTACTTCTAAGAATGTTTAACAAGACGCATGCCATACAGTTTCCGGTAGCTCATCAATATAGAAAGCACCATGTCTGTCATACCAACTACCATAAAACATTACACCTATACTTTAACCTGTGACTTATCACAATAGTAACTATCATCTACGCTGTGCTTTTCTTATACTATCATGCAGTCTGTGCAAGAATATGAATTTACTATGTAGTCTGACTCTAGAGAAATGTTGCATAATATATTGCGGAAACTCTAAGCTTTTTAGAACTTCCACGGGAAACGATTATTTAGTAAGAAAGCTATAATCCTTTGAGAACTTAAGTCTTGATTTAGATTAATTGTATCATTATTAAATTAATTAGTAATTGTTAGTGTAACTTCTATGTTTCGAACTCAAAACGGTGAAGGAAAACATCGTGTGGAAACCGGTTAGCTTTCTTGTAGCGTCGATGGGCTTGCAGGTTGTATGGAATGTTAACGTCTGCAAAATGTGGGCATGTATCACATATATATTTAGACTTACCTCTGACTACCCGCTTTCCTTGGTTCTAAAAATGTTAAAAGATCTGAAATAATTACCTATGTCTACCGCATCACGGTATGCATGAAGTATTAGTCGTTATTACGTGGTGATGGACGTTATTAGTCTCAACAACTACATTATAATGATACTGATAGCTGATAACATAGTAGGTTATTCTTGATAGAACTATATATATGAGTAGGTATAGTAGCAATTCACAATTCACAATAATTCACAAATTGCGTGTTAAAATGAACATTCCTCTTCATTTCAACGTTCATCCGTTTGTACGCAAAGGCTAAATGGACGTAGACAATGGACTAGACAATAAGTTGGCTTAAAATACTGCAGCGAAAAACTAGTTTATTCCAAATCTCACTCTTGAGGAACTGGGATAAGTAAGAATAGTTGCTTAAACTTCTATTTTGTTGTATTATTGTGAGAATTATAATGATTGGTATTAATTTATTTATTTAAGATGGAGTTAAGTCTTTGATAAGGAAACGTGAGTTTTTTAAAGGCTTTCCAAAACCATTTAGCGGTAGGTACTACAGCACGTACTTTAGAAATTAACACGGTGGCTTTTGGAAATTGCAAAATTATTGCATTGTAAAATATTTAATTAGTTAAGTGGAGGTCGACTTTCGCAAGCTTTCGCATGGTTGATTTGTGTATCGGTTTGAGGTTGTAGGATTTCAACTGTTTCCATTTTCCACAATGCGTTATCCAACCTTTGTTACATCAGCCGTGACAGTAGGAACTAGCACATTATCTTGTACAATGCCGTATTGTTATAGTTTCTGTGTAATTGTGTTAAACATTGTCACCTGCACTTTGAAATTTGCATATATATTTAAGGTAGAAATACCAGACATGTTCAATAAATGGACTCAGATTGATATAACCCAGCCTCACAATTAAAACAGCTACCTTATTGTCTAACTAAATTACTAGTCATGGTATGGAACATTGAGCTTTTGTCAATAAATTATTGCTCTCATGGCTACAAACTTTTGTAAAGTAAATACATGAAAGATAGCGTTATTTCTAAACCTGCGCTTATCTACCATGGTAACTTTACGATAGGTAAATTACAGTAGGTGCATTTTTTCTGTGTTTCCTTCGTTTTATTGCATGTCCCGTGTAACTGGCTTATATCCTGCTAAAACTCAACGCTACTCTAATTGATCATTGGAATGGTACCGCAACTTCCCGAGATATTTACAGTACGATTTCTCTTATAAGTATTTCTAATACTGGTTCTATTGGCTGACACTATAACATAATCTGAGATTTAGTCTGGTGTTAAAAGGCGCTGTGTGAAATGACAACTAACAATATTTATTTTAAATTATATTATAATAAGAACATATTATGAAATTTATTATATTTTAAATATTGATCTGTCTAACAAATTATATTCACATAGATTTTGATCAAAAGTAAGTATGCGTGCCAGGTTGAGTTGGATTTTTATCAAACTGCGCCAGAGGGGTTTCGAGTGTCGTTGTGCTTTTTTGTCTCTCTCTGCCGCCTTGAGAATTTTAACAATGAATGTGTCGTTGAATTCGTCTTTATAATATTGTTTGTTTATTTTCTATCAAGGAACTCGAGTTAATATTCTTTATTATGGCATTCGTCTAGTTCATTAGACTGTTTAATTCATATTTTTGAAGCTCAGTGGCTTCGTACTTTACACGCTGTTTAATTGTTAATTTCCTTCTATGATTCATCTGTGTTGGTAGGGCTAATAATCGTGTCAGCTGACAGATTGTGCTGCTTTCTCCTGCCAGAGGGCTTGGCTGGGATGTCGCCTACACATAGTTGTCGCAATGAGCTCACGTTATAAGTTATGCCTATACCACATAAAATATTTACTCTGACGAGGCCTATACATTATAGCTCAATGCAATCATAAGTTGCACAACTCCACGACATTATCGTACTATTTATCTGGGTTTTATCAATGGTTTTAATGTCTAGGAGAGACAATTCCATTACGATTTTATTTTGTTTTATCTCGTTTCTAGCACTTCACAACTTTTGCCATACGTTGTTTACATTTTTTAAATAAAAGTAGTTTTGGAAGAATCGTATTACCCTCATCAATGCTTTTATTGACTTTCAATATTTATAAATATTTAAAAAAACAACGGAATTAGCTTTATTTTGTGAATGACTTTAGTATATTTATCAACGCATTCACATAAAACAGATGTGATACTAGCCGCCTATTTGCCTGCATCCATTAATATTATCAGTTTTAATTAGTGTATCGATCATTTTTAGGGTTCCGAAGTCAACAAGGAACCCTTATAGTTTCGCCATGCCCGTCCGTTCGTATGTCTGCGGCCTTGACTATAAATGCTAGAAAACTGATACTTAGCATGAATATACATAATTGATGACGCGGACAAAATGGTGAAATCATAAAAACATAAGTTTGAAAAACATTTTTGAGAGTACCTCCTACATGTGAAGCGAGGCTGAAGAATATCTCGTATACTCCATAGGTGTGGGGTATCGTTGGATAAATATTTCAAAAATATTAGGGGGTTTCTGAAACTATTTTTAAATCCGTTTGTGAAGTATTTAGCTTTAAAGTGCTTATTTTCGTTAGAGTCAAGTAACTTGGTCTATTATTTTGAGTGGTTTTTCAACATATTTTTATCCTTGTTTTTGTGCATCCAGATTTGTAAGTATCGAGAAAGTTAACTAGTACACATAAGTTATCAGTTTCAAACAAAGACATGATCCTACCTATAAGCTTCTAAGAATGTCTTTCAATTCCCTGATTTGTATTCAGAGCACGAATTTCTTGTCGCCAGGATGCTCGTGTCTTCGAAGAGAGTTCATCTGCCTACATTACTGTCAAAACGATCACTGAATAACACGCTCGAATTGCCACCTACGCAGCATTGAGCTAACTTATGCTTGATACTCACAATAAAGATAATTGAAAAATATTTCTTTGAGCACAAAGACCTCAAGAATGTCATGAAGAGTTTGAGTGCTGAGTAGGCTTGACGATTATGACGGGGAATTGCGTAGGATTATGTTTCCCACGATAATTGAGTAATTTCTAGCTTTTATAGGTACATTTGTCATCGTACACATGCAATTGATTTTACACTTCATTCATGCTGCTTGCTATTTGATCTACATACTTATTTTTAATATATTTAAAATATTATAGCACAGTAGAAATTTACTTTGTATTGATATAACACTAGCTTGGTCGGCGACTTGTGGTATTGGTATTGTGGTATTAACAGCTCCGTCACCAGATTTGGCCATTAACTCGTACAAACTTACTTTACAACCTGAAAAAAGTAAAAACAACATAGTAAATGTAAAGTAAATACCTATGTAATAGAGGCGAGGGTACCTACATGGTACAACGCGAGTAGGGCGACGCCCTCCAAGCCGGTCAGGTGACCTTTAAGTTTACGCGAACTAGAAAACCCACAGATACTGCAAAAACAGCTTATATAATAATAACTAGAAATTACGATAGATTACACATAAACTGAAGCTAAAAATGCGCATAATAAAATCTTTAATCATACCTCCATGTTGCAACTGGACTTGAAGTTGAAACGATTATGTTAAAGTTCAAAGCATTAAACACTAATAAATATGTCAATTAGTGTTGCCATTTGGAATCGGGGACGATATTTTGAAATGCATAAATCATTAGCAAATATCGTATTACCGCGTATAATCATTACCTTGATTGTTGTTTATTATACTTTACAAGTGCCAACCTGTTGACGTTATTACGAAAACAAATAAACGCTATAATTCTAGTTTCAAAAGTCCACGATCCCAATCGCTTTAATTTAACCAGGATTTAAGAGAACTTTGACAAAGATAAAACAGAAAACGCGTTATTTATTGTCCTATATCGCTGTATGTTTGTTGTTTTTTTTATATCGTTTGATCGTTGTTTTTCTGGCACCTATTAAACCCTGTGATTTTTCTCTGGTACCAATGAAAGAACATGCAAAGGTGTTTTCAATAATATTTCGTACTACTACTTTCACAGAGCGTGATGCTTTTGTTCGTTGACTTTCCATTAATAACCTTGTTTACAATGCTGATAAATAAAAACATTAAAACATTTTACTACTGGCAATCTTTTTGTTGTCAACTGACTCAAGGGCAGCAAGCTCGTACGATTGTAATAAAATCAGCTCGTTAACTATTCTACAGCTGAAAGCTTCGTGGGAACCAAATTGAGCCACATCTTACTAGCTTTTAAGTGCTATTGGACATTGTGAGTCACGGACTGTGAATTGACCTTTCCGAAAATAATACACAAAATTCCAAAATATTATAATTACTATATACTGAGTGACATTTATAGGTTTTAAAAAGGTTCAGATTCAAAAATTTGTTAAAGTAACTAACAGCCGATTTCTCGAAGGCAGATCATCTCAAAATTTGCTAAGGAAAAAAGCTAAAAAATTGTCAATCACGCGTTGACGAGTGTCAAATTAGGAACAAAATTGACATTTCCACGTCATTTGACCATTGATTAGTTAATTTTGCAGATGATCTGCGTTCGAGAAACCGGCTGTAAGTCAATTATTCTACTGATCAAATATTTTTCATAATTTATTTACTTTCCATGCTATGTGAAACGAAACACTCTAAGTTACTTATTATGAATACTTTCCATTATACTATGAAAATTGTCCTATCATTTACGAATGCCGCAAGTATTCGTCTTTGGACTTTATAAATAGAGTTGATGCTGTATGCGTCCTGTATGCTTTCAAGTACATTGTTGTGGAGGCTTAGTAGTAAAACGTAGTGTTATACTCGTACCTTGCTTGTGTTTCTTGATTGTAGGCGTGGCGCCTCGGGCCTCCCACGTACTGTCTCTGGTTTCCAAAGCTATTTCTATGGCTTATAAAAGTGTCGGTTTATTTAAATAATGCTCGGATTTCACTGTGATTTTTAGAAAAGTCTGCTTGATTTGTAGACAAACAAATAGTTTAGAACGTGGACTGCATGACGGAACGTTTATATTTATTTAATTTGTTTATAGAATGCGTTACGGGATTAAGTATTCGTTCACAAAACATTATTGATTTCTTTATTGAGTTTATTCTTACAAAGCTAACAGTGCATTTTTATACATGGTATATCGATAGTCGTATCCATTTGCAGTTACTTGTGACCATGTCTGTCGATATTATCGAAGTTTACAAAATGAGCTGGCAAAGGCTTTAGTCATCGGCTTAGCGGTTGTTTAATATTATGGCAACAAGTATTTCTTGTTCATTTGAAACTGTACTCGGCTTGCCACATTGAAGTATTGCCTCTGGCGTGCTAACAAGATGCCACCAGCGTTAAGCACCCTCTATGTGTAGAGGAAAAATAAGGGATGCAGCAGTTCAAGCTAGTGATAACAACTTCTAAAGATTTATTTTCATTTAAATTGCATCTTTTGCTTCGTATTTTAACTATACCTTCTTTGGAAAATGAAAAATCTTACGAAAAGTTACGACTTCGACGGGATTCGAACCCGCGTGATTCAAGCGATCATCCTTTAGCCGGATTGCCATCGACCACTCGGCCACGAAGCCTTAAATGAAATACCTAAGTGTGGTTTAACACTATAATAAAAATATATAAAACTATATCCCTTCTTTGGTTTGTGTCTGTTGCGTGATGAATTATTTTTCTATTGTAGGATTTCGTTTATTTAAAAATAAAATGTAGTAGGTATGTAATGAACTTGAGAGTATCCTACTGATGAGGCAGAATAAATTAATAATTTAATGTTTATCATTCGTATCCTCATTTTTGAAAAAGAAGAGAAAGATAGGCCTTGTACTTTTAAAAGTTGTTAAGAAGACTGCTAATAACTTGAGCTTTTGGAACTTTTGAAACTTGCTAGCGTTCGCCTGTGCTTACGGTTCGTACCTAGTAAAGGCGCTTGTTAGTTTTATTACTCTTGAGCTCATTGCCTATCTGAATATCATCTCAGATCTTTATCAGCGAAACTTATCCACTGCTGAAGTGCTAGTTAAAAAGTTGACATGACTGGTTTTAATTTCTACATTTACATAATAAAGAGATTAAAACAGCAATCATACAATGTATGTGTTTTTCCTGAAAATAAACACTGTGACAATGTGGTTTGCTGCTCATTTGAAACGAGATAAACATGTATTTTTGCAACATCATTCGGTTAACACACCAAGAAAGCTTTTTTAATGGACCTGGATATAATAAAAGTGAGTCTGAAATAAAATTTTAATATTTTTTTTGTAATAGCGTAATAGTGAAAGAAGTTTACTTAATTCACATTAGATTCATCTCTCATATGGTATTTCCCCACACATAGGTACCTACAAGTTTCTATTTCTGGTTTAATCGTAATCAGTTCTACGTGTTTTTCGTATTTTAGCCTGGAGCCATATTCATAGTGCAAGAGCGTGCGTGACCAACTCTCTGATAGTGGGCTCGATAGCCGCGGGCGGGGCCGGGCGCACGAGCGTACCGATTTTAGGATTATATTTACCACAGAACAGAAAGCCTATTCTTTTCTGCAATCCATGTTTCAAAGTCTATTTGTTTAAGGCGATTTTATCTATGCGCTACATAAAAGCTTAGTTGCTGTAGAGCTTTTAAAGGTTATCTTTTATACAGTTTGAACTAAAATCAAAATCAAATTCAAAATCAAATTGTTTATTTGTTTCTCTCACAAACATAAATAAAAATATATAATAATTTTAAAAATAATAAAATAAATACAGTTAAAAAATTATGATAAATTCAAACAATTGTAGGTTAGAGGTAGGAACCTGTTTTGTGAGAGACTGGTGCCTGAAATAGGTATAAAAACCTGTGCTACAGGTCACCAGTGCCCTATACTCAACTGATTAAACATCTAAACTAATAAATTTTGAATAAATATTTATAAATACCTAATGAACTAACAACTAACAAACTAAATATACACAAAAAAAAAATATATATAATTAAAATTAGTTAGGGGACTTTTTCGTAGGCGGTGCTTCCCTATACCGTCTGTAGACTACTCCCGCGGTCCAGAAGTCCGGAGCGAGGAATACGTCCTTGTACTTGGCAGCCACTCGGAGTACATATGACTTGAAGTTGGTCTCCTTCTTCTGCTCCAACAGCTTCAAGCCAAAATAAACCTGTACAAATGATTATTTTAAGACAGCAGAATATTAATCAACTGTTTTATTGCCCAAGGTCGTTGGAAGAACGATCTCAACACTTAGTGAGTGATAGAGATTGGTGGGAAGTCTGTGGAAGGACAGAGATGGTTTAAGAAAACAAAAAAAAAACATGCACATTTACTACTCGCGTCTCGAATTTTTTGCAATTACTTTTTATCAAAAGACTGATCAGTGTTGATACTTACTCTCATTCTCACAACAATATGCATTGTGCAGGACAGAAGTCGCGTGATCAAGATCATTTTCGCACACGCAGTACGTTATGTCACTGATCCTAATCTAAATGACGTAATTTCATCGGTTATTGTACTAACCTTGGTGCTAAATATTTTCTTTTTTTAGCAACTCTGTAAAAATATAAAGCAGATGCTATTCATTTGCAGGAAAAAGGAAAAAATATTGGATGTGTCATATTTTAAGCAACATGTTTTGACTTATTTATTATGTGAGTCACGGATACAATTATTTGGTCGAACTTAGATCATATATAAGATCTTCGTGAATGCTTATAAGAAAGAAATTATTGACGTGCAATGAGAATTTTATGCTATGGATTATGATGATAAGAGGTGTTTTCTAAATGTTAGAAGATTTAAGTAATAAGTTGATCTCTTTGAGTTGACTGTACATTAATTTTCTACACATTGTATCGAAAGTAAAACTCTGGTCATCATCTCGTTGCAAATGCAAAAGAATTGTGTAATCGTAGTGCGTGCGATGATAAATGGTGAAATTAACACTAATTAATACAAACAATACTCGCTGCAGATGCATTGCAAACGTCTTTCCTTTGAACAAGCTCCTAGAATACAAATAGAACGTAAACATGTTAATCTATAGATCGTTTGAAACTATCCCGGTTTAAGTATTTTCTTCGTTTATGCTTCATTCCGTTAAAAAACACTTTTCTATAGAGCTTTTGTATAATGTAGAATTTACATAATAAAATGACAAAGTTTAAATTTGTTTATTCGTTATAATGTAAACTAGTTAATAGTAGCTTTTGCCCTACAGTGTCCCACTACATGCTCTTAATACTCATAATAGCAATATTTACGATCCGAAAGAAAAATAAACAGCGTGAAAAATCTTACTATTCTTTAATCTGATAACTACCCAGTGAAGCTTTTATCGCCTCAACAAATTGTTACTCATAAGATCATTCGCGTGCGATCTAAAAGCTTCCTAGCAAAAACTGTAAGTGGGTGTAGATAAATGTAATTCCTATGTAATGAAATATCACCTTCTCAATGGAGCCTCGAGCTTACAATCTGCGGGAGATCGTGAAGATACAATGCGATGTGGGTGGCTTTGCACTTGAAGAGTTTGTTCTTCTAGCCCTCGACTTTTGAAACTATTGAATACTAGCTGACTCGCCCGCGGCTTCACTCGGTACCTGCCTTGAAATATAGCCTATGTTCATTCAGAGAGTCCATGCTACACATCAGTGAAAGAATTTTTGAAATCGGATGAGTAGTTTCGGAGCTTACCCCAAACATACAAACAAACAAACAAACTCTTTATAACATTAGTATAGAAGTATAGATGATTGTCGTTTTGTAGAGTGCAGAGGTTATTTGGATATTAGCACAAGAATATATTCGTAGAAATAAAAAATCAAGAAGTTTGTCGTTTTTAAGATTGATACACTTATTAAGAAAGGGACTGGCATATTTGTAGCTAAAATAAGCCAACCATTTCACAACTTTTTTTCAAGGAAAATCTAATAAAAGTGTGTTGAATTAAAACTAATTTATTAGTACCTTATCAAATGTGTAAGTATCTATTTGAAATTGGGTACTATTTTTAATTTGACTAAAGTGGAATGCGTTTTTGATGTTTCGTACAAAAATAAATTACATATTGCTCTAACATCCGGTCACGATTTGTACCGAATGTTACACTTACAGTTACGTAGATTTTAAAGCAATAACTCGTATGTGAGTACAGTTACTGGTAAAGTATATCGACACAGTTATCTGGTAGAAAATATTTGCATCTTTTGTTCGTCACCCAAACAATGCAAAGGGTTGCCAACTGTAGCAAACTTTTTGTTGAACTAATTCAAACTGACTTCATTTTAATTGCGTTCATGATTGCTAATTTCTAGAATTCAGTAAGAAATTGAAATATTGGTATTCCTCTTCAAAACATTAAAAAGCCTGTAGAGAAAAAAATATGAGCAACATCTTTAGACCACACGCGGACCTTACTATGTCATTAGTTGAGTGAAGTAAAGGCCGTCTTACATAATTAATATAATTTGAAAGAATGTCTAACATTAATAAAAATAGAAGAAAGATAATAAAGAGAATCAAGCTACACTTTTTTATGCGACTCATTCCCCAATTATGTGGCCAGATTTACCCAAAAGAGGCCATAGCTGGCAGCAATACGGCACTCATGAGTGGAATTTAGCGCATGCGTGCAACTTAAGACAAGAGATCTCTAGGAACTGGTATAGAAGGCAAATTAATGTGCCTCTAATTTAACACCCAGCACGACAATAGCGACTGTGTGAAACATTTTTTACAATAATTTTGAAATAATAGATTGGTTATGTTTGTTAAGATATTTTAAAATTAAAGTAATTGAGAAAACGACCACTTTGTTTGATGTTCAATGTGTTATTTTATACTTTTGAATTTATGAAGAACTTGTAAAATATAAAAGTACCTATCTAAGTAAGTCTTAGCCTTACATCACGGCAAAAACATGAAATATTTTGTGCTCTGTTCTCTTCATAAAATTCCAGCAGACACATTTGACCGACAACAAATGTAATTCTTGTACGATCGAATAACAGCATAACTATTCTGACTGTTAAATATGACATGCACTTAGTATCTGAGTCACTGTATGTATATCTGTATAATAGATTAAATGGAACTCATTAATCTAAGTAGAGCGTTGTCGTTGTCGCAGTATCGAGTCTGATTAACTTCAATTATAACAACGGTTTCATAAGATTTCCTGTGTTTTAAGAAACTTTCATATTACTATAAATACATCTTTGTGAGTTTTTAGGTTTTTATATTCTATATATTTTTTGGACCTAAAAACTTTTATTCGTGATTGTACAATAATACTGTAGATATAATATTAAATTAACTAACAACTTTCTAACACTTCATAAAAAGGCAAAGAAAACTGATCCATCAAGTAAAATATATACATCACCAATTCAACATTATTCTCAGCCCATAGGTACCCACTGTAGGCCTTCCCAACAAATATATAACTGCCAATTTCTTATAATGTTAATATGCATAGTTAAAGTATTAACTTGAAACTAGGTTTAATGTTACAACTAAATAGGACACTTCTCAGCAAACTAGTTTTAATCTAACGTCAGAAGGCTAGCTAGTTTTTGCTATTAAGAGTAACGACAGGTGGATTCTATCGCTAAAATGTATCTAATAATATTAATTACATAACTGGCTGTTGGCGGTTGTTGTGTTTTTACATGACGGCTTATTAATTGCGCCTTTATTACTCCCACGAGCTTTTTATTATGTCATATAAGAAGCTAGAAAAAAATCTAACAGGCAATAGACATACGCCTACTGTATGACATAAAAAGAAGCATCAGGTAAGTTTTAGAACCAGATGTTTTTTTATTGATTAAGCTTGTCAATATTCTGACTATCTAAATAAGTGATGTGATGAGAGAAGCTGGTGATAGAGCAAAAATGTTGCAATTCTTTCTTCAAATATTTTACTTCCTAGACCATGCGTTTTCGAAAATGCTATAGAGACAGGTCTATTTCTGTGTGTAGCGAAATCTACACACAGAGACTGTGCTCCATTACTTCATCATTGATTTACTTTTCTTGTCATGCCGCACAACTGTTATATATTCTGTGGTCACCTGGAACGTCGCCAGATCCTGTTCTCTAATGGCCACATCCTCTACTTTATCGACTCTTGCGTTTCTTCCTTCCAGTTTGCTTTGCATTATGTTGTTTATTTTGATGTGGAACGATGATGTGTTTATTTTTTGATAACTGTGATTTTTTATGCATATGTTACGTCTCATTGACAAGAAAGCGTAAAAAAAACCATGGGACATCAATATTGTTATTAATGTTACTTACATGTACCTATACATATTTTTGCATTTGATTGTCTACACTATATCTTTTACCTATGACAAAGAAAACATACTTGTAAACGTTTGAATGTATACAATTTATTGCCTCTGTAGATTAATATTAAACTATGGAAACTGTATGACATGTTTATACATGTTTTTGTTCTTGACTGTACGATATTTCATAGCAAAATAGCGTAATATAATAACCATCAATGACGAAAAACAACATGGGTAATCTTCGATTTTTCATTTTGTGTTTCTCACATTTCAAATATTGCTTCATATTCCAGTTTAAGTTTTATTTTATTTTGGCTCATTCTGTAAATAATGCAGTAAAAGTCGTAAACGAAGGCTTTGCAAGTATTTCACACGTCGACGCAAATATCTATCTAGGAAAGTTTTCTGTGTTCACTTGTAAACTTACATTGTCCTTGTGATTGTTAAACGTAAACGATTGTTAAAGTTCGTATGAGCAAGTGGCCAACTCTGGTGACGGAATTTACATGGAGGTATATGTACTGATTCATTAAGATATGGACGAAAATGATTACTTACACAACTCTATACCAATTTAAACTAACCATAAAGTGCCTTTCACCTAATTTGTGGTTTATTTCCGCGTATAAAAGAAATTATTACTCAACACTTGTAATTGACTTGTACCCCACTTGGTATTTTGTTCTAGCCTTTGAAAAGATGATTTTTGTTGTAACAAAACATAAAATATTTCCATCCTGGATTTTCTGTCTAACAATAACAAAACAGAAACTATAAACATACAGCTCACTGATAGAGTTATTATTTGTAATAAAATTGATCTGTTTAATGATTTCTATGTAGATATTAGTTTGAACTTGATACTCTTCTCTGCGAGCAGTTTTTCAAAGTCTTATTTTTCACAGATGTGGCAACAAGCGCGGTGGGTGGCGCGGCCACCGGCGTCCCGCTATCCTGGGAGCCGTTCTACTGCGTGCTGCAGCAGGACAGGCGGATCCTCACTGCGTACACCAGCGAAGAACTTGCTGTGAGTACCTACCTACATTATCATTTATGACTATATTGCGGAACAAAATATTCTCCATTTCTCTTCTTGATCATCGTCCTACTCGTAATTGGGTATGGATATAGGGGCCATTCTTATAATTGTAAATATCCAATCATTTATTTCTTGAAATTATATATAAGGACGAATAAGTTCAATTTATTTAAGCAACTTTCAAAAAACGACAAAAATTTTTAAAACTTCTTTCTCAATAATAACCTACATGAGGCCTTTGCCCTGCACTGGGAAACATCAGGCTTGTAACAAGTAGGTATCTAGAAACATTCTTCGTGTATGTTCCATTTACAACACGAAGTTACAAAACGTACTGTTCAAATACAAATCGATTTGTTTCACAATTAGAATCAAACCTGAAATTACAAATGTTCTACAAAACCAAAGGAATGATGATTGTATAAATTATCTTATATGCACATTCTGATAGATTTTTTGTCGAGTATGTAGTTTAATCGGTCAACGCGGGTCAGTAGATAATAATGCCTTCATGAAGGTTTTTTGCCGCGCTACCGACCGTTGGAAACCGGATGTAGGTACTAGTTACTAAATTAGATTGCAATAGAGCGTGACTATTTTGTCGCACTATGTTGATTTGTTGCTGATGGAAATAAAACCATATTCTATGAATAAGGTAAAGTGAGCATTTGTAGCTACTTAGTTTTAGCAAAGACGATTAATATCTAGAAGACAGACAAAGGCCATACACAAAATCGTAACCCGATCCCGCAGTACCAGATAGCCTGAAAACTTTAAAACATCAATTTTATCCAAGAAATTTCAATACTTAGTAGTAGGTAGCAACAATATTCAATATTTAAACATTTTTAACTAGAAAGTAATTGAAATTTCTTGGATAAAATTGATGTTTTAGAGTTTTCAGGCTATTTTTTAGGGTTACGATTTTGTGTATGGCCTTTGTCTGTCTTCTAGATATTAATTGTCTTTGGTTTTAGGTATAAGTTTGAATAAGCAAGTGGCTGATTCTGGTTACGGTTATAAGTCTGCAAGCCCCCGAAGCCTCATGGCTTAACGACTTTATAACGAGGACCGACAATTTCCTCATATTGATGACACTTGCATGCAGCACGAGATCGCTCTGCCTTCCTCGCTAGGTTTCGCTACAGAAATAGAAATGTACAGGAATTAGCATTCGATGACGATAAGTCACGTGGTGAGAAGTGTCAAATCAAAAGATTAGCAATGATAGAAAGAGAATCGATCCCAAGTGTTTGTAATATGCGCAGATGGCGCTAGCGGTAATGCGCCCATTTTGTGACCGCGCAAAATTTCGCTCAACTTTACCGATCAAGAAATGCTAACAAGCTAGCGAGAACCGCCCTGTTTTAGATTAGAATAGAGCAATGCATTATTATTTCGTTGCAAACATTCAGATTGTTCCTAAAAAAGACTTGTAGTGCAGTTGGCTAGACGTTCTTGATAATTATAGAAATGTAAAGTATAAAATCATTCATCGATGGATGACCGTTCATCTTATTATTTACACATACAAGAGTAGTTCACTCTTAGTCCCGGCTAAAACTATGTCACCAAAGTTTGTCACTGGTTCACATGAACTTACCAGATGTTTTTTGGACCTTTACTAGGACTTTTCTCTTTAAATTTTTTTAAACAAATCAATCTTATTCTTGCTAGTCACTGGTTTATTTGTTTCAATGTTATTTGCCAAAACTTTCACTATCGTTTTTAGGTAAGTGTCTAAATTTTAAAGCCGCTATTTCACAAATTGGAAAATATCTACTATTATTCGTTTGTTCCGCTTTCCTAAACATGTTTCAATGTCTAAAAGTTTTTTATTTGAACTGAATTTGTCTATCATAATTTAAGTATAGTGATGCCAGAGATTAGGGATGCTTAATAGTGGCAATTCTGAGTGTCGCAAAAGCTAAACTAAGCTAACTAAAATTGTTGCCGTCCCTTTCATAGCGATGGGAATAAAAAGGATGGCAATAGTTTTAGTTAGGTTAGTTTAGCTTTTGCGACACTCCGAATTGCCCCCCATATCTGTATAATTAAAGTGATTACAAACCTGTATTTTATATGTTTAATTCAATGTTTCAGTAAAGTTACTAGTATGTTTTAAATAGAGTATTACATTATACATAGAATTAATTATTATCACAGCATAAATACAAACTCTAATGTAATGGTATCCGGTGCCGTAACTAAGACCCAAAAAGGCCGCTGAAATGACTAGGTCAAAGATGATTTTCCAAGAGGCGCAAAACTGTGTGTATAAAGGTCTTATTATAGACCTGATGGTATTACTTCGCTGTTTTTGCATATTATATGGACATTGTAATTTGGTTTGACATTTACTTGTTAGTTAGGTAGTCGTAACTAATAAGTAAATTTCATAGTTTTAATCAAACATTGACCTCAAATGATGTTATTGGCTCCATTCAACCAATCAAATCAATTAGAGGACAGTGCAATAATCTGTAGTTTAAACTCCGACTACATTTATGTTAAAACGGGCTATACTACACATTTGAACCGGTTTTTCAATTAACTTTATAGTGCAAATATGTTTTATAGTTTACATAATATTTGCACCGCATCTACTTACTACAAACTTGCTGACGTTAATATAATGTAGATCGCTGATAACGGAACCCCAAAAAAAGCTGAGTCAAACTTTCTTGTTTAACATTATGGTACTCGTACTACTCTCGTTGAGTTGAGTACCTACTTGAGTCGTTTATGATTATGACTCAGCATCAATGCAATATATAAGCCAGTCAACAACAGAAGTGAAACATTTTGCAGGCAAGTTTACAAATCACTTCAGCTGAACGTTCAATGTTCACTTTGATGACGATGCAAGTTTTCACCACTTATTCACAGTGCTAGGTGAACTCCTGCCATTATTTTATGCAAAATTAATATAACAATAATTTAAAGCATGAATATAGGTTAAAAGGAGGATAGAGAAGTATTTGATTCTACAGAAAGTCGATGTATGATACAAAATCAACAATTGTTTTGCCAAAAAAAATCTTTTAGTTATATCCTCGTAAATCAGAGCTTGTTCGGTGTTTGCATAACGTTGTTCTCTTATTATTCTAAGTACCTACATTGGTCGCAAAATCTCGCCAAATATCAGACGAACACATTTCAAGGTCGGAGGTTAGACTATATTAGATGAAGCGAGATAAGAAAGATAAACTGACGTTCAGCAACTCTTATACAGTAAGAATATATTATAGCGGGCTTTACAAGCTTTTACTTTCAAAGTCATATTAGAATAATAATGCGGCTCTCATGTTTGTTTCATTAGGTTTTGTATCGGGAACACTCTGAAAGGAATTCATTTGGTTTGCGCATGCGCTTCGCACGACAAATGTGGTGCGTAGGCGCATGGTACCACTCCGCATAAATCAAAATTAAGTATTCCGCACACTCGATGCTTTTTACCTGGAGCCATATTTTTGTATCCTATTAGTATTATGTTTTATAGCTCCTTAATAGAAGATGATGAAAAAAGATGTAGGTAAGAAGTGTGGGATAAGTTAGAGCTAGATGAGGGTTATTTAGTAATCAGAACAGTATTCTCATAAAAATAGTACTTACTAACACTGTAAAGTTTACTATTTTAGAGTGATTTTTTAAGGAAAACTATAGTTGCTACAATTTATATAAGCATAAACTGTTAGCGGAGCGCTGTGGTTACTTTTACAGGGCAATATTAAACTAGCTACCTACTAAAGCCAACTCATAAAGTGTTATTTAATATTACACTTTTACTATTTTTTTATGAATCGTTCTACTAAAAATAAATAATTGGATATCTATTTATAGATTTAGTATTCTCTTTACAGGGTGTGTTTTATGTTTTATATGTTGCTCATAGGCATCATAAATAAGACTACTACGCTTCAAAAAACGCGTAGGGTAATACCTATCCGCGTTATGCACCAAATATTTTTTTACTAAACTTAAAACCTTTAAAATTTCTTAAAGGGTATAGAAAAAAGCGAAGTTATTTAATTTTCATGAGTAATTTCCGTCAAGCGACACACATACCACAGTCATTATCTTGAGACGGGAAGTCTTTAAACAATGAGAGCGGATAGAAGAGAGCCCCTTCCATCTCATGAAGATGAATGACTACGGCTGTAAGAAAACCACCTATTATTGTAACTAATATTATAAAGTAGCTTATGCCGGCAACTTCAATCGCAAATCAGCATTTTCATTATGCTTTAACAACCATGATTTACGGGTATACCTGTACTAATTTTCATACAAATTGTGATAAAACACAGGATTAGTAGGTAGTATGGATGTGATATGATGTTTTGTTACTTATCTTACAAATAGTTCAAGTTTCTATAGACATTACGTTTTCTATGGCAAAGCCTACAGGTACACTGTCTTGAGCGAGCTAACTATCCAAGTTATTGTAAAGCTTAAAACGAAAAACTAGGTTTCATGACTGGTAACAGGTGTGTAAAGTGTGTTAAAAGTGCCATTCGAAATGAGCTTTTTATGAAATGATAGATACAATTAACACCTTCTTTAGGAGTTAATGAATATACTCGTAGACTCGCTTTCCATTGCCACATTCCAAATTTCTCAAATGTATTTTGATTTGATTGTACAAAAAACAAAACGTTTCCATTTCGATGCTGATGTTTATTCGATGTTTATTAAAACTTTATTATCAGTTGATAACAAATTTTATCTTTTTTCACGCAAACGGACAGTCCTTCCCCGGGTTCTATGTGGAGAGTAAGGTAAGATACGTTCGAGTGTAGAGTTTGTTGTTTGTTGTTTTTAGTGTTTTATTATCATCATTCTCGTACTCCATCGCATCAGAATAACTTCAATATTCATTTTGGAGCCAGATTAATAAGAAACCATTATATTTTTCTCTGATTATTCACTAACTTTATCTGGTCGCTTTTTGTGTAAATACTCCAGTCTGTGTTTGCTTGAATGTACAGAAATAAAAGGCAATCCAACAAGGTTCGTTTTTATGGTAATTTTGTCACGATCTCAAATAAAGTATTTTTGCAACGAGTATTTTAAGTACTTTTATTGACAATAAGCGTCAATGAGATTGCAACTTGTCACTTCACTGTGTAATGTTAACTTCTGCAAAATGTGATCATGCATTCTGACTACTCCCTTAGCCATCTTCAATCTTACCTAAAAGATCTGAAAATAATGTCTACCGCTCCCTGAGAATACAGTCGCGTGATCATTATTTCATTTCGTTCCATTGACAACACTAAGTGGTAAATCAAATGATATACTCGTAGTACCGAGACCGAGTACCGATTATTTAAGAACCGATTCCGATTAAATCAAAAATTAAAATCGATAATATTTGAAGTTTCCCAAGTGCATCTTAGATTTTATAGCTTGTCACTACCATGTTTACAATCGTTGACAATATTAATTAGTCACACACCAACCATTTCCCCAAGTTAAACAATTAGATTTTCTTTGAAGCCGTATTAACGAGTAAGAGCTCCTTTGTCCCGGTTCTCTGAATACTTTGGCTGGTGTAAATGGCACAGGGTGATGTCACGGCCATGTGCGTTGGACCATGGCGCGGTTTATCCAAATGTTTATTATTATAATGGCAAGTACATACTTGTGTTGGCGGCCTAGTGACAAGTCTCGGATTTCGATACGACGTTGATGGGCTCAAATATTCACATATTAATTAATATAACGCATAATATTTTTTTGTCATTTAAATAGGTCGATATATAATCATTGTGATTTACGTTAAAATTGACACTGGCAATTTTTAAGATGGACGAAAGAAATATGTTTTGACCTTAAGTTATTACGTTCTAAAACTATGCATCATCCAGTCCCTAAGCCACGGAGACCTTCAGGTGGACTTAATACTCACCACTAAAATTAGTCACTAGCTCATACCAACTTACATACTAAAAGGCATGTGCACACTGTCATAGTGTGCACATGCCTTTTGGAGTTCAACAGTAGGCATTATACTCCATCTGTTTTGAGGCATACCTACACGTGCAATAAAGATTTTTGTTACGTTTTATCGTATTGTTTATTTCCTAAAATGGAAGCTACCAAATATGCGTTGGCTGTGGTTTTACAGCTCATTCTACTAAAACATTCATTATAATATTCATTGTAATAGTTTTTGAGGATGTTGGTTTGTTTATTTGTTTGTCTGTCACACCGTGACAAAGAATAATTTTTTAACGTTTAAGTTTGATCTTGTTACTTATAATGTTGGGAAAGTCAGCGAAAAATATAATTATCCATTTTAAAGCTCAAATAAAGATAGGCTTGCCTAACTAATTTTGACCAAGATTAGAAGGAGCGTACCATAACAATAGGTACAATTTATATTTAGAAATACATACCTAGGTATACACAAGAAATTATCGAGTTATTTAAAGTCAGCTTGTGAAAAAGGCAGGCTTTCACTTACTTACTTTTCACGGTAACAAGTAAAGTCCAGCACGAAAGTTAGTTTGATCAGTATTCTTGATTAGTATTCAAAAAATGTTTCAAAGATCCCAAAACGCGGGTTCAAGTATCGCGCGTGAGTCAAACCGGTTATATATATTTTTCACCTTTTTCAACTATATTTTTATGAATCGTACATTTTTGAGAAGCGCAAGTGGGCCATGAGGTTATCATAATTCCATTTTCTTATAAAATGTAACTATAACTTTAGTATTGTGGAATAATAATAAGAATAATCAGAATAATTCATTACTTGTTTTCTAGTTTCATTGTCCGTTCACCTGTTCCATCTTATCATTTTCCACCTTGATTTTATTTCCAAGGAATCAAATCAACGGATATATAAAATTTATATATTTTCGATTAACTAAGATTCTTATCGTATTATTAAATTCTTGATGATTAGACAACGTTTATTATTATTGGAAAAAGCACAGCAGCCTTAATTAACACTTAAGCTGCGGTTTCATTAAGTTTATAGGTTCAATAAATAAGTAAATATCCTTGGAGATTTTCACAGCGGCAACTACTTCCAAGCTAAGCAATTTAATGATTAAATTCTTAATATGTAAATAGATACATAATATACATATTAAAGAAAAAAAAAACATCCAGACCCGAAATACATATCTGCAGACGATAGAAACATTTGTCCCACGGCGGGAATCGAAGCCGCAACCTCTTGCGTCCTCAACTGGCTATGAGACCGACCGAGCCAGGGAAGTTGACAATGATAATAAGAATATAAAAAAATATTCCGGAGCTAGTACGTTACATCAGACAGACACTCAACCCTGTAATTCGTAGTGGGTTAAAAAACGAAAGCCTAAAACAATAAGTACTTGCGACCAACATTTGCAGATAGTCATGACCGTTGCAGTCGTGTCCCGAGAGTATCGTGTAACAGCCGCTCTCATTTAAGTGGTACCCACTGTACCCACTCAGACATCTTGAGCTATTTATGTGTTCGGAGCGAGAGCAATGCTTCGATACAACTGAGTATTGTAATTACGCAAAAGGAAGCGTTTTATAAACCGAACATAAAGACTAGAATAACATTTAAAAATCGAAGCTAGTATGTATTCCACGTTCTATTTTTAAAACGAATCAAACTTCTAGGGTTATTGACGAACTCTATTAAAAAAAAAAAACATGACGACACAAGGCTTGTTAATGCTCATCTGAAACCAGAATGATTTAATTATAAATATAATATTATGAGAAAAAAAACGAAAGATTCTGCTTGCTATTTCATTATTTACAATGCACTATGATATCTTGTTTTACCATAAAACTTTAGAGCCTGTATCCATTCATTGCACCCATAGAGACCATAGAGACGTCGAGTAAATCAGTAATGGCAGTAGGGATGAAGATTATTGCAAACCAGCACGTGCGCCTGCGCATTATGAAATACATTGTCACGTATTGTATACGTGAGAAAACTTTTACCTATAAGGAAATTGATGATATAATAGCTCAGATCAGTAGAATCTGCTTACTGGGTGGCGCTGGTCTTCGACTGACAACATAAAATAGAAACAGAAATTCTAAAGAAAAAACGAAACACTTTATAGGATCACTAGCTGCGCCCCGCGGTGTTACCCGCGGTGAATAGTTGCCGTTCCCGTGGTAATACCGGGATCAAAAGTAGCCTATTCTTTAATCCAGGGTATAAGCAATTCTGGTACCAAATTTCATTCAAATCCGTCCAGCCGTTTGAGCGTGAAAGAGTAACAAACACACTTACACACACACAAACTTTCACCTTTATAATATTAGTAGGAAGTAGGATTAGTTCTTTTTGACACCAAGAAAGACATTTCACACGTCTGATTAGGTACTTCAGGAAATATATCAGTTACAACACCGGAGATGTAGATTGCCTTTTATTGTAAGTTTGTCACGTCCTTCTCTACGTGAGCGCAGGATCCCAGGAAGAGACCTCTGGTGTGGGTGTGGCTTGGATTCTTGCATCATAATAAGGATGTAGGTTGTCATAAAAATGCTAACTATCATCATAAATCACAAAGTTTGTCTGATTTGAAATGTTCGCCTTACTGATTTAATCGATTGAGATGTAAGTATAAAGAGATGTACTGTTTTTTTTTATAATCAGTCGAAGGTTAAAAACTGCGTCTCATCAAATTTGTTTTGAATAACATAAATATTCAACTCATCGGCAACTCGGCAAGCTTATAGAAAAAGCTTTACGTTCACCTGTCGCCATTCAATCTGCAACTTAAAAAGCAGTTTTTTAAAAAACGATAAACTTTAAATAACGGCTGTTACTTGAAATTAGAATGTAATCATTGTTGAAGATTATTTATTAACTAATAACCTCAATGCAATATCTCCATTGCTTCAAGTAACATTCTAGTTCTTAAAAAATATCAATTCCCCAACAATAACCCAGACGGAGCGCTGCAAAATTTAGTAACAAAACTACTAACTATTATTATCTAAGTATATAATGCACATTCGTTTTCTGCAATAGTTGCCTTCATAGCATATAGGCCTTTCCTAAAGATCCATACTATATCCATACACAAAATGCATCTACCTACACTTTGTGCAGGGTACTATGCAGTTTTTAGTTTTTTACATGTCAAAAGACGGTCGCTGTTTTCTAGCAAACCAAAGATTGAGATCCGAGTGCGGACGCAGTCGGCCACGAAACTAGTTCTCAAAGGAACTATGTATCGCTGCTTCAATGTAAGAAAACCTGCCATCATCATAAACCTCTGACTGCATTGCGATTAATGCTACTCTATGCATGGGCATGAGGCGGACTGCAATAGCTTCTTCTTTTTTAATTATATTACATTTTTGTAAATTGAAATGCTATGAACAATTGATTCCTAAGAATAAATTAAAAGTTGTAAAGACAAATTGAACTCTGTTAACAAACTTTTATTAAATTTGACGACACTATAAAGTGTAGAAAGCATACCATCGTTCGACATCGACATCGACTCTTCTTTCATGAGACCTATTGATACTGTGATCATACGATTTCACGACATTAAGATGTGCTGATGTACCGCCAATTTGATGACTCTTCGACGCACCGTTTTTGCAGTCAGACATTGCCTTTCGTATAGGGTTATCAAACATAAAATATTGTACCTAAGTACCTATTCGTTGTTTGCAGTTTTTCTCTTTAATTGCAATCAATTTCGGAACAATTTCTATCAATATACTGGTCGTTCTGGATGTGGGTATTTTAGGGAGGCCCATTTCCAAAAGTAAAATTCAATAGGCTAAATGTTGTTGACATTATAATGTCCTCTCTGTCATCGTACTCTCTTACAAAATGATAACTGTGACTGTGGACAAGAGCGGTTAGAAAATTTCATTGAATAGAAAAACCCGTTAGATAAGCTATCTCTTACTCTCTTGGTCAAGGTTTGGCAAGCGCACTTCGACCGTGACGTCACTTTCCACGAATTACCGTGAACCATATAATTATTATGACACATAAAGACATAACTTATGACCATTATGTCTAGTTACGCCGTAAAAAGTAAACATTACATTCTTGCTCAAAAGTAACTTTACGATTACCTAAGTTCGAGTACATTATGGTTTTATGTTAAACATCAAGGTGAAAGTTCCGCTTTCTTAACTAATTATTAGTTGTCATTGATACGTAATACTATTAAGTTAATAAAGGTAATATAAAGTGAAAGGGATAATGAACATAAGCTAAATGGTACGAGAAATCCTTGACCACGCATTGAACGATATTTACAAATAAGCAAACTGTTTACGTAGAAACAATCGATTAAATCTCGGAAACTGTATCATTACCGCTGATATTTACAACAAAAATACGAAAAGTAAGTGTCAGTTGTATTGCAAAACTATTAAATGCCAAATGGTTTTAATAAGCCCTACTTTATGTAAATTATGGGCTAAAAGTTTAAATAAATGGCAAAAGAACTTAGAGTGTTGCAGTCCTAGCCTTTTTTACCGAACTTATTCGTTAGGAGAGGAGGCTGTTTTTAAAGTATGTTTATTTATTTAAATCATGATATCTCCGATCTCTCCCACTACTGAGTATAGGCCTCCCTTTGCTCATGCTATGATTCCAAAATTCAAATGTATTTATTCAGTACGATCTTTATAGACCACTTTGACATGGTTACGTTCTTAAAACTAGGGGAGGTCCAGGTCCAGCATTTACCTGATCCACTGTTTGCCCACGAGGCCGCCAATATCGTATTTTTTTAACTACTTATTTATAAACTTCTGCAAATTGTGAGCATGTACCAAATATGTAGGTATTACCTATGACATCTCTGAGACATCTATAGAAGTTGATACTCTGTGCTGTAGGTGTATCAAAGAGCCGCATCAGACTGGCGTTTCTAATTTCATGCTTTCTCTGACCTATTTTTGGGTGTATATTACAAGGTGCAACGTCTACTCGGCACACGCGTGTTTATGTATGTAGATTATGAGACAACAAACAAAATAAAATTTCTTTAAATGATTTCTGCCCCAAAGTACCTAACACCATTCTAAGTTGCTTTGCAAATAATATTCTATTTCTTTTAAATATTACCTAGGTATATTTGTAGGATCCATCCCATCGTGAGTTCATTCTAAATAATTGTTTTTTTTATATAAAGAACGTACCTATTTCTTTAGTAAGGGGTAGCGCAGAAGGCAGAGCTACTTCCAACTGACCTAAGAGGCCAGGCAATTTTAAAATAGAGGTTTGGATGTCAGTGTTTTTTATAACATGTCGTTTTTTTTTTCTTTTTCAATAAAACAATACCCGTGACGTCATTATGGACTTTGTTCGACTTAGCGAGATATCGAGGAAGACTTGTGTAATTAGGTCATGTTCGTTTAACCGAGGCGCGGTGATTGGCTTGTGTACACATTTTTAATGTTCGAAGCTCGCTTTGATCTTTTTATGGATTATCCTAACTATGAAAGGGAAATGGGTTACAAAAGCGAGTGTAGAAAATATGAGTAAAAGATAATACAGAGTGTTGATACATGAAGCTGATGGCTTCATACTATTAAAATACTAAGATTTTTTACCCAACTTTTAATACCGCCATCAACTTAGGTAGGTACATAAACTAGTTTATGTTTTGAATATTAATATCAGCCAAGGAATCGAGAACTTTAAATATTGGCCAAAAATATATTTTTTAACGAATAAACTCAAAAACTACTCGACCGATTTCAAAAGTTATTTCACCATTAGAAAGCTATCACCGGGTAACATAGGTTATATTTTATCCCGGTATTCCCACGGGAATGAGAACTACGCAGGTAAAACCGCGAGGCACTGCTAGTAAGCTTATAAAAAAGTAACCTACTCGTGTGATATCACATTTAAACAACTAAGGGAACGTTGGCTGAATGTTTTCTCAATCCGATACTCGATAGTATATTATAAGCCGTATTAGAGAGGTACAAGGACATCCAAGTACAGTCCAACCAGTTTATCTGTTTACGTGAAATACCTACCTAATTTATCATCTTCTATGAAGTATGTTCCCTGGTGTAGGGAGTCGCGTTGGAACAGGCATTAGAATCACCTAGCATGTAAAACGAAACTTAAGTGATCCTTGAGGTCCTACAAGAATAAATGTTTTTTTCTTTCTTTCTTTCTTTCATGTAATTTGTAATAAGAGAAAGAAAGATATAAACTCCCTGAGCCTGTAGCCATATTACACTCTTCGTTTAGATTTTTTAACCGACTTGAAAAAAGGAGTATCATCGTTAGTTTTATGGCCTACTGTATGTTTTTTTTTAAATATTGATATTCACCGATTATTCCGTCAATAGTGGACCGGCTCAAGTAGTTTATTTGTATACTTCTTTCACGTAGGTACGACAGATGGTTACTCCAATAATCCAACAACGATTTTTTACCTATTCGATCACATTTGGATACACTACTTAAATAAATAAACTAGGTACCTACTCTACGTATTCAGGATGTTATATTGATAGGCTGGTGCCACTATATAGATTGAAACAATGTAGAGATAGTATTGGGTATCACCTGTACCGTCACGCTCTGCAGTTTCCACCGTTCACATGAAAGTACAGGCGGTGGAAAAAGTGTTCATAATCGAACTAGTGGCTCATTAACAGTCATTTGCTTCTTGTATGGGCAATAATTGGCATGCACTTTAATGTGTATTTCTATGTGTTTTTATGTTTTGTTGTGGTATTGTTGAATATTTCATTTTACCATACTTACGTATAAACAATTAGAATAAAATCATACCTCTTAATTATATCCGTAGCTTATTCGAAATTTAACGGTTTTATACGAGTACCTACCTTCAAATATACAAAATGGTCATATTATTTTTTTTTGTATTTTTCCGCTAAAAAGTTAGCTTTTCTTTTCTGATACTTTTTCGATATCACATTACATGTATCTTGGTCCATAAATAAGAGTGTATAGGAACTTCTCATACTAGTCATTTAGTTGTATTGCTTCACTTTTCTTCTCGACTACGGAACTTACAAAGTAGTAGATATAAGTATAATATGTCGATGCTTCAAGCCTGAGAAGTCGCATGCTCGGGATTCTTTCGCCGCGATTACGTAATAACATGCGTTGCGTTGGTAATCGTTTAGTACAGGAGTCAGAGCTTTAAATCGATAAAACGATAGGTATATCGGACAATTATTACCGTGTAGCGCAAAAATCGACGCGATGTATCTCGTACTTTGTTTTAATAGTAGAAAGAAAGGCCTGTAGGCCTAACACTGCTTCATCAAACAAACATTTGTTTATAAACAAGTTATTTCGTATCTATTTTTTCCAGCAAGATTTCCTTTTGATAGATAAAACCCATTTCATCAATGCTTTTTTCACGTATAAAAACTGCGTTATATAATTTTGTTTTAGGCTTCGTTGGCAGAAGCTAGAACTATAAAAATCCTATGAATTTAATGAAATTCATAGATCTAAATAGTAAAATATCATGAATCTATCATCATGTTAAGCTCTTCCTAAGCGCCGTGTATATTTTATGTAAGAAAGTTACCCTTGACTTCTGCTCTACGATAAATAACATAATGACCTATGTTATGGTAATCACGGCTTTATAAGGCTTGAAACTTTATGATTATAAAGCGCTTACATGCGACTATAGGGACTGGATGATGTAAAAGTTTATACTCTCTTAACTTGTAAAAGAATTGTTCTAAGATGTCTCACTTTTAGAATAACTTTATTAAAACTAAAGTAATGAATGTAAATTACGATTTCTTCGGGTTATTTTTATAGTAATAACATTAATTTACTAGTCTAATACCTATATAAGTTGTATTATTTCAACCTTGAAGTACCTAAGTATATATTTATTTGTTACAAATATGTACTTGGACGTGCCGTTGATTACCTCATTACTTATTGGACGTCTTCAAAAGATCTAAACTGCCAAATGATCTGAGAGAAAGTCTACCGCGCCTGGGAGTCTTGTCGTGACCTTGTTTGGTTTTTTGTGATAATTATCGATTACTGTGTACCTACATTCAAACCTTTAAACAACGTTAGAACGTATTAAATTCGTACTCAAGCCTAATTTTACACTTATCTCAATCACTGTGATCCTATTCAGTATTGATTGTGGGTTCAGCACTTCTTCTATCTTATTTCTCTTTTGTAACTTACTCGCATTATCCTGTTAGTTATTGTGCTTTTTGATATTTTGATCAGATAATCGCGCATAGGAACCATTGAAGTCGGAGGTATTAAATATCTTCATTAGTCTAAGCCCACAATATTTGAATTATTTAAATATGTAACACATGGGTACTTTTATCCGAACAGTATTTTACTTTACGTGGCAAAGTTGCAAGCCCATCGCCGTCTTTTATATACTTACAAACCGGTATACATTCGTATACGTTCCAAGTTAAAATATCCAAGTGTGCTTATAGTTTCGATGAAATAATTCCAAGGCGTGGTGATCAACGCACGATCCAATCTCAACGGCTCAGATTTGACCTGCTGGTCACACCTACAATCCTACTAATATTAGTACCTATAGGTACCTAATCGCGAAAGTTTGTATGAATCTATAGATGTTTGTTACTCATTCACGCAAAAACTACTGAGCGAATTTGGCTGAAATTTGGAATATACCTACATAGTTTATGACCTGGAATAATCTACGAATACTTTATTTGATTCAAAGTTATTTCATTATGCTCACATCTAATGTCCCATTTGATCACGACTTAAAACATTTAACCCAACATTTACAAGTACCTACTTACAAGAACTTGATCTTTCAAAGGTAAGGTCTCCTAATGTTCCCACGAAACCGGCCCGCATTATAACATGTAATTTTTTTTTATTAGCATAAGCACAGATTGACCAGTAATTACTTCAGTATCAATTTCAATTTGGATATTATAGCTATTAAATAAGATTGATTGTAAAATTTTGGCCGTTGAAGTTCTAAAAAAAGTTCTGAGAATAATAAATAGGTTGAGCTTTGGTCCAGACTCCAGATGTGGCTAATCTATTTAGTGGTAATGTGATATGATTGGATGTCACTTATGGTTTAAATATAAAGTTTTTTAGTTTTTTATGTATAACATAAACGCTGAAAATAATCTCATATAATAAGGTTTCAAACTTCGTTCGCTAATAGAACATTCTGACTAGACCTTCTTGTATGCATTCGATATCAAATTGATATTGCATTGATAGTAGCAATGCTAAGCTCAGGTTTTTAAAGAGCTTTTAAGAATACTAGACAGAAAATAACTTAATTTTGATTTTACTACGGCATAAACGTGCTTTTAACCATGATTGCACAAAATTTACTTAATTTTTTCTATAAGTAATCAATTATTTTTCTTTCCAGGGTACAAACGATAACGGGGAGTACACAACACGCAGCCTGCCCCGAGTGAGGCTCGATAGTGGGACGCAGGTGAACAGTGCGGGGGTGAGACTGAGGTGCTGGGCCGCCCCACCTTCGATAACTGAAGAGGAAGTTGAAGAGGAGATTGAAGAGGATGCTGTCTCCTTACGCGCCATACCTGCTCAAGGTAAGCCAACAAAAAATAACTACGATATTATACGCAGGTTTTCATAAAAGGTACTGTTATTACGTGTAGCGCCATCTAGTATTGTCATTTAACAGTGTGAACACCGCCATCTATTGTCGAGTAGTCAATAAATTATCATACCGCCACCTAGCGACAGGTTTCACCAACTGTTTAGTTTGCTTAATGTTTGCCAGATGGCGGTACGAGTGTCAACATGGCGTCCGGTAGAGTTTGGAAAGGATGGTAGAGCTTTGATATTCTTTACAATGCTTATATTCTAGGAATAGATACTTTTACATTCATTTGTTAATGGAAAGTAGAGCAATGTGGACTTCAATAAACAAAAACTTTTCGGTACCTACCTACTACGTATTATCTGCGCCGTGCATAAAGAAATGACTAGCTATCGTTGTTGCCACTCATCACAATCAGTTTCTGGAACTACGTTTACGCTAAATGACTTATTAAAATCATGGTGTATTACGTCAACCTTTCTACCATTACAATATTACGCCCATTGAGACCGGTGACACTGACAAGACAGGGAAACACGCAAGGCGTGACGCCCGCGCACCCAGCCGACACGAATCGATTGCTCCCTTGCGTCACGCCCTTTCTGGGCCCTTCGCTCTTTTCACGGTATTTAAATTGAGGAATGGCATTTTTCTAAATGCTTTTTGAACCGTTAATTAGTCACAATTTCAGAGTCACGTACGTATATCTGAAATGTTTCATGGATCTTTATGTTTATGAGTTTAGATCCTCAAAACTTAATCGGCCTTCAAGAAAGATATACATGAGGGCTCGGGCACGGGATAGCCCACTGGTTGTCTTGCTCCAGAATTTAGAGCTCGTGTTGTGATGTGCTTTTTATTTTCCGAGGTGAAAAATTTGTTGAGTTCCATCCATGACCCATCCTAAATTGCAACTTGATTTGGCGTAGCATTTTGCTACGCCGTGTAGTACCGTATTTAGAAATCTATATATTACAATTGTTAAGTCTTTTAATAACAAGTTGTGGTTACTATCTTAAGTATCAGAATATCGGGCCCATGTCACTGCCCTCTATTACCATAGTGAGGCAATTGTTCAATCGAGTATGCTGAAGTGTCGATGTCGCAACAATTTAAGACTAGCGATGTACATCCGGATTGTACCCGCATACTCGACGCATAGCAGATTATCCCACAATTTACGGCTGGTTTTCTGCACTCTCCTTAATTAGGACAATTTATTGCGCATTCACTAAGCACACGACTTCACTGACTTGGTCTAACTCAGTAATCTATGAATTAAAACACGATATTGTTGAACATAGTTAATTACAGTTTGTGCTACAAACATTCAAATATCCCTTTTTAGTCTGGTTATGTGCATGATCCTGGAATGCCATAAAAGGTGGTGACTAGTTGTGAGACTAGTGCTCTATATATTGTGCAGCAGTAATTTGTCGGGGAGACCGCATTTTCACTGCAGTCACTACTTTCTTGTCGGCTGGCGACAAATGTGCAGGTTTCCATTTATGGGCTAAAATACCTGCACGTTTACCTTGGTGTAAGTTTTTCTTGCTTTTTCTTGGCAACCTACTCGAAAATTCTTTGTAACTTAACTTACAAATTAGTAGCTTTCCTTAGTTTCTTACCAGTTTCACACAATATAAACGAGCCTCGTTTATATTGTGTGAAGGTGTTATTATATATCGAGAATCGGTTCTGTTCATCAATATTAGTACCTACAATACTTAGGTACTAATAAATCGGGAAATGTTTTACCGTCCATGCGAAATACGAAAAACGCACCGTTTCGGCACGACAGCCGTCCGACACGAAACGTCTAAATTGAAAGCGTCCTTACCTACATATTTTTCCTACATTATTACGTAGGAAAATTATGTATTTTTTGAAAAAAAATATTACCACGTTGTCTCTTTGTGAACAGACAGTGATGATTACGGCTTTTTGGTTTTTAAGCCATGACGGAGACCTTCAAGCAGCCTAAGAACTCCGCCACCAGAGTTATCCACTTATTTATACGAACATAGCTACACACTGGGTCTTTATACAAAGTATATGAGTTTATATTCATTAAAAATAACTCAATTCGACAAAACAGTGTCCCTTTAGCCGGCAGTCGCTAAAATGGGCACAATTAGGCGCGGGACGGCTTTAATTGACATTTCTCAGGCTGCCGGCGACGTGGCACTCATCAATCTCGCTGCTCTGGTGTGATATGAAAATGATATTTTTATTCCGTTATCGGTTTCATCGAATAACGTTAAACATGTTGAAATCGTATTTATAAAAAGATCATATACTTTTTATTTTAATGCAAATTAAGGAGTATTTCATTGTCATTTGGTAATACACTAGGAACAGGTTATTACTGTCAATCACATGCAGGGCTGATATGAATACACATAGGACAAATCAGTATCATTATACTTAGACTGTTAAAATATAAAAAACCAATTACTTACATAATCATGATTCTATATTAGGACTATAAAGAGCTCGAATCTTCAATCTGCAGATCAATTAGTCCCGAGGACAAATTTCACTATAAAATCTAAACAGTTAAACAATAAAAAAAAAATAACCCCTGTGTCTCAGATGGGCATTTTTCCGCCTATCCGTAAAGGTACTCAAAGCTTACTCTCAATTGTGTATTAAATGTTAATAATACTTGAATGTTTTCCGAACAATGTTTTTCTTGAATGAGGGAGATACATGAATGAGCTTTTAACTAGTTACTCAAAATCTGATGAAAGAGTTACACGTAAAAATAACATTTCAGTTTAGTCTTTTAGCTTTGGAAACACGGTGTCGATTGATGCCTCAGAAATAGCAGACGTTGAAGACGAAAATGAACTTCTAATTTAGTACGTTAAGTTGTTTTTTTCAGTTCCGTCGTGGTTCAGTTTACTGCACACCCGTGCAGTAAACTGAACTACGACGGAACGCTTCATACGAAACGACATATCTATAACAATGTTTATAAATATTATGTTATTTTGCTCCTACTTGTTTTTGTGTACTTGTTTTGTAATTGCATGTTGTTTCCTGGTATAGTTTTCCTTATTTAAAAAACAATCATAAACCATTACATATTAAATTATATTTACAGCATTACTCAATTATTTATTTATTATAAACTGACATTACATATATTTTACATCTAATGCAATTTGATGTCTTTTAACAGATACCTAATTTTTAGCACCAACACTAACTGACCTGGCAAACGTAGTCCTCCTACAGAAAATTGATATATGCATTTTCTTAGCTCTTTGTAGGCATTTAAGTACCTCATTGAAGATGTCTAAATGGTAGTCAGAGGCATTTCCAAATACATATTTAGTAAGTACTTGGCCAAAGAGGAAAATCACGATGTATAAAATGCGAACTGCAAAATGTGGCATGTGCTAAAATGTATTTGGGCATTCTTCTGACTACTTTCTTAGACATTTATAAAAGTTCTTAGATGCCTAAATATCGTTATTTTTATCCTTGGAGATGCAGTCATAATCATGTTATTAGTTTTTCGTTTATGTAGCGTAATCTATCGTCAATTACTCATATTCATAGGAGCTAAGGCGGTCGCCGCTTCGTCGCCGCAGGCTCATGCCTTGAATATTAATACAATATTCGTGACCAATACCTATACTAAAGCAAATACTTCTGTTTCATATAGGCGAGCGACTCATTTCCGTTCCCAAATGAGCACAAATACTAAACTTTGAACAAATGGAAAATTCCGAGGACAGGTCATGAACCAAGGTATCCTATAAGTTTACATAGAACTCAATTTTTTTATCTAACTAATGAACAGGAAAATACAAAATACTCATGTAGGTAAATAAACATAAACAGAAGAAGGTGGTGAGTAATTAAATTCCAGAAACCTACTTTGATCTAATGAAATAATACATTACATACTTACAATTATTATTGTACTCGTACAAAAAATATATTATAGCGTAAATCCTATTCCTGTCTGATATTATTAATGCTAATGTGACTTTGTTACGCTTTCACGCCACTGATCATCATGAAATTTCGTGTACACAATACCAGGTGTAGATACCTACATGAACGGAAGTAAGGTCACATTTCATCGAAAAATGTACTTATTCCTGAGAGATCAGTAAGTATAAGTAAGGGCAAGTGGCCAACTCTGGGGAAAAATAGCTTGCGTCTACATTACACGAGATAACTACGTCAGTTTTACGCAAACGAAGCTGCGGACAAAAGCTAGTTGAGGCAAATTATAAATAGCCATATATTTAAAAAAGAATAAATAACAACCTTAGGCTGCTTTTGTCTGAAAAAATAAGCGTCAGAAGTCTAAAGCGACTTAATGAATTTAAAAAGAGGACAGAACGTGCCTCCCTAAAAGGCTGGCTCTCGATCGTATGAATGCTATTGAACTCTTAGAAAGCATTGAATCGTCACATCATATCCGTTTATTTGTAATCGCCCATATGGCTACACATTGCCTGCTTTGGCTTCGAAGGTCTAACTAAGATAAATTCTTAAGGTTATTTGTCCAACTGTGTTTTATGAAATTGCTACCTTTGAACGTGTTTAAATAATGATGAGACACAGATATGCAATTAAATAAATTATGTACATACTACTATATGCATTTAATTTTGCACCGTTGTAGATAAAACAGACTGATATTAATGAATTTTAAATTGTGTATCCAAAAATGGCAGAAAAATATTCTAAAAATAAATCTAGGTAGTTATAAATAATATGTATAATAAATAATATAGACTTCAATAACTTTGGATAGGTCAATCTATATGGAAATGTCGTTTATTTGATCTTAAGTCTAAGTTTAATTTTATGACTCTACCTTATTCGTAAGCCAGACAGAGGTCTTCTTTTCCACTTCTCTATATAAATAAATAAATAATAAATATCCTTGGACATTTCACACGGCGTCATCTAGTCCCAAGCTAAGCAATTTAATGCTTGTGTTATGGTAACCAGATGACTGATAAACTACATAGATACATTTTTTTTTGTAAATACATACATATTATACATAGAAAACACCCAGACACGAAACAAATATTTGCAGATCATGCAAACATTTGTCCCGCAGCGGGGATCGAACCCGCAACCTCTGCGTCTCAGGCGGGCTTTCGCCCACTGCGCCACAGAGGTCGTCAATAATATATAGTCATATGCAATTAAAAGTGCGTTAAGACAACACAAATACATATGAAGTTTTTATAAATTGGATGTAGAAGCTAAATTGAACTAAAAGTAATCGCTATAAAGTTAATTTTAATTAAAATGGAAATATGATACAGACAAAATACATTACACATAAGCAGTATAAGCACCATAATCGGTGAACCAGACAGCTTGGTTCATCGTGACCGACACTAATGAAGTGATTCATAACAATAGTTTCAGATTTAACGCGATGCATTTTCGCTGTTCGTTGGTAGAACCGATAAGCTACTATAGAGTATTGTATCTCCGTAATGTGATGCTACTTAGGGTTGGCACATCGGAAAATAAGACGAGTTGACTGATAAACATACGTTTAATCAAGCTAGTAAATAAAATGTCTTATCAATATTATTAATTACAATTTGTCTAAAATATATTTTTCTAAATATCACAAAAAAACGTTAATAGGCACCTATAGGTAATCGACTGTAATCCGAAGGACGTAACGTAAGAAATCTGCTCGGATCTTGAGATTTCTGAACCTTCAGACTTCAAAGTGTGTTTATATTTATAAGACAAGACTGGTGTTAGGCAAATCTAAATAAAAATTTTGGTCCATGCTCAAAAAGTAACTTTGAAGTTTTTTGGTGTGTTTCGGCAGTTTAAAATGGCTAATTGCGTGTAAAAAAACTTACTAGCTGTGAATTACTGATGTTTTACTAAGTTCTTCGAAAAATCGTGTACGTAATTTGAGCGTGATTGTTTTAATTGACTATTGGAAGTGACATGCGTAGTGACGCCCCTACTTTTCTCTGAGTCAGTGGTAGCCGAGGCAGGCGTCAAGCGACGACTCAGTGTGTTGTGCCGCTTCCGACTCGCCGCACTTCGGTGACGATCGGATTTTCCATTTTCAAACTGAGAAACCGAACTTTTTTTTTCTACGCACACGTGGCTTCTGCGAAAAAGTTTGTGATGTGTGTAACTTAAACTGTGTTGTGTCAATCAGCTGTTTGATTGAGTGTAAGGTTTCGGTGCATTATGACTGAGTGTGGTGTTGATAAATAGCTGAGTGCAATAGTGATCGTTACCCAAAGTATAGTTTATTAATTTTAATGATTTAAGTCATTCTGTTATCAACATTCTTCGTTAATTCACCCAGACGAGTACCTACTTGTCATGGACGTTACTTTAATTACTTTATTTACGTAATCGTACTAACTACTACCACAGTATTTATGACAACTAGGTAAATAATATCATTATATTATACATTTATTATACATTATCGATGATACCTAGCTAGTACTTAGGTACCTACTTAATTCTTCTATGAATCATCTCTTCACGTCATCAATGAAATCGCCCGGTTTTTCCATTTTTTACAATGATACTTTACGATTTTTCGTAGGTATCTACTTTACAACTTTTTTTAAATACGTATGTAAGCAATGTGCGTTTTGAACAGCTTCCTTTCTTGTATTTTAAGGCCTTCTTATATGAGACTTTGTAATGCAAGTACAAAATGAAAATAAATAACGCTAAAAGAACAATCCATCTTCAGTTTCCGCCTCAAGCATATGGTGCGTAGGAGTCTGCGAGTGAGCTTCAAGTTCACATTACTATTAATAGAATATTTATATATTAAACCCTAAGTGCTCAAATTGCAAGAAAATCAACAGTTATGCTAGGAATTTTATAATATTATGGTTTGTTTAATTTTTGGTCCTTTCTTAGTCATAAAGTGGATCAATGACCTGCTCGAGTGTGGACACAGTTAATACTACGCACTTAAAGTGCGTAGTAATTAGCTTTTTTACTGTAAAGAAAGGAGTGCATTAATAAGATTCCATTCATGAAAACATAATATTTGTGCCTTTTGGCACTCGGTCTCAGCATTCAGTCGAATGGTACGGCACAGCATCCAAGTTTTCCATTAACTTAATGTAATTGATTATCTCAGTCATTGCTTATTTTTTATTTATTTGGCCTTTGTGTCCTCTAGCCATTATTGAGCTGGATACTCAAGAAAAATATCTTTCAAAAACCATAGAAGGTACAGAAATGTAATCTAAGAAGTTCCATTTCTATCATACTCTTTATTGACATTTTATTGATGTACTACTTTATGTAATTCTGTATGGTTGGGTGGTTGAATATTTGCAGTATTATGCATTACTTTTGAATTCAAGAAAGAAACCAAAGTAACAATATAATGTATGTACCTAACTATAATGATTGTCATTAGCTTAGAGTAACAAGATGGGACATTTAGATCACGTGTGTAGATTACGAGTGTTTCTCACAGTTACGTTGTGCTTTATTACTGCAATAAGTAGGTACATAATAACTGTTTTAAATCCATAGAATGCATTTAATCGATTTCATATCATTCTTCAAAAATGCGCGAAAAATGAAGCACACTGTTTGATACTGCAATGGATGATCCAAAAACATGAACAATTGAAAATGTTTCGAACAACATGATTAACGAATCTAAATTACCGGTATTTCTTAAATAATGAACAAGAAAGTGTCAAAACACCCTCGCTTTTTCCAAAAGGTTGTCGATTTCGTATTATTTATATGAGAAAACATTCGTTTCCTCGATAAATATTTACATTTCAATCATCTGATTTTCATAACATTTATTCGGTGATATGGTATAAACAATACGTCTGATTAATTAACATTTTATGGGTAAGTTAAAAACTTTGTGAAAGTTAATGCAACCATTGTGCAATATCTAACATCTGCATTGTGTTTACTATTATGAATGGAAAGTGTAATTATTGTAGAAACTGTAGGATGGTGTTTGTTTGCTACAAACAAAAGATGCTTACTCACCAAATTATAATTTTAATATCGCATTAGTCTTAATTAAGGTTTGTACTTATTACAACTTTCCGTTCCATGGCTTTGACAAATGTTAATAAATATTGTAAAAGTTTACTAATAATATGGACTTGAGAGGGGGTTGTCCGATACAGATTTATATTATTTAGAGTAGCTACTTGTTTACACGAGCTTATATCATAGTCTCATCACATCACAGACCTCTATTTAAAAATAATAATATTTGAAGCTCTATAATATCGCTACCAAGGGTCTAACGATAACTGAGAACTAACGAACTAAGAACTAACTAGATGACACCATAGTAGGTACAACCCCAAGTACAAAAATAATCATTAAATTCCTTTTTTTACTTCTCCGATATTTTGTATTGAGTAAGTGATTGTAAATCTCGGAAATTCTAAACATACCTATCAGTAAAATAATAATTTCGTTGATTGTTTGTTTAAATCGTGTTTTACGTTTGTTCATGTATCGGAGAATTCAACAAATAGCTTTCCAGCGTTTACACAACAAAAATACAATAAAATGCCGGCTTTGCTAATGGAGTGCGTTTTGTTCAATTGGCTATCGATTTGCGGCATTCAGGGTATTTTTGCAGTTATAACACAATTATCGGCATCGTTTCATGTACTTTGTATATATAACAAAAGTTTCTTCAGAAACAGTAATAGATATACAAAAAATAGGATTGCGACTGTATCCCCTAGGTTCGGTGGACATTCTCTCTAGATTTCAGAGAATATCTACGCAGTTCATGGTAAGCCAAAAAAAGTAAACTAGGTCCTTCGCTTTATTTGTTACTTAGTAGTTTGTCACAGTCTTACATAACATATTGCAAACTTCTTGCAATTTTTATTGCACTTGCTCTAGATAATGCACGTCCAATAATAAAAATAGAATACATCAACCATACTTTACATTACACACATGAATTGCATAAAATACGTACGACCAGCTCGTCCACTTTCGTGCATAACTCGATTGTATCGATAATATTCTGTTAGTGATCGTTTCCTAGTGACGTAACGATCCGGTTGGAATCGAGTCCGAATCAGTTAATCAAGAGCATCCGAGAAGATGTGAACACGCGATGATTAAAAACTAGTATGTATTACCTACTTCTCTACATAGTACAACACAAAGTCTGCCGTCTGTAGGCTTAGATCTTTTAATTCACGCAACGGATTTTAATGCAGTTTATTAGCAGTAGAGAAAACACCGGTGTAAAGCCGAGGCGGCTCGCTAGTCTTCAATATGTTGCTTTGATTTGATTGATAAGGCACGTGCAGTAGGACAACAAGGTGGTAGTGTCACAAAAAAGCGGCTAAGTGCATTCGAACAAAAAGCCGGAAAATTATAGGGGATCTCTGACTGGGGACGGACTGACAGACAGCGGAAACTTACTAAGCCCTGTGTTCTATGGGTATAGAAACTAGGAAAGTGTAAATAACAAACAGCAACATGACCAAGATCCGAAAAAAATGTCCGAAAAAAAAAAGTGTTATACCAAGGAGTTTTCTCCAAATAAATCAGTCACAGTCGATACAATCGGTATAGGAAGTTATTCGCTTTCATTGGCGCGCGCCGCTATTTATTTACTACTTTTCTGTTCTACTTTTTTGAATGCTGCCTTGAGACATAAGACTGCAAATTACATTAGGTATACTAAAAATCAGATTTTCTTAAATAATTAGGTACGTTTTAGATAGCTTTGTATCAAATCCTATTCAAATATAAATCTAGAAATCTACTGACCTATTCTACTATCATAGAAATGTATTTAATTTACATAGCAATAACTAAAAACCACTGAATATTTTTATAACGACGTAAGATTATCATGTAAATGTACATGAAAAATATGATAAATTATTGGCATTTGCTTCTGGGATCATCATAATAATTGCTTACATATTACACAAATTACTCCCTCAATCTATAACAACAAGTAACAAGCTGTTTCTTTGACTAATCAAACTAGTATAATTATGTCGCATTACATAAAACTGTCTCCTTTCTAATCGCGTAAGACGTATTTATAAACTCACGGAGCTTGTTACTTCGTTCACTTGAGTTATAACGCGATATTTGCGTGGGGTTTAAAATAAAAATACTTTCAACCCTTAAATGCTTTCATCCAACGTTCTCGTAAATATCGGGAAATACAGAATGACATCCTGTTTCCTCAATTCACAGACATCTCTCAGATTTTATAAAAATAAAAATGTTTTGAATAAGTCTAAAGGGTAGGGTAGGTAGGTATTAGGTAAGTATTAGGCACGTTCAAGTACAAATTTTGCACATGTCCACAGTTTCTTGAAGTTTGCAAGCGTGACAGGTTGCCCATCTCCGCCTAATACAATAGGCACTTACTGATTTTCTCACTCAGTCGGTTAAAACATAGAAGCATAACTATGGGTATAAATATTGTTTTACCCTACCTAACACAAAAAAGCCGTGTCGGGAGGTTTATCATCTGAGCCGCGAGTTCCCATCATATCATAAGACCTGACTTCTTTTTTTTTATAAGTAAAAGGGCTCCGTGAATTACAACTACTTTCTATAAAACAGTCAGACAATGTTAATGCTTTCCTTTACTATAGGTACTTACTGCCAGTTTTAAATACATACCATATTATTTTAATATCTTCACGACGTCAGCGAAAGTCTGAGACTCTTATTTAAACGAATGGCGATATTATGGAAATTAAGTTTGGTTTCCTTTCGTTATATAACCTTATGAAACTTTGGGAAAAATGTCATTCAAATTAAGCAGAAAGTTAAGCAACTTCTCTCGTATAGTTTTGAATGTCAAGTTAGTTTGGCCACTATTGATTACAGTTAACCTTGTTTCACATGTAGGTACACAATAACATTCAATTTTTCCTAAGTCTAGGATATCTTGTAGAGTAGGTATTCCAATGGGTTTATGAGTTTACTTTTTCTTTATGAAGTAACTAGTGACTAAAACTTGCGATTATTTTCGAAATAGTAGGTGACTCTTCTTGTTTTGCACTGCAACGAATAAAGCTATGCATTTTACGATATCAAAGAACACTATTTGAGCATTAGGGTCAAAGAGACCGTGAATATAGAAAACAATGGACTCAACGGTAGTGTTAACCCACCATGAACGCTGATTCTGATTATTTTCAATTACAACTGATGCAAGCTCCTCTGCAGATTAGGCTATAAATTCTCCATTTAGATGTCTGGAGATAATTCCACGCTCTGAACAATACAATCAATTAAACAGTCTGCTGGGGTGCCAGGGTGCCATTATTAATGGATCCTGTATTCACAGAATAGATAACTTTGTACTATCAGTAGCGATGATTTGGTAACGTATATATCTATATATAAAATTATGTGTGTCAGATATATTGTACAAACAATACTAACATTGCTTACAACTTTGCGTATTTTGATACCTTTTTAGAACAAAATGATAACTTGGTGTGCAGTGTACGCAAAAAATTGCATAGTATAATCTAATAACAGCTGAAAAAAGTAGTTTTTTGTAGTCTTGAAAGTATAGCATTTGGCCTTCCCTTGTATTAAACTTACAACCCTGTTATACAATCTCACACACATTGTTTTAAAAATAGATGTTACTGATTTAATAACCAGCGTCAATACTGTAAAAACTGTTTTCGTACTGTCGTAACCCTTCCCAGCCACCCCTGTAATGGATTAGGCATTACCCCTGAGGGGTGACCTAGGCCCCAGCAAAGTCAATTGCTTCGTATGAATGCGTGTAGAGTCCATTTAAGCCTATTTTAGTGCACTGGCATTGCAGATAAGGGTTGGTACTTTTTTGGTGAAGTGCCAGAGAAAGTTATGAAAGCGATTCTTGGCAGAGATCATGAGAGAAATGAGTAGTATTATGTAAAATGTTACTCTGATGTCCAAGCATTTATTATTTATACACACTATGACTTAAGTTTCTCTCTAATACAAAACATTTTTCGCATTTATAGCATAATACAGTCACAAAACAATATAATATGAAACTGAGGCATACATTATTATAGTCACCCAAGGCTTCGTTTGCAAAATATTTGAGCCCTTACACTTAACACCTATTTTCTTCCATTTTGTCACCAATTGCAGTTTAAAATTGTCCCTATATTTGCATTTTACTACCGAAGTCCAGTGCCAGATATCGTAATGGCAATAGCGTACAATAATTTAAAACTATCCTTCTTAATACTTGCAATAAATACTATTTTTAGGTACAGCTTCGATCTAATCCAAGTACTACAAAAGTACTTTCGGTAACAAAATACTGTCATACATAGTTGAATGGGCTTTAAATGATTCTTATTTGATCGCACACGCTTGCACACGTGTTTTGCAAACTGATCTTCGTGTTACGAGTACATATTTATATAATGTACAGTGTTGATCCTTTATCCCGATTCTCAATTTGGAACCTTATGATCTGGACAATAAGTTTGATTGTAATTTTATGTATTGATAGACATATGGGGTTACTCTAGATAGGTGGCGAGCACAAACTTAAAACAAAGATCAAATAATATTTTGCAAACAAAGTTAATAATTCAAAAATATAACATAAAGCTAAAGAAAAGATGGTAAACAAATCTACTAGCATACCGGCACAGTCATCTAATGTTTTTATTATAGTAAGTTAAACATTCAGTAACAAAGGGTATGGAAAAGCAAAATCAATAGAACCAAAAAAAATTTTTGAACGCCTAATTAATTAAGTTTCATGAATCTATTTTTTATAAAATAACCATACGAATTTTCTGAAATATATCTCACCATCTTCAAGAACTCAAGCCTCAAAAAGTTAGTCAGAGGCAAGTCAAATTATTAAATTTAGGTTATGTTTACGTTCACTTTTGTGGCTCTACACTGGTTTATCAGTGTTTTTTGTCTTCTAAAAATGCTATATAAAATATGATGTATAAAAACACTAATTCTCGTTGAAATAAATAACAAATACAAATAATATACATAGGTACATACCGTATTATATTCACTACATGTATATATCGTGCACAATATATGCGTGCAGTGTCTCATCTCTATTAAATAGTTGCGTGTGCTCGAATGATACGGCTCTTTTCCGGGTCGAACTATTCGAATGATAAGTCGAGTTTAAATCAATTTCAATTGTTATTTTAACAGCTACTAGAAATACGGTTAGTAAAATAAATCAAATGTTTTTTGTTCTTCATAATATGTTTATCCAAAGTCTAAAATTTCAATAAGTAAGTTCGTATGGGCTAGCTTACTATGGTGATGGATTTTTTAGGCCGCCTCAAGGACTCCGTCATTGCTTAACGACCTTCAAAACCGGGACTGACAATTTAATGACAAGTTGTTGAGTATTATGCTGTTTTTGTACAAAAATTATCCTATAGTTTATTCTTTATGAATCCAACAATACACTCATTACTGAGCTCAATTTTAGAAATTGTTAATAAATAATGAAGTAAAATTTATTGACTGTTTTTCCTATATAATGTTTTCATGAAATAGTTTGTTTTAGAACAAAACTGAAGAAAAGAAGAAGAGTAGGTACAAAACTGACTAAAGTACCTACGAACAAGGTCGTAATAGCCTATTATTGTGCTGACCGTACATACCAACAACGTGTTTGTTTTGTTTTCCACTTATTTAAATAATCGAAGGACGGCACTAAAGCGTTGAAACTGATTTAATAGTATTACTTCTTTGTTATGGGAGTGGTTGATAATGATGTAATTTGTCCTTTTGACTTCAACATTTGAGTCAGATCGTTTTTTTGCTTACCATCATTGATTTTTTAAAACTACCTTAGACTACATTTGCATTCTCATGCAAATGTAGTTAGATGTAAGCGATGTTTAAACTTTATGGCGCTTATGTTGTACAAATAATAAAGTAATTAAGTGACAAAATTATTATTTTTTATTTAATCGGCTTTACGAAATTGAAGCCGATTAAATAAAAAATAAAAGAAGAGAGCAATTTTATGCACCACTCGGGACTGCATGTTTTATTTTATTTAGCATTTTGGTAGAAAATTATTTAAATATATAAATAAAAAAATATTTTAGGCATTACGCAATTAAGTATGTATTTTGTTAAATCTGCACGTAGATTTATTGTTGAGATTCTACCTTGAAGTTTATTATCTGGTGTTTAACTGTCGTTTATAAACATGACATTGGCAATAATGTAGCTACAGTAGCCACAATAAAAAACTAGCATTGAATTCAATGTTATTTGATTCATTTTGAGATAAAAATTTTACTTAGTTTAGGGGGCCGTCCATTAACACGTGATGTTTATTTAGCATTTTTTAACGCCCCTCCCCCTTGGTGATACCCCGTGGAGAGGTGAATATTATCTTTATATACCTACCTACAGGTATAAAGTAAGCGAGTCAAGGTCACACTAGGTACACGCCGCTTTTCTGCTTAAAATATCACGAGTTTGAAGAAAAAATAATTACTAGTGATATCTGCCTACACCCCCCCTTGTGATATTTCGTGATTTTTGCTGAACCCCTCCCCTCCTTTCAAGCCTGACGTGATTAATAGACGGCCCCTAGCTGATTATATCACAACCGTTGATCTATAGCTTGTTGATACACTGATAGGTAATAGGATTTAACTAATCACATAGAAGTCTTATAAAATAGGATGACACAACTGGGTCAATGCTAGTGTTTTGCATATTATACTGCACTCGTCTGCACGACTCATATTTTTTCATAACCTTTAAATAATAAATAAATAAATATCCTTGGACATATTTTTACTAAATTATTACTTAGGTAGTATTGTTACTTAGGTGTATTGAAACGTTTTGAACATTTGAGCAAAAGTTTATTAGGTAATTAAAACTAGTTCCAGAAATGTATTTACATCTGAATTTTATTATAATTTATTTGTGATGTCATTTCGGTTTATAACTATGTAATGTAGTAAGATTGATATTACAGATAGGGGACTCCCATCTGACGTCATTTTATTCGTAGGCATATTTGTGTAATTTCAGAGCCATTATTTAGTAGAAAGCGTAATTATATCAGTCGATGAGTAACCTGACATAAACTAGTTTCAGTTTCACTGCGTAATGCACACATCCTGTCGCTATATTTGTCCATTGACGGTATCTTTGGCTCAATTCACACATAAAACTGTTTTCTACAAACTCCACGAACTATCGCAAGAGCCAAGAATGATAGTATCGAAGATTTTGATTCTAAAAGCCTCTCCTCACTCGCCCGCGGATCGCGCGCCAAGCCGTGAACAATCCGCAAAACAGGAGAGTAGATTCCTTTCGCATATTCTTCACGACTTCGCGTCCATCCCGTTTTTGTCGGTATTTTGCCCCGCGACAAAGGAATGCGAACAATATTGCCAAAATTATTCAAAATTATTATATAAATTATTAAAATGATTATTATTAATTATTTAATAATTTGGATTTTGGCAAATTAGCAGCAATTCTATAAAGTGGCTGATGATCCGCACCCGCCGGTATTCAGTTACTGCAGCCTGTTTTTCATGTGAACCTACCCATGCTGTTCTGCAAACTAACTCTGTTTTATGGGGTGGTTATTGTAAACATAGTGCTGGCGTTTTGCCACCTGACTGCGATTAGATGAGAACAAAATGATGATCCAAGGTTAATTTGTAACACTTTCAATTCATCTCCACTCATGAATGAGCGTAGCTTAGTAACTTTTTTTTATTGTACATAGGTTTAGTACCTCAGAATAATTTTGCTATTTTGGCCCATTAAAGGTTTATTAGCCAGTCCTGGATTTCTGCCCTGTTATTCAAGTTGTAAAATTATGGTCATTGTTATTTCATCAGGAACATAGACCTAGAAAACCTTTTTTGTTATATATGTCGCTTTATTGTCATTTTTAGGGCTCTGTACCCAAAGAGTGCCAATGGGACCTTGGTGTCATTCGTCTACTCTACTACTTTTGAAAATCTGCTTTTACTAAGATCGTTTTGAAAAACATGCAATTGTAGTGTAGTATGGAACCCTTCATGTTTGCCACTTCTGCCCTTTCAACAGCAGATTCTTTTTTTTGCCAAACTCATTCTCATTTCGTATTTATGAAGTAAACATCTGAAGAATAACGCAAAATAATGAGTAGCATAGGCAGGTGTCAGCGTTGTCACTTAAAATCCATGATGGTCAGTTTAATTTAGATGTTTAGCTGGTAGGTTGGCATTAGCCTCGTAATCAACACTACTTAGGAGCATTACACCCACGCAATGTTGTACTGTACTACTCTACATATACACGACTTAATTTGCACTTCAAGGCGATAATATTTAGTTTGCATATCCGTTGATGTTGCATTGTAGAGAATGTCAGCTATGTAAACCACCTAACTGTATTGCTAGCGAATAATGATATTTTTCGTTACCTGTTCCAAAAAATGTTGATAGTTTCTTTAAGTCAATGAAAGTGTTTAAGGAAAAAAGGAGTTTTCATGTATCTAATGCTAAAAAGCTATTTTGCAAACGAATATGTACTGAGTATGTGAAAATTATGTACGGATATCAAGCTCGTTGGGTGCTAGCTTAGGTACTAGTACTTAGCTTAGGTCTCATGGTATTATCGTAGTTGCACAACAATTTTTTATAATTTTCGTTTTGCGCACATTACATACTAAAACCTTAATACATTAGGCAAACTTATGTTTGAGATGACGTGCATTATGATATAGGTACTTTGTTGAACTGTACGTAGGTGGGATGGGTACCGCCTCCGCTGATGAGTAACAAGCATACCCTATAATTAACTTCGGTACAAAGTTTATGAGCTTAGTTATATAAAATATAAGTGACATAATGAGAAACAGAATTATCCTTAGAAGCAGAAAGAGAAAGCTTCGAAAAATAAGAACTTGATCCTGAAGTAATACTCAATTATCGTTATACTCACTGTCGTTTTTCAAAGTTTTGTTATATCCAGTTAAAAGGATTTTGAGTTTTCCTTATTTCCAGTGTATAAAATAATTATTAAAAATTAATGTACAAAGTTCCCCAGTCTATGACAAAGTCCACCAATAAGTGATATACCGTTGAATCATATACCTACTGCCATTGTATGCAAACGGTCAAGAACTCAAGATGCCTAATTCAGCATGAACAATAGAGAATTATGATAAAAGCCAGTATGCCAGTAATTTGTTATGGCATTGCCATAGATTGGTGTACAGTTTTATGTTGCGCTGTGGCTAGTCATGCGATGCTTTTGTTAGGAAATGTTCGTCGGTTCTATGTTTTATTAGATATTCTGTGACTTTACTTGTAGACATCAAAAGTAAATTTAAACAGTAGGTATTGAATGTTTTCTGAATTAGAAAATATAAATTGTACTAGAAATATTCGTCAGTTCTATTTTTCAATTTTTTTCAGTTGGTCTTGGTAGTTTTCCTTTCTTGCATAAGTATCTATGATTATCTAGAACTCTAGATCTTACAAATGAATATGTTAGAATTTTGTCACCTTCACGAGAATAATTATGTCTGAGACAAACAAGATAATCTAATTATGAACAGTAGTATTTTTAGTTCTCATTATTGTTTTACAAAAAAATCTGGCAATGCCATCATTGAGAAATTAATTTCATTGTTTGATTTATCTTAATTATATACCTAATTATATTATTACATAGTGTGAACATTTTTCTCAGATATTTTTGGTGTGTCTTAGGTTTTGACGAGACTTCTCGTCTTAGTTTAGATTTATTTTAAAGCTCTTTATTCTTAAAAAACAACGAAGATTCAGGAAACGATATTTAACAACCATACATCTGTACATTCAAATAATTTTCTGTAATTCAGAGTACACAAAATTCTGCAATCTATACGAAGTTAGATCAACATTCTAGTCTTTATATTGTACATGATAAATGATTTATGTATGTAGTTAACTACATGACTTAGATAAGTATTATTTTTGAACAGTGTTCGAAAGTAGCGCCAGTGACCGACAAGTTGCTAGTAAACTGTTAAAATGCTACCCATTTTACTATTGTTAAAACGCGATGGTATCTACTTAGATTTACCGTGAATTTTAATTAGGGTTTAACTCTTGGCAACAGGCCAATGAGACGTCAGTTTTGATAAGAAACTTTACGATATTACGCCGTGACCTAGATTTATTTAATTGTTAAAAAAATAAATACGCTTAAGCGCAGTGGTTTGTTAGGTCAGACAAACATTTTTCACTCTATAATAATAAAGAACATGAATTTCCCACGTAAAATATTGTCGATTTAGATTTAAATGTATCCGAAGAATTGAAGATTCTAAATATAAAGTATTTTTACGTGAGTACTCGTAATTCGCGTCAGAATAAGAGGGACTCGCGGTACAGTTTGACTCTACAAATTTTTAAAACCTTGATATACCCTCATTTTTCATCTATAGATAATTATGTTACCTACTTCTTTAATTATCTCAAAATAAAGAGTAGTCAGATTCCAAAAACTGTGTAGAAACAATGCACCAGTGATTGTATAGGAAAGTGTCACGAACGGTTATACAGACTGATTTCATTGTTTTGACTCCTTCCGTAGAAGGATAGCGATAGGCCTATAATATTAAATATCTATTTTGGCATTGTTAAAACAAAACGACACTTAATTCGGTCAACATTAGGACTATATTATTATTCTGTAGGGTAAGGCCAAACCTAAATGTATGGTCTTCGTTGACACTGTTCACTTATTCGTACATAGTGTATTTATTAGTATAGTAGTTTGTTTATAGAATGTAGAATATTATTATTCTTACATCGCGAAATCTTGTAACTCTTTGGTTACAATTGAAAGTAATGGCGGTGAGGGCAGCGCTCCCTATTCATTGAGAATAGTTACAGCTTATTGCATTGCACTCGGTGATTTACTCGCCAATTTGTCAACATCACATACAGCTAATAGAAACCTTATGTTCACTCATTATCTCAATTAACTTTCTAGTGCATATCAAATGATATCCATACTCAAGTGTTAACATAAAATACAAAGTATTTAAAGAGAGAAGTGCTGTTTGATATAAGAACATTGTGTATAAATGAGTCTCCAACGAGAAAAAAGACCCAAGTTCAAAATGTGGAAGTCGCTGATGCACAGGAAAAGAAAATACAGTGAACAGCTGCCATGTGACCGCGAAAGTTACGCCGCCCTGGCGGCCATGCAAGGAGGCAGCGCGGCGACTCTACCGCCATCTCTTGACGCTTTGCGAGCATGTAAGTAATGATGCTACTCGACTCTAGATGGCGTAACCTTTACTGTAGCTCCTGTATGTAACTTAGGGATTATAGGTTGAAGTTTGTAATAGATAATGGGAGATAAACTCAATATTTTGTTAAACTAAATAATCATATTTCAGGTTATAGTTTTGAGTTTTTTTCAAAAATTACTTCGCACGTTACGACTGAGAATTAACAATAAACATAATTATACCTACTTAGATACTTACATAATTAGCTTAATCAGGAAAAGCATAAGGTATGGGAATGATAAGAAATTTATTTTATTTATTGTGTAGGTAACTTATGCGTACCGTGCAATTCTTAGCACAACTACCAACTTTAACAAATTTTAGGTATCAATTACAATACAATTTTTATAATCAAGTGCCAAGTAGCCTGTCACCAATTGTGAGAAGTTATGATTCACCCTATTGTGTTTGGTGCGCCAACCGCATCAAAAGCAGCCGCTCGCTGAATAAGGTCAATCTTTGTGACTTTTCTGGCGAATCCTTCTACTGTGACGTGATGTCATAAAGGAACATTTAGGGAAACTAAGGTTTGGTACAATGAACTGGACTCATAAGTGTCATACAAGTGAAGATATCTGGATGTTTACAGTTCAATTACACCATGTCGGATTAATTGTTACTGAATTCCTTGTTAAAAAAATAAATTAGATAGTTATAATGTTTTTTTCAACAAGAATGTTCTGGGTCAAGTGTACCTACCTAAACATAAACAATAATGTTTTAATTGATTAAGGATTATGACTTATATTTACAGGTTTCAATTTTACTTAATTTTGTTTTACACGAGATAATCATTTGAATAAAGAAAGAAGAAAAAACATTTATTTCAGTAGAATCTCAAGGATGCAAAGGATCTCGTCCCCGTTAAGCAAAAAGATGACTCTATATCAAGATTTTTCATTTTTTTATCCTAGTCTTATTATACCTACCAGAGCTATGAAAACAATGAATGCTAGAAGAATAGTTAGGTACAAAAGAAACTTGTAAATGAGCAGGCACATGCAACGTCGTTGTCGCAGACAATATGGCTCCCACGACACGGTTTCCACGACTTTACGTAAAACTACTAATTAATGCGTTTTCACATAACAATGATATTTCTTCATTGTTATTATAAAGGCAATTTTCATAATAAAAGGATAATAAACGTTTGGCAATTTAAAACATTATATAACAATTCAACATTAATTCAGAATGAAAATTCTTTCACTTTAAAGTTGTGTTTCACATAGACCTGATACTTTTAGTGATATTATTAATCAGAGTGTTTTTGTGTTTAAAATGTAAAAATGCAAATGTTCTATGATGTCTATATAAATGTTGAAGTTGCACCTTTGTGCAAATAAACACTTACCTATATCTATACCTATATTTGTATCTTTATAGCCACAGGTCACATTTGTTTTCACATGTATAACACCGCACGCAAGGTGTATGTCTGTCTGACCCAGTTCTGTGTGCTTGTAGTCTTTATACTACAAAGGGACGGGCCCGACACGGATGCAACTGTTCAACAGAAACACACAAGAATAATAAACAAGACTCTAGTTTTCTTCAAGGGCTCAAGGATAGATAAACCCGGCTTAAAACAGACTGATACGCACAGGATAACATAGCCTTGTGTGATGATTAATTTTATTAATTTTATTGAAGTTACAGATATCACAACAGACAGATGTCACGATAATTTTGTAGGGTAATTTGAGATTTAAAAAGTCTTTCGATTTCTGAGTAGCTTTATCCGCACGTTTCTCAAGTGCCCCAAATATTTGTCGAGATTATACCCTTTTAGGGCCAGATAAAGTTGAAATCCCGAAAACAAGACAGTATTAAAAATAAGAACATACATGTTTTGTTGGACCTATCATGTTCCGTTTTGTGTCCGTTCCGATAAAAACAAGCCTCGACTCCTCCGGGAATGCTAACTTTACTTTCCGTGCATTACCTCAGTGTAAATTGTACGTGTTTATAATTCCTGGTACGTACAAAATCACTGAGTAGCGATAGTCTTTAGACTAAAGCTTGAGGTGACGAAAAGATAATATGTATTTTATTTTATAAACATGGATTAGGTATATTTATTATTCAAATAATCTAAAATGCCTAAAAGACCTGAAAATAATATGTCTATCGCTCCCTTGGAATACAGTCGTGATGATATTTCATTTTTTTTATTTGATTTCATATATTACATGGAATTGTGTAACTTACTTAGTGGAAATAAGATGGAATTTAAAAGCAAAAACAGAAAAAATAAACTCATTTACTGAGAACGGAAAAAGAGACTAAAATCAAATATCTCTAACAAAGTGCTGAAAATAACTTCTAAAATTATTTATAACTCGATTCAAATGAATCATGCTCAACCAGATTTGAAACGTATGATTTCGTAGTTTTAATCACATCACAGAGTTATAATTTAGAAACAATTATTTTTATAACTAAAACAAACAGATAAGTGTTCGAGTTAGAAAATAACAGAGTTAAAGAATTTTTATTTTGCGTAACTTATTTATTTCGCTTTTTGTCCGAATAGAAAGAGGATTCTCTTAGTTCAGTTAAGAAATGTATTTAGCTTCAACCACAGATAATATCTGTGGCCTCAACGGTTCAATCTTTAGAAAAACAGTCATACATACAAACATTCTCGGTAACTTGCGCATTTATACTAAAAGTAGGGCTTCCTGACTCTTTGATCTGGTGTTCACTGGAAAGCGTGCTCCATGTCGGACGGGTTCCGTCGCTTTGTTTTTTGTATTGTGCCAAATTAAAGCATCCGCTCAGAACTGTGACACTGCTAATGGGTGTTTCAGAGGTCATGGACTGTAATTTCACGGCACTAATTCAGACACAGCAATATTTTTGTGACAAGTTGGTGATTTTTTCAAAGATTTCTTATGAATACCTACAATATCGATCATTATGTCTCTTTTTCATTTTTATTGATGTACCGAATACTCTCTAGCTGGTAATCATTTTTTTTAACATATAATTTTTTGAGGATCGTCAGAGCTATGAAAAGAAATGTAACTCTAGAGCGCCGGAAATTGTTTTTTTTTTTATGAAATTGAATTTTGCTACTTGTGTTTAGATTTTGCCACATAGAGAATAAAATGTTATAATTTTACTTAACCTCTGATCAAAAAATCACTGTACGCGACGACTTGTAAAAAGTTGAAGCTTCAAGCTGTTCTTCTAAACACCAGCTCACAATCTAGTTTCCTTGACCATATTCGCTAAGTAGCTCTAATGAGACGACCACCTATGGACGTGGAAGTGAGATCTGCCACAAAAAGTACCAGTCGTGCTCTGAAGGCCGTCATTACAAAATTCTACTGCTAGTTTTTCAAGTCTACGTAGAAATTCTCGCTGCGCTGAGGTGAAAATGTTGATGCCCCAGTATAATATCTCTAGTAGGTACTGTGGGCTACTATTTTGATTGTAAAGTGTCTGGATGTCTTCCTATCTATCATAAGTTTATAAACAAGATTATTACATTTTGGAATAGTTTTGATAGTAATCATCATAATAACATAAATATGGTTGTCTGTTAGATGTCTGAAAGAAATAAAAGTAAATATAAACAAATATGTAAGTAGAAAGTCGTCTGAAGTTAGGCTATGGATGATCGTAATAATGTTGAATACGAATATGCCTTTGCCTTAGCACATACAGAGCAAGGATTCGAAGCTTTTTATAGTAGTAATACAGCATTAACGCCTCCGCATTCTATTTGTTCCAAAACCGACCTCCATCGCCTAAACTCGGTAAGAGTGTGGGTTCAATGCCAAATGCTGGCTGTAATTATATAAATTCCCATTGTGATGGAAACAATGATGAATGCTGCTCTTTGTGAGTCATCCTATTGTAGCCTTCGGGACTTATGTACTGTATGTAGAAAACGGGTTCTCATTGAAACCGGTAAGCCTGGTTAATTGGTAGTAAGCACCTGTGTGCGCCTTTTAATGACAAGTATTGTAAACGGTTAATGACAATATTCATTGACAACATTTACCTATTGTGAATTAAAATTATATATCATAAATACATTTATAAAACAGCCAGGATTTAGAACCTGCGTCGTAACTGGACGACAGTAAGCGACAGGACTAACGACAGTAAGCGAAATCAGAGATAGAAAGGATATTAAGACTGGTCGTAAGCCTTTCATCTAATTAAACCCGGATGAAAACATGGACCATATGCAAATAAACTTATGTTCATTTGACGTCATTTTATTTAATTTTTTCAATTGAAATTGATGATTAAAATGCAGAGTCTGATGACCCATTTCGATGTCGGTCGGCATCCTTTGCATTAATTTCTAATAAATGTTATTATTTATTACTTGCTAATCGGTTTCGACCTGGGCCTACATAAAGCGACAAATAAATTAGAATTTCAGTAAAAAAATCAATTATAGAAACTAAACAATAAATATAGGTACTACACCTTTTACAACGATCAATTGCTTATTTTGTTCTAGGTACTTGTTTTTTTATAAATAAATCTACAAAATAATATTAAGCATTCCTACTTGTTTGTATTGCCTGATGGTGTTTTAATTTACATCATTGATTAATGATGAGTAGGTATGGAAATATTTCTGATTAAATTAAATGAGAAAAACGAAACTAAAGATTGAACTTACATAAATATTGTAGTCAAGACGAGAACTTTCTCTAATATACGATTTTACTGTACTTTAATCTTTAATCTAATCGTATAATTGTTTTGTTACAGGTAAGTCAGCACCATAAAGCTTATAATTACCTATTTAGCTGTAAAGTCAAGAAGGTTTATTATGGTAAGTATAATTAAAAGGAAAAGTTTACATTTTACGCTCTCTAAGTGCATATCATCAATCTTCATTAGAACGTATAGGGTTTATTTCCACAGTATATCAAAGTGACTCACAGTTTAGTGAATCTGCAGCTGTCACTGTACCTAAAATTATAAGTATATAATACTAAGAGTAAGTATAAATATAAGCGAAAACAAGCAGCATAAAAAACCGCTCAAAAACAAAAATCAGTGATACATATTTGAAATACTGAGAAAGTGAATTTCAAACGAACACTAGTAGAACGTGTGTACATGAGTCGTCATTTATTAACTTCTACGCTTTAGTGAATACCTACATGCTTTTTACTCTTTGGAGATGTTCACTTTATACAAATGTTAATCAATCTTTCATCATGATTGTAATCGTATTCGTACCGTTTTTCGCGTTGTTTTGGTCTGTTAGGTTTTGGGTTCAAGTTGTAAAAACGTGATAAGTTAGTGTAGTAGTTATAAGTGAGTTCCTAAATTATTACTAAGAAATGCAAAGCTTCTAAGGAAATACATGAAACTTCGAAACTTTTGATGAGGTTGAGTGAAATCCAATAATTTTTATTTCGGTACATCCTTGTTCCTTTGAAATATTTTTGCTCAGCTTCAAGGGTCGTAGTTTTGAATAACCTTTCCTAATGAGTTCTTCATTTCAAAGAGTTTTTTAAATCCGACCGAGCCAACCGAATTACAGATGTCCATTCCAAGTTTCAGCCAAATCCGTTCAGTAGTTTTTGCGTGAACGAGTAACAATCATCCATCTATATAAACTTTCGCATTCATAATATAAGTAGGTGTAGGGTAGCATATATTGTTGTTCAAGTAATTTGCGCGGTAATAAATAAAATTCAGGTTATTGTAGCGCTTGTCCTACGGCGGATGTTGCGCTGACGTGGAACGAGCGCATCTCAGCATCCGTTGGCCGGTCCAGTTTGTTTAAGAAGCTATTTTGAACTTGGACTACTGCGAAAGACCTGTTTTAATCCTTGTGTTTTCTACTAAGCCATGTTTCCATCTTGGGAGTAACCTGTGAGCATTGTAGAGTCATTACTGATTGATTTTATTTTACCCACTGCAAGGGAATGAATTCTCTTACAAATACATACAATTGTCGTCATAAATAAAACGATTTTATTCTCAAAGTGATTTTTGGATTCAAATTATGTGACTTTTAATATTACTTTAAAAATGAGCATTGATAATAATATAAAAAAAGAGTCGCATCATATTCATAAACATCTTTAAATTTCAAGTAAATCTCAGGTTTCAAAGTTGTCTTTTTGAATGATCATTGAGTTGCTGAGTGATTCGGGAATAGAGAAGTGGTAAAGTAAATCTCTCAGTGCAAACTTCATTATACTCGTATGTAAGTTATTGTGAGCTAGGTGTAGGGAGTCGCGTTGGAACAGGCATTAGAATCACCTAGCATGTAAAACGATACTTAAGTGATCCTTGAGGTCCTACAAGAATAAATGATTTTTCTTTCTTTCTTTCTTTCTTTCTAAAAGCTGAACTGAGCAAATGGGCTGTAAAAATTAGGTCTTTAATAATTTATTCCAAAAAACGATACTCTCTTCTGGCAAAAGCCCCAATGTAGATCCAAACGATTTCCTTATTTTCCTATTACCGATTTGACCTTTGGAATTAGGACGCAAGTAGTTTACTACACCTGTTGCAAAAGTTGGTTAGTTTGGGTACGCATTTATACCTGAAAATACGCCAACTGTATTAGGTAGTTTACCAATAGTTAGTTTGCGATGTTTCGTTTTATTTATTACAAATGAATTGTACCTCAAACGTTATACGCAACTCTAATTATTGATTGAATAGAGGATTTCAAAAATAAATCTAATCATGTCGCATCAAAAGCAGATGGCAACCATTTAGAAATGAAAAATAAAACATTTTAATTAACATAGTAAAAGTATTTTAATTGTTTTGATTCACGCACTTCGTATAAGTGGAATAGAACAATGTGCGAGCGTTTACCGTAAAATGTTTGGTAATTTTCACGGTACGCCCTTTATACCTATGTACTGGAGTGTAGGTGCATATCTAAGAAAACTGTCTTGTACCTATGACTAACTGATTTGCATCATGTATAAATTAAATTAGTGTTATTAGATTTACAGTCATGTTTTGTATTGAGTATGTAACGTACGTGTTGTGATTATGTCATTAATGTTATTTAGTCAGACTGAGATATAATATCTATACATTTTAGATAACACTTCACATTACATTTTTTTAAGCCATGACGGAGGCCTTTAGGCGGCCTAAAAACTCCGTCACCAGAGTTGGCCACTTGCTCATACGAATGAATGAATGAATGAATTACATTTAGTTTTTAAATAGGTTTTGTTTGTCTTTCTTGTAGGTATGTTGAGAAAATACCGCATGGTTCTCAGTTTCTCGTAAGAAAAGTGATTCCAGCAATAAATCACGTAATAACTATATAAATCACATTTCACGTTAAATCGAATGTCTCCCACACCTATCGCTGAGTAATTTACGATTATTATAATATAAATCAATTTATGAACAGATCGTCTTCACACTTTAACTATGAACATATAATACCCTCTAACAATCATCAGTTTTATGCGAAAGATACACACAAAGTGCAGTTTGTGATTCCCAGAACAACTGCTTGTCGGCGCTTTCAATTTTCACTGAAGTACCTACCTTAATAATTCCGTATGCGTACGAGAAAGTGTGGGACTTCACTGTGGAACTTACTTGTAGAACTGTTTATGAGAATGTAAATACTTACGACCGAACACTGAAACACAACTTAATAATTATACCCAAGTGGTGCTTATCTAAGACATTATTTGACGTTTGTATATACCGGCAACCCGAGCTAGTACCTTCAAAAAAATGTTACTTAAAATTATCATAGAATAAGCACTATCTACTTATAATTAACAGTGCGCCATATGCAAATTAGTCGTCGAAATCCTTATTTATCTCAGTATATGTGAAAGCTACGTCCTTCATATTTAGGGAAATTATACTTTGAACTTTTATCTTGCGTTATGGTTGTTTTTAGAAACACGATTGGTAAAAGTTTTCTCGATCATATATTTTTTTGAAAAATACATGTTTTTCACACAGTTTGTTTTTTATCTCAGGAACAGAACGCTATTTTTGTTGGTTTTATGTTTTGACAAATAGCCTAGAAGTATTTATTTAGTTCTGGTTTTTTAATTTTTCGATTGCTTGTTTAATTAACTTGTAATTAAATAAAAACTGTTTTTTCGCTATAAATTATGTTGCGTGTCTATCGTTCTGCGCTTCTCACTCACGAGTAAAAACACTATTCGCTCTCCCGCTCATTTTTCAGCGGTATGGCACTCTCTTAACTATACCTTTTAACCCGAGCTTGTACCTACTTTAAAAAATGTTACTTAAAATTCTCATAGAATAAGCACTATCTACTTATCATTAGCTATACCTAAACTTAAGTAAAATATATAAGTAATCCGTGGTAAACGGTGTTGGTCTCACATTTAGTTGTCATTTATCAATAAGAATGTAACCCTTTTTGTAATGTGTTACTGTTTGTTTACCCAAATAAATAAAATAAAATAAAATAAAATAAAATTGTACATAATGTATATAATAATAAGTAACAACGTCCTAATACGCTCCTAAATATTTAAAAGCGTTTCAGTATACGGGCGCTAGGAGCTTATAATATTATTAAGTGAAGTTAAATTTAAAAGTTTAAAACCAAGAGATTAGTTCATCAACCTTTCAAATGTCCTGATTTTAATGTACAATACAAACGAGTATATATTTTTTCCATGTTTAACAGCTGAAGCTTGGGCAGGTGAAGTCACACTCGGAAGCTTAAATAAAAAAAGAATTAGGCGCCATTTGGCCCAGTTTTAAAATTTCGTGCCAAAACATTATTCCCGGATTCAACAGCAATGCAGATGTGCCTTCGACGCATACAAATGAAGCTGACCAGTCCGCAACAATATTGACGCGAGCCGCGAGACCAGCTGCAAACCAAAACACATTTTTGTTACTGGCGTCAACAGTTTCTAAAACTGATTATGGTTTACTCGTAGCAATTTATAAGTAAAGTCAGGACTTTCGATACTCAACAATTTTCAGATAAAAAACTTTACCTTAAAAATTTTAAGCTGGTGAAGAGCAACAGCTGATGAGAGATTGGTATACATCAAGTGTCTAAATTAAACATTCAGAAAGACTGAAACTCTTCTTGATCTACGTAGTTGCAGTAAAGCTGTTGTTTTCATATTGCATAACTGGAGTTTTATCTACATAGCTGCTACATATCTTATCTACAGTACGTCTGCCCACCGTGCACAAGGAAATGTAAGCCTCTTCTATAGAACAAGTATCATGCACGAGTCATTGGCCCGACCCACTACAAAGCTCACCAATTAGGTTCCTTCCAAAAATCAGATCTAAGCAACTTTTACTGCTTAAAGTGTTAATTTTAACCGTGTTTGTGTTTACTGATTCCTTCCGGCGCGATAAATCCTATGGTTGTAAACAGAAACGAATGGAACTATTTTGGAATACTATTTCAATCGGATATCTCTGTGAAAGAGTTATAATAGGTGTGAAATTATAACGAAACGTTTCGAAATGGTTTTTCTGATACGCTATCTGTGAATTGCCCAATTGTTATTGCGATATTGCTACTGTTGGAATATAATATTGACATACTGATCTATCTGTTTCCTATCAAACAATGTCACTGTAATGAGACGAAAGGGAAAAATGTTGTCGAATTATCGCGAGAACGAGTGCCCTCGTTCTGACTATCAGTTGCGTCGCGTTTTGTTCAATTGTAATTGTAGTACACACGAATGTATAACTAAGAATGACGCTGCAGTTTAATATGAACTTTATTGGGTTCATTTTAGTTTTAAAATGCAACATGGCTGAGGAAGCAAACATTCTCGTAATTCGTGTTCCGAATATTTTTGTTTTTTTATTATACTTTTTTGCCACAGATTATAATGTCGGTTTCGGAGCGCTGCTGTGGTATATTTTATCTATGCCACAATGCGCTCTACAACAATGCCACGTGGGGACTCTAATGTTGACGATAATGTACGATAGCGAGACCATTGACACCGAGCTATGGCGCGCAGTAGTTATATCTATACTATGTAGTATCTATATCAGGCTTTTTATTGGCAAACCTGACATTCCCAGTAACCTTTGCAATTGGTTTCATGCTGCCGTGTCTTTTGACATTACCCAGCTTATAAACCGTGGCCTATTTAACTGGGGGGAGCGCATGTTGCACCCTCAAACTTTTGAAATGTGAAATTTTATTTTAGACTCGTGTGATTGTTGTAAAAGTTGTTGCATAAATATTTTTTTTGGGTTCACATTAAAATTATAATTCATACAGAAAATTCCAATTATATTTCTGTCTGACTTTGATATATATCTATATCTACTTATACACCTTTGTTTTTTTTATAATACGACAATAACTTGCAAAATCAATCTACTTTTTGCATACTTATGTAAAAAGTAACCATTTAAAAAACAATCTCATCATCAATCCAGTTTGATTAATTTGGTTACACGAAATAGGAACCCATACATTTTTGCTCAAACTCATACGAGTTGAGTCAAAGGAAAATCACTTCTTTATCCACAGAATATGGTAACTAGAGCAGTATTACCACGATATTCGAGTTAGTAAGGTCTTTATGCAACGCTGGAAACGATAACGCTATGCGATATGATAATGTTTATCGCAACATAGGTTTTTTGTGGTCCCGAAGCCCAACTAGGCTCTACGGTCTGGTGAACAGGGCTGTCCAATAGCAGGGACAATTATTATCGGTATACAACCTGTTTGGTTTTTTACTAACATTTTTTATACTGAATTCCTATGAATTACATGGCATCATAATTTATAAGAATACAGTGTGAAAAATCACAATTTCTGAAGGTAGACTCAAAAGTTTTTAAGATTACTCTTTGTAGAGTCTCGACTTTGTTTAAAAGAAAACATAAAATTTAAGAAACATGCAATTAAAAAAAACGTGTATTTTCATTGTAGAAACATGAAAATTAATATCTTATTGATATATGTCCACCGTACATTAACAAGAATAAGGACAGGGATATGATATTAAGATGATGATAATCTTTCTTTCTAAATTTTTTTATTAGATAATCCAAAATAAATTATCATAGATACAACCCTTACCATGATCAAATTTAATATTTTTTCTAAATCCAATTTTGAATTATAATTTGCAACAATTTAATTAAAACTTTTTAGTTCCCGTTACCCTTTACCGCACCCCTGCAGGGTGCTCGACTCACGCACGGCTGAGCCGAGCGTTAGTAAACAGAACAGTCAGTAACAGACGCGCGCGCGTCGCGCTTGTCTAAACGATAAACGTGGTATTAAAAATATAAATAAAAGTACAGTGCGTACAACAATAAGCAGGAACTGTGGTCTGGTATCAACCCATTGTGCCTGTAACGAGTTCTGTTACAGTATGTGAATTGTGCAGTGGTGTATGAGCTAGTGATCTTTTGTACAGCTATCTAATTAAGTACTTTTATAAAAAGTTATGTTCTAACTTTATAGTTGGTAAGGAATATTATTGAATACAAAAAAACTTTCATATTTAATCTAAACAATAGTGTAGGTAAGTAAAATTATTGACAGTTGAAAAAAGTAGGAGCAAGGTGTTATTTTAGTCACCGGAGTAACATTTAGCGGCTTAAGTAACGAAAGTTCAAGCAACTTATGTAATAATACGAGCTTTCGAAAGCTGATGTACGAGTTTTCTGCGAAGAAATCATCTTGAATGTCAACTTTCCTTTAAAGGACTAGGTTTTACGGTTTCTCATAAGCCATAAAGTCATTATTTATCACTTCTGTGAATTATAAAAGGACCCTACAGCTCCTTTGTGTCTCGGTAAAAAGAAGTTAGCAATGCCCTAGCTAGACTATTCTACAGGTATGACTTACCCAAGCTTTTTTTGTTTAATTTAAATTAGTTCAGATGTTTTTGAATGATTGATAAACTCTGATAATCACTCTGATAATCTTCTGTATTATATTACGTGCATTATAAAAACAATATTCAACAGCTTAAGCAAGTAAGTACACGCTAGGCTATCGAGCTTAGGTATCTATTACAGAAAGCATAGATAAGAATATAATGTACCTACTATAAATTTACTGTAAAAGGTCGTGTGGGGCAGAGTTCTGATAAATCATTTAATCAGTACCTTTATTAACTATGCCCCTGCCACATAACGATGGACATAGAAGAAGACTAAGTATAGATTGTGTGAATTCTTACTTTGCAACACTTTTAAGTACACAATACAATGTTGAAGTAAGTCAAAAACTTTCTATGGAGTTGCTCACTGACCATCTTGTCCTGGCTAGAAAATCTTTATATCAATTTTCTCATATAAAAACAAATAAACCATGGTTATGTCAAGGCACGTAAAACATTCTCAATTAATCAAGACGAGGGGATCGAAATATCTCTTCAATATTTCAAAATTTATAGCATTCCAGTTTAAAATGTTTATAAAACCTTATAATTAGATAATTCTCTTCCATTCTCAGCACTGTGACTGAGATACTAGGAGGCCAAAGCTTCGCGGTTCGCTTCTTCGATAAACAGACGTTTAGTTACACACGAACAGCTTCATTCAATGCACCGAACAATAGTATTCGTGGTTTCAGCAATAGCTAGCATAATATAATTTTACTTCCGATAGTATTGCGTGACCACAAAGTACTGTTATGAACTTACAGTATCGAATTCCGATATAATAAGTTTAAATAATAGCATCTGCCGGCCGGGTGTGCAGAAAAAACAGGGTCGCTATCTTGTAGAAATTTGTGTCACTGTGATGTCACGAAGCGATAATAAAATGTACATACACTTAACCAAATAATTTAAGACTCCATACATTAGATTGGCGATTAAGGATTGAGTAGCGTTTTGGTAGGTGTTCGATCGTTTCAATCCATTATAATACAGGGTGTTACCAGACCACTACCGAAAACTTTAGGGGGTGAAAGTACCCATCAATATGAACAACTTTTTCTAAGAAACCAACACTGTGAACGCGAAAAAAAAAACAGCTGTTTCATACACTTTAGCCAAGTAGGTATTGAACTTATGTATGGAACAGCTGTTTTTTTTTTCGCGTTCACAGTGTTGGTTTCTTAGAAAAAGTTGTTCATATTGATGGGTACTTTCATCCCCTTAAGTTTTCGGTAGTGGTCTGGTAACACCCTGTATATAATTAAAGTTCGCCATACTTAACTGCAGTAACTAAGATTCTGATACCAAAATTGAACTCAGAAATAATTACTTGATGTATCCAGGAAGTTCTATACCATACAAAAATTACGTATAAAACGGCACGTGTACAATTATTACTAAATATAAGGGACTAGATACCAAAATGAATAATATACCTATGTGTTAAGGTACATTTTGCAATGCAAGTTGATCTCAAGTGATAGAGAGACAACAGGGTTGCACATGTCGAATCTCGGTCACAACATCTTGCAAGCTTGGCCCGCATCGCTACCTGCTCCCTTATTGTTCCCCCTCTTTTGAGAACAATATGATGCTGCTTACACTGTTTCGGATAATAACTCATTGTTTTGACGCCACCAAAGTTGCACTTGACTCTAGGAGTTCCCAATAATTTATAGTTCGTTGATTTTAGTTTATTATCAGTATGCAACTCTATATTAAAATATGAAATATTTACTTTTATTCATATTTCACTTTGTTAATCAGCCGCAATAATATTATTTATACAAATAAATAACAGTTATTATTTATTTTATAACGATTATAAAATGTATTAGTTGCCGAAGTTTTTTAATTATTTTGGTTCTGTGTTGCTACTGTTGCTAGTTTGAAGGTTTTGACGATCATTTATTTTTAACCCATAATTTTATTTTTTTTCTGATAATTCCGATACTCATATCAAGTTTACCCCGCTTCTGCCTTTTTAGTAATGAATGCAATTACTGCAAACCAAAATGCGCTGTTGTCAAGCTGCCGATTGGCAACGCTGTCAGAATAACAAAGTGCAGGTAAACATAACCATAAACCTAGGCGCACACTCGGCGACAGGCGACAGCGACAGCTCAGCAACTAGACGCGACAACAGGCTGCGGCCGACAATTTTCATAATTATATTTTGTTCAAAGCACACTTGGCATCAGAGTCGCCCAGTCTCCGCGACAGCTCGGCGACTAGACGCGGCTACTGTGCGCGTCGTCCAGTGTGCGCTGCCGTATATACTTTTGACAGTCCTGCCACGTCCGTATGGAATGCCAAAAGAATTTGATAGGACTTTTTTGCTGAGGAATTTTAAACGGTTGGGAAAACGATTTTTTAACAATATTGCAAGGGTTTTTGATTATATTCGGTATATGTTAGAAGACGTTACACCGAATTTAATGAAAAACCCAACGGATTTGCTACATAAGTATTTCCTTTTTTTTGTGGTGAGAATATTAGGTTAGGTAGGGTGTTATGAAAATTTTAAGATAATAAAATGATAATATACCTCATGAAATACAAGCATTAAATAAAATTGTAGCAAAAACTAGCTTGGAAATGCTTCTAGTCCTCCGCAATGTTTGTTTATGAAACGGAAGATGAAAGATGTCGTAAAATTAAATATTCTACGCTCCGGCGTAATAATGATGTGTTTAGAGAGTATCTCTAACAGGCTCCCTCAGAGAATGTCAACATCATACATCACAGCAAAGTCTCGTGTTATTTACACCCAGGCATCAATTCAATTAAATAAATCCTTAGAATGTAGTATAAAATGATACTGGCAGTTGATAAAAAAAAGCAATGAACAATGACAAAACAAAAAAAGAGGTTTTATAAAATCCTGTTACTACATTACTATTTCAAGATTGACCACATCTCAAGGCTCTCTTTTCACCGCAGCTTAAACCTACTTCAACAATAAAATACCACAGTGTTTTGTATTCAGGAATTTTAACTTCCGCTACTTTTTTATATGAGTAAACTACATAGGACGGTCTACTTTGTAAATTGATCCAAAAACTTACTTTGAGTTTTGGATGTGTCAGTTAAAATACTGGCAGATAAGTAGTTATCGCCTTTGGAATTCCCGATAACGAACGTGTCATGAGAACGCATAGCGGGATAATCCGGGATTTCGGGACCATACCTCATAAATATAACTCAAGTCGGCTGGGATAAAACTAAAATCTTTGGATAAAAGTGACTTCAAGTGCTTCACACACTTCATTTTACCCTTAATGTTTCTGTTCATATTCTTTGTGCAAGTTAAAAAGGTTGTGATTTTTATATTAACAGCAGTCTTATGATCATTACTATGTAGTTTAGATTTTGGTTCTTTTGTTTTAGAGTAAAAAGCTTTTTTCTCGATAAAATTGAAAATTCTAAGAGGCTAAAAGCAACTATAACATTAACTTATTACAGACCAAATAGAAAAGATCCAAGATCCGATATGACTGTTTCAATGTCCTTAGATCGACGCAATACTTTTGTGGAATGGAAGTCTTAACTGTCTTAAAAACATAAAATATAGAACTTTCGGTGTCAGGTGACAAATATATAAAAAGTGCACTGAAGTGTGAGAACCCGAGACAGGCTAATCAGGGTCACTGAGAACGTGTTCACTCATTACAAATGACCTACCATCGACAAAGATTATGTCGAGCATGAAATTATTGACCTACCTATCCTTTCAGTGGCAATGGACTTGGGACTCGACTCGATATTTCAATGTCAATTTATAAATTTATCATAAATATTCTCATTTTTATTCTAAACACAACTTAAACACCTAGAAAAAACCGTCTGGCAGTGGTTTGGATCAGTTGAGCTACCTATAGATCGTTTGTAACGATCCTTAGGTGGCTCAACTGGTCCTAATTACATATATTTATTTTGTACAGTTATGTAAATATTTAGTAGTTTCGTTTATGTTAATAAAGAGAGATACTAGACTAGAAAAATAAATAAATAAATACCTATTCCTGGAAAAATGTAAAGAAATCAATGTACATTATGTGCTCTTAATTTGAGGCTCTGAGCCTAGATTTTACAATAAATTAGGACATTCAATATTCCACACACGTGCAAATAGTACCTATTAGAAGGGTATGACATTAATGACCTAAATGGCATTTTAGAAATGAAAATATTTTTATTGAAAATTACGATTCGATTTTCAACCCTTTTTACTGAAGAATTTAGAATTTTGCAGCTTGAAAGACAAAACTAATGATTTCTTGACTGCAATCCTCTAATACCTATATTTAAGTAATTGTTATGCATTGCTTTCTTCTTTGGTGTCTCGGTATTCGATCAGAGAATCTTCGTGTTTGTGTCTCAAGTTAGTGAGTGTCCCTACTCAGAAGTATCTACATGTAAAATGTTGGTCAGATATATACAAGCCATGCCCTACACTCCTGTATTTGGTACTTGAGGTGTAAAATTTCGCGAGGCCCTGCCAGCACCTAAATGGTCAGTTGACAGCGACGAGCGGTCATTCCCCCGGCTTCCGGCTCTGCGGTGACAACCGGATATTATGCGAGTCGTTTAGCTACTTTATTATGACGAAAAATAATGCTAACGAAACTGATCAAAAAATTCTTTCTAGAGAAGCAATTTAGTAGAAGTCAAATTACATGCCAATAATTTTTAGGTGGTTGGTAGGTAATCGTAATTTTAAGAGTAGCAATATTTTTTTTAAGAATAAGCGTCGTTGATTTGCTCGCTAGTGATGGACCACTGATCTTAAACAAAAATTGCGTAAAACGAAAACAAGCAGAAAGTCGTGGTCGTGCAAAATCTTGCTCTAATTTCATTTAATCGTCTTGTGATCGACTGATGGTCACGATTTATGTAAAGATCAGTTCCGCTTTAGTTCCCACAGTTAATTTGCATCGTAAGTATTATAAGTGAAATCCAAAAACGCTTTAGGTTATTAACAGTAAATTTTGGGTCTTATACGAGTAATACCTAGCTTTCACCCAAAAGTCTGTATCTGGTAATTCCGCTTTCATTGTCTGCTCAGTATTTGATCTTTATCTTGTAAATTTATTTCGTCATAGCTTATTGTTAAGCTTATTTCGTGACCATAAGTTTTCACAGATTAACATCTCGTAAATCGAATGTATGGAGAAAACTTTTTGTGAAATGAAATTCTTACTACGAGTCTCACGAAGGAGTGTTTGCCAATTATGTCGAACACTTGTGCTTTACGACTATTGGCCTGGCTACCAACTTCACATTATGTTAAGAGAATATTGTCACGTACCTATGAATTGAAAGTGTACTAAAACTTTCATACTTACGTACATTCAGTTTTACGATGTTTTGTGTACAACGAAGATGCACGTTCATTAGCATTCAATTGGATCACTATTTTTAAGAGCGGGAGCGGGCTAATTTACAAGCAAATATTTTCAGTTTTTGCGCATATGGAGTAACCAGTCTATTTATACAGTTCACCGTGTCGTCAGTCACTAGTAGCATCGCTTGCGTGTTTGATTTTCAAGTAAATTATCTTAGTTTCTCTTCACATTTCCAAGTGTCTGAAAGTAGGAAGTCCCACATACGACCAAATTAAATCGTAACCACGTTCTTGAATAGGATTGCATAATTTGAAAGAGGTGATCACACTAAATAATACTTTATAGCCGATTGTGCTATAATTCTATTCTTTCTGTCGTTAACTTGGGTTGTAAACTCCAAGTTTAGTAATAGTGTTTTACGATTTTGAACAGCTACAATAACATCTTGTCGTCTACATCTTGAACTTTTCCATTTTATTGCGTTAAGCATTTTATAACACTGAAAATGTATATGATGTTACAATCTTAGACTATATTATTTCCTTCTTATATCTAAAAATACCAGTAGGTAGGTACATCAGATATATCGTTGAATAAAATTGAATTTCTTGCATGCGTGGAAATAGTAAAACTTTGAAAATGGATATAATATATTAATATATCAATCAAAAACAAATAAAGTGTCATCATCACACTTTATTTGTTTTTTCTTTTCATGAAGTAGTGAAGAATATTCTTTCATGATTTGTTACCACTGCAATGCAGTCATCGCACTGTAGAGTTCATTGTGTCAAAAATGGGTCCATTTGTTTACATCGACGGCCTTACGTGGGTTGATTTCCGGAGCTTTGGCAATTTGAACAATTTTGGCGTTGCTCCAAAAACTTTATGACTGAGACTGTTTACAACATAATCTGCGGTGCAGCTGGACAATAAATGCTAAACGCTTTGTTCTAATGAAAATAAAAACTTGTCTAAGACAAGGGTTAACTCGATAATGATATTGAGCTTGCTTAGACGTTCTTGAAGTTATCGTTGAAGTTAAGCAACGTTCCGAGTGGTCAGAATTTGGATGCCGCAACTAGGCGCTTTCGTACTTCGGGGGGCACGTTAAATAGTCGTGCCCGACTTTTAAAGTAAAAAAATCCGTCACCAGAGCAAATTCACTGTAGTCACCAGAGTTAGCCAATTGCTCATACGAACTTATTTTCTTTTAATGAGTTGATTTGATTAATTTTGATAATAGCTGTATCCCCGGAGTATGGTATGATTTCTCTCAGATCTTCAATCATTCAAGATCTAGTAGATTACCGGCCATCTCTCTGGTAAAAGTTGATAATTACGTATGCCGTGTGGTAGCAACTGGAATGAATCAAAACAATACTCATATTTATTACTGTGGCGTTCTATTATATTTGGATAACTATGAGATGAGAAGAAATCTGTGTACATTTCTGCTGTGTAATTTGAAGATTATGTTAATCTATAAACTGCTGAAGACAACTTACCCCCCTTTAGGATGAAATACGAGTAAAAGCTATATTAAATATTTAAGATTTACTACTTTTATATCTCATCGAATAAGGAACTGACTCATTTACACAGTGCGAACAAAAACTAGACCAGGGTGATGCTATTTCGGTTATGAGTATGATTTTACGATATTTCTAGTGGTGAATGAGTTATAGCAAGAGGAAAGGAAAGCAATATGATTTTATGGCGTGGCTACATGAATGATGATGACGAAAATAAATGTAGGTATGCAAATAATTAAAAAAATACTATAATATCATTGTGTAACAGTGATGTCTACTTTCACGTTAAAAATGTACTATACCAAGGTTTGCTTATAAAAATATGACTGATTCTATGGTGTTCTTTATAAATCTGTCATGTCAATAAGATGTCTAATCATTCTCCCTCTTTTTTTAAAATTGTGTTTATCAAAAACCTTTTCTATTATTTAGTAGAATTTCAAATAAAATGGTTTATAAAATACTGCCAATTAAATCGTTATTATTATAAGCGAACAGAAACTTGCATGTAAATCCAAAAATACCTGGATGTAATTTTCCTACTGGCATTGCATGATCTCATAGCACCCATTATATAACTATATTAATGTACTACGTTGTACATTTAGGTATCTGGCTGCATGTTCTCATTGATATAATGTAGGTATATATGTATATAAGTAATACATATAGTATAATCCATAGTACGCATGTATCTGTGAAGTGAACTGTAAGCCAACATGCGTTAGTAACTGTAATGCTTTGTCTGAGTCCGTTGCGTGCTTAATCTCCTCCATTGAGGCGACACAGTACCTTCCTGACACTCTTTACTGTCTTCAGATTACCCTACATAGAGCATGTAACTGCAAACATTTCTATATTTTCTTGTTTGATTCATACTTACTCGTACATGAATCTCTACATAGTATAAAACAAAGTCGCTTCCCGGGGTCAGTAAAGTAAAAAAAAAATCTTTAAACTACGCAACAGATTTTATTGTGGTTTCTACAAATATACAGAGCGATTTAATAATATTGATATGTGAAAACACCCGTGCGAAGCCGGGGCGGGTCGCTAGTAGTATACAAGTGCATTTATGTCTGCATTAGACCGTATCCTTATATATACAGAATTTTATTTAGTGTTTCAGTAAACTAAAATAAAAGCATTGTGCATGTCTGTCTTTGTTTTATATTAAAAACTCTTTAGTAATATAGAAATGGATGAGAGAATATTATGAATGATGTAGTTAAGTAACAATTTTTGTAAGCAAAATGAATATCATAAAAGTGAAATTCTGTGAACGCTTTAGCCTTTGGCTCTCGCTATCTCCATGATTATTACTATTATGAGCGAGCTTGCGCACAGAGAAAATACTCGTAAAACTAGCTACTTTATAATAGTGCAATGACAGCAATGAAGAAACTAAGTAGAATCCCTAATGTATGATGAGAAAGCTGAATGAAGTGAAACTTGTTCTGTAAAACATTCCGATTATTTCAAAGGCTGGTGAATCTATCCGAGCTTACTAAAAATGTCAACTAACTAACCACAGTCAGCGATATTACAGGCAGATTAGGATATTGAGACTGGATGGTAATTGTCCTGTCGTCCTTATATAAAGGACTAAATTTAATTTTGAAGATCTTTTCACAATAGTCTTTCTTAAACCTTCGCTATCACTATAAATATTTAGAAGCCACGGGTATTAATCGCGTTATTTACCTTATTCACATCCTGACATTTTGGCTATGTTACATTACAACAGCCATGGGCAAGACTAATGAGATGTCAATAAGGAAAATTATGCGATAAATAACCCGTGTTTTCTTACATCTAGTCTCAATAACCTATCTATCGGTTTTGCTGTTAATAAATCATGTTTTGTGTCTGAAACCTACGTCTTTCGGATTGAAAGTAAAGTTATCTCCAATTGAGAAAAGGCGTCTATTAGAATTAAAAAATATATTGTAGATCAATTCAAAGTGCAAATCAGTTTCACTTGCACCTGTTTAAGTGGTTATACATGCAGTTATTCGCCACATTTCCACGGGCCGTGGTCGGGCACGCACACCACGCATTCTATTAGCACACTTCTCTCCATCGAAAGTTCGTTACTTATTCCACTTTTTGCGCTTTCCGACTCAGGCTCTATGACCACTGGAGCGCTTCCTTGCAATTACTGCATTTGTAAAATAATGATGATCTTTGCTTACGTTGCCTGATAGATCTTTATGGCTGGACATCCCTTACTCGCGACATGGTACAAATAGTACATCATTTATTTTTATGATATTACTAGCTTAACTTGTTTAATCAAGATCATTAGAGGTAAACTACACCACTTTTAATTTCTATCGTCCAAGTAGTAATCAAGAGTGAAGTTATATTCTAATCGAGTTTTAGTTCCAAAAATCAAAAGTATTCGTTCTTTCACTTTGAAATAACGCATTCGTTTGTATCAATACAACCATACAGAAATATCTGCAACGCATTTGTTTTCTTTTGCGTCCTTATTTTCACTTTTTCAAAGTGTCACCTTCATCTATCGGACGATTACTATTATAGAGTTTGCATGTTATATTTCGCGCGACATTTATTTCTAATCGATAGAATTAGCAACTTTTTACCAACTTTGTTGGTATTTATGACAATGTGTATGAAATAGTTAATAGAAGTGATGGTTTGGTGATGGTTTGGTGACTAGCGGTCTTAACTGCATCGATGCTCCACTGTTCTACAACCATTCAGTTTTGTAATTGATGCGGTGTCATGAGCAATCACGTGTAATGCCGCCCGAATTATTTTTTACAACCAGAATTAATTTGTGGAATTTTAGGCAATCAATCACGTATAAATACTGTGCTACTACAGTATTGCCATAAAAACTAGTTTCAAATGTTTTTTCATAATTTCCGTTTACAAAGACTTTGAAGGGACCAATTTTGAAATAAGCTGACATCGTTGTCGGTGCGGCTCTTTGATTACTGCGGGCACGTTTTATTAAAGTTAAGTCACGACTCCCCATAATGAGTACTACCACTACGTCAAATCCGAAGATTCTGGTTCTGATTTGAGTATTCAAAGTAAATGCAAATGAACTGTGGCTCTATTGTTCGAAAGACACAACAAATATTGCAGCACAATGACATCACTGGCTCATCGTTATTAATACGCTGACATAATATTTTTACTCTAGGACTGTCATTGAATATAGAAGGGCTCCTAGCTTGCGCAAGAGCGGCGGCGGCTTGCCAAGTTCAGACGCCTACAGTGTCGCCGGCTCCTACGCGTTATAAGTTGTTCTGTATCTGTTTAACCAAGAACAACTATTGCTTGATAATCATTAGGACCAAAAACAAGTAATAAGAAGTTTACTATTTCACGTGTGTTTTATTTTATTTTACGTGAGTAATTTCCCGTGTGCTATTATAATGTATAAGTAATAAGAACTTTATAATGTAATTCATTAACTCTTCAATGTAGAGAAGTTGTTGAATTCAACTCTCTTCATTTGTTTTGCTTCTCCCAATGGGTCAGCCCTTCTACTATATAAACCAAAAACGATGCATCGTGACAATCATCGCAGGTCAGCTTTATGTTGGTTAATCTTTCGAATTCAGTTTCCACCAACATAAGCTGGCCTGCGATTCTTGGCACGATGCAGTTTTTTGGGTTTGTAGAGTACAGTAGGTCTACTTTACAAACCGTTCTCAATTTCTCATTGAAAACGAGATATTGCCGTCCATGAACCACACATCATACGTAAGCGCAACTGAACCATTCTCAGGGTCAACTTGATAGGCTATTCTTAACATTCTTCAACGGCATTTACCTATCTATATATATATATTACTAGCTGCGCCTCTTTCCGTTCCCGTGGGAATACCGGAATTAAAAGTAGCCTATGTGTTATTCCCGGTCATAAACTATGTATATTCCAAGTTTCAGCCAAATCCGTTCAGTAGTTTTAGCGTGAAAGAGTAACAAACACACTTACACACACACAAACTTTCGCCTCTATAATATTAGTAGGATATGTATGAAACAGGTTACTTCTCGTTCGATCTTTAGTGTTATCTTCTAGTAGCTAGTTGAGAAGTGAACAAAAGGTCAACAATACACCTGATGTAACACCTGCTACAATTTCTGGGTCAATATTTGCTTGAATTCCGATCCTTAGTTAGCAAGTTGTGCGTGGTAACATTGAGAGGGTTATATTTCATTCGGATTGCTTGAGGTGTTACCCATTTCTGAGTTATAAAAATAAAAATTCTGTCACTTCCTTGATCGGAAATGAACATCCTGTGCTAAATGTATTGGTGTATGAATCACTTAAACCAAAGAGATTATCATTACTTTGCTTTAAACGGTGTATAATAGGTACATATAATTGTGTTTTAAAAGTTATCAAATATCTGTAATCCTGTCTTTTTTTATATAAAAGTTCTTAAAACTGTAAATTACTCTTTACAATAAACACCTTTAAATTTATTGCAGCTATCAGTAGTAACTAGCCCTTTACGATTAACATTCCTTTTGGTCTCTGTTTATCCGTCTCGTCTAGCGGGCTTAAAATAATTGTACAAGTGTATCCCTCTAGGCAAAGTTCGTTGCCTTTGACTACCTGCCTTACATCGAAATGAGTAAAAGTGATCTGTTTTAACAGGTTCTCTTGCACTTGTGGCGCCTTCTAATATTTTGATTGCTTTCGCTTTCTTACAAGTTATGTTGTTTAGTATATTTTTTGTAATTCTATGTTTAGGTGGTTTTTCGTTTTATTTGACTGCGTTTTGAGTTAATAACTAATTGTGAATTATTTTGTAAGCGTTAGATTCCAAGCAAATATTTGTTTATCATTCATAGCACTATTAATAACAAAATTGTCTATTGTTCTTGGATTATTGGCCTACAAACAGATACTTTGTTGAAATTATTAGCGGTAATTGCCTAGACTTTTCTTCTAGAAAATTATGGCTCTTTAATGAGTCGTTATCGTTTCCACGTGATCATGGTTGTTTCCTGTTTTTACTTGATTGCGTACTGAAGTGTGAAGAACCGTCGGTACATCTACGCCATGTTGATTATTAGAGCACGTTTGAATTTTAAAACTGTGAATAGTAAATAAACGGTCCGCCATCGCCATGCGGCATTGAGGGCGCAGGCGTGAGGCGCGTACGCCGCTCGTCTGGCGCGCTCGCTCAGTCAGTGTGTTGCTATCTCTGAATGGAGACAGTCACGCGATTTCCCGTCTTCAGCACTCACGCGCTGCAACAAAACCGAGCCACAGCCCTGTAAGGAAACGTGGGTTTTGTTACGAATTCGGTAAAGCACAGTTCTAGTGTAGAGTGTGCAGCATTAAGCTCTGCTTAATCGTGTTGTGACGTACCGGTTTATTTTGGTGTCGTTCTATTTTGGTGTGGTGATTCTCAGTGTGAATAAACAGCACCACGATTTATGTTTTGACTTCAAGAATATAATTGCTCAGTGAGACTTGTTACTGTGGTTGGTAGATAGTTTACAAAAATCAAAACAAATTTGTGGAGGTTCCTAACTTTAAAAGTTTAAGTGTTTGTACCTTATTAATGGACTAATTGACCTACATGAAATGCCTTTTGAACCAAGTTTTCTGGAGTATGAGCAACAAGATGAAGAAGTACCTACACATTTATGATTCGATGTCATGCAACTATTTTAATTGGTCATGAACGGAACAATCAATCAAATGTAAACCAACACAATGAATCTTGAACACTTAGCAAAAAGTTCAGCTCCATAATGCTCTTTTCACACGCCATCGGTACAGAGCGCGTTCATTCCTATTGCTAACAGTATCTACAGACGCACAATGGCTTTATTGAAGCCCACGACATAATGAGCGAGATTAATAACTCAGTTCACGAGTTCAGACCCACTTGTCCCAATGGCCGTATCCGTCGTAAATGGTTCGCTTCCTCCGTCTTCGAGTCTTGCTATTACGGGCATGATTTATACCTGTCGTCGTCATTAGTTTACATGTCAGCGATGTCAGCGATTGTCACTGGCGGATGCGCTTTATTTGCTCCGGCAACCCCGTTTAGACTTTCCATTCTATGCCCGTGGAACAAAGTTCATTACACGCTAAAAATTGCCCTTGATGTAGCGCTGTTTATATATTGAACGTTTGCTATCTGTATTTGTACAGAACATGTCCTGACATTTGTCTGGTGCTGGTGCTTGCAGAAACACCCTTTGATGCTGAGACCTAAGATATTACTAATTCTAGCTATTTCCAATACAATTGACGTGAGAGTTTTCGCACTATGCTCGATAATAACCACATGTAGTGTTTTCACGCTCTATAAATTACGTCACCCATATGGACCACCCGTTGTTTCGTGTATTCTTGACCAAATCGGACGACTTGTCCTTGCTTATTGTCTAGCGAGCTCTCATTCTATTCATAGTAGGTACTAATAACCATGTTGATTTGATGTAACAATCTCGTCAGTGATGATTATGGTCATTGTTGTATAATCATAATCACACTATTGTTTATTATGTTGTTATCGAGATTACACGTGAAGGTCGTGGTCACGATAAAGTAAAACAATATGAAAATCTTTGGTTTTTATTTGCTTTAAGACTTTGTTAATTTGCTTGGCCTTTGCGTGCTGTATAAGATGATTTAGGTGCCGATGCCGGCACGCCATTCCTGGGGCTCATGGTCTGCTTTGGCCTTCCTTATCTTGAGAAAATATCGGTCTCGTGCCGGAAAACGTTGGCTGACCGCCAACACCAGCGCTCGCACGTTTCCATTACCGCAGTACTGAACAAGGCAACGCTGATCACCCTTTGTAAACTACATTACGTGAAAACTGAAATGGTACGGTGTAGGTTATTACCCCAAAAATATGGGTCTCTCTCCCCTGATGTTTCCGATTATGGTAGATTTGTGTTTCGTATTTTTCCCATTGTTGCAAACTGTTGAATGGAAACACTTAAGTTATTTTATCAATCTTTTCCGCTGGGTTGGCGCCTTGAGATCTTCAGGACCTTCAGAGCAATGGGCTATCGGAGGTTGATAGTGTTGGCCACGAGTTTTATTACTTATCAGTGTTTTCTCTATCGAGGACGGGATGTTATGGCTACAGACTACAACAACATAAAGCTTAATTGACATTTCTGATTCTATAAACACACCGTGCAACCTCACTCAAGTGGCTTCAAAAGAATTTAAATATAAATGATTAGTTCTCGCAAACTTAATAAGAGTACCTATATTAATTTTGATTAGAAAGTAAACAAACATTTACTTGGTTTCGCCAATTATTTTGGTGCAAAGTGTTGTCAAATTGGGGTAGATAGGCATGAAAGTTCATTGCTTGATTCCGCAATTCTCCTCACAAGTCAATTCACGTCGTGAGCTAGCTCCCACAAACTTTCCATTGAAACAATAGGTCGTTGTAGATTTCACTCTTTTTGTCACCCCACACTGAGTGCAATTCGATGCTAATTGAAATAAGACAGCTTCCTAGATCCATGTACCATCTTAATTGTTACGTCAGAGTTCACACTGTCATACAATTCATGTAATTCATTTCATTATGTTTTTTGTGCTTTCGCATCCGGATTTGATGAGATCCACTTAATATGATAGACGTTTATATGCTCGTATCTTCCTTGATAAGGTAAAATGAGATATGATCTCATTTTACGTCATTTGCGTCCTTGCTTTAATAATACCATCGCTGATACGCATCAAATTTTCTTAAACCTTTAAATTTTAAATGTACTTTAAAAGGATGACCAATTGACCATGTCTAAATGTAATTATTAAATGATTACCAAATCTTTGATTAAGCGTTTGCACGGTTTTATAGTGAGATTGGTCTCGGCTTACGGTCAGGGCTGAGTAGAAAACAGTTGATTACATTTAACTACAAATTGTTCTAGTTGTCGCGGTTTCAGACCATCTGTTTTTTAATAATTTATTTAGCGAGAAATAAATGATAGACTTCGCTATAAAAGCATCATCTTGTTGTTTGTTATGTTTAGAATATTTTTTTTGAAACACTGAGATTATGATAAGAAAAGTACTAGGTATGTACTCGTATACATTCATATTATTATACAAGCTTCCGCCCCAGCTTCGATTGTGAGGTACTAACCCGGTTATTCCAGGTCATAAACTATGCATTTTATGCGTCGTACACTTAGGTCTACGCGCAGATTACAAAATTATAATACGAGTATTATACTTTGTTTATTTTGTTAAGTTCCTGAGATATTATTCCCATAGATCATAATATGTTCAGAAATCGTGAGACTGTTTATGAAATTTAGAGTCGTATGCATAAAAGATGATCTTGGCATCAGTAAGCGTTACGACACCAAGTTGCAAGCACACGTGAATAGGTCCACAGCCTCAGCTCGTCCTTTGTTCGTCTGCTATTCATTAGCCGAATGTGGAAGGCCCCATTCTTTGAGGTTGTTGACCTGACAATTGTCATGTTTCCCTGAGTCCCATGTAACGTGTTTTACGGGTTGTACTACTTTTTAGTACAGCACAATGTATGTCGCAAAGCAACTGTCTTGGGAAGACGAATGTACGCCAGGTCGTTTCTTTAAAGAATAATATTCTGAGGACTTCTCTTTATGTTTTAAAGGTTTATTAGATATCTACTAATGCGCTAGAGCTTAGAACGAAAACACATCGAACAATCCATATTAAGTTATGTTTTAAGTACTTACTCGTACTTGATAACGACAATGCGCTACGTATCCTATTAAATGAATAATTCTTCCAAAATGATTCATAACTACTTCATATATAATTTTGATATGTCTCTAGCATTTCGAATACCTAAGAATCAAAGGGAAATATACGGGTACACCTGTGAATGAACCTGCTTCGTAATCATTTCGTATTTCTCTACGTTATCTGTTTTCCTTCCGCAATTGAATAAGTCACTTTGATGTTTTTAAAAACAGATTGGCCACGTAGACTCAAAATCAATTTGCCTGTATCTAATGATGTAGCAGCTTGGTGAGCGCATAACCAATCATTTTGTCAAGCTCGCCCAAGCCTCAATTGAGCAATGATAGTGTAGCGTATCTAAAATTGATGTTACTGTTATCCGATTCGCTTTTTCGATTGCAGTTTTATGTTATTAGTATATTTTTATACTATAGAGAAAAAATTTAAAGCCTAGTTTCGCCACTGACTCTACTTGGATTTCACGCTTTCCACAACATTGATTTTAAGATGATAACATAGATAATGAATATGCCTTTTTATCATAACTAATTAATTTGGCGGATTTATTTTGGAACGACACACGCGGGCACTCTTAATAGATATAGTCGACTGAACAGATGGTTGTAATGTATAAAACTACAACTTAACTAAACGAAAAACGAATGAAATACAGTCGTAACTCTTTCTCTGATGCTGACGTAATTATAATTAGGTATGTTTCATATTTAACTGGTCGGTGTGATACGTGTTATTTTCACATTAATATCATTTTAACTATAATAATTTGTCAGAACGTGAGGCATTGAGCCGTAAATTAATTAGTAGAACCAGATGTTAGATGTAAACATCACAATAATTGTGTAGACTTGTTTACATAACAACTGTAAATGTTCGTAGCTTATTTCCGCTATAAATCTTTGAACTGATGACGAAAGGCTATTGTTAGACTTACAGTTTGGGCATGGAATGAATGAACGCAAGCAATCCATTCTTCCAGAAATTATTTAAATTTAAAGGTTTGTCGTTTCGCTGTTTCTGACTGCTTTATTTTTTGATTCCATCAATTTAAAATAATATCTTATTGATTTTGCAAACAATGCTGTCGTCATACATACATACATCTATGAGGATCTAATCTTTCGTTCTTCTTCGTTCGACCAAAGTACATGCATATGCATAATCAACAATGCTTTACTGTATGATTAATAAACAAATGCGTGTTAAGCACTTGTTAACTAAGAATTCCGCATCATTACAGAAAAAACATGTTAACATTAAAAACAGCTTCTTTAAAATACTAAACTTAAAACACACACAAAAACTGACAGTGATAGACTTACGTTTCGACTGATAAATCCTGTAAATTATATTCTTGATAAGCTGTTTATTTACAAGATTACTAGCTCATACTTGCTATCATTGATTACAGTGGCATATTGATAGTAAGCGATTCCGAAACCAAATGCAGTGATATCTCAAAAGGTGTGTCGAGCACATGTGTTAAATAAATAATCGACAATGATGAAATAGTGACGTCATCGAACTGCATAATTTGTGACTCAGTCTTTAACCTATATATGCCCAGAACTATTTGCAACTCGGATTTTTCTAATTTTTAGATATGTTACTCCTTTTAGATTTTTAAAAAACGAATTTTTCGCATTTTGAGTTATTGTCACTGAAAGTACCTTTTTTTCAGTGGGTCGCTAACGACCCCTTGGGCAAATCAGGTCTAAGAATTTGCTTAAATGTATGAGTGAAATAAAATAATGTGGGCGACTGATGGAGACCTATTTATTCAAACTTTTGTTTATAAATCATTGAAACATTTGTCTTGAAGGTTCACGTTACATTTTTTACACATTTAACAGTTTTTTTTTTTGCATGGAGCACATTTTTGCCTGATTAGACGAGTCAAAATGATGTGGTCTGCTGCATGTTTCCGCACCGACATAAGAACCGTTGTCGGTACATGAAGCTCAGGTTTGAGTGGCCCAGTTTGTAATCTCGCCGTACTATACTTCAGAAGAAAGGATCGTACAATATATCGTGATCGATGAAAGTCGAGAGTATTTATAAGCCGCCAAAAGATCTTGCAAGCATAGTAATATTACTCGCAACAACATCCAACTGCTAATTTAGGATTAGTTTGAAAGTTTTTTTTTTTAGCTATAGACAAGAGCAATACGAAGACTCCAATGTATCTAAGCATCCAAACGATCTACACCACCTATAAATTTAAAATATTTGTGATCATTATCAATCCTGCGTTTGGCAGCTGCAGAGTATCTTTGAGTCAACGGAAGGTGCTAATGTCTACATAATAATTATGTGAAACCACCACATAATTATAAGTTGATATTCTCACCTTCCCAACCTTCAAAAACATCGATCATTTAGAGCGTTGAAGGAATACGAAAAGACCTGAAATGATCAATGAAAGTTGGTAAAACACGAACAAAATGGCATCAAATATGCTCACGGGGTCGTTAGCGACCCATGAAACTATTTCCTTTGTTTTAGGTATCTAACCGAATATCCATCGAAAATCAAATGATTACCCTACATTACACACATATTCAGCTACATAATTCGCCCGTTGTATTTCAAAAAGTAAAATCAAAACACATAGATACTTGCATTTTCCTGCGCGCGAACCGTCAAATCTTCTCACCAGAAACGATCGACAACTTGACTACCCTCAAATTGGACCATTTAATTAAAAAAACGTAAACAGCTAAAGTTCATCCATAGTAATAGTCTTTTCAGAAATTACACAATGTGATATTTTACAGTTGTGTTTATTTACCTACCTTATATTTATTAAAATGTAAAGTACGTGCTCGTGGGTCGTTTTCGACCCCCTGGGCATATATAGGTTAAAGTGAGTGAGTGAAAGATATTGAAGTGAAAAATTACTAAATTGTAATAAAGTCTACAATAGCGTGTTGTTGGGACATGAGTGAGGATGAGTACAGAGCGACGTCTGTCCCGGAGCTTCCACTCCTGTCTGAAGGGGTCCTCGACGGAGGAGGCTGCAGACGATGAAGAAACCTGCTACCACTCCCTCGGTGGTCGGCACTCGTTGAGCAGACAGCCGCAGGTGTACATTGAAGACTTGTCTAACATCTCTTTGGCGGATTTCGAGACTACGCAAGATGAAAATAATGGTATGGTAACTTTATCATTGATTGACCTTTAATTTTCATAAATACCACGTGAATATACAACGAGTGTTTATGAGCACGCTTTGATTTTTAACAGTTTGAGAGTCATTTTTATTTGTGATAAAATAGAAATTTTAAAAACGGCTAAACAATTTAAAGCCTATGGTGTCTCGGAAAGTTTCCAGATTACACGGTATTTAGAATTTGACAGTAATACATAATAACAAATAATATAAACCTTAGTTTCATGAATACACAATAAGTACTTGTTTAAAGTCAACTTAATGATATAGCTGAAATAGCTGACTCTGTTGCCATAATGAAAGTGTTAAAGTTTGTTACTGCGTTGTGCGTAGAGTATTGAAAACAGACAAGTTTTATGAATAAGCACCATAAACTTTTTCGATGTAATTTACCGAACGCCCACATGATCGTATATCTCTTTGATTTCAGTTACATTACCGTTATTCCTACCTGCATAAATGTCAACTATGCTAATATATTAGGAATAATAATTACACTGTGTAACATTGTGGTTTAGCGGTACTTAGACTTCACGAAAAAGCACTTTGGATTGAAACCCGGCCGCGCATTAAACAATTTTTCGTTTTATAATATAATGAACTTACGGTAAAGAAATAAAGGGTTTCCTCTCCGTATTCGAATAAAGGGGATGAGCTTGCAACTTGTCTCTTTTGGAATGCTGACTGAAAATGTAGCTAATGTGACGCACCACAGATCTAAATGAGTGTAAAGGTAGTCTTAGTTACTTTTTCTAGATCTTTTAGCAATCCATATGTATGTGGGCTTAATCAGAGGCAGATCCAACTACAAATGAGTATTTAGCACATTCTCACGTTTTGTTTAAGCTATATAATTTCGAACATGACATTTATTAGAGCGCACAAACGCATTTTTTAGAATTTTTACAAGAAATGCATGTTTGATTCTGTTCTGCACAATGTTCTTTATGGGTGGGAAATATCGTTAATTAAATCAAGTTGATAAATTATTAATTTGTCGTTACCGTGCGTCATGATAACATTAACTGCCAGCAGACAAACATACATGCGCATAATCGTAATAAAATTAATTGGCGATAAACTAATTGAACCTCATGTCACAGTAGTCGCTACTCTGTTTCCGTCAACAATTTCTTGTTCAAGTTCTTGTGTAGGTACTATCGATACTACTTCAATGATTATAGATATGTACCAGTAGTATTAATTTCACTAAGTTACTGTAACTACGAGTTTCTTAATTATTTTTGAAATAAAAATTAACTCACACCAATTATTTGAAAACTTATAAATATTCCAATTATAACTTCAATTCGCTAGTGCATTTGGTGGAGCACGGGAACGGTAAAGTCGATGTTGCGGTCACCCATCCAAGTAGTGACCGCTCAGAACTTTGACGATCTATCAAGAAAGTCTTAGCAAGCTTTGGGGTTTTAGTCGTTTATCAAAATCATAGTATGACTGCGGAATATTATTCCATATTACCCGTATGTAGGCGATGAGGAAGGTATTAAGGACATTGCGTACATCACACGTCGTTGGCGCCTAACTGTAGGCAACCGCGGACCGTTGTCCGCCTACCTGTGTTACGTTATGAGATTATAGGATGCCTTTCAATCATTATGCCTTGAGATTGTTAATGCTTTTATTGTCTGCGGTAACATTTCTGTAACGTAAACTCCTTGTATGATGTTGCCCGACGGTTTCATGCACTCTTTTATTGTCGTCCTGCTGTTTTGACTATGTTGTCAAACCATCGAGCAGGATGACGACCTTTTCATATGTATCCTTCCCCAAAGAGTGCTTATGAACACACCTATTTAAAAAAATATATGAAAAAATATTATGATAAATATATACTCCATAACATCACAATCTACATTTTGTACTTACCTAACTAAAACGGGAATATCTTTCAAGTAATAAAAAGTAAATAAACATCAGGATAATAATATGACTACACCCTTCAATCACTTCTGATAAGTCTTTTAAGGGCATGACGGAGGCCATTGAGCGGCCTTAAAACTCCGTCATCAGAGTACTAGCTTATACAAGCTTACCTTTTTGGTATCACCTTATAGGGAATTTACAAATTACGAATACTTTGTGGAGGATTAATTGTTTTTTTCCTGTTGAGAGATAACAAATAAATTTGTCTTTGAATTGCAAATACCTAATCATTATTATGCAGTTTAAAATGTATTTTTAAAAAGTATTTTATTGTGAAATCGTATTAATTGAATCAGGAGAATTAATAAATATGACATAATTTTCCGAGCAATTAACCTCATGTTACTGGAAAAATACTTAATAAGTACACAGGCCTTTACATCTTTACTAGTTGATTTATACAGAGTCAGGAGGCAAACTTTGCCTACACTTAACGGGACACTGTAGTGCCTGGGACATTGTTGAGATGGAATAGGCTTGCCCAGCACCTAAACTATCCTCTCAGCTTAGCCGCCCATATCCACAGGAAAGACAATGGTCAATACGTGGCTGACTAGCCGCGGGTTTCCTAAGAAAAATATTTCGCTCAGGTCTTGGTGGTACTAACTATTCGTATAATGAACTGAGAGAATTAAAATGTTTACCATAAAACATTAAAAATACGTACTTACGTAATTGTCGGTCCCGGCTTTTAAAGTCGTTAAGCCATGACGGAGGCCTCTAGGCGGCCTAAAAACTCCGTCACCAGAGTAGGCCACTTGCTCATACGAACGAACGAACGAACGAACCATAAAACATAATCTACCCATTGCGCGTGCATTCTCCTACTCAAGTTATTTGTATTCAATGAGATTATGTTCGTATCGTAATATCCTTGAAAATAATCTTGACATTGATTTTTATATTTGCACTAACAAATGAGTCATCGGCAGTAAAATATTCATAATATAATATAATTTTAAGTCTCATAACATAAGTATTCATAACACAATCACACATATTTGAAAATGTGTTTTTTTTAATTTTTGATATTTTCAAATTTAAACATATTGTGTGTTAACAAGTTCTTTATATTATCATCGAATTTCCTTGTTAGATATCAAAGCGTCTTTGATGCAAGACGAAAACAAAATGTATAGTTTGGTTGGGTTCACAGGTTTTTAATTTTAAATTTCTGTTTTATCCGATGCTGCTGTTAAATAATTTTGGTTGTTCTGTGTAGTTAGACCTTCTAAAATAAGTAGACATAAAGTTGCCTCGATAACAGCAACACAAAACTGTGGTTTACAAAAAACCAGATGTAGAGAGTAGGTTATTTATGTAACAAGTTTTTCCTTCTTGTTTTTCTGAGGTTGTTTATAGGTATCACGTTTGAAGTTAAATCGTTTGACGCACCTGTAACACGAGCTGCTCCCGCGCACATCCGCTTCCTGTATTCCCTGTTGCACCCTTGCATGATCTTGCATCCTGCTCTCTCTTACAATATTTCTCGTGTACATTACTTTTGTCTCTGTCACACGCCTACTGTTTCCGGTGTTTTTGTTCTGTTATTATCTTGTTTATGCCCGATGAAAGGTTTAAAAGTAATTAGTTAAACGGTTGGTTCAATGCGGGTGGTCATTAGTGGCTAATATGGCTATTCATTAGGAACCAATGTTATTATCGGTCAAATGATTTTAGTATGACTTTGTACCTACTGCACCTGAGCCTGCTTCACAAAAACACTTATTCTAGAAAACTTGACTTGAAATTATTTATTTGTTTAAATAAAAGGCTAGCTGAACCTATAATGATTAGTTTCTAGTATATAACTCGTAGTTATAAAGGTATGCATCCGGCCTCATCACTTGATATTGTCAATGCACAACTAATCATCTGAAGGCATCTCGTCTCAGCTGGTTTTTACATCACTCGAACGGAAGCCTACTAGTATGACTACTTACCACGTGACTTGACACACTGCCTTACAGGAAAGCTGGCACACTTCATAGTAGAAACTGCTCTCATTTTTCAAGTTTCTTATCAGAAACTATGTTTATGGCTTCGAAAAAAGCAGATATTAATGGATGAAGTCCGAACCAAGTGTAATCAAATGTGAAAAATGGTACGGACAAGAAAGGATTTTTGGTTTTCATACATCCATCATATTTCTACCGTCAGAATAACCTACCCTTAATACTTTTCTTGCCTTTGCTCCTAGACGTCAACATTGAGTATTTGCTATATTTTACTCATAACTGTTTAGCTTTTCTAGATCAGCACGACATCTTTTAGAAAAATGCCTCAATGAATTCGTGGGCAGGAAGTAAGCACGTGCTAATGGTTACTATAACCACACAGACACACAGACACGCATCACTAAGCGAGTTTACTTTCTCACAACTTTTTTCGGCATTCTCTATCTTGTTATCGTGTGACACGTAATTTTTGCTTGTTGACTTTTCTTATGGACAAACCAGTGATGTGCTACTTTTCAATCTTTTACTCAATTTACCAAGTAAAGGTAAATTTATGGAAATTAAATTTAAAACTAAGTACCTGAATTGAAATGTAGATGTATTTTTTTTTTGTTTTGTAATCTGTATATTTTTATGGAAATAAAGGTCTAGTCGTGCAAAAAGTTTGTAGAATTAACATAATTGACCCTTTAGTAAATCGATTGGAAAATCTTAAACATTAATTTACTAATGTATGTTTACTTTTTAAGACTTCGTGATTGTTACCTAGTTAATAATCAATTGGAACATCACTAGATAATTTTCTAGATGCAAAGCAAATTGTGTCAATTATGAATGTTAGTTTCGCTCGAGTGCGCACAATCTTTATGAGATCACTGTTGTGAGCTCATCTTTGCAATTAACATACCTACTTACTCAGTCGGCATTATATTAGCTTTGATGTTCTTAATTTAGCATTAATTGATTTATATATTCCTTGAATAATATTCGTTCGTTCGTATGAGCAAGTGGCCAACTCTGTTGACGGAGTTTTTAGGCCGCCTAATGGCCTCCGTCATGGCTTAACGACTTTAAAAGCCGGGACCGACAATTTAACGTACCCTCCGAAGCATGGAAGCGCTCAGCTGATTTAAAAATCTAATATCAACCAATCTCATTCTTAGGTATTATTACTTTATTTTATATATTTAGTTTTTTATTTGGTGGCTAAAATAAAACTTTTTCGATTCTATGCCGTCTTCTTCTATTCTATATAAATAAAAATCGATCATTAACTGGGTTGGTGACGCATTGAGTGAACGTACCGTCAATCTATCGGTGTACCGTCCTTTCGATAGTTTAGACCAACGGTCGGCAACAGGCGGACCGCGGTCCGTTTGCAAGATTCCAAGACTTTACAGAGGGTGGGCAAGCTATCTCCGTTTTTTAAATCGCCATTTGAAGTTGACCCAGCGGCAGAATGGACAGATGTGGCTGCCAAGTTGTTTAATCTGTCAAAGCCATCACTTTAAATAGAGATATTCTTCTTCATTGGACCGTATAAAACGGTATCCACTGAAGAATTTTGGACCAAACATATCCCAGATATATATGAACAAACTAAAAAGCTAGCTATCAATTTAGCCACTATGTTTGGCTCGACACTTACGTTTTGTGAAACATCTTTCTCGAAGAAATTTTTTTTTTAAAACAAGTATCGTTGAGACACACTTCGAATTTGCTGTTCCTCTTGAGAACCAAAGTATAAAAAACTGGCTCAAGACCATCGGTGTAGTTTCTCACATTAATCTTCTTGAGTTTTAAAATTCAGAATTTGATTTAAAGCAAAAATAATAAATAAATAGCACTTAATAATTGACTGTTTTCTTTCTGGACCTCGTTAATATTTTCCCACATTATCCGGACCCCACCTAAAAATACTTGCCGACCCCTGGTTTAGACGCTGACTCCGTAACTCTTCCTGAATGCGCTTTACACTCCCGGTTCTACAACCTTCTTCATGCGATTTAAATGAAATAAAATTATGACTGTATTACAAAGGCTCGGTAGACATATTCTTTCTACGGGTTTTATGCGATTTACTAGTCATATTTTGCATGGAAACCATTATAAACCACCGTGTGGTTTTGTAATGTTTTAAAAATTGAAAGTATGCCATAGTTTTAATAGCTTCCACGTACAGGAAATAACCAGCTGTTTGTATGTAGATTACCTCCACTTGCAATTTGCAAGTCGCAGATAAGACTGATAGACGAACCTCACGCTACGTTCAAATTACTTTATAATTATTTCACGGAACATTGCACAATGACTTTTATTTTGAAATTTCATGCAACATCTGTTATTTTAGTAAAAGTTATGTTTATTTTGTTTCAGGTAAGTTTTCCACATCAATCTGCAAAATCAAATGTAGCGCCATCTGTGCAGCTGTGTCGTAAGTTGTTAGTTTCGCTACTCGCCGCTAGATGGAAAATCACTGGTGAAAACCAAGAGTCAGCGCTCTTTGTGATGACTCTACAATTCCACTGCCATGATCAATCTTAGAATTCAAATATTTTTATTCAATATTATTATTACTATTCTCGTACGTATGCATTTTACTATTTTATTATATATTATGAAACACCATTCCCTATCCAATTCTAAATAATAGAGACTTTATTTCAACGTTCGAACAAGTTTAAAAATCTTGCTCTAAATTTGGCACGCAATAGGTACCTACTCATTATTTACAATACTCGAAGAATGTATGAAGTCCTTACCTTGATGGGAGTGAACAATACCACACAGAACCAGTTTAGTGGGTCCATGACCGCGGCGATCGGCCCTCGCATAATGCCGGCCGAGCCTTCGCAGTCGCTTGATTTATTCATATACTAAGTACTTGTCCTCTACTCATATAGGGCAGGGGTTGACCGACTTTTTAACCAATTATTTCAGGATAAGTGGTTGACTGTATTGTATTTGATGTGTATTGTATTTGTTGGTTTTATATTTTTTATGTTTAGAAATTGTAGCTAAGCGTAGAACAATGTTTTCAAAAATACTTTTCTACAACTTTGTAGTCTGAGTAGGTATTGTAGTAACTAATCGATATTAGACTATAGTCTTTCCAATCGTTTATTTAACTTTTGACAGATCACGCACATAAAGTTTTATAATAATTTTTGATACAATGTACTACAGGGAATACTGTACTGTCATGGACGGGCTCCGCCCACTTAGAGATGTATCATGCCAAATTAATGACCACAGGTTTTGAAATAAATCGATTATCGATTATATTAAAACATACAATAAAAAAATTGACATTATTTTTATATCAAATCACGTAAAAACCTTTATTATTTTGCATTAAAATGCCCTAAATGTCTCTGTTTTAATGCATAAATATTGCGTAATGAAAACAGTTCCATCGTACTCGTACCTAGTAATGGGATCGAATTTATTCGCTGAAAATTAATTAATCTAAAATAATCTTTTAGACTTACTTCAAATAAAAAACCGGTACCTACTTGTAATGAACTGGTGCAAAATGTTGAAATTCATAGTAAATAATAAGTGTTAAATCGATTAAAACTTCTTCATGCATAAAATCGATTGGTAAAATAAATCGAATCGGTAACGGGTTAGGGTATCACTATTTGAGTCAGTATTACAGCTGTCAAAAGTTAAATAAACGGTTGGAACGGGTATAGTAGTAGTGGTTTGATTAAAACTATGGTGATTTTTAAACATTGTCATCTTAAGTAGTTTCAATAACTGCTTATTTTAAAAAAATATCGAAATCCGTCTTTTCAAAAATCAAATTATGATGACAACTCTATGCAATCCACAGACTTAAGAAACAGTAAAACTGCCTGTACGAAGCAAAAACTGGATAAAGAGGAAGCAGATATCCAACATTTCTAGACCTCTGAGCTCTTTGATAAAGCACCTCTTCTCAGGATCAATCTTTTTTGGGTAGCGATGATTCATTGTGTGGGTAGTTACTGGTCTGAATATTTGGTAATTATTATCGTATGCTAAATTCATTACTTTTCTATAATAACGTACCTACTTAAATTAGTTGCATTGAAAAAGTAGTATTTTTAATAATAATAATGTACATAAGTAGTGTACTTTAAGGTACCTATACCGTATGCGTGAAACTAGCGCTGCCGCCTAATTTATTTGATTATGACGAATTTAACAAAGGAATTAAAAAAAAATGATTGTTTAAATTCCTTTATTCAACGTAATAATAAAAAAATAGGCGGCAGCGTAGTCAGATATCACGACCGAAGCGCGTTGAAGTCTTTTGTATGGACAACATATTCAATAAACAGAACACAATATAGTGATTAATATTATAACTAAAGAGGTCATATGGCGTCACGATATTAATTATCATAATCAGTTCAACCTTCCGTCGATCACGTTCCTAAACTACTTTTACTGTAAGTAGTGTGCAGGTACCGTTTAATGGATTGCATGTCTCTATGTTGGTTGCAATTATGGTAAAGGGATTTGTGGGTCTTTCTACATAGATTATTATAGAAGTAGCTGAAGAATAAGATTGAATTCTTAATTTAGAGTAGATATAGCTACATTTACATAATTGTATACCGTCTAATATTTTGTTCGTACAAAAAACAATATGACGTTCTTCTGTACTTATTTACAAATTTTTCGAATAGTTTCATTTGTTCGAGTTTTATATTGGTAAGTATTTATAATTTCAATGCCAATTTTTTTTGTTTTAAGTAACTGTACATTCTATGAGTTTTCTTTGTTTTGCACAAATGGGTCAGAAAGGTACGAAATAATTAATTAATTTAATAATAATAAATGTTTTGACCCACAGTGCGTCAAATGGGTACTTGAAAGTGGGTCATAAGAGGACTTTTATTAAGCGGGTCAGAAGGTTCCGAGACCTTTAATTTTGTTCATTAAGATTAATTATGCCGGTTTACTAGAATATTTATATTCAGCTACAATACACAAGACAAGCTATTTCTAAAACAATTTTATAGGTAGGTATATTTAAATGAATGGGACTTGAAGCTTCATCGCAATCCACTAAATAATTGAATAATGGATAAACAAAGAGTATTTGAATAGAGGAGAGCTGGCATAATCGAGATAAGTAGGTACAGTAGCGTCGTAGACGAAGATTACCGAAGCGCGGCGGAGATAGTCGAAGGTTTCCAATATGGCGGCGCGCGCTCGGCTTGTCAACAAAGTTAAGTTTCAAGTCTGGCACAACTGCTGAGCCGGTTGCGCGCTTTTACGTATCAGAAGTTACGCTCGCTCGCTGCGAATTTTTAAGTGCTTTTTGTGTGTGAAACATTGTTTTGTGAAAGGAACCACGCTCTGGACTCCGCGCTGTATTTTTTCTGTGCGTTAAAAAGTGTTTTTGGATTTAATATTAAAAAGTTTATGGTTTGTACAAAACCGTTTATTGGAATGTTGGAGTGTTATTGCTGCTTTTAATAAGATTTCTTTGATAACTATTTTATAGCATTTGAGTAGGACTGAAATTAAAATGGTAAATTTATCATTAACATAATCTTTAACCTATTTACTTGAAACAATAATATTGCGGAAATGGAACATAAAATATGTAGGTATACGTTTATTTGAAATCATTCATAGATTTACTGACATTAACTAAGAATTACGAATTATACTATCAAATAATAGTCTCATAGTTTACTAATTAATTATTCTAAAATCAGTCAAATAAATAATAGTATATTTTTTACTGTATCATAAAACATTACTCTATGTAGTACCTATACGATTATGTATAATTAAAACTACACATGAGATTCTATTTTTTTTATTCCTTGCTTAAAATGCGATGGTTTAAATACATAAATTCTTAATCAATTTATGAATACCTATATACCTATTTAAATTGTATCATCAGAAATTTTAAGTTTTAATATTTTCTTTTCGATAACATCCCCGGTTCTATGGCAACTTTCACCCAAACACAAGTGGTTGAACAAATGCACCGGTCCTATTCGTAGGTGTCTATTCATTTACATACCTGTAAGTCCAGCTCCCCTTGACAAGGGTTAGTAGACAGACAACATGGCAGACTTTCAGGGAACCAAACTGTCAATGACAAGCATTTGGACAAAAATTATGTTTGTTGTTATTGTTACGCAAGAAATAGTTGTGCAGGCCACATTTCTTACTATTTTCCTTAGTCAGTTTTTTCAAACAATCTCTGCCTGATTGTTTGTTTTCTATATTGTTGGTTGACAAACACAACCCATACTGCAACTACTCATAAGTCCACTGAGATGATTATTTCAACTTCATGTTCAGAAGTGCAATGCCAAAGCATACGATATCGTAAGCTTGTTTCAAATTTTGGGGAGCCTTACATTTGTTCTGGTCCAAAAGCTCGCACGTGCTTGCACAAAAACTGACCCCTGTTTTGTGCAATGTCGCGGAAACACAATGGATATATTTCTTAAAACGATCATTTGGTTAAAACAATACTTCACAAAAGCCCGATTAACGTGACTTGCATGAACATAAAGTTAAGCATGAACTTTTAGAACAAAAACAATAAAATAACGATATAATTTTACATTTATAAAATTTATTTGTATGAAAAGTGATGAGAAAATAGTCACGTGTTTTATTTCAAAATTCTAAAATAACACAATATGTGGCTAAGAGAATGTAAGAATTCACAGTTGTTTCTTATTGCTTTTGAGCGGTACTTAATATGCAAACGTTTTATAGCAAAATCACTACTTTTAACTTTCTTTGAGGCCTCATTTTCAAAAGCGGACTAACATTAACTTTCTCGGGCACTTTCGATCTGCAATTGATATTGCAGGCCCCCAGAATGGATAAATCTATAATTAGTACATTACCAATACGGTTTTAACTTTTCCAGTTTTGAATATCAATTGAATAAGTCCCTGCTTTGCCTAGACTTTTTTCTATTTCTATTGTTACAACAAAATAACAATAAAACGTAACGTATAACTAGTCCCAGATTTTTAGATCAAAGTATTATCATTATGTTAATCAATGTACTACTCATGCATTGACTTCACTCTTAAAAGTATAATTCAAATTAAATTTTTCATATAATAATTGACAACAACGGTCCCACAAGACAACATCGCATTTGTGCCTATTGAATTTTCAATAAATTTATGAGCAAGACCCCAAATAGCGGAAACATTATTTTCTAACATCTCACGATAGCTCAATAAATAATAAAAATAAATAATTGCGGCATTACCTCTACCAACAATATTGACTCGCTCCACACGGCTTGGCATTACTTTCTTATTTCGGTTGATGTTTTTGTAAGTTGTATCTTTTACATATTTCAATTTTGATATACGAAATAGTTTTTATCGCGTTATTAGATTTGGTTCATTAAATGAAATCTCCTTAATTTCTGTAAAATTAATAGTCGACTGCAAACGCAGTTTGAACGATTCTTCAAATTTAATTTTATACCATCAAAGGTTCTTGCGGTAAATATTTCTAGTATTCAAGTTAAACAGTCGGGATGCTTCTCGAATTCCCGGCTTCGTACCTTAAGGTAGGCATGAAACAGGAATGTGTGGGCGCTCCGACCCTCGAAACGCAATGTATGTTTAAACAGCTATTAGGACGAAATATGTTACGAAATGTGACACTTCTCAAACTTTTTGGGGTTGGATACCGAAGTGATAACATTAGAAGCTTTGAATAATAGGCGCATCCAATATTTAAATGTGTTTATTTCAGTCGTAAAGTACAATTAATTGTTACGGGTTTTATTGATCAGAAAATGTCATTTTGGTATTTATTTTTCAAAATGTTGCAATATTAAAAGAGTTGACCTTTTGCTGAATAATCAATACAACTCTAAATCCTATCCAAGGTTTCATTTAAATTCTATTTGCGAGGTATTGATAGTGTAAATCCTTTCTACATAAGAAGCTAAACATAAATTCTGCAGACACTTAATAAATCCGCATTGCAAAAGCGGACTAGCAGTCTGTGGATACTAAGCTTCTTTAAGTCGAAGCTTCGCGATACAGTAAAACTTTTCAGATGAAACAGTTTAACAGAGCTTTTATATACCTACAAACACTGCAACCAGAAACATCTATTAGAACTTCATCGACTTGGTTGAAGCTTCTATTCGTATTAATCTTGAATCAAATATTGCATGAATAAAAAAAAAGTATGTAGGATGTCGTGTGACATGCATGTAGGCGTAATGTAATCCTGTTTACCTATGCACCCACGTTGAACTTTCTAAAACGAATGCACGGTGCGTCGATAAACTGTTATTTAAAAATAAAAAAAATAATGCGTTCACGTGAGTCACAAGTCCCTGGGTCTGGGTCACATTCCTCGCTTGCCGCTGCGAGCGCCAAACCGGACCATACACTTGCTCGTCTTATTTTGTTCTTATGCTTGAACTGATTATGCAATATTTCTTCGGAGATTATATAACGCGAATTTGAATTTCGAAGTTAGAATTTCGAACGTCCTTAACTTTGTTGTATTGTTTCGTGCCAGTGCGTGGTAGGTTCGTTCCCATTCGTTCCTGCTTGCAGGAAAGGTTTTTTTGTTTGCCATCTGTCGGCTCGCAGGTGTCGTTTTACATACTAAGCAGGTGATTTGAATTCGCTGTTCTCACTTCCAAAGTATGGAAGTTTTCAGTATATTAGCCTCTGTGAAGTTTTACTGATAATGTTCTCGTTTCCGTTCCCACCATTATCGACTTTGTTCTAGATGTATTTTTATTTTAATACGAGTTTTACTAATTGCAAAACAAACGTGATTTGAATACGTTTAAAGTAAGTAGGTGCTAAAATGTTATTGTACCTACATGTGTTAGCTTATTACTACATATGATAAATAAATGTTTTTAGGATGCAGAGTTCTATGTTAAACGCTATAAATACCCTTTTAAGGTTTAGAATCAATCTATGTTTCTTTGCAAATACATTTATTTACCAAAGCAAATAAAAGTGTCCATTGTTTCTAATTCCGCATCATGTGAATGGATAAATGAAGCTTTGAACAAAATGTCACTAGCGTCACACAGTAAAGGAACTTCAATTTGTATGTAAATAGTTCTGTAACGCTGTCGAGATTGCATTTTCTTTGTATGGCAAGATATAATTTTATTCATGAACCATAAAGTAATAAAAATACTACTCTGAAAAAGCATAGTAAAACTCAAATTACCTATATACATACTCATAAATTTTTAAATAGTAAAACATAAGGGCTAAAATTACTTACCTACTATTCTATTCTTCTTCTATTCTATGATTTGAATATTACCTTTTTAAATCTCAAGGTAAATCTGCCATCTTTAAGTTTCAATTAGAAAAACACCTGCCTTCTTGAAGCACATTTCAATTGGCCGACCAAACCTTTCCTATGCCTTATGTTCCCGGGCAAAGACAGGTGCTACGAAAAAAATCATTTTCTTTAAATCAATTTAATTCACATCGGATAGGGCTTAAAATTGAATGACAAGATTTAGTATTTTGAGTCCATGATCATTGACCAATGGGAAGGCTGGATACGGCAATGACCACATTTGACAGGAAATCGGGTTATCTCAATGACAGAATTGCCGTACGCTTCCTCTCGATGTTTATAACTTTAATTAAATTACAATTATTGTTATTTATTGCTCGTAATTTGTTCAATATGATCTTGGTTCGTTAGCTTTTTAGTTGTTTACAGATACATATGATTCATAAGAATATTCGATAGCTATATTTGGTACATAAGGTAACGAAGCAAAAGTTTTTACAGGTTGATTGAGTTTCGTTTATATGACGCCTTGTCTATGATAAAATCGGAACCTTATTTTTTGTTAAGAGAAGAAAGTTTTGTCGCCAATTGCAGGAAGGTAATCGTTTTCAAATGTTCTATGTAAATGTATGATTGTTTTAATTGTTAAAGGTAAATACTAGACAAGAATAATTACAGTCTTTACATTTCCGCATCATCACCATCCTTTATACACAAATGGGTTTGTCAAAATATGTCTTTTTTTCCGTTTTCTTCCATTCTTATTTTAACAAAGAAACATAACGTTTAAAATATTAGAAATACTATAATGCATTCAAGAATTAACATAGAAATGCAATAAAATGGTACAAACTCACTATTTCAACTTGGAATGCTAATATTACACTTAAACTCGCACGGCTTAGCGTGATTATTGTATATTTTGCATAGATGTCAAACAAGATATTATGTAACCAATTTTGTTTATTTACCAACATTGATGTTTTTATAATCCTCACTTTCAAGTGGATACCAAACTTGTCAAAAAAGCGGGTTTTTGTTTAACGCGTTTCTGCTCAAGTACCTACTCCATGTGTGGCAGCACAAATGTATATGAATTGATTTTCAATGACGATAAGTCACGTGGTCAGAAGTGTCAAAACAAAGCATTGGCAATGATATAAATAAATTGAAATGAAAAAAATGAAAAGAAAAAAAGTTTTATTGCAATACAACATAAGTGGTAGTAGTAAGATTCGATACGAAGCGAATGTAATGTGTCGACAATATTTTTTTGTTTCCATAGCGTTGTATGCCGATTGTACCTATATAAGTATTATTGTCAGGGGGGTTGGTCGTGACCTTGTAAGTGAACGTATGTTCTGCACTGCAGATTGCAGTACACTACGAGTATAATCAAACACGAATCGGAGTATTTGTAACAAAACGGTGTTTATTCTTACAAAGATGCCAAAGCTTACTCAAATCCTAAGCAAACACTTTAAATTAAACAGATGGCTATAGGACTTTTACAATTAAAATAAACAAAGGGTATTTAAATGATAGCATTAAAATAGCTTATTCTAGAGGCAATAAAGGTATATTTCCTACTGCGTAAAGGCTGAACCCTAAATAGCTTACAGCAGTGTTAGGTTCTCTTCAAGACTCAGCTGTTCTAAACCTTTTATGCAATAGTAGATTTCTTTTGTCAAGGTTTTGATTTCCATAGAGAACTAAACAATTGTATCAAGCAAGTAACCCGTTGTTTCTGTTGTCGTGGTCACAGCTCACGATGTCTCTATAAAAGGTACGAGTATTCCTAAAAGAATCGTGAGCGACCATTATGTGTAATTTTTGCACTATCATACCCAGGATAATGTTAGTATTGTGATCGGAAATAGCCAAAACGCCTCAGGCGGTCCACCTTGCTGTCACTGAAAGTATGCACGATTGGTATAGAAGTCATTGTCAGTAGGAATTTAAATATCATTTGAACCTTGTTATGCCAGTAGTTAAGGCTTCTGAGCTGTACGAGTTACCCATACAAACGTAATACCATAACCATTTGAAATTTGCGCATATCTTCAGCATAGTATGGTATTATTCGTATTAGGATAGCATTTATCTAGGTCTCTGCCAGAAGCTTTTTTCAAAATACTTAGCTAAAGTGAAATTAAACCGAATCGCATTTTGCATATTTTTACATCATAGAAGACATGTTTTCTTTATATTTATTTAGTATTAAACACTAGAATATTTTAAGTTTCCTTCTGTTAGAAACATAGCTTATATGGTCTAGTAACAGAAAAACAACACTGTGTGAAGAATAAAAACAATTTTCAGTCATAATTTTTGGGACTACGGGAGACAAGCAAATTTCTTGCAAAATAGCTATGACAACTATACTAGTGCCAACTTTGAACGAAAACACGATTGTAAGAAATTTGCTTTCTTTTTTATGGCCGTTCCGTAACCCGTTCAAATAATGAAGAGCACTGGAAACTCTATAGAGCTATACTAAAGTAGGACACTCCGACATAGACGGAATATAGTAAGAACGAATGAACGAACATAAGAACGAAGAAGTACACCGTCATCAATCATTTTAATCTGTGTCAATTCAAAAACTTCACAAAGTCTTGTTTGTTTCGTACATACATTTTTGTTATAAAATCGCTAATGAGGGCAATTCGGAGTGTCGCAAAAGCTAAACTAAACTAACTAAAATTATTGCCATCCTTTTTATTCCCATCGCTATGAAAGGGACGGCAACAATTTTAGTTAGCTTAGTTTAGCTTTTGCGACACTCAGAATTGCCACTTATAGTTCACTAAATACTGTCTAAAACTTTAATTTATCTTGTAGGCTGTTATAGTGTTTGATCGTGGAAGTAAAATGACTAAAATAACATGTGAAATGTGTGGTGTAATAAGAACATGCCGTCTGGATGACAATAAACTTATTTTATGTCTAAATTTCCATTAGATATAGATTGGTAAGCAATTTTATGTCATTTAATATCAAAATTAAGTAAACTTATGATACAATTCGTAAAGGTTTCAGTGTTTTTTGCAAGAAAATTATTCTCATAACGCATGTAAACAATACATAGTGCTTGACACACATCAACCTAGATTTATCGATATCGATATTTGGTTTTACGAAACTGAAATGATTCGTTCTAATTAATTTGTTTGATTGCTATGTTTTGTAAAGTTTTTTTTTGTTTAGATACCTACATAAACCATAATTTACGCAACTTAGACACTATTTTATAGGTACCTAGTAGGTTTTGCATTATATCATGTTAATTTTTTATCAAAACATTCTGATATGGAATAGGTGTCCTAACCAGTATTCACGTGATGCTAGAACGATGAAGACTAGAATGATATAATTATAGTAATTATAGTAATGAAAATAAAGTTAAAATTCATATGACACTGAAACCACGCTCCGCTTCGCTGCGCTTCGCCGCTCTTTTGGTGTGAGTTGAGCCTAAGTGTTTTATCATTGAAATATTATCTTTATCTTTGATGCTTTTTAATATATTAATACAACAAATTTTGTTGCAGATAACCTATAAACCTATACCTACAAAAAAATCGACGCAGCATGGCGAAGCATAAACAAAAGCTTGATGATCATCGTCACTATAATGAAAGTACCTGGATGACAATCATTGCCTGAAAACATGGATAAAACGTCGTTTTCTAAAAATGAATCCTAGCTAGATCGATTTATCGTCACCGAAATAACTTATGTTCAAATAAATTAATAGATAAATTTCATTATTTTATTTGTAAGATATACAAAAAATCATGAATAAGAATTATGGAATCCAGAAATCCCACCTAGAGCCGATATCGATAAATTATCGATAGTCATTAAGGTACATCTCTAGTTATAATGCTTTGTTTTTACTATGTTGGCAGTATGGCGTAGTTTGGTTTTGTAACGTTGAAAGCAAATTCCTTTTTTTCATAGATCTTTTTTTTATATGGCAGTTCCGTCTCTTACTATTACACGCTCTTTAGAACGCGCGTCACATTGACTTTGCCGAGCCACGTCACCGAACTCTTAAGTTATGACGGAGACCTTCAGGCCTCCTACAAACTCTGCCATCAGAGTCACCAACTCGTAGAAACATACTTGAAAAATCTCATATCAACGGTTTACTTAATTCGATACATACTTTTATAATTTGTCATCACCCCGTTGCATGTGCATCCGCATAATATATAATCTAAACATTGATCAAGCTTCGAAGTAAGGTAAAATCATCTTCTAGTGTCTTACCCGTTGCATGTAAGTACAAGCACATAATACACAAACCAAATCAGCATGTGCTTTGCAGTAAGATAAATAATCAGATGTATTTATTGAAAAACCACTTTACCGCCTAAAACAACAAAGTTGCCTCAATGCATTTCTTTGTTCAAGCACCGTCTAGCGTAGCATTTCGAATGCGTATTGCACAAGCCGCCCACGCCGAAAATGCCTAAACATGTCTATTCGATTGCATCACCGTGAATATTGTTACCGTTTGTCACCTTTGAACTTTGAGCTTATTTGAAGGGCTTTTCTTGTGCTTTGAATATATAAGGTGAGTTTTTTATTGCCACTTAGTAGAAAGTCTGAAACAAAAAAAACTCACCGTATATATTCAAAACACAAGAAAGTCTTGGATTTTTTTTTTTCATATTAACTTATAAATGGAAACGTACCTCCTACAAAGTTTACATACTTACTTAGTTATGAGAAAAATCTGATAACTATGTATATAAACTTGAATCTTATTAAACTTGAATAAATGAAGATTTTTGAATCCATGAAGATAAACTTTGTTAAACTTAGAACGCAAAATTCTAGTTTAATGAACTTGTACCACATAAAATGTGATTTTCCCAAAAGAGCTTGTGCTTGTAAGCACTACAAGAGACGTTCTTGCCCTCATTTTTTTGTCTTTATGCTACTCTGCCGTAACTAAGGGCTTTCATCTTGACCTGCACGCCCCACATCCCGGGGCATGACACCGCATGCTCTTAATATTTGTCTAGTGAACTGTGCAACTCTCTTAATATTTGTGTAGTGAGTGGAAGAACACTATTTTAACTACTTCAATCACTTCATTTCGCTTAGACGATTTTATGCCATGGTTATTACGGATTGTCACAATATGTTACTTTACTATAGCAGTGTTGATCGAGTGTGTTAGTGCACTGACTTTCGATCCGAAGGTCGCGGATTCGAACCCGGTTGTGCATCAATAGAGTTTTCGTTAGCTTTAAACGGTGAAAGAAAGATTTTTTGACATACCGCTGACTAGCCCCTTAGACATCATGACCTTTCATTCAGGATCTAAAACGCCTTATAGATCTTAAGTTTGTGTTTTTAAACATTTAGTAAAAAAATCTACCATGAGCTCGTATGAACTTCCTTAGTTTCCTTACACGTTCTTTCCAAGACGCTTGCTATTTAGACACGGACTATTGATTTTTCCTTTGTGATTCAGAAGCGGGAACCAAGGATTGTACATTTTAAGCTCTGTCTGGAGGAAGTCATTCGTTTCAATATGGTTTTATTCTATAGATTTTGAAAGGAAGTCGAGTAATGGCCTAATTTATTAAATTGAATGTCCATGATAATGGTTGTCACTTCTAAACTTAAAATGTTCGTGATTCCAGTTTATGAGTAAAGCCGCGAGTGGAAGGTTGTAAATAATAAGCCAATAACAATACAACCACGTGCATACAATCTGTACAATCGAGCACAACATGGTACCTCTAGTTATGGCACAACCCGAACGTCCAGTGCGCTAACGGGACTTGACCTGTGGTTTTTGCTTCGTGGTTCTGATAGTTTATACATCGTGTTAGAAACTGTAAATCATACTCGTATTGGAAGATGAACTACTTAATCTCCTGACTATTATAATTATGATCACAGTATAAACTGCAGGTCAGACTGTTTGTAGAATATACGGTAGTAGTATTCAAGTTTTACTAAATGTACTACAATGCTCTCGTTTCTGGTTGACACTGATACTCTGGCCCAGATTTAGAGGCGGGAGCTACTCGTTTGATGTTTGCGCGGTGTAAACAGTTTTCGGTTTCCAACTTCTTACATTGTAACACGAATTGACTTGGCGATGTTTTAAAAAATCTGTTTTGTGACTGATATCACAAAATAAGTTTAATTTCAGATCTTTGGTATTTTGTTTTAAATGCAAAAGAGAAGTTGTCGACTTTATGAATAAAATTATTATCTCATTATTATTACATCATTACTTACTATGAAGTATCTAGAGTATTCGTAATTCAACCGAGTGAATTATTAAGTGAACAATGATAATATCTCCGTGTCTATCGAAAATTTCAGAAATTACTGCTTATTTTTTCTCGTTGGTCTAACGCAACTTTGGGGTCGGACATATTGACAACTTCGATCAGCTTTGATCCCTTCTCTCGACGTTTGATTAATGGCTTTCAAAGCTTCTTCTGACAAGTTCGTGCTCGTTAGAACATTAATAGATGTTAAGGGCTATTCCTAAATTACTTTGTATTTTGCTAACATTAGTTCAACAACAACATTACGTTTTCCTCATATAGGTGTGAGCACATTTTATATATAACCTACAACAACAAACCTTTTTATAGTTCGTTGTTGAGGAAATCTCAGGAACTAAAAACAATTCGCAGCCAATTAAGACTATCTTGTGGCATGATGAGACGTGAATCACTGGTATTCGATCAGGTATGGGATCGAAACATCTTTTTGTAGATGCAGGGAAGGAGTCATCAGTTTTTATGTTGTCAGTCTCCACGTAGCGCCTACGAGCCTACATAGCATGTGGGGATTCAGTCGACAAACCTGTATTTATTGCTTGTAGTCTCGAAGCTTGTTTTCACTGACCAGCCCCCCTAGTCAAGTTACGTTGATGAAAACTCGAGCAACAATAAATGTCAAATTAAAGTTATAGATAATTTTGACAACTCTCAAGATCTATATTAATAAATAAATATCCATGAACATTCCACACAGCCATCATATAGTCCCAAGCTAAGCAATTGAATGCTTGTAATATTAAACAAGCATTAAATTGCTTAGCTTAGATTATGACGTATTAATATTAGTACCTAGTATATTATCAGGCATCTGCTTACCTTATGGTAACCTGACTAGTTTATAATTTTTTCTTTGTAAATACATACCTACATAATTATCATAGTTTACATAGAAAAGATTCTTTCTCGATTTTTTCTCGTGTTGCGCATGCTAGACTCAGATATATAAGATGATGGATCAAATGGTACTTAATATTTTTATAGTTAGTTTTTATTTGTGTTTCATAATTTTATTGTCTTTATCGATGCTCATTTGGGTCAATAGGTAGGAACAACAATTTTGTTTCTACTGTAGGTACTATTTTTGCTAAGCATAATAATTGACACTGTTTTATATTTTCGCATTTAAATTAATAGATTTAGAGTTTAATTTTACAGATACTAAAACCATACAAAAATAAATTTGATAAAGTTGATTTAAGTATACAAAATTACAAACAAACAGTGGACACTGTCACCCATCTCCTTACAAGCCATGGACGCATTAGAACATCCGTACCGGTCGTCTTGTGGCGCCTCATACTTTCTCTCGAGCCCTTTACCGCTCGATTTATGCTTCGACGAACATTTCCTAAGAAGCTTGTTAACTGACTTGCCGGTAGAATTTTGTAATTTACTTTTTCCTGTACTTTTAGAAAAAAATGGAAAAAGGTTGCTATTACTTACTTATTCGATGCTTGAGCTAACTGAGTTTACTATATCCTATGGATATTATACTGTTAGACCTGATTGGCTATGTATTAAAGTCAATTATTGGTAATATATTTGTTAACACAATCACTTTGAGCCATTATTGCAAAAGGTTCATCATCATAAACTTTCTTTGGACTTAACTTAGGCTGTCAATCTAACAGTACATAATTATGGGTCAAAAGCTACGCAACTGCAGTATCGTATTAGCCTACTTATTATCACAAACGAGGTAGGAAGTATGAAGCCTATAATTCTACTGTATTCCAACATGGGCATTATGAAAACCGCATAAACTTTGGATGCTGCAAATACATTGTATCGGGATAGTTTCGTCCAATATTGAGAATACAAAAGTTTGTGTAGATGGCCATGATGTTTGTTACTCTTTCATTCAAAAACTACTAAACGGATCTGGCTGAAACTTGAAATAAGCATAGTTTATGACCCGGTATCACATTATTATACTTTTTTCCAGGTAGGTACTGCGTAACGGAATAGTACTTAGGAAAAGGTAGTTTATTTATCTTTCATAGATTATAATTTGATGATTTATTGTAAAATGAGGATTTCTAGACAACATTTGTTGATGAATTACAAGTTATAATTTGAAAATAACTAAGATAATAGATAAAGATAAGGCATATTCAAGGCTTATTTAACTAAATTACCTCAATGTACAGCAATTTATATTAAAATTTCATTGTGAAACAAACTGCTTTGTGGTTTCATGGTATTCGTTGCGCGCTCGGAAATACTTGCGAAAGCCCAAAGGATGTTTTCGCAACTGTTTTACTTGTTTTCTCGTACTTGCTAGCTTTCTTTATGTGAAACATTTATTTTTGTCACATAATTTTTTTTTGTATATTTTCTTTTGTTATTATATCTGGAGAGAAGTCACGGATTATTTTAGGCTTTTTATAAGGAGTTTTAATTTGCTTATTACCTTACATGTTTGCTTAGGTTAGATTATTCGATGGCGCATCTTGTTTTTATTTCTGAGCCATTTAATGTCGGTATGTCATAATAAGCGGTTCCCGGTCTCCATAATTTATTTCTTCCGTCCAAGAATCCCTTTCGCGTTCCGGCTCGAGGGATCGTTTAAGGTCCGTTTTGGCTCTCGGTGATTCACACAATGAATTTGATGAGATAACATACCGGTTTCGAAGCTACGCTACTTGGAAGCGTGGCGTGTTTTCTAGTTGTGAATCGTACACACAGAATTAGTCATAGCTTTCGATCGCCGTTGTTGTTTGGTTACTTGTAGATTATACTATTGGCGTACCTTTTTTCTATCACTGTAGGTACCTATGAAGTCAATATTCAAAGTAAATCAGTCAATTCTGTGTTAGGCCGGCAGATTTGAGGCAGAGAATGGTTATCTATAGGTTCTACAGATATTCAATTTAATAGCGCTAGAAAGATTAATAGTTGTACGGCCTTCGGTTAAAAGAGTTTCAAGATTGAAAAGTCCCTATGCTATTTTATTTCTTATTTAAATCCAGTTGCAAAGTTATTTTGAAACAGTTACGAATTTCAAGAATCCACCAAGAAATTTCATTCCGTTGCAGAAATAAAACAAAAAATAGTTAATTCCCTGTTCGCGGGAGGATCGCGTGAGAAAAATATCCTGCCGCTGTATTTAGCCGTTTTATTTTTGTCTTCATTTCGCACACTCGACTTACTTGAACGTGACGATAACGTGCTTTGAGTTGTAGTTGTTTTGTTTGTTATTGTGATTCTAGAGCGTTTTGATGCGTTTTGCAAACTTTGTGTTGATGCATGCACAATCTGGTCTTGTATGACGAAATATTTATTTTTAAACTTAGTAAGTACCTATGTCTAGATTGTGTTCTCGTGGAACTGAAGGCTGTTTCACTTCCATGATAAAAATATCCATCATTTGCCTTGTCCAAAAGTTTAACTGCTATTGAGTTTGTAACATAAACTTTAACTTTTTTTTGTAAAGAATATAAATTGTGGTACTAGGATATCCTAATAATGCAAAGTTTTTTAAATTTAAAAATGCAGGTATGAGATTGCTGTCATTTAATTTATGACAGCAATCTCATCTGAAGAGAAAAGAAAAGAAGAAAAATATGCTCTGAAGACACACTCTCTGACAATCAGACAAATAAAATGTAAACGTCAAAACTCTGCGCACGCTACGTAGTGCGCAGAGTTTTTCTTTTTTGCGTACAAGCGACATTGAACATTAAAACAAACGTCATAACGTCTACATTCAAATGTCAAATGTCATTGTAGAACATTGAATTTGCTCGCACATTTTTTGAGTGTTGTCAGCTATTAGATTGTGACTCTTTAATACATCTCAATGTCTGAAGAGCATATTTTTTATCTGTGACAATTTAAGACGAAAACCAAAGTTACATTGACAGTTCAAATCGGACCTGCATCGTTGCCTTGAATTATGATTGCGCGCGCGTTAGTCACGCCACCTTCCCCACAAGAAATAATAGCCAGTCCGGTTGTTGCTAAATATTTGTTTTTATTTCAAGTATCAACATTATCAAGATGTGAATCGAGAATGGTCAAATGTAACATTTCAAATTCAACGACAGAATTACAAATTCAACTTTTTTTTGTTTATCAACAGATTCAAACACAAAGGGCACATTCAATTCAATATTATAAAATCAAAAACTCTAATGGTCTTATTCAAAAAGATTTGTCAATTTAATATAGATTTAAAGAATGTTTTTTTCTTGCTACACTTACTATGTCAATGAAAAGAGATAGCAACAGATTTAATATCCGTTTTAGCTAAAGTAGGTTTACTAAACCAATATGCATAAGAGGGATAAGGTTTATGCCAATTGAGGCTACCGTAGTAATGAATCTACCGTAGGTAAAGTGTGTACACTTAATAATATAGAATTTAATTCATTCATTCATTCATTCTGCTTCCTTAAAAGTTAGTGGTACAATTAGTAAGAGAGGCAGGTATGTCATTATTTCATAAAAAAAAATCGGAATTCTATAAATACTCGTATAATTTAGAAGTGCGAAGATAATGAAAAGCTTCCCCTCAAATCTGCCGACCTAACAAGCTCAAATGAAATCAATCTTCAACCGTACCTACTTATTATATACCACTTTGTTGGAAAGGGGAGTCAAATTAGATGACATTCTCTCACATTCACATAAAATGAGTTGGCGTATTCAGATATAGTGAGTTCTCCTCAGAGAATCTAATTCGTTCCGCAAGCTTCGGCGCTGGCAAACTTGATTATGAGTTTAGATCTGTCTTAGCAATTTATCCTTTATAATGTTGTAACTAAAAAAAGATTTCATGTATGTAGTTTAGTCACGATATAATAGGTATAACGAACGGTTAAGCCCATTCCGAAAAAAGTTTTATTAGTTTAAATGTCAAAAAAATACCAAAAGTCTTGCGATAATACAGATTTTGTATTTGTTTATTTGGTAAAAATAATCGCAATGTGTCTTTTAGCTTTAAAGCTAGTTTTTATATTAGGTTTAGGTTAAAATATAAAAACAGATTGGTGGTGGTTTTGTATAAAGTTTATTTGAAAATAAAAGCAAAATCGCGGGCTACTGCAAGTAAATTCTTATTACTATGTTCTGTAATCTGGTTCAGTCTTTGTATGACATCCGGTGCGTTATTTTACCTACTCCTTTGAACCGCTCGGTACGTTCTGCTAGCTTGGTACAAATAATGGCGCTTTATTATTTTTCTTTTCTTTGCGTAAAGAGACAAGACAATGCTCAGTTAAATAGAGTAAGTTTTTTAGAGTAAGTAGGTATGTGATTAACCTTTTTCGTATAATATGCAAATCTTGGTTCCAACTAGTGAGAGTAAAAAGCACTTTCTTATTTAGTCTACTGTAGTTTCATAGAGTCTTAGTTTATAGCTACCTATTGCTTTTCTAAGCTATGCTAGTTACTTAATATAAGTGCACGATTAATTATCGATAAGTACAACAAAATACAATTAAAGTAATTGCGAAATGGACGAAATGTAGCGTTCTACAGTCTAAGCTGGTTATATCCTATACCTACACAATAACATTTATTTGCAGAAACTAAAGTTAACTAAACTACTACATATTTACATAACTGTACAATGTACAATTAGAACCAGCTCAGCCACCTAAGGATCGTTACAAACGATCTGTAGATAGCTCAACTCATCCAAGCCACTGACAGACGAAAGCGTGCTCAAGACACTAGCAGCATTGCCGCGCTGAAAGGCAATGCTAATCCTTTGAGCCAAATAGTGCGAGCCCTCGGATCACGCGATATAGTGTTAACATATTTAAACTTTTTAGGGTTGGGGGAGAGAACCCTGGGTCCGTGGGGTACCGGGGCCCATCGCGTTTTCAAAATTCTTTCGGGGCGTCTTCTTTCGACGCGTGATCTGAGGGCATACACTTTTGCTTCTATTTCTTATTGATACACACTTGATGAATTGTTTGTAATACTCAAGTAATCCTACAGTTTGTAATACTACGAAGTATTTGAAACTTACACTTCTTGTCACGTATTGACTCTACCAAAGACTAAATCAAAGATTATTATACCGCAATCAACCACCATCCCAGTCTTAATTACATTCGCTTCCTAGATTCGTGTTCCATGGCAAAATGTACAAAACACACGCCTTAATTTAATTAACTGATTCGCGGGTCGTCGGCTAATTTCGAGCTCGCCTTCACATAGCATTATATCTCATATATAGTATGATTTGTCACTGCAAAACTATTTTCAAGGAATACTGAACTCTAAGTCGTTGACTTTAGAATTGATATGTGTTGTTACGTATCATATTACTTGCATAACTCTATATATATTACTCCGTCACCAGTGTTGGCTACTTGCTCATACGAACGAACGAACGAACGGACTTGCGTATAAAATAAAACAACAGAGAAACATGACTGAGGCTTTCCAGATTTGATGCAGATTAATGAAATTGCACATATTTTAAGCCAAAGTAAAAAACTAGCCGTACTAGTCATATATCTGATCGTATTTCATATATTCGGAGAGAATTTTTGTACTGTAGTACTGTTAACAGTACTGTGTCTTTACATATAGTCTGCGCCTCTAAATATATTTGCACGACACCCACCACTCCTGCTCAGTCCTACACAAACATAAACACTTCACATGTTCGTGCGGACACTATATTTTAGTTTGCGCGCTACCTGGATCGTAAACGCCCGTTTATGCCTCGGTGAACAGTTATTTAAATATAAATATATACAGTTTTATATATATACAAGTATGTTCCATTCATCAAAAAAGTTATCGAATTTGTTATAACCACACAATAATCTTGAGGTGCCATTCATTTAGCCGAGTTTCCATCGATTGGTCAAACGAACACCTTTGATTGGTTGCACTTATCTTATCGGTGTTTGATAAAACAAAGCTGAGCTGTACGCTCGATCAATAAAATGTAAACATAAATTTCCTAGTCATATTCGCTACACCGTCTAATAAGTTTTACAAGTAAATTTTAACTTCATAAACGTATGGTAATTTATTTTGTTATGATTTATTCAGATTTATGATAAAAACACTCCAGCATTCTCATACCTAAACGTGAACAATTTGTGATTCAATCAAATGAAAAGTGTGAAATGAAATATTGTGATTGACTTGGAAGGAAGCAGTGAAACGAATGAAGGCGATGCGGCGAGACGAATTCGCGGAGGCCAGTGTGGCCAGGCGGTAAGGCGTGCATCCGCAGTTGGCGACCACCATGTCGAGCGCCATGTCACCGGAGACCGCGGACTCCGCCGAGGAGCCCACCCGCCGCCGCTCAGTCTTCTACGTGCCATTATTTGAGAGCTTCGACAACTACCTCCCTCTCACAGCTGAGGAAAAAGAAGCTCTCCTAACTGGAGAAACATTACATTCCACCCCGACCAAAACAAACAGAAGAAACACTAGCATTAGTCGCTTGCAAACACCGACCCGTGGTGATTCATCTTTCACGGAAAGTGAAAGCGATATAAGCATGTTTAGTCCAGAACGAAGATTTCGACGGCCCGTATCTTCGACCGTAAGCTCGAACGAGGCTCTCGCGAGAATTGGCCAGCGTGATTTGACGAGCCCCAGACTCGTCGCTGAAAGCTCCATTATAAAGCAATCTAAACCGAGACTTAGGAGCACAACTTCATGTGAACCAAGATACGATAGAATATACACTCCAATGGGAGCTTCGATCTCATCAAATAAACTTAATAACTCCACAACTAATATTGTAAACAAAACTGTGTCAAAAAGCTCTATAATGAACTCCAACTTATCGCTTATACCAGACTCACCGAATATGATTACGCCAGCTAAAGAAAAATCTAAAACTCTACCTCAAAACATGAACGCACCGTCTCCAATTAGAGGAAGCAGTAGTTCTACGTCTATATTTAGAACGCCGAGGATAACAGTAACTCCTGACAGTCCGAATAAAAGTCCTGGCAAAATGTCGGGGTTGAATTTTATAAGACGATCGCGAAGCACGAAACTTTCAAGGAGTAATTCTTTGTTGCGCAGTATAACATCGCGGCATATTGAAGAGGGCTTGGAGGATCAAACCGTCGTGACGGATTTGACTGAAAATTATGACCAGTTTGTCGATAGTAATGGAGGGGAGACGGAAGTCATCGGTGCTCTCATCAAGAAGCACGAAGCTGAAGTGGCAAATAGTCCGATCAGCATTCGGCGTGGATACCTCGACGTAGATGACGACGTGGCCGTACATTCTGGTAAGGCTTAATCTTCATTATACTAATATTAAGTTGTTTTTACTGTAATTGTATATTCCTATTGTTGGTGTAATAAAGAGTTCATTATTATTATTATTTATGTAGAGATCTGATCTGCTCGACTCACGGGAGTCGGTTAATAACTGTTGTACACGGGCCTAAGCCAAGTGCACATCAGTATGCGCGATTATAGTAGTGGAAGTGTTTTCTGTGTTGTTCAGCTTGTAAAAATTTTCGTACAATTCTACAAGTATTGAGGACAACAGCTTTTTGTAGGAGCACAAATGTATGTTTTGGTAACCCTAATAAACTGAGAGATTGAAATAGTTGCGTAGGTATGACGCCTGTGGATGATAGTACAATCGGGATGATAGAGACTTTCTGTAACCTCCACATGCGAATTATTTCATCCTTTAAATCCACGTACTTTGAGATCTTCTCAGATATGGTACTTTGTATGTTGTGTGTGTTAGGGATGGAAATGTCTATGAGTAGTGCAGTTTTGTTGGTCTTATTAGGGTTAAATCTGGTCTATTGTAGTGGATTGTTTTGTCAGTTAGGATGGCCCTGTCAAAATATAATTTATGTGTTGAGTTTTCAAGAATTGTTTCAGGGCTATATTTATAATTATGGTGTAGGTTGTCGAGTTGTTACTTCAATGAGATTATATTTTTCGGCTAAACGCTGGTGTATTATATTTGCCACTTGATCGTGTCTAAACTTGTAATCTGTTTGTGCTATCGTTTTACAAGCTCCTGTAATATGCTGGATGGTTTCTGATGAACTGTTACATCTTCGACATAAATCAGTTGGTAGGTTACGAATTTTCATGATGTGCTTCTGGTAATTTCTGGTCTCAATGACTTGATCTTGGATGGCGACCATGAAACCCTCAGTCTCTGGGAAAAGTTCCCCACGTCTGAGCCACTCGTTCGACGCTTCTTTGTCGACTTTAGGCTGACTCAGGTCGTGGCGATGTCGACCATGTAGAGATTTAAGGGTCCATTCGTTGATTAATGTCTGTCTGTCAGTTAGTTCCTCGTTCTTTTGTTTGGTTGGGTCTTTTAGGTTTAGTGGAGTTGTTATTATTATTATTATTCCATTTTATTCTCAATCGGTAGTGTTCAAATTATAACAAATTAGAATTTATTTCTCGTCACACTTCATTAGACCCCCATAATAGCTTTACCAATGAGAATCAGTCCATGATAAGTCGTTGCGCAAATTGAAAAATCGAGCGTTGGTTGAATGCCTTCTGACATTGATCGTTAAGTAATAATCAGCATGGAATGAAAGAGATCCTTTCTAAAATATGCACTCACTTTTAATGAATCATCGAGTCTGCACTAAGCTACGTACCTATACTTAAGTACGTTTCTTGCAGTATTAATTTAATGAGCAGTCACGATAAAGTTGAGGATTACGAAGTCATTACATAATGTGCCGGAACACATCAGATAACGATCATTACTCCCTTCAATCTGGTAGTTACTTCAAATAACAGGAATGAATCGACAGTTTCTATGTACACTCAAGTATTCAACAGACAATGCTGTCTAATTGCTGAGGAACAGAGACTAACGAGGTCCCTCAAATTGCACGTCACGTCTTACAGCTGGAATTATGAAATGGCGAAGTCATCTTGTTTATTATGACCAGTCAACAATGAGGACCCGCAATTTCTTTGTGAATTTGATACTAGAGCCGCATTGTTCCGAGACACGTGCCTATAAATAGATAAATGGATGTACTGAGAGGCCGGTGCAACAACAATGGCAGCCTTCACGTAAATCACCGCTACGTGCAGCTTTGTTCCTGCAGCGTGGCTTTATGAAGCTTGATAAAAACTTTCTGGGAAACATCTCACTGGGAATACGAATACAAGATTTTTTGTCTTTTCTTTGTCTTAACCTTCAATTCACGATGACAATAATGTTTTGCCTTGAGGTAAGTCAAAGGAATTTGTTTAAACAAACGGAATTCCTATTAGAATTTGAAGGAGCTACGCGTGTACTCGATTGGATCAATTCTTGTGCATGTCATGTGGATAAAAAATTACATTATTTGTGATTGTTTTAGTAGAGCAACATTAAAGTAAACATAAAAATGTGCCACTAAGCGGCTTTATCGTCGCCGGCACTTCCTCGTGGGCATTTATCGTTCTCTTATCAAAGTATACACTCTGATTGCAGCGTTGGTTAACTTCGAAACAATGGACTTTCGTTCTCGGATTATACTGCACGAAATTACAATAATTGCATGCTGTGCAGTATTTTGTCCAGTTTATTATGCTTATAGATTTAGTTCATTCACCCCGCAAGGGTCGCATTCGCTAGCTATTTTATTGCAACTTTGCAACATTGTTCGGATCTGCAAATGCTTTCAGTCTTTTCAATCTTTTAAGGCACTTAGCTCTTCTATTTGTATAGAAAACAAGACACTAAATGGTAGCAAAAAATAACTTACGTTAGTGTATGATCGAATCAAGTACATAAACTGAAGTAATAACGGTAATGGTATTGAACATCTGCTGTGTTCACACGTCGTGTCGCCGACATGACGCTAAAGTCGTTGACACCGCGTTGTTGTTTTACCCAATATAGGTTATGTCATATCAGGAAAACTACGATAAAATATGTTAACGTTCTATTTTCTAGATGATGAACGTTTGGTTTATTATTAAGAAATTTCCAATAAATTTTTGAGAAATAATGATTCGCAAAATAGATTATAGAGTTGGCACAACATAAGGGCTTCCGTGAATAAGATGACTCTCATGTAATTTGAGTCACACTAGTTTAATAAAAAGGGGAGACTTTGTATCATGTCTCTCAATGTTTCGGAGTTTTGAGTGCATGCGCAGCGGTCACGGGCGGCGTGCGCGTAACTTCCGCCGGAAACCACGCCATACCCTGCACCTACTGTGTATTTTGTATCATATGACATTATCTACATCATACGACAATGCAGTAATACGATCGAACGTATCGTATTTTCTTCAATCGCCATTTTCTCGCAAGGTTGCAGCTAAATCAGTGTCAATTGAGCTGTCCTATCAAGTGGATATGCGGTTGTATTTTATTCATACGTGCTTCGGGTGTTTTGGTAAATGAATTTGTAATGTCTTCCGAGAATATTTTAAAATAAAAACAAAGCGTGTGAACGATCTAGTGGACTGTATTAAGCGAAAACGATATCAATCCGAAACAAATCACAAACTGAACATAGGGCGGTATGGACACAAACTAACAAAATTCCACTAACCTGGACGCACTTCCTCCTGGCGTGGGATCCAGCTGTCAGCAAGCGTAGCGGGATCGTCTCTGCTCGAAGATGGGTCCGATCTCTTACCAAACTCGGCTTCGCACCACCCAACTAGACACTATACATGCAGCCTGGATCAAGGCGGCTTGTGAAACTTGTTAGTGCTGTCACACCGACCACACGAAATTGTACAGTTTATGAATAATTAAATAAATTAGATAAAAGGAACCAACAATTCGAAAAAGGAACCAGTATCCGCGACAACGACACGACAACGACTTCTCTGTTCAACGTTTGAATTGCGACTCAAATTGTAACCGACTATTTTTTACTATTTTTTTTGACAGTGACAGAATCGCCCGCGATGACATCAACATATATTATGCCAAAACTGAACATTCCGGCCACCAAAATACACAGTATTTTAACGCGATTAAAACAATAGTAGATACATAAAACGAAAAAAATTAGTTATAAATTAAGCTAACCGAAAACCAAAAATTATAAACGAAAAAACAAATTTTTATACACTACACCTGACTTAAGTGGAGGTGGAGGACGTCTGTGGAAGCACACAGAGCTTAACGACAGGTCGTTTACACTCTCCAGACGCAGTATGCAGTGTAACAACGCGACAAATGTTGTCAGCACCCAAATGGAGCTGGGTCACCCGGCCAAGTTTCCACTTCATTGGACTGCATTGCTCGTTCACAATCAAAACGAGCGTTCCAACGGTTATGTTAGGCTGAGTGTCTAGCCATTTATGCCTCTGCTGAAGCGTGTGTATATACTCCAGATGCCATTTTTTCCAGAAATCCTGGTGCATCTTTTGGATAAGTTTCCATCTGTGGAGCACACTGACATTGGAGTCGACCAGTGACACCTCTGGAAGGATAGTCAAGGGCTCTAGCGTGAGGAAATGTCCAGGAGTTAATACGGAGAGGTCATTAGGATCCGAACTAAGTGGGGACAGTGGTCTGGAATTCAGCAATGCCTCGATTTGTGTCAGCAGAGTGTTAAATTCCTCATACGTCAAGCGTTGCAAACCAACGACCCGAGCTAAGTGCGTTTTCATGGATTTGACTCCTGCCTCAGCTAAACCCGAAAAGTGAGGGCTGGCGGGGGGATGGAAGACGAATTCCACCTGTTCGACTTGCGATGCCTGTGACATTAAGTCTTTCAGCATGTTGCTGGCCCCAATAAAATTTGTACCTTGGTCGGAAACCAACCTAGAGCAGCGACCTCTGCGTGCCATAAAACGCCTGAGGCAGGCCAAATAGGCCTCCGATGTGAGCTCCGAAGCGAGCTCCAAATGCACAGCCTTTGTGGCAGTGCACACAAAGACACAAACGTACCCTTTATAAGTACGAACACCGCGACCTCGTCCGAGCGAGATGTCGAACGGGCCAGCGTAATCAACAGAAGCCGACGAGAAAGGCTTTAATTGGCTTATGCGGTAGGCTGGCAAATCTCCCATTACCGGAGGTGCCATCAACTTTGGCTTCACCCGGAAACATTTGATGCAAGAAGAAATGACAGTTCGAATAGCCCGTTTCGATGAGAGAATCCAAAACTCTTGAGCAAGTAGGTTCTGCAGAGTCTGCGCCCCTGGGTGTAAAAATTTGCGATGATACTCTTCAATAATTAACGAAGTCAGCCGGTGGTCTCGAGGCAACAACAGTGGATGCTTCTGGTCGTAACTCATTTGGCTGTGGGAGAGACGACCGCCCACCCTCAGCAAACCATTTGCATCCACGAACGGACACAATTTTCGAAGTCCTTTGGAGAGTAAATTGGGAGTATTCTTATTGAGAGCACGTATTTCTGATGCAAAGCTTGTTTCTTGTACGTGCTTCACAAAAAAATGGACTACACTGTTTGTCTCTGCGCACGATATGACTCCGATATGACGAGCTTTTGGGTTTCTCAAATTGTGCATATATCGAAAGCAGTATGCGACGACGTTCACAATCTTCTTAAAGGAAGAGAATCGAGTTAAGAGTTGATCAACGAAATTGGCATTATTAGCTGTGAACAAACTCATAATCTTCTGTTCCTCAAGCGCCGAACCACCATTCAAAACTGAGGGTTGAGGCCAGTTTTCCTGCGGGCGCGACAACCAAGGCGGACCCGACCACCATGTTTCACAACCGCCTAAATCAGCGGGTAACAATCCGCGAGAGCCGTGATCCGCTGGGTTTTCAACTGTAGAGACATGTCGCCAGCAATCGGGGGGTATGTTATCTTGGATCTCAGTCACTCGATTGGCGACAAACGTTTTCCAACGAGAAGGACAAGATTTGATCCAGGTCAGAGCGACACTGGAATCAGACCAAGCGAAAACGTTGTCCAGTCGATGAATTTCTTCCAATGAAGACGCGACAGAAGACATGAGATTCGACAACAATACCGCGGCCATCAGTTCTAAGCGTGGAATAGAGCGCTTACGAAGAGGTGCAACTTTCGATTTAGCGCAACATAGGCGCACAACTATGGATTGATCCTCACAAATCGCACGGCAATATATGACGGCGCAATAACCACGCTCCGACGCGTCACAAAAACCGTGGAACTGGAGAATCTTGAAGGAAGGGACCATCCTACGATGTAGCGATATAGTGCTCAACGACGACAACTGTGATTTAAATTTGAGCCATTCATTTGAAACATCTGCAGGAGCGTCCTCATCCCAATCAACACCGGACAACCATAACAGTTGCATAATGTATTTTGCGAGAAAAACGACAGGTGACAACAATCCCAATGGATCAAAGATCCGGGCTATGTCCGACAAAATTGAACGTTTTGTACACCGGCCACCGATAGCCGATGTTTTGAATGTGAGCTGATCCGTCGTGGGCGCCCACAACATTCCGAGAATCTTCAAGGACACGTCTTGAATCTCTTCAAAGTTATGAACCGGCTCCGTGTATAGGTCTGAAGACGGCAATCCGCTGAAGAAATCTTCGTGATTGGAGGTCCACTTGCGAAGATGCAAACCAGCCGACGACAAGATTTCACGAAGCTCTTGGCGGATTTGGATAGCAGATTCGACAGATTCTGCTCCAGACACGACGTCATCAACGTACGTATCTCGGTTTAGTATGGCTGCGCCGAGTGGAGCACGGCTCCTAAACTCGGTGGCCAACCGGGCTATACACCAGAGTGCCTGGTAGGGAGCACATGAAACCCCATATGTTACCGTGAGCAAACGGAAGTCACGCAATGGAACGTCATTAGATGGTCGCCATAGGATGCGCTGATAGTCAGCGTCCTCAGGCGCAACGAGAAATTGGCGATACATCTTTTTAATATCGCCCGTGAACACGACAGCATGCCAACGGAAACGTATTAAAATATCGAAGATACTCTTTTGTAGTTTAGGACCTGGAAGCAACTCATCGTTTAAGGATTTGTTTTCGCCGTCCCCTGCACTAGCATCGAAAACCGTCCGAAGAGGTGTGGTGACAGAGTCCGGTCTTAAAATCCCATGATGCGGAATGTAATAAAATTTACCGACGTTAGACGGCGGAGGGTCTACCTCTTCCATGTGGCCACTTTTGAGATAGTCATCCATGAAGTCCACATAGGCAGTCCTAAACTGGGGGTTAACTTTAAACTTATGTTCTAAATTATGAAACCGCTTTAGAGCGATTTCCCGAGAATTCGAGAATTGAGGTTTATTCTGAGGTTCAACGAAGGTGAGTGGTACCACTAATCTACCCTCAGAAGTTCGACGACAAGAAACCTGCATAGAATTTTCACAAACCAACTTCTTTTCTGACAAGACAATAGGTTTGGGCGGGTCGACAGTTTCTAATTCCCAACACCTTTTAATGGAGTTATCCAACGACAAATTCGACACGAAAAAACAATTCTTTTGTTTACCTCCAGAATTGCAACGAAAACGAGAAAATTCCTTACTATCAACAGTGCATTCACCCATCAGTATCCAGCCGAAAATAGTAGGAATAGCAATGGGCTGACCTGGACTACCCTTGATTAAACCAGGCCTCAATGCCGACGCAAGAATGTTGACACTAACCAACATATCCACCGGACCTGATTTATAAAATTCAGGGTCAGCAAGGTCTAATCCTTTGATATGGTGCCAAGACGAGAAGTCAATTTGTCCAGATGGCATATCTGAACAAATAGTGGAGAGCACCGAGGCTTCCAACGAAACTTTATTTGAGAAGTCCCTACTAGTAGGAATCAACTCACAGCTGACCGACCCTTGTGTAGCAGTTGAAACTTGACCGATACCGCTCACAGACTGACCATGATGATTGAACTTCAATCCTAAACGGCGTGCACAGGACATGGTCATAAAGTTACAGGCACTGGCACTATCAAGCAAGATGCGTACACGAACAAATTTGTTCCATTTATTTTTTACCAAAACGATAGCTGTGGAGAACAGGGCCTCTGTATGTGGGGTGTATGCAGCTAAAGCTACCTGGGAGCTTGGATCTGACTGTGAGGGTGCAGGTGCAGGTGTGGGATCTGATGCAACTTCTTCAAAGTGGAGCAAGGTATGATGATCATTACCACACTTACTGCACTTAACCTTTGCATTGCATTTCTTCACTGTATGGCCTGAACGCAAACACAAAATGCACAATCTCTTTTCCTTTACAGCTTGGAACCTCACCATCGGGGACTGTTTTAGGAAACTCGAGCAACTATCTATCCTGTGCCCAGCCTCATCACAAATCACACAACCCTCTGTTTTGGCAACAACAAGCGATGTTTTAGTTTTAAAAACTGGTTTATTAACAACAGGATTGAACGGTTGTTTGCTGCAGTTATCCAATGCACGAGAACGTTTTTCGACAAATAACATAATATCCTCATACTCAGGGATATCTACATCAGAACCCAATTGAAGTTCAAAAGCTTCTCTAGTTGCTAAATCTAATTTTGACCACAGGAGTTGAAACAGCATAAAATTCTGGTCAGGTAAACTATATTTTGACAGAATAGCCAAATTCTCAGTAAAAGTCCGATGCACTCGTTCTAACTCTGAACCACTCTTATTTTTAACCACTTCACAATTTAATAACCTATTATAATAATTAATTGCAATATTCCTCTTCCTGTCATAATATTTGTTTAGGGCCTGATATGCCACTAAATAATTAAAATCTGTCAGGGGGTAATTTTTAATTAGATCATAGGCTAATCCCTGCACACTCGACAACAGGTAGTGCAACTTCTCCACATCTGGAATATCCCTATGATGGATTAAAGAATCATACAACTCCTTAAACGACACCCAATTTTCCATCTTTCCATCAAATGCCTTTAAACTTATTTTTGGGAGTTTCGCTAAATTACTGTGCGGAGGCTTTATTTGGTTTGTACCCAACTGCTTCAACCGCGCCAAAACACTGCGTACCTTGGTGTCAAAGTTAAGTGTATGCTTAAATTCTGTGTTACGATCCGCTGTTGGCGTTCCAACCAACAAGTATTTTTGAGCGGTGTGAAATTCTTGAGCTAGTACCGAAACGTCTTGTTCGCAGACTCCGACCAAGTCTGAAGACTCTAAATGTTCTAATCTCATGAACGCGTAATCACGAGCGATTCTGTTCACATCACCTACTTCAACATCCTTGCTACTAGCACCTTTTCGTGTATCTATTGGCATCTTTAATAGTTAAGTAGTTGTTACGACGACAAATAACGAAACACGATTACACTAAGCAAAATACAAAACACGAACTTTTATTTGTTTACTTTAGTGTAAATAGTAAGTAGTGGCTATTTTCACGACTATAGGGATGTCCTACCAATGAAGCATTTACTAGTGATGAGGTATTGACCGATTCGATTGATTGCAAATTTGATGGCCGATTGTCAACCAAACGTCAAAGTCACTCGATTAGTGACATTGACCGAAACGACAAATTGTTTGACAGACAACCATCAACTCGCAAACTACCGGCAACAATTAATATAACGATCAACGGACAAAAAATATTAAACTACCAACTACGAGTAAAATTAATTATCTTCACAAAGAAACTACGTAAATTTTAATGCAATAACGTTCCGAAAACGAAAATAAAACGCTTTTACATAGGTAACTTTACTTTAATCCGGCTCGAAGGACCAAAATGAACGATCTAGTGGACTGTATTAAGCGAAAACGATATCAATCCGAAACAAATCACAAACTGAACATAGGGCGGTATGGACACAAACTAACAAAATTCCACTAACCTGGACGCACTTCCTCCTGGCGTGGGATCCAGCTGTCAGCAAGCGTAGCGGGATCGTCTCTGCTCGAAGATGGGTCCGATCTCTTACCAAACTCGGCTTCGCACCACCCAACTAGACACTATACATGCAGCCTGGATCAAGGCGGCTTGTGAAACTTGTTAGTGCTGTCACACCGACCACACGAAATTGTACAGTTTATGAATAATTAAATAAATTAGATAAAAGGAACCAACAATTCGAAAAAGGAACCAGTATCCGCGACAACGACACGACAACGACTTCTCTGTTCAACGTTTGAATTGCGACTCAAATTGTAACCGACTATTTTTTACTATTTTTTTTGACAGTGACAGAATCGCCCGCGATGACATCAACATATATTATGCCAAAACTGAACAGCGTGCCATAAAATATAAAATCACAATAGCGAATTTTGTCACGTATTTCGCAAATTTGCATAACCTCAAAAAATATTTAACCGAACAGCCGTTCGTATGGCAATCTACGTCCGTCCTATAGAAACATTTTCTTAATCTGTGTAAGTGTGTAACAGTTTGTAACATAAAATCGTTGTCCACAGACACGTCTTACGAGAAGGCATGTCGACGTGGCTCGGCGCCAAGCACGCCGGTGCCGGGAACTCAGGCGCAGCATAGCCCATCCCGCCTCGCCTCATTCTTCTTCTCCAAGAGATCCTTCAGAAGCAACCCGTTGAAGAGGACGAAGTCGGCGACAAAACTGGAGAGAGAGCGGGCATTAGCAGCGGTCCCGACGCACCCACCTACACATGCTTTGCGGACATCAAGGTAGGTTGTATTTAAAAATATGCTCGGGACTTAATGACATTATTTAATTGACCTGATTTGGATGTCATTATATACAACACATATGAGTCTAAGACCCATTATCATTGTAATGCCGTGAAAGTTTGAAATAGGTACAAAAGAGCTTAGAGGAGGAAGCCATTATGAGTTCTTTCCCTTAGAGAAGGCAACTTTTACGAGGAAAATTTACATTTATACTTTCTTTTTCTGCAAAACGCACTGTTTGCCCTAAAATGCTTAAGGTAGTTTTTTTATGAAAGATCCAGAAAGTAAATATAGTAGATAGGTTTACTTACTAATTGAGGTTATAGGTATATAATTTATGTTTATTTAGTACAGAGATATACCTACTTACCTACATTTAATAGATCATTCATTAATGTTTTATTTCGCAATTTCTTGTAATGTTAATTGATACATTTCTTGCAATTGAGACTTATTCGTAGATCATTATCGTAAAGATGCTCGCAAAAAGTTCTAAATTCGTATTAAATAATAAATCTTGACACCATTTCATTGTTATGAACTATCAAAATGTTAATGATAATGGAGGATGATTCAGGATTTGCACTAAACTTACAATTTCGTGTAGTGCACAAAACGCCCTTAAGGTAGTTTTAATGTAATTTTAAACAGCTTTTGCAAAGTTTCGGCCTATTCTGATCCTGTCATGTCCCGGTAATCTTGCTGAGCCTTTTTGATGTCACCGCACAAGTTCTAACTTTGCCGGAGATTACAAAGGCTTTGTAGGTTCCACAATACAACATTAAATACCTATTAAAAAAACTGCGAAGCTATTGAAAAGATTAATAAAATTGACAAAGTTGTGCAATTTTGAAGCCACACCTTGATCGTAAAAAGTTTCAAGTGGGGCTAACTTATATTAAATTGATATAAAACAACACTAGGTATGGCGGTAAATCCCACTAACATTATAAACGCAAAAGTTTGTATTGATGTATGGATGGATGTTGGTTACTCTGTCATGCAAAAACTATTGATTAGAACGGATTCCGCAGAAACTTGTTTATTACAATAGTTTATGACCTGTAAGACCGCATTAGCTACTTTTTACCCGGGGTAATACCACGCGAGCAAAGCCGCGGGCGGAAGTTTGTTATATTTATATATTTATTAAAGATATCAAATCCCAATTGATCAATATTTAAACAACAAACCGTTTGTGCTTCTGAGACTCCAGTCATAAGGAGGTAAGCATCCGATGCAATTTTAGATGTTCAATTTCTTGGCAAAAGCTCACCTAAAGCTCTCAAATGACTCTATTTTTACCCAAGTATGATTAAAATGATAAACCACGTTTAAAAGCTCCTCGTAAAAAGTGTCAAGTGATCGACGCTACCGTGACTCGAACGCGTTTAGACATTACTAATTTAATGTCTGGGAGTGCCGTCCTTTCCTTGTTAATTACTTCCCCGCCAAGTGCAAACACGATACAACTTCATCGGAACAAAGTTTATAGACCGGCGTTGATTGCTGGAGGGATATAGTTTCAATTCGTTGGATGTTTGTCTGAATGCAAACATAATGGGTTGGCAAACATTGAAATGATTCGGAACAGTGCTGAAGGAGTTCAGAATTGAGATTGCTCTTTAGCAACCCTTAGTTTAAGCTAAGTCGAGTTTGAATATTGTGAGGCAGTGAATTTGCCTTTTGTTGATATTGAGACTTTAGAATCTAAGATGATGTAAATTTAACTCTAGTTATAAAATACCCTACTTCTCGTCATTTTCATCTACAGCCCGACTTACCCACTGCTAGGTATGGGGCCATTTAATACAAACTTGTGCTTGACGCCTCACGGCGTGGAGTATGTCGTCGTCCTCACCTCGCTATCGGTTGCCCGAAACTTTTTTGACCTATCCTCGGCCACCAGTCGTAGCTTTTTGGTCGACTAGATAAAACTTATCTCGGACTACTTCGGCAATAAAGTATTATTATTATTTGTTCCAGATCTCATGAAAGTCTACTCTCAGCACACTCACCCGCCGTCTCCACAATGGATTTAGGACCACCTAATCAGGTATGAAAAAATCATAATTCAAATGTATGCGGAATTTCTAAACATAGGTACATTTGATATGCAAGAAGAATGCAATTGCCATATCACATTTCGAGGCTGCAGGCAAAATAAATACTTAATGCTTGCTTTATTATATAATAGTATCTTACTCGCCCGCGGCTTCGCTTGCGTGGTACCTACCTTGCTAAAACATAGCATAAGTTCATTAGAAAAGTCCACGCTACACATCGGTGAAAGAATTTACAATATTAGTAAAGATAATTTAGACGTTCAGCAAATACATAGCATTAAATCTAATTACAGGTGGAAATCAGATCTCTACATTCGTCAGTACTAGGACGGCCTCACTGCTTCGCACTAAGTGCGGAAAATCGCGCGCCGAGGTATTTCGCCTGCGCATCACGAAAAGAAAGAGATCGCTGGATTTACAGGTAAAACTATATATTGCACTAGCTGTAGAAATATCGTCCTGCGACGACATCTATCTAGCGCCATCTCTCGGATCCAACTTTAGTTTATAGCCATCCAGGCGTCTAAAATAATTTATTTAGATCACGAACTTCCAATTGCTTCACTCTTGACATATTTCGCTACTTAAATTTTACTATTCCTTGTACAAAATCTGAGGCAGTTTTTTTTCAACTGTGCAGAATAAGTATTAAAATGCAGTTAAAAAATCAAGTCAGAGCTTTGTCTCAGTGGATAATTCATCGTTGTAATCCGTCATATGCTTTCATGGCCGTACTGATTCAATAATACGCCTTAGCGCTGCTAGAGGCGTAGTTACGCTGTCTCCGAAAATCGTGAAATGGATGACACAACGGAAACCAGACGATTATGTGATTATTTATTAGAGTCTCCGCCCAAAAACTTAGATGTATGTTATTAACTAACCATTTTAGAAGTCCTCTATTAACTTACATACATGTTAGTTAGCAACGATTACCTTTAAATATATAAAAACAAAGTCATTTCTATGTACTTTAATCAGGTATCCCACTAGTACATTTAGGTAGGCAAGACATTTTCCGCTTTGGGTACGTGCACATTATCATTATTGTCATTACAAGAATATTTAGCTGTATTTACTGGGAAGTTTCAGTGGTACTATACCTAATGATCTAAATATAATGATGTTGTGTACGGTAAAGTACAAAATGAAGCAAGCAGAGAATATACAGGAAAATGAATACGTACAGTTATAGAACTAATTAGTTCACGGTATCTCATTCGATTCAGTAGGCCTGCTCAATGTGACAAACAATTAATTAGTTGAGGTTCTCATTTAATAAATTAGAACAACCTACTCTTAAAAATCATAAATAATATATCGTGGCATTGGCCGTGGTTACTATGTCGGCAATAACTATAGGTATTCATGAGATTTAAAAAGTCTGTGTGTGTGGTGTGGTTCGAGTTAAGTTTGTGCATTTTTGGTAAAAGTTTTTATAAGCGATTTTAATTTAGTAAACAAATGTATTGTTTAGGCTGACACGTACTATTTTCCTGGAAAATGGATAAATTCATGCATGAAAGTCTAATTTAATAATGTACTGTGCATGCGCACTTCGAAAGTGCTTTCAACGCACAAAAACTTTATATATTCGACCATTCGAGCATTGTACGTTCACCGATCTGTACGAGCCCTTACTTTATATTTTAAAAGTGAGTCAGTGTTAGTTTAACTAGCACAATGGTTTGACGCCATGACTAAGTGGAACAAATTAAAGGCAATATTTATGCGTTCCTCGCCTGAAACCTTCGACTCGGCTCCCGTTCAATACGTCAAACCGAAGTAAGAAACTGAAAGTGTATTTACGGCTTTTCATATTTTTTCCAGTATTTGTGTGATACGTGATGGAATGAGTGAGTGTTGGTAATAGAAAGTGTTATTATGTGCGTGCCATAACAAATCAATCCTAAGTATAAACTAAGATTGCCACAAGATCCCGCTTTATAATTGCATATTAAAATATTTTGCATTGTGTTTTGAAAGAGTGAAGTTAGATAACTTTGCCCCTGTTATACCTAATTTCTTAATCTAGTCATCATTAGTGGGAAATATTTGTAAGCTTAAATATTTTGTGAATAAAACAAACGGTATCTTTTATTCATATTACTTTTTCATCATTTACTGCTAACTTTATTACTAGAGCTCACGCAGCTGCTCTGTTGCCATCTCTTTTCAATTTAATGTGCGTGATAAGATAAAAACATTCTCATAAGCCTTGCCTAACAAATTGTTATGAATATAGTGGACTGTTTACAAGATTACCAGGAAATAACAAATGTTCATCTATTAACTGATTTTCCTCCTTTTCTAGCTTACGGCAAGCGGCGCGGCCGGACGAAGTGCGCACGCGCCGATGTGAGAGAACTGTCAAACTGTGGCTACTAGAAGCTAAAGCCATTCCACCCAAGAAGAGATACTACTGCGAAATTTTGCTGGACGACACTTTGTATGCAAGGTAAGGAGTTAATACCAGGAAAAGTGACGTGTTACCTACATAGCATCAATCATTATACCTATACAAAAGTATTGAAATGACTATACATACATATAAAGGTATGCTTAAATAATCGGACTAAAAATGTTACTCATTGGTTATAATTGTTTGTATTTAAATTATATGTTTTGTAAAATTATGTTTTAGCTAAAAATAACCGTGAGACTTCTCTTCATGACGATTGATGGTTATACAAACTTACCATCATCAGTATGTACCCTTATCCCATTATCCCACTTTTATGTGGATCAAAACAACACATTGTGCCTCTCCACTCCGCTCTATTATATCACATTATTGTCACATAAACCGTAGGTTATGTGGTAATAATTGTCAAAACCGGATCAGTAGGTAATTTCAGAGATTACCCACTACAAACCAACTATTTTTACTAACGTCTCACTCCCATATGTCTACAACCATCTCTTTCCCTCAAAATTTCCTATTCACATGCTCTATATTTACTATCGATAGAAGAAAATTAATACACAGATGGTTATATTTATTACAGATCATCATCGAAGCTGAAGTCAGAACTATGCTTCTGGGGCGAGGTTTACGAGTTCAGCGGACTGCCGGCGGTGCGGGCCATCCATGTCAATGTGTACCGAGAGCCAGAGCGTCGCTCGAGGAAGAGAGACAAACACGCACTTGTTGGTAAGGATATAACCAGTTTAGAAAGAGGCAGATATATGCTTGTCGTTGCTGTCTGCTTGCTGCCCATATTTATTAGAAAATGCTCATTCGCATAGAGATTGAGAAAATAATTGGGCTTCAGACCTAAACTCAATCTTTAACCTAGTATAGCAATCTTGTTTAGGTACTAAATGAATATCTATCAAATATGGAATAGAATGGAATATATTTTTTTTATTTTCCGTCAACATAAACATGGGTACTTAACAGAAATGAGAAATATTGTCGAGTGATAAGACAATAAGGCTACTGTATAGCTACTACTCCCGGCCTTACTAGCTAGCTGACCTACCTAATTAATGCTGCATAAATCATCTCATAAATGAATGAAGCTTAAAACCGTAACCTGACTGAGTGTTTTATATATTTGTTATCTCATTGTATGCACTTTGGCAATTGTCTGAAACAATTAAACGTATAACAGGCACAGTGCGTATCCCGGTCGACGACGTATCGTCTCGATACCTCAACGAGCGGTGGTACCCGCTAGTAGAAGGCGACAAGCCGCAGTCGCCCGGAGGCCGGACGCCAGCGCCTCCCACCCCGGCCTTAAGGATCAAGTGCCGGTACCAGAGCGTCGATGTACTGCCGATAGATCACTACGCACGGTTCCTGGACTATCTGAAGAGGAATTACAGGAAGCTTTGTGAACTGCTGGAGCCTGTTATTGGTGAGTGGGAGTTTGACGAGACAGGAAATTTATCTAAAGTACTGTACTTAGCGATAACTTCAAGATATTAACTGCTGCATTATGTAATTTTAAAGTACGCTCAAAGCAGATCAACTGAGAAAAGATCTACCATTAAAAGATAAACAATTACCCCCATAAGCATATTGGTTTAGTACACCTACTTTAGCTAAAACGGATTCTATTATCATCAATATATATAAAACAATAAGCATTTTTCTGGAATCAACGCACAGACCAAACCGCTGAAGCTATGAAGCTGAAATTTGGAAGGTAGCTTCCTTTTAAAACAAAACTGAGCACTAAGAAGGGATTTTTCGAAATTCCATCCCTAAAGGGTTGAAAAGGGGTGAAAACCGTTGTATGCAATTTTTTAATGCGTGAAGCGATTTTCTTCAAACTCGGTATAAATATTGTAAACGATAAATAAATTTACACGTCTTTCTGAAATTTTCAAAAAACCCCTGAAAAGGGGTAAAATGTGGTGTCAAAGTTTGTATGGGAACTTTTTAATGGGTAGTGTGATTTGCTTGAAACTTGGTTGTAATACTAACAATGCAAAATAAATATATACGTGTTTAAGGGTTTTTCAAAATAAACCCTTAAAAAGGGTTAAATGCACTGTCGAAGTTTATGTAGAAAACGCGAGCGAAGCCGCGCGGGGTCTGCTAGTTCTATTATATTCTATTTCTCTCTTTTTGTTATCCTATTAGTAACAAGAAAAAAACATTTTTTAAATCTACCCATAATTGACAAATCTTTATGAATAAGACCATAATTAGTTTATAAAGTAAACGCTAGTCATATAACAGAATAGAAAGCAAACCTAAGAAAGAGGTTTCTTTGAAAACACCATTAATATCCACCTTCTTTGTCCACAGGAGTAAAAGCAAAGGAAGACATCGGCTGCGCCCTAGTTCTGTGCATGGCTGGCGCGGGCTTGGCGCCTCGGTACTTGGCCGACGTGGTGGCGTTAGACGTGCGACGTACGGGAGACCATTCACTGACCTTCCGAGGGAACTCGCTCGCTACTAAGAGCATGGAGGCTTACCTAAAGCTGGTGGGAGACCAGTATCTACAGGTATAATGTTTAAAATTAGATAAAAAATATATATCTAAGTATTATATCAGTCATCTGGTTACCATAACACAAGCATTAAGTTACTTAGCTTGGGACTAGAATGGCGCCGTGTAAAATGTCCAAGGATATTTATTTTATTTAAAATTAGATGTTTTATTTTACAATCCGGTTTCGAATTTTACATTCTTCCACGTGACTATCATATTCATATGTTACCCCACAGAACAAGTAATTTTTAGATTGTAGTATTCTATGAAACAGTCCAGCAATATTATTTAGAAACTTGAAATAAACCTCCTTTCCAGGACACTCTTGGTGAAGCAGTAGCAACCGCCGCGGGCCCGGGGGCAGTGGAATGTGAGGTGGATCCCCTTCGTGCTGGAAGTAGCACTGCCCTTAGGCGGCAACAAGCGGCATTACGTGATGCTGTGACGCTGGCTTGGCGGTCTATATCGTCTTCTGCACCGCGTTTCCCTCCACCATTGAGGGACTGCTTCGCTACTTTTCGGGAAAGGTATGTAATAGTTAGTAAGTTAGTTCAAATGAGAAAAACGAGCTAGTGGCTAATTATTGTGACGGAGTTTTTAGTCCTCATGGAGGCCACCGTCATGGTTTAACGACTTAAAAGCCGACACCGACAATTTAACGTACCCTCCGCACGGAAGTAATCAGCTGTTAATTTAATTTTCACTTTTTTCGCAACTATTCAGGTTAACTTAAGGCCTTACTTCAACGAAGATAAGAACAAGTTACTTAAGCAAATAGAATAGCTCAATATCTCAACCACATCTAAGCTCGGATCAAAGATAATGAATGTCACAAAGGTTCCGGCAATAAATTACTTTCAAAGTATCTACAGCCCTGATATTTTATAGCCATAATGTATTAGCAATTTACAATCAAATGAACGCCTTTGCCCTATCACGCTTATTTCCACACATCGACTTTATATTCAATTCCCTTGATTGCCTTTTAGGTGAATTTATAGGTTAAGAGACATTTATCTGGATCAACAAATGTTCTTCAATCTTGTTTAAATCTTATAGTCCTAGTCCTTAAAATGTATGTAGATCGCCAGTGGCATAAGCAGTGTAGCGCTATTGTGCCAAGGCTTGTGAGGGGCTCGCTACATTTTCGGTCCCGTTTTTTAACTCGTTGAGCTCTCTGTCACCGGAATTGGCCAAAGCATATTGAATTATTTTCTCATCTAACAAACCCATTTTTATTATTTCAAGGTTGACATCTATGGGTCGTGAAGATATCTCGGACAATTTGATCAGCGCATCAATATTCCTTCGCTTTCTCTGCCCAGCTATACTGTCCCCGAGTCTCTTTGGAATTACACATGGTGAGTCTCTTTGGAAGTACCTACGCAATATTCAACTTCCTGCCTTTATCACAAGTTAAGTGGGGTCAGCACAACATAGTATTATTCTTCCATTTCCCGCTAATAGCCGTCATCTCAACACTCACCCTTTTTATAGTTAAAATTGATAATGAATGACCTGTTTTTATATTTTCTACTAGCTGCGCCCCGCGGTGAATAGTTCCTGTTCCCATGGGAATACCGGGATGAAAAGTAGCCTATTTTTTCATCCAGGGTATCAATCAATCAATCCTGGTACCAAATTTCATTCAAATCCGTAAGCGTGAAGAAGTAACAAACATACTCGTATACACACAGGCTTTCACCTTATAATAGTGTGATTAATTAATTTAAAAGATGGAAATCATATCTCCGGGCCGAATACGGAATAAATCTTATTATGGACCTAATTTTTGTCAAGTTATCCTTTTCCAAAAGAACAACTCAACTGAGAGAGAGAAAGAAAGAAAAAATCATTTATTTTGGTAGATTTATGGTAGATATATAGATCAAGGATCACTTTAACTTAGTCTTATATGCTAGGTGATTTTATTGCCTTATGCATTTACAGCTATAAAGGTTGAGGGTTAAGTAGATGTTGGTTGCATACGATTTTCACTGTCAGACTGGTGACCATGCTGACGTCATTTGTTATGTTATAAATTCAACCCTTAAAGTCAGCTAAAGACTTTATTATTCCTTCCAGAGTACCCGAACGAGCGCGCCGCACGTAACCTGACGTTAGTTGCGAAGACTCTGCAGACACTGGCCAACTTCACGCGGTTCCAGGGGAAGGAAGCCTTCATGGAGTTCCTCAACGATTTCTTGGAGCTAGAGGCGCCTAATATGAAGGCCTTCCTCAGAGCTATATCTGTAAGTTTTGATCAGACTAGGAAGTAAAGTAAAGTAACGTCTTCGAGAAAAGGACATAATGTTCTCATTTGTTATCTGAAGAATAATTATTAAAAACGCAACTTTGAAGTCGATTTTCATAATTCTGTACAACAAGCACGCTTCTATTAGTTGATATCGATTCATATTATGAACCAACTATTATTAAATAACAATTTTCTACCATGAAATTAGTATTTGTTCTCATTTCGTGGTTTTAATAGAAATAGAATAGAATATATCTTTATTGAATTAAAAATACCCACTTAAACAAGTAAAAAACAATGCCAGTAAAAAAAAATTATTTATAGGTTTATTTATTATTTATAGGTTTTGTATATTCCATAAGCCTATTATTTGCAAAAGTAACAATATTATTAATATCTTTGACAGTCTCGTCCTCAAGACCCAGCCCATATTCACCAAGACGGCAGTAACCGCAACTCAGCGGCGTCCCAGGGCTCCGCTGCCGGCTCGGACGGCTCTCGGACAGAGGTCAACGTGGACGCCGACCCCGAGTGGGCGCCTCACGTCGACCTTGGGAAGCAACTCGCGACATTACACTCTTTGCTAGTCGACAGCCTGCCTAAACTGCCTGATGCTAAATTGAAGGTGAGTTACATTAAAACCAGCATTTGTTGGCATAAACTGTTCTTTAGACAAGGAATACTCTCAATAGAGTCTATAGAAACTAAACCTGAGTGCCAAGGTCTCTACGAAATCAACTCAAAGTTAAATTTGATTTTTCAGGAATTGGAACCTCTCTCCGACATCTTGGATGAACTCAGCAAGAGGTTGCTAAGCGACGACATTGGCCCGGCACCACCGCTCGACAATATCTTCAGATTCAACGACCCGACTTGCAATACGCCCACAAAGCAAGCCAACGCGGAGCCTCCAACAAACGGACAACTCAACAACTTTGCCCATAGTTCACCTATTGTTAACAAAAATGGTGTCCAGTTCAATATTAGCCCATCGAAATCAAACGCCGAAGATTTGAAATACAAAGGACCTTACGTAGGTGTAGCTAAGTCACCTAGCTTCAACCTTCGGTCACAAACTCTGCCCAGAAATGGCTATTCGAGCCCAGTCAGCCAAAACGTCAACCCTGATAGATACAGCTCACAGTACAACAACCAGGAACATTGCGTCAACTTGAAGGTTGTCCAAATCGGTTTCGGCTCCGACCAGTATCCTAAAGGCATTAACAATGGCGTAAATGAGAGTTTAGAGAGGAGATTCCAAGATCGGTACAAACCAAACAATTACAATAATCAGCAAACGCATTACCACAACTCAAATTACAACAGCACTGAAAGATCTCCAAGTAGCGATAGCATCAACCATAACTACTGCCCAAATGACATGCAGAACATCATGAAGGAGACGGCGACGCTGGAAGAGCTTTCAGACTTGCTGAAATATGCTGACGATTCCGATATCGTCGACGATAAAATGATGAATAAGAAAAACCTCAGCCAGTCAAAGTCCAATAACAACAACATTGTAAATGGTAACAAAACCAACTACACAAATAACGGTTCCAATGTTTCCATCAGTGGTCTCTCTAATGTGGCAAGTTCGGGTTATCAGAGCATCGCCACATACAGCCAAAGTTCAAGTCCCATCGAAAACACAACTCACAATCATCAACCATACGAAAATGGCGGACAACAAATGAGCCGATACTCACAGCTAAACTACCAAAAACAGAGGGAGAAGCAGTATTATGAAGGAAAAGAAAAATACTATCCAAAGAGCCCAGTGCAACAGAAGATCGAATACGATCTGCAGAAATACGGAATTCAAAATTTCACCACGGCAGACAACACTCAAAATACCCCCATTGTGAACAACTCCAAAGTAGCTCCGCTGGTATTTACAAACCCCGTTTACAACATGGACGACAACAGACAATCTCAACAGTCAGAAAAAAAGAAAAACAATGAAAATAGAAACTCAAAGCGTTGCCCTTGCGGCTCATCCAGTTCATCGATCGATGAGGAGGGTCTGAGCACAGACAACGTGGAAACGAACTCGGAAGAAGGTTCTACTAACTTCAACGAGGATAGTAGAAACTACAACCCACAAAACCGCAACAATACCCACCGAAAACTTACCAGAGATAATTGTAGCTATGACGATACGTACCAGCACAGTAATAATAGCCACTCGCCGAGAATCAGAGACGACGAATCTTCCAGCAACTCGCCAAGTCTTAGAAAGAGCAGCAAGACGCGAATGCCCAGAACGAACCCCATGCTCTCATACTCCACAAACCAAAACCAACTGAACCTGAAACACTTCGGTCAGCGTGGAGAAACACTCTACGAAAGCAAGCCTCATCACATCTCCACTGAAACTGGCTATCCTATGAGTAGATCTGACTCGAACGTAGAGGAAGTGAACAAAGAAATGTACAGACTGCAAGTCTCGCGCAGCCAGAAAGCCCTCTTCAATATGGAGAACAAAAACTCACCTGAGAAGTTTTCCATGACAGAAAGCGCGATTCCTGAAACCAACTATCCTTTAGAGAGGGTGTATTCAGCTGCTAAAGTATCTAGCAGTAGACTGAATGAGGATTTGGAAAGGCAGGAGTATTACGGGGTTAGGGAAAGGCAATCTCCGTCTAGAGCTATGTTTGGTCGGGAATCTCAGTCGCAGTCGAGCGAGGCTAGTGAACGGGCAGTTCGCGGTGAAAGGGAGGTGCCTGGAAGAGAGGTTACTAGAGATAAGCTGCAGAGACGCCTCAGTTTAGAATCAGCGCGTGATCTCACGGATAGTTCAGATGAGTTGGACGAGCCTCGATACAGCACAACTGGACGAAGGCGCGCTGCAAAGCATCATCGGACCATTGAACAGGTAAGGAACATATAATATTTACTAGCAGTCTTTCATACTTGTTTGTCTTTAAGTAATGTATTTATCGCACATGCAGTTTAATTATTTGATTTTCTCCGAATTTCTAACCGAGAAACATACGTCTAGGTTATTCTTAGTTGCATGATAGTTCATTTTAAATCATGCATTGCTTTGTTTGTTTCCAGTATGAGCGTGAGATAGAAAGGTTGAAGTGTTCAGTGGAGCTGCTTCGCGGCAGACTCGGCCCGGCAGAGCCCGGCTCCGATCACACTGACGCCAAAATGAAGGCTATCATTTCAAGGTACATTTTTAGATTTATATTCTGGTAAATTCTTTATTTAGATATAATTATCTCAATAACTTTCTAATGGAAAAGATTGTAATTTTTTTCGATAGTGTGTTTGATTACCACTTTTACGACCAAAATATTATTTTATGGTCAATAGCAACAACCCTGAAATTTTAAACCCAAGATCTTAAAAAATCTGTAAATGTCAATCATAAACATCCACTAGATGCATACATTTCTTGCTTATTTTTGAACAATTAAAATAATAATACACTACTTTTCAGATTGATCTGCGTAGAAGAAGAGTTGCGTCGCGAGCAACGCAATATGGCGGCAGCTCTCTCCCACAAGCAGCGGGTCATCGAGGCGCAGGAACATCGCATCGCGGCACTCGACGAGGCCAACACAAGACTGCTCTCAGCGTTAGTCCACTTACAACAACGAGCCCCCCATCCAACCCCAAACAATAACTCCCATTCGCCACACTCGCAGCACTCGCATCAGGAACTGCAAATTTGAATCTGAACTGACTCCAAAATTGTAACAATCTTATTCAGTGCAGACTTACATCAGAGAATAAACTCCAAACCCTCATGCATAATGGAGTTTGACGACTATACCGTGTCATATCATAACCGTGCAAACACCGTTACAGAAACGTGCCAGGCAAATCAAAAAAAAAATATTCAATACTATGTGACGACGCCCACTAGAGCGTTTCGTCACTGACCAACACCGTAGCGTGCCGTCAAAATTCCTTTCCGTTCCGGATACGGTCATGCAACGGTCTTGGCACGGTCATAGTATGATACGTGGTAGTCGGCAAAGTCCATATAGCTCAAAGTTGAAACCCGTTAGGATTAGTTATTACCTAATGTGTTCAATAAGAGTTTTGATCATTATGGCGAGTGGACTAATTTAGAACGTTGTGGGAAGTTTTCAGTGCAAATAGGCATAAGACATTCTTGGTCGCTTTCATTTGTGTATACCGCACAAATTCAGTTTTAACAATAAAAATGTATTCTTTGATAATAATCTTTGCACAATAGTTTTATGAAAGCACTCGACTAGTAAGTACAATGTTTTATATTGCATTTCAATCTAATTTATTCTAAGGAAACTGTTGGCATTGTTTGTTCGTATTACAATGTTCTATTTGCCATGTATCTTATTTTGTTACGTTTCATTAGTTGTAATAACCGATGCTTTAATGACTAACATTTCATTTAATCAGTATTTTCATGGCGCAGACTAACCGTAAAACCATATTGCACATCATACATTCATTGTAGAACGCTCTCTTTTCTTTTCATAGGTATAACCGGTTGTTTCGTGGTTAATCTGCGTCCGGCCAGAGCCCTTGAAGTGCCTCTTTAACCCAAGAAGTAATAAAAGAGTTGGTTGGTGAAATGGCATGACATTTAAGTATATAAAGTCATAATAATCCTGACTATTGTCTCATAGTTGTATATTCAAGTTTTTATTAAATTTGATACAAAATATTCTGTCTGCGCCATGTATCGGTTTTTATGTTCGCGTCAGTGTCGACAATATTTGCTTCTATAACAATGATACCAAAGACGATGGAATATCCCTTAGAGACTAATGTAGGACGAATCGAACCCTTTACGGTAGTCCTAGTGTTGTATGTAACCTTATATTTCGTAATAAGACTTGTATTATATAATATTCTAAGCCAATTCGTTAAGATAAAATTGTGGTACGAAATTAAAAATATTTTTAATACCTTTCGAGTATTATAGTGGATTTATATAAGTAACTGAAGTTTTTGCTAGAGTACCTCCATGAAATTAAGTTTATTGCTACATATTCGACAACATAGTTGTGCTTCAGTGAAAGTTAATATAAGCCATAACTCTTTGTAAATACGCCGTATGTTGATTATAATGAACTTATCACATTAAATTATGAATTACATTTATTTATGCCTTTCATTTTTAACCTATCAATCTCATTTAAAAACCCAAACAAACTTTTCTCGAGTCCAATATGCCCAACTATCTGCTCAACTTACTTACAACTAAAAGTTGCAATTAGTTTAACCCTTGCACGAATAAGTGTGGTTATACGTCCAAGGTGTTAAAACAATATTTCTAAAATAAAATAGGGAGTAAATAAAATAACTATTACTATTTACTTATAGGATGAATACGGAACATCCCGAATTTCAAAACAGACTTAGAAATGAATTTGTCGATACGACACCAGGTACAAGTTCCAGGATAGTAGAGAAACGATTAATAGGTATTTATAAATAAATAAATATCCCTGGACATTCCACACGGCGTCATCTAGTCCCAAGCTAAGCAATTTAATGATTGTGTTATGGTAACCAAATGACTGATATACTACATAGATACATTTTTTTTTGTAAATACAAATATTATACATAGAAAACACCCAGACTTGAGATAAATATTTGCAGATCATACAAACATTTGTCCCACAGCGGGAATCAAACCCGCAACCTCCGCGTCTCAGGCGGGCTTTCGCCCACTGCGCCACAGAGGTCATCAAATTCCCCTATAGCTTCACAAAAACTGACATCACAGAAGAATAAAACCTCTTCATAGTTCTTGGACTACTTCGTTGATGTTCTTGGACTTCTATGCTCATAAAACTTTTTTGAGGTGAGCGGTTATATACATATAGAGTGGACAGAGAGTTGTTAAATTGAGGGTAGTTTGGAAAGTCACACTGATCCTGCCAATCGACGAAAGCCTGCAAGATTACTAAATGTCATGCGTTGGGCCGGATGGACTTCTCATTATCTTTAAAACCTTTGTGCCTGTGATCACCACCGTATTGTGAGTGGGACTTATTCAAGAGGACCGCGACCTGTCTGCTGAGAGCTGTGCTTGTGCTGTGCATCATCATCTTCAGCCAGCGGAAGTTGAGCAAGGTCAGAGATGCTCTATTGCCTTCTTGGAGATGACAGATATAAATGAACTAACAATAAAAAAAAAATGAAATATGATCACGACTGTATCCCAGAGAGCGGTAGACATTTCTTTCAGATCATTAGGCAATTTTTAGATCCTTTTTGAAGATGTCTTAATTTTTTTTTTGTATAAAATTTATTCGACTTTACCTCACTCTAGCCTTCCTACAAGATTGACGGCTAGTTTCAATGTTCTATATCTATTAATATAGTAGAAGTTTTACTACCTACTTTTACTTTGGTAAAATCTTTTTTAGTATAATATAATATCAAATATCTAAGCACAGTAAGCAAAATCTGAGATTGATAGAATATGGAAATAAGCCTTTAGTCTCTTAAGGTGGCCCTTCCCGGTGCGTCTATCATCGACGCGGGCATAGCTGAAAAGCTTGTTGTTTTATCCAGCGCAATGCTAGAAAAAGAAGCAAAGCGAAAAAAGAGAGATAGCGCCTTAGCGCTCGGCATTCAGTAGGTACTTTCGCCGCTCACTCGCTCACTCGAAAAATAGTGTGCGGAAATTTCATAAAAAGTGTTCCAAGAAATACGTGTTTTTCAGAAAGCCTTACAAGTTTGTAAAATAAATATTAGTCATTTAGAATCTCCATAAGATTTGCAAGGTTTCTATGACAATATTTTCTTTACTTTTACAATTTATGAGTACATTATGAACGGCCAAAGTTCAGGTAAAATTTATGCTAAAAGCAGGTTTTTGGAAGCTTATACTGAATTTGTTTCTCAAAGTTTTGATTTTTAGTTTCGATAGAAACCTAGATATAGTGCACAAGATACCTATTAGTCCAACAGTTTAAAAGAAAGATCTGTTACAACGGCATAATCACGTACGAGCGTTTGTATGAAAAGTGAGCCGGGTTGACCGCTCTTAAATCTATTCGGTAGGTTCACAACGAGTCACACCAGATACGGCCACTGTGTGACACCGGATTTTTTCCCCCATCGAGTCACAGTGTTACTCGATGATTTACATACATAAAATAAAAGGATTATAATGTACAAGTACCTACAAATCAATGACAATGAGTTTATTTTACAGGACATTAGGTAATGTTGAAAAGAACTAAATTATTCCGGAGGCTCGATGCCGGCTGGAGGACAGCAGTAACGTTTCTTTGCCATCGTGAATCTCCTTTCTGCCGCTTCTCTCGAACTGTACGGATGCATAATCTGCAAATCCTCAATCCTCCCAAACAGGTATGAGAAGTAAATTTCCCGAAACTTTTTATCTGGGAACTGTGCTTGATACATCGACGGCCACATCAGGTTCGTAACTTGAGCGTGCGATCGATACATCTCTAGTCTATACTTTTGAGAGAATTTTCTGAATTTATCGTTCAAATCTTGTTTGTGGACCCAATTTGTGTGACCGGCGTACAGCGGGTCAAACGGTGGGGCGACGTGTCCGTACCCTCTCGATGCAAGCATCTGGAACATCTGCCAATACATGTTACTCTTTCGCAGCATTTCAGACTTTTCCATGCGAGAAAAGGGACCGTATATGCGTCGTCGCATCCATTCCTTTAACTCGGGTACTAAATGGATATCTGGCAAGCGAGCTGCGATGTTCACGCGTCGCATTAAACGCAGTGCGCACTTCAAATAGTCTTCAGGCTGAGGTTTCTGCCCTAAACAAGTAGTGGAAGATCTCTTCTTCTTTTTCTTTTTGTCTTTCTTATCCTTATTTGTACCATCATCAACATGCAACACGCTATCTGTGTCCCATAGCCTTTTGAACTCCTTTTCCACGTGCAAACTTTTCGGATCTAAATCATATATTGTGTGGTAGTTGAACATGTGTGGAGTGTGCCGTGTAGCTTTCTGGAAGAAAGGCAACTCGTCATTTGCGAATGTTCCTTCGTTTCCATAGTCGAAATGATGACCGCAATAGCATTTGGTTGTTCTCACGTACTCGAAAACTGTATCGGTCCATTTCTTTACACAATCGCAAGGATCTGGTTTCGGTGGCGGCGGGCGCGCTCTGAAACCGCAATGTATATTGATGCATTCGCCTCCCATATACTTGTAGCCGCCATGAATAAGGTCTCCAACTGGAGGTAGAATGGACACATTTCCTAAAACGTATACTGTTTTTCCGTGGACAGTGTAGACGCCGGATATCATGTACTGAGAATTCCACATTCCCGTTGTTGGTGCTATGGGTTTTTTTCGGCGTCCAGCTTTTTTGTTGGCCATTGATCCTCCCATTCCATATGATTTTTTAACTTCAGTGAGACATAGTTTAGAACCTCTTATTCTTCTGTGGCTAGTTCTTGTGACGGCCTTCATTGTGATTGTGGTGACTGAACAGTGAGGTTCTATTGTCATAACGCCTGCAATTTTGTCACAGAATGACCGCGGTAGTCTCTTTTTTGGAGGTGGTGGTGGCGGAGGCGGTGGGGGTGGTTTCGGCATTAGAGGTTCCTCTTCGTAGGGTTCATTGAGATCATCCAAGTTCGGCAGAGGAAGAGGTTTCTGTCGTTTCTTTTTCGGAGGCTCATACAAATATGCTACCATTTTTTGGAGGTAAGGTGATGCCAGAGGGGGTTCAAGTTTTGGCTTCGGTTTAGAAATAGGTTGTTTTTTCTGAGGCTCCGCTCTGAACCTTTCTCGAAGTAAATGTATTAAGTTTTGTAAACCTAAATAAAATATGCCTGAAAGCATAAGTCGTGCATTTAAACAGTACGAAAACTGTTTGCCATCGATAGTGTGACCATAGGTCATTAAAAACAATTGTGCAAGCATTTCCTTTGGGTCTTCACGCCCTAAATAGACGCAGTTCATGAGATCGAGGATATTGGGGCGCGGGTAAATCCCTAAGGCTTTCATGACACCCGCAGTTCGGATAGGGCGTCCTTCCAATAAGTCCTGGTAAATAGAGAATTCAAGGGTATCCAGAGCCAAACGTTGTGGAACACTGAGTGCTTGGTACCATTTTGGTCCGACTGAATCTTTGATGGTTTTCATGATCCTCTTGTCTCTTTGCTTACGAATTTCTTTGAGTTCGTCCATGAAGACTTGTTGTTCTTGCATCTTGCGCGCGTACACCACTTGCATGCGGTGATGCTTACGCTCCTCATAGCTCGTCTCTGGGCCATACTTATCATCGTGACCCATGATTGTAAGAAATTGTTAAAACACAATGATTTGCAATAAACTTTTGATATGAAAAAACATATATTATATCGATTGATACTGCAATTTTGAAAAAAAATTAAATTGTAATTTAAAATATATTTGACTTTTATTGTTTGACAATAAATAAAAATGTCGTATAACTCACTCGACATGTCAAATTATAAAAAAAATACATATCTATATATAGGTACATATATAAATATACGAGTATACTATTTTGGGTATAGGTTTGTATTAACAGGGTGTTGGTTATGGTTTGGATTGAAATAGCTTCTACTACTTTATTGTAATAAAAATGATGTTTAATCGTTTCATTTATTGAATGACAATATGTTTTAAGATTAACAAAGTAAAAGCTTATGATTTAACATACTAGTGCTGCCATCTATGGACGAGTAGCGGCGAATGCGAAAGAAACTATTTTTGTAGCTCCATTTGTTTACAGTTTGAGCCAATTATTTCATGAATCTCATGAATATTATAGTACATATAAATAACGGTATTAGAATCGAAACTATTTGTTAGTCATGCATGCGTGGCTGGCCGATCAGCTGGCGAAACTCGGCCGGTCATAGACCCACCAGGGGGTGAACGGCCGGGTCGTCAATCACATGAATATTTCCATAACTTTGCAGCTTTCCACACCTCATTCATACACAGGCGAATAAATTCATCTTAATTTTAGGTACACATGCCTATCCCGGAAACCATCAATCAACAGCGTCGCCAAATGTAAAATGACCCGGCGATGGAAACAACCGGTTAAGTGTAAATATTTTTTTCAGAACTTTTTTGGCGTGACTGGATAAAACTAAAAATACCTACTAAACACTTTTTTCTAATTTGGCAACTCCTGCATTATCTGCATATTACAGATTATATAGTTTTGAACATTGATCTCCAGAACCTGTAGGTACATTTAATAATAATTAGCAACTAAACGACAATGGAAAATAAATTGTTGAGAAACCTTAAACAGATATATAGAATCAGGTTTTACGCGCGGATTTATTCGCGTGATCTCTATGTTGTAGATTAAAAACTTTGCAAAATATTTTCAAGTTTCACTTTTACATTTTCAGTTGAACAACTGTAAGGTGTTTTGTGCATCTTAAACTTAAATATTTTAATTTATTTAATAATAAGTGGGATTAATAAATATTTGTTTGATCTCTAATGCAAATAATGATTTGTTAATGCGAGAAAATAATACCTAACTAAAACTTCAGTCTCAACACTTAGTTTCTCCTAGTGTCTTTGCACGAGAAAGTTGAAGCATACCTACTAACAAACTCCGAACGTAAATCAACATTTACGGCTCAATGTACCTAAATTAAAGAGCCTATGCACAGGGCGTATTATTGCGGAGCGTTTCGATACAAACGCGCATTGAGTGCTCGTTCGAAAAACGTGTGGGCTCTTAAATAGCACGTTCTCTATCTATTCATATTTCCATATAACCGAAGTAGCTACATAATCAATGTGTTCTGCGTGACAATTCAACGCAAACTGCCACGTAGTTAAACTAGACTTTGAATGCAACATTGTACTAACATCATGCAACATAGACTGCCTAGGCTCGCTTTCCCAGGAAGTACCTAGCCACTTTCACTCCATTCAAGATCGGTTCCGCCTTGCCTTCGCTTAACAATATATTGTGCATCTCTGGCAATATAATTACTTTGAGCGGCTCTGTGATTAAATAACAGCCCATCTTTGAATCGCTTGAACGTGTTGGAGATTCGATGTGCTTTAAATCATGTACTATGGCTTTGTGCAGTCCGGCCACGCTTTAGGATAAAATACACCATGGTCACAACAATCTATCGATGCTGAAGAATCTAAGCTAAGATGACATCATAGAGAGTTTTAGATACGTTGATCTGGAGTGGAACATATTATGTGACGTAGGTACTAAAATGTAAGAGTACACAATTCACTTGGGTGCGTTACCTTCGTAATTGACATGGTATAAATAAGTTGTAAGATAGAGAACCTTCCTCAAATATTCAAGAACGTATACAAATATATGACTATGTATGTATATAAATATATGCCACCTTAGTAAAGAATTGATAATCCGAGCCTATATACTAATATGTATTTATTTATTTTTATTTCATAACGTTTACTAATTATAAAGATGTTAGGTTCAGACGTAGGAGATTATCTAAAGCTAATCCGATTTCATAAACTCCTTACTGGTGGAAAGCTGCAGTATCCCTGAAAATCATAGACTATGTTGGGTCAATGACCGAGCTCTTATCTTGCGAGTATGTGAGAGTGCACGTGTCTGGCAAGCTGCGCGCGCGCATGTGTGCTATTGTATGCACGGTGTTATGCAACGCTTATAAAACGATTAAGTTTATCGGAAAATGCATCTGCGTTTTTCTTTTATTCAAATGTTTGTGATTTTCTTTTACTATTAGCGTAGATCAAAAGATTGTAGATTATTTATAAAAGATTTTATCATAAAAGATAATTCATAGAAGATTTTATCTATGCTATATCACAAAGGTGTATTTGTGCTCATAAATTATGGAACGGTGAAAAAAGTCTCATCGTTTGGTAGTAGTCTATACTAATATTATAAAGAGGTGATGTTGGTTTGTTTGTTTGTAGGTATGTTTGGGGTAATCTCCGAAACTACTCATCCGATTTAAAAAAATCTTTCACCGATGTGTAGCATGGACTTTCTGAAGGAACATAGGCTATATTTTATCAAGGTAGGTACCACGTGAGCGAAGCCACGGGCATATAAGCCAGTATCATAGAAACCTGCTTGTTGGAAAATTAAAAGTAAGTTGAAGTCATACTACTATAGACAGGGTACATCATAAGTCAATAGGCTCGTATTCAATGTCTGCACTCAGTCTTGAATATTCGCTCAAGTATCGATTTTTTGACAGTTCTCTATGGAAACTGATTGAAAAATTGAGTCACGATTCACGCTTAATTTACATAATTTAGACAGCATCAGGTCGCAATCATTACCTGGGACATAGTTGAACTGGAGTAGGTTGTCCATCACCTTTAGGCATTATTTTAGATTAATTGGCCTTATCCACAGGTCATTATCATTATATGACCCCTAAATAAATAAAAAAACAAATCCTCAAGAGACTTGCACAACTTTAAGTAATAACAAATACTTGCACACCGGAATTTTTAGAGCTGTTAAACACTCTTTAACTTATACACAAAGTTCACGAACGCGGTTTGACGCAAGCTGTCACATTGTAGACAATTTTGACCAAGACTTATGTGATCTTTAAATTTTAAAACAACGTTTCTGAAAAACAAGACAGAATTTACGACGATATAAAAGGGACAACATACCAAGACGTGTCCAAAACTCTTAACGCGTCAATACGAAGCTTAGCTAATGACCGACAGGTGGTAACCCTCAAAATTCAACTCACGAAAGGATTGCCAACACAGAAAACTTTTTTGAATATTTGGCAACTTTTTTACAGCAAATAACAATGCAGATAATACATTTTACTCGTTTTGTTAAAAAAAACCGTTGAATACTTTGAAAAATAATATTATATTATATTTTATAAAATATGATCACGACTGTATTTCCAAGATGCGATAGAAATATTTTTTCTGATCTTTAGGTGTTTTTTAGATCTTATGACGATGTCTATGGGAGTAGTCAGAGGTAGGTATGTCCAAATACATATTTGGTACATGCCCACATTTTGCAGAAGTTAACGTTCCATATGTGGGTGATGTATTTTATTTATCATAATAATTTGGCTAAACTTAGAAAATAATAAATACAATACTTGGGTACGTATCTAATCTAATCTATCATCATAATATTCTGAGTTAAATAAACTGAATCTATCTATTATTTTTTACCTTTTGCAATTTAGAGTCGGCAACACTTACAAGTACGTAAATTGAGAAAGTAAAAGCACGTCGACAAGATTGTATCCTTTGACAAATAGTCCCTGAAGGGAGGGCGATGCCCAAATATTGGGTGAACAACCTCTTAATGCTACACGGAGACACTTTATTTTTACCATACCAACGTTTCTACGGCTGCTTTTACTTTTATGGAGTTAAAAGACTGAATTAAAAAAAAGAATTCTATGGGAGCTTTTAATAGTGCCACCCACACAATGGTTACAGTTGATATACAAAATACATGACGCTTTGTACTAAAACAAGTTCGGTAAGAACAGAGTGAAAGAGCGTAGGATGAAGCCATAACTCCAAGGTAAGTTTTAAATAAGTATCAAGTATTAAATCACTTATAACATTCACTACGGACAAGACGAGCTTTACACCCATAAAGTGTTAAGTGACATAAACCCTATAAATCAAATAACATTAACCGCTGGCCGGCTACTAAGCGGAACTATTGGCTTCGAAAATATGGGAATGTGCCAAATGTAATATTCTAAGTTGTATACCTTTAGACATCTTCTAAGAATTCTGAATGTCTGAATATTGTAAAGGATATTCTTTCTATTCTGCTGTCATGTAATGAGGGGGGATGAAAGACATATTACCAAAAGAGTTATGAGTATGAATGTTGATGAGTATACAAGTAGAGGAAGGCCGAAGAAGAAGTGGATAGATTGTGTGAAAGATGATATGAATGTAAGAGGAGTGAGTTCAGAGTTGACGAGCGACAGAGGAGAGTGGAAGAGGAAAACATGTTGTGCCGACCCCACTTAGCGTGGGATAAGGGCAGGAGAATGATGATTCTTTCTATTCTGCCTCAAAGTAGTCTTGACGCATAAATTCCTTCTTAATTTTGACTGCAATAAAGTTCACAATAGTAAAGATATAATTAATTTAGCGTTGTGTTTTAACACCAGAGAAATTATAACTTTTCAAATAGATAATATTAACGTTACTTTACAAAAAGACAGCAGTACAATTCTACTCCGAATCAAACAACAGCGATTTTTTTATTACACAACCAGCGTTAACTTAGATTTGTATGGTTTTTCATCCCTAGAAAAATTGAATTGAAGAACATTATTTAGAAATATAAAACTTCTTTTAATTTTAACACTGATCGAATAGGTAAAAATCAAATAAAGATCGAATAGTTAAAGAAACTTGCACTTGCTACCCAACTCAAGTCAACCACACCATCAGTCATCAGCGCAATCGGGCGTCAACTCGTCAACATTGAATGACACATGTATGTATGTATAAGCTATACCTCACAGTCGTCAGAACGAATGGAAATACCTCTGTTATCAGCATGTATCCGTGGTTTAATTATAGAAGGACCGTTGAACGAGTCAAGGGTACTTTCATCCGTTCATCTCAAGTTCAAAGGTCATAGAGTTCATGGCTGTAATGTAGACATTCGCCGAAACTCGACCAAATAAATGTTTGACTATTGTTCTTTAAGATTCCGATTAGCTGACCGATTGTAAGCTTCCTTTTTTGACACTAAAAAATCAGACTCAGACGACAAGCAATGCGGTTTTAGTTTAGCGACTTATTTGTGACTAAAATCATTATAATATCTGTTTTGAAATTGAAAACAGAGCAAAATATATAAGTATCTAAGTTAACTTATAAGTAGTATGAAATTTCAGTTATAATTTAACTTTTAAAGTTTATGATATTTGACTACAACTTAATATGTAGGTATTTTATTAATATTACATAGGTAAAGTACCTAATGTACTTTTACTTACATTAGAACCTGAAAAGTGTTTCTAAAACTACATATTTACCTACCAACGTCAATATTTTTACATGCTTAAATCCAAACTCTCTATTTATCAGACGTTAATAAAATGTTTTGACATTATACAATGGTTTACCGGGATAGCGCCGTGCGCGAGAGTTGACTGTGTGTAATGTGTTTGTGTATGTGTGCAGGATCGCGTTACAGCTGAAACTCGGGGCGCCTGCCGAAAACTCAGGTCATCGACCCGGTCAGGAGCAGGGCCGCAGAGCGCGCCTTGCTCTACTTGATACTTCGTCTAACATCGTGAACTGTTTTACTGATATATGTTTTTTTGTTATTTTATTTACTTTATATTTAAATCACGCCAACCAGTAAATCGATTTGGATGAAACTTGTAATAGGAATAAATTATATATGGTCTGTAGATAATATTATATAAACATTTTTGAGATCGTTAATTATATAATAAAATTTCCGATGTGATAAACAGTAAGTACCTACCTAAAATAAAATGAACATGAATTATTTATTTCCTGTCTCTTAAATAAGAGAATAATGTTTAATATGAAATATAAATTTAATGCATTTTTAATTTTCATGAAAACTTATTGTTTACATAGATTAACAACATTTTAACGATAATTAACTATTACCAAAAATAATTTAAGTAGTACATTATAAGGAAGAGCGTCGGTATTCGAAGCGAACAAAAGTAGCGTTATGATAAGTCTAATTGAAAGACGTTTGTGTATTCAAATCTGTCAAGTAAAAACATCTCAAATAGTTGAAACTTTCTCAAATATTTAAATTTCAACGACCCCTGTGGCGCAGTGGGTGAAAGCCCACCTGAGACGCAGAGGTTGCTGGACAAATTTTAATGTTTGTATGATCTGCAATTATTTGTCTCGAGTCTGGGTGTTTTATATAATATTATGTAATTATGTATTTTAAAAAATATATTTATGAAGTCTATCAGTCATCTGGTTACCATAACACAAGCATTAAATTGCTTAACTTGGGACTAGTTGGCGCTGTGTGGAATCTCCAAGGATATTTATTTATTTATTATAAATACAACATATCATTGACATATTCGTATCTATTTGTTTTTCTGTATCAACATATTAATAATAGAACTTTCGCAGCAAGTACCAAGATATCGCGGTCGCCGCACGCCTCTCGGTGATATATTTGGTGACATTGAACCGAGTCCATTGCCAATGACCTCGCTCCTCAGGGAAGCTTTGCGTAATCGCTCCCGTACAATAACTGTGTACGTTCGATAAAAAACGTGGCTAATTTAAAATGCACTGCAGTGTACTTACACGAAGTACACTGAAGTGCATTTTAATCGAATACGTGTCCTTTGAAATTATTATTGAACGTACCTACAATGCTATAGTTTATTCTTAGATTTTTTTATTCAAACGGGACCATTATTGGGGTTCAATAATAGTAGGTAGGTACTAAATAATCACTTCGTGATTTTTCTAGGGACACTTATTATAAATAGTTTTGAATAGTAGGCCAGAAATATTTAATAATACAAAAAAAATGTATTTAATAAAGTTAATTATTTTTAATGGCTCGGATTAATCTAAATAAAATTACTTTTATGAATTGTTTTTTTTTTTTTTTGACACAGAATAAATTTGCTCTACCTACTAGGTATATCTTTTTATTCGATTATTCGTATTAATGAAGTGTTTTTTTTATATTCCTAAACTTTTTTTTATCTATAGAATGCTTACAGCAAGTAACGACTTAAAAATGCTTCTAACTGTCTCACTGTTTCTCGATTGTGAATTTTATCAGTGTATACATTTTTATTTTGAAAAAACGTAATACAGAGTTTAAAATTCATATTAATTTTCAAGTCACGATCGCAGTGTTCCAAACCAATATTTAGATGCCATTACATAGGGCTGAGCAGATGTTGCCAATTTCTAGAAAACTTTTGTGTGCCTGAAGAAAGCTTTTGTGCTTTTTTATGAAACAAGACGTCGACAATGTATTTTGATGTTATAATTCAATCAAGAATTCAGGAAATCGTGAATATTATTATATACGCATTTCGAATAATTTTGTATTTGCGATAAAGGATAAGTTACGTTTTTATTTGATTGAACCATTTCGGAACCTATTTACCTCGAACGACTTGAATGATTTTGATAATCTTTTTGTACTTATATTTAAATTGAGTTCTGTAATTGGATCCGGACATGCAGTTATTTAATTTTCCGACTGTGTCAGGATAACGTCTGCCTAACTAATAAGTCGTTAGTATTAGTCTATTAAAATAGGAGCCTGAATATCCCAGATTTGAAATATTTTTATAACTACAAGTTATGCGGCATAAATTATCTAAGAAAATCATTCTAAGACACGGACCTTCTCAACAATTTTCCCAAGGTCTTGTACCGCGAGCCTAGACCGCGGACCACTTTCACTGTCGATTGCGACCACTAGCCGTACACTTGTCTTGCATTCACGAGTGACGGTCGAAATCACCATCGCTTGTTGCATTATGATGCCTTAGGCCAGGTACTTTAGGCACGTCTAGCTAATGAAAGTATTTGATGGTAAGGTAATCTTTTACTACTAGGCTTGTTGCGTTAAGTTGTCTTAGGATTTTAAATGGCTGATGTAATTTGATTGTGATATTTCAAGTAAATAAAAATAAATAAATATCCTTGGAAATTTCACACGGCGTCATCTAGTCCCAAGCTAAGCAACTAAATGCTTGTGTTTACCCCACAACCAGATGACTGATATACTACTTAGATATTTTTTATTTTTTTGTAAATACATACATATTATAGATAGAAAAACATACTACCCGGAACAAATATCTTGAAATAAGATATTATCATAAAATTATAATCTAAATTATTGTGTTATTTTGTGCTGCTGATGTGTCTCACTCCTGATCTACTTTATCAATTCGAAGTTCCGGTATTCTTAAAATTACAAGGATATCAAGCGGTTCTACATATCAAAACTAACTGTAGAAGTACCTACTAATAGAGGCATTAAAACTTCAAATCCTCTCCGACTTTTGGCAAAGGAACAATAAAAGTGCACTTAGTTCACATTATGCAATGAACGGGCATTGAACTCTATTATTTCGGATAGTGAAAAGAAATACCAACTGAAACAGAAATAAGTTGGGTTTTGTTTTCTACGAGTTAAAAAAGTTAACCTTTAACAACCAACAACTTTGGATTGAAACTGATATCGTTATATTTACAAGTTTTATTAAAATTGAGCGAAAAAAGTTGTTTACGAAAGAAGTTTAAAATTTTTTTTGTTCGTTATCAAGGAAGATTATTGACAATAGATTATTTTTAATTAATCTGTATTACCTGTTGAGATAATAACCGCGAACATTGCACGTGTGTGCGTTGGGTTGCGGGTCTGATTCCCGGCTCCCGACGGAAGGGTCCCGGAGGATCCCGGCGGGGTGGTGCGGCAGTGTGTCGGTCAGTCACCGCTACGACGGCGCGCCGCGCGCTCGCTGCTGCCGCTCGCACGTTCCTCCATCACCTATGTTTATCTGATGTCCTGGTACGCATGGTACTCGTGACGTGTTTACAGGTCCTCTGACTGTCTAACAGTGGATTGTGAGTGGATGTGCTCAGTGGATAGTGACTTGAAAGTGGATTTTTGATACGGATTGTGTTTGGGATGTTCCTGAAGACAAGGAACTGAACTTTTTCAGGTGCTTATGGTTTTTCATTTCCTGTAATATATTTAAGAGGTTGCCCGTTTATTATGAAACAAAATGCAATACTTATGCGGAGAACTGAATGAACTAAAACTTACATTATGTTATGATTTCCTATGATAAAAATCAAAGGAAAATGTTAAATTGTTATTTACGTAGCAGTTAAATTGAATTAATCTTATTTTTTCTCACAGCTAAAAGTTTCAGTCTAACGAATTGCTAATCCCGAAAAAATATGTGTAAAGGTTATTCAACCTTGAGAAGTCGTTTAAGTTCGTATACTTTGTTTTATAATCCTACAACTTCCTGTAACATTTCAGGAATAGATCTTTTAATTATAGAAATAAAGCTTATTCTACAGTGGACTATCTAGACATATTATTTAATATTGCAAGGTAGTTGACCTTTTGTTGACATCTCATCTCTCAAACTCTCAGCAACCAAAACTCAGTCAAAATAATTGTCTGACAGCCAGTTTTTCAAACGCAAATTATCTCAAAAATGAACTAATCTAAACTGTCAAACACGTGGCAGTGTCGCATAATTATGTTCCTAATTTGACACTTGTCACGTGATTGAACCATTGATTAGGTAATTTTGTAGATGATTTGCGTTTGAGAAGCCGGCTGTGATTTTCTTTTTAAATTAGAACATAGTACCTACTTACTTTAATTATTATAATATTGAATTCGATAGAGGTAAAGCTACTTTGATGAAACTAAGACTAACAGAGCCGGGGATAGCGGCGAGAGCAATGAGAACCTTATCCAACAGAGAAGTTGCGGATGATAATGATGATTATGCTTTTTAACATTTGGAAAAGGTGATTTTTGCAACATATCACATTTCCGGAGTACAATATTCCCAATTTTTTTGGCTTTTTTAATTAGGAACTGCCCAGTTATAGAGACGCTGCATTGAGATGCAGCGTCTCTATAACAGCGCGGTTTTAAGAGTTAATAATACAATAATTGAAGTCAGGTCAGATTCAGTTTTGGTTCAGTATAAGCCTTTTTTAAAATAAAATAGATTAAAATATTTATAACATTATTTGAATAATTAGAAAATGAAGCAAAACCAAAGAGATAAAATATATAATTACGGGTATTTATCGCTATTTTCCTTATTTAATACCCGTAAATATATGTTTCATCATGTGTTCTGATTGCGAAAGTTTAAAAAAGACAAAAACCAAAGAGAACATGACTGAAAACCCAAGGTGCAGTAGACCGTGTATAGACTTTCCAAATCTCTATTGAAGATGTCTAAGGGGAAGTAAGATGTATGTCCAAATACATATTTTTGGTACATACATGCCATGTTTTGCAGAAATAAGCATTTAATACATGACTGGTTGCAAGCCGATTAATAGCCGGCTAGGCTAATGCCTAGCCTCCTTGATGTTATTTTCTGAAGGTTGCAAAAAAAATTGTCTTTATCTATAATCAACTTGATCTTAATCTATTTAACTTTATAATCTCACTTCTGCGGTTTTACTCGAATAAATATATCGACAGGAACTATAGTATAGAGATTACTTATCTACTTGTTCTAATAGAGTGAGTAGATAGATATAACTTTTGTACACAATGTATGCCTGGACTATTAACATAACCTATACATGAAATTTAATAGTTTCAGCATTTTCCAAGTGAACATCCAATAGGAAAAACGAGCGTTTTCCGTGCTTTGGAAGCCATGTTAAATTATACTAATCCAGACTTTAAAAAGTCATTAAGCCATGACGGAAGCCTTTAGGGGCTTAAAACTCCGTGTCCAGAATTAGCCATTCGCTCATACAAGTTTACTTACTTAAAAAACGATATATGTGGCTAAGATACGGGATTCTTATAACCTTCAGAGTTAAATCTATTTTAAAAGTCGTGAAACTTCATGTCCTCATATTGCATTGCATTTGTCACTCGGGATGAAAAATCTCTCAGTAATATACGGGGTGTTCCACCCTTCAATCGCATGAATGAGTACATTGCCTTTATTGGAGTATCTACCTACACAGACCGGGGGGCAGTGAGTTCAATCCACCTGGAGATTTGGCAGCATTTTAATACGGCTGATATTACTAGCCCACCCCATTGTATTGGCTACGCACGCACACATTGTTTTTGCAATATTGTGTCTTGTGCTATTTTTTGAGGGTATATTGAACTCTCGGCTTGCTAGAAAACTCTTTTCAGGGTTGATTGTATACTTTCAGTCATAATGCTTAGGAGCAATGTATGTTTAATAAAAGGTGAAAAACAAGAGGTGAAAAACAAAGTGAAAAACAAGAATACTACTGGAAACCCAAATCTTCATCAAATAGATCTGAAAATTGTTTTAGGGGTAGTCAGAGAAATGTCATTTATATTTGGCATACGCACACTAGCATTCTATATAAAACAGATTGTAAGTCCATTGCCGTCTCATTGGTACTCTGGTAAAACTAACTGGATTCAAACACGTCACTTAGAGCACAAGTTATATGAGCTTATTATAATCATTTTGAACAAGTGGAAAAATAAAATAAAAATATAGAAATCGACTTTAATTTCATAAGAAGAGAGCAATTTTCTGCACTCTCTAGGTGCATTTCTGTTCATAACTCCAAAGAACCTTGTCAGATTCCGATTTTTTTAAGGAACCACTTTGGGAGTATAGTCTTTCAAATAACAAAATAATTTTCAAAATCTAGTCTGTTAACTCTGTTGGTGGCCTAAAAACTCCGTCACTAGAGTTTATTTATTTATGGAAAACTTACAGCTAAATAAACATCTTACAATGAATATAATAAGATATATTAATATAATAAGATATATTCATTTAGAGCCAAGAAGCTAATATGAAACAAAATAAGTAATTTTAACACGACAGATGCAAGAGTTGGCCACTAGTTAATACTAACTTATTTTTTACCTGGATAATACATAAAAACTACTACAATGGAGTAACATAAACACATTATTTTGCAGATACGAAAGAACCTCCCTTCGCCCCTATCAAGCAGAGATGAAGGAGAAAGGTTAAACAAATGTAACGGTGGCCTAAAAGTTAAAATGTAAGTACGCTATACATACAACACATATTATGTTATACTTTAACAACAATCACATCAAATCGATATATCTATAAAGTTGACTTGCTGTTCGACACTCGTAGCGGTCACACGTCTGCGAGCGCACATTGTAAGTCTATTTTATCCTATGATGATGCCCCGTGTAGGGGCGAAATACGTGTCGAAAACCAGTAGGTTTTCTCTCGAGTTTGGACTAGTGCTGCTCCCGGATTTGCCCTGCCTAGCCCGGCATAGTAGGGCTTGGCTGTTGGCAAGGGGGTGGTTGGGTGGCTTTTGTGAAAACATAGTGAGGAAACCTCACGATTTGGTTTAGATTAAATTACGGAAGCGGAGGAGTACGAGATATTCTGAAATTTTCAATATCTATTGTGGATGTATGATGGTGTAGAAATTTGTAGATATTTTACTTACTTACTTATCACTTCCATACAAAAACCATAGATAGATTAGATTAGAACCAGAGACAGGTTATAGACTGGTCGTGAATATCATCTTAACAACCGAATACTGTACATTGTTCAGGCGCACACGTGTTTTGGAAATGGAAAGGTACATTACAGCTTATAATGTACTCGTATAAAGAAGGAACCCTCAATTTAATTCAATTTCATTCACGTCTAGTGTAGCAGACGTAGGGGTCTGCCTCTTTGTCTAATATACCTATAAAAAAATCAGAGAGTAGGTAGCTATTTTCATTAAAAACAAGCCTATTTTACTTGTAATTAAATTTATTGTTCTATGTTTTGTTTCAAATTTTACAAAAATATTTCTAGTAATTAGCGGTTAGTAAGGTTTAAATGTATTAACTGTCCCACGAATAGAAAAGTTTAGGTTAGCGTAGTAGATTATTATATTATTATTAACGCAGCATAGATTTTTGATCCTGACTTAATAAACTTTATTCAAAACAAAAAATGATACCAAATTCCAAAATGTAGCAACGTAAATAATGTAGATAACAAACAAGTTTACTAACATAACATGCAGATAGTTCACGGAATCACGGTGTTCAGGGAATTGATATCATTGCATGTAATTTCGATGCCATACGTCATCAATATGACGATAATTAATTCAGGACACTGACGTAGTTGATGACAGCGATGAGATAATGAAGTAAAAAGATGTTAAATTTATTCAGTAAGTAACAGTAAAATGTATTAATTAATTAATTACTTTTACTATTGACCACTTTTTCAGTTAGGGAAGTAACATTAAAAATAATTGATTTAAATGACAGTTAGTGCTTTTAGAATGGCTGCATCATTCTAAAAGCACTAACTGTCATCAGATTTAAACTGTGGATCAGTTTAATTACATAAGAACGCTTTCTCTCACTTGTCTCTACGAAAAAAACTACCTATAATAGTCACGCTTGGTAAAACCAAACGTCAATATTACAGCCCGTAATGTTTACACTAATAGTGCGTTTTATTATTGCTATTTTCATATCCTCGCATCAGAAATTAGGTGCAGTCCAAACAAAATTACTCCGTGAAAGCGTATGCAATGCAATGTGCATGCGATTTTGATCTATTAATGATAGTAATAGGAGGCATTATTGTGTGCATTTGCATTGTTGCAGGAATAATGCACTGGCAATAGTTTACGAGGTCTTTCACCGACCATAGTATATAGGTCACTTAGATTAGCAACGCTTCTTACTGCTTGCCTTTTGACTATTTGCGTATTGTTTATGACACATTCGAGTTTTCCAGACTTTCAGCAGTTTCGAAAACATTCGTTTGAATATTACCTCAAGTACCTACTGTTTTGTTAATTGATTTGTATTAGATGCGATTATTTTACCTTAAAATATTAAAACTTTACTAAGTTTAAGTTAAATAAAAAAGCTTAATTGATGTAAGTATAATAAATAAAGCATATCTTAAACTTAACTTTAGCCATGACTCTCCAACTCTCTACCTATAGAAACTAGTAACTATATTTAGACTATTACAAAGAGCTAGAAATGAAGGACCTTGTACAAAGGCGTCGCTAAATTCTAGGCTAATTATTTCCTGCCTACACTGTAAGGTGAGAAACTATTTAATCTGAGACGTAAAGTGGACGGAGCGGATAAGGTTTACACATAGGTAAAATTACGGTTTACACATAGGCAAGAATCTTGCATCGTGTAAATAGAACTTTAGACTTCTGAAGCAAAATTATTTTCATTAATTAATTATATATTTTTGTCAAATTAAAAAGGCTGTGCCAATTTTCAGCCTATGCATTTTATATGTTTTGCGTCTCGTGGTGATGTAAATCTATTCTGTTGTGTACCTCGCCCTGGATTATGGGCATTGTTTCTCCTTATCTAGCTATTATTGTAGCATATGTACCCATTCATTTACAGTTTACATGTCCCACTTTCAAATCATAAAACAGTTCTTATGCTATTTTAAATGTACCTATACTGATAAGAATTTATTGGCTAAAGTATTTTATGGATTTTATTAATTAATATCTTAAGTACTTCACTCAATCAAAATAAAGGCTTTTATGCAGTCGATATACTAAGAGTATATGAGTTGATCTGGCTGATCGCATTTATGAACAAATTGACTGATTTATTTGTTCACATAGAATCGTATTTTCCCTGTCTATACCAAAATTATAAAGATGTAAAGTTGGTTTGTTTGTTTGTTTGTTTATATGCTTGGGGTAATCTCTAAACCTACTCATCCGGTTTCAAAAATATTTTCACCTATGTGTAGCGTGAACTTTCCGAATGAACATAGGCTTAGGTTTAAGGTAGGTAGAAACCGCGGGCGAGTAAGCTAGTTTATGTATGAAATACTTTTCAGACCTTGGCGCTGTATTTGCTTAGCGTCTGTCGCGCATCAGAATAGGCCGCGCCGGCCCACATTCGGCCGAACCTACTCATTCGGTTTCAAAAATATTTTCACCTATGTGTAGCATGGACTTTCCGAATGAACACAGGCTATATTTTATCAAGGTATATACAAGGTAGGTAGAAACCGCGAGCGAGTAAGCTAGTTTATGTATGAAATACTTTTCAGACTTTGGCGGGTAAGCGGTATTAGCTTAGCGTCTGCCGCGCATCAGAATAGGCCGCGCCGGCCCACATTCGGGGGTCGCCGCCCGATCGTGAACTCTCTTCGATTACTGCCGCGTTCACTGCCTTTCAGAGTTTTTTTCCTCTGACAATCTCAAGCAGTTTTCAAGTTAAGGCGCTTGTATAGTAAAGGTATTCTTAAAGTTCAGTGTATTTAGAAATATATTGGCACAGGTCAACAACCGCTTGTTTCTTCTGCAGATATTTAATTGTTATTTTCTCGAAAATAACAATAAAATATGACTTTACTTTGAGCATCACTTTGATCCTGCACCCTAACCCCTGGTTCATACGGCATCGTCCTGCACGTTTTTTTGCAGTGTACGTTAAACCTCGTCTTACTCTACAAATCGATAATCGATTAAATCAGGCAATTATCGCGACTCTGCTTAAAATGGTGTAAGCCGAGCTCAGAACATTTCACCAACTTAAACCGACGAAGATAGATATGAAGTACGAATATTGGCACGATATATCGTTTTAAGCATTAACAGTAGCCTTGACATCTGTCGATTTTCAAACTCAAGAAATGTAGCCTCCGACTAGACTAAGCCTGCACCCTTTTGGGGGTCGCCGCCCTATCGTGAACTATTCCCCTCCCCCCGCTTCGATTACGGGTTCTAGGCCTTTGTCAGGATTTTCAGGGCATTTCCATTGTTATTTCCTTGATACCGACAATTTACTTAAGAAGTAAATTTTCTTTATTTCTTCTCTTGAATTGAGTTCGATTGCTAATTTTGGAACAAGAACCGTTGAAAGAGGTATTTTTAGACCTGAAGTAATGTTATAGCAACCAAGCACCTAGTAACTTTTACTATTATAGATAAAAGCTTATTTTATATCTGCTTATTATCCTGATTGTGAACTCTATGTTGTAAGAGTCAAGTTTGTCTTTCCAGTATTAGCCTTTTTAGTCGTTTTGGTCTTTCGTCTCGTGAGATCCTCTCGAAATCTTTGGTGGTTTGCTTTATATACGAACATAGTAAATACAGGTTTTTGAAAGAACCGAATATTTACATCAAGAGTTTGTTACTTACATACTTATAATATGCACATAATTAGTTTAACTGGTTTGTTACCTAATTCATCAAGATGCCCCCTTGGTACTTTAATACAGGAATTTGTCAGTTGAATTCAATTCTGATAAAAATCGTACATTACCCCTTAAGTGTCTACAACGAACTTGTTTTTTAATGACTCCTAGTTTACCTACTAGTTAGTGCCTTCATAAAATAACGTAACCAACGAGTAATTTAAGGGCGCGCATACCCGCACTGCTACACGCACGTTATTTTATTACTCTAATTTATTATCCGAAGGTACCTCCCATGTCAGGAATATTTCGTCAGCCACCCTATCGCGATTCGTCCACCACACGAGGCAACTGCGGGGTCAACGACCGACGCCGGTATATAGGTCAACTTGAGGCGCCTTCTCGTCTGTATTATTTCAGGCTAGTCTTGCTGAACTGCAAAATTCCCAACAGAAAACTCACTGGAACCCGTTCCAAAAACACGAATTTACCCTTTAATATTTGCAACAGAACCAGTTACACTTATAAATAATTCATGGAAGGGTTAAATTAAAACAGGATTAAATAACAATAAAGCAACTCAAGTTAGAAAGCTAGGCCGTTGATCTGTTATTTATATAGAACAACATTTGATACCGGCTGTAACAATAGCCAGCCACAATGGCTTTTGAACTGAACGGACTGAACCCAGGAAGTTCAATTGGAATGTAATTGCGATCTGGTCATAACCTTAGGTTCTGTTAATTCAAATGCTTAGCAGATGCCACGCATCGTAGAGCAGGGAACACTTAACCTCGTTTGTTGGTTAACTGCATTATAACCTTTCCGAATTGCGGAGGTGTCTTCTATCTATGACGACGCTCGTACTGGTAGAGTGGATTTTATTTGGTCGGGTTATAGTGATGCATAGTGGTCGGCTGCTGCGCACAGGCAAAAGGGAAAGTGGTTGAGGCTTCCTGCTTGCACGCGGAAACGTTTAGTTCAGTACACGTAACGTAACTGCACCGCTGCCTGCGATGAATCTGCAGCGAATTGCGACATCCCTGCTTGTGGTTTAAGAGTTCGTTCCACGGGAAACGGCTTTGGAGTGGCGCTAGTATCTATATTTCAACATTACTTGCCTTGCATGGTTTGTCGTTAATTTTACAAAATTACCTGAGACTTTTTACTGGATAGGATTATTTAATTGTCATTGTATAAGTAGATAATATTTTTTTTATATAATACTCATTGTCTAATGACTCTGTCAGAGACTTCATCCAATGGAGGAATATGAGAATAATATCTCTTAATTTGTCTGACTTAGGGAACTAGTTTTTTTTTCAATGTTATATGCAGTAATATTTTCAAGAGTAACAACAGTGCTCTACTCATTACTAAAATTGGAAAGTTTCGCGCGACTTCAGTTATCTGTTCCATTTTCAAATTAATTTATTCAAGTAGCTTTAAGCACGTTTTATGCTGTCAGCCGTGTCAGTCAGGGTCAAGTCATCAGTATCTCAACCACAATGCATTTTACTTTCGAATGCAAGCAAGCACGTTTGTTTCATTCACGACTCTCGACGAAGCGGAAACAGGGTGTCATCATAGTGAAAATTCATTGCTATCATCAGACAACACAATTCTTAAGGTCTGAATGCGTCAAACTAGCGCCGCCGCCTATTTTATTTTTGGAAAACTGAATGTTCCGTTTGTGAAACCTATCATAAGCTTTTTTTTTTTAATACCTCTGTAATAGTTTTATTTTGTATAGTTTAGGAGGAGTAGCGAAGTTGCACTTAGTAGCCACCAAACTCTGTTTTTGCAAATCTTCCTAAATGTAAAGCGGGAATTATAATATGATAAAAAATATAGCAAATAAAAATATTAAAAATCATGATTGAAGCATCATCGCTGGTTATAACCCTGACCGTTTTAACAATGCAGCTCATCTGTTTCAAAGCATGCTTTCTCCAATCATAGATAACGTCTGTTATAGCTAATTGTTCGTGTGAAGTGTGCCTAAGCTTCCGCGTGCACTTTCTCCGCGTCCGCTGCACTCTGTGACTGCAGCGTAATAGGTTTCACTTTATCTATCGTTTTTATAACAGCCTGTTAGCTGGCAAAAGATCTGATGAGATAAATACTTGCATTATTATTATTTTTATCTGTCCATGCACTTGTAGGCTTTCTACAGCTCAAACGTGTGATAAATGTATTGCTCAATATCTTAGCCGATTTTTGTAACAAATAACAGCAACTTTCATATTTTTTTTCTCAACTTTTTTTTATGTTTCTATTAAAAGCAGACTTTTTTCGATTATGACTCAAAATGGGTTATTCCTAAATAGCTCTATACCAGCCTAGTAAAGAAAAAACAGGGCTCAACTATTTTTTAGTTATATTTTGTGGTTGAGTTAGTTTATATAAGGGCTGAGGTTTATGGGATTTGCCTGGCCAACCGTTTCCGAGAGGGAGCTTAGTTCCTTCGTTCTCATGTATTTAGGAGTTAATCTCTGGTTTTCTCAGAAGTACCAGTTCGTTAACATACACACTATATACAAATTAGCAATTTTTGCTTTTTAATTTCATTAATGTTGTACGTTGGACAACTATCTCATTTTTATACTCCGGATCTGTCAAATCACAAAACACAATAGAAAAAACATAATTACCTATCCTAAGGGTGAAAAAGTGCTGCTTGTCTTGCTCTGCTCTATGTCGATGCAATGATGCAATTTCCTCCACGTGTTCCTTTCTAATGCGATCTCTTTCACTTCTTTATACAACGTGACACAACCTTCGTTTTAATCTCACTCATGTAGGTAACTAATTCTCCGGTCTTCCCTTCCTTCTACTTTCCATTCTATGATGTTCTTTATTAAGCTGTCATGTCGTAAAAGATGTCCCATCATGTCTTCATCTGTTTTGAATGGTATTCATCAAAACCCTTTTCTCCTCAAAACTCTTTTCAGCACTTCCTCGGTCGTAACCTTATCCGTCCAGCTAAACTTTTATCTTATGGCGAATCCCCACTAACTCATTTCACCCATTTACCTCACTCTATCAAAACACAAGTCATCGCACCAATATATCGTAATCAATAAAAATCTGTGATATAATCAGTATTTATGTATTAAATTAGTATTAAGAGTCTAGCCGTAGGATATGCTGCAATTAATATTAACAACTTATCATGTTTTCCGGCACGATGAGGAACGCAGATTTGCGGCTGGCTCCGACACGCAATGCATTTGATCACGATTATATATTGCTTTCTTAGGAAAGGATAAACATTTCTAACTTAATAAAAATATTAAAATTAATATAAATACAAAAAAATATTAAATTTATGAAAAAAAAAATTAAATAAAAAAAAAATTAATTGTCACGGCATAATAGAAGAAAGTTGTCATATAAAAAGCAGTAAAATATTATTAAAAAAAATCTATTCCCGTTCGTTCGTATGATCAAGTGGCCAACCAAAAAATCTATTGATAAACTTCAACTTTCAGCGTGTTGGAATCCTGGCAGAAGGTTAAACAATTTTATCGTTTTGTAACTTTAGTGAGCTTTACGTGTGGAAATTATGTCTCGATTAAATCAGTTATCTGCGGCGAGCTTGCTCTTTTGCGTTTGTCACTACTAACTACTCAATAAAAAGACCTAAGTTCGTATGAGCAAGGGGCCAACTACTTACTGCAAAATGTAAACTAAGAATTGTATCAATTCAGAAATAATGCAATATCTATTTCTATCGTTTACATAAGTAATTTTCATTTGTCATAGACTGTATCGAAAAATAGAACAGCAAATATAATTCAACGCTACAAGCTCCCGGGAATCGACGAGATAAACATTTCTTGTTGTTTATTTCTTGAAATAGATATAATAATTATATGTAGTGGCGCGCAAAATAGCCACGCACGTGATAGTAAATTCAAGATCAAGATCAAAAATACCTAAGTTCATTGACCAAGTTTAATTGTCTACCCCTACGTACTTCTTGTATGGAACATATAAAAGGAACACGTGAATGGATGACAGTTAAATGTACATTTAAACTCTTCGCTGTCAGTCCTTATGCTACAGTTTAACCGAAGACATTTAGGTGGGCTAAAACTTTATCACTGAAGTGGCTAGGTACTAGCTTATTAGTTTAGCTTCATTAATTACATCTTTGTGATGCTACAAATTTAACTATAACCTGGTTTTATTAATACTTTATTTGAAACACCGTCATCCCAATAAGGGTCGGCACAACATGTTTTTAATCTCCATATTTTCTATCATTCGTCATCTCAGTACCTACCTCCTCATTGGTAGATTATTTGAAACATATTTCTGTATGAAAATGCGCATTTGTGCGAAATGCTATTGACCCTGATCATCATTCCGGAAGATGAATCGCCGATCTATAAGTAATATGTGTAGGTGTTGACATGTCAACGTCGGTCGTCGTAGACGCTCACGAGACTATACTACAGCACTGCATAAGATCAGAATAGCACTCAGTATAAAGTTAACTTTCACAGAAAGTCCAATATAGAATAGAAGCGAATTAGAAAAATTCGCCCGCGACCACGGTTGTTGCAACACAGCCGAAACGTCGGGAAATAATAAAAAAAATGGAAAAGACGCGATAAAATCCTGTTTAATCTATTAAAAAGTAGAAACATTTCGATGATATTGTGAGTCATTGTTATCTATTTGGGCCACTTTACCCTATTTACACATAATTACATTGTCTTGAAAGTGCTAAATTTTGAACTCTAGTTATATTACCAAGTATGGGTCAACTAAGGCTGGTTGTATGACTCGTCGCAGTGAGACGTCAGTGTGATAGTATTAATTCTTCTGTGTTGTGACGTCACGGGATCGCCGGCCGAACCACAGAATATTATTTAGTTAGTAGGCAGGGTTCATCGCCACTCTCATAGCCAGGTGCGTTCACATTGGAAGCTTCGGTAGTTTCCCGTTTTCCGCATTGTTTGTCATTTCCTAATAGTGGGTGCGGATTTGGCGTACTTTGGTACGATCTATTTGTATTTTATTCAAATGTTGTTTTATCTATACCGAGTGTAAGTTAGATTGGTTCCGACTGAAAAAATCATGAAACAAGATGTTTGGTCAAAGTTATAATTGACCTTTCATTCATACGAACCAAAGATTTTATACGAACTTACTTCATTTATTGAATTTTCTCGTTTGTGCTAGAACCATGATAGCTTTAAAAATATCTATAACATTATAGTGATTAATTCGAACGCATGTCACTATGTGTCTATGTAACCAGTTACCCTAGCTAGACAGACTCCACAATAGGACCACCTGGCTTAATTTCAAATAAGGGTTAATATAGAGCATTCTGCAAAGCAACTGTTAATCATCTATGTTTCCTCTTTGAAGGGGTCTGCATCATTTTAACAAGTTTTGTTTCATTATTATCGTATCACAAGGTTTTCGTTTTGCTAGACAGGTCACACTTATTTATCATATTTTAAAAATAGCAATAGGTAGACGCAGAATCAACATCACTAATAATATATAACAAACAACTCAAACAATCATTCACAATTAAAGTGTGAACATACCCGATTTGAATATTATGGTAATGTGTACGGTAGCGGCGCGTCCGCCAGAAAGAGACAGGTATACGTCTGTGAGTAGCGCGCAGCTGTGCTAAGGACGGTCGGTGACCCCGCGATGTCCGTCGATGAACTCCGAAACCGTGCGGTTTTTTATTGTTCCTCGGTCCTTGTGATGCTTTGGCGATTAATTTGATCGGTGTTTTACAGGATATTCATGGAAAGGTATGTGATATTATGCTATAATTAACAGATTAGTATTATTGTGCTTATTTTTGTGTTTTGTCATTCAAACTTGTTTCGGTTTTATTTCTTCGTGTAATTCTGCTTTTGTACTTAGGTAAACGATTATTTATACTAGGTAACATTAATTACACATTCGTCTTTGCGTTAGGAGCTATAAGTATGTAGTTTATGTTATTTTTAAATTATGTTTTCCATGATTTTTTTGCTGTAGTTTAATCAGTCCATTGCTTACTAGAAATCATAACATAAGTACTTAGTCCTTTCTTAGGAATATTTCTATTAGATCTAGATTAAATTTCTAAGAAGGGATGATGACACACAGATCATGTGACATTCATTTCTAACTAACGACCACCTGAGATTGTAGTGAAAATAATAATAATATACCTACCTAAAGACGCGAAGGATATAAGGATATACCTAACGATACGTAAGTTGAGTCATAACCATCGATTTGTAATTTTCTTTATGGAATTTGAGTGATTTAGGCATCTAAACTTGAAAAATGATGTAAAATCAAGTAGGCATTTTCGCGTGTCGGTCTTATATGTAAGTATTTCTATAAAGCGAACCTTCGAGACTATTTAGAAAAAGATTTTGTCACGAAATGTTAAACATAAGTAGGTATAATGTGCCCATCCGTTGGTATCGGATACCAAATGTTCAAGCATTGTTCAAGGCGCTGACATTGAAAGTGACGTCATCACGACGTAGCTGAATTCCATTCCAAACAGTAACTCAGGTCAATGCCCTAGGCTGATACTATTACTCATGTCATAAATACTGTTCTTATTAAAATGTCTACCACAGTTGGATTCATTTGTTTTTGTGACTTACTAATTGTTCAAACTTGTGATACTAGATACTACCAGTGTCCTCAAACGGTGAAAGAAGCCATCGTAGTAAGTAAATGGTTATAAACTTATTTATTGATAGTTAGATCTGTCATGAAATGTTGACTTGCAAGTGCTACCTGTCAAACGCTATTTCTAGACTTGCCTCAAAACTCTACGGCTAGAGTTTATACGGAGAAAAACCGTTGCTATTGTTGGAAAAAAGCAATTCTTCAGTAGTTGATTAGTAGCTATGTTTATTACTTACATAAGACAGAAGATAACTTCTTTAGAGTAATAAGTTTGATATCTTGACTATTGTGTTAAACTAAGACGCCTTTTTTATCCCAAGAAAACTTTAATCTAAGTACAAAAAAAAAATTGATAATTTTTAAACGACTTCAAAAAAGAAGGAGGTTATGTTACACTATTTATTTGTATGATATTAATAAAAGATCCCGAGGTGGTCTCATGATAAAAATTGAGGATCTGCTAAGAATCTTCTAAGTTATCAATAAAAATGCACCTAGAGGGTGCAGAAAATTGCTCTCTTCTTACGAAATTAAAGTCGGTTAAAAAAAAAATTACCTCTTGATCAATTTACAGTTGTCTATAGCTACCTAATACCTATAGAAATAATTATTGTCAAACTACCTACTATTATTTATTACTTTAATTGTTTTTCAACGGTTGATAAAGTACAACTCACACAAATCTTTTTCATAATTTAAATTTGTGGTGGTATTTGTGAAGGTGATGACGAGTCTTATATCACTTTGTATTTTGTAAAAACATACACTTGTCGGGTTTTGATTCAATACAGTTACATCACTGACACAAAACAACCCTTGATTCAACAATAGCGACAATAGATCATATTATTAGGATTAAAATCATCCCCTATCTATCCTTGAGAGCCATTATATTATTATTATTAACAAATTGTAGAGATTCTGTAATGTAGTTGATTAAATGTGGTGAAAATATTTAATTCTTTACACAATTTACCTACCAATTTGGTTTTATCAAGATTTTATAATGTACAAGTTATTTGTTAATAAAATAAAAACAAATATTTTATTTAGTTATTTTTGTCAAAGTTTACCAAAGATGTCTCAAATGAATTAATATTTTAGTAAAATTTTAAAACTTAAGCCAACAAAAGGTTTTTAACAACTAAGTAGGTAGGTAGTTCCTTTTTATACAAATCGCGTAATATAAGCAACATCTGCAACAAGTTACTCTTCACATTCGTAATATTTGTGATAGTCCACAATTTCCTTAGAAAGTCAGCATTATCGGCACATTAGCATGTAAACAACGGTGTGATTGGACGGTTATCGGTACATGTGTTACTGGTATCTGAGACGGAGTCATTGTCACGTACTCGGAGTGACGACCGTAGTGTTTGCTGGTGTTATCAATAACATGGGAGGGCTTGCGCTACACTGTAGACTAGATATTGGTATAGTACGAGGATTGGCATCGTTTAGTCAAGGTTCGCCAGTAGAGTTAGCCACTTTCTCATCCAAAAATTTAATCATTCAGGTACTTACCGAGCTACGATTCCCTATTTTATTTTATTTACACGATCGCCATGATTTTCCATTAACTCGCGCTAACGAGTAGATATTATGACAGATAATATTATTATATTATACGTTAACGCGTGTAAATGATATTATCCTGTATTTCTATGTCAATAGTTTGTATATTACATAAATGCTTTTGAAAAGTAAATAAATTCGCACTCAGCACCCCAATTTTACTTCCTTATATTGGAAATTCACGCCCTTCTAATCCCGTTTGATATGAACCATTTGATCAAAAAGGTTTTTAGTAAGTAGGTACTGAACGTTTTAAACACAGATTAGAAGATTGCTCAAAATACTTCTTCTTTTTTTTGGTGAAACGTATTGTTCTAGGAATACATTGGTATGCTTAAGACTACTCTTACAGCCGAGGTGAAACATATAGTAAGCACAGTTTAGATATAGTATATCTTGCAATGCTTGCAATACTCAAGAACACACAGCGGGTTCAAGTTCGGAGCGACAATGAACTTGGCCGGCCGTGACTCATGCATCAGCCATCACTGTTACGAAACCATAAACAGTGCATCTGTACGAAAGGGCTGCCAGACATCCGGCTATACACCTCCTTTTCCGGTTATTTTCTGCAATAGAAAATTATTACCATGCTAAAGTTATTCATATTTGACTTATAGGCTAGTGACAATAAAAGACATTCGCACATACAAAAAGCACTCGATACTACATTGTTCTTAATAATAAAGCATTTGTGGTAGCAGCAGAGCTATTGAACTGTTATTAATCACGAGAAACAGAGCTAAAAACAGCTAAAAGTCTGGAGCTGGACCAACTAAAATTCTATTTTTGTAAAACATTTTCAGAAAAATAAATGTAGAAAAACTTTTTTAACAAGCGATTGAAACAATAAATCTTAGCAAAAAGTCCGCATAGCTCAACGTAGAAAATAAACAACTGTCAAATAAAGGACCGGCTTTTGAAGGAATGTGCAGATAAATCCAACTCCCAACTTCCTTGCTAACCCTATTCGCAATCAAGGCACACGAGCGATCATTGTCCGTTTGCCCTTGAGCCCGCGCGTAGGCAGTCGAGTTTTTTTTTATATGACAGGCTGAAGTGCGAAAAATTGTGATGTATTTGTGTGACCTTGGTGATGAGAACATAACTCTCTTAAACGATAATCTGGTAAGGGTTACTTAATTTTTTTAGCTTTAATTGAAATTTAGTTCTCTATATTTATTTGAATTTCAACAAAAGTGTTTGTCTAGCTACCGCATTGTGTAATTATGCAAACTTCAGAATTTTCAGAAGAATATCTTTCCAAAGAAGAATGTCTTTTGTTGTCATATTTATCAATTTCATTCTTATTTCTTAATTCAAAGAAACTACATAAATATTATATTTTTAAATATGAAATCATAGTCTTACTCCGAATTTGTTACTAATAGGTCTAAATAATCTTTGCTAATAGCCATATAGCATCAAAGTAGATGTAACTAATGATGTCCGCAATAACTGTCCATCTAAAATCAGGTTTGCCGTCATCATCCCGGTTACATAACGAGACCAAAGATTCAAGGGCGCGATATTTCTATCGTGCGTTTAACCTTGGCGACGAGACGTGGAAATAGTTCGCAGGTCGATGGTATTGCCAACGAACTTTGTCTGTGGCATAAGCTGTCTGTTCTTTTTTTTTCTGTTCTCGAAACATTAAAACAAGTTTTGAAGACTAAAATATGACAATAATTCTCTATTAAGTTGGTTGTATGCGTCAAACTAGCGCCGCTGCCTATTTTATCTTAATATGTTGAACAAAGGAAAAATAACGATTTTACAGTTTCTGATTCATGTTTTATACCAAAAGCTTTTTTTATACCTCTGTAATTGTTTTATTTTGTATAGTTTAGGAAGAGTAGCGAAAACAGAGTTTGGCCACCAAGTGCAACTTCGCTACTCTTCCTAAACTATACAAAATAAAACGATTACAGAGGTATAAAAAAAAGCTTATGACAATTATGTATCACAAACGGTATAGGTAAGTACCTAATCAATTTTTCAAATTCCTTCGTTAAAAAATAGGTGGCGGCGCTAGTTTGACGCATACAACCACCTTAAAGCTAAGTTTTTCGGTGACCTTAGACGAGGGCACGAAACAAAAGACAGACTGAATTTCAGTGTAGGTGGAAAGAATTAATGTCTAGGTACTATGAGTCAACGTTTTTGGACCAATTCTGGCTTGACATTGTCCTTACATCCTTAAACGGTGACGTCATGTCAACAATGTCAGTGCCACTGTCGAGTAGGTAATTATTGAATCTGTGGTGTGTGAACATAACTGATCCCAAGCCGGTTGAATAAACACTTATGGGTAGGCAATAATATTTGTGTATTTCATCCGGTGTCCCCTGTCTGTCACAAAGTTAAACAGTAGATTTTGTTCACAATGTTTACATTGTTGACAGAGTTCAGTTAATTAATAAGAGTGTTAGTATTCAAATAATGTACTGGTAGTGAACTGGTTGATTCAGTAAATCGTAAAGAGAAAAAAGTGTTCTCTTCGTAATATCAGAAAGATTGATTACTTGAGCTCAACTCAAAGTGGAACTGATATTATATTAAAGAACACTTTATTATTCAACTAGCTAGAACTTTAAAAGTGCATTGATCTGAAAGAATATTATATATTTTTAATTTCAACCTTTTTGTAGTCTAGTAAGTCGTCTATGAGCAAGTTGCCATTCTCTGGTGATGGAATATATTTATCTATATTTTTTAGTCTGCTTCAATAACATACACATCATACAACATTACATAATATGACATAAGAACCAAAACATGTTCGTTCGAACGTCTCGGATTCCCAAAATCGAAAGGCGACACTCCCCGAAGAAAGCCGAAGGCTCCCGATGAAATGACTAGGGATTTCCTTGGAACGCGGAAAACGTCGGCACATGTTGAAAATACGAGTGGGCATTGACCCCGAGTTCAGCCCAGCTGTTACTGAATCTAGCAAGCGCATCCTGACGCTATATTTACGGAGCTTGTCTACTAGATATGTACGATTCCCATCTACACGGGACAGGTGTAGATGGGAAACTGTTAGCAATACATTGTATTTGCATTTCCTTGACAATGTTCGCAGGCTGTTTCAGGACGTTGAAATGTACGTTAGCAATAAAAACTTTGAAATAGACACTACTATGTTCTTATAATTATTATTTTCTAGCTTACTCGCTCACCGGCTTCGGCTCGCGTAATACAATCTGGAATAAAAGTACTTTATGTGTTATTCCAGATCATAAACTATATTCATAAAATAAACTATATTTCAGCCAAATCCGTTCAGTAGTTTACGCGAGAAAGAGTAACAAACATCCATAAATTCATTGAATCTTTCGGTTTTTTAGCATAAGTATGAAGGAAGTCCCATCCAACTACCAGCTCCAAAGACTGCCCGAAAATATCGAATATTAAATCTAATAAAAACATGCAAAATCTAGATTTTCTCTAAAGCTGTTTAATATAATAGGTAGAACGTTTATTTCAGTCAACTCAATAGCTATGTACAAGATATAAAATACTATAACTACAGCTCATATAAAATATATATCTTAGAGTCTAACATACATTTTTATACTATGTACTTATCTACCTCCGTCGTAGTTTTTTATAAAAGATATATATGTATTATTCGTTTAAAAGATTGTTTTTCAAGTGCATCTAAAATAAGTCTTTCCAGGAGATATTAATTTAAAAGCGATTAAAGTTGACGTGAATTAGCGTCTGGCGGATGCTCTTCCTGAAAATTAAAAATTGTTTTTGCTTTTTTAAACAGACAGTTCTTGAGATCCCAATGAAGAAAACATTGTTCATACTTTTATTTTTTGTTTTTCTGATTTATAGAGTTGAGTGTTTATTGTATACGAGTATACCCATCTTATTTCGTACTTATTTTATTATTATTCAAATATATTTGCGGAAAAATATTATGTGAGCAGAAGAATCAGCAGCGAACGGATAAAATAAAACTTTCAATATTTTGCTTTTGAGCATTTTATGAGCTTTTATTTTCATGCTCTGTGTAGCATTATTTTTATAATCTGAATCACATTTCTCTCAACATTGTCATTTATCTCCAACAGTAAATTATTTTTTTATATCCTCCATTAAAGCTACTTTTACAGCTTTAAGTGATCACTCTTCGCTTTAAAAATAATACCTCATTTAGTTATTACAATTCCTTTAAACGGATGCGTCAAGACTTTAAAAGGATGCCTCCCAAATGCTCACTTAGTCACTTCATTTACTTTGAAATTCAGAGTCAGTTTTTTTCTCATTTTTTGTGCATACTTCGTGTCTAATTCGTTTTAAACATGAAATGATTTATTTCTTGTCTTGATTGCATTAGTGTCTGCTCTTACCACACGCACTCGCCCATTCATTCTCATTCATTCAACAGTGATTAGTTTTCATTGAACTTAATTGGAAGATATTCACTTAACTAGAAGTAGCTAACTTAAAACCGTTCAAACGTCACGAAAAAAATGATCTAGCCATAGGTTTAGTACAGTAAAGGTCATGAGTCCTCATTTTTAGCATCAAGTGCCTGAAAAATTAAGTCATGAAAATGTTAACTGTACAAAATCTCATTCCCACGGGATTTATGGAGCAATCAACTTGAATTCAACTCTTAAGTGCACATGAGTCGTAACGTCTCTTTAAAAATAAAAATCCGCGATAAGAAGCATTATTGGAAGTTCGATAGAGCCGGAAAACGGAAGCGTTGTAGAGTTCATCGAACTGTGCATCGAGTCAATGTCAGCGCTCGGGTCTAAGATTCGGCAAGAACAGGGTGCGTGGTTCGGGGTAGTAGGGTGCAACCGGGGTAACGACCTGCCGGGGTCGACGCCCGGCGCCACGCGGCCGCGCGACCGACCGATTGATCGGAGCGGGACGGCGCGCTATACAATACAGTACCCCCGCGGTACAACTACCCCCTTACTTGATACTAGAAATTCCACTTTGTTCTGTAACAGATAAGGTTTACCTCGGCTCGTAACTCAGATGAGAGATGGGGCATTTAGTTTTCAGTGGAAAGAGGAGGCCCGACTCACACAGAGGCGTTAAGGGAAGCAGTTTTGCTCAAAATATTGATTTTTCCGCGGGCGTTGCGGCGCGCTTGCGTGTGTGCGTGCCTCGTGTGTGTGCGTGCACGTCTATTTTGGGTTGAGCACGTGGTCGTAGTTGTTGCTTGTTGACATGCGTTTTTATTTTTATGGCGGGTTTACGGCTCGATCGGTTGATTGCATTACATCACGCTTCGACGTTTATTATGCTCAGATTTTATATTATATTCGTTGTGTTTTCAAGTAGTCTATAAAATGTTACAACAGTGTTTGTGGCACTCCACAACCACTGTTGTTACAAATCTTGTCATATTTTTATATATAAATATGTATTATATAAAAAATATGCCAAGAAACCACATTTATAGTTCGGGATTACCAAAAGCCACTAAACCAATCTATCTAATTTTACTAAAGTTTTAAATTTTAATCATTTAGTTAAATAATTAGGTGTGCCAATTTCCCGTTTAAGTTACAAGCAAACGAATTATTCGAATAATTTCTAATAATTTATGTGAAAGGCTTGATGTATGAATATTATTACTTCATTATCTTATGAAGTTTATAATATTAAAAACTAATTATCAGCCGACATTTCTCTACCTAGGTTACTTCGGAGTAGTCAGAAAAGTTTTTTTTTATAAGTAATATTATTCTCAGCTCGATTAGTAAAAACCCGGAAATATAAATGTTCTATTATAAATATTATACTTGAATTATAAACATAAATTGTATTTTAAAGTGCATGTAAACCCTCTTTCTCATATCATTTCAAAAAGGCGTACTCATTGTGTAAAAAAAATTTTAATAGTGATTAGTGATATTTCATTCCCTTACGATTAATCTAATACATATTACATACCTAGGAAGCAGGTACTTACTTAAAAATGTATACCTACCTACTCACATAATGCACGCTTACCAATTTCATCATAATGTACATATGTCTTTTGTTTTAATAATCTTTCTACACAACAATTCTTTTCGTATGAGTAATACTATGTGCAGTATAAAATATCGATGCACCAACACAGGTCCAATTTACACACACTCACAACCTTACCCTTGATTTTGCCAGCTCAAGGTCTCTACCCTCCAAGGGCACTCGCTCGCACCCTCAGGAACCTGCATAGCACTATCTCGCTCTAAAACACGGACATTGCCGAATATTCCCGACAAGGACCTAAGGTCGACGAACTCAACATACGTATTGGTAAATAAACATTGTTCTTACATAACGCATGTCCAATAACAACGGCCTAATCGATTGTATTGGAAATGCATACACATAAACTTCGTTTTGTAAAGCAATATAAAATTACATTTTACTACAGACATTGCAATTCTAATACTTTGCAATAAGCCAAGTGAAAACGAATGCAAATCTAGAGTTTCTTTGCAATCACGTATGCAGACGGAGAAAATACAGGTACCCCTACTCAGCTTGTACCGATATCTATTTTATTAAAACAGCTCATAGAAATCAAATCATAAGAACACCCACATAAAGACTGAAATCGAGCTCGTTTAGATAAGTAATTCTGAAGATAAATAAATAATACAAACGTAGTCAAAGGTTCAATTACAATTGAAGTGCAGGCATCGAGTGAGCAATGAAAAAACAAACTCATTACTTGGTAAAACAAACAGTCTCAGTTTGATTACGTGATGGTAGCTGGGGCGGTCCCGACCTACCCCTAACCTAGGCCAACGCTGCAGCGATGCACCCAGACATCTAGACATCTAGCTATCTAGATGTAGATAGGCTGCCACCCTCACGCACACAAGAATAACGCTACGTAGTGCGCTTGTATGTTTGCATCTGTACAGAGTTCGATTTTTAGATTTTGTTGGCGAAACAGAACCTTTATGGGAAGCGCTGTCAATAGGCCCAGCTGTCATGATCCTAAAACTGCCTGAGCTCCCAATTTTTTTTTAATTAAATGTGTTATTTACGTGTGTTTAAAACCTAAAAAAATCTTTAACTAGAGTAGAAGAAATAGTAGAAGAATAAAGTAGAGTTTTATATACCTACGTAATTATTTTTATTAAAATAAAAAACTAACATCTTTCTAATGTGGTAATGAATGACAACCCCATGACCCAAGACTCAAGTGTGAATCGTGCCTCAAACGGTGATTCATCATTCAGTTTTTAAAGAGAACTGTCAAAAATCGATAGGTACCTACTTGAGCAAAGATTCAAGCCTGAGTGCAGACTCTGAGTACGAGTCAAAGCCATTTTGGATTTTTTTTTCGTTCTAGCGTATCTTGTTTACGTCGATGCACCAATTTGCTTGGAAGCTACTAGCTAGTCGTTTTTTATTCAGTTCATTTACTTTCTACTCGAGAGTTTGTTAGGCAATTTTGCCTCGTATTGTTTATCGGACTTTTTTTTCTATTCAAATTTAAAACGCAAATTACAAATTAAAATATACAAATTGACTTAATATTGAAAATGTGTATTCCCGAGGTACTTTTTTTGCATTCGTTTGGACCAGTGTTTCTGTCTTGACTTGATAACAGAGTTTGCTGGTCATCGCAGATTTAAAGATTACTGTGGGTAATAAGTAAAACTGAGTGGTTCAACCAATAATTTACTTTCATTTTGCGTAGTTTGTTCCAAACCAGTCCCAGCCTTGTTTATGATGGTAGACTTCACACTGATATACCAAAACTTAAACTCACAAAATTGCAAGCCAATTAATATTTCAATCATGTCAACATTCAAATTGAAAAACATCCCGCCGGATCATACAAACAAACTGTGAAGTGCGACCGAACCAAAACAAACGTAGCATAATAAACCAACTGATGCATAATATCCATAATAACCTACCCCAATAGATTTACCTAGACTTACAGTTATACAACCTCCGGTTCGTGCGACTGTATGCACTCACCCACACATTTCCACATTGCGAAGTTCAATATTATAGGGAGGTTGTATTAGGTACTTTGGTACAGGATTTTATGTTTAATGTGCGAACATCAGACGGTTGTTATGGGCAACGAATAGGTGTGTAAATATTGAATTATTTATAATTTCCTTCTATTTTATATTTTCATCCTACTAAGAAAAGAGAAGACGCCTACTGTGAGACGTCATAGATTCTTAATATTATCACAGAATAAAGAATAGTAGAAACACTAACTTATAAGTAAGATGTCACTAATTATTAAAAATAAAGATAAGATTAATAACACAGAACGCACATTAAACCTGTCATCAAGTTAAAAAAGTGAAATTGCCCACCGCGTGCATTTTTAATCACTAAATATCATATTTCAAAATATTCTATTACCATTGACCAATTTTAAGGGCAAGAAATATGCTCACAATTCGATTGCATTGAAAATGTCAAACAGGGAAGCGCCCTCCTAGCTTTCCCAATTCTAATTTAAAGTAGATTATTCTGTACTTTACGTACACTATCGGATAGGAAAGTCATCATCTCTTTTAAAATATCCCATTACAAAATCGCTCATAAAAAAATATTATTTTAGGTGTTCAGTAACATCAATTTCAGAGGCACGTCAAAATATATAGTCGTGTTTACTAATGGATTCTCTTTGCTGTTAAAATTGACACCTAAATCTGCTGACCAGCAGTAAATCTCTACAACTGACTCACATTGCCGCGGTTACCTGTATTACATGGAAAAGTGCACCCTTAAATCGATTAAATATTTTAGAAATCAATTCATAATTTATTGGAAAGGATAATAATGAACTTATGAGTACATACAAGATAAACGGAAAAAAATTAATTCAACGTAGAGCCCCCTTTTAATTAACAAGGGCATATTAACTTTGATATTAACTACCTAAGTACTTTACAATAACTTACCATACAATAACTACGAAAAAGTAAAAATCTGTCATATTTAGTAGAAAACTGAATTAATTATCACAATTCTTAAAAATATATAATACAAATGCCGACATAGGTGTATTGAGACATTATTTAATTAATTTTAAAGTCTCTAATTTCAACAACATATTTACTATGATCAAGAATAGCTAAAAACAGTTAATGTAACGATAGCCTTAGCTACGTCGCGTAGCACTTGCTACGAAAAATATGTGTATGATTCCCATGTTTGTATCGTAGTGGGATATTAATAAATTTTTAGTATGGTTAGTAGGTGTTTAATTTGTAAATGTTATCTCTTACTATAAGTTGGCAGTACCTGGATGACCGGTATTTTCGATAAATCGTGTTTTTTGGAAATAAAACGACATTTTCTAAAAATGAATCTTTGCTAGATCGATTTATCGCCCCCGAAACCCACTGCATTTAGGTTTCATAAAAATCGTCGGAGCCGTTTTCCTTTTTTTGATTCTGATTATACAGGGTGAATTTTTGAGACGGGACAGTAAGGGCAGGTACCTTAAACGTTATAGTTAGAGGAAAACGTTTTTAGGAGACTATCCATTAATTTTTAAAATATTCTGAACTGCATTTACAGATTTTGGAAAAAATTTACAGTCAGCAAGAAAATGATCATTTTACACAAAAACTTTTTTTGATGCCAATCGATCCTGTTTCTTATAAGGATCAAAAGTCTCTACTAGACCGACTGAGGTTTGAGTACTAGAAATGTCAGAAATCGCAAAAAACTTTTTCCATACATTTCGGTAAAAGAGCCAAACTTCAAAATTAGTCCAACTTTTTGTTATGGATAAATCCGCTATAATCCGGTATAAAGAAAAAAAAGGCTGACTGAAAAAAACAGGTCAGAAAAAAAGTTTTAAATTTCAAACTTCGAATTCGATTCGAATTCTTGGTTTATTTCAGGTCATTGTTATGTTTGTTAATTGAATTCTAGATTGTTAGTTGCAATTAATTTATGTACATACCTACTTCTTGTTAAAAAATGTAATTTTATTAAAATGTAATTTTGAGCAATTTATTTCGTAGACCATCTAAATGTAGTTATTTTTGTCTGTGTCTAAAGTACCTACAACATATTAAAATGATTTATTTTATTTTAATTGTTTCATTCAACTCTAATGTTGTAAAAGATTATCGATGCAACTTTGATGATTTTTCACTTAGGTAGGCGCTTTTGCTTCTAGGTACAGAAAGCCACGAGGCCAGCTAGACACTCGCCAATAGGACTCTCACTAATTATCTTATGCGTATTTCCGTATAAACCATACAATTCTGAAAAAAGTTTTTCGCGATTTCTGACATTTCTAGTACTCAAACCTCAGTCGGTCTAGTAGAGACTTTTGATCCTTATAAGAAACAGGATCGATTGGCATCAAAAAAAGTTTTTGTGTAAAATGATTATTTTCATGCTGACTGTACATTTTTTCCAAAATCTGTAAATGCAGTTCAGAATATTTTAAAAATTAAAGGATAGTCTCCTTAAAACGTTTTCCTCTAACTATAACGTTTAGGGTACCTGCCCTTACTGTCCCGTCTCAAAAATTCACCCTGTATATAATATACAAGAATTACTCGTATAAAGGTATAAGATATATTATATTATATATTATTATACCTTTGTATATTAAAACTAACAATTATTAAAAAAAAATTCTTACATACATTTTGAAATCATAAGATGTTCTTTACAATTTATTCTTTTATTTCATTAAATAATTATTAAATAATAAATCTTCAGAAAACCGGAACCTGGAGGAATTAGTTAAAGTTGCGCCATCTAGAGGCGAGTAGTTAAAGTATTCAGTTTCGCAAACCGCTCACAGATGGCTTTAGTGGCTGGAAAAAGCAGAAAATGTTACTTGGGTTTTTATATACTATAAAAATTTAAATTCTTTGTGTGTTTATTTTTTTCAATAGTTATGATAATATTGTATGTTTCATAAATATTTTAAACTTGTTATTTCGAAGTCCAATTAAGCATTTAAAACAATCCTAGTAAAAGTTATTGCATATTAAAAATTTTGTAAATTGAACTGAACACGACATGAAAATATATTCCACAGAAACATCCGTCACGCCCTACTTTCTCAGTAAATTGTATGTCTGTATGCACAACTAACACAGCATAAAAAATCCTGTTTCACTTTATAAATAAGTAACTAATTTTAGTGAATCGCAAGTTTATGCCAAAAGAACCTCTCTATGGAGTGAGAGCAAACAAATTAGTTACTAATACGCATTCTGTAGTCAAAACTCTCGTTCTAAGAATCGTCTATGTTTCGGCTATGGCGCTCGACGATGACTAATTATTTTTGGGCACATTGCCAGACGCCAGAGAATATAGGACAGACGGCAACATCACCAAAAGGTTAGCTTGCATTGCTCAGCAGTGAGTCCACGTGTCCTGAAAAATACAGAGACGTGTTGAGTCTCTGACAAATTACTCGTAGGTGCGTAGGTACAATGGATTTAGCAAATTTGGCTGGCTTACTGGCTTTGTAAGAAGACTTAAATCAGGCAACACAGAACCAAATATATAATATAAGCCCATATTTAAAAGTACCTCACAAGGTAAAAAAACTCACAATACATAAACGAACAAAATTAATGATTTATCTAGATAAAGCAAAAACAATACAAACTTGTGTTTTGCCATAAACGATAGGTGCTATTTCAGTTATTTAGGTGTGCAAAATCTTTTGCAGATACATAAAGTAACAACAGCTCATAAGAACTACAACTCAATTCCTTGAGAACTATGCGTAGGTATATGCCAATAAACATATCTGGCTTTCTTTTTTACCTACAAGAGCTATTGCCTCTTTTTTTGCTTTATATTATGGTATTCTTGTACAAGCAATAATAAACCAAACAACGCTTTTGAATAAAATTTCTTAACTTTCAAAATAGATATTATTATTATATATTAATTGAAGAAATAATTATTTTAAAACGGATAAACCTACTTCGGTATCGTTTTTATAATTCCTTCGAGGTCGAGAACCCAATCAAACACAATTTCTTCAATTAGTAAGTAATTAAAAAACTCCTACATGCTTTAATAAAACTTTCCTACTGAAACGATAGCGCTATCACGTTTTGGGATCGAGTGGGGCGATCTATCAAGCAAGATAACCCAATTTCTATGGGAACTGTGTGCGAGGAACATACAGCTTGAAATTTCAGATAAAGAATTTCACAAAACTTCATGAAAACAAACAAAGTTACAGCACCCATCTTTGTGTATCTTGATTTTTTGCTGTAGTTTTTTGTTACCTGAATGATTCGTAGCTTTAGTTAATGCTATTGTTAAGATTTTTATTTTGAAACAAAAAAAATCTTGTTGTAATTTGTTTAATTTCATAAATATACCTTAGCTTTTATTACATGCATATTGCATATTTTTACAGTTTTATATACAAAAATCGTCGACATTCAATATAAGAACCGTTTTATTTAATTGGCGGCTGTTTAAGTTCAAGGAGCTAATTTGGACATTTGATTTGAATATACAATTATTTGATATAAGAAGTCCTTATTATTTAAATAAAATCTAAAATGAAATTGTACTGTAATTAGTGCAGATCCTAAAGTTGTTTTACCATACCATACTCGTACCATTTTACCTACCTTGCATGATGCTAAGTTGCATAAAAAAATATTATTTTTCTTAACACTATATTTACTTACTGTCTACTCCGTTTTACGTGACGACCTCTGTGGCACAGTGGGCGAAGGCTCGCCTGAGACGCAGAGGTTGCGGGTTCGATTCCTGCCGCGGGAGAAATGTTTGCATGATCTGCAAATATTTGTCTCGAGTCTGGGTGTTTTCTATGTATAATATATATATGTATTTACAAAAAAAAACTGTATACGAGTATAAGTAGTATATCAATCATATCTGGTTACCATAACACAAGCATTCAATTGCTTAGCTTGGGACTAGATGACGCTGTGTGGAATGTCCTAGGATATTTTTTTTATTTTTTTAAGAAAGAGACGAGTCAGATAAATTACATTTATTGCTCAAATAAATGAAAACAAAAAAAAAACATTTTTAACTTCCATTGTAACAACCAATTTGTACCTACTTGCTGAATTTCTACTGCCCACTCTGATACTGATGAGGGGTTTTCTTCAAACCTATTTCTGTGCCTGTTTTCTTTTATGACATGGAAGATCTTTATGACACTGTTTAATACAAAAACTTTTGCGTATTTTTATAATATCCATTTCACATCTAACTAATTCTACATTATGCGAAAGTTTGTAAATCTGCATGTCTGTTTTTATATTAATTTATTAATTCTTCACGCTTAAATGACTTACTGATTTGGATGAAATTCGAAATGAACATAGCATCTTGAATTATGTGCTATTTTCCCCTGACCTTTTTTCAGAAAAACTCATTAAGCCACTATGAGTGTGAATGGGTTTGCAATCTGTCAGGCAGGAATGTTAACTTTTGAAAAACGTGAGTATGTAGGTAGGTATTAAAAACGATTTACAAATACCCCCTCTCACTACCCCTTAGACATCTTAAAAGAATCTAAAATGTCTAAAGATCTTTGAAATATACTTGCGATCTCATTTTCATTTTATGATTTTATTCAATAACCATGGGTTGGTGGGCCAACAACCACACCGTAAGACGTATCTAGTATTTCACAAATCTATTTCTATGTAAAGAAATTAACAAACAAATTGCCGACTGTATAACGCCTATTTACACCGCTGATACAGTATATTATTGTAACAATTCGGGCGCAGTTATTGAGGGTACTCGAGTTCACCGGGGGTTCTAGGCCAGACTGTCGCAACACTATCGTGCTATCAGATATTTTGAATCAAGTGCGCATTATACACTCACCCAATTCTTACAGATAGTCGGCCTCCTTACTGTTTGTCGACCTAGACGGCCTTTTCCTGTTTTTGTTAATTTTCGTAATAAAGGCTTGACTAGACGTTTCAATCGAAACTAGTCGAGTTGTTGTTTTTTAATTGGTTCACTGTACGTAACTACTATTTTTTGTAATATATTTAGAGATTAATTCTTGACACTTAGGTATACAATCCATAAATGTTTTTGTAAAATACCATCTACCTACATTGATTTACATAAAAAATACTCATAGAAATTAAGTATTATCACAGATAAAAGAATATTTTATTTATTTTATTTTGTTAAAATAAAATAAAATAAATATTGAAAAGGTTTAATCTTTAGTGCCTAACTCATTCAAAATGTTCCAAAAGCGGCAGAGAGAACCGTCATAGAAATTAAATTGATGAATTAACTTGATTAAATTATCAAATCTCAGCATAAAATCTTTATGCTGAGGTTAGAAAAAATATAGATTAAAACCGTTTTTTCAAAGTTAATCTTTTTATAGACAACGAACTGTGTATTAACTTGAAACTATAATCAGCCCTAGAACACGTAATAGAAATAGAAAATGTGTACATGTGTGCGTGAATTGCATTTGTAGTGTTGTTATGTGTGCAATAAATACTCTATGTAGCCATCTCTTTCCTTCTCGACATTTCACTGATAGCTATGGCCTTGTCTAGTCGCATCTAATGCTGGCGTTAGTCTGTTTGAACGAACTTGACGGTCGAGTTACTTACTGGCATAGTCACTAGCATCATGACACCAGGAAGTATTTACAGTGACACTGTGACACAAATTCATGCCTACTTAGTAGGTTATCACAAAAAGTAGTATCATCTGTGAATATTATTATAGTATGTATAAGTGTTAATACAATGTAATAGTAGGTTTCAATAACATGCTCAATATGTAGGTAGGTATTAAGTTCAATATAAAACCGAAAAAAAGTTTTATTTATATTTATTTTTCTTATTTTCAGGTAAGTGTGAATTTGAAATACCAGGGGTAAGGTAAGTTACCTTTTCTTGAACTAGACTACTCCTGTTACCACATAATAAATTATAGAACAAGTACAGAAGATAAAATATATTCAAGCGTCTCGCGCCGATCGTCAAATCATGCTTTCTCATTCTTATAAAGATATCCATTAGAAATCTGTCACGCGCGTAAGAAATTCCGGGTGACTCGTGAAAAACAACCTTAAACCAACTACACAAGCCACCCGGCCACTCGCGGGCGGTCCACAAGCTTTCTACCTAAATGGTGTGGAACACACCTGCTACTACAATGGAAATTATCACTACCAAACGACAGCATTTTAATAACCGCTAATGATTCTGAGATAAAAGTTTCTTACAACCACAACACGTCAGCAAATTTGTTGCAAAAGGTCTTTTCGATTCTTTCATATGCTATTTACTAGGTTGTCTACTTGCTCAAGCACATTGCCTACAGCAAACGCTCCTAATGTCCCTGTAGCGAGTGTTGACTGAGCCGGAGTGTTGACCGGTATGTAGGTTACACCGCGCGAACCGGCGCTCGCCCCGCGCACCCCTCACCGCCCCTCGCCACGCAACTACTTCTATGATCTATGCACTTTTAAACAACAAAAACGTCAGATACACTCCTTATAGGGACACTGACATACATACAATGGAAAATAGGCCACTATGGGAGCTTTTTGTACCTCGTTTCTTGCTTTACTGGAGTGGGCGCAAAGTATTGATCCAGTTTCAGTTTTAAATGGCAAAGTGCATGCTATATCCAGCTGGCTAACTAGAGGTAACACGGCGTTTGGTATTTGGCCACAGACTCACGGATCGGCGGCAATGTGCCACCGACAAATTCTATTAATGGACGGTGGGCCTATGCATTATATTTATATCAAGTGCTGTGGTCACTGGGGCAAGTTCGCTCGCTTTTTAAACTCGCAATAAAAATCGGGCAAGTTCGCGCTCGAGACCGTGGCCTGTGTAAACACACCATATTTTTAAACATTTGCTAAAGTTTTTGCCGACCTTAATTACTTCAAACGCACTTCTTATTCATCACATCTGGCTTTTGATGACAAGTTTATTTTAATGAATTTCAAATAAGTCAATTTTATAAAAACTGAAGTAGTTGACAAACATGAACGAAGCGAGAAAAAACTATTTCAATATAATGACCTTGACCATATACGCATTAGATGTACCTACAAGTTGTTCAAAACATTATGCAGATATAGAAATAGAACATTCAAATTCAGGCTACCATCCAATAATATTCTCAAGGCGAAGATAACAAAATGACCATCAAATTAGGAGATCGACAACCGGCCGTGACTCTGTTTATGCACTATCTTCTAGTCTAAATGCTGAAGGATTTTGCGATAAGATGACACAAAATTCAGACAAAGAAGCACGTTTCGAACGGATGCACTATGTTCTGGCCTATATTCCGTATTTACAAAGTGAAAGTTAACAAAGCATTGAATGCATCGCTTTTATCTGCGGCTAATGAAAATCACAATTAGATTCCATAAAACATTTTGGTAAAAACGCGGCATTATTTGGGGCAGCGCCAAGTACGGTGACGGCAGATTTTAGCCGAACAATTTACAAAACTGTACAATGATCTCTCCCCATTACTGTAAATTACTGCGGAGTGAAAACAAAGATTCACTTTCTAAAGTGCAAGTAAACTCGGCTCTGCCGTAGATCATCTAAAGAGAGCATTAATGAATGCGGATGTTTCGTAATATTGGCCGCGCTTGGATAATTAAGTTCCAACTAAAGTTTAATGAATGGTATAAAAATAACGAAGTTGTAGCAAAACAATCTTTTTACCTGGTTAACCAGTTATTGCTTAAGTTTATTTGCCCATGTTTCAATGGGCTAGATGAGTTTCATTTAGTTAGGTTTACTCCTCAAATATCTAATAAAGTCTCACATAAGTTGTAATTTAAACTAAAACATTTACATACAACAGTTAATAAAATAATAAATAAATATCCTTGGAAATTTCACACAGCGTCATTTAGTCCCAAGTTTTGTGTTATGGTAACCAGATGAGAGAAATAATACCTATTTTACTATGCATTTATTTTTGTAAATACATTCATATTTATAGATAGAAAAAGAAAACACCCAGATTTGTAACAAATATCTGCAAAATATAGAAACAATTGGTCGTTATCTTTTCAAATTATAATTTAAAGTTTCTTAATGTTACTCTTTTCGTCATTATGTGCGATTCTTTATTAACTTTAATGTTTAACTGATTTTTATTGGCGACTGTACGTGAGTCTCGGAAACACACGAATGCAAATTATCAACACACTGGGATTTTCCACTGATTATTAGATAGTTAATCGCATAAACTTATTATTGCTTCTTCGTGTCAAAAAAATTAAAATAATTTATTGTACACTTAGCATAATTGCCCTTCACTCGCGTGGTACCATATACTATTATATCTACAGTTTAGCCAAATTTGTTCAGTCGTTTTTGCGTGAAAGAGTAACAAACATCCATGCATACAAACTTTCACGTTTATAATATTAGTAGGATATAAAAGTGCGTAGCGAGTTAAAATAAGTAATATGACCTACACATAATTTCTGGATATTTTTTATAATATTAGCACATTATTAAAGAAATACCCAGAAATGTATGAAGAGCATGATATTAAAATAACGATAAATGCATCCATCCATCGTGCTCTTCATAACGAAACACTTCAGTTTTTTTTTAATAATTTTTTTATTCTTTTTACGACCTCTGTGGCGCAGTCGGTGAGGGGGTCTCGCCCAAGACGCAGGAGGTTATGGGTTCGATTCCCGCTAAGGGACAAATGTTTGTATGCTTAATTGTTTGTGTTTAAAAAAAATGCATAGAAGTTGTTTATCAGTCATCGGTTGGCAACATAAGCTGTAAGTTGCAAAGATGACAAGAAAACGCTATGTGAGTGTCCAAGGATATTTATTTATAACTAAATACTGACCCAGCATTGGGAAAAGTTCCTTCCCTTCTTCCAAGCTCGTTGCTATAATAATATTTAGTATTATTTTATTACCCAATTTAATTTAGAACGCTCGAACAATAGCTTATCTACCTTATTATTAATCGCTCTCTCTGTGTCTGTCGGATTTGGAAATTTGTAGGTACGATTAATTCAATCTGATAGAGATATCGATTCGATTCATTTAATCTTATACTCCGAGAGAAAATGTATTAATCGATTGAGTAGTAAATAAATATCAGATACACCTACACATGTATAATAATAATAATAATAATATAAGCCTTTATTCAGAGGTTTACAATTTATATATACTTAGTTAAGTTACTTTAATACTACTTAGTTAATTCCTCTGTTTGCCCTAATTTGGCATAGGCCTCTTCCAATTCCTTCCATTTGCTTCGATCCCGGGCAGTTCTCGACCATAGTTTCCCAGCCACATCTCGGAAGTCATCTTCCCATCTCTTAAATGGTCTTCCACTTTTCCTCTTTCCGTTTCTAGGTTGCCAGTTTGTTAAAGTTTTGCTCCACCTCTCGGTTCCTCTTAAAATATGACCTGCCCACCTCCATTTGTTCTTCCTTACTACCAGTGTTACATTTTCTATTTTGGTTGTTTCTCTGATTGTTGTGTTCCTCACTCTGTCCGATTTCTTTATGCTGAGCATACTTCTTTCCATTGACTTCTGGCACACTTCTAGCTTGTTATTGTGCGCTTTAGTAAGGGCCCATGTTTGGCAACCGTAAGTCAATACTGGGAGAATACATGTATTGTATAGTTTCTTTTTGACTTTAATACTAACCTCTTTATTTTTCATAATTTCTTTAAAAGTCCAGTATCTCTTCCAAGCATTCCCTATTCTTGTTTCAATTTCTTTTGTAGTTAGGTCGATTGGTGAAATAACTTGTCCGAGGTATGTGTATTTTTGAACATACTCTATTGGGTTTCCATTTAGTGTTATTGGTTCTTCCTTTCTGTTAGTCATAACTTTAGTTTTAAGAGAGTTCATCGATAGCCCCACTTTCCTGCTTTCCTTGTCTAGGTCTTGTATCATAACAGTGAGTTCGCCAGGCGTGTTGGACATAATTATCAGGTCGTCAGCAAATCTTAGATGAGTAAGTTTTTCTCCATTTATGTTTAGGCCGTAGGTTCTCCAATCTAGCTGTCTAAATATTTCTTCGAGAACTGCTGAAAATAGTTTTGGAGATAGAGGGTCCCCTTGGCGCACTCCTCTTTCTATTTTTATAGCTTTACCTTCTCTTTCTAGTTTGACGCTTGCAGTAGTGTTTCTGTAGATGTTTCTAATTATCCTAGTGTATTTATCTTCGATTCCTTGATTGCTGAGAGCTTTCCATATTTTTTCATGCTCGAGGGAGTCGAAGGCTTTGCAGTAGTCTACGAAGCAGCAGTATAAGGGCATATTAAATTCTTTGCTTTTTTCCATGAGTTGCTTGATAACATGGATGTGGTCGAGTGTTGAATAGCCACTTCTAAAGCCAGCTTGTTCTCTAGGTTGATTTATATCTAGTGTTTTTGTGATACGGCTAAGAATTATTTTTGAAAATATTTTATAAATGTTTGACATTAGGCTGATTGGCCGATAGTTGCCTATATCATTTTTATCCCCTTTCTTATGTATTAATATAATAGTAGATGACAACCATTGTTTCGGGATAATTTCGCTTCTTAAGATTTCATTAAACATTATTGTGAGAACATTGGCAATGGCATCTTTGGCAGCAATTAAGAACTCATTAGTAAAGAGGTCCGGTCCGGGTGCTTTATCTTTTTTTTGAGTTTCGATAGCTCTTTCTACTTCTCTCGGTAGTATATCCGGCACCTCATTTTCACCTGGCAGATGTGTTTCTGGTATACTATTTTGACTAGTATAAAGATCTCGGTAGAACTCAGTTGCTGTGGCGAGTATATCTGGTCGTTTGGTTATGCATTTGCCTCGTTTGTTCATAATCTGTGGAATCCAGTCTCGTTTGTCTGTTAGGGTCTTTAACGCTTTCTTTATACCGCCAGTTTTATTTATGTGCATTTCAAATGTTCTCAATCTGTGTGCTTGTCGTTCTTTCCTCATAATTTCTTTGATCTGTTTGCTAAGATTGGTTATCTCTTTTCTTGTTCCTTTAGTTTTTTCCCTTATATTTATCAGCTCTAGTCTTTTTTCTAGTAGTTGTTTAACTCTGTCTGAAATTGAATTGCTGTTTCTTTTTGTGCTATTCATATTTTGTTTTGCTATTTTGTTGAGGATTTCGTTAAGTTTGTCGTATTTATCCTGAAGATTAAAATGTTTCGTTGTTTCTAAGAAGGCTTCTAGTTGAGAGTAAATTTCATCTATGTTTATGTTTTCTTCGTTATTATGTGCTTGAGTATTAATATGAATATGAAATGGTCTTCGTTTATTGATTTGTTTCGATGTTAGTTTTGCACGGACCATTCTGTGGTTGGTGTTAAAATTAATATGTTTGATGTTTCTGCAGTCTTCGAATAGTTTGCTCTTGTTAGTAAGGATGTAGTCTATTTCATTTTTATGTATTCCGTCAGGAGATTCCCATGTCCATCTACTACTGTTTTTGTATTCGGTGTTAAGTATTTTAAGGTTGTGTTCGAAAGCTAGTTCCATTAGTTTCCTGCCATTCCGTGTTCTTTTCCCATAGCAATAGCGTCCTAAGATCGAATCTTCTCCTCCGTTTCTCTCACCTATTCTGGCGTTAAAGTCTCCCATTACTATCATATTTTTATGTGCATGTTCTATTAAAGAAGTGTTCAGTTTGAAGTAGAATGATTCAATGTCTGTGTTATTTGCCTGTTCTGTGGGAGAGTAAATCTGAACTATAGACCAGTACTCCTCGCCGATTTTCAGGTTTAGTATGGCTATGCGTTCCGAGACGCCGATTATTTCATGTATTTGGTCTCTAATTTCTTTTCTTATAAGGAATCCCACTCCATATTTTCCAGGCGTTTCACCTTTGTAGTAGAAAATGTATTTATCTGACTCTTCTATCTTTTCTCCACATCTTCTTACCTCGCTGAGACCGATAATGGTCCACTTAACATGTTCTAGCGCAGTGACAAGTTCTAGTAGGCTTTCATCTGTTCGTAGGGTAAGTGTATTGTATGTCGCAATATAGTACGATAGTTTGTCTTGGTTGTCTGGTGCTACAGAGTGATGGCAGATTTTCTTTGGTGTTGAAGTTGGAAGGTTGTGGTCTTCTTCCCCCACGGTGACCGGCCGGTTTGGGGTGCTTATTGTTGTTTTTTTTGTTTTTTTGTTTTTATTTTGTTTTGTTTTCCGGCTAGCGTTGCTTGTTAGTTTTTTGACTCTGATAGCGAAGCTGATCTATTCCTTGTTACAAAGTTATCTAGGTTTGTTCTATTTTTCTTTGGCGCTGACTTGAATACGTGGCTTGGTGAGTTGTTGGGAGACTCATTTTGGTCTCTTTTCCTCTTGACATTCGTGTCTTCCCTAGGTTCTCTTACTATAAGTTTGTCTTTTTTGAAGAAAGCTATTTTACCTTTTTGTCTTTCTTGAAGCAATTGGGGTGTTAGTTCCTTTCTTTTTTCTAGAGTTTCTTTCGAAAGGTCTTCCTTAATACGAACATCGGAGCTTAGTTTATTTTTATTTTTGAAGACTAGATTTCTCTTCCATTGTGTAGTGAAGCTGACAAGTAATGGACGAATTTTGCCTGTTTTTGGCCCCAGCCTATGGGTTTTATTTATTTCAGATGGTGCCAGTCTTATTTTGGTTTCTTTTTCAATTAAGTTAATCGCGAAGTCAATGATATGACCGGTTTTTTCAGTTTCCGCTACTCCAAAGAATATCAAATTGTTTTCTCTCTTTTCGTCTTCTAGATAGTTAATTTTATGCTGCATAGTTTCTACTTTGGATTTCAAGAATTTATTTTCTTCTAAAATAGCCGCTATTTTTTCATTCATGTTTTTTGAGACGCTAATGGTCACTGCTTCAGTTATTTGTATAGTTTGTAATGCCATTTGTTCTTTGATTTTTTCGAGTAGTAATTCCATTGTACCTTCCATGTTTTTGGGGAGATTTACCGAAGGGGCAGCACTGGTTTTTATGTGGCAACACAATGCTTGCTGACTGGCAGGAGTGTAGGTTGTCACTGTCACTGTCAGTGTCAATAAAGTTGACTTTGACAATTTATTGTGTTGTTATGTTGTCAGTAAGGTGATTGATATTGGCTTACTTCAGGCAATTGTCCAATTCCAGTTTTGTGATTTCGGTTTATCTTCCATGGATTTTCGATTTTCTTGGTGATTAATAGCTGGATGTTTCCGTTTAACACTTGTGACGATGGTTTTAACACTTTGGTTGGCTTTTATTAAGGTTTTTCAGTGGTTTTTGGTAATTTTCCGAAGAGCAATAGATTTGACTGTTAACCGAAGGGTACCCGCCGCCGAAAAAAACATGTAATTTGAAGTAATTAAAAATACAAATGATTAATTATCTTATGATTCGAGTACTATTACTATTACTATTACTACTAGCCCATACTGTGCCATTGTTGGGCAAAGGCCTCCCCCCACTTTCGCCAGTCACGCTGATCCAGTGCCTTCGTCCGCCAGTCCCTCTCAAAGGCTTCTTGTACACGACATATTTATAATAGTGTGCAATATTATAGTATTGTTCATTTATTTTAGGACATCCAGAAATTAAATAAACACATAATCATGGAATCAACAGTGCTAATGTCAACTTTGATCACTATTTTTAATACATAATAATAATTTATTCTCCTGTGAATAGCGATGTTTTTTCTCTCTCTCTCTATTACTACTCTCATGTCAATAAAAAAAGATGAAAACAGTTGTTCTAGTCGTTCGAACCAAGGGCATCTATAAGTCCAATCTGATTAAAAAGGTTAGTGTTTCTCCTATTACAGGATGAGGGGCAACCTCTTTGACAACGCCCTATGACACACAAATTCAGGAAGAGGTTTAATATTTAAGCCGCGAGCGAAGCGACACAGATCTTGATTCTTGAACCTCACTTCTTAGAAGCAATTTTTGTGTTGGCCATGCATTCGTCCGGAGTTCTAAAGGATGTTTGGTGTAAGGCAAAAGAAGATGCGTAAATATAAAAAATATATACATACATATATAAATAAATGCGTTGCGATGTAAGTATTCCTGTTAAATTCATATTAGTAAAAGTTTATTTTGAGAGTAGGTAACAAAAATATTGTCTATGTGAACGAATTTCTTAGCTAACAAACAGAGGGCTCGATTTTAATTGCAATGTAATGGGATGTTTATAAAATAATGATCAAGTGGTTATTAATTTTTTAAAGTAGGTACATTGATTTTATTTTTGTATAAGTTATGATATAGGTTCATAAAGATTAGGGACAATCCACTCAGATTGCCTCAGGGCGTACGTATAACATCTAGATTTATAAGTTTTTAAATATCAAATCAAATACAGTTTTTGATTCATATTCACCATAATCTAAATACTACGTCACTTTCAACACAAATTATTTGTATACTCCTTTGTTCGTGAATGTTCTCAAATCAATATTCGTTTTTAAATAAGATTTTTGAATAATTTTGAATAAAAAAACCACAAACGTGCAAGCAACAAGGCTGTATACATTAGGGTTTATTTTAAATTAAAATAACCACTATCACGTTTATGGACTGTCTGGACTTCTAGGTTTCTCTACACTCATCTATAGATTATGGATGACCTGTTTGAATACATTTGAAGCTGTATACGATTACTTTCAAAATTTCCTTGACGGTGAAACAAAAATTTTGTATGGCAGGTTCGTTTAGTGTTTGCATCTTCGCGTGAATAGGACTGCATACAGCTTATAACAGGCTTCCCACCCTCTCAGCTGGTCGCTCCGCCCATGCCTCAGGCCATACTCGAGCGGTCGGCGGCCGGCCTAGTTTCGCTAGGAATAGTCACCGCCCCCGCCTCTCGCCCTGCACCAGCCAACTACCAAAGCGTACCAACTTCACACTATTCTGTAACCAAGCGCTATAGTAACTCTAAACTGTTCTTTGACAAGGCACCGTACTTACTATCCACTATTCTATGACAAAGCACTGCAGTGACTATATACTAATCTGTGGCGCAGCACTCCTTAGTGTAGTGACTATCAACTAATCTCTACCTCGTAAAGCTAGAGTTTCTTCGGAATAGCAGCCGCAAAATGGATGTCCAAATATGAAAGTGGAAAATGTTACCTATTGCTTCGACAGAAGGTTCAAAACCGCGATCACTGCTATATCCTGCTATCGTGGGCGCTAGTCTTAAAGCCAGGGTGTAAAGGACATAGCCAACTCAGGCACCTATTCAGTTTTTACATTATGTATGCATGCATTCGCCCTTTGAGTCTTCAGTGTGGCTCATTTCAAAAGAGCTTAAATTGCTTCTCATTGGGTTTTTATGAGCGGAGCAATTTAGTTCTCAGTAACGCAATGTAGTTGCGGCATTAATTCATTTTCAAATAGTATAAGTAGCCTCGTAAGTAGCTATGCTACTTACAATATACTCGGCATCGGCAGTATTTGTTTCGTGTTTTTAAAAGAGCAATTTGATCGAAAGAAAATATGAGATCCATAGAAACCGAAATAACGAAGATTTTTTTTTAATTTTTCTGCGATATCGCACTTCATCTTCACAGTTTGCTTTCAAAATTAGTTTGCATCATTTCTACAAAAAAAAACAAAAAAAGTTTCAATAAAGAGTGAGGACAGAGATAACATTAATCGCAGTCTAGTCAAAAAAAACAGTATTGGTACTTCAAGTAATGTTTTGGACAATATTAGGTCTAAAAATCGTCAACAGGTTTGAAACTTTAAAGGCGTTAATTCGAATAAGTGTAAGCTGTGAACAGTTGACTAAACATAAACACCCTTCGTTACCTTTCGAAATGTAACCGTTCGAGTTTTTAACAGTTCAATGACACGAATAATCAAAAGAAGAAAGAGAGCGAAAACTTAGGCAGGTGGAAAAAAATATTCGTGAAAATAACAGCAGTAAACTGACCTACAAAGCATCTTTTACACCTGTGTTATTTGAATATTAGTAGTTATTTTTACTAACGTTTTTTAACTTTAAATCTTACAACCGTTAACATATTCAACAATTTTTATCTAATAAATTTTTGAATAAGTATAGTGATATTTCTCATTGTCTGTGTTTTTTCAATGATAAAATATGTTTTTTTGTTGATGTACGAGGTATGAAATTAGGTATATGCGTATACAAAAAATCACGTCTCCACCCATAGGGGTATGCAAAACCACAGGTTTCCATTTTATAAAATCATTAATCTTTTGCTTTACTCGATCTCATTACATTATTTATACAAGCTTACCTGTTTAGGGTACATTTGATCATACTATCATTTTATTATAATTATAGTCATTTTAAAAGTCATTTTAAATTGTCTGTAATACCTGTTTTTCCAGATTGTATCACTACAGATATAATGCTCGGATTTCCACCCTCACTGATGTAATGCTCGAATATGTAACGTTACATTACAGGCAAATGCTCATAATGATAAGGCACTTTTATGGTTAATTGTCCTAACTGCAGGCTGATAAAAGAACCAGTGAAGAAACAAAGAAACTTCTATAAGAGTGCTCGGTCACACATATGCCCACGCTTGTCTAGTCCTCGTAAATGTAATATGATAGTTACTGGTTTCCTCTCTCAATAGCTTTTGTAGATAAGCACGTTCCTAGAAGTTGCTGTATTTGTAATCTCGTTGATAACTCTAGGTTTTTTTTAAGTAACCCCTTTACTTATAACTCTAGGTTATTTTTTATGTGTGTAAAGGGATATCGTCGCTGCAATTCCTGGCTTGGCACAGCGCAGGATTACCTATATGTCATTTACAAAGATGCCTACATTCAGCAATGGGCTGTGGATGATGATGATGATGAGCGCAGCAAAAAAGATGTACCGATTTGAAGCAGAAGGAGGTTATTTAAAATATGCTTACATATTAGTATTTTATAAAATAGGTACATCTTTTTTGGTAGTAAAAAATGTTTAAAATGTAATTCATGAATCATAGCAAAAATACAAAACATCTCTACTGTACAAAAAATGTAACAAATCACCAAAATTGTATGTAAAGTGTACGTGTAAATGATTATTATAACTTATATAAATGTATTTCAATGAACCCTGCTATGAATAGAAACATGTCATCGGTGCTTTAACCGATACAAAAAAATCATCTTACTAATAGTTTCAGGCCTCGGCTTAGAGGGTCCGTAGCCTAGTAGTCAGGCAGCTCGGCTTAAGAGCGATCGCTTGTATCTACGCAGGTTCGAATCCTGCCGGAGCCTTTAACTTTTAGTAAGATTTTTCATTTATAATGAAAAAAAAAAAAGAAACATGTGAGTGAGCCCCTAAATATCATTCACGTAGTAAACGTTTTCACGCTGTGTCAAAAGCATCAAACGAGACGTCACGATTTCCATTACGCATGAGCAATAAAAACCTCATGAATTAAAGTATGATCTACTTAACGAAGCGCAGCGGAATGAATTTTACTATTAAAAACGGAAATGGTATTTAATATCATATTAACTTGTATTTATACATGGCACACGTGCTTCGCAGAATACACCTTTGTAGATGCAAATATGATCCTTAAAATAATAATGACACCTCTTAATTTGTAGGTAGTACGCCCAATAGGGTGTCCCTTATTTTTCAAGTTCGCTTAATTTTTACGCATACCCTCTCAAATCGTGCGTATGGACCCTGTATAGTCTAGAAATAAATATTGGCCCGATTTATAAACGATAACCCGTGCCGAATTGCGATTTTAGTTTTCCATACATTTTACGCTGGTACAGTACTGCGTCCCGTAACTACGTGTTTCATTTGTCATTTTATATACGATTTTTAAGATTAGGACATTATTGTTTATTGTGTTACGATGCTAGAGGTATTACGCAATGAGAAACATAAATTATTTTAAATATAAATGGTCTTTAATATAATATATAAAAATATCTAGTCGACAAGTTCTCGTAGTCTAATTTTACTAAAAGAAAATTCGTAAAGTCAATCTGACTGTCAGTGAATGTGCAAATCTTGTAATTAGAGAGTGCATTATGTTCATAAAAAATATAAGGATTCCCAAAAAGGCATTTTCTAACCGCTTGAAGAAAATTTTTGGTGTGTATCACGTTGGAAGAGAGATTACAAAAAAAATAAGATAACTGAAGAAGGCGAGAGCGATTTTTTCCTAAAAAGTATGCTTGCTTAAGTCACAATTCAGAAAAGGACAAAGACGCTCTACGTGCTGACTTTTGCCACATTGCATGTTAGAGATTGGCTCTAAATTAAACTTCTTAATCAAGATTTTTGCTTCAAGAAGACGTCAAAAAAGTACAAAAAAGTTGGAATAATTTCTAAGTTCCTATAATCAAAAGCCATTAATTGTGCCTTGTAATCTAAGTGAGGAGACAACAGTTCTATCACTTTTAAATGGTTAAGTTGAAAAACAAACTAAAATTAAAATGATTGCCAACTTAAAGAGGGACAACAGCTCAGATTTTATCAAACGTTATGTGGTATCAAAGGAAGAACTGTCCCAAAATTTGTTTGGTAAGCGAAGTATTTATTTTTAGGTTTTCTACACATCTTGTTATGGTTTTTATTTTCCTATTTAACCTGTATTTCTTTTATAGTCAAGGCACTGGATGATTTCGTATCGGAAAAGGCAAAAAATGTTTATGTCGACTGTAGATCGACGACAGTTTTCTCCAAGAAGTTTGATCTTAGTGGGATGGTAACTATGCTTTTCCAGAAGCTAAGAAAAGGTCTTTGTAAGGTTGTTAAATGACATAACTGAATGGGCTTTCAAATGAATGCAAGATTTTTACAGATTTGTCACGGCTGAAGAAGAGCAAAATCAGTTTTGTTGCGCTATGTCCTCGAGCATCGAAATTCGTACCGGACTGTAACAAACTACATTAAAAGAAAAGTTACCCTACTTGATTGTTATTATATTATGAATTTAAATGAATAATAATGTTTATATTATTTTATTTTAATTTTGATTCACTTCATTTGTTGCATTTATATCAGTTTTATATCAAACCAATATACCTGGGCAAAACACGATTTTTGATAAACTTTGTGGCTCTGTCGGCACGGGTTCCAATCATGCTAGAAAGATGAAATTTCATATTTAAATACGTTTTAGCATTTATAAAAAATATAGAGGGTATGCATTCCGAATTTCTAAAAAATTTTTTTTTTCGTCAAATAAGGGACACCCTAACGCCCAAGCCTATAAATGTTAACTGAAACAATACTGAATTCGAAAGAAAACTCGTAAAAACCTCCGACAGGTGAATCTAAAGATTTATTCGTTATGATAGAACACAATACCTTATGTATGGATCTACAAAATCAGTAGTTATTAAACTCTCTAGTAATAAAGACACTCGGAAAAATGATTTGGTACAAATTTTGTTACCATTTATGTACTTAAGACTATTCCGTTAGACCGATGTTAAAGATGTTATACCTAAGAGATATGATAGGATGTCTACCGAGTCTTAACCTGTCAACCGGCGGAACGACCCCGGGGTCGACAAAGTACTTATCTAACTAATTCTGTCGAATAATTCGCGAATTTCGACATTTCGAATCTGAATCGGTTAAAAAAGCGATTACCTATAACTTAAAAGTCACAAACAAAGTCATAGAAAGAATTAAAAACTAAAATTAAATTAAATTTTTTAATCTTGAATATTTAATTCCAATTTCTGTAAAAGGTACCAACGACCCCGGGGTCGTTCCGCCGGTTGACGGCGGTTCGACATAATTCGCCCGTTAATTGACAGGTGGCTACTAGTCAAGATTCTGTTTTTTTTGTATTTATATACAAAATTGATACAGATCATGGATGTAACTCGCATGAGAAGTACTTACGATAATGACGAACTCATTCTAGACTCTACGGCGCCTAAGGCAACGTCTACTGATTTTTAACACAAAGTGGGAGTAAGATAAATGAATGAGATACGAAAAAAGAATCTGACGGTGACGAAATTCAACAGAATGCATTTGAACAGGATTCACATAAGCCCCAATTAGTTTTATTACAAACAATCACTACGAGTAATGGGTTAGCATTGCCAACTTTTAAATTAAAACGATTTGAGAGTGTTAATTTAAGAAGCTATAAATTAGGCTGAATAAATCTTTTATCTAAAAACAACTACATTATTCGTTGCGATGCATCGTCGACTGGTTTATAAAATCCTGTAAAATTTTGTTTAGCTTACAAAAACACACCTATTAGTCAAAACTCTCTCAAAATGTATTTTTAAGTAGTTTTTAAGTGTTCTATAATTTGATTTTTCTAGTCCAAATTTAATTTTAGAAAGTACGTGAACACGGGGTTATATCGCATTTTTTACTTTATTTACACCTATTTAAGCCTATGGGCTTTGTTACAACAGCCATGGTAGGTTAGGCATGACCATGTGCAGACAAAAGGAATCTCTATAATATGATAAAATCTCAGATCCATGTATTCCTGATTACTTGAATATTATTCCAAAAAAGTATTTAAATCGATTTATATGTACTCAAATCACGAGCGTTTAAATATAAATCTCTTAATTCACAAATTATTTTTATATTCCGATATAACCCAGATTCCTGGGAGTGGATCAATACGGTTTGACCCGTGAAATGCTTGGGGGTTAGATGGGATCCCTTACTCGTGTAAGCGTGAACTTCGACCTGGGTTTTGGAGGTCATTAACATTTGGGCGGGCCGCAGAACTAGGTCGGCTGTGCGTCGCGCCTGCAGCGTTGCCATGACGACGGCCAGACGCGCCAAATACCAGCCTTTAAGAGCGGTCAACCCGGCTCACTTTTCATACAAACGCTCGTACGTGATTATGCCGTTGTAACAGATCTTTCTTTTAAACTTTTGGACTAATAGGTATCTTGTGCACTATATCTAGGTTTCTATCGAAACTAAAAATCAAAATTTTGAGAAACAAATTCAGTATAAGCTTCCAAAAACCTGCTTTTAGCATAAATTTTACCTGAACTTTGGCCGTTCATAATGTACTCATAAATTGTAAACATAAAGAAAATATTGCCATAGAAACCTTGCAAATCTTATGGAGATTCTAAATGACTAATATTTATTTTACAAACTTGTAAGGCTTACTGAAAAAAACGTATTTCCTGGAACACTGTTTATGAAATTTCCGCACACTATTTTTCGAGTGAGCGAGTGAGCGGCGAAAGTACCTACTGAATGCCGAGCGCTGAGGCGCTATCTCTCTTTTTTCGCTTTGCTTCTTTTTCTAGCATTGCGCTGGAAGAAACAACAAGCTTTTCAGCTATGCCCGCGTCGATGATAGACGCACCGGGAAGGGCCACCTTAAAGCCTTTGTTTAGGTCTACTTAGTATTTGAATACATACTTCTGTTTGCCCTTTTTGTAAATGTTTTTGATTGACGACGATGCTTCTTGATTCTGGTATCTATTGATGTTGTCTGGTCCAGAGATCTGTTTTTTTATGTTATTTCTTATAATGGAATATATCTACTCATTAGATACCTCAATAGGTTTTTTTTTAGAATTACTCGAATTTAAAACAAATTGCCAAATGTTTTAGTTATATAAATAGTTAAGTAATAGATGTAATAGGTACAATTTTAAGTAATACAATTTTAGAAAAGTGTGTAGAGTTACAAGATGTATTTATAAATAGATCAACTTTATCACAGAAGCCTTATATCTATCATAGGCGATGCAACTATGAGATAGGCCGGATGCGTATGGTTTAACCACCGCAACTACGAACTTAAAGATTTGTTACACATAGTTTATTTATTTTATTATAGTGTTAAACCACACTTAGGTATTTAATTATAAATGAAAAATCTTAGGTATTAAAAGTTTTAGCTTCGGTAGGGATTCGGACCACAAAACACACGAACACAAAATCATATCAATTCTCTCAACCACTATCAAATATAAAGTTCTCTAGAACAAATATGAATTTCTCTTGAGCATGTTTTAATGAACCACAGCTTATACTCGTACCTATAACATGGAGAAGTAAATGCACAGATAATATTTTCGAAAGAAATAGTTGTGTTTGAAATCACATCCAATCATAATAATTCTTCAGTTGTCTTCCATTCGCCTCTCTCATTTTAGTCAACTTTAGATTCGCTTGTATCGCGGGTTCGAATACCGCCAGAATTGAACATTTTGGTAAGATTTTTTATTTATAATGAATACCTCAATGTGGTTAAACAATAAAAACTACTTACTGAAATCACTCTCTCACATTTATATATCCTCTTTCTCACAATCAATCCACTTCTTCTTAGGCCTTCCTCTATACCCATCTTGTATACCCATCCACATTCATACTCATAACATTTTAAATTACAATCAATACGATTAGATAATTGCTAAAGTAAGAAAATTGCTAATTTGTAGACTTCTAAAAAAAGAGATGTGGTTTTCCAAAACTATAAATGAAAATGAAAATTGAAAAACCATTATGATAATGCATGGCTACAATGACTATTATGTTATTATATATTTTGATACTACAGCAATTTTAAATACTAATATATTATAATACCATAGTAATATTGTACTACTATTAGTACAATACTTCATTCTAGTGCATTAGATCTAGTTCAAACGCAGACCTACCGATTCATTCACCAAATTCAAGACCGTAGTTCTGAACTCCATAGGCATTGCTCCGTCCAACGCTTGCGTCACCGCAGGGACTTGAAAATAGGTCAAAAGGGGGCCGATCCACTGTCACTGCCATACTGTATACTTACAGTATACACCACTAAATGTATAGCGACAAGTCCACGTGTATCTTTGGGCCGACCTTCGAATTTTCGAGAGGTCATCCTAGCCATGATTCTCTATGGCTTCCATAAATGTACACGTTGTTTGTTATTATGGATTTTATTGTAAGTGGAGTAATTTAGCTTTTTGTGTTGGTTAGGTTTTATGCATTGCAGTGGAATAACAGTAGGATATCTAAGAAAAGCAGAAACGGAGTAAATATTTGCTACGCCGTAGGCCGGTGCTACAAGTATTTCCTATCTAGGGTAGCCTAATTTAATTTGCTATTTTGTATAATTTTTTTGCCTTACTTTTTTTTTATATTCCAGGTAATAATGTAAATTTATTTATATTTATGGTTTAAAAATGTTTATGTTATTATCAGAGTGGAAGTAATATTTATTTTTAATACTAAAAATATTTATTTAAAAGTGCCTACCTATCATATTATTGTGTTAGTATTCTATTTTCAGTAGTGATGGCCTTAATTCCTTTTTGTTTTTGCCATCCCACATAGAAAGGAACACACATGTCTAATTGTACGTTACAATTTTGACAGTTTGGTTTTATTAATAACAATTTCATGTGTACCTACTATTATTCAGTTCTTTAAAGTTTTACCCTATATTTCATAAGACTTTAGATAAATCTGAAATAACTTGCACTGCACTGCCTTATTTAGAGTCGTTCTACGATTCGAATCGAATTAAAGATCTTTCCAAAATGGACCTGAACTACGATGTAACTTTTATATAAGTTGTATTTTTGTGAAATAAAGTAGGTATTATACAAAGTTACTACATTCAAAACCAAAACTGACATGAGTAGATAATCTGATTAAGTATATCGATATTATTTCCTCTAACAAAATAAAGCCTAGATGGCGCCACCATATTCCGGGCCCAGCGAGTCAAGTAACAAACAGAAGTTCCTGTTCTGAATGGAACTGTCAAGTCAACCTGACGATTACGTGAATATAAATGCAACAGAGACAGAATCTAAAGGGCCCCTGACATTGGGCGCCGACCTCACGCCTTTTGGCAGTTGCCTTGGCATTGCAGCGCACAGATCGAAATGTAACCGATTTACTTGACATTCGAATCTAATTTAAGATCTTGAAGTTAGTAGCTATATTCTATATAAAGAAGTTGGCTCGCGCGCCCTGTCATTTCTGATGCGAGGATGCATTTCGTTAGCCGAATAATGAGGTCTATTTATATTGTACCTTAGCTACCATTGTCCGAATTTACGTTACATTTTCGTTTGCTAAATTTAACAATGTTTTGATTTAAAAGTCATTTAAGTAATATAGCATGAGAAGGCTAGCTGTGACAATCAGAGGTTCGTCCAAAAACGTTTTGTTGTTCAATACAATTAAAATATAAATGAGTTTCTTTAAAATTAATATTAATGGCGGAAAACATATGAAATAATCGCATTTATAGGATATTATAATATACCTAGCTATTATAATTTCAAAATCGTAAACAAGGGCCTGGTAAACACTCGTGGTGTGAGAAATCATGGTTGCCGTCACGTAGCCGTTTTCAGAAGGTCGCTGAAATGCCCCTTCAAAATAAACTGGAGCATCGCACAATAGTCAGTGCGACTGTCACAGATATTGATCACTGCAAATGCCAGGTCAGAGTTCATGAGAGTTCACGGCATGCAACTAGGTACTCCGGAAATTTCAAGAACGATCTAAAAGGTTCTATTTTCAAGAATTGGGAAAGCCGTATCGCGTTTCATGTTTATTGATGGCGTTAAGTTTTATTAGAAAGAAAAAACTAATTGTAAAAACAAGCATTTGTAAATGCAGAAAAATAAGTACCTACTAACAAAAAGCCAGATGTTATTTAACGAGTTCCATTATAATTATTAGAATACTAGCTGCGCCCCGCGGTGTTACCCGCGGTGAATAGTTCCCGTTCCCGTGAGAATACCGGGATCAAAAGTAGGCTATTTTTTAATCCAGGGTATAAGCAATTCTGGTACCAAATTTCATTCAAATTTGTCCAGCCAGAGCATGAAATAACAAACACACTTACGCACACACAAATTTTCACCTATTAGTAGGATAATAGTAGGATTCCCAGGAAAGGCAAATATTTGAAGACTTGACATCTACCAAACCCGCAAGGCAAATTAGTGCCAATTTACTCCAGAGTAAGAATTTCTGAAGTCTGCCCTGCAGGGTGTTATGGTAATCATTAGTTTAAGCTACTGCTCAATTATGATAATGACTAAGGAATAAACTACTTTTTGGATACTAAAATTAGCAATTTAAAACGGATTGGCGTCGCGTCGGATGCACCGCGCTAGGCGCTTGCGCGGCGTCCTAGTTCTCTCCGAGGTCGCAGGTTCGTTCCTCGACCCGTATTGATCGGTTCTCGAGGCCGGAAGAGGTACCACGGTGCAGCGGATATAGATTGCGGGGATAACACCTCCTTGCTTAAAATCTAAGATACTGATATTTATAGATAGGATACTTGAAAATAGTGACTATGATGTTATTTTTTCTTGATTCTGATGGATCAGCTAAAATAATTGTGTTTCAGTAAAAAAAATGTGTTTCAGTGACATCGTGGCACGTGTAGCACGCACGTACAGTAGCATCCCACTTGTTTTTTTATACATATAAAAAAGGGCTTTTTAGCCGAGGGACTTCTTCGCCCTATCGGTTGCTTACACGAATTTAGTAATAATTAGCACGAATGTGCTAAGACAGGACAAATTTAAGTATAATTTATGCTTTCGTGACTTGAACACGGTGACTGTCATACGAAACGACATGGTAAAAACCTACTATTATTTCAATACACAGTTTTCCCGAAAATATTCGTAGTATTAAAATATTATTTATGCTCAAATTTTAACTATGATGGCTCTTAAACCATCTGTTACATTCATGCTTTCAAACAATATGAGTACTCCAATGACCCTCAACATAGTTGATAACATTTCGGTACTTCACCTGCTTAAAGGGCGACCTTCAGTAGACGCTAATAAGTAAATTACACTATACTATCAACACGGCGAGGTCATAGACGCATGCACTTACACACACGCACTTCTTCAAAGTGTGCCGTCTATATTCTAATGGTATTAAATGTGTTTTTGTTGTGATAATATTTAAATATTCTGTGAACATTATATAGTGCCATCTAGTTCTAAGCTAAGTACTTTAATACTTGTGTTATGGTAATACATAGCTTTCTGTTATAGGTATTTATTTATTATTTGAATATACATATAGATTAACATCTAGACCCGGAATAAATATCTGCAGAAAATTTAAATATTTGTCCCACAGCGGGGATCGAACTCCAGCGTCAGACCGTTGTGCCCACTATGCAACAGAAATCAATCCTCTGTAAGATTTTTTTTTATTTAGAAGTTCTACATCTTCTTCAATATTATTTGCAGATTAGAATCTTCTTCTCGGTTTTTTAGATTAGATGACTGCTTAAACTGTTGCCGTCTCTTTTCATTAAGCCTTGCTTAACTGACAAACTTTTATGAATAATGAATGAGATATGACTTTAATTTTAGTTTGTCAATTTCTTTCACCTATAAAACATATGATTCTAGTTTCAACGAATTTAGTTTTTTTTATTTTAAATATTCTATTTCTCTATTCTACAATTTTAAACCGACAGTTAAACCAAACATGCATCAACCATCAAGCATACATGAATCAATTCTGATAAAATCATCATCGTTACGAGTTAACATAAACAAATGTTATCAGCGGGGGTGTTATCTGCTCTATAAGTAGGCCTCGGAGGTGGGTCAATGACGTTCGTTCACCCGCTGCAGTCGGCACGTGGCGGCCTCGCCACCCCGGCACCGCCTATTCACCCGGGTAAGAGCAGACTATACGATGGGAGAAATATGATTGATGTTGGAACCCCAACTTGGGTGTATTACGGTTTAGCTATTGACTAAGATGAGTGATTTAAATTGTACAAAAAATATATTTTTTTAATTAATCTTTTAGTAGCTTTAAGTCAGTTGATTTATTTTCATGACAAACTTATACTCTGTAAATAAGCGAAAAACTAGTATTAGCACCAGTTTTGTTGTGTAATGTTACGTATTTCTTTATATTGTAGACTAGCCCTAACTGATAATTTACAATAAATAACTTAATTATTTAAGCTCTGGCATCATAGGTCGTACCGGTCTCCGTAGCAACTCAAATGTCAATGCATTTCAGTTGAAGGTATTAATTATATATGGAAACGATCGATCGACAGTAGGTATTTTGTACGTAGGCAACCTAACCTAGCCTAACAATTTGTTCGTAGACTTCAACACAGGCACTAACGATATACGTATTTATTACGAACTGTTTCCTCAATATAGCCACGATATTCATACATGATACTCAGTTGAACATAAATAGATTTCTCATAAAGTGAGAAAATATCAAGCTTGATATTTTCTGTGTATTTAATTAGTCATATAAGTACTAGGTAATCATCTTTTTTAGATTTTTATATTTTTGTTTGAAATTGTTGGAACGAAATAAACTAAACAATCATTGTACTAATGTGCTGGTAACACAAGACTTATATTCCTCCTGTCAGTCCTGTCACTGTCAAAATCTATGCTCAGTAATGTAACCTAAAACATTGTCACTTATACTCAATACATAATAAATCTGCGAATATAACAACAATCCATCTTGTTAGTTGGCTCCCACTCAACAGAAATATTCACTCGTTGCATAGGTAATATAAAAAAGGTACATGTTAATTAATTTTATTCCTGTTCGTAAAATTAAATAGGTATACCTAACCAGGTAATCATTAAAAGCTTTTATGGGTAAATAAGTTGTGCTATATTATTTAGCTTTATATCTAGGTGGATGCCCTGCGTCAGAGATCGTAGAGATTCAAGGTCACATCAGGTATATGCGGGCCGTTACTGCTCCACATATACATAGCATCCAATGTATTGATTACTTGTTGACGTACCTATGTGTTCTGACGCACTGCCTGATAGGGCTGGAACCAGTTTCGTAAGATGCAATCACTGTTAATGACGAATTTGACGGACAATTATTTTATGTTTTTCTGAACTGACGTGCAATAGGTGGCAGCACTGACATGCTAGGTCCAGGCTTCTGTCAAATCACATAGTCGCGTTTAAAAATATTTTTATATTTTGTACAGGTATTCAACCTCATTTCTTCATTAATCGGATGATTGTTAAATGTATACAGTAGGTACACGTTATAGCAATGGACCATATCGCCATATTGGTGAGAAGCCGTGAAAATTTAAGAAACAATTATGCATAATTTCTTGGTTTCATCGTCAGTTCTTTTTTAAAAGTAAGCAGGTACGTACTTAGTTGTTACTCTTGTATCATCCGAGATAGTGTCAACAAGACCATACTTCTGTCATGAATGACACTTGCTTTCTGATGTTAAACAGAGACCCACATTACAAAACCTATTAACGTCACTAAGCTTAAAGTTTCTTATGCATATTTACAATCAATAAAAATCATCATTGATATGAACACATTTGTGACCTTGAGATACAACAGTAGCTAATTTATTGATAAGTTTATTCTTGTTTCTTACTTTTCATTGTGCATCATCATTTTCTTTTGATGTTTATGAATATAAAAATATCAAAATAAATATGATCACGGGATACTCGTGGGAGCGGTAGACGTTTCTTTCAGATCTTATGGCATTTTCTAGATCCTTTTGAAGATGTCTAAGGAGGATAGTCAGAGGCATGTTCATATTTGGTACAAATAATAAAACAACTTGAGTCTAATCACTAATAATGTGGAAACCAAAGTTGAATAACTTCATACTTATGCAGTGTATACTAATAAGAAAAAAAGAACTTAAATAGCTTATTATCAGGCTTCACTTTCAAACAATTCGTAGAGTATAGAGAAAGTTTAAAAGATTTGCAAGGCTGCGGCATCGAAGGACTCGGGTTCGTCCACCGCACCAAGGCAACCTATAGCTTTAATGGATGTCTCTCGATATCAAACTCTAGAAATATTTATATTTCTTTCTATTTCACAATGGCTATTCTTTTCTGATTCGAGCTATTGAAGTATTGAATATGGTCGGTGGGATGCGGTTAACTGAGACTTTGTTGTTGGACAAATATTTATAACAAATATATTGAAATTAATCTTTAGAACCAAATTTTAAATTTTATGAAAAAAATACCGATTTTGATGATTCTTTGTTGGAAAGAAGATATTCCATGTTTGGTTCCATAAAATTATGAAGATCTGATGGGGGTCTTCGGAGTTATGCACAAAAATGCACCTCAAGAGTGCAGGAAATTGCTCGCATTTAACGTAATTAAAGTCAATTTTAATAAAATGTAATTCTGCCACTTGTATTCTACTCAATACGTGGCACCCCTGCATCGATAACTAGTGTTTCAATGCCATATTCCAGGACGGTATAGGTACTACGTTATATTGAGCAGACTAGTGGCGCGGGGGGCAGGTACTAGTTGGGTCAATGACGGTCTTTCACCCGCTGCATCGTGCCCTGAAACTAGGGCGCTATATACCGGGTAGTTTACCCTTATGTAACTGCCTTATAATTTGTTATCGGATATTTATCAACTGATATGTGATTTTAAATTATAAAATGACAGACTATCAATTGATTTATTGTATGTTGACAATCGGATGCCAATATAGTTACTGTAGTCATGAGAGGAGACTGATTATAGATTTGTTATTTGTTACCAAAAAGTCATCAAACTATTTATTGATCTTCACATCTTATGAATATTCAGTATGAATTATTCTATTTTTGCATCAGTTCTTAATATTTTTATGAAATTATTATTGCTAAGTTCTCAGCAGTTTACGTTCAGACAATAGATAATTAATGTCTATGGGCTTACAACTTACAATTAATTCTTGATACTTGACCTTGGTCAATCGGTTAAATGTTAATATACCGATTACATGTATCGAGCACAACATTATTCAGTATTTAAGAGGATTTGAGCCAGAACGCCCAGTTTAGAAGGTTATGTCACAAATATTTGCATTTTATAATATGTAATGCAATTTTGTAAGTAACAAGCGAGTTTATCGAGTTAAACTTGTTTTAATATTGCAGTGCCAATCATAACAGAGTCGTTAATTTTGTAATCACAATATGTACTAGGCTCCTAAAGGTTGAAATGGACTGCTATTCTGATCTATGGTGGTCAATGAAGTGGCTTGTTTATTCGTTACAATATTTCCCAAAACTTTGTTCAATTCTCATGCATGCGTTGCATGTATAAAGTTCCTCACAATTTCACATACAAGCCTTAGGTAGATACGAAAGAAACAAAGTACTTATGTTATACTCGTGACAACACAACACTAATCCAATGAAAGCATTTACCAAGAATTAGAACATTACATAAGGCAATAAGCCGACGGTTGCGATAAAGGCATTGCATCAAAGTACAGAATGCACTACAAGTAGCAGAGTACTAGAGCCTTCGTCCATGTACTCGTAAAAGTAGATAGAATGTCTAAGTCAGCCAGGCCAGTAGGAGCCAAGGCTAGGTTGCGGCGGATCCACAAGCGAATATCAACTTTATTGCTTCGAGATGTGGGTTGAGAAGACCATGTTGTATGCGGTCAATGACGTTCGTTGACTCCGCCGTTCGTTCGATGCCGGCGGCGCAGTGCTGTTTTCCTTCTCCGTTTTCATGCATTGATATTAGAAACTATTGACTGTATGTATTTCTGTTATGATGATAGCAATATTTCTGTTTTGATATCAACATTAGTTCTGATAAATAGTGTTTAATATGAGTTCTATTAAGTACATATAAACATTTATCATAACTTAATTTTACTACTGAATTAGGTTAGCATTTTACGAATACAACTGTTCCTACATAATATTAAAAAATAAAATATAACACGGAAGTCATTTTAGACACCTAAATCACGCTTCATAATTATAATATTTCCTTGTTCCGATTTATCGAACTATTATTATGTTAGACAAAATCACATCCATGCTTCGATTGGAGCTCAAGGTCTACTGATTGTACCGCCAGATTCCGCGTCCGAATCATTTCGTAACAGATATTATTGTAAACGGCAGAAGGTTTATTTCATTTACCGTCTTTATCGTCAGCCAATTTCAAACGACCCCCCGTTACTGCTCGCGTCATTAACTGCACTTCGCTATGTGGGTGTCTGGGTGAGCTGGTCGGCGTACGTGAGGTGGCTCGGAGCGTTGAATAGGTGGCAGTTAGTATGGGTTTGTAACTCGTGACCCAATTTCGCAGCTGCTGGTTTCAGCAGCGGCAGGGAGCCGCGGGGGGGTGTGGGGTGTGGTGCGGCGGGCGGCGCGTGTCAATGCCGTTCGTTGACTCGCAGCATCGACGCGGCCACCCTTACATAACCATCGACAAAGCGCTCTAATGCGTGCGATGTGCTGCACTGTTATCACCAGCTAGCCTAATGGGCCACTACCGGCCACGGTACCTACTCTAGCGATTAAACTCTGAAATATAAGTGGGAAGGTAGAGCCAGCTCGCTGACATGGACTACTCTGTATGCCGCGCTCCCCTTTGAAGTAACATAGTACCCCATAAGGCAGTTCAAAGAGTTGAGGGTTATTGGTGCAAAAACAAATGGGTAGGATTTTAAGCTTGGGTTCCCTCTGGGCAAAAAAGGATTTATTCATAAAAGAATGTTAATAACGCCAAGGTCACAATATAAAGTGCGTAAATTTCAGCTTCATGTACTATTGGAGTTTTCCATATTGCTCAAGAACAACATTTGCTATTTTCATTTAAGATTTATACCTGCAAGGCCGTTGTAATGCATTTTGTAAGTGCAAGTCAAACCAGTTCTAGGTCAAGCTGCTTGTCTAAATAAAAAAATATAAAAAAAGGTAAATAGTAGGTACGGTACAGTGTTGGGTAAACTTGTTATCGCGAAAGTTATAAAAACACATTGTTACTAACGTCACTAAAACTTTTCCAGAAAATTCTGGATAATTTATGCTACTCATGATAAAAACAAAAAAATAGAATGTAAAAAAATGTTCTGTAGGGCAATTATTACATCAATGAGAGATGTTTATTTTGAAAGTTACCACTTCAGGTACAGGGGGCAGAAAGTGAAAGAATGCCTGGAGCGAACGGTGCGGAGCGGGGTGGGGAACGGGTGAGCGAAGACGCGCGCGCCGCCTAGCGAGCGAGTGCAGCGCGCCACAGCCTCACGCAAACAAAACTTTAGTTTCTAACCTACTTCCGTGCGGGCGCGAACAGCGAGCGCCAGCTCCTATCGTACGCTACGCTCCATACTCTATGACCTGTTACAGTGATGGACTATGAAAATTCACTTGAATTTTAACCGAACGCTGGTTCATGAATGGACTCGAACGCGACAAGACAGACTCGGTTGAACAATATGTTTTACGGTGAGATGATGGTCCACGTTCAGCTTTAATTGTATTTTTTTTGTCACGTTGGCATGCACTTTGCATTCATTCATCTGTTGTTTTATTAGTCGGCTACGCACACACTGCACGTAGAACACGTGTTGATAATAAATTATCACGAAAATTTAATTTAAAGTTTATTTGAGATGTCAATCTCAATTAAATTTTCGTGATTACTAACTGACTGAAAAACACGCATTTTTTTTAGTTGGATGGGATGAAAAACGAATTTACAAACAACTTTAAATGTTTTGAAATAGGAATATATAATATTATCCACAGTCGTCTGCATTATTATAAGACTGCTAATTGGGTAATTTTATAAATGTTATTTAGGCACACCAATAGTTTTTTTATTAATACAACTCGACATGACCATGCGATAAATATCTATTTTTAGTTTTTTATTATTATTATTTCAATCATTTAAACCATTACTGCTTTATGTAGTTTGATGTGCTATAACTGTTATTTTAAAAATATTTAAAAAAAATATATATGGTTACGATCACGATATTGATTATGATCTTTTAAAGATCTGTTGTTTTTAAATTTTATGATAAGTATTTTTTGATTGATTATTTGAAACAAATTAATCATATCGTAGTTTGATTTATTATTATAACTATTATTCTGTAAAAAAATCTACATCAATCAACACAGACGCCATCTTGGATTTACACTTATCTATTCGACAGTGGCACCCCCAAGCAGAAACTATAGTAACAGTTCTGAACTTCTTTTAAAAACAACCCCCAATATTTTGTAGAAATTAAATTTGTTCAACATCATAATAATAATTGGTCTTGTGGGATATACTTATTAGTGGCAATTTGGAGTGTCGCAAAAGCTAAACTAAACTAACTAAAATTAATGGCATCCTTTTTATTTCCATCGCTATGAAAGGGACGGCAACAGTTTTAGTTAGTTAAGTTTAGCTTTTGCGACACTCAGAATTGCCACTATTATCTATTTTTAATCTAGTAGGTATTGAGTTTTAAGTAAAAATTAACAAGAATTCTTAACTGTTAAGGAAAATATCATACTTAATTAAATCCGCGGCTTAATTCCGTACATTTGAGATTAAGTATCTTTCATGAACTAATCTCGCCTCTTTCTTAGACCTTCATTGAGTAGGGACTGTCATTTGACGGTAATTAGGTATGGTTAATTTATTGACAATTTTGACAATTTGCTTTTTATAGTCAAGCGACCATTGGCCAAACGCTTTCAGAAAAAAACAACTTGTCGTTAGTTTATATATTTTTAAAATATTGTTAAACCACACTTTAGTGTTTCATTTCAAGTGAAAAGTCTTACGGCTTTGACTGGATTCGAACCCGTGACATACGAGTACCTACAAGCGATCGCCCTTTAGCCGGGCTGCAATAACCTCTCGGCCACGAAGCCTATGAAACCGAAGACGATACTATCAGTTTCTAATTCCTCTAGAATCCCTGTAGATGGCGCTAATCGGTGCTTAAACCGAAATATCATCTTACTGATAGTTTCGTCTTTAGCGTTTTTCATTAAGATTTTTCATTTATAACTTGTTGTTAAATAAAATGCCTACTTAATAATACTTGCCGTTGGAATGTTGCAATAATTTTTTTTATATCAGATGAGTAGTTTCGGAGTTTACCCCAAACAAACAAACAAACCAACATTCTCACCTCTTCATAATATTATTTTTGAGTGTAGATAGTGTAGATAACTTAAAAAAACTTAAAACAAAAGAAGCATGTTTGTCAACTAATTTTTGCATTAAGTTATGGGAAACAAGTAGTGGCTCCATTGTTCCTTTGTGTGCGGTTATTGCTGTGTTTACGATTAAATGTATCACAAACCCCAAAACGTACTCTACTTTGATACTGATTTAGAGATTTAATATTTTGAGAATGGAGGGAATTCTCGTAGTAACTAACTCACGTAATTTATTCAACTTCTCTTCGAAAATCGAGTGAGTTCTAGTAGTAACCACATCTGTTATGTTTCGCGTAATAAGCATTGTGTGCGTCGATTAGTTCGCATTTGTGTTTGTGTGTATTTTTTAACTAAACTCACACAGGCACACTGGCTCTAGATAGAAACTAGGTCGGTTCAGTGACCCATATGTTTATCTAAGGTTTGTGCGTGGCGCGAAAGGCGTTATCGTTCTCGTGGTCGCGTTTTCGTGGGTTATCTGTCTGGCAACCTGTCTCTTGCACTGTGCCTATTGATAACCAAATGACAAAAGATGTCAAACATTAAAATAGTGAATAGTAAAACTTTTTTCATAAATAAAAACCTGAGCAATGTGTAAAAGAAATAGGTTTTGGAAGAGAAGCCGAAAGGCGCTTGAAATTGCCTCAATTATTATATTATTTGTCTTCTACTTTTATCAATTTTTACACGTTTAGTTGTGTGAAACGACCTTAAGTGATTATTAATTTATTAGATTATTAGTATTTGTTGCAATAAAGGTGTCTTTTAATATGTATACAGTTTTGCTTTTCTTTGAAATGGCGGTATCAGATGTCAATTTATAATGACGCGCCATTGGGTATAGGTAAATTATCTATCAGAAGATCATTTCATTACCATTGTAGTAAACTATGCTAAAACAAAAACGTTAGAATGACAGTTCCATTGGGGTGGCAACATAAACTTTCTCTTTCTGCAACATATCGAGAACTCTTGCACTTGTTAGATTCAAAATGCATGTTTCCTCTGAATAAATCAGTGATAAGAACCCGTTACATTAATGTATAGTGAACTTTATGTTTATGTATTGAATTTTGCAATGCTCATCTTTGTATTGCGCGCTTAACATCAATATTACAATAATACATTCCTAGCTACAATGTGTCACCTTGCCAGCGTTCGTTGACGCATCTATGTTTTGTCCGAGCGACCTTATGCATTAGAAACTAATAACAACAGCCAATTTGATACATCCCGTTCACTATGATGCCTTTATGGATGAGTGAGAGCGAGATGGATGTAGATGGAAGCTGGCGCTTACCTTCGTGGAGCATGCTCGATGTCGGTGCTAACGAAAATGAAGGGCGATAGTCGCCAAGTGCTTGAAGGTCTCAAGTTCTAGCTAACATCACGATTGGTAGAACCTAAGTCTATTACAAGCAATACTAGCACGTTCTTAGGGTTGTCTGCATCTGAATTTAAAACCTTTAATCATATTTTATATTTATTTATCTTGATATTTTTTTGGTCGACTCAATATCATCTGCAAAACGAGCCTCAAGAACTAGAATTGAGCGAAGAAATCAATTTATAATCAATAAATAAGTTCAACTTTCAAGTTCATAAGAACACTTGTGAAAAAAACGTTATAATATTTAAAAGTAACATTATTTTCATTATTATTACAATTAAATTCGTTTATCGTACTAAACAAACCCCCTTAGATAGATAGATAGATAATGCTTTATTGTACAACAAAAGAAAGAAATAAACACAAACAAGGAAAAATTGCTAAAAAATACAAGTACAATTGGCGGCCTTATCGCTAAAAGCGATTTCTTCCAGGCAACCTGGGTATGGAAAGTAATGAGTAAAGCAGCATGAGTGATAGTGCAACAAAGCAACATTAAATTGTAAATAATATACCTACTTAAATAATTCAAATACATAAATACCTACCAAATTATAAATAAACTAATAAATACAAAATAAATAAATAAATAAATAAAATATGTAGCATAATAATGAAGAATAAATAATAATAGACTCATAACATAGAAATAGACACGTAAATTATGGAGAATCATTCAGATAAAAAAGTTTTAATTTATTTTTAAATGTGGTTATTGATGAAGACTGTCTGATATCTACTGGCAGCATGTTCCACAGTCGCACTGCTTGGACAGTAAACGATTTTTCATAAAACGTGCTGCTATGTACAGGAGTTTTCCCCTTAATTTGTTTTAAAAAATAAATGATGTAAGTACGAGTAGATTTCTAATTGATCATTTAAAAGCAAACCTCCACTTAGTTGTGTCTTTCGCAAAATGTATGTAGAGTCGTGTAACAATAGTCGTGACTTCATGACGTCAGTTGAAATAGCATCCTTTCTCCACTTTCACTGTCCTTGGCGAGCAACGGTAATACGCACATTTTGAAATCACCGACCTAGCATACAAACTACACAGTTATTCAGTTGAAATAAAAATCAAAATCGCTTGCTCTCTGCCAATATACCCGCAGGAACATTTTTGTGTTTCCTCATTGTATTAGAATCATTTAACACCATCATGAACATGGTGAATGATGATTTACGGTTTCAATGAAAGCTATTTAATTGGTGCATAGTTTTATATTTACGTAAGTTACACAGTTAATGTATGACTGTCTCGTTTTCAGAATAAAATAAAATATTTTAAGTGTGGAAAAACACTTTTCTAGTACTGGTCCCTGTCTAATTCTTTCTTTTTTTATCATAATGAGTTTAGCATAACAGAGTTAATCACTAGCTCATACGAACTTACTATATTAAATAGAAACAATATATCAAATAACCAAAAGAATCGTTCTAAAAATGTGTTGTAAATTGACTCATCAACCAAAATTGGTTAAGTTCTAATATGCCAAAAAGCCATATGTTTCGCATACCTACACATCCGTAGGTTAGTCAGCTCAGCGGGAGACTGGCTAAAATTAAGGTCAATGATGATAAGACCATAAACCGTCATCTAACAATGACTCGATCATCACTTTACGCGGAATCTAACAATTTTAATGAACTTTGTAAAGGTTTTGCAACTGCATTTTTTATTTTGTTCTGTCTATACTATTTTATAGGTACATTTTTTTTAAATCTTTATCTAAATCAAATCATTATTTTAAAGAACGATTTAATACATTGCTAAATATTTGAAAATGAGCTCTACTTAATCTATACTGTACTATAATATTATAAGGAGGTAAAGTTGGTTTGTTTGTTTGTTTGTACTTATGTTTGGGGTAATCTCCGAAACTACTTATCCGATTTCAAAAACTCTTTTACCGATGTGTAGCATGAACTTTCCGAATGAACATAGGCTATATTTTATCAAGGTATGTACCACGTGAGCGAAGCCGCGGGCGTGTAATTTATAAACAAGTCAATTGACGCTTTAGATCCAGCCGCAGCAATTTAATTAATATTTTTTAATACATTTTCTTAGGATTATTATTTGAGCTAGTAGCGAAAATAACTCGACTCGTCTAAATTTATAGGCCGTACAAAGTCTTCTTTCACCGACTACTATACTAGAGAATTGCTAGCAACTTATTATATTTTATATTAATTTCCTATGTAATCTGTATTTACCTACAAGAATTTTCAATGAACCCTAAAGATATAGTTGTTGGCGTCTCGCCACGTTGGCCAACAAGCTTGTATTACTGGCGAACTAACTAAAATAATTGAACCTTCGTTCCAATGCAATTTGCCACATAATTTGCCTATGGTTGCTCACTTTGGTGCATAATTGAGAATAATTCATTATTGCGGGTATGTACTTTGTAATTCGGAATTGTTAGTAATAGGTATATCATTACTGTTATCGTTGTAACTAGCTATTGTAAATTATTTTTATCATTATTCCAAAAATATTTTACTTAAAAGTATAAAAGTGTGTACTTAGAAGTATGTATAGAAGTATGTAGGTATTTTACTTAAAAATACTTAGTGACATAAATGTTTTTATCTTAGTAGACCATAATTATAACTTCTTGCACCAGATAGGTTAGATTTCCATACCTTTAACTTGTAGTAGCTATTTAAACGAAGACCTACCTTTGTACAACAGTTTTTAAAGAAATATTTCTAGATTCTTATTTTTATTATTATACTCTTAGACTTAATATTATTATATTGTATTCTTTTGCTGTTTTGTCTAGGCTTAAAACGGCTCTCTATTCAAAGTTGTTCAACTTTCACACAAAAGCTAGAGTTCCTTAACCCGAGCTATTCGCAACCTTTGAAATCAAGAACTAGATTTACCTATAGTCATCAATCAGTCCCTGTCAACGGAAATTGTAGGCGACCATCCTACGGCTGACCTAAGTTATACCACAGATTTACAAGTAATGATTACCTGTGTAAAATTATCAACGAACTTAGTTAGTTGAACTACCTACCTATCTGGTAATTTCGACTTTTGATGTTTATGTTAGTCAAAAGTTAAAATTAAATTGTGATTGTTTTCCAGATCACGTAGATATTGAACAATTGCAGAGGTGGGTGTTTGAAAAATAGTTATCCTAGATTCTTAGATCTCAGATGTAACACATTTATAATTTAGGACATCACAGGTAAAAACAAAAGCAGGTTGGGTAATTCACTTGTTTTATTTCTTAGTAGATAAACCTAATTACCTATTTTTATGCTATTTTTATTTTCAACAAAATAACAGACTACCAGGAAGTACAAATACGTAAATAGCTGGAAATAGCAAGTACAGACAGGGAAAAATAGACAGGGAAAATTAGTATGAGTAATTGTAAATTATAGTCAATCCTTAGTTTATTGTTAACTAGCTGCGCCCCGCGGTGTTACAACGAGACAGGTGACTATTTTTAACTAAGTGGCTAGTTTAAACTTAGTTGTTCACAGTATAATTGTAATATTTTATCGTCAGAAAAACACATTTTTCTCTGTTTAAAAAACTTGCGACTATTTTCCTGAACACTAGACTAAAGAAAATAGACGCAAATTTTAAAAAATAAATTACAAAGTACTAAGTTTAACAAGATACTAAAAAGGTGACTTTTTAAAGTTTGTCATTCATAAAATAAAATCATAAAACTAATTTACACGTATGACATTGATGGTCAACAGATTATTCTACAATTGCTACAATTTTATAATGTACCAAAAATGTGACTGTTTTCCCTAAAGTGTAGTTTGGGTAAGTAATTCATAATTTCTTGACACCTACAATGACCTACATGTATTGTATTTGGATAAAGTTTTTTAACAAACGTTTTTTCTCTGCTGAGCAACGGTCTCTCCTTTCTTTCTTCACGTATCACGTTATAACTTTGTAAAAATAAATTCATACAACTTTTTTTTTTATTTAACTTTAATATTTAACAATTGCTACAATATTAATATGTACGGAATAAGTAACTATTTTCTTTACTGATGTACTACTTGTTCAGTTTAAAGTTTTTAACCTACATGTGCCCACTGAAAAACTATCTTTTTTCTTCACATAATCGTTTTATTCCATTCCCATTTCCGGCCATGCAGATTGAAACGCAAGCACAATTTAAACAAAAAAAACTTTTAATAAATAAATTCAAAAAACTTATTTACGCGTATGACATTGATGCTCACCGTATTATTAACAATCGCTAGGATATAATCGCTGGTAATGGTAGGGTTTCCCACGCAGCCCTGCGGCCTCGCTGCTGAACTGCAAGAGTCATGGACTCGTGTGCCTAATCACATTGAAGCACGCTGTACCAAGTTTTTGAATAAATGACTAGTTATTGAGGAAAACTGACGTCAAACTTATAACTTTACTTGAACTCTGGTTAGAGCTTACATCAAATCAAGGTACTTATACTACTACTTATACGGTACCTAATATCGTTTATTTTGACATTGGTTTGTATTCAGATGTCGCAAAAGCTTATTATTATTTATTATTATTATTTATTATTAGCAGCCCTCTGTGTCCCACTGCTGGGCAAAGGCCTCCCCCTACTTAACTAAACTAATTCGACAACACTAAAAACAATTATTTACTGAAAGCAAAAATAATACCATGCATTTTCTAATTATTTTTTATTGTATTACACAAAAATAGATTATAATTATGAATAGATACTAACAGACGTAAATACGCATTTTGCTTAACTCAAACATAACAAAATAACGATAAGTTATATTAATAACTAACAAGTAACTATAAGCAAAGTAACTGATTTAACAAATCAACAATTTAAAGACCGTAAAAAACTTTACTCTCTCAAGTCGTCGAACAACACAAAAACCTTTCACGCTACCAACTAAAGGCAATTTACTCGGTACAATAAATACTCTCCAAACTCTATCGTACTTGTATCTCAGATTTGTATGGAAAGTGCATACCATCTAAATATGGAACACTGACCTTTTAATGATGCGTCAGCGAAGTAACGTGATGTAACCATATCTATTCACACAGACAGAATAACTTGTTTGTGTGAGTGTCACGGGGGCATCGAAAGAGAAAGTAAGGTCTCGATGGCTGACCAATGCTTTGTCAGTGATGCGACTAGCTTAGAATTCTAATATCGATGATTATAGACAATGCCAGATTATAACTGAAAATATTACCAAAATTTTGGAAAAAAAATGTGAATACAATCTATGGCACATTCTCTAACTCAATAACTCTTGAAAAAGCTTATTTTGAAAACTTCAAACATAATGGTCAAACTTGTAAACAACGTGAACTATTTATTTATCGATGAAAATCAATTTTTAGTTTGAGATTAACAAGAAAAAATGAATAAAACTTTATAAAAACATATATTTTTATATTATTTTTGTCAATTAAAACCCCTTGTTATGAGTAACAATAAACTACTTACGTAAAATTACATTTTATATTAGGATATTTTTTTATTGTATCGACATCAAAATATACAAACTAACCCCATCACTAGTCTAGTGGGAACGCTACAACTTCAACCCGTCCTACGGGAGGTACCGTAAGCAATAGCTCGCTACACCGGGTACCGTTTACACCCGGTACCGCTATGCGCCGGCGCAACCTAGACATTACTCTCGCTTTCGAGTCGCCTTCTGACAATGAACTTTCTTTTATGCTCTTTTATTTTTATAACGTAACTTGTATTTTATTATGACTCATTGTATTCACGCCTTGTAATAAATTATGAATTATTGTCTTGTAACTTAATTGAACTTTACATCTGTTTTATCCCTGCAGTGGGACACAACAGGCTTAAAATAAAATAATAATAAATAATTACATCTGTTTTACACTATGTTCTAACGTATTTTTAAGAGAATGTATTTTTACATGCTAACTCGATAATTTACTGAAATATCACTACGCAGATTAATGTTTATCGATATTGAAAAATATTACATTGCATAGCACTTAACAAATGTTTTCTAAACTAGCTGACGTTTTAATAATTAGTATCAATAATAAAATATTATTCAGTTGTCATAAAATTCGCAACGCAATGAAAAAAAAACACCAAACGGTTTACGTTCTTTCTCCAGAAATCAAAATATCATGATCGTCTATAATGAGAATGTAAACAATGTTTCGAGATGAACCTATAACTCTGATCCGTTTTGTTTACATACAGAGTCACCTAGTGGTGAGCAGTTGAAACTATCAACATTTATCCATGTCTTTATTACAAGTTTCCATAAAAGCTGTTCACATTAAAGTAATAAATATACTTCACGTTCTTTAAGTGTCTAATAAGACTGGTTTTCATTTACGATTAAGACTTAATTCATTACACCTGGTACCGTTTCGGGTCGGTACAAACTATGAGTTATTCTGTGATGTGCGCTGGCGCAGCCTAGACGGGCAATTACTCTCGCTTTCGACTCGATGCCTTTACCATACAGTACTTTCTTCGTGTTATTTATGTCTGTTTCGTGATTTATAGTGGGCGTTATTATTTTTGTTCCTCTTACTCGGAAGTAATGTATAACTTTCTACTCTAGTTGTCACGATCTGATTTAGATTTAAAAAGTGTTTTAGATTGTTTATCTCAGATAATTTGTGTTTAAAATACAAATAATGTTGTTATACTTACCACCTACGTCTGTAGTTCCTAGTTTCCTGGTTTTCAAATATAAAAGCGTAAATCCTTTAACTTGATAATTTGTAATTTGCCTCAGTCAATATATACAACCAAACTAGCTTCCACCCGCAGGTTCACTCGCATATAAATGCTGTATGCATATATGCTACAGGCTATAGGTACAAATGCTGTTCCAGACTACGATCTCCTAATATTCAATTATATATATTGTATCATACCTGCCGGTTTATTCTCGTGTAGTTTAAGTGAAATATAGGTAGCAAAACTGTACAGTTTTATATTACTTACTGCGTCAATCAACGTCAACGAATGCTAAAAAAAGATAAAATCTTGTGAAGCAAGCAGTCAAAATCTTTAAAGCCTTGACCACGGAGCTGACATTAACGCGGGCCTTTCACGGCCTCTCAGGTGCGTTGTATAACCGACTTTCCATTTCTTTGGCTCGATGTTAAGGCCTCATCTCCATAATACTCTTATTTTGGTATGAAAATTGTCGATTTGACGTCATAAGTTCGGGACCGTGAAGTTACATTGTAACTTTAACATGTTGTTAATTGCTTCAGAGACTGGAGTGGTTAAAGTTAGGCTTTTTCGGAGGGCAAAGCATTGAACGAAGTCTACCATTGCAAACGATGTTAAAAAAAGTTTGCTCTCTTAGTCTTATTCGACTATAATATACTCGGACCGAATACGATAGTTTAATAAATCAACTGACGTATTGTGGCTCCTTTGTATACGAAGAGTTCATCAAAGTGTAGCCAACTACTTATTATTTTTTCAGCTTGAATAGCTCCTATACATATACATGTATTCCACGGTGTGTTCACCGCTTTATTCGCAGGCTTGCAAAACGCGGACTCGTGAGTTAAGGTCGTATGTGGCAATTTTCCCATTTCGAAGAGTAGCAGCACCTTGACCTAGGAATTAAGTTTTGTTTCGTCATCACACTACATATAATATTGCAATTTGTTTGCGTCTTGTTTTTGATATAAACAACATAAATTGTTGCCATTATTTCGAAACGGTCTGAAAAATTTAAATGGATGTCTGTGCTCTTCCTAGAGCCATGCAATCGTTATTGTGCTTAATGCAGCGTATTGAAGTTTCTAGGTTAGGTTTATATTCGATACAGTCTAATTGAAAATACTCGTAGTTCCAAAAATGTCCCTCATCACAGAAACAAAAATCTACAGAATCAAGCTGAAACAACACGATGTTCCCAATTTTCAGCTTTTTCAGCCGCGCATATAACGAAACAAGATGGCGCTGCTGTAGGGTACCCATACGGTCCATTAAATAGAGACACATCAACATCAAAATAAATTTGTCATAATATACCAGTCGTAAATTTTTAGTTATGTTCCTGAGTATCTTTCGCAAAACCAACTATACTTTTGATTTTTATAATATAATTTTTATAATTTTGTTACAAACTAATGATCGTTTAACGCACGGATCATGCACAGAAGTTTTATATAGTCAAGTAACTAGAATCTAAAAATACGTCTATACTTAATACCTGTCAAATCGCAAAATTGTTTTTACGCAAATTTAAAAGTCATATTATTTAACAATCAAATCAAGCATTCATCTAACTTCGAAACTTCTACATCAACATTGATTTGACATCGTCAGCCGTACTTAAAAGCAGCAACTCATGGTAACCGTACCCAGCATCGGGCAGTGGGGCGCGCATGCTCTTGCGCCACTGCGCGAACTCTTTACGCAACGAGGCCGTTCACCCCGGAAGGCCTTTTCCACGCAGTTTCTTTAGCAGTATGTTACTGTGGCGATATCGCGTGACTCGCTCGCGTGTAGAATACCCCTGCATGAGTAAATGTGTGTATTAGCGCCCTCTCGCGGCCGGATCTGTACCAATGGAACTGCAGATTATGTTGTTGCATGACAATGTGTGCACTTGCGCTTTTAGATGCGCTTGGTAATTGCAGAAATTAAGTGGGAACTGTGTATTGTGAAAATACATGTGAAGTACTAAATTGGCTTGCTAATGATACGCTAAACGTATGGTATCACGGCTGTTAGTAGCAGATCCGGTAGGAGGTTTATAGTCATAATTGGTTTGACTTTGCTACTGAACATTCAATCTACTAGCAAGATATTAAAATTTAAGTTTGAGCATGGAACAATTATTCTCCGCATGGTTCAAATGGTTCAATTTGTTCATTATATTTATTTCGTTTGATAAAGTAAACGAACTACCTGCAACATTTACGACCTCACTTCACACTTTTTTTGTTTCCATGATTTAATTATTTTAACCACCCATCGATTAATCACATTCTGTAACAAATGATGCCACCCAAATAAGGTCCACCTCTTCATGTCTATTTGCAAGTCAATATGCAACTGGATTGAAATGTCTTTCGACACTCAAATGCCGGTAGCAGTTACAGAAACTGTAACAACCAATTTTCCATAGAAGTCAGCGGATGGTGAATGGCCGGGTTAAAAGCACACCGCTACCATAGTCTGCACTGACTTGAGTCTTTGCTCAAGTATCTATTTTTGACAGTTCTCTATGGAAATGTCTAGCCGCCTGAAGGCCGCTCCATGGCTTAACGAATTACAACCAATGTCTTTAATTAGCAATATACTACTCTTATTCAGAGTCAGCAAAACAGACATTCCTCTCTAACACAAAAAGTGAACCGCAGTTTCGTACATACTCGTTTTTGGATAGACAAAGTGAAGTCTTTATCAGTGTAATTTATGCTGTGTAGTGAATGAGGAAATTCATTTTAATGCTTTCGGTATCTTAGAAATTTTGAAACTGGTTGCGTGTATACATACATATAAACAATACGACACGTTGGTACTTTATTAATTTTGAAATCGTTTTCTCACAGCCCTTGTGTTCTCATAGAAAATGAGACTTGGTCATGTTTCACACCGGTTTTTTGGGCAGCTTGAACTTAGAGTGGTAATCGACGTATTTGGAAAGGTCAAGAGGTTAAACATTTTCTAGGCTATTCAGCTTTTAGCACTTGGTATAAATATAGTTGTTAGACAAAGCAAAATTATAAAACTGACAATATTTCTGTAAAAATCTGAAGCAGCAATTTGTTTTTTCCATTAATCCTTGTGGTTCCTTATGTTCCTAGTAATTAAACTAATCCTTAAACTATAGGTTTCAACCTTTAAATTTGGTAAAGGAACTTTCGGCTTTTGAACTACATAATATCATCAGCTAAAACTTCAAGCTTCTGCAATAAACTATACAAATAAATAATAAGCAAAAACAAAAATAAATAACAACACACTTGAAATTAATGACCGATTCATTTATTCAAGCATCCTTTTTCTATTATTGAAAGGCAAAACTTTCAAATCATCTGATTTGCTTCTTATATAACTCAACTGAAAGTGTTCAACAAAGTTTCTAAACTTTATAACACATAAATATTTAATTTTGCTGGAATCTGTCTTTGAATTTCAAAGAAGCTAAACAATGTTTTTGATATTTAAAATGTTATAGCATTTTTCTACGTGGTACAAATACTTTCAATTTTAAGGCTTGAGGAAAAGCAACGACTTTTGTTTGAAGTTTACTAGTTTGTTTTTTTTTAGTCTGAAAATGAAAATGCATGAAAAATAATAGTTGTGTAGAAGGTATATTAATATTATGAGACAAAATTTCCCTCACTAATAATCCAAGTGAGAGGTGCTTTGCTTACAAACATCGAGATTGTTAAAGTTTACAAAAAAACACTTCACAAACAAAACTTTGACTATTTTTGTTCTAGTGGACTATTATATTAGCCTATAATTTTCTATAAGGAAAAGTGCCGTACATTTTACATAACGTGACATTGCCATTTACCTGAGCTTGCGCAAAGATGCACCGACCACTTGCGCAAGTACAGCACATAGCGTGCATTTTTATGATGATGTATTTTTTTTTAAAGATCGTGACACAAAGTTTACCATTATTCACCTTGATTAAGCATACTATATGCATACAGTTTGTATCGATAAATTGAATTGTTTCAATAATTCGATATCATATTTTATTTTTACCAAACTGGCCAATAAATTGTAAATTTGTAATTGACATAATTATCATTTTATTTTTGCCAAACTGGATTATTAGATATCTGGAAAATGAGGAAACAGGCTTTTGCCTCGTTTTAGGCAAACAAAAATATTTTCAAAAGGAACTCACCCTGACCATTGCAAAATGTTAAGAAATTTTCAAGTTCAAAATAATGAGTTGCAATCAGGCAAAAATAAGAAATGACTTAATTGTAGTTTTGGCATTAAAAGACGCGTTAATATTGTAGTTATTTTCTTTGAGTACAAAAGAAACGCTTTATTTTTATAGATATCCAAGAGAAAATTTTTACAGTATTGTACCTACTTTTGGAATAATGTAGCATAAATCTTCTAAATCGTTTTTATCCTCAAATTAATCGATGTTACTTTGCTTCAAATAATTTTGTCTCATAATAATATTTATACAGTAGTTAAACGAGTATAACAACATAATTGCATTTTGATGAAAAGCATCTTAATCATTTTAAGTGACAGGAATACAAAGTTGGTACATAATGTAGAAATATTTTAGCCTAGACTCTACTTTACGAAACTTTAGAACCGCCCCCGTAGATGTGCAACATAGTCGAAGGTAGTAATTTTTGTTCAGTTCTCATAAATAAAAGAAAAGGAACTTTAATTCAGATGATTATTTTTGTTTGTGAATTGTTTCGGGTCTAATCTTTATTTTACTTCATACCTGGTTTTGTCTTACTTACAAAACACTTCTTACTCACACTAATATTTTAAATGTGAAAGTGAGTTTGTTTATTTATTTGTTTATTACTCTTTCACAACTTAACTAAGCAAAAGAGCTAAGTAGTTACCCAGACTTTGGGCACTGACATCTGGTTATCTAAAACGAAAAGGTTCTCTATACTGATATCAGGTTACGAGATAGTGTAAATTTTTTTTTTATTAAACCGGCTTCAAGTTCGTATCATGAAGCAATTTCCTGCACTCTCGAGGTGCATTTCTGTTCATAATTTCGAAGCTCCTCATCAGATCCTCAAAATTGTTTAATGGGAATACCTTGGGAATACAGTCTTTCATACAAAAAATAATAATTTTCGAAATCGGTCCACTATTGACGGATTAATCGGTGAACATACATAAAAAAAAAATAAAAAAACATTGGAACATAGAACCTCCTCTTTTTTTAAAGTCGGTTAAAAAGAGAACTTTTAGATTGTAAAAAAATTACAAATCATAATTACTTACAATAATTATAATTCAAAGGATAAGTTGTAAATCAAATGAATGTTACAAGTTAGTTACTTCGTAATGGTTTAAGGTATTATATCTTAGTCGCACATCAAAAGAAAGCAACGTTGTAAGTAAGAGTTTAAGTAAAAGCGTTCTTACAAGCATACGTTAAAACTCTTTCCCGGCAGAAAGTCAGAAATGTCTTTCTTTAAAAGGTATAGAAATTTAATATCATGTAATATTTCGAAAAAGTTAAATATATTATAAATAATTCAATTAATTAATTAAGTATATTTTATTGTAAAATTATTTGCCCTACTTTTATAACTATTTGAATATTATATCTGTATTTAGGTACAATGTTTTTATTCAATAAATTATTTTTATTAAGTAGGTATTTAAAGTTCTTTGTTGAATTTACACACAAACATTATTCAATTTAGGTAGGTAGCTATGAGAAAACGAAAATAGATCGGTTCTCTTTGATTTCTTTACCGTTTACTGTATTGTATAAACAGATACCTATTCAATCGTAATAACAAAGTCATCTCACTAAATTGACATCACTCAACATTTCTAAATTCAAAATTGTTTTTACTATCGTATTGTTAGTTACCCAACCGAAACCACAAGTGCTAATACTATTAAATTAAAACATCTTTGTAACCATCGGCATCGTCCCAAATAAACAAGGGCAAAGACCTTTTATGCAAGAGTTACGTGGCTGGTGAGAGGCAATGTCAGCCTTTACTGCTAATTTGTGACAGACACAGAAACACCGTGCTCGCTTAGTGGGAGAACAGTCACCAAACAAAAGGGGTATGCAAATTTTCTGTGACATCAGTTTCAATTTATGACTGATATCATAAATGCGGGATTTTTATGTGTTTATGCCTTTATTACTTATTTGAAGCGCTCGTGGCGAGATCGTTGAAGTTAAGTAACGTTTTGAGCAGTCACTACTTGGATGGGTGACCGCAAGTGGCATTAATATCTGAGCGCATCCGTGCATCGAAGGGCACGTTAAATTGTTGGTCCCGGCTTTAAGAGTCGTAAAGCCATGACGGAGGCCTTAAGTCGGCCTAAAAACTCCATCACCGGAGTTGGCCACTTGCTCATACGCACTTACTTTCTTAATTACTTATCTTATTATCATGAAGTTTTGCATAGGTACACGTTGTTTGGAGTACAGAAAAGGACATAGAGAACGTTTCATCAATTAAAGGTTCTGTTCCCTGAAAATTCAGAGTTCAGTTAAATAACAATCTTTACAGTAGCGCGAGCAAAGCCACAGGCAGAAGCTAGTTAAAAATAAAGTAAAGATATAGTTTCTGTTTTAAATAATCTATTTGCTTTGCTAGTCGAAATTATACAACTATTTAAGTTTCATTCAAATCAGTTCACGTTAGGCGTGCTTGAGTTACAAACAAATAAAAGCAACAATTTTAAATGTTCATGAACTTTAGTTTATACAAACAGCTGTTTAATTTGATTAACATTAACGACCATTAGATCAATATTATAGCTGCATCTTAATAGTCTATCACAATTTGGACAATTTGATTTACACACTGAAGTATGAAAGACCCATTTTAAGATGTTGAATATTATACTGTAACAATGGGGGCAATTCTGAGTGTCGCAAAAGCTAAACTAACCTAACTAAAACTATTGCCATCCTTTTTATTCCCATCGCTATGAAAGGGACGGCAACAATTTTAGTAAGCTTAGTTTAGCTTTTGCGACACTCAGAATTGCCACTAATATCTATTTTGAAATTGTAAAAGAGTCTACGAATACATGAACGTCTACGAAATTGCTACGAAGTGCTACGAAAATGTCGCAACTTTGAAATTACTAGATCTTGCGCATATTTTTCAACGTTTCAGTATGTTACGAGAAGCTAAGTAAAATTCTAGTTTAATAGGTTTTCTTAGAAGTTAAAAAATCATGATATTATGTACTTAAATAATATACTATCTTATATATCTGTAATTCTCATTCTGTTTCACGTTCTCGTTTCACAACTTCAGGTAATAGTGTAGTTGATCAAGTTTTAATGTGTCTAACAAAATTCGTCTTTTGTTTCGCTAGTGTTATGTACCAAAAGGTCAATGAACAGCCTCGGTATTTCTACAACCTCACATCGTACATCGTAAGGCCTTAAATGTATTCTTTTCAACTCGAATAGGAACTTTAACTCTTCAGAATAAAGTTCAAACTGGCTCTTCATCTTTCTGTATAGAAGACCTTCTGCTTAGCTCGTTGAACTACAATGCACGTGTTGCTACTCGTCGTAGGTTACGCGGTCGTCACTTTAAATTTGAACTCTATTGCGTAGGATTAACTGTTATATTTGTTCGATTACAAAAGGCCGTTACGCCTTGCTTAGATGTAATTGGCAGTGACGGCCAAAATGTTAGTTTGTTTATCGTTAGCTCGTTCTTGACAGCGAAAAAGTGAAAACGTTGGTGCGGTGGCTGAGGCTGATTGTGAAACCAGGCGTCGTGGGGCCTCGCTGCGCCCGCGCACCTCCTTATGTAATAGAAAACGTGCTGTGTACCATACAGGCCATATAAAGTACCACTATTAGTAGGCCGGCTTCCGCTTTGTTGAAGGGCACTGAGTCCAATACATTTTATCATAAAGTTTGAGAAACAACCCAGATTGCGACCAGTTTATTTTAATCGAGATTTGGTTATGACATTTGGTTACTTATATTGGGTTGCATGTTTAATGTTAACAACCGATGGCAAAACAACAATGTTCCTGACATAACTGCAGTTACTTTTTAACTGAATTGTTTTATTTTTTTGGTTTAAATAACTACCGAACATTATTGGGTCAACAAGACGATGCTCTAAGCAGTGAAGGGAATAATAATGAGGAACCATCGTTATATACCTACCTTTATACTTACGAGTACTAACACTGAGACGTAGTAGGATTGTCAATATATCCTATTGACAATCCTACTACGTCTATTAACTGTCACTGTTACTATAACTCGGTTAATTGAAGGACAGGAACCTCCTGACGTAGTACAATCAACTATAACATGAAATTTTATATTTTTGGCACAGAAATAACACAATACTTTGGTCAACCTAATGTACACATTAACACTATTTATTTGGCAAACTATAGAATTACTCATTGATGATTATATTAAAAATGCCGAAAGGATCGTTAGACTGGTTATTGATATTTGTGATACTATAAAATTCTATTGTTCATAGTTAACAATGAGGTAAATACTTTTAGTGCCGCTACCGCACTTTATGTGCATTGATCATTTTGTGTATATAATATTTATTTTATTTTATTTATAAAATGATACATAACATTAAACTTATGGATGTATTGTTCGAGGTATCGAGGTTACTAACACTTTTATCGTACATACAGATTGATATCAGCAAAATTTGGACTGCTACCTCACGTAGCCAAGACATACGTGTAATCATTCAAATAAAATATTACAATGACTCAAATCTGCTCATATTGCAGTCTTTTCTAATTTTGTAACTAATAATAACAGAAACACAACATGTAGAAATATTTTATAAACATTCTAGATCCTTTGACGATTTCTAGGAGGTCTAAATAATTATAACACATTTTGGCAATGTATACAAATTTTTTTAATAAAAATGTGCCTCTGTCTGGATATCATTTTGCGTAATAAAATACTGTTACGATAATCGCATTTCCGATTCTTATTATAAAATGATAAGAAATCATTATTATTAAAATGGTCAAAGATGGTGATTATTTGAAATTTTCTTATTTGTTGCATAAATACATATTAACAAATTTTTATTGATGAAGTTATTTGATACCTTGCATATTTATTATTTTATTATTTATTATTTCAATTTCATTAATTAAAACAATAAAATAAACAAATGCAAGCTTATTTTGTAAATAACAAGCCATGATCGGAAATATCACCAAACTCATCTTCTCTAATTTTATTTAAAGGTTTGGCACACTCAAGTTATATAGTATTTATTGATATAACTCCGAAATATCATACTCAAATATTTACATCAGAAGCAAAGACGATTAATATCTAGAAGACAGACAAAGGCCATACACAAAATCGTAACCCTAAAAAATAGCCTGAAAACTCTAAAACATCAATTTTATCCAAGAAATTTCAATTACTTTCTAGTTAAAAATGTTTAAATATTGAATATTGTTGCTACCTACTACTAAGTATTGAAATTTCTTGGATAAAATTGATGTTTTAAAGTTTTCAGGCTATCTGGTACTGCGGGATCGTGTTACGATTTTGTGTATGGCCTTTGTCTGTCTTCTAGATATGAATCGTCTTTGATCAGAAGATAACATTTGAAATTGTCAAAGATATTGGTGTCGCGCAAATACTGCAAGTGCCATGCCCATTCTATTGAATAAATATTGACATACATTGATGTTGAAAAGACCATCACATGTCAGATAGTTAATTCTTTGTTGGGTGTATCAATAAACACGGGTAAGTTCAAGTAGGTATCTAGCTTTGAGGGTTCCGTCCTGATAATTAATTTAGAATGTATAATCAAACACAAACATTTATGTTACATAAGTATTTGTACCTGTGCAGAATCAACTAACTTATATGATCTAATCTAATCAATTTGTTTGAGAAACATTAATGAATATTTTATGATTTATTAAAGAATTATATATTTTTTTAACCAAATTTTGACTACTTACGGAAGGATAACAAATATAATTGTAAAACTGGTTTTATGATTTGACTATGATAATTGATAAAGCAGTTAAGGAGTTAAAACGTATTATTATTCCCACCGTAAGTTACCACGGAATTCTAAAACGCACAAAAAGAGATTTCGCCATCTATCGTAAAATCGAAGTCCTCATTCGTTTATCGTGTGTCTATTCATCCATATCGGAACTCTTTGTATCAATGTATGTTTTCACACACTAGACGCTGCTCTATTTCGGGTTGAACGACCTACCTCTATCTTGCATAATTCGTAAAAAATATCTAGCCAAGCCAATCAAGAGTCATTGTTTGATAAGGTCATCGTTGCCTGATAAAAGTAATCGATTGTTACCGGCTGATACGTCTCTAACAAAAGGTAAACGTCAGCATTTTATGCGGATTTGTGCCGCTAGACATTAATCTAGGTTCGCAGAAAAGTACTGATGTGACTGATGGTAGGCTGTCGCTAATTTTGCTACAGTAAAGGGTTGTTCAAACTTTTTCTTGACTCGCCAGTAGCAGTCCGAGATTAACAATTAGTGCGTTATTGAGATGGCATATCTTTCATTGAGCCTACGTCATTCATAATTGTCTGTTTGAACAAAGGAAGTTTAAAGAATTATTTTAAATGTCCTAAATAGTGCACATTATTATTATTCAGCCATGTTCCCTCTACAGGGCAAAGGATTCTCTACCCTTCTTCCACTCTTTGCGACTTAGTGCGTACACAGGCCATGTGCTAATTTCCAACTTGTCCCGTCATCTCATTCTGGGTTTTCCACGTCGTCGTGTCACTTATGTGGGGTCCACACTGCGGTCCTCTTCACCTACAAGTTATTATCTTCCCGCACTTATCCCTCTTTACGTGGGTTCGGCACAATATGTACTCTTCTTCCATTTCCCTCAATAAGCCGTCAGCCGTCATATCAACACTCACCACTTTGTTACTCATATCATCTTTTACACAATCCATCCATCTTTTCCAAAGGTGAATATTACTCATTGAATTCAAACCAGTATTGATTTATTTTCATCACAATGGAAAGCATCTTGACACTACTTTACTTCAGACTGCAATCTTCTACTAGCATCTAATCCAACTCTAAAGGTTGTACAATTTAGAGTCAAAGTTCGCATATTCCTGGAGAATGATATTGTATTGCTTTATTCGTAGTTCGTATACTTCGCATCACTATCTTAAAAGATTGAAATATATATGTATTGCTTTGAAATACATAATCAATAATCTTGTCCAATCCTTAACGGATTATTAGGTTCTAATTCAGTTTAACTCACTCTCACTCATAACGTCGGCTAGAATTTTATTTGAACATATTTTTTGTTCAAATAAAATTCAGATAGCATATTGCTATTTTCATATATCAAATAGCACGCTATATACCTATTTTGTAAATCAAATAGCGCGTACTATGCACCTACCATATCCTATAAACAAGTGCTATCAACCAAGGTTGTGGGTGGTGAAGTCAAAGTTCGCGTCACATGAAGGACTGCTGGTTACGCCACCATTCAGCTATTTGACCTATAACCATTCGCTTAGTGTAAAGGCAAGGAGTCGACCTGATTCGTTATTGGATATCCTGTGATTATCTGACCTGTTTCTCAATGATCACTTGATCTTAGTAAAATATGCATTTACGTTGAATTGTTGTGAGTGGATGAAGGAAAATCTTTACCTTGCGATGTGACTGGTATGAGTGAAAATTTTGTAATTAAACACAAACATGAATCTTAATAAAATGTAAAGCTAATTTTAAAACTTCTGGTCACTGTCAATATCATGCCTTCCTAACTAGTAGACTTACTTTTAGCAACTCCTGATTTTAATTTTCATCCAAATAACGACTGGAAAAAAATCGCTTTAAGCGATGAGGCCGGCCAATTTAGACCTTATTTTTTATATTTTACTTTGCTTTGTTAATAGCAAAGTAAAGGCCTTTAGGCGGCCTAAAAACTCCGTCACCAGAGCTGGCCACTTGCTCATACGAACTTACTTACTTAATAGCAAAGTGAGAAAGATAAAAGAAAAATGTTTATAGCGATCATTAATTCTAGAATTGGTTTTAAAATCAGAAATATTTTACTTTTAGTTGTAACATTTACAAATTTAGTAGCGCGTGTTGATCTAAAAAGATCATTGTAACTATATTTTTCACAAGTCTAAATTTACTTCCTATTTTCTGGTAATGGTGTAATTCGGCCTGCCTTTACAGATTGCAACAGATTTACTATGTTAATTCTATTCTCCGGCCACCATACATAGCCCGTTGCGTCAATGTTCGAGTGGCCGTGTTGTCTTGGGGAAAATAGTTAACCCAGATTCAAACGTTCCCGGCTAAAAATAATACGTTACCTGACTGAAAACTCCCGCTCATCATAACATGACATTCTGTCAATCTTATTTACTCAGCGTTCGAAATTTAAATGTCGGTGAATAGTTATATTAGTGGCCTGGTTTTTGCTAAGCAATTGACTTTCTCAAAAATAGCTTCGAATCCTGCAATTCGATCATTTATTTCTGACTATTTGTATAGCGGCTAATGAAATTAAAATCAAATAAATAAGTGTAATTATAATAAATAATTGTTATTTCTGTCTTCTTTGTATATTAATAATAAAAGTTCCTGTTGAAACAGTGATTCAGTCATAATCTAGATATTTATGAATAGAGGCCGATGCGAATGAACTCGCTTTTAATGTAATCCAACACTGAAGTATGTCGTTGGCCCGGCTAACCTTTTACAAAAGCTGTTCACATTCCAACTAGATCATGGAATAAATCATATCTACCCATTGTCACCGCAATCAAACAACATCTGATACCGTTTTCATAAAATGATTCAGTTATAATCCAGCTGTCGCCCGCAAAAAGTATTTATTGTGTGAAAACAAAAGACAAAATAACCGTTATTACTCAGCAGGAATGTTCATTTAATTTGTTGTCAATTAACTTTTTTAAATATTGCAGTATTGTGGTTTCAAAAGTCACCAAGGTCATCGTCACAAAATACAATAGGTTGGATAAACTGAGCTGATATTTTTGGTATTCGGTGTGATGACCTACAGGATTGTTGTATTTTTTTAATTTGGCGGGACATTGTTCGTTGTGAGTAGAATGGGTCGGATGAACGCGATGATGTGGCGCGCGTGCGCGAGTGCCTGACCTAGTTCTGCGCCGGCGACGAGCGCACACGCGTCCAGCGCCGCGCCACGCACCCACCCGCGCACTGCAGCCCATCCTAGCCCAGTTGCCACTGAAGCATCGCGCCAACCAAACCGAAACCCTTTTTGGCAGTTCAACGACCCCGCTATCGAAATCCGCACACTCACACGCGTGTCCTCGAACAAACAGCCAGATAAAAAAAGCGAAACAAAAAACATCTCGGCTAACGGTAAACTAGTAACCAGACAGAGATAACTATATTTCGGCAGTGCACTCCTCGAGCGTAAGGTCAGCTACGAAAAACACTGACGCAATTTTTACAGCGTACGTAATTGAGCACTGAACGAAGTCGGTGTGTGCGTGAATGCCGAGAGCGACGCCCGCGTCGCCGAAACGGAGGCGGAATATTTAGGTGAAAGTGTTTCGAATTTCGACATGACGACATTCGCGCGCAGTCGTTATCGTGATTTTGCCGAATCGAGAGGTTCGCGGAGCGCACTCGGACGAACCTGCGCCTGACTCGCGTGTTATTCGCAGGAAGCGTGCAAGGTGTCTAGTGCTGAAGAGGAACTATGCTAAGAAGTGTTTCTAAAAAACGTAAATTAAAGAGGTGAAGGTGTGTTTGGACGTGGTTGTCGTGTGATGTGCATCCTGCGGCGCTGAGCAAGCTGTCGGAGAGCGCGCTGGGGGACGAGGCGCGGACTGCCTCCGCGCACGCGACTGCCGAACTGCAGAATATGACTTCCACCATGGGTAAATATTTACGAAACTAACACATAAACAAAGGCCATCTTATAAAAACTAAAATTATGATCATAAACAAGTTAAATCGCCAAGGCATGGTTAACGAAACAAGTTTACGACTGTATCCTCAAGGAATGATAGACATTAATTAAAAATGCTATGAAGGTATCTAATGGGAAGAAGAAACCTTGTCTTAAAATAAATTCTGGATTATCACACCATGATATTAAGTCACGTGAATAAGACGCTAACATTAAAGATGTCAAATAATCTAGTATCTTTAATTCCAACTACATTATTTTTTTGTGAAACGTAAACATTATCAAGCGCGTGAAAATTTCGTAGCACAGTGCTACGAGATAAAATATAAAATATATATATATTATTATTTTTTGACTGCATTCGCGCTACAAAAATAATTTAGGTATCGATAACTTTTTACTTACAATGTTAATATAATATCTACATACAATATAACATTTCATACAAAAAAATCTGAGATGGGCATTATAACTCAGGTTAGCTTTTATAGTTATGAAAGTTACCTTATATCTTTTTATATTTTGCACTATCCTTCAGACAAACGTGTTAGTTTCATTCAGAACTCATTAGAACATTCAGTAGAACATTCTCGCTACAGCGTAGACGTGCTACGCGCTGCTACGAGATCTACGACTCTGTAGCTTATATGAAGCTAGGCTTTCAATGCCATTAGTTTATTTCACTTGGCGTGAATATTTTTACTCAAACACTTATTTACATTCTAGTACCTAAATCTAGTAAATGTTTTCACTGTGTATGAGCGTTTTCACTCAGAACAAAGACATTTTTGATGTGAATATTTTTTAATTCCCAAAATCCCCTTTAAAGGGAATTTTGACACTAAACCAAGTTTTTTGATAGAGTAAATGAAATGGGAAAAAATAAATCGTTTAAGACTTTTTAAAACACACAAAATTATGTGCCATATTTTATTAAATTCACTTTTGTGTAACTAATGTTTATTCAATAATCTATTTTTAAATTAATTGAACCGGATGTGACAGTATGACATATTCAACGATAATTTTAAAATACGTTGATAGCTTTCATAATATTAAACAAAGATATACCTCGAACGTCATATCTAATCTTTGTCAAGAATTTCAAACAACATGAGTAATGCAAAAAGTAAGGTATGAAAACCATTCCTGCCTGTCACACAGAAGGTTCCGTCCTCGATTTCCGCGCTAGACAAACGTTTCTGTAATTTGCAAATGTTTGTCTTGGCCTAGACCTAAGACTATGTATGTATTTCCGAAAAAAATAACAATAATGTAAGTAGCATATCGGAAGAATCTGAAGTTCCCATACTACTCGTACAAGCTCTGCTTATTTTGGGGCTAGATGACGCTTTGTAAAATGCCCAGCATAAAATATTTTTTTTTTATAATTAATTACACATCACATTAAATTTGTGTTAGTAATTATGGTATGTAATACTCTGTTTAATATCAACACGAAGTGTTCGAAAAACAATCTAACCCCCCTATCTATAAAAACAGGCTCGATTTCAAAACATCATCTAACCATGACATTCGCAAATCATCGCGATTGATCATGACTCGCCAACCACTTTTACTTTCGTTACGACACCTCCTTTGTCTAGAGCCTCCACGGTCCACGGGTCAACGAACCCGACATTAAGTTGCCGAAATAAGTTTTTACGCCAACTTTCCAATACAGTGAAAGCGAAGGCAATGTCACTTCCTTTCGAAGTGGTGGGAGGTTCTTAAATAATAGGCGCCAGGTATGAACCTATTGTTCGGAGTTCACGACAATGGTTTTTGGTGATTTTGAAAAGTAGGCTAAGTAGATCAATTGATACGATATCAAAACTTGTACTTTATTTCTTGTAGTAGCTGACTCAGCAGACGTTGTTTTTTATTAAATTCTAGTAAAACATAAATCTCATTAGAAAAATTATTTACAGTTTTTTAAATTTTCCAAAAAAAATTTTTTTCATATCGAAAAATACAAAATTTTAAATCTTATTTTGTAGCTGGACAATAAAGTAAGGAACTTTGAACTATGCTATGACTTTATATGTGTCATGGGTATCAAAAGTTAATATACCAAAGTCTTTACTTTCATGTCATAGTTATACAAAAATATACGAGCATCATGCATTTTATGCGCCGCGGGGAACCAAAGCGCAAAAAATGTCTTGTCAAATAAAAAAAATATCAATTAAACAACAAATATCTTAAGCCTAACATCTTCACAGTCATTACATAAGTCTGATTTATAAACGTATCTTGTACTGATTAACTTTAACATTACATATTTTGATTTTCGCAACACGTTAAAATTAAATATAATATTTCATTAGAACTACCTCCAATAAATTTTTGATTAGATGTCTTACCAAATCAAATATTTATCTTCCTATAATGTAAGCTACAGATTTTATAAAAACTAGAATCAGGAACTAAATGTATCTACATAATAAGTTGTGCTAAAATATGATGACAGCGCTCTGTTTTTGAAGCATATTGCGCATCAGACGTGACCTTTATATTTTTTATACTCCAGAAACATAATATTATGATGTTTTGTAAGTAAAAATTAAGTTTGATTTGATTAACTAAGAAAAATGTATGAAGATATTGGGGCCAATTCGGAGTGTCGCAAAAGCTAAACTAAACTAATTAAAATTATTGCCATCCTTTTTATTTCCATCGCTATGAAAGGGACGGCAACAATTTTAGTTAGCTTAGTTTAGCTTTTGCGACACTCAGAATTGCCACTATTATAGCGAAGAAAATATTAAAAATTTCTTAGATTGACCTTTGTGATTTAAGAGTAGCCTACTAAATCCAGATGACTGAAAAACTAATTATATACATTTAATTTTTTCATACATTACCTACATTTATGGACATAAAAACACCGGAACAAATATCTACAGAATATACAAACATATGTCCCGCAACGGGAATCAAACCCACAACCCCCTGCGTCTCAGCTCCCTATTACACCAAGTGAGGCACGGATTCACTAAAACTAATAAGAAATATTCCTTTACGGGAATAATAATATTTGTAGACGCAAATTTTTTTTATTTATCAAGCAATATCATGGTGTATCAGGAAATACTTAAATCGGAAGTGCCGAAGTTTAAAAATGAAACGTTTAGCTTTGTGCTCACGCGCAGACTTGAATGTCAAGGTGCAGTTGAGGCCAGAGAGGCCCCACGATTCAATATTATGTACATAGTACACTATTGTAAGATGTGATCTTGTAAACATACTGTAGTAAAGACTTACCCAGTTATTAATAACGGACTTAGAGGCTTCCTAGAGCTCAGATTCAGATTATAATATACTGAGAAGAATTGCTTGTTTAAAGATATGAGATTAAAGCTATGATAGAGGCTTTCTGGCGGTAATTTAGCCACTAACTTTGAGCTTGCTTAGTAATTTGATATGCATAGAAGATAGAGTTAGTAGCTTCAATTCCTTGCCAATTGAAATTTGAGAATAAAAGAGTGCCAAATACAAAGTTATCTGATACTCAAAACCAAGGCTTACTATGAAATTAATAGTTGTTGTATGATAAAATTAGGTTTCGATAAAAGCATGTCCGCGTAGAATACCTCGCAATTGGCACTGACATTGCGACCGGAACACAACACTTCCTTATTTACACCGGTTATACAAACAGAACCGATCATCTTCAAATATGAGGAAGTAAACTGTCCCTGAATTGATCAAAAATGTATTAAAATGTACTCCAGCCTGCATTGAAATCGCGAAATACAATCTAAAATATTTTTGGGATATTTGAGTGAACAATCACAAATACGCAGCCTATTTTGTTACAGAAACTAACCATGTATGTTCGTGAGCTGATGGTGAACTCTAATGACAGAGTTTTTTAGGTCGCCTGAAGGCCTCCGTTCTGGCTTATCGACTTAAAAGCCGAAAACGAAAGTAAATATAAGGTGGTCTGCGAAGCACGGAAGAAACTTATAACTAAATATTGAAAAAACTTTTCAAAATACATTAGAACCAGTTGAGCCATTTAAAGATCGTTGATCATAGACATCTCAACTGATCCAAGCCACTGCGAGTCGGAAGAGTGCCCAAAACACTGGCAGCATTTACTTTGTAAATGGCAAATTGTTTTTATTATCCATTTATTTTGTAGTCTAATCTGTGGAACAAAATACCATCTAGCTAGTTCCAATTTCAAAAACAAATTGTTTTTGTATTCACTTTGTGATACCGATCAAAGCATTCCAAGTTGTTATGATGCAACGTAGAGCTGTAACCTTGTAACAAACATTTACATTCGCTTGAACTCAGATTTTTGACTCGCGGAAGGATTGAGTACTATTCTGATCATGCGCGCACGCACCTTCGATACGTTATGTCACTTTCAATGACAGGATTTTTTATTCAATTCGTTTTCATCAAGTGTAGATAAAAGATTTTATGTTTTCTAAGAAATATCAAACTTGATTCAAATAAATCTAAATTCAGAAACATGAAAATGGCTTGAAACATGAATCTGAAAACGTAAGTCACTTTGATATTACTACAGTTATTATAGATATTCTGGGTAGACATCTACGTTATTTTGTTATAAAAATAAGTAAACATACTTACTCTATCAGTATGTTCCATATTAATCATAGTTATACTAAATGATTGATAGCAAGCGTCCGGAAAAGTTTATTATAAAATGTAAACGATAACCTGTTGACCGTGGCGGAGGTCATCGCTACTTCCGACTTGCATTTGGACAGGAATTCCATGTGCATATCAGTTGTTTTTTAACTTTTCTGTCTTGAAAATAGAGTACATTTTCGTTCGTTCACTACTGCCCATCGTTGAAACGTCGGAAGTAAAGTGCTAGGAGATACGGTGTTTTACCTCCAACTTTTAAGGACAGGCTTTATGCACGTGGACCATTTGTTCTTACATGACTACTAATACTATACTGAGAACTTATTTTTAAACTCCCAACGAAAAAGAGGAAGGTATTTTTGTGAGTCTGTCTGCAACCAAAGACGATTAATATTAATCGTCTTCGCTGCAACGTTGCTCCTGATGGGATACAGCTATTCAGTTTTTTTTTAATTAAAAGCGTAGTTATTATGTAGTTTGACTGAAATGTTGTATAGCTTTCGCTGATATTTCCATTAAACTGGAAAACTTATTAATGGTTTCTGTGTCTAAAATGCGGCAGAACATGCTGTTGCATAATTTGATGATTTGCATTTCTTTATTCGGTTGTTTTTTGCACTTTGGCCATCTTATTTAAAATGTTGCTTTAAGAAGCAACATATATAATATATATAAGACTTAGAGATGAAATATGCGTTCAAAAAGAAACTTGTCAAAATATGGGTGTTGGTTATTTATATTTGTATGTTTATTTTTGTATTAAAATTAAATAAATGACGTCAATGCGACGCGTTAGTGTTTGTGCAAGCTCTTGAACTAATTTACCTTTCGGTGCAGCTGCTTTTGTTAGTTTTGTTTTGGAAATGGGTAAAATGACTGTGAAAATAACTTTCATTTCATCTGCTTAAACTAAATTATCAGTTCATGTTCGAGAAATGCTCCCTTATTAACTGCTTTTAATAAATTATCTTGCAGGTCTATACATACCTACTGGGAATAATCTTGTATAAGTGAGAGGTTTGTACGCCAAGTTACTTATCTTCAATCTCATTGTCGCAACGGTATTATTAATCAGAAAAAAGTGGCAAAATATTTTTTTATAAAACCGACTTTAATTTCAACCTCCAAAAAATTATTTCATATTTTCATTTCATTTCATTTTTTTAATTTCAAAAAAAGAGAGGAATTTACTGCACTCTCGAGGTGTATTTCTGTTTATAACTCCGAAGATCCTCGTCAGATCCTCAAATTATACTCCTTATAACAAAAAATAATTTTCAAAATCGGTTTAATATTGACATAAGAATCGGTGAAACTGAACGAACATACATAAAAAATACATACAGTGGAACATTGAACCTGTTTTGAAGTCGATATAAAAATATGGGAATTGATATTCAATGACGTCACGTGGTCAGAAGTGTCAGAACAAAGGATTAGCGATGGTCAAAAGAGGACACGGTTTGGATTTTTGTGTGTAATGGTTAAATAATAAATTAAAAATACAGTGGAGTTCCTTATGATGACGATAATCAGACATTTCTAGTACTTAGGATATAATAACATCTATCCAATGTGTGCATCATTTACAAATATTTTGCAGCAAGAATTGAATTGGACTTATACTTTTTGCGTCTCAGCTAGGAACTCGCATGCCTCGCCTCCGAGGTCATAGTTTTTAATTAAAAAAAAACAACTTAATGCTTACATCTGCCAAGGGATGCTAGATATAATGATGTCTGAAATAAAGTATGCTTAAGTTCTTCTATAAATCTATTTCATATACTCCCACTTCTGAGTATATGCCTCTCTCTATTACGCTACTCTGTCCAATTCTATGCTTAAATTTTTATAAAAAAAAACAACCTCGAGTTCTGTGGCAAGACTCATATCAACGCATCTTATTTATTTTAAATACATTCATTAAATGCAATCAACAAAGCCGAAACGGAGTGACCCTGGTAGAGGCCGGTTCGGAGCACGTTGTCGCTTCCGTGGTGTTGCATCAGGACAGGATCCAAATACATGGCCAGAGCCCTTAAATGTAGTTCTTTTTATGAATATTGTTGTACATTTTTCACAGCGCCATCTAGCCTATAACTGAAAGAATACGTCAATTGTGATATTAATAAAAAACATTTAATTTTGTATAATCCTTTATCCTTTAGTACCCAGATAAAGAACAATCGGCTTCACTTATTCCAAAACACGTAGTTTTTATTATTAAAAAAAATCTAAATATATACATACAAATGAAAGTAAATTTGTGTGTGTGAATGATTTCAAACTGAAACGGTAAACATTTAAAATACGATACTGAAATGACGCACGCAAATCGTCCCCGATAAAAACTTCCGTGTAAATTAAAAGTGAACCAAGATAGTGGGCTGTTAACCCTTATCTAGGTCATCATAATTACGGTCATTTAAAACATCTAGGAAGAACTTTAAGCTGCTAAAGATTATACTAATGATAATTAGTATTCGGAACAAAATAAAGTTTCGGTTTCGGCTTATTCTGTCCGAAATCTCAGAGTTGCACAATCGTGCACGTTTCCCGGAAGTCCTTAAAAGTTCACTAACATTTTCTGAAGTAGTATCGAAAAAAAAACATTGAAACTAGATCAAACATAAAGAGGTTTGAACAAATTAGACTAATTAATTATAATCGGACAATAGTGACAATTCTGGATGTTGACAAAACTTAACTAAACTAATTTGACAGCACTAAAATTGATGCCATCCTTTTTATTTCGATCGTTTGAAAGGGACGGCTACAGAATTGCCACTAGTGTCTATTCAAATTAAGTATTTATCTCTCTGAATTTCAAATTCGGTCATTTTCAGTGCAAAATGAGGCCGAAATAAAAATATTTACTATTTAAAATTGTTAATGATCGCGGAAGTCTGCCAAAGCTCACGGTCTTGTTCGAAGACGCTCCACCACCTTGCGAATTTTATTGGCAAAACACGTCATGATCAAGGTCTTTGACTCTTTTAATTTAGCTAGAGTTCATTTGTCTTTGTTGACAAAATAAACGAAATAGATTCGGAATGTTACACTAATTCTAATTCAATATTTTGAACTTATTTACATGAAAATTGTTGGATTAACAGCAAAGCATATTGAAGTTGTATTACTTTTGTGTGATTCAAAACTACTTGGAAATTGAACTGAAAGAGATTTTGCTCACAAAAACGTTTTATTTATAAAAAAAAACTCAGGCCTTTACATCTTTACTAGATGATTTATACAGAGTCAGGAGGCAATCTTTGCCTACACTTAGCGGGACACTGTAGTGCCTGGGACATTGTTGAGATGGAATAGGCTTAATTGCCCAGCACTAAACCATCCTCTCAGCTTAGCCGGCCATATCCACAGGAAAGACAATGGTCAATAGGTACGTGTGGGGCTGACTAGCCGCGGGTTTCCTCACAATGTTTTCCTTCACCGTTTAAAGCTCGTGTTAAAGTGCATATACATTTTTCGACACGAAAAGTCCATTGATGCACGGCCGGATTCAAACCCCCGAACTTCGGATCGAAAGTCGAAGTACTTATCCGCGTACGGCTTTTTATTAGAACCGTTGATAATACCGCTGAATCAAGAATATTGTAAACTAAATACAATTAATATTGCATTTAGTTTCTATATCGTAACATAATTTTACATCATAAAAACGTCACTGATAATTTCCACTAGATTCCACGCAACAAATGACGTTCAAAGGAAATGACTAACGCCTTATCAAAATCTACACGCCATACATTTCTTTATGCACGTCAATTATTATTATTGGAACCGTGAATACCTACAGCTTTATGTAATATGTTACCTATTGTTACTTACCTCTCTAATCATAATACAGTGCTTGTGGTTACTGCTCACTGACTTATATACATTATAAGTCATTTATATAAGTCATTATTGTAGTTGTACATTTTATACAGACCTGTCTCTTTATGATTATTTTAAAATAAAATAACGTGTTAGTCATAGCTTAAAACTAGCTTTATTTATGATTTAATAGTCCTCTTCAGAGCGCAATTTTTTTTTTGAAGCATTGATAACATTTTTAGATGATACGACTACCTACCTACTTATAATCTACTATGGATACAAATATAAAGCAAACATTGCCATGATGTCAAAATTACGTCAATAATAAATGGAGAATTTATTTTCAATGTACAAATGATAATGTAAAAATACTTTTACAAAATAAACTAATAACTTTGAACTGGAAGAGATACTCAAAACAACAAACAAAAAAGCTTCTGGTGTTAGAGGCGGTGTCAAAAATCTGTCAACAATGTTGTACCGAGTTCACAAACCCCACTACCAATTACTGTTTTGTATTCAATGAGAACTAGTAGTACTTGAATATTAATAGCACAATGACCATTTACCGTACACGTGCTTGAGCCTGGATGAGAATTATTGGACAAGAACAGACCGTATTATATTACAAAACTATAAACAATATACACACAACAACAATAACTATTAAATATTTCAGAGCAGATAAATTAATCAAATTGTGAGTTAACATTATTTTTGTTGGGTTGGATTATATTCTGAGACACTTTATCTGGTCATTAAATTCCGGCACGAGTGCTCAATTCCCCAACTTTTTATTGATAAGATTAATCCCATTGTACCTACTTTATGCACGTAACTATTGCGTACATTGAATCTACGTATACATGCAAGCAACTCACTAAATTCCATTTGCGCTATCATGATCGTAAAACGTAGGTGCGTAGACGAATTGGCTGATTGAAACTTCTAAATAAAACCTCGGAACTACGACCATTCGCTGTAGTACTACGCTCGTTATCATGAATCTTGGTGACATTGAAAAATAAATCGATATTTAAATTTTATTCATAATATACTGGCCATTGAGAATCTTGATAAAAAATAAGACGCTCTAAATTTCTAATTAATGTTTCATAGTTACCCACGCATCTCGGGTCCTTTTTATGGAAAAAGGCCGCCAGTTACACCAGATACTCGTGAGTTATTTTTGAACTTTTACGTTGACCTCTTAATTAGGTCAGTGGTCATTCGTTCAAAACCATGTGATTGTGTGCTAAAGTCCTTTTGGTCTTTAGGTATAATGTATTTAAAACGTTAAAAGGTGGGGCCTAATTTTTTGTTATTCATAATGGACACTTGTCTTAGTATATTATTATCTGACTTTTTTAACACATTAAGCGTTCCAAATGAAACTAAATAATATAAAATAAAAAAATAAAAATAGCCTTTATTCGCCGATACCTTACTACTAGTGTACAAACTTAAATTTACTGTTTATTGTTGCTACATACTATGTTTTCTTATTATAAGTTATTACAATAATATATACTTTTTAAACTAAAATTATACTACACTACACTATTTGGGTGTCGGGTTGTCCTAAGACATAGGCCTCCTCCTTTTTGCGCCACTCCTGTCTGTCTTGAGTTGAAACTACGTCCTCAATAATTTGCTTAAAACAATACTTATAAGTGCATTTAATTGTCCACAGGAATAATGACACTCAGCCGCGGCCCGTGTGACCTGGACAACATGAGTCTGTTCCAAGACCTCAAACTCAAGAGGCGGAAAGTTGACTCCCGATGTAGTAGCGATGGTAAGTTCTCCTTTTATTTCCAATTATTATTATTACTATATGAAATACAGACCTTTTTATGGGTGATAGAATGCTGGGATGTTTGAAGCTCTTTTAAAAATTAACCAATTTAAAGATGAAACTTAATGCAATAATGAATGATTGCCCTTATTTTGTGGCATCATAATTTATCTGTTTATTTAATTGCTTAATCTTGAAAGATTGAAACGAAGCCACGGGTGAAGTTAGTATATTAAATCCAGAATTTGCTACAAGGAATAATAATATGATAGTTAAAAACTTATCACGAATTTCATAAAGATGTCATATGCATTTTCAATAAGGTAATATTTAAGAAAGTAATTAATGTAGTTTGTGGAGAATTCCTTGTAACATAATCACTGATTCATATTTTATTTATCTTTTTTTCATTTGACTCAGACTAAAGATTGTTGACTTTGGTAACGACGCTGTCTGGACCGAAAATTTACAGACATGCTGATATTTTTCCTGTACTGGTCCTATTTAAAGAAAAAGCATTAATCTCGATTTTAAAAATTTGTTGAACCTGTTTCGTCATTTAAAGTGCTGACATTTTAATAACTTGCATTAAATGTTTCAGCTCAAGTTACGAACAAATTGTAGTTACGATTAACGAATAATTACAAAAAATATACGGTTCGATGTTTCTGTTATAAGTCAATATTTAAGTGAAACTGCGCTTCTAAAGTACTTAGTTTTTAGTTTCTATTTGCATATTTCAAACGAATAAGTCAACAATCTTAGGTCAGGATTTTAAGTTTATTTTTATAAAGCATGACTATGTATAAATATCTGACAAAAGAAAAAGAACACCAATCAGCCGCAAAGCACGTTTATGTAAGTAGATTCTCAGCTTTAGCGGTGTAAGGTCAAAACGTCATTGTTATTCGAATAGGGACGTCTTATTGCAACTCTACTCACGAGCGCTGTCACTTTCAAGCGAGTCTTGTACTTGTAATTTCATTTTCATTCAAACGTGTTTCACTTCTATTGTGCGGTATGGCATGGCAAATGGAAACCAATATGAGATCGATGATAGTGCAAATGAATATTATTATGCTTTCAAAAAGCAAAAGCAAAAAGCTAATCAAAATAACAAACAAATTAGCTCGGAAAGTAAAGCAATTAAATAAAAAATGCAACCAGACTTGTCACAAAATCTAATAAAATCAACATAACATAAAACTTGTCAATTTTTACATAACACTTCATGCAAATTGTTTGATAATCGTCATACGAAAGTTAAATAATTTAGCATAACACCGTGAGAGAAGCAAGCCGGTTCTGAGAAAGAACTTTCACTAGAACTGACACAAAACATGTACCGAAACAAATCCGGTTCAACCAAGAGAGGTAATATGAAATGAAAAAATTAAATATGATCACGACTGCATTCCCAAGAGACGGTAGACATATTCTTTCAGATCTTTTTAGAGATTCTTCTAAGATGTCTAATGGGGTAGTCAAAGGCATGTCCACAATACACAGAGGTCATTATTTATAGTGAATATTCATAATTTTAACGTCTTATAATTGATTGTATCACTCTCATAAGCACTTCCGTGTATTGTATGAAAAAATTAATTTAAATCATGGATTACATTTATTTTCTTCAATGTTTGCCAATCTGTGAAGTAACAAAAGTGTCAAAAGTCTAATTTAAGTTCATGAATTAAAACTGCACAATGCACGGAACTTCCAAAGTTACGAATACAAGTCTTCAAAGAAAATGTATTTTTCTCTGAACAAGTAAAAAATTCTCAAACTCAACATAACTTTAAAAATAGCAAAAAATAACTTGTCAATTCCAAGTTACATCGTTCGTTCGTTCGTATGAGCAAGTGGCCAACTCTGGTGACGGAGTTTTTAGGCCGCCTAAAGGCCTCCGTCATGGCTTAACGACTTTAAAAGCCGGGACCGACAATTTAACGATAATTTAAAGTTACATAAGAACGTGCTATCATTGTTACAAAGAAAGTTCACGTAAAGAAGGTGAAAGTAATAAGTGTGTGGTAATTATTGCTATTGTGCCTTCATGAATAAGCCATGAGATCATTTACTGTCTTCCAACGTAACTATAGGTGCGGGTCATGCGATTTTGGAAGGTTTTTTAAGTTCATGTAGCCAGACTGCGGTAGTTTTTTTTACAAAAATGTCTAATAATTATGCTCACCTTATGGTGCTGACGTTGAATATTCTGCCTGTTATTTTGAATACGACTTTTTTTGCGACATTTATTACTTTCATTATAATTAATGAAATTATTACTTTTGGCCCATAATATTTTTGGCGCCAAATTCATCCAAAATGTGCTCAGTCAGAATATGCATGTGATTGCCTTGGAAGAGCATGCAATAGTCTAATCAATTAAATTTAAATTGCAAAAAGTTATGAATCAATGCGATTAAAAATGCAATATGTTGGTAACCTTTTAACCTTTTTTTGGTCAATTCAGAAAATATAAAGTTGGAACAAGTCAGTTTTTAACGTTATTATATTTTTACATTATTTATTTTTTTATAATCTAAACTCATGTGCATTGTAAAATGAGCAAACAAATACGTTGATTAGTTTTGGCGTATAACTGAAAACCAATCAGTTCTTGATTTATCATAAAATATTAAATCCTAAAATGTAATATTTTCATGACGTGGAATTGAGTCTAGATAACTGTTTACTACATTCACGATCGGGAGGTGTGACGCACGTGACGAAGACCAGTCATCGCCGTCACAATGACGCGCCCTCGCACGCGCTTTATAAATACGTAGTACGATTATATCCTCTCTTGTACATTACAATTGTTTTATTCGTTCGGACTGTTTTTTTTTTCGTGAAGAGATAAAATCAATTCAAATCATAGTTTTTAATATGTACGTAAACCGTATGGTACTACATAATACGATTACAAAGGTACCTGGTATTATCAATTAAATTACAAGTAGATAAAAGTCAAATTAAATTTTTAATTTGACTTTTATCTACTTGTTAATCTATTTTTTTAATATTTCAAATGTAGTTTGGCAATCAATTAGCCAAATGTTTGTCATAGATTTTTGATAATAAACATCTATGAATTTTAAATTTGTAAGAACATTGCAAACGCAGAGTTCGCTCTAACAACGGGTTATTAGCGGGTTCAATGATGGTGTGAATTTTCAGGAATGTTACTAAACATCTTTACAGTATTGTTATATTATATTATTTACGAGTTGATAGCTACTACCTACTCACTATCATTAGTATTTTGTAAAAGTGATAAAGAGATAATACATTTGATCAAGATTTAAGCTCAATGACGGATTAATTTGCACAAAGAGCGTTGATGAGAAGTTATTTGTTTATTTGTGACATTGTAAGGACATTCCCCTGTTTGATATAATTAACTTTAATTAGTTCATTTGGAATGCAACGAAGTGTTTACATTTATTCAGCGTATGAAACCGGAAAATGACCATGTTCTCAATTTCAATCACATGTTATTCTAAACAAAACCAGTTGTGCTGATCATTTTTGCGCCACCGAAAATAGCAATGTGAAATTTAGATATCTAAAGGGTGCACAACAAAACAAAAAGTTTATGATACCGGGATCATCCAAAAGACATTAACGAGCAAAACAGGCAAAACTTCATCGTGTATCTGACCCAGGGATGACTTTGCAACTCCCGCGAGGATGACGCGAGGCACGTGGCCCCACTTGCCACCCCAAGGAGCCAGGGGGAGGGCCGCTGACCCACTTTCCCTATGTCGGTGACCGCGCGCGACCTTCGACTGCAACGATCGAAGCGATCATCTGGCCGAATTATAAATTGCATGTTGCGCAATCTTTATTGTTGTCTGTGAGGCTTCATGCTAATCAAGTTACTTCTGAGATTCATTTAAGTTTTGATTTGAAGTAAAAGGTGATGTTTCTCTTTAGCGTAATTTTAGCGTCCAACCACCTATTGCCAACAACAACGAGCAATCAAACGGTTATCTAGTACCTAGTTGCATCACGCGGCTAGAAAGATCGGTCCCCACCAATGATGTGGCAAAGGACGCGGAGTGAAATAGAGATCGTCCTCGAAGCGAGAGCGGTGCACGCGTTGCACTAGTCATTGTGCGGTTGCATTTCGCACGCACGGCCGCCTGAGTGACCTAATAGTGGCTGGAGGGAGGGACCGGGAAGCGGGGAGCGGCGCGAGTGCGGTAGGTCGGGCTCACTGCGCGCGCCCGCCGCCCGCCAAGCGCCGGCACTGGAAAACTTTCTTCGCGACTTTTCCTCGTAAACAAAACTGCGCACGAATTGCGCCCGCGCGGTCCTAATGCCAACTCACACCCTCGCGTATCACTTATCCCGGACTATGTGATTGATTAAAGCGTAATCTGGAGTCATTGTACTTTTGTGTTTGCGATGTACAGGTCACGTGGGTAAACTACGCCTATGGATTTAGTAATAAAAAGTCGGTAAAGTTTCTGATTTATTGGTTATAAGCTAGTGTATTGTTTTTGACTTTGGATTCCGAGTCCGGAAAGGTATATTTTAATTTTTATTAACAAAATTTATATGATTCAGTTGACATTATCCTACCTAATAAATTCTACAATGAGTTATGAAAACTTCATGTTTACACAATTTCATAAAGACCTAATCTCTAGGATTGTAATGCAAGGTATGTTAATTCCACTTGTTCTTCCTATTTTATAAAGCGTACAATCAGTGTTGTGTAGGAAAAATGTTTATCGAGCCACCCAGGTAAGTATAGTTTGTGCAAAATAGCTGTAATTCTAACAGTGACGTAGAGCCCTTTGTGTGCGGCGCGGTTGGCTTCCGGGGCCGCATCTGCGCGCGCGCCGCTTTCACTTTCTCCTCGCATCTCGCCCACAGACACTCGCAGACACGCTTCCTCTATTTTCCGCGTCTATTCCGGATAGTTACGTAAAGCTTCAATGTTTAATACAAAGATAATCGTGAAATAATGATGCATTATGGTAATTAGCACTCTAGATCGGGGGTTACTCGCAACGAAGTTCGTAAAAAACTTTAGCTATTAGTATAATAGATTAGTTTCGTATGTGTGTGGGGCCACGGCGGCACTCACATCGTGACGCAACCGGCTAATCTAGTCGGCGTCGGGAAGTGCAGTGTCGCGTCCCCGCGCCGCGCCCCGCGGTTCTAGCTTCACGTCGCGCGGTCGTTGACATTTCACCTAGTTTCTATTCGCCGCACATCTGAAAAGCCCTTGGTGTTCTTTTTCTTCGCTTTGGATCGTAGAGGACGGTCGTTTGATAGGTTGTTGTGTTCGCAGGCGAGTCGGCTGCCGATACCAGCACGTCGTCACCGGACCCCGGCCCGCCGTCGCCGCGCATGGCCGAGGCGGGCTGCAGCACGCCGCCGCACCCGCCGCCCGTTTTCGACGGCGGCGGCTCGCCCTCGCCCTCGGCCTGCCACCCCACCGTCATCCGCTCGTCACAGCCCTACCCCGTCATCAAGTTCGAGGGAGTGCCACCCGGCATCAAAGCTGAAAACTCCAACAAACACGACTCCGCGCACCACTCCTCCGTAAAGCAAGAGAGTAACCTGCAGGAATCGTTGCAGTCCTATAGACCCCGCAACATCGCCCCGCCTCAACCTAGCTCTCACTCACACTCATCGCTCTCGCCGGGACCCTGGCCGCCCCAGGCCTGCATTAACGGAGTGAAACCGGAGCTCATTGGAGGACATTTTCCACCGCAACAGATTGAACCCAAACCTGGTGTGCGAGGGCAGAACCAATGGCGAGGTGCACCGGCTGTCATCATGGGAGAATCTGGAGGAGTCCGGACAATGTTTTGGACTCTACCAGCACCTAATTCTAGTAACGAACCATCGCCCAGCGCATCACACACGCCTACACCACCTACCCCTGACCCCGCTACTTGTACTGAAGAATCCGCAGCGAGGCTACTACTGAACCTAGGTGGAGAGTTGAGAAGGCCAAGAGGGCCACCACTGAATATGGAGTTGTTATGGGCTGGCGATGTGTCGCAACTGCCGGCGCACCAGCAGCTGACCGCGCTGAATCTAAGCGTACCCGGAAGTATCGCTGGAGGGTCACCAGTTCCTGGAGCTAGTAGTTTAGGGCTCGCTCGGCCCGAGCTGCGCGCCTACGCCCCCGAGGCCGAGCGCGACGAGGACGAGCAGCCCATGATCTGCATGATCTGCGAGGACAAGGCGACGGGACTCCACTACGGAATCATCACATGTGAAGGCTGTAAAGGTTTCTTCAAACGGACTGTACAGAATAGACGCGTGTATACGTGCGTTGCTGATGGTGGCTGTGAAATTACTAAAGCGCAAAGAAATAGGTGTCAATACTGTAGATTCAAGAAATGTATTGAACAAGGAATGGTTTTACAAGGTAAGCATTTCATATCAAACAACTATAATAGTTATATTTCTTTCTATTATTATTTTGTCTCAACTGTTGTTTTCTTGACAGCTGTTCGAGAAGACCGAATGCCCGGGGGAAGGAATAGCGGAGCCGTCTATAATCTTTATAAAGTTAAATATAAGAAGCACAAGAAAGCCAATAAAGCAGCGACGACGACAAATCGGGCATCTCCGCCGGAGAAACCCAAAGAGCCTCTGCCTCCCCTCCCACCGCACCTGGTCAACGGCACCATACTAAAGACTGCATTAACTAATCCCAGCGAGGTAAGAAACTTTTCAACAGATTTTTAGCCATAGCTACAATTTATTTTCAATGTGAAATTAGGATCTGTCAGTTAGAAAAGTTTAATAGTTTAATATCTCAGACAAGTTGGCATATTTTAGTAATGCACGTTGAGTTGTTACAGGTCGTCCATCTAAGAGCGCGGCTAGAGAGCGCGGTGTCATCATCGCGAGACCGCGCGGTGCCGCTCGAGCGCGCCATGCACATGATCCGAGCGCTCATGGACTGTGACGCGATGGAAGACATCGCCACCGTGCGACACCTCCCAGATCTCCTTCACGACACCTCAGAAATAGGAGACAAACTCTGCAGAATCGGCGACTCAATCGTACACAAAATGGTCGCGTGGACGAAAAAACTACCTTTCATCATGGAGATTCCAATGGAGATCCATTCAAAGCTACTAATGGAAAAATGGCATGAGATCTCAGTACTGACGACGGCGGCGTACCAAGCGATCCACGGGAAGCACTCACAAACGCCGCCTTCCTCGGACCACGAACAAGACTTTATGCAAGAGGTGAGTTCTGATCATGGAATTAGAAAGTAAGTTCGTAACATGTGTTTTACTAGTGGTTTCTGGCTAACGAGCCCTAGATGTAGTGAGTGTTAGAGCACGCTCCAGGTCACATTCGCTCCAGAGACTTCCGCCACATGCTTTAGTGCAGTTAGGTTACGTGATCTGCATCGGCGCTTGCGCAACCGCGATAGAAAGTCGCCGGAGACCGGCTGCATTCGGACGTTTGCACATTCACCGCATAACGCACTATTACAACCGTAAAATAATGCAACATTGCACGTTCTATTGTCTATTGATAGTCCAAGATGATCTTGCGCATCTGACATTGTAAAATCGAAAGTATCAAGATTGCAACATGAGGCATGCCGCCCATGTATTGCAACTGCATTAATAATTTATGTGAGCAATATTTTATATAAGTACCAAATTCAATTGAAAACGTTAATAAAAATACATGTTACACTGTATGCAGCATGCATTATAATAATTATTGATACTGAAACAATTTTTCATTGTCTATAAATATTTCCTTCTCTATATCGATGTTACGTAAAGATTACATCTCAACAATATCTTTACGTAAATCATTTTAATTTAATTAGTTTTTTTATCACATGTGTTTATAGATTGAGTTTTTATACATAATACACTCATCTGCATTTTATGAATGTGTCTGTTTGTGAATTAGTTTATTTTACCACCGATACAAGACATTACTTTCACGCATTTAAAATCAATCTATACTAATTAACGTATTGAGAAAAAGTTTGTACTAAAAACGATCTTCTTTTATCAGGTGAACGCAAATTTGCGGACGCTACAGAACTGCCTGACGTCATTGATGGGACGACCAATCACGTTGGAACAGCTTAGACTAGACGTGGGGCTGGTGGTGGAGAAGATGACGCAAATCACCTGTGTGTTCCGACGCATTCAGCTGAGGATGGAGGAGTACGTGTGTCTGAAGGTCTACATACTGTTAAATCAAGGTGAGTCACATTTTTTAATAAACTTTGTTCACCGATTATTCCATCAAAAGTGGACCGATTTTGAAAATTCTTTTTTGTTTGAAAGAGTTTACTCCCGAGGTAGTCAACTAAAAATTTTAAAATTACCAGTATCTATTCGTACTTCAATTCAGTTTATTACTGTATAAAACATCATTGACTTATAAATACGAGTAATATTATTGTGATTCTTTAAATAAAATAAAAAAAAACAAGTCAAACATAACTATTATTAACGAATTATCCTACCAAAACAAAATAAATTAGTTACAAAGTAAATGAACTATGCTAAAAATAGATAATTACTTAACCTAAAAGCAATTAAGTACCTAAGTTTGCTCGAATAAGACAGATAAAAGAGCGGAGGTGATCAAGACGCAAAACATTTAAGACAAAAAACCTTAACTTTTAAAATAGCTAAGATAAAGAAATAGGACAGTTTCATTATTAAGAGATAAAGTAAACAAAACAATTTAAAGTCAAGCACAATGATCTTCCGCTTTTGAAATGGTGCTAATTGGTAGATAGCCTTTCAGCGTTGTTTGTTTTATTCGCTGGGCTATAAGGGGTTATATACACGTAAATAGTGACGCTCCTGTATTGTATAATCGTAACTACAGAGCCCGCTACAGACCCACTGTACCACCGCTTATACCCCAATTAGTACGGTGGTTAATTATTAAAAAACAATACCACCGATTGATAGTGATGTTTGTATTATTATTACATTAGAGTCTAGATTAGATAGTATCATTACAATAAAAAACTTTACAAAACAAGAACTCATCCTAATTCCCACGTGTATTCTTATTATTTTAGACCACAATGTTTCTCTTGGGCTTAATATAAAAAAGAGACTAGACGACATAAAGCAATGGGAGTTCTTAAACCAGCCAACAGTCTATACACTGTGGCACATAATTATGATGGTATATAAATAGTCCTTGCAACCAAGAGGGTTTAAAGCAAAGCCTCTAAGGGCTCACTCCCTAGCCTTATCATGTCAATGCACTACACTACACCTAATCCATTTAAAAGCAGTCCTTGGGGTGCATCGGCCATTCATGTAGGTCAGTTTTGTTACGCAACGTAACCTGACTCTCCTAGTGCTTTCCGAGAAATGGAAATGAGAACGCCAGCCATGTGACAAGTGGCAATGGACGTTGTGACTTTCGATCACGCAATAGACTCAACTGTTTCAACATTGGAGACCATACTCTAATGATGTTGGTGTTTTTGTTTGTGGGCTATGCTTTGTATACAATTAATAATTTAAAAACTTATTTTCATATATGCAATAAACAATTTGATTAAATTAAAGAAACACCTAAGGACCTAAGTTATTATAAAAGTTAATACATAATGCAAACAAACATTGAAATAGTGAATGAATTATTACATAAAAATATACTACCCTACCACTTATGAATTATGAAAAGGGACCTACATTTTATTCCTTGACGTGAATACTAAATATGAAAATAGCAGCGAAACGATTAAAATACCAAAACAAAACTTTCAACTTGAAAATATGAGTATACATTATTCCATTCCGTTTAAACTCATATGAGTCAGCGTCAATTCAGTTGACACTTTTAAATGACATAATGAAAATATTTGCGTAACTGTCTCGATTCTTCATACTAAACAATCGGTTCTATAACATTACGCAAAATTCGCATTTTGGACAAGCTTCCGCCGCGGCTTCCGCGTCGTAGCGGATAAAAAGTAACCTATGTATAATCCAAGTTTCAGCCGAATCAGTCCATTAGTTTTAACTTAGGTACTTACTTTTTTTTACGTGAAAGAGTAACAAACATCTATACATCCATATAAACTTTCGCGTTCATAATATTAGTGGGTGTAACGGTCCAAACAATAAGGCCGAACTCATACGACAAGTGACAGATACTCGGTACAAAGTGTGATCGTTATTATTATGATTTATGTCACAAGTAACCCACTTCGGCAGTCTCGATACATCGATTAGATGCTTTTTGTCTTGGTGCCAATTTCTAACTGATAGTACCGAAAGTAAATTAACTATAATTGCAATAAAAATTCAGAAGAATTCAAATTATTTAAATTCTGAAGTATCTTCAGTATATACTACAATAATAATTTGTTTTCAAAATCTATAACTCTAAATCAAAATAAATTCTAAGAATCTCGTACTTACAATATTGCACAATTCACCTAATAGTTCTAACAGTTCTAAGTACAAGTATTTGTACTATTATTTATTCTGTGTTACAAGCCTAAGTACTACGGTTCATAGAATAACTAGCTGCCAGTAGGAAAACTATGACATCCTGTGTTATCGCACGCTGTAACTAGGTCGGCGCATGCGCAGCGCCATGTTTGAAAATTATTTTCACCGCTCTAATACTATGTTTATCAACGGAAAGTACTCGGAAATAACATAAATGACTATGTTAATATTGAAGTATATTTAGTTTGTTGTGTTAGGTTAGGACTGTATATTTTACGAAAACAAAGTGAAACATAGAACCTCCTCCTTTTTAAAGTCGGTTAAAAAAATAAAAGGAATGTACAATACAAAAATATATAGAGTGATACTGACACTTCAAAAAAATGTTACATTTTTTCACTCACATACAGATTAGGTACCATATTATCTCAATTGGTCCAATCAATAATTCAGAGTCCATTCATATACTTTCAACCCAGATATAATACTCGAAAAGGAAGTGATAAAAATACAAATCTGACAGCCATTTCAGAAAGGCAAGTGAGCCGGCGAAATGGAAAGCGCTTACGCAACGACTGTTATATCTTTATATATGTGTGTGTGTGTGTGTGCGTGTGTATGTTTGATACTTACATGTGGTTGTGAATTGAGCAATTGGAATCCGAGCTATTAGATTTGACATACTGAGGTTTACAACTCAGTATAACTATTTAATAATTTTTTGCATCAATGTATTTCCTTATTAGTACGTAAACAAAAGTCTATCATCGTTATTTTACTATAAAATATTAAATATTTAGTACTTATAGCCAATAAACGGTTGGTTAATACTTATAATTAACCGTAAAACTTTATTGAGTCTCTTTATCTACAAACGTTTATTTTCAACAATTTACTCGTTTAATAAAGCCCCACCTTTATTACACCTAAGAATTGACAAATGAAAATACTCGTGCTCTATTTCCAGATAATAATTGTCGATATAAATGAGTAGTTTGTGGCTAGTCGGTGCTCTACAGCGCAATAGATAGTTACGTCACCCAAAACGGGATAGCATTTCACTCTCAGGCGGAAAGCGCGATGCGGAAGGCTAACTTTCTCTTTTGCGCTCCGAGCCGTGCTCTGCGCGCTATTCACGTAATTCCGATAGACGCGTATTGTCAGAGAAATTTATATGAAAGGTTTCAATACTTTTAAAAGTAAAAACAAGGACGTATTTCAATAAATAGGTAGCCATATAAAATCGTTTCAAGATTCCGCGCACCGAAAAACAAACATCAATTAATTCGCATTAATATACGATCCATCGCGTACAATACCGTGAAAAAGCAACCACAGAAGATTATAATAGCTAGTAGAGCTACGTAGAGCGATCGTGCGAGAGGGACGGGTAGCGAGGACGCGATCTCGCTCGAGGCGGAGGTCAACGGCTAGCCGCGGTCGTTGCCCCGCTATCGGAGTGACCTACTGAGCGCGTGACGTCATCTCGGCACCGCGCGCCGGTGGCATTGGTTCACCGCCGCGGACTAGCGCCATCTACCGCCGAGTAGAATCACTACCGTTGCGTGACTACGGAAAATTGAATAAAATGTTTTTCATAATCCAATGCCAAGTTATACAACACGATGGTTTATTTAAGGTAATTTTATAGCAAATGCTCAAAAAGAAAATAGAATATTCATCTTGCTTTGCTGCTAGCCTTATTAAACCTGTCAAATTTTTACCTCAAGCAAGTTTTACACAAGTAAGGAGTTTAATTTTAACCGACAATTAAAAAAAATGGTGAAAATTAATAATATAGGTATATAAAATCCGCAATTAAAAGCAATACCTATCTCTTAACTTTTCTTACAACAACGAAGAACAAATCACAAAAAATCATACCCAATCTGCTACTCTGCAGCAACTTTATGAGTACATTTTGTTACAGAGGTGGAACTCGAAGGCATCCAGGACAGATATGTGCAAGTGCTGCGCAGCTTCCTAGAACACGCTGCGCCACACCACCCCGGAAGACTACAGGAGCTGTTCGCCAGAATACCTGAGGTAAGAACTATCTAAATCTAAATACACTAAAATTACAGAAGGAACTAAGTATATGGGGGACTTTTTACATATAAACTTAGTTCAATTATGCTATGATTTACGAATTGAAACAAGAACAAAAACGTTAATTTCAACATCTCATACAAAAGATATCAACGCGCTACAAAGTAATGCTGTATATTTTATGTATGAGGTTAGGTATTGAGGCAAACCATGTTTTCTTGCGATTCCCTTTACTACAACCTTAGTATTCAAAGCAAGATTGTGAATTGTGAATATTGTGTCTCACTTCAAATACTATGTATATCTACACAGAATTGTAAATTGAATTTTACAGTCAAGAGAAACTTTGAAAAGCTCGCTGCAAATACAATCTAGATACCCAAAGATTTATCGGCACGTCGCATTGTAGATTGTAAAGACTCGCTCGCAATAGAAAGTCCTTACAATCAGAGCTTTCACAATGCTTTTCACATTTCAGATCCAAGCTGCGGCCAACCTGCTGCTCGAGAGCAAAATGTTCTACGTACCGTTCGTGTTGAACTCGGCTGAGATCAGATAGTATATGGCCCAGCAGGGCGTCTAATGCTCGGACTACTCCGAGCGGACTTCCCCGCGCCTATCCCCACGTCTTATGACCGCCGACCATGTGTTCAGAGCCTCTCCAGCACAAGTGTTCGTACAAAGCCTCGGGCCCCGCTAGAGGCTGCTGCTCCGGCCCGGATCCGCTCCGGCGCCGGACCACCTCGCGGCCCGAGTCATGGACAATACGACAGTGCATACACTCATTGTGTCGATGTGTGTTTTGATTGGTATAATGTTTAGTAGAGGAATTAAAACGTCCCAATTGACAGACTGATTTATTATAAAAAAACATAGTTATCGTAAGCTACCAGGGACTTGGATGCGTGTTTTATACGTGGTAGTGTATACTACATAGTGTTAAATAGATTAAAATATATTCATATGTTACTATTTAAATTTTTGTCAATCGGAGAATCGCATAATATATTATTTCTGTACATATAGCGTATTTTACTATTAAGATGTTGTTTTAGACAAAATTGTTTCTTGTAAATGAAATATTGCTGTTTTAGTTTGCATTTTGTATTTAGGATTATGTGTTAGGTTAACTTTATTGGGTGTGTAATAATGAATTAGTAATTTAATTTTATATTACTTGTTCTTAACGTAATTAGCACTAAGTACCTACTCTCAGTGTTTACCAAGACTGCTTTTAAACAACTGTACTGTTATACACTAACTTAAAGTATCGTGGAAACGCGTTACTTATAGTCACAACTTATGCATTTTTTATCGTCAATACTTCGGATAACTCTTTGAGCTACGTTTCGTTCTAATTTTTCACTCTCCTTATTTTTAACTAGCTTTAAGAATGTCCTTCGCGTGTTGGTACCATCATGTTTGCCTGTGACGTTTTATTTAGGTGCTTATAGCAATCGAATTCTTTGCTTCCTTTAATGTGTTCAATTGTAAATTATGCTCAATGTTTTAAACGTTCAGATACTCAAAACTCTCAGATTTCATATCCACTTAATTCATTTTGTGCGCAAACGTAGTCAATTTAAACCAATATTTAAAAATGTTTGATATTTTTAAGCATTGTGTTCTTGTTTTTTATCACAAGAATGCATTGAAAGTAATCCAATAACCATATTACTCATTGCATTAGCCCTTTAAGCATTCCTACTACAAATCATAAAAGTTGTAAAAAAATGCGCTAGCATCGTATTGACATACTAAAGCTCCCATTTGTGTGACTTTTCCTTCATTCTAGTTATGATCATTATCATTATTTATCATAATTATTAATATTACTCGTAATTATAATAATTCATGTTTTCAAAATTCATTCTAAAATAAACTAATAATTTATGAAAGACTTTAACGTAACACTGTCAGTGACCACTGCCTAACAGTAAAATTTATATAAAATGCCGTTATTGTTATTAAACTTATTAACTCGTATTATTTTTAATATAATGTAATAAACGTTCCATCAACGGTGAACTGTTACCACTAACTGTAGGGGGCGGTGTGCGCCATCTTAATTAAGTAAATACAACCAAAAAGTTCGTTCTAAGGACTTAGGTTCTAGGTAATTAGGTTTTTTCTAAGAAACGTCACGATACATCGGCTAGGAGAAAACGTAGTCTCGCACATTTCAATCACACATAGGAATTTAAAAAACTTAATATTTTTCACGCGGATAATAGTCTAAGAATGTTGAGCGGAGGCTGAGAAGACGCCGTCTTCTCCGCCAAAGCTCGATTCAGTCTCGTTACAAACCGTCGATATATATATTTTTAGACAATTCCGTTACCTGAATGAGCGACAGACGTCCGTTCCTCATCGTGTTACCATTAGTTAAGAGTTAGCTAACGTGTTTGTACATTGTAATTAATTTGAATACAACCAGTTACGATACTGCCATCAAATGCCTAATTAGTTTTTGTTATAATTTACTTAGTTAAGTTTACATCGTCGGTGAAATTATTAGTTAATTGTGATAGAACAGTGATAGCATCGGGAAACACGTTCCAGAACACGCAAGTTGCATCCCCGGCCGGCGTCCTATCCCAGCCGACTCGGTCTCACTACATATGCCAATTCGGTAACTAAATTTATTTATTTATTCATATATGTAACTTAATTAAAAATAAGTAGTTGATCAAAACACCATCAGAACGACGAAGGTGTAATCTAAAGTCTGAGGTAAAGATGCCTTTATAGATTTTTAAACTATGACCGATAATTTGTAAACTATAATCACGGATCGTGCATCGTTCTATGTAATATAATGTAAGTATAAACTGACACTTATTTTGTTAGTAGCGTAGTTATTGTTAAGTCGGAACTAACGGCATTGTATCAAAATGGGGACTAGATTCGTAATGTTATTGGCGTTGTACAAAGGATAGTATTGTTAGTGAATAAACAATGAAATTGGCGCATTACTGGCGAGTACCTAATTAGATTAGTAAACGGAAAGCCCGCAGAGGCTAACATTATAATAGATGTAAATACATAAATAAAGCTATGACATTCAGACCGCCACTTGCTTTTCGTTTCTCCTCGACTCGTTTGCTTCTTGTTTTGGCATCTATTTAATGGAACATTAAAGTATTTTAATACCTTTATCGAAATTGACTGACGGAAAAATGTTTGTTTTGCTTCGCTTGCTGTTTTTTTAATAATGGAAACCTAGCCGTGAACCTCGAGACAGGCTAGTTTACGAGGTTCGGCTGTGACCGATCTCAATCTTTTATTGATTACAAAAAGGATGTTCTCATAACTATCGTGAAAATTCTAAATTGTGATTGACTATGGCCGTAACTAAAGTAATAATAGTAAACCTACCTATCTCGTATGCACTTGTAAAGAAATATACTGTGCCACCGTGATGGTGTATCCGATAGGACAGTTTGGCAAATCGTTTAAAGTGTTATTGTGACAAAATAGGTTTCACGCAATACCAGTTCAAGGCTCTGAGGTCGGTTCGTAGTTATTATTGCGAAAATATTTTGACTGATATAGTAATAACATAATATATTTATAAGAGTGTAACAAAAACTTAATGCATTTCACAATTTCTTTACAGTCCATAAGAGAATAATTAACTACTAAGATATTGTGACGAAATATTTTCACATTCGTAGAGTAAGGTTTGTTGTGTAAAAACATAGTGTTTCAAGTATTTCGGGTAAAGAATGGTTGAACAGTTTGTGTACATTAGACATTGTATTATATAGTTACGAAGTTGATTGTAAAGCCGTAAGAGAATAATATATATTTGGAAACGTTCGCAAACGTTTGTTGCGTGTAAATTATATGTCACAGATTGTTGAACTGTAAGTGCATAGATATCTGTTTATACATATTTTATTCAAAGGTTTTGTTACAGTTACGTGAACAAACACGTTTCGCTTTATCTTTATAACTTTATCACATTCTATAGTCTCAGTTCACGCAGTAGGTATCACTGGAAGTGCCTCAGAACGTAGTTTTCGATTCAAACCTTATTTAAGAGTTCGATGTGGTTGAGTGTGCTGTATCACGTATGTAGTTGGGCTCGCTCAATATCAAGACTTATCGCTTTCAGGCTAAATAAAACGACGTTGCTTAGCACGTGCTCCGGTTAATACGCTTCAACTGCGACACAGTTGGAGAATAATGAGCTGTGTGGCACGTGCTTAGTCGTCTTTTAACTGCCTCAGACCTAGCATATTTAAGTATTACCTTAGGGTTCTATGTTTGTATTGTAGCAGATCACTTTTGTAGCTGATTGCTGGACTGTTCTTGATGGTAAAAGGCTGTTATTTCGACCAAGTAAGGTGACAGTGACTGTTAGTATATACTAAATAGGTATTACTGTCTTGTCTCGTGAGTGGTGCGCCTGTGTAGTCAGATTGTGTACTGGTTTGCCAAGAGAAGTTACCTACAGTTGTGTTTAGTTAGCGATGCATAACGTGTTTGTACTTTAATTTTTGTTTTTTAGTTGTACTCTTGGAAATCAATGGTTAATAATTTAAGAAAATAAAATGTATGTGAATTATTATGCTGTTTCTTTTGTTGTCTGAAAACTCTGTTATCTAATTTATAGGGATTCATTTAAAAGACAGATACATTCCTATTTTATCTTAGACCAAAAGACATAAACGCGCTTCTTTCAGCCTGAGTTTGACTCACAAACTATTTTTTCATACCTACGTAAGTAGGTTAGGTAGATACCATATTTTTTTAAACACCTAAATTTAACGCATATTATTATTTACTTAAGTTATTATCTAAGAGCCGTATTGACGAAGTGGTTTAGTACCTCGACTTTCGATCCGAAGGTCGTGGGTTCGAATCCCGGCCGTGCATCAATGGATTTTTATTCGCACATTTATATACACTTTAATATGTGATCTAAACAATGAAGGAAAACATCGTGTGGAAACCCGCGGCTAGTCAGCCCCACACGTATTGACCATTGTCTTTCCTGTGGATATGGCCGAGCTGAGAGGATGGTTGGATGCTGGGCAAGCCTACTTCATCTAAACAATGTCCCAGACACTACAGTGTCCCTATAAGTGTATTTAGGCAAAGATGCCTCCTGACTCTGTATAAATCATCTAGTAGGTAAAGATGTAAAGGCCCAAGTTAGCTTACTCGCCCGTGGCTTCGCTCACGTGGTAGGTATCATGATAAAATATAGCCTATGTTCATTCAGAAAGTCCGGCTACATCGGTGAAAGAATTTTTGAAATCGGATGAGTCGTTCGGAGATTACCCAAAACATACAAATAAACCAACTTTACCTCTTTACAACATTAGTATAATTGATACAATAATTTATGTTTCAGCAAGCAAACTAAAAATATATAAAAAGTAGCGTCTCCGTAGGATAATAATTATTATTATGCTCAACTGGTTCTAATTGTATTTTGTACAGTTATGTAAATATGTAGTAGTTTAGTTTCTGTAAATAAATTATAATGTTATGTTCAGTCTGAGGCAGCATCATTGCATTTGCATGCACAAATTATTGATGCTACGCAGCGTAGCCTACGCCTGCTAGAGCTACGAAAATGTATTTGAAATACTGACATCTAGCGGTACAATTGGAAACTAACGTCTACCCTTACTTTTTATTCCTTGTAAGTGACATCTAGTGTAGAGTAGAAAAACTAAGTTGCGTAAGAAAAATACGTGTATCCGAACAGAAGTCGGGTCTATTATTATTATCAGCCCCTGGATTGTGTAACTTGTTTCACATTGTATCCAAGTTGTATCAAAGCAAAAATCACAGTAAATCGCGAAAATAACTGTCTGATATAACGCTGATTAAGTAAATTAGTAAGTTACTTACTTAAATACTGTCATATTTGACAGTTATTTTCGCGATTTACTGTGATTTTTGCTTTGATACAACTTGGATACAATGTGAAACAAGTTACACAATCAGGGGGCTGGACATTAGTAATTTTGTTATCTGTGGTCATAATATTTTCCTCATTCACTCTCATTCTCGATCCAACTTTTTCTGTCAAAATTAATTATCCGCCGCTTGCCACATGTCAGACCGTAATAATTACAATTTTCTATAAAATTTGCTGAAAAATAATCCTAAAACATGGTGAGTAAAGTGTTTTGTGGTCTATTCTACATATTAATTCCCATTGCGCTTGATATTCGCCGCAATACCATGCAATACAAGATGCGTCTAGGTTGTGTTGTCATGATCTCATGAATTTGTGTTTCAGAAACCTTTGATGCTGCAAGGGCACGAACGTGCTATAACTCAGATCAAATATAACCGTGAAGGAGACTTACTTTTCTCCGCCGCTAAGGATTCAAAGCCAAACGTTTGGTGGTCCCTCAACGGCGAGAGACTTGGCACTTTCAATGGACATGGTGGTGTTGTGTGGTGTCTTGACGTGAATTGGCCGACCGTAAACCTGATCACTGGTGGAGGTGACAGTTCCTGCAGGTAAGTCTTACATTATTGTTAAGTATGTGGATAAAGTAGGGACTCCATGTTCACCTTAGTGAGCTAAGCAAAAGGTTTTTGTTGCTGTTTTCCTCCAAGTCCAAGTCGTTCCATAGGTATTATCTACTTAAAAATTAATACATCCTATCCTAAAAGTAAGTTTGTATGAGCAGGCGACCAACTCTAGATATGTCCTGAAACACATCTAAATGGAGACTCCATTTGAGGAGTTTACAGCTGCAACATGTCATCTTAAATAATATAAAAAGAGAATATCATTTCCACCACTAATGTACTGTAGTTTCTGCTCACGACTTTGCTCACATGGTACCTACACACCTGGATAAAAGTTTCCTATGTGTTTTCCAGGTGAACTATGCCTATATTCCAAATTACAGTCAAATCTGTTCAGTAGTTCTTGCCTAAAAGAGTAACAAACATCCCAGTGATTACAAAAGTTTGTATACTTTCTTGTTAGTGTTGCCTAATTATTATTATTATTTTATTATTATTACTAGCCCGAATCATCCCACTGCAGGGCAAAGGCCTCCCTTCCTTCTCTCCATTCATCTCTATTATGAGCTATTGTACTCCATTGTGGACAGTAAGAGTCAAGCTCGTCTCTCCACCGCTGCCGCGGTCTGCCGCGTAGTCGTTTCCTGTCCCGTGGGATCCACTCGGTGGTGATCCGTGCCCACAACTCATCCGACATGCGACAGACGTGGCCCGCCCAGTCCCATTTCAATTTGCCAACTTGTTGCCTAATATGAGTTTATAATATATTTATCTATTATCTATGTGGGGTGCTTAGTATAGTACCAAATTTATAAGTGTTTCTCACATGTTTCTAATATTTACCTATATAGGATGAATAGGTAGTTTGTTTTGTTGTTCAGTGCGTATGATGCATGTATGCATTTTTTGTATACCAATCATTAGATGAAAAAATCTAAGTCATCCCAGATAGGAAATGTATAGGATAATATAAAAAAAGGGTTATCATATTATTTATGAAACAACACAATAAAACTATTTCAATTTACAAAAACTACATACTTTTTTTTCAGATTATGGGACTTGAAAACTGGCACAAACATTGCCACAGTAAAGACAAACTCTTCTGTGAGAACATGTAACTTCAGTTACAGTTCCAACCAGGCGGCATATACCACTGACAAGGCCATGGGACACCCTTGTGAGGTAAATATGATGACCTTTGTGGCGCAGTGGGTTCAATCCCCCCCGCGAGACAAATGTATATAAGTAGTATTATTAGTCATCTGGTTACCATAACACAAGAATTAAATTGCTTAGCTTGGGACTAGATGACACTGAAATGTCCAAGGATATTTATTTAATCCATAGGTATTTTTTTAACCTCATAACTACCAGTGACTATGCAGTGAGATCATGAATTTCAATGCTGTTTGTATTTATTTTATACAAGCTTACTCTCGCGTCGTACCTCCTGGATAAACATTCTAGGTCATAAACTATGTATATTCCAAGTTTCAGCCAAACCCATTCAGTAGTGAAAGAGTAAGGGCGTCTTCAAATTTGCCGCGCGGCTACGGCGCGTCCATGCATACAAACTTTCGCATTTATAATATTAATAGCTTCATAGGCTACCATATTGACCAACAACTATGTTCTTCCTTCCAGGTCTTTGTAATAGACACAAGAACGGTTGATGACTCCGTGTCATCCCAAGCCCCAATCCTGAAGTGGGAGATCACAGACACAAAGGTTACATCCATGGTTTGGGGTAACCTTGATGAGACCATTATCACTGGGCATGAAGCCGGTGATATTATTCAGTGGGATTTGAAGGTATGTCAATATTTCGAGGAAGTTTTTTTTTTTTTTACACAAGTAGACAATTATATGAATAAAAATGCACCTCAAGAGTGCAGAAAATTGATCTCTTACGAAATTGAACGGTTTAATAAAAAAAATAATTTGGCCATTTAGTACATTTTTAACTTCGATCTTTTTAGCGATCTGTATACATATTTTGTACTTATTCTATAAGTATGTTTTTTTTTTGTTTACAGACTGGCAAAAAGATCCACTCCATCAAGGAGCACACCCACCAAATCAACGACATGCAGCTGTCCCGCGACGGCACCATGTTCATCACGGCCTCCAAGGACCAGACTGCCAAACTCTTTGACACAAACTCCTTGGAGCTGCTCAAAGAATACAAAACCGAGCGACCTGTCAACTCAGCCGCGCTCAGCCCTATCCTAGACCACGTGGTCATCGGCGGAGGTCAAGACGCCATGGAGGTTACAACTACCTCTACCCGACACGGAAAGTTCGATGCCCGGTTCTTCCATTTAGTATTTGAAGAGGAGTTCGGTAGGGTTAAGGGACATTTCGGTCCCATCAACAGTTTAGCATTCCATCCTGATGGAAAGAGCTACGCGTCGGGCGGTGAAGATGGTTACGTGAGAGTCCAGAGTTTTGATCAGTCTTACTTTGATTATACATTCGACTACAACAGGGATTGAAGTGTTGTTTAAGTATTAAATATTGTACATTTGATTAAATAAAAGCGGCATTTCTATTCATGCATTGTTTTGTTTCATATCTCTAACTTGGTTTTCAGCTCTCTATTCTCAAGAGTGTGATGATGATGCCAAGTTCCAATCAATCCATCACGCTACCTTATTTGACAGATAATGTATGAAAACTAGCGCATAGCTATGTCAGAAGATGAAGTACTAAATTTTTTTTTAATTATCTAACTACACGGAAGACCCGTTCCGAAGCCATCACACCGTTGCGCGAGAGTGCTTTCAAATAAAAAAAAGAATCATTGAAATCGGTTCACCCAGTCGAAAGTTCCGTTTACTCCCTGTTCTGCCATGTAAATGTTTATCTTATCTTCTGTTGAGTACCTAGCTAAGATAACAAACATAAAAAAAGTCGTATCGAGAACTTCCTTATTTAAAGTCTGTTGAAAATGAAAGTAAATGTACAATATGCAACAATTTATTTTTACAAAACATTCTATACATGGAATACTTCACTGGAATACTTATAAGAAATAAGGTGTGGTGTGCTGTGGCGGCACTTCTCTCTCGCTGTCTGGGACGGCGTGGAATATCTTGGCTGTTCTGTCGTTGACCGTATTAAATTCTAGGATGGAGGCGACGTTGCCGCATCGATAGCAGTAGTTGGGTGCCGACCACACTGTTACTAATCGCTTGTCGAACATGTATTTGTATCCTGCAATGAAACATGGACGTACAATAATTGTATTGGTCACAGTGGCGGATAAATATGGAGGCGCGCCCCTCTCCCTCCTTAAAGAACCATCCGAATTGAACAGAATATTATTTTATCTTATTATTACGATAAAAGTAAAGTGCATGTGCGTGCATGTGGATGGATATAATGGGTAGAGGTAGACCAAGGAATAGATGGATGGACTGTGTGAAAGTTAACATGAGTAAGAAAGGGGTGAATGTTGAGATGGCGACTGATAAAGGGAAATGGAAGAAGAATACATGTTGTGCCGACCCCACGTAATGAGGAATAAGGGCAGGAAGAAAAAGATTACGATAAAAGTAAAGGTAGCTAAAAGTAAGTAAAGATATCTTTAGCGCCCTCTTAAGGCGAGCCTACCCAGTGCGTCTCTCATCGACGCGGGCATAGCTGAAAAGCTTGTCGTTTCATCCAGCGCAATGTTAGAAAAAGAGGCAAAGCGAAAAGAGAGAGAGCGCCTAAACGGTCGGTTGGCATTCGGTAACTTTCGCCGCCCACTCGCGGGCGGTCGCACGCTAGGCCTGAGCGCTCGGTTGGTTTTCGGTAATTTTCGCCGCACACTCGTGGGCGGTCGGACCTAGGTCGAACGCTAGGCCTTGAGCACTCGGTTGGAATTCGGGAACTTTCGCCGCACCCTCGCGGGCAGTCGGATGCTAGTGTGAGCCATCCGAGCATTCATTCTGAGCCATTCATGTATTCATTAGGCCGGCTTTACACCTGTGAGTTTTACTTACGTAAGTCACTTATACTAAGCTACTTACGAGAAATTTTCAAGTGTAAACACTCATTGTAAGTGACTTACTGTAATTTTTACTACTTTCGTAAATTGGAAAATTACAAGTCTAAACGATCTCGTAAGTAACTTAGTAAGTGACTTACGTAAGTAAAACTCACAGGTGTAAAGCCGGCCTTAGACAAATATTTTTTTTTTATTATGTACCTAAATATGGTGTGCAATAAAGTATTTTATACCTTCTACCTATTCATGAAAATAATATCGAAAAAAAACACAAAAAGTAGAGATAAAATAATTTATTTTGTTTATAAAGTAGCAGTAGGTACTTGATTCCTTTTTTGTTTTGCGAGTCCATTCCTTTTTTTCCTTCGAGCCGAAAGACGTAAACGCTTTTTGTTACCTTTTCGGAAATCTGGCTGAGTGTGATCTGTGGAGTAGGTAATCAGTACTTAGGTAAGACATCGAATTGTTGTTGTTTGAAAAAAATTGCCAGTTTGACATTAGCTACATAAAGGTATTAGGTAGGTACCTATCTTGATAAGTAGGTAATGGAGAAGTTTCCCTTTTATTTTTTTTAATGTGAATAAATAGTCCTAAGCATTTAAATAAAGATGGTGAAAGAATTTTTGGAATATCTTGAAAATGACAAAGTTATTCAACTTTTACGGCGGCTTAAAAATAATAGAATCAAAAGGCTGAGATTTCCGCGTGTGACGTCACTCCATGCGAGACACAGATTATCTTCAATGTAGTATGACAAAATTTCATACGATTCCCGCTTTTCTTCGCCGCGCCGAACTAAAAACATTATTCAAGCTTAGAAGTTTGTTTTTCATTTTTCTTTATGGACATTATGGAAGCAGGGTAGGTATATGCTTGTTTAATATTGTACATTATATACTAACTAAAAAGTGATCTTTTGATGATTTAGTTTAAAAGAATTTTAAACTATCGAATAATCGAATCGAATTTCGATTAATTAATTTTTTTTTCTTTTTATTTTTTTTCTTATAATTTTTTTTTTATTATTATTTTTTTTTTGTTTTTTTTTTTTTTTTTTGTCAGATTGTGATGTTTAACTATTTGTATTGTCATTGCATACCTACTACACACTTATTAATGATCGATGACAATACAAATAGTTAAACATGAAAATCTGACTTAACGCGTTCAGTGCTCATGACGAACATGCAGATGTTGCTTCAAAAGTGCTCCTCCTAGACTTTCCGTTGTGAGATCAAATGAAAGACCTTCATGAGATCTACTTTTTTTAAGTTTGACAGCTGTCATCGAAAAAGTAGATCTCATCAAGGTCTTTCATTTGAGCTCACAACGGAAAGTCTAGGAGGAGCACTTTTGAAGCAACATCTGCATGTTCGTCATGAGCACTGAACGCGTTAAGTCAGATTTTCATGTTTAACTATTTGTATTGTCATCAATCATTAATAAGTGTGCAGTAGGTATGCAATGACAATACAAATAGTTAAACATCAAAATATGACAAAAAAAAAAAATAAAAAAAAAATTAGTTAGAAAAAAAAATTTATTAATCACTTTTTAGTTAGTATAAGTAAAGCCTTTTATGTACAATATTAAACAAGCATATACCCTGTGCTTCCATAATGTCCAAAAAGAAAAAATGAAAAACAAACTTCTAAGCTTGAATAATGTTTTTAGTTCGGCGCGGCGAAGAAAAGCGCGAATCGTATGAAATTTTGTCATACTAAATTGAAACTAATCTGTGTCTCGCATGGAGTGACGTCACACGCGGAAATCTCAGCCGTTTGATTCTATTATTTTTAAGCCGCCGTAAAAGTTGAATAACTTTGTCATTTTTCAAGATATTCCAAAAATTCTTTCACCACCTATTATAGATTCTTAAGATCTTGCTAATAAAATAAAAAAAAATGAATTTTGATGTTTAGGAAACTTCTCCATTGGTTAGTTGTACCAAAGACGATTAATATCTAGAAGACAGACAAAGGTCATACACAAAATCGTAGCCCTGATCCCGCAGTACCAGATAGCCTGGAAACTTTAAAACATCAATTTTATCCAAGAAATTTCAATACTTAGTAGTAGGTAAGGTAGCCATTGAGATGTATTAAAGAGTCACAATCTAATAGCTGACAACACTCAAAAAATGTGCGTGCAAATTCAATTTTCTACAATGACATTTGACATTTGAATGTAGACGTTATGTCATTTGTTTTAATGTTCAAAGTCGCGTGTACGCAAAAAAGAAAACTCTGCGCACTACGTAGTGTGCGCAGAGTTTTGGCGTTTACATTTTATTTGTCTGATTGTGGCTCTATAATACATCTCAATGTAGGTAGCAACAATATTCAATATAAAAAAAATGTTAGGTAATTTTAACTAGAAAGTAAGTAATTGAAATTTCTTGGATAAAATTGATGTTTTAAAGTTTCCAGGCTATCTGGTACGGGTTACGATTTTGTGTATGGCCTTTGTCTGTCTTCTAGATATTAATCGTCTTTTGTTGTACTTACATAAAACTGTAGTAGGTAGGTAGGTAGGGTAGGATGGTCGACAATGAGCCAGTCGGGTACAATGATTCAGCCTTCTCATGCCAAAATGCGAAGTCGCTGATTCGTGCAATTGACATTATGTGAAAGCAGCCCAACCTACGGACGTCCCTATCTAGTTTGCGGCGAGCTCGTTTAGACGACTCACTTGAAAGGAGGTGTTTATTGTTTCAAAGTGAAAAAACGAAGAAAAAAAAAGGGAGTGCTTTTGTTTTTTATTTCTTTATTTTTACACATATCAATAGGTGCAATATGTGAACGTAGATAGTGTTTCATTACCCTACTTTGAGAAGATTTGTCGAATCTCTCGCATGTTTGTTGTAAGAGCTACATAACCACAAATGTTTTGAGAACGTGGGTGTACACTATGAGCCATTCTGGTTGCGCTTACAATGAGCCACACTATTGTATTGGTTCATAAGATGACATCTAGGGAATGGCGGTAATGGACGTATTGACAATACCGGTAATTTTTCGGTATCAATATTTTTAAAACCGGTATCCCGGTATTTCGGTAAATTTTCGGTATTTTACTATAAATATTGAAATAGTTAAAAAAAATATTTTCTTCTGCGTGTTTTATTGCTTTAAACTGAATAAGTATATCTAAATTGTAATAAAAAGGGTTCTTAAAAAAAAAGCAATACTTTTAAATCAACTTGAACTTGAATTGGGAATTTTGGTACTTAGGTACTACTATAGTCTTTCTTTACGCACCTTGTGCTCGTGCGTAGTAACAATAACAATTGATAGAGAACTGGCCTACCGAGCGAGAGCGCACTATGCAATTGAAAATGTGCGTGACAAAGAAAAAGGCACCGCACGAGTCCAAAGGTTTTTTTTCCAAGAAATTACAGGAACAATACTTGTTTTGCACTCGCACGTGCATTCGTCGTTAATTTCGCCAATCAGTTTTGAGCTTTATGCATGCAGAAATAATGTTCCTGACGCTATGCTCTCTATAAGCTAGGTGGCTTGCTCAAAGCCACCCGCGTCCGTCTATCTGCTTGCTCGTACACATTGACTAATTTGCAGTTTAAAAACATCTTTTTATAGATAGATATCTATTTATAGATATTTTCTCTATTTATAGATACATACATACTTATTTTAAAACTTTTATAAAAGTAAAAATTTAAATCAAAAAACATTCTAACAATATCCTACGGGCAATTGTTCGTTTATTTATTTTGAAGTCGGTTTGTGACCACGTGAAGACATGGTGAAGCGAAAACGTAGACTGTCCATCAATTTTACAATCATTATAAATTTAAAATAAGTTGTTTGTTATTTGTGTACCTAATCTAGAGCCGCGTTATGAGTTTTTTCATTTATTTTATCGGTTAATTCAAAATACCGAATTACCGGTATTTTCAATTTCAATACCGGTATTCCGAAGTGCCTTAAATAACTCGGTATTACCGGTTTTGCGGTAATACCGAATACCGGTGTCCATTCCCTAATGACATCCCCCAAAAAAAATTTTTTTTATATTTAAGTATGTATTTGATTATTAGTAGTCTTTAATAACCTAATTACTACTATTATTATTTCAGGATGATCGAAAAGCGACCAAAAACAGAAAAAAGGAGCTATTACATACCCCTTGATTTCTACAAATGAATGAAATTTTTAAAGCTTTCAAAAAATCTAGTTAGGTACGCAATTAAGATCCCTAAGTGCCATTTTTGTTTAGTAAAACTGAATCATTTTTTAACCAATCGTTTTATTTTACCGTACCCTTGTTAGAAAACCTCATTAACACAAAGTAATGTCATGTTTGTACAAGAGGCTCACTGTAAACACCCCCGGCTCACCGAGTACTACCCCCTGGCTCAATGTGTACTACACAGTGTACACAGTGAGCCAATTCCCATTTTTTTTTAAAACATAAATTATTACTAAACTTAATGTATTGGTATAAATTGATGAATGGAGTTTAATAGTCAATGAAATGCATTGTAATTTGGTGTTTAAACCTTTTCGCTAACATAAATAGGGACTGAGTTATGGCACCTCAAACTTTTGGTGGCTCATTGTCGACCATCCTACCCTACTATAAACATGATGTGTGGTCAATAAAAATAGGTTTGATATTTTTTAACACTTAGCTACCTACTGTAGCTCTTGTATAATTATTTAATTATGTAAAACGATCTACTTACTTACCCATTTTACACAACGACTTTTTATTTAAATAAAATCGAACAAAATCTTTATTCAAACAAAATTGGTGTCCATAGCAACTAATGTAGTAGGTAAAACGTAAAACAGAATTCACAAAAAATACGCATAATAATAGTACGCGCTGTCAAAAAAAATCAATATTACCAAGGAAGATGATTACCTATCTACCTACTAACTGACAGACACTCTGAGTCTGACCAAAGAGAATATGAATGAATGGCGCATGGCGGCCGCGGCGCTCGTCATTTTCATATTTTATAGTCTTTCCAATCGTTTATTTAACTTTTGACAGATCACGCACATAAAGTTTTGTAATAATTTTTGATACAATGTACTACAGGGAATACTGTACTTCATGGACGGGTTCCGCCCACTTAGAGATGTTCATTCGTAATTAATGACCACCGACTATAAACTGTTTTGAAATAAATCGATTATCGATTTTATTACAATAAAATGATTAGGTATGGTAATTTTTATATCAAATCACGTAAAAACCTTTATTATTTTAAAATGCCTTAGATGTCTCTGTTTTAATGCATAAATAATTTGCGTAATGAAAACAGTTCCATCGTACTCGTACCTAGTAATGGGATCGAATTTCTTCGCTGAAAATTAATGAATCTAAAATAATCGTTTAGACTACTGTAGTTGGTTCAAATAAAAAATATGTGAATGAACTGCGGTACCTACTTGTAATGAACAGGTGCAAAATGTTGAAAATCATAGTAAATAATGAGTGTGTTAAATCGATTAAAACTTCTTCATGAATAAAATCGATCGATAAAATAAATCGAATCGGTAACGGGTCAGGGTATCACTATTTGAGTCATTACAGCTGTCAAAAGTTAAATAAACGGTTGGAAAGGGTATAATGATTCAACCGTCTCACTCACCCCGCCCGAACTCCGCACACACGACTCGTCCCCCGCGTACCTCACCGCAAGTGTCTAACAAGCAAGTGAGAACGCGATAACATTGAACGAAAAATAGTGTGCGGAAATTTTATAAAAAGTGTTCCAGGAAATACGTTTTTATCAGTAAACCTTACAAGTTTGTGAAATAAATGTTTTTCATTTAGAATCTCCATAAGATTTGCAAGGTTTCTATGACAATATTTTCTTTACTTTTTCAATTTATGAGTACATTATGAACGGCCAAAGTTCAGGTAAAATTTATGCAAAAAAGCAGATTTTTGGAGGCTTATGCTGAATTTGTTTCTCAAAATTTTGAGTTTTAGTTATCATAGAAACCTAGATATAGTGCACAAGATACCTATTAGTTCAAAAGTGTAAAAGAAAGATCTGTTACCACGGTATAATTACGTACGAGCGTTTGTATGAAAAGTAAGCTGGGTTGGCTGCTCTGTTTTTTTTGTATCCGCCACTGAACGACATACTTAGACTGACGTTTCCCATTATATCCCAAAAATACTACGATTTAACGGCTTAGTATTATTTTTATCCTCTTGGATTTGTGTCGATTAGTTTGTGTTTTTATACACATTCACCAGACCTGCATCAAAACTAGTATCAAATCCCGTCTTGTGGAACGTCTGGCATATCAATAAGTATTGGCAGTCTTTTATAGGTACTACACATGGGAAATTATAAAATAGTTTACAAACCTTCATTTACAAGCTGATGTGCGCGACAAATTAATTTGAGATTGTTGTAGTCCATAAACAATTCTGTTACATAGCTGCCAAATAACCATCCAGCTCCTCTGGGGCTTACAGACCTGGAAAATTACATAAGTGACATAATTTCTTACTTTCTTTCACTGAGCAATGCATCTGGTCATGCTAGCCCTTACCTACATAGCTTTAACAAGTACCAAATTATTTTTTAAAAAACTTTTGCGTTCATGGCTATGCAATCCTTAGGGCATGATTTTTTTATGGCGAGTGCCATAAAGTGATCTACAAAACTTACCACATCTTAACATCAGCTGGATCAGACCATAAGAGATCACAGAAAGCACCCTTGTGAGGTATTTGTTGATTTCTATCAATACATCGAATTTGATCAAGCATTGAGATTTCTGGAGACAGTCCACCATGCACACATAGTATTGTTTCATCTATTAGCTGAAATAGAAAACATTGCTAAAATAAAAACGTGTTCCTGTCTTTTACAAAGATGAATCAAAATATGAATAATAGTTAGCGAAGCCTTTACAAAAAGCCGAAAGCCTTAAGAGATAGTTATGGTTCGTTAAGTTATCCAATAGCTCTTTTTTTACAGTTGGTAATAGTGTTACAAGGATGACTAGACGGTCGATTTCCATATATTTTAAAGTCGCCTCCCAGGCCGCATCACGAAAATGTACTTTTTTTTCACCCGCGGTGAATGGTTCTTGTTTCCGTGGAAATACCGGGATCGAAAGTAGCCTATGTGTTGATTCAAGATATTAGCCAACTTGGTACCAAATTTCATTAAAATGCGTCCAGCCATTTGAGCGTGAAGAAGTAAGAAACATTCACACTTACATACTTATACATTAATTTTCACCTTTCTTAGTGTGATGGAGATTAAAATGTACAAAAAAATGTTAAAATGTACTTTACAGTCAACAAACCAGGTGTTTTACTATGAAATTAACTTACTGCAGCAACTGTTAAGAGATCAAAGACTCTGCAGCAGTCTTTCCAGGCATTTGCATTGCCGTATTTGTTGAGGCACTCATCATAGAAGCCATACACTTTTGTAATCTGACTCGTCTCATGATTTCCTCGGAGTAATACAATTCTGAAAAATAGTTTTACAATATTAGTTACAGTGAATGCACTTTATTTTGCAAATAAGTTCAAACAAACAAATTCATAGTACTGTTTACTGACTATATTATTATAAATAGATTAAGTGCTAATGATGAAGTAGTTATATGATCAGTAAAAATGTTTATATATCAGTATATAGAGCAAAATATGTGGCACTACTTCTTAGGGATCATTGATGATAGACCATTCTCTAGTAAAAATATCTACCATTGCAAAAATTCCCAGAAAACTGAATATTTGCATGAATGTCAGGAACGCAATCTGGGTATAATTCGTGAGTCCTCATCCATCTCATGTAGGTATGCTTAGTTTTTATTCATGATCAAAGATGTCAAATTGTGTTTGGAAATGTTGGTGGGGTCTAGCATGTTAGAAAACATTTAAAAACATCCTCACGGAACAGTGCACAAAAAGTTCAATTTTGACAATATGAAGACAGATAATAGTCCTGTTTTTGCCAGGTTAGAGAATGAGATAAAAATGTAAAAATTGACCATGATGATCAATGATTTGGTGCTAAATTTCTTTTAAAATTATTATCCCATCAATCTTTAGTGTCATCGAATCGCCACATTTTTTCTAGGTTCATTTCAAAAATTCCTTACAGGGCTTTAGCCTCAAACTTCTTTTCATAGGTACTTACTTACTAACATTTTCTTGGTTATTGGTCTTACCTATCTGGATACCTGGCTTTTAGAGCCATAAGTAAGGTTAAAGTTTCCAAACTGTAGTATCCTCTGTCAACATAATCACCCATGAAAATGTATTTTGTGTGTGGAACCTGTCCTCCTCTTTGAAATAACTCTTCTAGGTCATAGAACTGGAAAAATCAAAATCAAATTCAAACAAATAGAGGTAAAAAGCTCAATCTTTTACTAATAACAAAAGATGACCAACAGTTAGAATTTGTTCTGTGATTTTTTTAGAACAAATTCCTCTCAACTCGTCAGAAAAATTCATAACTTTATAGTTCAATTACAAAGTAAATGTGGAACAATAAGTGTTTGAAGCTTTTATGAAGACCAATAGTGTGGGTGGTGAGCCACAGAAATGATAGCTTTCATTAACATAAAATATCTTTATGTATGCGTAAAAAGATAAAAAAGTAAGTAAAAGAAATTATAAAACAATTATAAAACAGACTACTTATTCTGAAAAGTTCTACAAAAAGTGGAACATTGCAAAAGAACGTAATAGACATGAAGAAAAGTTCAAAACCTGCTACATTCACCTGTTCTTTTAGGAATTTGAAATTGAAAACAGCTACTCGGTGTCTGAATTCACTACGTTTTTTCAAGATTTGGATACATTTGGATGACAAGAAAATGTGCTTACCTGACCGTGTATATCCCCGCAAACGGTCACAGGAGTCTGAACCGGCTGAACATTAGGCTCTTCCAACAACAAGTCACACACAATGTTGCAAAGCTCTCGCAAATCATCTTCAGGTAAATACTTGCACCTCTTTGCTATTTCTATCCATTTATCAACGTCGCTCATTTTGCTTGTTGTTAAATTCACTCACTGTTGTGTGAAGGTGTGTGAAACAACTGTCGCTAATGATCAATACCCAAAATTCATACAAAAAGAAAGACAAGTCAACAAAACCGGATGATGTTGGTTGATAATAAACGTAGTGTTACATTCTCTTTCAAACTTTGTTTTGTTGGTTGATGGTATTGCGCACATAGTCACGATGAAGAACAACAGTGTTGGGCATGGGCATGCTCTTTGGGCATGGGCAGTCATGCATGCATGGCATGGCATGGCATGAGCGAGTAGTCTTTCTTCGTCTATACTCTGTCAGTCTGTATTTTGTATTTGTATTGCAATAAACCATCTGTCACTGATAGATAGAACCTTTTTTATTCATTTATTCGTAGGGTTTTGCTACATGATTATCCTTGTTTGCAAACTTTTATGACGTTAATAAAATATAAATGCATCATAGTGGTGTAATATAATATTAAACTGCAAAGTCGTAACATATAATTTTAAATTCAATCACAGACTACTATTAGATGCTACGCATAATTTATTCGATACGATAGGTACCTAAATAAACACAACACAGCTCATCACTAGTAGAATAGTGTCAAAGTCAAGTCCGAAAGCAAGCGGTTTTGACAGAACGTAGTGTTATATTCTCTTTCTTTGTTTGACACAGTTTGACAGCACAAAATAATCTGTAGGTAGGTAGGTTACCTACTTTTTGTAATGCTTTTTTTTATCTTAATAGGTACTTTTATAATTTTGATGTACTTACATTAAAGTGTTAATCTATCTATCTATCTTATACCTAAAAAATTAAAATAATTATTGTTATTACGTATTCCTAACGTATTCGAATTCGCCGGAATTCCCGCCGCGGGGCGCCCCGCGGACATTCTCGCGACTCGTTCGAGTTTCTCATAATAAGTATTATAGCAATGAAAATAAAGTTGAAATTCGTATGACACTGAAACTGCGTTCCGCTTCGCTGCTCTTCGATGCTCTTTTGGTGTGAGTTGAGTCTAAATAATACCTAGTTTAACACACTGATTTAAATTTATTTTATATTATTATTTTTAGTTTTAAGTCACAGAGTAGGTACTTTTGTATAGCATGAAATTTTAAGTTGTTTTTTATTTTGTCAGTTTTTATTTATATAGGGTACGGGAAATAAAGCTATTTTTATTTATTTATTTTTAATAGCGTTGCCGTAAGTACTTAAGTACCTGTTTTTTGAAGAAACTTAACTAAGTTACCTAGTATTCTTTTATCTGTGGTAGGTACCTACTTCAGTTATGAGTAGGTAGGTATTAATTTATGTGGTACTACTCTAATATCGAACTTATTTCATAAAGAAAAACACTTTTTAGGTAAAAAGAGTTTATTTAGCGAAAACAAACATGCAAGTACATTTTTAGGGTTAATTAAAACTATACATGGGTACCTACATACTTATGCAATGCAACGTGTAGGTATGCGTTTGATAAGCCGTGAAAAAAACTGGATTATAACGTTTTTAATGTGTGTCTAAGAATTATTGCCAAATGAATATTCAGAAATTATTATTTAGGTAGGTACTACTATACTGTTGGGTAATAGGACGGAATAATTTGGGAAATTAAAACATATCAAAATGCACAAGCAAGCTTGGATTAACCGATTTTACCAATGGTGAAAAAGAAGAAATTTTGCCCAAACTTAACATAACTGTTATCAAACTTATCTGTAGCTATACCAAGGATCGTCCTTGGGTGTAGGTACGTTAGGCGTTTTTTGTGTTATAATTTAACGACTCGACGAAACTCAGTCCTGATAAGCTAATATCACTAGGTTTGGAGATGCCAAAGCATTTAATCACAGTATGCGACATACATTAGTCCCTACAAAAAAGGTGTCAAATTAGATAAAAACATCAACAGACAAAACGGAAAGTAAGATTTTTCCAATACATTAATTTGTCCCGCCGTATTAGGTACTTTCAAAATTGCGGATACTAACTAACCCCATTATTAATAATGATTTCTCAACAAGGCTTTTGAATTTTTTTTTCTTGTTACTCTTAGGTCAATGAAAAGAGATATAACAGCCATCTGAGTTTTAGGAAGGTTATAAGTTATATCATTATGAATAACAGGGTAAAATCTTACTTAAGTACAAGCTTTAGATTTGCGTTGACTGTCATCTATTTTAACAAAATAAATGTAATGAAAGCAAATTCCTTGTATAAGTTTACAAATTTCTTCACTTTTCAGTTATAAAAAATACTTAAACCCGAGAGAGTACCAAGTGATCACAGATTCTGAAGAAACCGCTCATTTGATTAGTACAAAAATGCAAGTACCATCTTTCTGAAACGGATTTCACCTATACTACGTTATGAAAGCCGATCCATGCCCATTTCTTCGTAGTAGGTAAAATACGGTACATTTTTGAAACAAACAAAATCGTATACAGGTAGTAGTTTTTCATCTACGGCCAATGGAAATCATGAGCATGTGCCTGTTTTCATTCAGCCTATAATACAAAAGATATGCTCTAATTATTCTAACGTCTAAAGACACAGCGTTTGAACATCAGCACTGAAATGCATTTACTTTGGCAATACAACAGTTAATTTACTAGACACAACCTTGTAAAATGAAGTACAATTCAATTCACAAATTAAATATTTGAACAAAAATGGAAGTGCTGAATTTTACGTAGAGGTGGTTGGACAGTCGGTACACGAAATATGTTCTTTTATTGACAGATAAAAGAGATATCCTCCTTTCGTCACAATTCTCTTTTGGGCCTCTTTGCACATTATCTCGACACATAATTTTAGCTCACATTGTATTTGAATGAGTCTAACATGCAAAAAACCTCATTGTCATTATGAGCTAGAATGAGCGCCAGGCATCAGATGTTTGAATAACCAAAAAGACCCTGTGATTACGTTCAAACTACTCGCACTAAGCTTATCGATATCTAGAGATACACACCTCGTAATAAAAAGTTATATTAAACTTAATAAACATAAACAAAAGGCTAAAATGTATTAGTTAACAAAGTTACATAGACTAAGGTTAAACAGTATTACAACGATTGTCGCCCATCCGAAGTTATTAGGACGACTGAACGAACGCATTTGTGTAATCATTGAATCTTCGTCTTATTTAAAGAGAGGGTAGGCTCATAACAAGGCCAGAGTTTTTACTAAAAATACAAAACAAAACTTACATCAACTGTACTTTAGCATGAGAAAATTTAACTAGATAATAAATTACGGTATCGAATTAGAAATAATTCAGTAGTAACTGCGCTTCCAGATAAATCATTGATTAGTTCAACTTGCAGAATGGTGCTCTTAAAACTACTTCATAAGCAGAGATCCAAAACCATTTTACTGAAGACAGTTTATACTGTCTAAACTATTCTAGAAGCAGCTACAATAATATAACTATCGCTAAAAAATATAACCATTATGCGGAAAGGTAAGATCTCGAGGACTATGTCCGAATTAATTTAAAGTTCCGTTGAGACGTCACACGGAGGTCGGAACACATAGCGGTTAGATTTTATCTAAAACAATTTTATTGTAAATACTGAGGTATGAACGAGAATCGTTTTCGATTAAGTGACTACGAAAAGCAGTTCCCGCCCACTATAAAATCGCGATGGAAAACAGTCTTTACGTATTTGTCATTACAACTCAATTTCACATCCAAAACAGAATCATCGTTTTAAATTCAGTGTTGAATTGAAACGCCTAAATAACTTATTTTTTATAGAATCACATGGAACATATCAAAATAATTATTGTTTCAGTAGGAAAATACACGGTCATAGTGGGCGAAAACGATAGATATACCACTCGGCAAGATCGCTCTTACTGGGAGTTCCAAGGAAAGAGCGCAAAAACAAACAAAAACCAACAAAAAAATGCAAAGTAAACAGACACATCTTCATAAAAACCAAAAATTATGTTACGTGGGTATAAAAAGTAAGTATAGCATCGTAGGTGTCATAGTTATCTTCCAATCTTATATTGCAAATCCACTTTTGAATGCGTCCGACTGTTTTCACATACCACCCAGAAAAAAACATATATTTGCAGATAATCCTTATATAATTAATCGATTCATCCCTCAGGAATGACTCTTAAACTATAGAAGTTCCTCATAGTTGGATCTCTGAATTTGGTGACTATTTACGACTTGCGTCTCTTTCTGTCGTATAATTAATCATCTGTCTGCACTTATCACACACAAGCAGTTATCCCCAACAATCTCAGCGGAGAGCTTTCTTCCTTGCGTACCCAGTAAGAATGGTCTGATCCGAGTGGTAGAGAAATCAACAAATTGTCAGACGTTCGAAGAGCGAGTATGAAATCACTTGAACTGGCCGAGAGCGAATGCGTCGATAAGCTTCGGCAAGTGTTCGTCGATACCGACCACGTCGAGAACGCCGGAGTGAGTGTCGTCTGTTGTTTCCACTAAGTGAGAAGCCAGATTCATTACGATCAGCCTGGAAAAACAAAGTTAAAGGCCTTATTCATAAAGTCAATTTATTATATATTTAAAGTATGTTTTTTTCTTGTTACTCCTATGTCAATGAAAAGAGAAAGCAACAGATTTAATATCCGTTTTAGCTAAAGTAGGTTTACTGAACCAATATGCATAAGGGGGTAAGTATATACAAGCTGCTCTAAAGAGATACCTACAATAATAATTTTATTGGGCTAACATCATTATCTATAATTAGCTGCGTGTTACCCGCGGTGAATTGTTCCCGTTCCCGTGGGGATATTGGTACCAAATTTCATTGAAATCCATCCAGCCGTTTGAGCGTAAAGGAGTAACAAACATTCACACTTACAAACTTACACACAAACAAACTTTCACCTTTATAATATTAGTGTAATTGCATTGACAGTTGCTACGGATATTAGAAATCTCTCTTTAAATTAATTAAGTAAACGCAACACTATTAGACTTTCCGAATGAACATAGGCTATTATTTTATCAAGGTAGGTACCGCGCAAAGTGAAGCCGCGGGCGAGTAAGCTAGCATTTCGATACAACACAAACACTGAAATAATCAAATAACTTACTTAGCGTCTTTGATCTTCGACGAAGCCCTGTATCTCTCCAAAGCGCGGACGGGACAATGGTCCGCCAATATAACTTCTTTCTTATTGTTCGGCGGAGGTCCGTATCTCGCGCCGTTGCCGCGACCGCCGCGGGCGTCATAGTCCAGTTCTAAGTAGCGAGTGGCTCGGTCAATGATGTTTATGAAGACATCGAACTTGCCCTTGTTCTTGATGGCCCAATCGATTGGTGCGTCCAATTGCACGCGACCGAGGTCCAGACTCTGTAAATGTTTGTAATTTTAGTTTCTTATGTCTTTGGTCTGAAGATTCAAAATCAAGTGAGACTGAGATGATTTTACCAAAATATTATGTAAGCTACTTGAGCAGATCTTCTTAGATAAAGCTTACAACTGATTGCAGTTGAATCACACTAATTTAACTGAAATTTGGTACCAGAAGAATAGGCTACTTTTGATCCCGGTATTCTCACGGGAACGGGAACTATTCACCGCGGAGGGCAGCTAGACTATAATAAATTCTATTGAAGAAAATAATGTCTACGACGACTATGTAATAAGGTTTCGTTCGTTACTTGAGATTTTTCGTGCAACTGAAATTGCGATCTTAAGGCTGCGTTTCCATTGACGCGGAGCTGTGCGGCTTAGCGGTGCAGAATTGACCAATCACTATGCTCGAAATCACGGAGCAAAGATTTTAGAGCATAGTGATTGTCAATTCATGCACCGCTAAGCACCGCTCCGCACAGCTCCGCGTCAATGGAAACGCAGCCTTAGTCATCATAATAATTCACGAAATCTTACTCTGAGTTTGAACTCTGCTTCATCGATGTTGACGAAGTTCCGCTCAAGTGAGACGAGCTGGATTCCTTCTTCAGTGAAAACTGCCAGCTTGGCGTTCTTCTCGCGTTTCAGTATTTGCAAGGCCATGATTATTGCTGTCACAAAAAAGTTTTTAACTTTTAAATGTTTTGTAACAAGGTGTATAAGGAAGAAAGAAAGAGAAAAACCGTCCAAGATCGATCCCCATAATGGAGTGTCGGAACCAACACGTTCCAACACTCTAATGTGTGGTGCCCGCATAGGGGAATAGAAAAAAAATTACCAGCATGTCCCGGCGTCACAGCAGTATTGTAGAAGCACTGCGCCAACAGTTTCTTCTTGCTCTTCTTCTCAGGATCTGCATCACCAGCCGCGGTGACGGCCGCAGGCGGCGCCGGCTTAGGAAGGATCTCAACAGTCTTGCCCGGCTTGGCAAGCTTTGCCGGCTTTTCTTTCTTGGGGACCTTGTATTGCTTGCAGAAGTGACGACCTGGTTTGAAGTTTTTTAAGAATCAAGTACGGAAGACGCCATATTGGATATTTAATGGCCTCATCTTGGATAGTTTGAAAATAATTCAGTAGGTAGGTACTTAATTATTCATTATGTCATCATTATCATACTTCGTTATAATGTTTAGGCACAAAAAAGCTTTGACAGTAAGAAAATTTAAAGACTTAAGGAAATTTACTCTTAAAAAGCCATACAGATAATATTGTTAGATATTTTTCTTACCTTTGAACATGTGGTGTCTCATATCAAGCGTGATCAAGTAGCGTACGTTCGTGGGTTTGGTTGTGAGCCACGTCTGGTCGATTAGCTTGTTTAGAGACGCCACAACAGCTTGGTTTGGCGGCTTCTCTATACCTGAGATAAGATTGATAAGTGTAAGAAAAAACAAAAGAAGAAAGGAACATTGACAAATAAAGGAAGTTTTGTTAATTATTTTAATACCAGACACTATTTTTTTAGAGAGCTTATCAATTGGTAAGCAATAAAAATGAAGCACATTTTTATGTTTTTGGAAATAATCGTAAAAATATAAAGCAATTCATTTTTTTATTATTTGTTAATCATGTACCTACCTAGTACCTACATCACAGCGCATGTAATTTTTTCGAAACGAAAAATCCATCCTGCAAGACCGGGATTCGAATTCACGATCTTCGGATCGAAAGTCAAGTTACATCCCACTCGGCCAACACGGCTCTAACCTTGTATGAAAAGCCTAAATTTACTCACCCCAGTTCTTGATTTCAGTAGGATGTCTCTTAGTTGAGGACCACTCCCAGAGGCCGGTCTTAGGGTCGAAGATCTGCCTCGAACGTCGGCGTTTCTCCTTCTCGGCCATTATCTTCGCTTTAGCGTGGGAAATCGGCCTGGGGAAGGTGCTTTTATATATATTAGTGTGAGATGATGGAAATGTATGGATAGCAATAAAGCCGGCGCATACATTTGCATTTACATAGCAAATTCTACAAAATTACAATCTGGTTCAACCATGTAGAAGCTGAAATAATTAAACCTTTACACTGATACTGGTTTCAACTTATTTTATTTTATTTTCACTGAGTGCTGAAATTGATCAGCAACATTAGAGAGAAGCTCTGACTTCACTATTCAACTATTATATTTATATTTTATATTTATTTGACATGCTAGCCCTCACTCAAACTAAGGTAAAACGGGCTCACTCGTAAGTTAATTGGCCTTATTCATTTTACAAATGCACCTAACATGAGATTTTGCTATATTTGGTCGGAAATATCACTATCTTTGTTTCACATACTGTTGATACGTCTGTTTAGCTATTTTGTAAGGTACATTATGCGCGACCACCCGAAGGGTCTAAGTTCGGCCCGTTAGATTGTGCTTTCCCCAAGCCAGCAAAGCCTGTGCAAAATTATCAATATTTACTTAGTCTTGTTCTTGTAGTTGTTCATCGTTATGTAGACCTCGATCGGTGTGACTTCAGACTTGTTGATGAAGTCCTGGTTGTTGATAAGGGAGATCAGTACAGCAGTGGTGGTTGAGTCGGCGGTCAAGAAACCCATGTTGTGGATTCTTTGAAGGTTTTGAAGGATATCTCGCAGGCCCATCTGCGGGAGGATTGCGTCCCACACCTGAAATAATCGTATTGTTTTTGAATAGTGCGTGCGTGCGTTTGTATGACTAAGTGGCCAACTCTGGTGACGGAGTTTTTAGGCCGCCTAAAGGCCTCCGTCATGGCTTAACGACTTTTAAAGCCGGGACCGACAATTTAACGTGCCTTCCGAAGCGCTGATAATGCCACTTGCGGTCAACCATGCAAGTAGTGACCGCTCAGAAGTTGCTTAACTTCAACGATCTATCAAGAACGTCTTAGCAAGCTTCGCCACGAGCGCTTCAATATTGAATAGTGCAATTTATATAAACCAGCAGGCTCATGGATTACTAAGAGCAAGAATACGGTCTATCGATCACCATGGCAGGTTTTATTTGTGCATTTTTCTGAACTTCTTAAAACACTACTTGGCTTTTTAATTAAAGTGGTGTTATGGACGAAGTGTAACCGCTTGTAAAACACTGCGGTATCTGTTCTTATAATCTAGCAGATTTAAAAATTTCACAGCCTAAATTGGGCTTTATAAGCTGAATAATGTTCAAAATATAAACATACATCCTGTGACGTCAGCAAGTGACAAGGCACATGATCGAGCGTGAACTGATTAGCGCTTGCAATAGCCGCAGCGGCGGTTGGATCCTCACAATGTCTCATGTCCTCGACTTTTTGTATATAGTCCAAAACCTCCTTAGTGCCTTCCTTGGCGCCGCAGAGAGCCTTTGCGCGTTTTAAACCATTGATTTCGTACTTGACAATGGCGTCTCGAGCTGAAAGTAATAAAGGTTCAAGAAGGTTCAAGACTACTTAGAATCGTGTAAAGCTTCTTGGCCATATCAAAAAATATAGATAGTGTGTCACATTTGACGGTGCATATTTTAGTTTGTCTATACTATACAAATCTGACAAGTAGGAATGTCTCAAATGGTTAATACAGCTCTATATTAAATATTTAAGTAGCATTTCTGTTTCAGTATTCAGCTGTTAAACTTAAACCAATAATTTAAAAAAGGTTGTCTTAATTTCATTTAATTAATGTTCTACTTTGTTCTGAATAAAATTTTTATTATTATTTATTTATGTTTCTTTCTTTATTTTAAAAAGGTTGTCTTATAAGGTCTCACCATTATCACCATCAGCAATCTTGATATGAGATTTCCTCAGCATAGTTTTGTGTGACCGTCCATGGCGCGCCCGGACTCTGGTCACCTCTTTAGCCAGTTTCATGGGGTCCATATCAAGGTACCAGGACCTGATGCTTTTACGCCACCCATGGCCATTACCTATATTGTTAAGGTTATACATCAAATGAATATAAATAAATAAGCCTTTTGCTCAGACAGTTTAACAATGTTTGTAACTCTCAAGGTGATCTCTCAAGGAGAGTGCTGTGGGCTGTGGGACGACTGTCCCACAGCCCTCAGCACTCTCTGTAGTGTAGACTGACTAGTCTACACTACACTGAGTACAAGTGCATTGTGGGCACTGAATGTGCTAACAAGTACACTGCCAAGCTAAAAACAAAAGAAGGCAACTACACCATATGTGCTCAATGTTCTGAAGTTAGCTTTCTAGCAGTGTCAATAGGCTTGCACCCAGTGGAATGTTAACTTCTGAAAAATGTGGGCATATACTAAAATGTATTTGGACATTACTCTGACTACCCCCTTAGACATCTTCAAAGGATCTAAAACTGCTCAAATATCTGAAAGAATATCTCTACTGCATCTTTGGAATACAGTCATGACAATATGTATTTTTATTTTTTTATTCTAATGTGTTATAACTACCTGAACATTGATATTAAATAAACAATACGGTACCTGTTTTCAACAGCCTTGTGTATTTGTTGAAAAGCATCATCTTTTCCGATGTGGTGGACAGTTCATTAGCTGCTTTGTAAACAGCCTCTTTGACAAAGTCTTCATCGGTAAGCGTTAAGCATTTGGCCAGTGCAAAGGGAATGGTCTCGAAACGGGTGTATAAACCATCTTTCCCGATCTAAAACAAATGCACTCAATATTGTAGTAAAGGAGAGTTTGATGTAGTAGGAAGTAATACAAGAAATGAGGCTTCAATGACTTGCTAATGTTAGACCATTAAATTAGACAAATGTACTTATTTTATATTTTATCTAGTTTTTAATTGTAAATGACAATCAAACTTAACCTTTGATATGCGCAAGCTCTGATCAGTGCGCCCTAGGTTGTCTGCGCAAGAACTGATAAGTGCTCGTTGCACCTACACCACTTATACTCGATTTTGACAATAAACTACTGAAAATAAGGTCTTAATTTCTTTATTTTCCTATACCGAACAAATCGAACGAAGAGATAGAGACATTCACTCGTAAATAAAACCTTTAGAAACTGAATGACGACCACTTTGAATTTCGGCGCCGGTGGACTCACAGTGCTCCGTAAATTTTGCGTTTTTTTGTGAAATAACCAGTAAAACCTTAAGTTATTATACATTTCATTATTCTGTACGCAATACCAAGCTGTTTTATGTATACTATGACTATTACTACCTCACCAGATTTGAATTATCTATCACTAAAAGTTTTGTCGTACATAACGGTTTTTTTGAATATGCTATTTTGGTGGTTTTTTACCTATTTCATAATGTCAGCAGGTGTTCATTATAACAGCAATTTATCTGAGAATATAGAATTACAGTAGTTATAAGTGAAAAGTAGTAAATTATTACAAAAAAACGTAATATTTTGAACAACGAGCCTAATCGCACACACACATACACAAGCCAACATGGCGTCTTTCCACGTAGGTGTTCAGAACATTTACAGGATGTTGTTGTTTTATTTTCATTGGTTGTCTGCGGAAGCACTTATCAGTTCTGCATAGTAATTTTAACTTAGTTTGTGTTTGACCGCTGGTGACATCGACGCCTTTACTGACTAACCTTTTTCTGCTACTTGTTATAATTGTGATATTACGGAAGAATTGCTACGCAAACTATTTGGACATGGAATATTAAATTTATTATGACGTTTTTTTTTCTTTAAAATTGTAGAAACAATTGCACTGAGAGGTCCGATTGAAGAGGCCAACCGATGAAAGCGTGATTATAACATTAGTAGGATGTACTAAATCTAAATTTATGTAGAACTAGAAATAGTAAGAACAGAAAATAAAACGTCCTGTATAGAGATCCTGATCAGTGCTTACGCAGTTGAAGTGACATTAAGAGAGCATTGATAAGTGCTTCCGCAGATGACACTTGACCGTTCACACACACACATACATGCCTTAGTGAACGATGTGTGAAATTTTATCTTTGTTTTCTTTTACATTTTACTAAATTATTTACTATAGGGTGGTACCACCGTCTGTCCTCCAATCGAAAGCCTGTTTTTTATATTTCATCACACAGTTCTTTCCATAGAGTAAAGATCGTTTAGCATCTTGAATTTTGTAATAGAAAACTAGCCTAGCAAACTACTTGTTGTTTTGGTTTTTGGCTGAAATTTAGGGATAATTTTACTAATTATGTAAAAATATCAGTTTTCAAGTCGAAATAAATATATGTTCAACTAAAAACACACTTGTTCAAACAAAATATTACTTCCATAGTTGTTGAAAAGTGAAATGAAAGTTGGTTGAAATGAAGTTACACAGCTGATTTGTTTGAAGTGATATGTGATTTTCGGAATAGTTTATCAGAGTGATGTATTACTAGAATTTGATTGATTTTGATGGATAAATAGAACCTGAATATTAAATTTATAGTGAGTAAAAGATAAATACAGATTATGTCTCAGAATTTTGAATAATATTGATTTTTTCCATGACTGGTACAGGAATCGCCTTGGGTAACATTTGCCCGTAAATAAATTAAATTTAGGAATGAATTGATAATAAAATTGAACGTAAATAGATGTATTGGTTATCTAACTACCAAATTATACCAATATTATGATTACTACCAAACATTTTATTTAAAATATTCAATAAAATGCGAGTACTATACATTGCCGTTCAAAAACGCGCCATCTTTGCCGCAAACGACGGATACAGATGTGCGACCCCTTGCCGCATACCAAAGGTTAATAGGTAGTATGGGCAGTTATCATACGAAGACTAGTAGTTAACCAAAACTTTCTGACTCGTTTGGTTCAAACAACTTTGTAACCAAGTACTAATGGAAATATAGAGTGAAAAATACAATTTTACCTTCAAGATGAGATTTATAGCCTCAAGAGCACTATCACTACCAGCTTCGAAAGCCTTCTCAAGTGCTAAGAATTTTTCAGGCTCGAAATAGTTATGAGTTTTCCAACAACCAGGGTAATACTTTGGCTTTTCTATGCCCACATGAATGAATCTGGTGATAAGATTCCGTATCTTGGGGTCAAGTTTGCAGTCTTTCGCAGCCGACATTTTCAATAGAAAGTACTTATTACTTTCCTATTTTCGGGTAAATACTTCGCAACTGCGAAGGATATTGTTTGTATGTCAACTTTGTTTTAAAATATTTCATCCAGTTTGAACAGAAAATTTCAACCGCAGCTCAAACCTGAAAGAATGAAGCAATCAGAGGTAAATGCACTCTATGATGATTGCATTTTTTATCGGTATTCGAGCGAAACATGTGCTACAATAAAATGAGGATGTGGCTAGAAAAAATATACAATGGATAGAGGTTGTTTCTTTTTCTTACTGAGAAGATTTGATTGATGGTAAAGCATTTTGTTTGTTAGAAATGTCTTAAAAAATTCAAATCGTGCAAAGAAACAGGTAATTTACATTGAAATCAGTCGGTAAAACCGTAAAACTCAAAATTTACAAATATGAACATACCTACTTCGTAGAATATTCACTCGTCGGATTTTTTTTCCAGTGGTGTGTGTAGTGATGGGGTCCAGTCCATCAATCAACTTCTTTGTGGCAGTGATTGAAGATTGATACAACTCGATTTTAAGTCGATTGTTTTTTTTACTTTTAACTTTTGCGTTCAGACAGAATAAATTTTGGAATAAATGCTCTAAGCTAAGTCTAACACGAAATTGCCTTTACTTTTAAGCCGACTGAATAAATCTCACACACCCGTTCATTTTTTATTTTAAACCCTCTTTGGCTCCAGTTTCATGGCTCCTTAGTGTGATGTAAACAAAATATTGTGTTCACATTTACTAAAATAACTTTTGTAGACGAATACAAAGAAAAAATAAACGTAATTTACTGGGGATCACAGACTACTAGGATGCTGGGGATAGAATGTTTGATAGGGTTGGTTGGATTCTTGTTTTAATAAATGGACTTCAAGTAAGGAGGCGCTTGATGCGCGTTGATGTATTGTTAACATGACATTTAGCTTGACTTTGACGCATGCGTGATCAGCTGTTTTGTTTGTTAGAAGTGTTTACCAAAGTGTTTACTTTACTTTGTTTTCTTCTCTGTGATGTGTTGTTTGTTGCCCTTTGTTGGGTTTGCGAGTTTGTAAATCAAAGAATAACCTAAGTCCAAAACTTCAAACTGTCCTAAATCATAGGCTGTTCTTCGATCGCTTCTTACATCCTATTCTAAACTTATGAGTTTGGAAGAAATCAACGAAACCCAACAACTGATGCAGAATGAGGGCGAAGACGAAGAACAAAAACCACCTCAGCCAGCGACATCGCCCGTCACTAGCAACAAAATGTCCAGCGGAGCAGCCAGTCTCACTTCCAGGAACCCAGGACCTACCCTGACAAGCACTGGTAACAATAGTGTCAATGAATCAACTAAAGTATCTTATTTAAACGAACGAAAGCTACACAGAGATCTGATGCGATCAAACTACAGCAATAAGCCCAAACACGTGCCAAAGGAAACACCAGACGTCAAGCACATGGAGAAAGCGCTTCTTGAACTATTAGATGACTTTCATACCGGGAAGCTAAGCGCTTTCGCCTCAGGTTGCAGTATGGAGCAGATGATAAGTATTAGAGATCAGCAGGAGCACTTGGCGAGGCTTCATTTCCGTCTATGCGCAGATGTGGCTAAGCCGTCAGGGGATAGCTTTGAAAATGCCCCTAGTCGGGAAAAAATGGCTAAACTTGTACAGAGCTTGGAGCAATTGTCTACATCCATTGAACATTTACATTCCGATGATACTAACGGCAATGGAGGTGCTACAAACAGTACTGAGAAATGAAAATGGACAATTAATGTATGTAAATTTCAAAAAGGCTAGAGACATAGATCTCAGGTACCTAATAGAATAAAAATATCAACATTTTGAAAACCAATGGATATACAATACCATATTGATTGGTTTGTAAATGACATAATGAAGGATAATTTAGCATTCAGTGGTTAATATTATCTTAGAAAGAAAGAAAAATCGTTTACTTTGGTAGGACCTCAAGGATCACTTCAGTTTTGTCTTACATGCTAGGTGATTCTAATGCCTGTTCCAAGGCAACTCCCTAAACAATACAAAAATGACCACTATATCTGTCAATGTGAATGTTGATGTTGATACGAAGCCCTATTTAAATGCTTTTTTAAATTCCCATCCCCATTTTTGTCCTATCTATTTTGTATAATCATGGAGTGTTTTTTAGATTACTTTTGGTTTGTAATCTATGGTTCTTTTCCAAGAACTAAGTATGGTAAATCTGTGAAATTTATAAAAATGTGCCCACAATACAATAAAACAAATGAAACATGTAAGAACTTTAATTTACAATATAATTTTTCAATCCAGCAAGGTTATTTAATATTGTGAATCTCTATAAAATAGCAACTCATAGCAAAGATCTGTACCTACTTACCAGTTTAGCTAATGTGATTGATAAATGAGGATAGACTTTATCAACCAGCCTCAAATAGGAGATCAATGGAATTTTTAACTGAGAGGCCTTCCTTCCTAATGTCAGTGTCAGACTAACTGGTAGGTTTCTCCTTTGCTTAGTTAGTACCTTCCCACTTTCAACAGCTTTATCTCTGTGTGACTCATAAATTCGGTTCACATTCGTATGACCCATTAACATAAAGAAGGAATGTGATTTCTTGACAAATGATTCACAATTAAACGTTGGCACGGAAGGCGGAATGACAATTGTAATAGCCAAGGTCGCACTTCCGAAAACAATTTATTCGTAAGCTCATATGAAATCACGCACTTTGAACATGTTCGTGTTTGTTTACACCTACCCACTGAAAAATATTATAGAGCCCGGCCAATATGCCACTAGGTCGACTACTTCGTGATGGAATGATGGTTGGGTTTCTATCCCAGCCAGCTGTGCTATATTGATTTAAATATTGATTTAAAGATGTAGGTAGGTACCTAGTACCTACCTACCAAAGTAATAGTACCTAGTGTTTTTAAGCACTAGTAGGTAGGTACCTTTCTCTCCCCCGATCCTGAAAAAAAATTATAAACTGAAGGTAATTACCTACCTACCTACCTACCTACTTACCAAGGACGTTATCTATATCGCCGTTGCTACTTACCTACATAATTAAAGATAGGTAAATAATAAACGAACAAAAAAAAAATGTTCCTACCTATAGGTAGGTATAACAAAAATCTTATTTATCTTTCAAAGGATATAAAGTCTGCGTCGACTGTAAAATTCGGGACATCAAATTAACCTAGCTAGAGGCTATAAAAATGTTTTCCTTTGATTACCACGTGGTATCATGGGTTTGTTGGTTTGTTGTTGCGCATCCTAAATCTAGGTAGGTACCTACCTACTTACCCACATTATTACCAGCGTTATCCTGCTATCTCTGCATTGCGCGGTTTTGCAACACGTTTTATTTACATAAAACGCATTTACCGAGATACAGAAGAATTACTACAACTCTTACTTTTGCAGGTAACATAAAGGAAATGGGAAAATTAGGCTTATAATTACCTACGACCTCTGTGGCGCAGTGGGTGAAAGTCCGCCTGAGACGCAGAGGTTACCTACTGGTTCGATTCCCGCTGCAGCGAAAATTTAGTATGATCTGCAGATATTTGTCTCGAGCCTTGATGTTTTCTATGTACCTAGGTAGATAGGTACATTATGAATGTACCTATGCTTGCAGGCACGCAAAACACGTGAATCTACTTAAACATATAATTTCAAGTTATGCCTTTTATTGTAGTTAGGTTAGTATTTAAAAGTTGTGCTCATAAACAAGCCCTAATTCAAAGTTAAGGCTTTTCGAACTCGCTAATACATAGCATAGAGCCTTAACTTCTAAATTAAGGCCGTTCATATAAAAAAAGTGCGAGTCAGATTCGCACAGAGAACAGAGTTCTGTACCAACTCACAGACCTTTTTGAACCCCCGACTAAAAAGAGGGGTGTTATAAGTTTGAGGTGTGTGTGTGTTTAGTGGCATAGCTTCCAAACGAAAGAACCGATTTAAATTTAGGTTTTTTGTTCGAAGGGTGACTTGATCGTCTATTGTTTAGTGGAAATCAGACCAGCCGTTTCCGGTTTCGCCAGCCAGGTAGGTATTTAAAATTAGGTAGGTACTTAATAATTTTGGAATTATTTCTTTACTTAAGCTGCTTTTCACCAAATTTCACAATTTTATTTCAACTGGAAGTAGGTACCCTAGGTATAGGTTTAGATTTTTGACCTTACCTCAAGGTACCTACTATTTTTTTGCCAGGTTACGTCTAAAAACCTTATGATATCCTTGATTAAGACGAGTTAGAGCTTTGCCTGTCAGGCTGTAGGTACGATAGCATTTTCTTTGCTGATTCCAGATCTGTAATCCAACTAATTTGGTAAAAAACTCTTGTGACCACTGCGGCTTTTCTTCCTATAGCGGCAGTATTGTGAATTTGTGAACAACAAGTAACCTAGGTTTAAACATCATCAATACTACTTATTCAAATCACTACCTACGTAGTCCCTTCGTAGATCCCTTGTAGACCCTTTATAAATCTTTATAAGTAAGAAACATTGGACAACATTGCATTGATTATTTGTTAGGTATAATCACTAAAAAAATTCATTGTCCTTTTAAATATGGTTTTAAATTTTAGTTTGACAAAACATTAGTGGCGATTCTGAGTGTCGCAAAAGCTAAACTAAGCTAACTAAAATTATTGCCATCCTTTTTATTTCCATCGCTATGAAAGGGACGGCAACAATTTTAGTTAGCTTAGTTTAGCTTTTGCGACACTCAGAATTGCCACTATTGTCTTTTCATAAACGCTCTATTTTTCCAACACCGATGTAACATCTTCCAAGCTCATCTACGCCACAGATAACAAATGTTACTAAGTCCACGGCAAATCACCACATTGTTAGTCTTCGCTACTAACTCAGAAGTTTGATGAGCATCGATACTGGCTTACATAAGCTAAGACTGTGACCGAGCGGAGCGTTTCAGCCACGGTCAGTCTCGCTTTGAACCGCTCGCGGTATGAGCGTGCCGAGCGCGAATTTCCCAAACCACGAAATAAATCTATAGTAGGTAACTAAATGTAAATAATAATAACATAACACTTTAGTAGGTTGTAGAATAAAGTAAATTTTGAATGTGTTAAAGTCGACACGCTGCCGCAGTCAGAAAAAGTTTTATAATCGGGCGCGAAAGTACTTGTGAATTTGTTTTTACCTAGGTACCTACCGTGAAGGCCCCAATCATGGACACTTTAAGGATTTAGTTGTAATATTTTGACTATAACTTTTTTATTGTTCAAGTGACAATGTTGAGGTGAACATTATACAATAGCAGGATATTTACTGTACTTAATACATACGTAAAACATAAATCATAATTTACCGTGTCATTTTAATTTAAGTTTTTCTAAAATACCTACAAAAACACCAGTGATGGACACCCAAACACCAGTGCTCGACAACCAATAATGGACACCTCTCCAGTAATGGACACCCAATGATGGACATCGTGTGGGTACCTAATTAGCTATGAATGCATGCAACGTTTTTCTGGCATAATAGTTATGATTATTTCCGTTCTAAGATTAGTAGGATTAGGGTGCTATAGGTAATAATAATATTACTTAAATAAAATCAATATAGATAGTGTAGGTATGTAGTTCTTTTTATTTTTTTTAAATTAAATATCTAGCCTTCGTAGACTACACTAAAGCTTTCGATAGCATTAAACATTCCGCAATTTTTGAAGCCCTTGAAAAACAAAATATTAATAAAACTTACATAGACCTCATCAAGCTTATTTACAGTAACAGTACAGCGAACATAAAATTAACAACATCAGGACCTCATTTCACAATTGATAAAGGAGTGAAACAAGGTGACCCGCTCTCTCCCAAATTATTCACAAGCACCCTAGAAGGCATTTTTAAAACACTAACACGATCTTGGGAATCAAAGGGTATCACAATCGGAAACAAGAAACTTACAAACTTGCGGTTTGCCGATGACATTATTCTCTTTGCCTCGACCGCTGCAGAACTTCAGAATATGCTCGAGAACTGAGCACTAAAGGCCTGGAGGTTGGACTGATGATGAATCGGTTAAAGACACAAATCATGACTAACGGCACCAAACATAAGATCGAGGTTGATGGGCAAGAATTACACTATGTCGATGAGTACACTTACTTAGGCCAGATAGTCTCCTTCAATAACAGGCAGGACAAAGAAGTCGATAGTCGCGTTGAAAATGCCTGGAGGAACTTCTGGTCTATGAAACCGCTAATGAAGGGAAACCTTCCACTGTCTCTAAAGCGAAAACTCATTGACATGTGTACCTATTCTGCCCATTCTTACCTATGGTGCCCAAACATGGTCTTTAACCGAGGCTCAGAAAACCAAACTCAAGATCTGCCAAAGAGCCATGGAACGCAGCGTGCTAGGGGTAAAGAGAACGGACAGAGTCAGGAATACTACTCTTCGCGCAAAGACCGGGATCGAAGACGTCGGCGAAAAAACTGCCAAGTTAAAGTGGAACTGGGCGGGCCATGTAAGCCGTATGGATGGTGAAAGGTGGGCGGGGATTGTCACGCCATGGGTCCCTGCAGATGGGCGACGAAGCCGGGGCAGGCCGAGAAGACGCTGGCGAGATGACCTTGACACCTTTCAGGAAGGTTGGTGGGACATGGCAAAAGACCGAGAAAGATGGAAACCATTGAGGGAAACCTTTGCCCAGCAGTTGGATAATATAGGTTAAAAAATAAAAATAATAATAATTTAAAACTATTTATGAAGTAAACACAGTCCGCAAGTTAGGAGAGAGATCAATATTATTTGAGATCATTGCATGGGGATTTCACCTGATATTTTGTTGTATAAAATGATCCGCGGAACCCTAAAGCTCTTTGCTGCAGCCTCTACAGATTCTCCACCTCGTACCACCTCAAAGGCATATCTCCCATTTGCTTAGGAATACTTTTTTTTGGACGCCATCTAAACAAAATAAGAAAACCAGTTATGGACCCCCAATTATGGACATAGTGTATACATTATTGGTAGTTTTTTTTTTTTTTTTTTATATAAACACCCAATCAGTAAATGATTCGAAGACAATTTTAACAAAAAACTCAACATTGACTTAATCACATTAGTTTGGACATAATGTCCATCACTGGTTTACAGTAAAATATACGTACCAGTGATGTACACCCCTTCTAAAATGGTTCCAACAAATTCTAGCTTTCATCTTTCTTTAAAACTATCTGTAAAATTTCAGTTTATTTCCGTAAAATCATAGTAAAACATAATAAATCTTGAGAAATACTTTTCATAAATAAAAATGTACACTTACCTCCTTAACGATTAGCACAATAAATCACGAAAAACTTGAAAAATAACGCCGCACAAGTTTTTTTACTTCGCCATTTTTAATTGATAAGACTAATACTGAATGTTATTTGTCAATATGTCAAATCGAAGTTTCTGCTTTCAAATTGTGGGGTTGTGATTTCCGTAAAACTATTTTTAGCATTATTTTTATGCCATTGAAATTTCATGTGTCCATGATTGGGTCTTTGTCCATTACCGGTACGTTCACGGTACCTACATCATGTTTTACGGGTAGGTAGGTACATAGTTTAAGTACTTATTCCAGCAATTTATCTTTGAATGTGCGAGTAGGTAAGTATAAATAAAAAAATGTAGGTAGCTCTAATTTCTAAATTATGTTCAATTTCAGTAGGTAGGTACCTACTCGTAGCTGGGTAGGTACTTAGGTTACTTACCTACTTATTATTTTGTGATTGTATTAAAAACTTTCCAATTTTTGGTGCCAATTTATTAGTAAATACCTAGATTAATTATAAAGACAACCATTTACTTATTACACGCTGAAGATTTAGTTTAGTTATGTAGGTACTTTATAACTACTAGGTACCTACTCAATAGACTCACAATTTTTTTCACTTACAAAAATGCCTCCACACTTGAAACAGATGCATTTCTTTTACGTCGTTATAATTGTGTTACAGTTTTATATCACTTAACTTTTTTGCACACAAAAAACATCTTAACTAGGTAATCATCGAAAACGTACACTTGAAACAGATGCATTTATTTTACGTCGTATTATGTTACATTTTACATCACTTACTTAACTTTTTTGCACGCAAAAAACATCATAACTAGGTACCTAATCATCGAAAACGTAATCGAATAGAAATCGATTGATACCACAATGAATGCAAAGATGATAAAAATTAGAGCGGCACAAGACGCAGAGCCTTCAGATAAATAGATAAAACTTTAGCAGAATACTACTTTACTAAACAGTCACGATTATCCAAAAACAATTTCATAGCGAATCAATATAAATTGTATTACTTTAACATCTATTTAGGACGTCTACCTGCCTGAAAAATAAATTTTGCAGTCGTGCCTAGCCTCACCCTTAAAAAGGGTACCAAAAACATGCCTAGAATTAAGAAGGGATTCCCCAACGACCGCCTCAGGTGGCCAGAAATCGCATAAAACCTTTATTGCTGGATCAGGATATTACATTTTTAAGGCCCGCATCCCGCATGGTAAAAAGGTCCGCTTCGTAAAAGGAATTGAAGGATAAGCCTATAAAGTTCTGGAATGTAAGTATAACAGAAGCCTGATAGTTCTAATCGTGGAAACTACGTGCCCCAGACTTAGGTATCGTCGTGACGGAGGCCTTATGGGGGCCTAAAAACTCCGTCATCCAGATATGGCCACATTGCTTATACAAACTAACTATACCTACCTATATAACTAACATCTATTCGTAGACCTAAATTGTGTTCGTTGGTAAACATGTTTGTTATGAATGACCACAACCCGATAAAGTTAGAATAAAGTTATTACCGACAAACAGCTTTATATAAAGGTTGTGTTCTGGATTTTTTTACGAAGCACCGACTAATTCGGTCAGATAGATAAAAAATAGTTTTCTAGTATCAAAGTCTCCGAGCAAAGTGATGGCCAGCAGACGGACAGACGGACCGACGGACCTGGCAAAACTAAAGGGTTGTCCTTGTTGACTACGGAACCCTAAAAACTGTAATATCTGCTTTAAAAAGACCTTTTTGAAGTTAACCGTACCGCGTTGAAAGGATTTCGATGTAGTTTTCTCTAGTTACATTATAATATTATAAAAAGAGGTCAATTTCTATTCTTTGTGGTAGAGCATGTGCCTTTTTAAGGTTGTACATACAGACGAGATTTGTAGAATAACAGTTGAAAGTATTCGTATATTAGCTAGCTAAATAAAATAGACTTCCCTTTGCTTTTAAACAGTAGCTACATAATTAATTATCTAAATAATAGTTAACCTAGGCGAAAATTACGCCTCTGCTTATCCCTATATTAATTACGAGTATAATACACACTACAAGTTTGTACAGCGCCGTTGGAAATGCCAGCCAAAATACGCATGAAACTTTGTTTCTGAACTTTAAGCCCGCATATAAGAAATACTAGATTAGGGACTTATATAGATAAGCGTAAATCCCAACATGAACGAGTTATAATGATCAATGAAAGCAAAGCAGAGCTGTGTGACACAAACAATAGGGCCGCGTGTAGTTGACATGATATCATGCCGACATTGTACGTATTTGTAGTGTCATCATAAGTTTGCTTCGTATCGTGGTGACATGACGTTATTGTGTGTAAATTTACATTGTTTGAGATAGTATGGAGAGGCAATTTAATGGGCTTTATCAAAGCTTCAAATACAAGAACAGAACATCGGTCCTTCGAGTATTTCTATATCTTAATATTTCATAATGACTTACATAAACAATTTATCTTAAAAGGAGGAAGAAATTGAGCTAAGGAATTGTTACATTAAAAAAATTCCTTTTATGATAATTATATCCTTTGTAAGAAGTTTTATTACGGACAGTTTTGCGTAACGCCCGCCATCATATGCCATAGCACACTTAACATGCATAATTTATTTGCGTTCTTCCACTCTTTACTTATTCTTATTTTACTCTGAAATTGTAATAATAAAAATGTTAATATCTGCAACGTGTTTTTTCATCAGAATTCAGAATTTTACTATTCATATTTTTTTGAATACAAAAAGTAATTTCATAACGATGAATTATTAATGTGGGCTTTTAAAGCTTGAGAGATGTCACGGCGCAAAGAAAATGGTACTAATTTAGTTAAAAGGCCGGGATAAAGTAGTAATTAAGATGGACAATTTTTCGCGAAATATTCACCATATCAAGTACAAAACGTTGGCCGAGTGGGGCATCAGAAATGTCAAATCTGTTTATTTCTAAATATTTTTTTCTACGTTTTTCTATTCCCAAGCGTTTGTAGATGTAGACTGCAAATGAAACTTGGCATTTGTAAGGGCCTGTAGTCAATTTACATCCTTAGACATCTTCAAAAGATCTTAAAACCAAAAAGGTCTCAGAAAATGTCTACCACGCTTCGGGAATACAGCAGTGATCATATTATTTCGTTCGCGTTCGCGTACAAGTGTTTCGCGAAACTCTTGTAGCAAAGTGCTACGAAACTCCGTAGCGAATGGCTACACAGCTTATTTTGTGTAGTAACAAGAAGGAAAACCTACTGCCGTGTTATTATTTTGATTGTTTATGATTATAGGACTACTCCTACGCTATTGATTACAACAAGCCTTCGTTTTTAAGATTTTAATTGGTTCTTCGACCCAGTAACCATAGATTGCAGACACTTTTAATTTATAATATGTTGTTAAATCCTTACATGAAACCTCGAAATCACTCATTTCCTCTTACTATCGATCCGACTTTTTCACTTTCATTGTATTCTTCATACAAGCGCTCCGGTTTAGAATACTATTGATTTACCCCTCTCTAAAATGTTTCCAATTTGGTTCAAGTATGTTTGTATATCTTAGCTGTCATGATAGGACATGACAGCTAAGATATACAAACATACTTGAACACAACACTCGTTTACGATTTTAATTAATACATTATAATAATAATTTGGGGTATACAATCATAGTCCGATTGTATTTTCAAGTTTTGGCCGTGTATATTTAAAAAGCAATTTTCTTCTTCAATCTCGTAACAGTTACAGCAGGTAAAAAAATAATCGTTTTCGCTGTACCCGGTCGCTAAGCCCAGCGTTCTCGGAAATATAAAACCTCCCTCAGGGTTAGCGTTTTTATAAACATAAACATCAGCTAAGTGCGAGTCCAATACTGGTGCATCGAGTGTTCCGTGAGTACGAGCTACACATTGTAGTTCTTTCATTTTATTTGCAAATATATTTTTAGGTAATGTAATAAGAAATTAACTACTCTGGATTTTTTCTTGCATTTTATTCAGAGGACAGGAAGTCTAGCTAATTACTAGTTTCTTGTGCAACCTAAGTACCTAATTTTATTTGAAAAGTTAAATACATTTATATACATTTAGCAAAGCAACCTTAAAAGTATATCTACGGCTCTTTTCATTGCGGTTCTTATTCGTGTAATTTTCGGATATATGGAGATAATATGACCTGATTGTTTGATAGAGGCACTTTAAGGAAAATGCTTCAGCAATAGAGTACCTACCTACGGAAGTTCTTAGACTAACTAAAATGATACGTCATTTTTGTATGCTTGTTCTTGTCGAAAAAATAAGCTAGTAGAAAAACATGACAGTCTGCAAAATATTTTTATTTTTATTCTAAACCAATCAAGTTTGTACAATTTAATAATGAAAACAAATCACCTTTGCGAGAATGGAACTCGCGCCACCGATATTATCAAATATGTATCCTGCCCTATAAAAAAAAAATAACTAAAAAATAACTTGGGATACGATTGCCACATCAATGTTATGGCTCTGTAGCGTGTCGAAATCGAAACGAACTTAAGTGCTATGTTATGTTATGTTATTAAAATCATTTGTGCCATTAGTTAGACCCATTTGGATAAATAGTTTCACTTGGGTCATGTTATTTCTGTAATAAGTTTATATTAAATCGAAATGTAACGTGCAAGTGTTCATTGTGAGATGGAACGAAGGGATGAAGGAAGACCCCGATCTGCCGCATCTACTGAACAAGGTAAGTTTTTTCTGTAATTATTCTACGGTAAACCTTTTTTATAATCACATTATAATTTTTTTTTACTGTATTCAGTAGTAGGTATGCTATTTAATTTATGTGTATTGGACCTGTTCTGATTGTTTTCGTTTAAAAATATATTTATTTTATAGTTCTAGAAATTTGATTACCTATCAGCTGGTAATCAAAACGATTAAATTCGAGTTAATTTATAAAGTGAACGAAGGCTGTGCTCATGCACAATTGAGCATTGAAAATTCTTAGAAAAGTACCTCTGATCTTACAGTCACCTGAATAATAGGCAAGTTCCAGAGACCCTTAGCAACATTAACGTTTATTAGAAACACAAAATGCTACGAAACCTCTAGTCAACTGTGCCAACCACTTGAACAATAGTAATAATAGCTATTACCACAGCTATTACTTAAGTGTTTCAAGCCCGCATTACCAAAGGTTTAATTTCAAACTCAATAGTTATATCAACCTGTAGTGTACTTTTGATATGAAACTTAACCCAATTTTGATAGTCTTGTGGATCCTTGTATTGAGTGAATTCATAGTCGATAAGGCATCTAATTGCTTGTAAGTAAACTAAGACCAAAAGTCAAATCGATATTAGATATCTGATCAATGAAACAGTGTACCTTATTCACGTCATCCTCTAGAAATGACATGAGTATATTCTGTTCTGTGAAACTGAGGTTTTACAGTTTTTATGTTAATACACTAAAGATGCTTCTATTGTCGGACTGTAATGTTGACATAATGTCAACATTAGTTGAATAATATCAAAAATCAACTCAATGTTTTGATTACTTAAATAACATTCCCGAACACAAGTTTCTTAACATGCTACATACAGCAGCTTGAAATTTTCCACCTAAATTAAACAAATTAATGCTTTGATGCCTTTATTGCGCACGCATACCATTCCTTTATGGAAATACGCTGTGTAAGTATTTTAAGAAATAACTTTTAAACAGTTCGTTTATGACATTAGCTTCTGTATAAAGTTTATGATGTATGAATTGCTTTTGCATATGATTTAAAACTAAAATAACTATTTTAGAATGACTTACAATAATAAATATTTATATATATATTTATACCCTATCGACAAGAGACTGAATTTATATATTTGTAAGTTATCAAGCATCAAAAATAATTTATTTCAGTTCGTTCGTTCGTTCGTATTGAGCAAGCAAGTTCGTATGGCCAACTCTGGTGACGGAGTTTTTAGGCCGCCAAAAGGCCTAAGGCCTTTATTTCAGTAAGACCACAAGGAACACATAGAAAGGTCTTACACACTTAGTGGTTCTAGTGCCTGTTCCAACGCGACACACCAAGAAAAATCAGACAAGAACACAAGGGAATAGCTTTTTACTGCGGGTTTTGTCCATTCACCCTATAACAAACTGACTCTGTTGAAAGGTGCTAGGTAGATAGTACTTTAAAGCACCTTTTATCAGCTATGTTTGAGTTGGTAAGTACTCTGGACTTCCAAACCATGAGAGTAAACATTGTGAGAGCAGTTCTATCGGTAAGGTGATTTTACGCGGGAATTGAATTTTGACGGTACTAAGGTTTGTGTAAAAGTTTAATACAATATAGATGCTGTCATAGACAGAGTAGAAAAAAACTACATTCTTTACAGTGGCGCTGAAAAATAAGGTTTTTAATATTAACATAATTATTAATAAATTAAATGAAATAAAATGAAATATGATCACAAAATCCCAGGGATCGGTAGTCATTTCTTTGCAATTTTTAGATCCTTTTGAAGATGTCTAAGGGGGTAGTCAGAGGTATGTCCAAATACTTACATATTTGGTACATGCCCACATCTTGCAGAAGTTAACTTTCCATATGTGTCAGGTTGCAAGCCCATCGACGCTATTAGAGAGCTAACTGGTTTCCTCACGATGATTTCCTTCACCGTTAAAAGCTCGTGTTAAAGCGCATATAAATTTTTCGATGCGAAAAGTCCATTGATGCACGGCCGGATTTGAACCCACGAACCCACCTTCGGATCGAAAGTCGAAGTACCTACTAATCCACTTGACGATCGACTAATTTCCCAAGGTGCGGTAGAAAAATTCTTTCAGATATATTTTTAGATCCTTTGATCTAAAAGAATCTAAAAGAATAAGAATAAGAATACGTTTATTTGGTACTTACACAATTATTAGACATACAAGTGAGCAAACAGAATACAAAAGGAGTTATGTCCAAATACATATTTGGTACATACACACATTTTTAAGTGAGATCAAAAAAAAAAACTATCTAACTAAATCTGTAGTACCTACAATGTTAAGCAGAGATATTCTAACTAAGGGAATTAAAAACTAAAGGTGGGCGAAATTGGCGCGGTAAATTGGGCGAAAAGGAGGTGAAGTAGCGATATTGCTTTTAGTTTTATAATTCCGCGTCTATTTTCCTAAGAGAAAGTAACTTTTATTTACCTATCAGTGTTCCCGGAACTAGGTCGTCGCTATATCGCTAGACACTTCACAAAGTCTTCGAAGTCGAGACTGTTCAGAAGCAAACACCATTTTCTTTCGAGATTATTTGCTTGCAAACCCTGAAGTCTGGTTAGCGTTAATACCATCTACCTATTACCTAAGTCTGTTAAGATAAGTTTGAGCTTATTTTCTGAAAGTGCACAAACAATACTACTTTGCAAATTACGTACAGCACACAAGGACAAAGTGATATTGCGCTCGGAACCTAGTTAGTTAACGGTAAAAAGAAAAATAAATAAACTTAGAAACGAGTTCTAAATGTACAAGCTAATAATAAGACCACTCTTAAGAACTTAACCGTACATTAATACAGATCATCAAAACGACGTCTAAGCAGGAAAATACACATTGTATGTATACCTACACTACAGTTATACTAAACCACGTAATACTCATAGCAAATGATCACTCGTATTTACAAGAAAGCTCCAACATATTCAAGATACTACTTGAGTAAATAGGGGTTCGTAAAGATCTTGTAAGTAAATAGAAATGCTTATATCCATCTCCGGCAAGACTCTTAGTTTGTATGAAGTAGGACTGAAACCATACTGTCATAGAAAGCAGATTCATAGAAAAAATATTTATTGCAGCTTTGCTAACTAGTAGTAGCAATTGCTAACTTAGCTTAGCCGTGTAGCAGCAGATTTTGACTAACTCGATTTGTGTCTGTATTTCTACGAGAAGGAGAAAACAATATTAACATTTTTTTTATATTTCATGGTTCTGAACATTATAAACACTTGTGCTGTTGTGTTTGACCGTGAACATAGCGCATGCAACTGTGCTAAAATATCGGTAAACTCATAAATCTACGCATCATAGTAAATATCCCGTTTTAAGTGTTTATAAATATTAACATGATCAGGAACTATTTAATTTAGATGTGTAGCCTCCACTAGCTAATAAGAACATAATGTTTTTTCAATAGTGTCACTTACTATGTTATGTTATACATATACTAAAGAGTAGTACTTCATGCAAATAAATAAATAAATAAATAAATAAATAAATAGTAATCACACTTTTAATATTATAAAAGGTGAAAGTTTGTGTGTGTAGTTACTATTTCACGCTCAAACAGCAGGATGGATTTTAATGAAATTTGGTACCAGGATTGCTTATACCCTGGATTAAAAAATAGGGTACTTCTGATCTCGGTATTCACACGGAAACGGAAACCTATTTACCACGGGTTACACCGCGGGGCGTAGCTAGTAACAAAATAAAATGGTGTTTGTTGTAACACGTGTTACGTGATACTGGCAGAACCTATTTGGCAAGAAGAGATGTTCGCAATAAGTACTCTGATTAAGATAGTCTGATCGAACTAAGAACAATTCCCAAAAAAATAGCAATTTTAGTAAAAACTAGATTTACTTATCTTGAGATATTTAGATCACCGAACAAGTTAGTAAAACAAACTGACAACCTGCTTTCTGCGTAAAACCGGCACTTAGGGTGGAACGGAATGCCTTGAATTCATTTGTTGAAGTACATAAAGCTTTATAGTCTCCTAACACACGATGACCGCAAATATTATTATTATTATTTTTATTTTTCAACTAAGATGCAAATGATGAGGTATTTTACCATTTTTATTACAAAAATAAATATGTTTATAAAATTTCTTTGATATAACATTAATTCATGCAAAAAAGTGGTTATTTTTTGTCATGTTTTGGAGAATATATTTCCTCAAACAGTTTCATTTTTCACGGTCTCGCAACGCTTTCTACCAGGCTCCCTTGAGATTGTCACGCCAATCACGTTATGTTTCTGCTTTCTCTTTGTTTAAGTTGTGTTTGTATTATGAAAATAAACCATTTAATCTTCTTTCTGGAATAAATTAAAAGAACCAGCTATGCTTAGTAGCTGGGAAATAAATGTATGTGAAATGGCTTTGGACAACAACCAATCCTCTCATTCTAGAAAACCACTATGGTGTTTTTTTTGTAGTTACTAGTGTTAGTTGGTAAAGGTGCTTCTTAGATGAGTCTCACTTTGTTTGACTGGCTGGACTAGACTTGACTTGTCTATTTTAGGAGCTTGACTATTTTAATTAAAGCCGAAGGATGCCACCTTATTTGATTACCTAAATATTCCTTATTTGATTACTTACCTAAATATTTTCTTACCGGTGTACGTGGCGAAGGAAAAGGCGTAGAATCATCTAACTCAAGACGCGTCAATGCTATTCAATAGGATTTAAATGACATATTTTTTTTTAATAATTTTCATACATAATCTTAGGTATGTGTGTATCTTAGACCATTCATATTTGTGACTTCCCAACTCTTAAATCGATATATATAGATGCAACCATAATCGCACAACAGGAACCGCTATAATTAAAAAAAATAAACCATGAATCTTAAATCCTTGTCTCAGACTCTTTATGTTTGTAATAAGACGTTCACCGTTTTAAGAAAATGCACTGTCCTACCGGAAGTGGAAATCACAGACTTGTGTCGGCGGGCTTTTTGTCTAATGGATTCTGTGATTGCAGGAAGTGGTATTGTCTTACTATGTCTAGTACCTATATATTTATGTTATGAACTAACCGATGACGTCAAAAATTTTAAGTTAATTTCAAAGATGCTTTTAGTGCAATATTGGTGGCGATTCTGTTGCAACACTGACAAGCTAAATTATGACTAAAACCGAAAGATTTTATTACGTTCATGCTAAAGACCAATCTAGCATAGCACTGAAAATAACATTTGAAGACCAAGGTACTTTTAACCTTGTTTTTCATCTTTGCGGGTTTTAGTTTTAGTCAGAAGTAAAAATGGTCTTGATCAATTCTACCCACATTCACTTTATTTTTACTAAATTATAGTAATTTTAGAGATGTCACTCAGTCTGTTATTTTATTTTGAACTTTAACATTAACGAAATAAGGGCTTTCAGATTTAGGAATAATTTAACTAGTCAGTGTTACACAGAATCGCCACCATTACTTACTGAATCGATTATAATGCACCTTACGTGTCTTGACACGTAGTCCTCTGCTCGGAGAAGCTTGATGTGTTTTTTAAATATATAATTTAGGTGGATCACACCTGAATAGCGTTTTCGGAAAAATGACAAAATCACATTGATTGACCACATATACAGTATCATTGTTCTGAAATGTTTTAAAAAATGTGTTAAAGAACAAGTTAAAGATTCTATGCTTCTGGGAAAAACTAAGCTTGCTTCGTACCTAACGAGCCACGCAACCCCACTCATTAAGTCATAGGACCACCTAAGTGTCTAAATGGAAACAGGAGTCCACTTACCATCACCGCACAGTCACACTTTAGTACTGCAGCACTATGCTTGTTGTATGTCGTCGTGTACCCAATTATCTTTGTTTTGTTTTACAATATTTTAAATTGACTAAATTCATCTTAAACTAAATTTCCTTGGCCTATAACAGCTACGATTTATGATTTGGTATACCCATGTCAAATGATAATTCAATTTATAGGGGTTGTTCAGTCTGATAGCTTGAGGGAAGGCCCAGACGATATCGTTTCATTTGTATTTACAATTAATCACTAACAATACAGCAATGCGGTGCTTGGATGCTTTTAACTATGACTTCACAAAGCTTTCAACGTCATTTTACAACACAACACAAGGTAATAAAATGGATACTTATGTTAACGTTAAACTCTCATATTGGATGTAATTGAATATAATCATCAATACTGCCATAAACATTTTCATTGATCATCTTATCACTGACGCACATTTTGAAAGAGCTCACGAAACTTTTATTTCGTCCTTATTACACAATGTGTCTTCTAATAATCATAGCAGCATTTGGCAGTGTTTTTATATGAGCGTTGCCAAAACTATTCAATTTCACGTGTAGCGTCTGAATCTCTGTCTGTCAACAATTTGTTGCTTACTTGTTGTTCTACTTCTATTTGTGAGCTTGTCTTAAATCAATGAAAAACTATCACGACTATGATCCCAAGGTGCGGTAGACAAATCATACGCAGTTTGTATGATTTATTAATGTACCTAGTAGTACTAAATACAAACAGGTTCACAAAAAACCGGAATATCATCGAAATCAATATAGCAAGGTTACAACATCTATATTTCCGCAGTTATTATAATAATGTTTTTATAAAGCTGAACAAGCTATTACTTTAATAACAATGCTTGTAATATAATATTAAATTAGAAGATAACGAGAAAGCCCAAAACTTAGTGACACTAACTGAATAACTTTGACGGATGTGGCAAGCCTTCGTCTTGAAGGTAAAACCTAATTACGTATGTAGAACTTTCGTTACTCTCTTGTTTTCAATTATAGTAGTAACACCACGTATATGTACCTAACACTAACTTGTTCATTTAAAACATGCATTATAATGTTACATTTTATAGCCCCGCTGAAGGGCAAATGCCACATATGTACTAACAAACATTACATTTAAAAACATACAAAACATTAGTCTGTCATCATAATAAATTAAAATAACTCAGGGATACTGTAACTAAAAAAATTGTTTATATTAGATTATCATAATCAGTTTTAAAAGTAAAATTTAAATTCTTTTTGAGAAAGAAACACTCCAAGTTTTTTTTATGAAAACATGTTCTCAACTTTTGTCAACTATACAATAGCTGAGTGAGTGGCAATCGTAAATCCCACCGCGCACACTTTTTTACTTAGTTACAACTTAACAGGAAACTTGGAAAAAACGAACTGGAAAAGGCAACAAACGGACAAACTTGACCGAACTTTTGGGTAAGTTTTTTCCATTACATTAGGTCATTTTGATGTAGATCACTTGAGATTTTAACGGTAGCAATCTTTGCCAAGATTAATTCTGCCATTTAATGATAATTAACAAACACTCTTTTTTTTGTTTTTTAAGGAAAATGTTTTTATAGGTCGAACAGTAATACCTACGCATTCCTGATACTTGCATTAAGTTATGTAGTACGAGTAGATACTGATGAGTAGGTAAAAAGGCCCCTAGCTACCCCATAACTAATTTTAGATCTGACTATTAGGTAAAGGCCCCATTTATTATTGTGTTGCAGTTGACAGTCCTCTTGGATATTGTCTCTCGCACATCGACAAAACTAGTCTTGGCATTTTCGCTGCTTGGTTTGACCCATTTGGAATGTCCATTATGAACTTCTAATCTAATCACAAAGTTGTTGTGTTTGTGTATTTGCTCGGTGTCATTTGAATTTCGAAGCTTTGATAATTTTAAATCTATTAAAAAATTATGTTTACTAGCTGCGCCTCACGGTGCACCCGCGGTGAATAGTTCCCGTTCCCGTAGGAATACCGGGATTATTTGGCATCCCACTTTTAGTAACACAAAAATAATTGATAACTGAGTTTAGTATCGAACCAAACGTGAACCAGACAAGCTTGATTCTTAGAACCAAAGACACAGACTAATGGGAATAGAGTCTCAGCCCCGGTATCGCTGACATCAACTTTTATAACATTGTTAGCGAGCGGTATGTTTGAGAAGTAGCAGGTGTCACAGCTGTCAGAGACAGATTACTTGAAGAAACGGGGTAAAAGCATTCTTTATCAGAGGTCGATTGTAATACTCTGCATTAGGTTTTCTTGCCACATATTCTGAATATAACCTTGATTTTGAGTAATTTTTCAAGTAAATTTCACTGTGAGCCTTTTTTAACTGCGTTGTGATTGCGAGCATAGTCTTAAAAAATATTTGTTGTAAATATTTATAACGACATCAAAAAACAATGTATGCCAAAATCATAGAAAAGTTCACAAAAGGTCAAAAAGGTAATTCTACTTGTATTGGCTATTTATAATATTTTAAATCGAAAGTTATTGGCTTGCTTAGTTAATCTTGATACATTGTTGAAATTATCTTAGCGATAACGCTATTACCTTTATTGTTGAAATTGAAGCTCCAAGTGATTACAAGATAGATCAACTAAAAGAACCAGCATTTTCATATTTCAGACAGCATATTCAATTGTCATATACACACAGGTATCTGTAATGATTCTACAAAAAACTGATTTTCCTTTCTCGGTAATTTGATTACTACTTTTAATTTCTTTTTCGTTTTGATTTCTGACAAAAACATTCCAGATCTCTGTGAAATTCATGTGAATTTATTATTATATTGTTATTTTATGTGGATTCCCAGTTGTGAAAGAAAATTAACCGATAAAAAAATTATGATCATTATACACAATTCTGTTCCCTACTCACTTGATTCACTAAACAAATCCTAACAATGTCTACAACCGCTTGAAAATCTATCGCACATACTCGTAACATACAAGTACGCCACACAAGTCCGCTGAGATAAAGCCAGATGTGGGCCGAGCTGTCGGAAGAGCCGCACTTATGTGAAAAACTCTCAAGCGGCTCAGCTCTGACTTTTTAAAAAACGAAGAATGTCAATGTCATTTGGAACGTAAAGTGAAGCATAAATGTAGCCAGAAAATGAAGATAGTGTAGATTTAAATGTTGCAAGTATCTAAACTAAAACATTTAAATACTTATTAACTTTAAAATTGATTTCTATTTTAAAACAGTTTTAACTATGTGATGAGACGTGAGGCACAGGACCAGAAAAAATATGGTACAGAAAGGGAGGCCACGCTCAGCAGAGAGATGCTATATAGGTATATCAACTCTCTCAGCTTCTAGGTAAGTATCGCGGCTAATTTAATAAATAATATTGAACGCATTAAAAATATGTATGCCTACTAAAAACCCTAAAAATGACGGTATCCGTTTTTTATAAAACGCAGCTTTACAAGTGACCTGTCCCTTGGCACAGAATATGAACCATTGTGCACAGATAGCAAGCATGTAAAGCCTGCAATTTCAAATTATTTGATCTTAGACGAAAAACTTCAGGAGTTCTGTGGGCTGCTTTACCAAGCTACATTTCAGGATATATTTTTTTGCTGTTTTCTTTTAGAGGATGCATTGCCCATCGCTACATACCCGAGAAATGGAGGGAAGTGAAGGTAGTGTTTTTACCGAAACCGGGCAGGAGCGACTATACACTGGCAAAATCATTCCGGCCAATCAGTCTAACGTCGTTCCTCCTGAAGACCCTTGAGAGGCTATGTGATAGGGAAATCAGAGGTAACACTCTCCTACACAAACCACTACACCCCAACCAACATGCCTACAGCCCAGGCAAATCGACAGAATCCGCTCTCCACTGCGTAGTCTCACGGATCGGAGGCGGATTATCAGCAAAACAATCTACACTAGGCACATTCATAGACATTGAAGGTGCGTTCGACAAAACAACATTCAGCAGCATAAACCTAGCACTGGAAAGATACGGGGTCGCGCCAACGCTAGCTGACTGGATAAACAACATGCTCAAATACAGAGCAATTCAGCTCACAGTGAACAAGACGACAAGAGGAATAGTTGCAAGAGGCTGCCCCCAGGGCGGCGTCCTCTCACCCCTACTCTGGAACATAGTAGTCGACGAGCTCATCCGCAAACTTAATGGCAGCGGACTCGTTACCGTAGGCTACGCTGACGATCTTGCCATCCTGACGACTGGCTGCTTCGAGAGCACACTATGCGACACGATGAGAACAGCCCTCAAAACAGTTGAAACATGGTGTACCAGCCATGGCTTATCAGTAAACCCTACAAAAACCGAACTCATAATGTTCACACATAAGAGAACCTTGGGCAACTTAAGACTCCCCAAGCTATTCAACACTGAGCTTAAACTAACACACGAAGTCAAGTACCTAGGAGTCATACTGGACAGTAAATTGCTATGGAATAAACACCTTGACTACAAATTACAAAGAGCATGCACAACATTCTTAACTACATGGCTATATACAGCCGTAATAAGACCGACACTGACTTATGGTGCTATCGTTTGGTGGAAAAGAACTGAACTCAACACTGCGGCCACCAGATTGCAACGCTTCCAGAGACTGGCATGCTCTGCAATAACTGGCTGCATGAGGACAACACCGACAACGGCCATGGAGATTATTCTAGGCCTTGTCCCACTCGACCTATACATACAACAGGAAGCGACATTGGCCGCTATCAGACTCAAACATCTGAACCTATGGGGGAACACAAGGAGCTCTCATGCATGTATTCTGGACAGAGCCATATCACACGAACCGCTTATATGCGCCCCGTGCGATAAGATCCCCGGACAATCAATATCCCATAAACACTACAAAATACAGACACATGAAAACCATAGCGATCAGTCAGGAAACAATGAAGTCCGGATATACACTGACGGATCGAAGACAAATATGGGAACAGGAGCCGGAGTACACTCACTGGATCTCAACATCAACATATCAATGACACTGGGCCCACACAGTTCCATTTTCCAATGCGAATGTGTGGCCATAACCGAAGCTGCCACGGCTATCAAAAGGAGAAGGATAGAAGACTACGGAATACGAATACTCTCTGATAGCACAGCAACCCTAAGAGCACTGGAGAGCCAAAAGTGCAACTCCAGGCTCATACACGAATGTCACCTTGCCCTCGAGAGTATTGCCGCAAAGAACAGAGTAACTCTACAATGGATCAAGGGACATAGTGGATCACTGGGAAACGACGCCGCAGACGAACTAGCCAGAAGGGGCTCGGAAACACAAGTGGAAGGCCCGGCCCCATTCCTGCCTCTGCCGTTCTCCCAGCTACGAACCTGGACACGACAACACACCCAAAACCTACATAACGATCGATGGATACGGGCGACGGACTGCAGACAGTCTAGAGCAGCGATACCAGCGGCCATACCACGACTGACACGTCGCCTGATGAACCTCCAAAGAAAAGACCTCAAAATAATCATAGGGACACTCACAGGACACTGCCCCCTTAACAAACATCTGTACAACATCGGTATCACGGACAGCCCACTCTGCAGAGGATGTCTAACCGAAGAAGAATCAGCGGCCCACGTAGTCCTGGCATGCGTGGGCGTAGCGGCTCAACGGCAACAAATCCTCAACAATCCGAGGTCGCTCCTCGAAGCCTGTGAAGACCCCAGGAAACTTCTGTGCTTCTGGGAGGAGCTAGGCTGGCTTCACTACTAGTGAGCCAGGTCATCCCCACGCATAAAGGACCGCCTTTGAGTCTAAATGCGGAAAAGGGAGTCCCCATACATTGCTGTTTTCTTGCTTTGGGTGTATGTTTAGTTAGATATTTACAGGCAATATTCAGTTACTTCTGCAACCCATATTAGAACAGGTCCATTAAAGTAACTAATTATTATTATTATGTTCTAACTAAACTACTTGCATAGCAATATTAGGAACCATATTTCATTATAAATGAAAAATCTTACTAAAAGTTAACAGCTCCGGCAGGATTCGAACCAGCGTAGATACAAGCGATCGCTCTTATAATGAAATAGGGGAGAACGGGGACAAAAGTAACGGCGGGTCGAAAGTAACAATAGCTCTGTAGCCATGTCCAATGGTCGAAACGACACATGTGACCATTTGGTATCTAATACCAAAGTGTGTTTTAACACTGTAAAAATATATAAACTATTAGGAACCATAGTTTTTATTTTAGGTCACAATCTAGATTACAGATGATTACAAATGGGAATGGTCGGCACGTAAATGGGTAGTGGAGACCTAACACCGCCGAAGGGATTAAGATTTCAATCGTAATCCATCACCGGCTGAAGTGGCTTTCAAATTCAGATTTGCTGTTAAGATTTCGCTTCGCTTTTCCCGAAACAGCTTGAATTATTCGTTTTTCTGAAAACCACTAATAGTTCGGTTGAAAACTCAATTCGTATAAATAGGTATTTATAGTAGAAAACTGACTATTTCTGTTTAGTTTTAGACAATCAAGGCTTAAAACTTTTTAAACTATGGTTATGAACATTCAATTTAAAAATAGATTTCTTGACAGTAGGTATCTGTAATTGAACTGGTCCAAACCGCGTTAAATCCATCCACGTGGACGCATAAAGGCTAAGTTTGGATAAATTTCCTGAATGAATTTAAAACATATTAAAAACTACCATACTAACCAGTAGTCTGGTATCCAGATTAAAAGTTGTTTGTTTATTTGGATAGGATTTTAGGCTTTTTTAATAATTTTACAACTAAACAATAATAACGATTTACCAACTGTTTTAGAAAAAGTAGTTTGCATAAATTAAGTCTTTTGAATAATACAACATTTATATAATTCGTATCTCAAAACATAATAGGTACATAGATGATACGAAAGCAAGCATAATATTAATGCCTCAGTGAGCCGTGGTTCTTTAATCGCGTATGCAATTAACGTGATACAGCGGTATATTAACGTGGCAATTAATGCTCAATTATTGCGCTATGTGGCCACCGAACGTTATCACCATGTTGACAGTTAATGATATTCCGAGATTACCATTTGATTTCGGATCACACACGAAGCTGATTGTTTTTATTTTAAAGGTTGCAAAAAATCATAGGTTTTTATAGTCATTAGGTAGGTAGATAGATCGTATACGCTAGTGGCTAACTCTGGTAACCAAGTTTTTAGCCAGCCTGCAGGCCTACGTCATGGCTAAACGACTTAGAGCCCGATCATTTAACGTGCCCTCCGAAGCACGGAACGACCAATTTCATTTAAACTTTACCGCCCGATGTATAATAATATTATAATGCTAATATAATACAATATATTATGATAATATAATATGTAATTCCCACATTCGATGTTATATTATTAACAACATAACAATAATCGATAAATAAACAAATGGGATTAAATTAAACGTTCTCCAGTGGAGCAAATGATTTGCATTTAAAGTGGGGTAATTCGGGTCAGCACAAAGGCAATGCTTGCTTCCGCTTTTCTGAGCGTTTTTGTTGCTCCAATATTGATACCTATAAAGTTCGCTGAGCATCAGAATTTGATAGATTCTTATCAAATATCTGAGGAAACAGAAACCTCAAAATAGTGAAGACCTGATGTTCTAACATTTTTGCTCTTAAATGTTGGCCCGTTCTTACATAATTAGGCAGACTAAAGAAATATCCATTTGTAGATCCCAACAAACTTTCGTGTTTAAAATATTAGTATTAAATATACATGTACTGTATAATAAGTAAGGAAAATTCACCAATTTTACCACAGCGTTTCTAAAATAGTAGGTACCCACGTTTATGACATAATGTTATCAAAATCATTCAAGCTTTTTTCACGTCATTAAGCTTTTCACGCCATAACCGCATAAGCAAGAACAAAGCCTGCTTTGTTTAGACTTGGATAATAAAATATTTTTGGTGCCATAGTTATTTAATCACTGTGTTTATATTATGACGTTGACATTTGATGATTTCGGCTGTTTGGGTAATGATTGCCCAGCTGAGATGCATAAGTGAGTTCGATTATCGTGGCGTTGATTGTGTTAGTTAATAAAATCTATCGGGTCCCTAGATCTACTTGGGATGTTTTCAGATCGTAATTTTTGTGTGCAAGGTAGATTCCTATACCTTCTATAAATTTAGAGAATATTGATATCATAATTATAAACACGTATGAAATGAGGTGTTATTTTACAATAGTTTTCGGACGCCATCCGTACTATTTCCAAAAAGCTGGTAAGCAGAGATATGACCTAAGTTTAACTACATTACTCACTAGACTAGAGTCTAAAGTGTTTAGGCCGCTTAAATACCTCTGTCTTATCCAAAACACTTTGTGCTGAGACTGACAACATCTGGATTAGGTTATACCTCCGCATACTGAAACCTCAGAATATTCTGAGATTGAAACGCTACTTAGAACGCTATTTTGAACGTTATTGACCATTTAGAACGTTCTTACTTGTCAAATTTGTATAGAGATAAATATCAAATAAGTCATAGAGCATAGATAAGCACCACCTACATTATATACTTAGTGTTTAATTTTTTGGAAGTAAGAAAGGTTCATATGCCATAAATAACCTTCGCTTTACGACTAATTCGTTCATTCCACTCTATAAAATACTAGTATCTATTCTAAGTTTATGATTTATATGTGTTATAACTTCATTTCAGTAGACTTGACTTTTCTAGATAAAAATATTAGTAATTTTTCTAAAGAATTTAGATTATTTTACAAAGTACCTAACATTGTTATCAACAGATTGTTGAAAAGAAGATTTTCTTCTTTATAAAGTTTGTTAGTTCAATGATATTGTACCTAAGTAGTTTGATACTGGAACTGTCATTTTGATATTATATTTTTTGCGTTATTTGACAATAATAATTTAGATAGATAGAATACATGATAGCTTTTTGTTTTGTATAATAAACGCGACAGTTTTTATAGATGTAAAGTATTGATAATAATTAGGTACCTCGCGAGCGAAGCCGCGGGCAAGTAAGCATGCATTCATACATTTGGTCATTTGATGTTCTAAATAATTGTTGCTCGTGATGAGGGATTCAGACATTAGCCTGAATAATTAACATTAAAATAATAAGATACTTTAGGTGGAGAACGCGGTTTGACAAGCGTTGTGTAGGCCTGCCTCCGGCTAGGTACCAACCTACAGTGACAGTTTGAGGAAGGTCGCCGGTAGAAGCTGGAAGCGACACAGGCCGAGGACGGAGTGAAATGGTGCTCATTATTCGAGGCTTGGGGCATGACATTGCTACAGTCAAATGATGCCGATGAGCTTTGATTTACACGAATTTACTCAGTTTCAAAGATGTAAATCTAGACTTGCTTGTACTTCTAGACACCCTAGACATTTTTTAACTGATCTTCAACGCCTTAATATTTGGGTGGATGTCTACCGTTTTTGGAGATATGGATGATGAGATATGTATTTTACACGGAGTAGGTAGGTATGCGGTAAAAGACCACTTTTTTTTTTCAAATACCTAATGAACTCTCGCTCTGTAAGCGAGATAAATGATTGGACGGAAAATTGTGTCATCCTACTTCTGATTAATATAGACTTCATTGAAAAATGCGTGTCATCTATCATAGGAACAAAAACGTCTTCATTTCTAGAAAAGTAATGTCAGCAGTTTAGGCAAAAAAAAATGTGGATCCGGGAATTAGGATATGAGAGTTTTGTACAGAAATTGTACATCATTTGTATTTTTTGTCGTGCAATATAAAAATTGTACATGCGTAATTTAGGAGTGATCATCATTTAGAATACAACAACATTGTTTCGCGCAAAAAAAAGGAAGAAACATGTATTTATATTTTTTCGTGGATTTGGTGGTTAAAGGAATGCAATAAGACGAAGATTTTATTGATGTTATATTGATGCTAATGGCGGTAGCTTGATGTTAAATAAGTACCTTCTTCAAGACTGTCTCATAGTTTTTTAAATGAGCACATTCAAATAAAAAATAAACATAATTCCTAGATATTCATAATGACATAGATACATCCATTCATCAACCTACCCTAACAATGTCAAATCGTGTAATCTTCTATAGAGATTCTGCGTTTGTGTCACTTTGTGAGGCTGAGCTTAGTTAAGCCGATTTACATGCAAATTGAAACACTGGACAATATTAGCTGACCCGATTGATCTGTGTTAATGGTGCGTTTCATTTTGTTAAATCGTGAATTCTTGATCAAATAAACCGTGTGGACTTTTGGCAAATTGGGGTGTTGTGTTCAATTTATTAAAAACTAAGTACAAAGCTTATCCGAGAAATGTAATTAAACGGGGCCTAAAAATATATTGGATTGGGGATCAGCACAACAGTTTTTTCAGATGAATCAATTTTACAGCACCATCATCATCCACAGCTTATGTTATATAGCTTTTCAATTCTTGTTTCATAAGCATTCAAAAGGTTGATGGTGAATAGAAAGGCCTTGCAGTGGGATGAAGCAGGCTAGTAATATAAATAGTTGTGTAAGTTACTATAAAATTGAAATGACTGTATGAATTTAGAAAGAACATCATTTATTATGACACCACTATTTTTTACCCACGACTTTGCCCGTGAAATGATATAGCGACACATGACAAAACATTTCTGCGGTGCGCCGCTGTTCTTATAATAAATATGTAACCTCAAAATTGTGACGATATTCGATAAATCTTTGCATACAAGTGACAGGTGAGTGGAAAGGGTCATTCAACGCACATTATTTTGTGGCTCTAATTCACAAAATGATTATTTTCCTGTATATTCATGAAACGAAATGCCAGTTGTTATTATTTAAACCAGAAAAGTAAAATTCGAGAACGAGGGCAAAATCTTACATAAAAATGAAACAAAATTAAATCACGTAACGTGGTCCCAGTGATTCTTTTGTTTGATTTTACACAAAGATATTTTCGTCTTTTTCCTTCGCGTATAATCCCGAGGTTTCATTTTGTGAATTTAGCATTCACTCAACGTTCTTCAGTTGGTATTGATCAGAAAACTTGCATTTTCTTTTACTTATAATATCCGATATCTTATTTTGCCTAATTTCATCAACTCTTCTATAACTTATCAATGCCCATCCAGATAAATTGTAGGTACATACTTTGTACTTTTGAACCAATAGTACTACTTTTTAAGCAATTTTACCTATGTGTTTTGTTATATTGTTGTATTGTACCATAAAGCATTATATATATATATATATATATATCAAATATAACATAGGTAAGCTCACAACTAAGTAACTAAGGCACAGTTATTCACAGATCTCTATATATTCAAAATATTCGATGAGAGAGTTAATCAGTATAAGAAACCAAGATTTAAAAATTCCTTAGCATTTAACACATCATTTAATCTCTTCACATATACCTTTGGTTATAATATGTAAGTAAATGGAAGTATGTAGAAAGATTATATTAAGCTCATTCCCATTCCGTTAAATATTTTTTCCTTACTTTCATTTGGAAACATTCCTAACACAATTTACGCACACATGTAAATGTAATGGCACTCATAAAACTCATCACTGCGTAATCTCCGAAGAGAAAACTCTATTACACTCGTTTCCTCTTTATTTACTCGATATTGCCAAGCTGGGTACTAGAGCTGGGCCTTAAACATCTACTCTATTTAAAATACACTAATAAGCTTGCTAGAGCTCAAAACGTAATATGTTGCCATCTCTTTCTAATGATATTTGTTCTGCAAGAAAAAACACTCTCTAAAGCCTTGCTCTATATAAATAAAAATAATAAAATAAATATCATTGGACATTTTACTCGACTAGTCCCAAGCTAAGAAACTTAATGATGTGTTATGGTAACCAGACGACTGATATAATACTTAATGAATGAAGCAAAAATGAATTTTAGCACGCAACACTGGGCTCTGATTGCATACATTCAAGTAAAAATCCTCTGACTTTATAGCACAACCGCCAGCGGAATTTTATACTTAAGTGTGTGCCATAACGCCGAGGAATGAGCGGGAGAGCGAATAATGTTTTTACTCGTGAGTGAGAAGCGCAGAACGATAGACACGCAACATAATTTATAGCGAAAAAACAGTTTTTATTTAATTACAAGATAATTAAACAAGCAATCGAAAAATTAAAAAACCAGAACTAAATGAATACTTCTAGGCTATTTGTCAAAACATAAAACCAACAAAAATAGCGTTCTGTTCCTGAGATAAATAGCAAACTGTGTGAAAAACATGTATTTTTCAAAAAAATATATGATCGAGAAAACTTTTACCAATCGTGTTTCTAAAAAACCACAACGCAAGATAAAAGTTCAAAGTTTAATTTCTCCAAACATTATAAGGTGGTATCTTTCACGGATTTTGAGATCTAATACGATTCAAACCACATATTTGCTACCTACGGCCTCTTAAGACTTCAGACAAGCTCGTAAACCTCGGATGATGTCAATCGAAAATTAATGGCGAATCAAATGAAATGTGTTACGATGCCTCCAAAATTGGCAATTTCATTTTAATGTGAACTTTTTAATACTTATCAGACTTTAACACTTTCATTCATCACTCCTGTTTCGTGGAAACCTTAAAGCTAAAAAATAAAAATGAAATGGTAAGCGCATTACTTGAGAACGGCTAGACCGATGAGCTATCTACTCATCTCTTAGAAAATCTCAAAGTTTTTTATGTCTATTGAATCATTTTATGAACGTCTGATGGGTTTGCTAGTATTTTAATATAATATGGGTTTGTTTTTTATTTTATCTGACTTTATAGCAGCTTTTAGGGAGTTGGACTAAGCATTACAATCACCTAGCATGTCAGACGAAATTGAAGTGAGGTCCTACCAAAGTATACGATTTTTCTTTCTTTCTGCAATTATTGGATAACGTTTTCGTTTTCTCTTAAGTTATTATTATGAAAATAAATTGTAATAGTTGTCGCGGATAACCGTTTATTTGTATAACCGTATAATCCGGATATCAGTTATTGAATTTTTGTTCTCGCACATAAACTTCACTCACGTGGAAACCGGATAATAAGATGCTATCATTAAAATTTGTTTTTTTCGTAGAACATTTTGCCGTAACTACAAAATGTTGAATTGCTGTGAAGTTAAAGTAGAAATACATCTAAAATAGCTGTTAATTTCTGTGATTTTCATGGTGCTTACGACGGCTCCTACATCTATTTCTCATTTCATTGACATGCGAATGACAAAAAAAAACCTTTCTCTAAAGCTTTGATAAATTGGAAAAATATTATGAAAATTGGGTGTAATTTTTTAAAATTTAATTCTAATTAAACGGTATTCTTTTTAACATACGTTTTTTAAATAAACCTTTTATCAACTAAGTATTAACGGCTTTTAAACTTTGAGGTACCAGTATGTGTGAGTCCTAAACTCTGAGAGCTGAGTTTGTAGCCCGCACGTGTCTCTTCGGGAGTGTTAAATGATTTTTTAATCAATCTGATAAAGTAATGGTGAAAGCAATTAGTTTCACGTAATTCATGAGATTTTGTAATGTTGATGATGAGTTTTTCTATGACATAGTAAGTGAAGACAAAAGAGTTAGATCAGTCAGTAGGGATATTTAAGACACACTGTATTGTCTGGGACATTGTTGAGAAAAAGCACCGTGCGGAAAATCCATTATTCCTTGGCGAAATTTAAACCCACAACCTTTAGATCGAAAGTTGAAGCTCTGATCTACTTGGCAATCACAGCTCTTTCTGGGTACAAATAGAAAAATATAAAAAGAATAAATAAGGCAGAAATGGGCAAGGATAAAATTTCATTTGAAATCCTTTGTTGAGCATTAAATCCTCAATCAAAAAGTCTGCCGCCAGATTGTTCGGATATCAAGAGAGCCGTTACGCCAGAAACAAACGTATTGTGTAACTCAAATATTTTTAACAACAGTCGAAACATTGTAGGAATGTTTTTCTATACGCTTTATACGGAAACAAAAGTAAACTTTGTTGAATCTATCTTACTTATGCTACGCCGTAGAGCCAAGGTCTACGGCGTAGCACTTGCGTAGCCGATTAATTACTCCTCCGAATTAATTCTTAACCTTGTTATTTATATTGAACAATATGATAGGCTTCCTATAGCTTAGTCGGCCACTTATCGGTTGTCATCTCTTTTCTTTCACATAAGAGTGACAAGAATATGACGAAGTGTGAAAGAGGCTCCAGTGACTGTGAATTATAAAAGATGAGGAGCAATAGGTTGGTTTTGTATGGTAATTTTATGAGGAGGGAAGAAAGTCACGCTACTAAGGAGAGTATTAGAAATAAATATGGATACAGGTGTAAATGTTGACAAAAAAAATGGATGGATTGTGTAAGGTATGACATAAGTTAGGAAGAGTGAGTGCTAAGTAAGAACTGACGACTAACAGAGAAAAATGGAAAGGAATACATGTAGCGACAAACCGACAAAAAATACTAAGGCTTTGTTCAATTGACAGTTGATGATCATATGAGTAAGATAAAAGTAAAACATGGATCCAAATCTACCAAAACGTCTGCAATTAAATCGTCTAGATTCTTTCGAAATTGAATAAATACTTATTAGTAAAGTGTCGTCTTAAGATTAATCCAACGTTAAAAAATTATTTTGAATAAATAAACTTTAAATTCTAATTTACTAATAAAAATAGTAGCAAAATGAATATTGGACAAATAAGGATGTGAATAAAAACATTATTTTTAAACACAAAACGTAACACAATCACTTTTGTGAAAATTGCTTTAAACGGTCCTTTGATTTTTAGGGATAATTATTACACTTTTGTGAGCATTCGTTTACATTTTGCAGAAGATAGTATTCAAATTATAAGCTCATTATACGCTATGGCCTTGTTTCTACATTATTATTATTATTATTTTTTACTTATTATTATTATTAGGAACCCGTATCATCCCACTGCAGGCTTCTCTCTTGTTTCTACATATCAATTGCTATTAAATATCTACCACATTCGACATTTCAGGTCTCAAAGTGAATGAATAATTAGTGGGCAAAAGCCCACTTGCGACGCGGAGGTGTGGGTTCTATTCCCGCCACGGGAAAAATATTTGTAGAATTGACTACAAATATTTGTCTCGAGTCTGGGGGTTTTCTATGTATAATTGTATATATTGACAAAAAAATGTATATAAGTAGTATATCAGTCATCTAGTTACCATAATACAAGCATTAAATTGCTTGGGACTTGATAACGCTGTGTAAAATAGCAAATAATTTTTATGTATTATTTTATTTAAATAAATTTTCAGCTGTAACAAATCTAATTCCTTCGCCTCTTCGATTGGTACTTACAACCATTATTATTTCTTATAATTATTAGGAGAAGTTTATTTAGGAGTAGGGTAAATTATTCTGTTTTCTGTTCGTGCTGACAGGCTTATCTACATAACAAATCTAGGCATTACAAAGGTTGCGTAAGGGTTCTGTTTAAACGGTTCATGACTATTCAATGCTTTCTTATCACGAAGTTGGCGAATCTCTGAATAGAAAAGATGGGACTCTGTACTTCTGGTCTAAGTATCACGATTGTTCTTAGGCTTTCTATACAAGTAGCTCAATAAAATACTTATATTATATATGCCAACCTTTAAGGTGATACAAAAGCTCATAGCACGTCTTCTTGGAATATGTTTGACATGTTTGTATTGAGAACATGGTGAATACAGAGTGCGACAGAGCCGATTTGACTATGACTGCATGAATATGTGTCACTATCACTTTAGATTGAAAAGATAATTTTTGAACTGATTCGTTTGATGGGCCACGGTTTCAGTTATAAGTTTCTAACAAAATTTCAAAGCATCAATAATATTTACAGGTTTTTAGATCGTTGTGTTTTAATTTTTATAATGGCCAAAGTAAAGTATGTAAAGCAATGTTTTCAAAAATAACTTTTACAAAGAGTAATAATTTCGCTAATTAAAAATAAAATGAATAAAATGAATAATATGTATGTGAACTGTTTTCTGATGGTTTCCCATTCATTTTGTAAAGGTTATATAAGTTGCTACCTTTCTTATTATCACAAAGGCTTTTACGAAAATAGGACTACGGAATTTGCGAAATTACTGTTTAATTTTGCTGAACCACATTACAATATGTATTTAGGACTAACAATTTATAAGGGTTAGATTTCTAACGAAAAACAATAACTATGAATTGGTAATTATCGACGTCGACAATAAAAACGTAGACAGTCGTGTTATAAAAAGACAGTGCCTCGGCATTTGATCTGGAAATTATATTCGATCAATCACTGATTAGCACCATCTACCTACAGAGGTAACTCTAAGAGATCTGCTTATTTTTCTGCTGCCTTCAGCAAAGACGAGAAATGCCATTGCCTTTTCATGTACTCATGATTATTTCAGGAGTAGTATTATATTGTAACGTAGGTATCCATTGTTTCTAGTATAACAGCTACATGGCACCTTTATGTTGTCTCCTTTCCATAAGCGACAACGTCTTCCGGTGATCTCACATGGATGCTCTACTTTAGGCCGGATGCCTGTATCCGGTACAGCTTAAACACCGCCCTTTTACGGAGAGATAATTTCGAGCTTTGTCTGAAAATAGCTGTGGAAAAACCGCTTTTCGAGGAAGAAACCAGTTTTAAAAGTAAAAGGAGAAACTTGCTTCATGATAGGAGAATGTTTGTTACTCCTTCACGCTCAAACGGCTAGACGGATTTGAATGAATTTTGTACCAGGACAAAAAAACACAGAAAAAAACCCAAAACAATTGATTTTTTTACATTGTACTTTTTTCTTTGAACAAAGCTTCTTTTTATTTCCAGAAATATTTTCAATTTCCTTTACGTTAGGACTACAAAGTATCAGCTTTATTGTATATTGTTTTCAAAATAAAACACATGGTAAAAATATTGAAAATAACATTTTTTCAAGTTTAATTAGGTCTAAGAGATTGCTGATCTCATTTATGTGCAGTAATTTGATCAAAACAACATTCTTTGTGGACTCTAAATAAATACAAAACTTCTTAAAAACTCATGCTTCCAAAATACATTCACAAAGCAATTTTACTTGCACGAATGACGCAATCCATGTTTTTAAATGAAGTTGAGTTACGTTAGTCCCTAAAGCAGTTAGGTTGGAATTAGTTTCTTAAATCCCTTGGAGGAGTCTAAAGCGTGCTTTACATTATGCTAATGTAGTGTTGCTGAATGTGTTAGTGTACGTTAGCCAAGCTTTAAAGCAGTTAGGTAACGGAACCTTATCAGCTGTTTAGTTAAGTTTTATTTATCAACAGCATCGTCTCACTGCAGCGAAAATGTATCTTCCACCATCTCAGTTCTCGCGCTTTATTCAAGCGCCTGGGTGCTTCAAGATGCCTCATAAGTGGAGGGACTTTGCGTTGATTTAACTATTAACGGAAACAAACGTTTTTGTTAAAGGTTACCAGTTGCTACAACGAAATTGTCTTTTTTAAATTCTCTCAATTTTAAATAACCTTTCGAGGTTCATGGGAATCAGTGAGTGTGCTGTTAATGCTATGACAAAAGTCGCCTATTAGCAAGAGTGATTTAAGATCGGTATTTCAGTTAAGTCAAAGCAGGATAAATCATGTGCAAATTGTGCAATCTAGCTGGCTAGTTATAGAATACTTGACATTGACATTGTTTGACATGACAATTATCACCGGGCAACAAATGCACTGTGTTGATATATCTAGCCAGAAATTTGGCGGCTTAACAATTGAAACAAGAAATTGTGAAAAAAAATCCCGTTTAGAAGCGGTTTTCGAGTCTATCATACCTTTTATTCGAGCTAAATAATCTTTGACGTTCTTTTGATTAATCGAGTCGGAGATACTTTATATGAGTGTTATTTTGTCTTATAAAAATACTATGAAAAATGTTCCAAGATTGCTCTTCAAACAGCTTCGATATTTATCTTCTAGTGTCTCCAAAAGACATCGATCATTCAATGAGAGCTAAGTATATTTTATTGATGAGGTATTTTCTTTTTCTTTTTGTAGAATCTTCTATTCCTCTTAATGAATGGGTAGCATTAATGGTAGGTAAATGGTTTTATCATTGCGAATAAATGCCATAGGGGCTCATTTATTGGTCTAGAAACAAAAGACAACCGTCGTCAAAATTACATCCCAGTACTAGAGCAGCACGAGAATAATTATATCGGTACTAGTAGGCTTTCTACTTATTGTTATTATTATTCATTTTGCTAATTAAATAAGGGTAGTAATTAAACGAGCTTCTTTTTAATAGCATTATTCGCCTCAGAAAATATAACTTACCTTCTAAATTACTAAGTCGGCCACAACCAACGCGCGTCTGAATAATAGTATTTTAGCCACTAGTTATCTTCTATGTAAGCCACTGTAAATATAACTCAGCATGGTGGTTATTTTTTAGCATCTAAATTTGTGGCATGCATTCAAATAGCAAACTTCTAAAATATTAATATATGACACCAAAATAGTAACTCTTTTAGCTTCTAATTTTATAATTTAGCATGTTTAAAATGTAAGTCATCCTACATTTTATCGATCGTTAAATTTACCTAAAATTGTCATCAAATAGTATATTAAAGCCACTACTCATAACTTTATTTTCATAATAGTTTATGAGAATCATGTTAGTATTCATAAATTTTTTAAACACTTCATTTTGAATAAGAGCATTGTGTCTTCTCAAGCACAAGGCAGCATAGGGAATGTAACTGATTTCGATCTTGGTGGCTGATTACTTTTATTCCACATTTTACTGGCGCTTCGGCGGCCGCTACCGCGGCACGCTCGCTACGCTCGCTCGCCTCGCGCGTTAGTGGTCACTGTTCAAACCTAACCTAACCAACTGATTTCGATCTTGGTGGCCGATTACTTTTATTCCACATTTTATTGGCGCTTCGGCGGCCGCTGCCGCGGCACGCTCGCTACGCTCGCTCGCCTCGCGCATTAGTGGTCACTGTTCAAACCTAACCTAACCAACTGATTTCGATCTGGGTGGATACAACCTAAGTAATTTCTGCTACTATTATTACATATGAACTATTGAGGACAGACATAATAAAACACGTTATTTATAAACAAATCATTTATATCTCTCTGATTGGTGCAAATGGCCGGTTGCTGTCATGTCGCGCACTCGCGCCAAATCGTACAGAGGCTATTTTCATGATAAAAGAATATGAAGTATTATTTTACATGCTAAGTTATAATTATTGATGTTGTCTATTGAAGCTTGAATATTTAATTTTTGAGGAGCTTGTATTGAAGCTATAAAACGTAAAACGGTGATGAGTTGCAAATTCCGTGGCCGACTTAGTAAATTAGTGGGCAATATATAAATCAGAAGGACAAGAAAAATTTATTGTTGATATTGACTTGACGCTTTCTTTAACATTTTTAGTTGGCGTTGTAAAGAAGATAAATTAGTTTATTAGAGGCTATGTCAAATTCTCGATGCTTAGTTATTAAATGAGAAGTTTGGCCACGTGGCCAAAAAAAAATTCTGTGGCCGGTTTTATTATTTCTCATTAAATAATACAACTATCCTTGTAGTAAAACTTTAACTTGAAAAAAACACTAGGTACCGAACGAAACATATAAAACCAATACTCGTTTTAATGCCCGTATAGTTTTTTTATTTTTGTTTTTATGATGATTTCACAAACTAAACATTCAGTTTTTTAGAATTCCTTAGTTCAACGTAATAATAACATTAAATATGCGGCGGCGCTAGTTTGATGCATACAGACAGACACCTTAAGCAAACGTCTCACTAATAAACAGCTAGAACCGACATATTTAATATGAAAATAGTCGGTTCATTTTAAAAAGTCATCCATGTGAAACAGAGGATTGCAAACACATAATTTCAATGATCGTATTCGCTTCTATTTCTTTATGCTAACGCACACATGTTTTTAAAAGAGCTTTCGCTCGTTTTGCATGAATAAATGAACAACAGCCGCAAAATGATTTATGAAATGGCTGAAGCGGGTAAACAAAGTATTCGTGTTGTTTTGAATTACATTTATGTTCCTAAATTGAGTTTGGAGTACGTTCAGTTTAATGTCAAAATTAGGTAATATATTGCAATATGCATACCTATATAATAATATAAGTTACTTATATTATTATATATGCATATTGCAACGATGCATATTGCATGTATACTTATAATAAGTATACATGCAATATGCATCGTGGGTAAATGCCAAAAGGTCTTTGAGAAACCCTTCTATGTCTATACTTCTGAGCATCAATGAAATCAAAATTCAGTCCTTATAATATAAAAAAAGCCTTTATGAACGAGAGTTGGCGACTGCCTCATACAATCTCACTTACTACCCACTTACATTGCAAAAACTGGAGTTAATTTAATTTTCACAAATATAATTTTGCTTAACATAAATAAGTATACTTAGAGCGCACGAGTTTGCTTTAGTATTTAAGTGTTTCGAGTACTTACCAGCGTCAAGTTTTTAGGGTGATCAAGTAAAATACAAGGCTTAATTTAAAGAAACTGTTCTAGTGAACGCGCAGTTCAAACATAGTGTACCTGCTGATAAACAATAGGAAAGAAATAAGAATTTCTAAGAGCCCTGTGTTTTCTAGCAGGGTTGGATGGATACAATGGAATGGAAAATGCCTTGTGGATTTAACATACGAAACACACCTAAACAGCTTTCAGTAGTGTTGAAACTTGGTCAGTTATTTCAGTAATAAAATGTCCTTGTATAGAACTGACCTTGAATACTTATATGTAATTAGTAAACTTTGAAACACCCTCTAAGTTCGCTATGTGAAGTTGTATCTCACAAATAGTCCGTGGTTTCCCTTTTTAAGAGCACTCTCACACTAAGAGACAAGAATGTATGTGTTACATCAAATAAATTAAAAAGATTTATGAGTAGGTAATAAAAAGCTACCTATAAAAACAAGTAGTTACACTTTTTACAGCATATTTTATCATTTTTTATTTAAAAAAACCATTAGGTAAATAAACAGAAAAAAACCCAATTAACTCAATGTAATCATATATTTCTATGAGATTAAGTAAAATAAAACAATTTACTGTATTTTAATGTTGTTTGGAATAATTTATCATAATAATACTTACTTACTTATTACAATAATAATTATTATCCAAAAGATTAAAAACATAAACAAAATGTTATAGTACAAGCTTTCCGCGGCTTCCCTCGCGTGGTTCTTCGCACTAACCTAGATAAAAAGTAGCCTTTTTGTTATTCCAGGCCAGAAATTTATGTACATTCCAAGTTTCAGCCCAATCCGCTCAGTAATTTTGCGGGAAAGAAAAACAAACATCCATACAAACTTTAATTATTTGAAAAATATAATTGGTAGACTCCTCTTCTGAAGAATGACTTTTCCAAACGCAACAATAACAAATTGTGATATGATCCTTCACTTAAATGCAAAACAACAATAACAAATTGTGATAACCTTCACATAAATGCAGCCCTGAAAAGCCTTTCCACGACAGCAACGAGTAGAAAGTCTGCTGCAGTAATCATTGCCGGCAACAAGTCTGACCTACATTCAGGCAATACTCAATGAGAGTTAATAACAATCTGGAACAATGCCGTTACTTCCTATCTCTTCTTCGGGAGCTCGGTTTTAAATAATTACGAGATCAAGTAATGTCAAAAGAAAATGACTGGTCAAGCTGCGCATTAGGCGATTTATTTACAAAATCGACACAAAAGTTTTTGGTGGAACTTACCCGGATAAAAGGTAGCCTATGTGTTATTCCAGGTCATAAATTATGATTTTTTCAAGTTTCAGCCGAATCAGTAGTTTTTGCGTGAAAGAGTAATACATCCATCTATACAAACTTAGCTTTTATAATATTAGTGGAATATTGCAAATTGTAATAGTAAAAGTGAAAAATCTTGACAAAGACTCTCTATCTTGAAATGATTTCCTATAAAAGTCCTATTATACTTATTCCTCGTACCACAAAGAATAGGCAAGTACTTAAACGTAAGTTTACATTTTTAAACACATGGTCGATAAAGTAGTAGTCGTTGTGAATAAAACATGCATTTAGAGAGGTCGCGGTCTATTAGTCAAATCGATACTGGCTAAATAGGTGTTTTTATTACTGATGACAAAATTTGCTAAACGCAATAAGAAAATATTAAAGTATGTAAGTTCGTGTAAAAAATGGCCAACTCTGGTGACGATGTTTTTAGGCCTAAACGCCTCGTCATTGCTTAACGACCGTGCCCTCCGAAGCACAGAAATTATCAGCTATCAATGCCACTTACGGTCACCCGTCCATGTTGTGACCGCTCAGATTGTTGCTATTTAACGATCTATCAAGAACGACAGCAAGCTTCGCCATGAGCATTTCAGTGGTAATCTGCGCGAGGTACTTAAAAAATACGATAAATGATTCACAGCGTAGTCTAAAAAATGTTTGAAGTTGACTGCGTAGGTATTTAAAAACAAATATGAAAAAGTTTAGAATTCGTCTCTTGTGGGAAAAATTTGCAAAATTTTGTTGTAACAGGCACATATATATACTCGTACGTAGTACGCGAACAGACATTTAAAAAATTTGTGTCTGTCCAAAGATAGAGGTGAATTATACATTTGTCATGCCTACTTTTCCTAAGAAGATAGTTTTATTACAATAGCAAGATGAATTAGTTCTACCACGATGTTTTCCTTTTTGCCTTTTTTAGGTCACGCTAATGTGCATAAATCATTTGAAATATTATTCATACTAGTTCAAATAGGCTAAAGTAATGTCGAGGCACTACTTAACCCAGACAATACTTCTGCGTATTCTTCTCATTTCAAATTAGTAATAATTTTCGCAAAAACTTGTTTAATTTAACTTCGTTGAATAATTTTGAAGTCTGGCTGATTCTTCTCAAATCGATAATGGAGTCGTTATGGTAATGATGCGAGAGGGATTGTTCTGAGCATTTGATGCAACTATAGGAGTAACTTTGCTAGGTGTTCAACCTGCTATGAACTTAGACTTGTAATAGGTGTTAACGTTAGTGCAAACTTAGGTGTGGAAGTTGGACGTGCAGACAAAAGTTATAAGGCTTTATATCTTAGTTTACCTTTGTGAAGTGTAATTAATTAATAATTTACAGGTTAATGGCCGTTGTCTTTTTGTTTTTTGAATAGACTTGCTTTAGGGCTAGGATTATAAGTTACTTTAACCGAAATAATTATGTAGTTGTGGTTTAAAGCAAATGATTTTATTTTAGTTTCAGTCTGTATTGCCGCCGGCCGGTTTTAATTGTTTTAAAAAGGCAAAAACAGGCAATATGGTTTAGGTTTTAGTTGGTTACCTTATCACTACTAATTAGTTATACCTCTAAGTGGTCTACACTTTTTTCACAAATACATAATAGCTAAACATTTCTTTCATAGTAAAATAAATATGTGCTGTATATAAAACAACATTTTATTCATAAATACACCTATTTAAATTTCTAAACCATCTCTCTCATTTAAAATTCAAAATAAATGACCCACTTTCTACCACAAAATTCAATCCTCAAAATATTTGCATAAATTAAGGCATTTCGCAAAGCGATTTCTATTGTTGATTTAATACATGGCAAGTGTTAGCGAGTGGTATAGACGATTGAGTAAGAGCTGGCTTATATCCGGCTATCGACATGTTGCCCGGACAAACATCCGCTTAGCCGTTTATTGTATGTTTAAACTCACAGTTGTTTAGACTTGCATTACAATAAAATTGATAATAGCTTTAAAGTCATCACCGAATGAAAAATAATTAATTTTCCTAGTTAGCTAAATATCATAATGAATTATACTTACTTGATCGCTAATCAGCAATCTCTACCAGACCCACCCAGTACACAGACAAGTTTTGACGTCATCGTCCAGCAATTACCTACTTAATGCTAACAGAGGACAATGATAATTACCGAAAGACCGTAATAAAATTTCGATCAAGTTGCGTCGTGTTATCTACAGGGTTATTCATTATTAGCTACAAATATTCAGGAATTAGGTTCAACAAATAAAATAAAAAATATTTATGAAATGATTTTTTTAAGTTTTGTTACGAAAATCCCGAGAAAATCGATGAAGATTATCCTTTCGAATCAATGGCGCGATGTTACATCTAATAGTCCATTTCTGAGGTGATATGCGACCTCCGCACCGCAACGCATACGATCTCCATAGTGTTGTCTTTAAAAAAAAAGAAAAAAAAAGGTGTCAACTGTCATACTTTGTTATTATTAGTTATTATTTTTCCTGAATCGCCTAAACGGAACTACCTATTTGGAGTTTCTCCAAGGAGACCTGCAGTGTATCCAGGAGGTGCCATTGGTAGCGCGCAGGCAGATGTCTTTCAGCATGACGGGACCCGTCCACTATGCGCGCAGAGTGCGCGAGCACCTTTGGGATGTGTACGGCGAGCGGTGGATTGGGCGTGGAGGCCCAGTCGCATGGCCTGCACGGTCACCTGAGCTGACGCCGCTGGACTTTCATGTGTGGGGTTGTGCAAAAGCCTTAGTGTATGGAAGTGACGGCCACACAATATCGAATGTCGACAAACTAAAAACGTAAATAGTGAACGCATTCGACGTTATGAGAGGTGAAAGAGACACGATGGTTCGAGTGCGTGAACAGTGTTTTCGCAGAGCTCGTCTTTGCATTCGAGAGCAAGATGGACATGTGGAACAATTATTGTGAATAAATCAGTAACTGTGTTGTAAATATCCGTGTAAATACTATGTGTAAATATCAATGAACTGACTTTTACTTTTACCTACGTATCTGCCTACTACGCACCTACCTACCTAACCAAATTATTTAATTACCTACTTAAATGAATAGGTAGGTAATCAAATAGTAATAATGAAAATTTGTGATTGCAAACTAAGTTACAAAGTATTTTGCGAACTACCTAGGTAGACTGGTATGTAAGTAGGTAATTAATAGGTAAGTAACTAGTCAATGCTTTTTTGTCAGTCTAAAGTCTGATTAAAGTGTGATGGAAAGTCTAAACTTTAAATTAGAAAAATCACTAAGGTCAATGACATGTAGACAGGCTTCATCTGTCATCCAATATGGTCATTGTGGGTAAAAGGTTGGCGACGATAGGTCATCGTCTTCGTGGCAATAATTATGCAATATGTCGTAAAGAAAGTAATAAAAATAAAATTTTCATACAAAAACTCAAATCAGTTTAGGAATTAAATTGATACGGCCAAACAAATATTCACGACCCAAAAATTACGCCCTGTAATTATTTGTAGCTAATAATGAATAACCCTGTATATAAATATAGGGCTGTCAATTTTTTATAATAAAGAAGGTGTTAAACATTACCCGCTTCACAAATTCACATCCCTATTAACAGATAATATAACTTGATCCTCGACACGGTCGGAAGTTTTGCCTTTGTAACTTTCCGTTATATCAGGCGAAACGATTTGATTTATACACAACTTCGACCCAAGTTCCTTTTCTTAGATTATTTTATAGGAAAATGGGATTTTAGAGGGTGTGAGATTTCATTTTGTGGTTGATATCCGTTGCCTTTTAAACAGTATTCTACTTCTCTAACGGCCGAAATTAATATTCAATCCTAATCCTTAATTTGAAGATTGAGATTGACATTTCAATCTTTTTTCTAGAAAAAGCTTGCCAATAACCAATCCTTGGATTGAGTTTGCAATCCAAAAAACCAGGCTATCTTTGGGAGGTCGGATCACGGATTAAAGATTGGCCTCTGTTCGAAAATGACAGTTTGAGCTTGCCAATAACCAATCTTTCTATTTGACGTTTGCTTTGATAGGTGAAAACAATCGCAGATTGCAATCCGAGAAATTTGTTGGATTTCTTCTTGACAGATTGAGATTGCCAAAGGATCGATTTTGTAATCTTGATAAATTTATTATATTTATTATAAAAGTACCTAATAAATCTGTCGGAATTTTCAAGTGATAGTGATGATAGTGATAATAATAGTGATTTGGAGGTTCTGGCTCAGTTATCGGATTGGGAAAGTGATGATATCGACGCCAACGCCGAAGTTAGAAGTTCACGAAGAATCAGAAGGGTGAACTTTATGCAGACCCTCGAGGATGTAGAATTATTCACCTTCAGATTTCGGTTAGGCTGAAGTATAGCTACCAGCAGCAGATATTATTCTAGAATCTGGAGAATAATACCTACGGAAGAACAAGATGTTACAGAATGGGCAGCTCTCATAAATTACCTATTATTTTAGTTACTTATATACACAGGCTTTTACCTAGCAAGACGATTTAAACAGTGCTAATAATAAAAACTACTATAATAAATGACAAAATAGTTTTTTTTTTAATCAATACCCTTGGTAAGCAATTGTAGTAGGTGGTAGGTAATGTGAGATAGGAATGTAACTTAGTACCTACATTATCTTATAGAAACAATAATACCTACCTACTAGGAATAATAAGTCAAAAGATTATTCATATCTCAGAACAATCATGTTACCATCAAAATACAGTTTTGTAGGACAATTGAAATGAAATGAAATGTTTGTTGATATAATATTTAATTAAAACAATTAAATACATAAATCAAAAAGGTTTAAAAACTTAACAAAACACCTTACAAACTCTCCTTCCACTTCTGTAATCCTAATTCTAAGTTATTCAAAGTAAGCTGTGTTTTTTTAATTCGAAATTATTATTTTCTAGATTGTATTATTTATATTAGCGTCCAGACATCGTTTTTTAGTGGCAAAATGTTCTGCTTTTGCATTATTTCTGGCTGTTTTCCCTTCATCAGGTTTCAATTTCTTTTTTACTGAAAAACAGAAAATATGAGATTAATAGGGAATGAACATACGTGCATTTTTCTTTAAATTTTCCCATTTTAAACGCATCTGCTGCCTTTAAAATGGATCATGTGCGCGGGGGCTATTCGTAGCTTTAGCTTCCTACACCAGGGAAAGAAACAGGCAAGCTCAGAATTTCTCTGAGCAGGCACTGGTGTGCTTTTGCTAAGTTAGGCCGTAGGCGTCATCTCTACAACTTCCATAAAAACCAATAGGTAGGTAGGTAGGTAACTTACGATTTCTGAATCCATCATTAGAAGTAATGCTGATGAAATGATCACACAACACACATCTGTTTTTTTTACCTAATTTTCGCAACAAATAACTGTAGGGTCAGGTGTCCAACGTTGAAACAGTGGTACACAGTGAAACTTTGCGAAATTTCTGAAATGTGACGTTACCAGATCTTGCAGTTTATCGCATAAGGAGCCCCCCTCAAACCTCATGCTATATCCCAGTTTGCGTCGATGGCGCGCGAAAGAAGATTTTTTGCGGAGCTTTTTTCAATTTTTTTACAAAAAAGTACGAATTTTCTGCTTTCTTTCAAGATTTTACATTTAGTTATGCTAGCATATCTCATATTTCTCAGGATTACCTAACATCGGACATATTTCATAGATTAACGTGGACTATAACATTTTAGTAAAATGATGCAATGTAGTAAAAATAAAATAAAGATTACTAAAGATACCCTTGGTAGTCAACAATGAAACAAATGCACAGTGGACACAGTGAAACAGTATTTTATATAGTAACCTACTAGGTTACTATTAGAGTCCAATTAACTAGTACCTTATGGATACCATACTATTCTTATGTTGTTATTTTGTTGTAATGAAGTATTATTTTTAGAATTCTTATAAAAAAAAATATAATAACTAATGATTTTCATTATGTAAAGAATTTTTTTTTGCACATAACTAATTCCTTTGGTCATTTACCTATTTGTGGTTAAAGAACTTTATTTCTCAAAAGAAATTTACATTTCACTTAATGAGAATCACTAAAACTTAAGATAGATATCAGTGAACGTACAGGCATCTATTATACTAGGTAGTTATTAGTTAGAATTAACATAAACAAATATTTTAATTTAAAATATTGAGTTAGGTAATTAGCGTATTACCAGTTAGTAGTTGCTTTGTTGACAAAAATAAAATAACAAGAAAAGGGTAGTCTATAAAAATTATGCAACGATAAATAGTGTAAAGTGCAGGGTCGGATTTAGTTAGATGTAATTTTGTATGTGCTTTTTAAGTTTGTTTTTAAAGGTCATGATACTGTTGCAGGTTTTAATGTCTTTTGGAAGTTTATTGTATAAATTCGCACCTTCATAACTTATACTGCTTTTACCGTAATTAGTTCGGATTTTAGAAATGTATATATTTTCTGCATTACGAAGTAGTCTTTTTCTTTTTTGTTTGTTTGTTTTAAATGTTGTCTCTGTATGTGTTTTATTTTGTAGGATTTTTTTAATAAGAATACATGTGTTAAAGCAGTATGTTTGGTGTATGTTGAGTATTTTAGATTTTTTGTATAGTTGTTTCGTTGGTGTTAGATAGTCGTAGTTGAAAAGAAGTTTTAAAATTTTGTTTTGTTTTATTTGTAAGTCTTTTAGTGCTGTCTTTGAGGCGCTGCCCCAAATCTCAATCAGGTAGTCTAGGTGTGGCTTCACCAGCGTAAAGTAGACAGTATAACGAATTCGTCTTGGAAGACATCGCACGCAACCGTACAAAGAGCCTATGAGGGAAGATATTTTTGAGCTTATTTTGCTTATGTGTGCCTTCCATGTAAGACCTCCATCGAGAGTCAAACCCAGGTATTTTTCTTCGTTTGATTTATTTATTTCGATTGTGTCTATAGTAAGTGGAATGTGATCGTCAACTCTTTTATTCTTTGCCTTAAAGATCATGTATGATGTTTTGCTAGTATTAATTGTAAGTAGGTTACTTTGGAACCATCTATGTAATATGTTTAGATCAGTTTGGGCTCGTGGGATAATTTCATTTAGTGAATGACCAAAGTAAAATATACATGTATCGTCAGCGTACAACGAAATTTCGCCACACAGTTGAAGGTCTGTAATGTCGTTAATATAAATAAGAAAGAGTAATGGACCTAAAATTGACCCTTGTGGGACTCCGTAGGTGATAGGCTTAGAAGAGCTTTCGTATTGACCGATTTTGACTATTTGTTGTCTGTTACTTAGGTAGCTTTGAAGGACATTTAGTGCTTTGTCTGTTACACCTATATTGGACAATTTGTTTAATAGTAACGAGTGGCTTACTGTGTCAAATGCCTTCTTTAAGTCAATGAAAATTCCTAATCCTAATTTCTTTTCATCAATGTTTTTCTTTATTTTTGTAACCAAGTCCACCGTTGCTGACAAAGTATTGGATTTTGATCGGAATCCATACTGTCGATCTGATAAAAAACTTATATTTGATAGATGTTCATTTAGACGACAATAAATAATTTTTTCGAAAACTTTTGACAGCTATTTTACTAACTATTTTATGTCATTTGGAAAGTCTGATAGCGTATTAACTTTGAATAAAACCTTTTTTTATTAAATACAATCAATTTTTGACATTAATTTAACAATGATGGAAACATCCGGTATAGTATAGGATCCCGTCATACAACGACCTTCACCGAGCTGTTTATTTGATGAAACGTATTTTATATTTAATTTAATATGTCAAGAAATATATTGCATATGGGTTGGCTAACAAATTTCAGTCCAGTATATGCTTAATAAATAATTTAAAAAAAACATTTTTTTTTAAATTTCACCGGTATGTTTATTAGACAAATTCTATACCAATCGAAAGTCTGAAGCCCATAGAATATGCAAACGTTGGGCTGCCTATTATTTTCCGGTCACAACTCTCGGGCAGCCAGGTATAAACAGGTAAATAATATTAGCATTTTGCACCGGTCTGATTATTGAATCAAAATTAAATGAAAATAAAGATTATTTCATTATGAATACGATGGTATAATATGGTTGGCTGCGAAAAATCAGTCCCGAATTCCGGTTGTCGAATTTTGAAAAGTGAAATATTGCTGCGAGTGAATATGTGCGACTGAGAAGTCCCAACCAACCATCCCATGCGGTAGAAGAGGACACAGCATAGCAGCTGTTTAAAGCCCGCCCATTTGAAGAAAGAGAGTGCGCATGCTATTTGTTCTTGAAAATGAAAAGGATAGCGATAGACTCTCGTATGTACCTACTGTGTATCATACATAATGTATATGTGTAAGTGTAACATATAAAATGAATCTTAGAAAATGAATCTTAATCTTCTTTAGCAGAGTAATTTTTCATAAAAATGCGATATCTCGCATCATTCACGTTGGTGCAGTTCTTGATACCATACATACCTACTAGCCGTAAATTCTTGAACGGTCTTCAAAAGAGTTCAACTCGTAGGCCCCAACCTACCTACCCTTCGGTGTAGGAAGAAGACCCAGTGTGTGTGTGTGTGAACGGTCTTCATTTTTTCGTAAATGAAAATATCAGCAGCATCTGTTAATGATGCAAAAACTGTTAATGATGTTTGATATTTTTCATTTGTCGAAAATAGCTGAAAAGGTTTTACTTTTGCTGTAAACGCATGGAAGGCGGGAAGACTTTGGCATAATTTGATTCCTTACTTCAACGCTAAATCAGTGCAATTAATGCAATCAACAGTTTGATTATTAGTCTTTCTTGCTGAAGCGGCAAGCCAAAATTCTGATTCGATCAGTTTGTGCATATTTCCTAGCAAAATAATCAAAACGTCAGTATCAGAGGCTTTAATTAAAATTTTTGAGCCTGGCTTCGCTTTAGAAGCATGAAAAATAATCCTTCGTGATGACATTCATAATTAGTTTCTTCAATTTTTTTTACAGAATTTTCTTGAACTTGACTTGACTTAGTAGCACCTATGGTCGACGGTTAAAAAGATTTTTTTGTTTTGGATTATTGTTACAAAATGGTCGTTTTCCCAATAATAAGCCAGAAACATCACCAGAGCCTCTTTAAAACGGTAATTTTTAAGGCTTTGTAAAAAATTTCATTTTCATTTTCAAGAACAAATAGCATGCGCACTCTCTTTCTTCAAATGGGCGAGCTTTAAACAGCTGCTATGCTGTGTCCTCTTCTACCGCATGGGATGGTTGGTTGGGACCTCTCAGTCGCACATATTCAATCGCAGCAATATTTCACTTTTCAAAATTCGACAACCGGAATTCGGGACTGATTTTTCGCAGCCAACCATATACCATCGTGTTCATAATGAAATAATCTTTATTTTCATTTAATTTTGATTCAATAATCAGACCGGTGCAAAATGCTAAATTATTTACCTGTTTATACCTGGCTGCCCGAGAGTTGTGACCGGAAAAGAATAGGCAGCCCAACGTTTCCATATTCTATGGGCTTCAGACTTTCGATTGGTATAGAATTTGTCTAATAAACATACCGGTGAAATGTTAAAAAAAATATATTTTTTAAATTAATTATTAAGCATATACTGGACTGAAATTTTTTAGCCAACCCATATGCAATATATTTCTTGACATATTAAATTAAATATAAAATACGTTTCATCAAATAAACAGCTCGGTGAAGGTCGTTGTATGACGGGATCTTAGGCTAGTACAAATTAATACGTTTCATTGTTTAATTTATGGTGTTTCATTGTGTACACGGTCGTGTACACAGTGAAACATTTCTAATTTTTTAGTTTTTATTTTTTTATGGCCTGTGTATACATAAATTGAAAAAACTATAAATGACATCCAATACTCAAATAAATAACCTGTATACCTGTAAAAAACTAGATTCATATCGGTAGAAACGAAAGATCTATGACACTTTGAATTTTTGGTGTTTCAACGTTGGACACCTGACCCTACAGTAGTGGTTATATTTGGTTATATTCTCTTTGTCAAATACCATTCGTCAACTTGAACGTTCCATTTCAGTTAAAGTATTTTGTGTATAAGTATTGAGATTGTTAAATCTGCAAGTTTTTAGGCAAATAACAATTTGTTTGAACTATAAATATTACTATCTACAACTTGTTAATTAATTTTATTTATTATTTGTTTTTATATTACTCAAATTAATATTGTGGTTCCATTAAACATTTTACATAAAACGGAACGTTAAAGAGGGAAAGGATTGCCGGCAATCTGCCACCAAAAAAAAAGATTGGGATAGCAGATAGGTTATTGGCATGCGGATAGGAGATCGATCGGGAGATACCCAGCAATCCAAGATTGAATTTAATCTCGGATTGAAGATACATTATTAATTTCGGGCGTAAATCTGGCGAGGTTTATAATCTAGGAATAATAAAAATAATAATTTGAGAATTCATTTTCTAACTAGAAAGTATTTTTAACTAGACAATATTTTATTGGGTTGATAGTTAACATTCCTATCATAATTTGCTACCATATTTTTCTAATGTTAATAGCGTCAGGAGCAATAAAATCTTCGTTTAAATGACATAATCAGGGTGTTTGTGCTACCCGGTGTTTTCAGTATTCCGACTTTTTCAATTAATTTGACTTAGTATTACATGAATCTCACAACTTTTTATGGTACAAGAACTGGGGTTGCGAGACTTGGCTTTTTTTATAAGTTATGCTTTTAATGGCATGTCTGTGTCCCCTTCTAACCTTATGGTAAAATATTAATACTTACTAATAAGTGTATGACTGGTTATAAATAGTTGTGTTTCAATGACGTCCCCTTGACAAAATCCTACTATGCTACTTACTACTAATACATTATTATGAATTGGAATGTTTGTATAGTTCAATGTTTTTTCCTTATACACGAAGGCTTCTGAACTTTAGCTGAAACCTGGAATCTAAATAGTTGATAACCTGGAATAACACAAAGGGTAGGTACTTTTTATTCAGGTACCATGCGAGAGAAGCCGTGGGACAGTAAGCTTGTATACCTAATAGAATACTTCAAAACACAGAATATCATTTAGACCACGTTTAAATGACTGTACCGAATACAGTGCTCTGATAGTGCTTGCCTGTCTAAAACAACGAACACTATTTCTGTCTCTAAAAACTTCACAATCAATTTAAAACTAGCATCAACAAAGCGTACTCAATATGCTAATCTTAATTTAAACTAGAAAGCACCAAGCGCAGGTTAAACTTTATGACGTGAATTCATCATGGCTATACAATAAATGGCCTCCTATAATGTTTTTTTTTGCAGAAAATAACTATTATATAAATGATAATAGGTATATTCATAAATAATAACAGTTATGTATATAACTAGCTGTGCGAAGAGAGGTTTCATCCACCATAATTTAATTATATCTTGAATAACCTAATACATATTTTTATTGTCCTCAAGAAATGACATCTATCAATACAGATATTTTTTTGTGTGTAATCTGTTGCTATTATCTTTTTTTAATGACATTGAGTAACAGAAAAACGTTCGCGATTTTGTGTAGCGCGTCACACCTGCTATTTCGCAGCGCGTGTCACAAACGTGAGGATAGTGTGCACGGTCGCAGCTTGCCGCCTACATTTTGTTTGCCACGCGCTTGTATCGATAAAAACGTGCAGTCACTTCGCGTTTCATTTGCGGTTGTATCTTTCGAAAAACGTGGTTAGCACAGGCTCTATGAATAATGTAGTAAGTTTGGATTATACATTGCGGGTGTGGTTATTTTTATTTGTAACAAGCGGTCCTGGCAAACTTTGTTATGCCCTTGTAATAAAATCTCATATATATCCGATTCCGGACGGAGACAAATCTAAAAACACAAAAATCATAAAAATCGTCTAGCTGTTTTCGAGTTATAAGTGTTGTAACTAACACGACTTTCTTTTATATATACCATACCTAGATTTATCTGGTCCATTCCAGCTTTTTGTTTGAAGTAAAAGTGCAACTGAAGGACAGTGAGAAATCCTTGACCTTCTTGGAAGAGGGTTGCAGTTAGGTACACCTAGTTTTAGAAGATACGAGTATAAGCCACAGTGTTGAGTGTGTCTTATTTCGGACACGACATTAAGACAGTGCTGGAAAATTAGGGTTAAAGACTCATGACGATTTCATTGAATATTACAGAGAAATTACAGGATGTACTTACTAGTAAAATGCGTAAAAAGTAAAAAAATATGAAATAGAGAAATAATGTACCTACATTCAAAATTGAAAAGAAGACAAGAAGGTATTAATTGAAATGTATGATTTTTAACTATCATCATATGTCATCTTTTATGTAGCATTTTCAATGGCCCTTTACGATATGTGTCACCATTAATATATTTTATGGGCGTAAGTAGGTATGTTTGGTTAACTGTGTATATAATAATTTAAATTAACTCAGGAAAATTAAGATTTAGTATTAAAAAAAGCATTCAGTTATTGCGGTTGCAAATATACTGAGGCTTCTGTGGCTCTCATCCTTCGGAGTGTACCGTCGCGGGCAAGAACTATATTAAACTATGTTCAGATAAGGAATTCTAATTTTATTACTAACTACTAGCTGAACAACAAATATGGCGCTCTCAAGATTAGCTTAGAGACTGCAAATAACGTTTCTTAAAGCTCACTAAATATTTAAACAGTGTGATACACTGTATTTATTCCAAAGCCGTGCCAGTTATTCTGATCTCTTAATCGGCCTGAGATGCTGGGATTCACCAGTGATTTGATTTACATTGGAAGACACAATTCTACGCAATCAAAAAAATAAACGAAACCTGCTACGAGTATGTGCTAGTTGAGTTCGCTGATGAAGGTTATTTTTACTTAATTTTATGACTTCTCTTTAAACTACAAATCATTGTAAAATCGTAGAAAATAATATAAAACCCTTTGGTATTCATGTAAATTTTGGGCACGTTGCTAAATTCTTTGGCGATCTTTTTTCTCTTTTCTTACAAAATTAAAGTAGGTTTTATAAAAAAAAAAAATTTCACTTGTCATTCTCATCAGAGTGCGAACAATAAAATAATCTCTAATTAAAGTGATACGTGATACTAAACTGACTCGTGAATACCGTGAATACATCGTGAATACGGTTTATTGCAATAGTGTTTCTGTAGTCAAAGTAAGATACAGCAGACAGATCACAGAGCAGACAGATGATGTATGTACAAACAGACTGTTACCAAGGTGGTTAATAATACAATCTCTGATTTTGAAGACAAGATTAGTCTTGCCCCCGGCAATCTGGCTAATTGTTCAATTTTCTTGTTAAAGCGCTGTTCAGTAGGACGGTACTTAGCTAAGTGGCTGTAGAGCACGCAACATTATCGTTCAAATAATGCCTGAATACCATTATGGAGCTTAAAACTATAACATGGCCGCATAAGTTATTATAATCGGAACACGAACAAGTTAATAAGATTAGGCTAAGTTTAGGAGCGTAGCTCGGGTATGATATTTAGTTGCTTGAAAACAGGCGGCTTGAAGTGCTAAGTGTCTCAGACTACTTTAGAGTCTTCAGAGGGTGTAACCTCATGTATCGTCTGATAATCCAATAAGTTACCTAATTTAACACATTACCTGTTTTTACTAATCAATAACTTGTTATTTTTATTCTCCTTTTTACTCATACCAGTTTTAAAAGTCTCGGTTTTTCATACTTGAAATAATGTTATGAAATAATATTTATAGAGAGTAAGAAAACGAGAATGAGCGATATAAAAATATACCGTAAATCGGTTGGAAACCCTCAAGAAAACGAGATGAAGTAAATAAATTGTTTTTTGATCAGTAACTTTGAGTTAATAAATTATGAGAGATCGATTCGCCCTTGACCTAAATGTAGTAGGTATGTCCTTGCTCAAAGGACCATTGACTTATTCGCTCACCTCTGTATGAGAATGAATGAGATACTCAGAGACTTGATGAATGAGTATTGAATAAATTTGGGCTATCATCACTTAGTTATTCAGCATGAACTAGTGTATTTTTATAATAATGAGAATAGCTGGAAAATATGCTAATATAGCTATGTTATTAAAAGAGACTTATCAATGTAAAAAAACATTGTTTTGGGGAGTGCTATAATCGATTTAGAGAGACTTTAGAAGTATATTTACAGTTTTCAACTAATAATGGTTTATTCTGAAATGAAGTTACTTGGAAAGCCAAGTCTGTTCATACATAAAATTTATTTAATAGGACCACTTCGATAAAATAAAATCTAAAATAAAAACAGATTATAATACCTACGCCTAAGACCTTTAATCATAAAGATTTGTCAATTAAATATAACTACATTTGAAAAGGTTTTTTTTTGTTATCGAATGAAAAAGCAATGAAAAGAGATAACAACAGATTTAATATCCGTTTTAGCTAAAACAAGTTTACTAGTCCAATATGAATAACGGGGTATAGGTATAAAACAATCGATATCGATAATATTTCTATCATCTTTGTTTTGACACTTCTGACCACGTGACTTATCGTCATCGAATGGCAATTTCTATAATTTCTCTGTAAGCAATTTTAGAAAAGCAAAAAGATAGGGACAGTTCTTTCACTACCAATTTGACGAACATTTCGTAATGTCCAATATCTGGTACGTCAACACCAGATAATGTTTTCCAATCACATTTGATAACATTTCCAACATGTCAAGCTAATTAACTCCAGTTTGGCCTGAAGCCAGCTTCCAATGTAACGAAGCTCTATTTCATACATTAACCCTTTTGCTCTTTGTTTATAGCGTGCCAGAATACCTTATGCCTATAGGTACTTTTACTAAAAGAACTTTTATACCTAAATTAATTACATAATATTAGTAATGAAGTTAAAATGTTAAATAACCATGGTTACAACATAGATAGCCACTGAGAAGAATAGAAAAAATCATTTGGGAATGGTGTCTTTTTCTATCAGTCATTTTTTTCAAACTGAAAAATAACTTATATTGCAAAAAATACCTACGCCTTATAATTTCTTTGTGCGTTCCAGTCAATATTACTTCACATTTTCTTTTCGCTAACATTGTTCCAATCGTTTGTAAGCGAACGTTTATAACTCATCGGTCCATTGCCAATATCGAGCTTTTACTGAGATGAGGTGCCGAACATTTTTCAATTTATCTCATGTGATTATGGATATAAATTGTGCATCATTGTTTATTTATGCAACAATTATTGTAAGGGCGCTTTTACATTTTGTTAAGTGCCTTGGCTACTGGTGTAGACTGGTTAATATTAATGTTACTAATTGAAACTCTTGTGTAGGTAATTACTTAATCTTCTTGATAAATTATTGGAGTTAAGTGTCGTTCTGCGCGGTCACAAAATGGTGTGTGTCGTATTTGAAAAAGGCAGTAGGAAAAGCCTCAGAATCTCCTTGTTTTAAGGACATGACGTTTAAAAATGGTATTTAATAATTATGATCTTAATGAATAAAGAAATTTTGAATCTGAGTTTGATGAACGAGTGCGTGTAAAATAAGTAATTGCTTCCATGCTTTGGAGGGCATTGAACGGTCCTTCGACGGTTCGTGAAACTATCATGAAGGAACACCCACATTATAAAACCTAAACTGCAGTATACCGTGATCATGACGCATGCAACTGCGCCGAAATATTCGGAAAATCGAAAATACACGAATTATGGCGAATATCCTTTATTGAGCGTTTTCTGTTGCAATTGTTGGCTACTAGCTCTTACTCATATTTTAGCCATAAAAAAAGTATGTGATAAAAAGATAAAAAAAAGATACGCGAGAGTTATACGGGTTGAGTCCGTATAACTCTCGCGTTCCAGCATAAAATTTAAACTACGTATCTGCTTACAAGTTAAGGTCTAGGTGATAAAAATAAAATAAGTATACAAGTTTCACTTGCATAATTTACAAGCAAGAAAAAATAACTCTATTTTCCACCACGTTTCGTCGTTTCAGTTACTTGAATTATTAATCCTAATACGAAATATTTCATGCAAGATTACCCAAGAGAGCTGTGGCTCTAGTTTTTTTGACCAACTAACGTTTTAGGGGCAAGCGAAGGTTGTATTTCATTTATTCATTAGTTATGCAATGTGTCAGAAAATTATATCCTTCTAGCACACGCTCTACATTATCACTCGAGTTCCGCCGAACCTGCGTTTCTGTTAACGTAGGTGCTTTAGAAAGTTTGTAAGTCTCAAGAATATGAGTTCCTATACAAACATTTCACTCATGTACCTACCCAACATTTTTAATCGAAATCAATCACTTTGATAAATCCTTATCAAAGTGTTCCGTTTCGACGGAATTCAAAGCCATTGATTCAAACGATCCTTCTTAAGCCGGAGTGCTTTTACCAATTCACGACGAGTCAGCTCGAAAACCTACTAGGTACATTATTTATATTTTTGAGAATTTCAGTGCCTTGAATTTGAGTGTAAAATAATTTGATGAATTTTGAAACAATGAACTTACTGTTAGCGGTCGAATTTAGAAACAAGAGATGCGGGCTCCGCGCGCGCACTTGTTTGCATAATGTGCAGATATTTGTTTAGGTCTGTAATGTTGTGGAGCTCATTATTTCTGAGGTTTGCTCTCATAGTTCATAGAAAATTACACTACCCAACAGGGAAAAAAATATAGTTAAGATTATCCATAAAAATAAATAATTTATATGATTATCATCCCTATTATATAATCGTTTATTATATTTAAAGGGATGTATGTATTCTTTTCGCTTAAAATGTCGTTTGACTATGTACGTGTACGATCGTCATTTTAACAGAATTCTATATTATGTAACAAATTGTAAACCAAAATCGTTTATAAAATATCAGATGTACTCAGAATAAGATCTGACATTAACAGACTTGCCCAAGGCGAAGGAAATATTGCCTGCCGACAATCTTCAAGTACAGGGCAGGGAATATTAAACAACGCCGTATCTCCATATAATGCCAATCATTTCATCTTCCATTTTGAATTCCTTTAGCTTCATAATTCAAACAAAGGTATCTTTAAACATAGCCTTCTCTATTTACAACTTCTAAATTTTTCTGAAAGTAGAAATGTAGGTAGGCTACTTACCTACCTACATTTCTACTAAGTACAAGTTTTTTGGTGATATTTTGCGGTTGAATTTTGGGAACACCTTTCCCCATAACCTCATAGTTAAGTACCTAGTTCAAAAACTTATATCTTCAAGAATTTAAATGACTTTTATGAACACCACATTGAATGCAACTAAATGGATAACTCTTGTTTCTTGGTTCGTAAACAACAGTGTCAAAGGGGATTATCTGCATTTGCTCAACGGGATATTGTATATTGCAGTGCTGTAGAGATACTGTTGCTTGTTCAACGCTTAATCATCTCAGTTTAATTGGCCATAAATCAAAAAGACGTGATCATGTGAGTAAAGTTATCGCCGTGCGTTAACGATGTTTTCCTTCGCCGTTCAGACCTCGTGTTAATATTCTGAAATAAACTATGTGAAATACATTTGTACTTGTACATCTTTAAAAAGGTTTGCTCTGAAAAACATATTTAATTGCAAAATTAAATCAACCTTTATTGCCTTAATTAAACTGATGATTAATGAAAGGTTGATTTTATTATTGAGGTAATTTTAAACCACCCGCAGAATAAGCAGAGGTTATAGGGTATGGCGAACTCACTAAAAAAATTGTCTCAATTCATTATCAAATTCTTGAAAACATCCAATCAGTATTCGTCAAAAACAAATGACCATCGCCCGGCACTTTCCGCAAACTACAAAGGACGGTATTTGATTGGTTGCTCTTCATTGATTGTCCCCTTTAGGGGTTTCCTTACAAAGGGCTTGTATGTGGCAGATATAGCTTTGTCTTGATCTGACTTATTGTTTATTGCTGGTACTTAGTTTCGGCTCTAGTAGGTCGTCTTCAAGATTTTTTATTCGAAGAATTTTTTTATAGAAGCTATTAGATACTTTATGTATGCTCTATGAAACCATGTTAGGATTGTTGACATCATCATCTTCATGTCCTTAGCCCATGTTGAAAAAATAATATAACAATCTAGAAGATTTTCTATCAAGACATGCATTCAGTGTCAACATGATAACATTATATTGCAGTAGAATGGATATCATTTTCACTACCCCCTACGATATAAAAAAAAACTAATGCAGGAGGGCCTTATTGTTGCGAATATTTTTCACTGTAGGTATGTTCTTGTGTGTACGTAAGTTAAGTTTACTCTTTTCTCATTCGATTTGTGAATGAAATATGTTTGAAACGAACGAACTGATATAAGCGCAAGTTATGGTTGCATGTCGGTTTGCTGGGAATGCTAACAGCGTGTGTCGGTTGTAAACACGAATTACGACCCATATAACAATGAAGCACCTTTCCAAACCGTTTCACTGTCCAATGGATCTGCATTTATGCAGTAGTTATTTTCATTATAACAAATTGTTTAACAACTTACACGGTAAAAGGTTTTCATACTTTTACATAAAAGGAATAAATGTATAATGATTATGCTCTCTTAGCCTTATTAATTATTTTACAATTGATAACGATATATAAGGAGAAAAATAAATTTAATTTATTATCCTTTGTGCTCAAAGGATAATTAAATTTCTTCTACAGTTAGGTATTATTATATAATATTGTACAAGATGGTTCGGTTATATTATACACGCATTATACTTTAGGTTAGGCGCTAGATCAAAGCTCGGGATGGCGCGGTATTCCCCTCTGTATGATCCCTCTAATATTCACATTCTTCAGCGGTACCTTTATTATATTCCGCCCCATTTCATATCTCTCATTTTTACAGATATAAAGACTGATTTGCATTACGTATTTTGATAAGCATGCAGTAGGTAATATCACAAAGATTTTTATGTAATGTTTAGGGCGTTTGTGCACTATCTGATTTTATCAGTATTCCGATTTTTTCAAATGTCTTTGACTACTTCAAACCTGTCGGTAATACGAGTATTATGTATCTGTTATATGGACAGTAAAAAATCGGACAGTAAAACAGTAAAAATCCTTGTAGTGCACAAACGCCCAACTTTTTCAGTTAGATTAGATTATATAGGTTATAGATAACACATACTCAACTTAATTCTTACCCGATAACATAGGAAATATAATATATAATAAAAAAAATTGAACCTTTTGGAACAACAGGCGCTCTTATCACAATCATAAGCAATCTCTTACTCTTAACTTAACCTACGAAAGTAAATGACAAGAAAGTGATTTTACTTTGGAATGACGTCATGTCCTCTAATTGCTGTTTTACAAAACATGGCGGAATGCTGTAATTTCTAATTCTACTTTATCAAAATAAATATTAATCTTGCTTTAATCTTGCTCTTATTATAAAAATAAATACGTTTTTCAAGATCCATGAATCATATTTAATTAGATAAATATATTATTTTAGTAATTCCTGATTACTCTCATCATTACTATTGCAAAGTGCCAGCTGCATTGCGTAAATTGCAGTGGCAGAATTATATAACTAGTTAAACTTTAATAGCCTGGCCTGAATTCGTTTAACAATTTTCATATCATAAAAATGTAAAGCAAAATATAATTATGACAATTAATTACAGCCATAACCATCGCGGTAAAAAGGCAAATTACCTAGCACCACTTCTTTCAGTGTTGATTTTCGGTTAATATCGAGGAAGACTCTTCAATTTCTCTCACGGAAACAGCAGCGACTTGAATTGAATTTTGTTGATTTTCAATTTGAACTTGACCCAGATCTGCTGTTGGTCAGACTAGACGTTCGTACGGAATTAAACTGTAAACAATACAAAAATACTAATATCATACACTAGCAACCCGCCCCCGCTTCGCACAGGTGTTTTCTTTACTAAGTATAATATGCCTGATTTCATAAGAATATGTTTTCTAAGATGAGTTTAAGATTGATTGAAACACAAATGCTTTAACATATTCTCATTTTTAATCAAATAATATTATATATATATATTAGAAAATTGTAAATGTTTTGATGTTCTTATCAGCACCACAATTTAATAAATGGTTCCACATAAACACTAAAGCAACGCTCAACCGGCTATAAAACACGGACATTATAAAGTTTGAACCCTTTAACATAAATAACTAACGATTTTGCAAACCTGCATCCCTTGTTTTAAATTCACCACAAACCTTCGTTGTAAATTAATTAAATAGTTTAATATTCACCGTGGTGGAGTCGTGAACGGAACGACTATTGTTTTTAGAGGCGGGCGACTATTTGATAAAGCGGTTTGCCTATTTTGACAATCCATGTTTTGTTGAGATTCTTATAATTAAGGCTGCATTTCCAGCAAGGATATAGAAAAAACTGTGCTACCAGTGTCAAAACAAGAAAATTATATACGCGCTTCTATGATGGTAGGTACCTACTCTATTTACTTTATAGTGAAATATTTAACCGCATTTTCGCACTCCAGCCTTGAAATAACCTAATGCGCAAATATTTCATTTCCATTTTCAGTGAAAATAGGCAATTACATTATAAACATTCGATATCATTTTGGTTGGCAAGACACTGAAACTTACCATATAATTACCCATGTGGGGATTACCTTCGTCTCTTCGAGGTTGCGGATATTAAAACGACGCCTTTATTTCACGCTTACATCCGCCGAGACCAGCTAGATACAAACAGAACTGTAGAATTAAAATTTAGCATCTGGAGCGGTAAAATAGGTGAACCGTCCAAGTTTGCTTAGCTGGCTTTCATTATTTTTAATTCACATCGTAGAGTTTTTCAATCTTCGTAAAAGCGATGCCTGTTCTGAATGTCAATCTAAAATGATGTGACAAATGTTAAACTGAGACCACTGTGATTTACACATAAAGAATCGTAAACACAAAGTAACTTTGTTAATTATTATCTCAGGTTTTGCCAGCGGATTTGGTGACAAATGTCAAAACGTTCTTATTTATAACGCTAGTGTGATGTACAAAGCACATTGTCCTACTAAACTTGTTTTGTCCAAGGTCTTTCGGGTGTTATTCGTAATTTCCTGAATTGAAATGAGACAGTTCTAAGTTTGCGACACCAAACTGGAATGTGCTGGAAGGTAACGTTTCCCTGAGGTAAAGACATAGGTAAATTCAGAACTGTTATCTCCCGTTTGTATTATTGTGTTTTGGAGGATTCGGCTTTCCTCCAAACCTGCACAGTGGCATCTTCATCTAATTCTAAACCTTATGATAGTTGTCTTGTGTATGTCAGGACAAGTTAGTCATCAATACCAAGACCAAATTGCCAAGCCAACCACTTCCCATGATGTTAGGTAAGAGCAACGGAGGAGGTGATATTTGCGTCTCATGCGCAGAGCGAATCATGGAGGTACCGCCGCTGTCCTCATGTTAAGAAAACCCCTGGTTGTCATTTTTAGAGGGGTTTTCTTGCACGACCTTTATCGCGCGCTGTTGGCCTTATGGCCAACAGCGCGCCGCGCAATCAGCCGCATCATGGAGCTGTGACCAGCCTCGCTCCGATCCCACCATTTTCCTCCACACTCTGGATCTGTAAAGGAAAGAGCTTTAAGGACATGAGAAGGTTGCTAACAAAGTGCATCGTCTGACGTCAGGTCTGATCTGTCCTAGCCTGTTTTATCTGTCTTACTCCTTGTACGTTTGAATAAAAGGTTACTCAGCCCTTCTCGGAATCCTGTGGCACATGATGCTGCGTCGGTTATGCGTCAAAGCAACTTCTCTAAATAAAATATACCACTCGTGCTCAGAAGAAACGCAAAGTTTTAAAATTTTCAGCATCATTCATCATACTTTGTGCCTTGTCGGAGTTCTTTGTAGAAACAGGAATTTACTGATACTTCAAAATTAAGCGATTTTACTAAAATGTTCGTCATTTGTCTGATTGACGATGTAATTACAATTTTTGAAAATTTTGTACCTACTTATAGGTTTCAATAAAGAATTGCTAATAATAAACGTTTTAAAAGTTTTTTTCATATTTGTAATTATGATTATCTTCCTGACCTTATCCCACATTATGTGGAATCGGCACAGAATTTGTACTCTTCTTTAAAAGTTTTTATCATTATATTAGCAAACGGGAAATTTCTTACGTAAAAATATCGTTGATAGATACTGACAGTACCGTGACAAAGCGACCGCGAGGAGTGACCATACTCATACTCAGATAAAGATTCTCCGGAAGAATCGAAACATTGTCGGTATTTAAATCGTCGATATTTTTACGTAAGTTATTTTCCATGTGCTATTAATGTCTAGTACCTACAATACACGATAGTTTTGAAAGTGAAATAGTTTTTATCTGGAGTTCAAAATGGTTATGAAGTTCAAACTCATGATGTTTATTAAGATAGTTGGGAGAGGCCAGCTTATACCCAACAGGATCATAAACTGCGTAATTTATCTGCAACATAAAACAAGTAACATTCGCCCATGGCGCTAGCCATAAAAATCTTTTAATTATAAGTTTAAATATTTTACGACGCAAGGGGATTTCAGTATTATGGTTTAGTGACAATAAAGTATTAAATTCACTGAAACAAAAATTAAACGCTAGAATGCAAGAACTCACCGCTAATCGATGTATAGAACAAGATTTAAAATTAGAAGCTTTCTATCATAATGTTCAACGGGTCAAGCATTAAATATTGAACAAGTTGGACTGAGTTGTCTCAATAGTTAGTCAACTTGAATGTCAGAGTATGTAGATAGCCTAAAGGCATTCAATAAGGTAATATTAAATATTGAGAGAAAAAAGTAATGGTAATTATTAAGAACAAACTCTGATTTTAGTACCTTCTTGTGATGTAGGTACAAAAGCGACAATCGACTTTTTACCATACAATTACAGGACAGATTCATTGACTAGTGGCGAAGATTGCGACCGACGTTCTGAGCAAGTTTATATGGGGAATTAAATTGTCGGCCCAATTAACGAAAATAGTCTTAAAGTTTTTCAATCAAACGAATTCGGGATAGGTAACCGAGTTGACCATTTGCTCACGCGAACTTACCTACTTTTACTATCAGGTTAGATTCTGATTAATAGTTACACGCATCGCAAACCTATATAATACTATATTATATACCTACCTATATTTACTATCTGTGGGTAAGTAAATTTCTCAAGACTATTACAACTTTGCCTATCATCATGGGCCGTATTTCAGACGATTTAAGCAGCGTCTGTTTCTGCTAAGACTCACAAGATCACTTGTATAACTCGAAAGTATCTGCTAAGCTATAAACTTTAGGCCGCCTAAATATTCAAATCCGCGGTGGTTCTCGTGCGGTAAGCGTAACTTTGCCTGAAATATGATATTAGGTATCATATTTCAGGCATTATAATTATGAATTTTTAATGACAATGGATATGTGAGAAAAGGGCTTCAAATGAAATCTGTTTTTTGATTAGGAAAATAAAAACTAGAAAATGTTTACTTTTATATTTGTTAAGTTCCATTCGTTTGTTAGAGCTTCCAGACTCCATTATTAGATAAACTTACCGTCACTATTATGTTGCTCTGTCCACGAGAATAATAATTAACAAAAATCATAAAAAAACAATACTAAGGTGCTAAATTTAATATGCTTTCGGCCAAGTGGTTCAACCGCATGGTTCAGACTAAGTGAACTTTTTTTTTCAGTTGGGTCGATTAATCGAACCATACGTTCTTGAGACTCCTGATAGTGCGGTGTTGGTCCTAAATGTTAAGATTCAAACCTATACTTATAAATAACAACTGTGGTTAAATCTTGCTTGCAAATGAAAAACGCGTGTAAAAATATGACGGAAGGAAGGGTGGAACTTTATTAGAATGTAGTTTGTAGCGAAACTAAAATGAAATTCTGAGAATCATATTGAATTTCAGGCAAGTGTAGACTTTTCAGACAGAAAGTTTTAGGAAGCGTCTGAACATTTTACACTTATTTGTATTTCATTTCGTGTAGATACAGAAGCAAGTTAATTAAGTTGTACCGCAGGCTTTATTTAAATTGGTTTGAGGATTTCAGTAATAAAATTTATTCATGAACTTTCTAACTATCTCTCTCATTATTATTGGTATACAAATTAATTTGTCAATACCAGGTACCAGGACAGCAGAAACGATGGAGAGATATTTCACTTAAGATTTACAAAGATTAACTGGTCGCAAGGAAAAATGAATCAACTGTATAGGAGTTATTTATTATTATTAAAGTATTCGGTGGCTAAATTAACCAATGTTAAGACAACATCCTAAAGAAATAATAGGCAATTTTATTGAATAACATATAACAAGCATACACATATACCATTACAATCAACAAAAGCTCAAACGAATTCTTCATAGCTTTTCATGCTATTTAGATAAAAAGTCGAACAAAAAAATACGTTTCTTATTCGTTTGTGCAAACGTTCACTTACCTTGTAGAAGGTTTTCTATGTGTGGATGAATGGATGATTGTTGCTCGTTCACGCGAAAACTACTAAATGGATTTGGCTGAAACTTAGAATATAATATATATAGGTATAGTTTATGATTTAGATTCTACAATAACACAAAGGTACTTTTTATCCAGTTAGGTACGACGGGGGTGAAGCCACGACCGAGTAATCTAGTTTCTTAATACACCAACTTATAATAATCAAAGCTCACACACTTGCATCAATCATTGAAAACTTATTTAAAGTTACATGTCATTGAGTAACTTTATGTTTGACTGTAGAGATGCTTTTGTCCTGCAATTGGACGATACATAATAACTTGATATAATAATAGTAAACGTGACTGTATTATATATTAATATTATATATGTATGTTAGTCTGTAAGGTATTTATTATATGGGCCTTAGATTAAGTATTTAACATCTTGTTACTTATCTTTAGTTGCCTGAAATAAAGATTATATTATTATTATGTATGTCAAGGTTTACCATCACGGGACTATGGAGTCCCGGACCTTTGGTAGGCATGCATGGGGCCGAAGCCAACACACAGAGGCCCTTTTGACAGTTTTGATGTTTTTGTGATGGAGACACATACCGGTGACTACCCTGAATATGGCATTTTCATCTGAGCGCTTCCGTGCTTCGGAGGGCACGTTAAATTGTCGGTCCCGGCTTTTAAAGTCGCTAAGCCATGACGGAGGCCTTTAGGCGGCCTAAAAACTCCGTCACCAGAGTTGGCCACTTGCTCATACGAACGAACGAACGAACGAACGAACGAACCCTGAATAACACAAGAAATGCATCCAAAGGCAGTCCCCGGTCTGTGCAGGACTATTTAAAAATGGGGAAACTACTACTGGGCTATGGGAGTGTGATGGTAGTGGACTGGTTACTGGGAAACTATGGGGACTATGGCACCCGCCGACACAATGTTAACGAACATGTATAAAATGGCGGGCGGAGACTCGCCAACTCACAACTGGGCCCCCCAAAATAGTTGCAAATGTCGCAACAAGGGGGCAACATGAAGTGAGTAGCTAGAGGGTGGTTGAGATGTTACCGGGTTTTAAACGACGATCACGAGCTCCCTGAGGGTCCAGCTTCACGTGCCCACTCACCACTTACGTAACACCGCCAGCCCCCGAGCAATGCTCTAGCAACTCCACTCCGTCCGGCCAGTGAAGGCAACACGGAGGTGGGGGACCTGTTCCTCGTCAGTGTTCACTCCGGCCGGCCAGTAAAGGCAAGCGGAGGTGAGGAACGGTGACCTCCCCCAGGAGGTATTATTATTATTATTACTTATATCAACTTATATCACGTCTCTTCACAGCCGCTATGCATCATTTTCATTGATCATGCAGTCTCAATGAAGTTTCAACAAGAAATCACCAAGTGAACCGGCTCCTTTTCCTTTATATCAGAAAACTTGATTCATTTAATCATCTCTCTCTGTCTCTCGAAATTATTCAGAGCCCTTGCTAATTAAGAAGAATAAAATTACTTAACCTCGTTAACGCGACATGCAAATTTCCACACTGGAAGGGAAAACTGACTGGATTTGAATTTTCAGAGCTAGTGGCTTTTAAAGCAGAAAACTCAATTAGTGGGAAAATTGGCCGTGTGGTTTCGAACACTGGCTTACCATTGACCTAGCTAGCCTAAGCGCAGAATGTTCTATCAATTTGTTTCCTATACCTAGTATGCAATGCGGCTAATAGAGTAATAATTTTTTTTTGTGAAAAATGCTATATTTTTTACAAAAGACAAACATAGACATAGACAAGTTCTAATTACTGCCAAAAATACTGAAACTCTAACGTAATGAAGCTCATGATATAGCTTGCTTATATGTTCTTGATAGGTGGAAGTTAAGCGTCGTGAGCGGTGACAATTTGAATGGGTGACCGTAACCGTCAGTAGTATTATCTGAGCGCGTACATATTTCGCAGTGCATAACATGCACTGCGAAAATGTACTAATGTCAGTCCCGGCTTTTAAGTCATTAATCATGACGGAGGCTTTAGCTCCAGGAATACCTAAAGTATATTTACAACAAAAAACAAATTATTATTATAATTATTATAATATATAAACTTAAACTACCACTCACTGATTCACTGACTGACTCACTCATTGACATAATTGTTCTCCCTGATGGTGGATGGGGAGGTGGGTATATTTTGACAGATTCATAAACAAGTAACTCGAGTGAGTTGGGGAAAAATCCCAAACCCCCCCTTTTTGCCCCCCTTGCCCCCCCCCTTTTGAGGATCTCGGAAACTACGAGACCCGTAATTTTTGTTTTTTGCGGAATCGGATAGAGGAGGCTCGGGGAAGTAAAAATATTTTTTCAGTGTTGCCCCCTTTGCCCCCCCTCTCCCCCCCTTTTTCGAATCTCGAAAGCCTTAAGACTTGGAACCAATTTTTTTTCAGATTTGTATTAAGGGGAACTTGGTTAGACAATTTTTTTTTTTTAAACTTACCCCCCCCCTCCCCAACCTCCCCTAAAATTCAAAGAGCTGTAACTTCACAACGGTTAGAGATATCCATTAGGTGTTTGAACAAATATTATAGTAGACTTGAATATTGGAAACTTGAGAGTATTTTTTTTTTTTTTTTTTTAAACTTTGGACGGAGGTCCTGACTGACTGACTGACTCATTGACATCATTGTTCTCCCTGATGGTGGATGGGGAGGTGGGTATATTTTGTCAGATTCGTAAACAAGTAACTCGGGTGAGTTGGGGAAAAATCCCAAACCCCCCCTTTTTGCCCCCCCTCCCCCCCCCCTATTGAGGATCTCGGAAACTAGGAGACCCGTAATTTTTGTTTTTTGCGGAATCGGATAGAGGAGGCTCGGGGAAGTAAAAATTTTTTTTCAGTGTTGCCCCCTTTGCCCCCCCTCTCCCCCCCTTTTACGGATCTCGAAAGCCTTAAGACTTGGAACAAATTTTTTTTCAGATTCGTAACAAGGGGCATCTAGATAGTCGAAATATTTTTTCAAAACTCCCCCCCCCCTCCCCAACCTCCCCTAAAATTGAAAGGGCTGTAACTTCACAACGGTTAGAGTTATCCATTAGGTGTTTGAACAAATATTATAGTGGGTAGGCGTCGGAGGTCCTGAGTGGAGCGAACCTACGAGACCTGAGTGGAGCGGAGGGGGGAGGTGGCGAGCGAAGCGAGCCGCCGACCCCCGTAGCGTAACGAAGGTCGAGTGGGTGAGCGTAACTCAGGGCCGACGACTTGGAAACTTGAGGGTAATTTTTTTTTTTATAATTTTTTTTTTTTTTCATAAATTTTTTTTTTCTTAAATTTTTTTTTTTTTAATTTTTTTTTTTTTTTTTTCAAAATTGTATTGGGGTCTCTTCCTGTCAAAAATAGGAAAAAAATACCGCGAGCTGCTTGCAGCTCGCGCACCACGCAAACATCAAACAGGTCGGAGGTCCTGAGTGGAGCGAACCTACGAGACCTGAGTGGAGCGGAGGGGGGAGGTGGCGAGCGAAGCGAGCCGCCGACTTCCGTAGCGTAACGAAGGTCGAGTGGGTGAAGCGTAACTCAGGGCCGACGACATGGGATTTTTTTTTCTTTTTTTTTTCTTAATGCTTTAGGGCTCCTAAAGGGTTTTCATACTGATTTAGGGGTTCCCATAGCGGTTTATTAAATATTTTAAATCTCCTATGGATTCTCAAAATTTTACAAGGGTACTCTCAACCTGTCAAACACATGGATAAAGAAAACCGCGTGCTGCTTGCAGCACGCGCACCACGCAAACTAGTTATAATATATAAACTTAGACTACCACTCACTGACTGACTGACTGACAGAATTGTTCTCCCTGTTGGTGGATGGGGAGGTAGGTATATTTTGACGGATTCGTATAGAGGTAGGTCTGGTGACTTCGGGAAAAATCGCAAACCCCCCTTTTTTGCCCCCCTTCCCCCCCCCTTATTGAGGATCTCGGAGACTAAGAGACTTGGAACAATTTTTTTTGCGGAATCGGATAGAGGAGGCTCGGGGAAGTAAAAATTTTTTTTCAGTGTTGCCCCCTTTGCCCCCCCCTCACCCCCCCTTTTGCGGATCTCGAAAGCCTTAAGAGCGGTCAACCCGGCTCACTTTTCATACAAACGCTCGTACGTGATTATGCCGTTGTAACAGATCTTTCTTTTAAACTTTTGGACTAATAGGTAGCTTGTGCACTATATCTAGGTTTCTATCGAAACTAAAAATCAAAATTTTGAGAAACAAATTCAGTATAAGCTTCCAAAAACATGCTTTTAGCATAAATTTTACCTGAACTTTGACCGTTCATAATGTACTCATAAATTGTAAACGTAAAGAAAATATTGTCATAGAAACCTTGCAAATCTTGTGGAGATTCTAAATGACTAATATTTATTTTACAAACTTGTAAGGCTTACTGAAAAAAACGTATTTCCTGGAACACTTTTTATGAAATTTCCGCACACTATTTTTCGAGTGAGCGAGTGAGCGGCGAAAGTACCTACTGAATGCCGAGCGCTGAGGCACTATCTCTCTTTTTTCGCTTTGCTTCTTTTTCTAGCATTGCGCTGGATAAAACAACAAGCTTTTCAGCTATGCCCGCGTCGATGATAGACGCACCGGGAAGGGCCACCTTAAGACTTGGAACAAATTTTTTTTCAGATTCTTATCAAGGGGCATCTAGATAGTCGAAATATTTTTTCAAAACTCACCCCCCACCTCCCCAACCTCCCCTAAAATTGAAAGGGCTGTAACTTCACAACGGTTAGAGATATCCATTAGGTGTTTGAACAAATATTATAGTGGGTAGGCGTCGGAGGTCCTGAGTGGAGCGAACCTACGAGACCTGAGTGGAGCGGAGGGGGGAGGTGGCGAGCGAAGCGAGCCGCCGACCCCCGTAGCGTAACGAAGGTCGAGTGGGTGAGCGTAACTCAGGGCCGACGACTTGGAAACTTGAGGGTAATATTTTTTTTTCATAAATTTTTTTTTTCTTAATTTTTTTTTTCTTAATTTTTTTTTTTTTTTCATAAATTTTTTTTTTCTTAATTTTTTTTTTTTTAAATTTTTTTTTTTTTTTCCAAAATTTTATAGGGGTCTTTCTACCTGTCAAAAATAGGAAAAAAATACCGCGAGCTGCTTGCAGCTCGCGCACCACGCAAACATCAAACAGGTCGGAGGTCCTGAGTGGAGCGAACCTACGAGACCTGAGTGGAGCGGAGGGGGGAGGTGGCGAGCGAAGCGAGCCGCCGACCTCCGTAGCGTAACGAAGGTCGAGTGGGTGAAGCGTAACTCAGGGCCGACGACATGGGATTTTTTTTTCTTAATGCTTTAGGGCTCCTAAAGGGTTTTCATACTGATTTAGGGCTTCCCATAGCGGTTTATTAAATATTTTTAATCTCCAATATATTCTCAATATTTTAAAAGGGTCTCTCTACCTGTCAGAAACATGGAAAAAGAAAACCGCGTGCTGCTTGCAGCACGCGCACCACGCAAACTAGTTTATAATTATATTAATACTGAAGATATTTTGAAGAATTTCTCTCAAATCGTTAGGCATTTAAGATCCTTTAAAGATGGTCTAAGTAAAATATTTTTGATAAGAAAGTACTAGGAGAGCAGAAATCGAATGGAAGTAGACAGACGCTGCGTGCAACGTTTTACGGTAGTAGCGACGTCTATAGGCAACTATAGGTTAGGTCAAGCTGGGGTTAGTGCTATAGGTGGGTGGTGCGATGCATTGATTTTAATAAGCCTGGGAATTAGAACAGGTTTGTTTAAATAGTATATGAGGGTAGGCAATGTATAGCTTAATCCAATAGTGGCGTGACAAACAATGGTTGGGAAAATAACACAATTAATAATAATGATCGGATTCCAAAGACAAAGACAACCACGAATCTATTAAGTTCCTAACTTAATTCGGTTAAACAATCGTTCTTGTATCCTATTGTTAATGTTATTTGTTATTTAGTAAGGGTAGCTTACGAAATAAACGTGATGATGAATGTGGTGGAGAAGTAGTAAAATGTAACAGCAAATATATCGCAACAATTTTATTAATTCAATATTGAGGTCACATGGTAAATAATTCACGTTAAAGCCCACGCAATGTTTAGATTAACAAAAGTAATATTTGGTCGCGCAGCTTTTCAATCTAACTTGTAATTAGAAAACTAGTTCGTGTATAAGTACGTCTACCTTGACATTAATTTCACATACCTACTACCTACATAGCGAAGATTTGATGCAATCCCATTGGTTAATATTTATCCGTTTCTCCGCTCCGCCAGCTCGCTCCGCGTGAATGGACCTTACTCGTAGACTGGGATTAGATGTAAATTTTATTTTTTAAATAAGTCATTAATATTGCGCCTTTTAGATTGGACAAAGTATTCGTAAAAAAAGTACACGTTTTTGCCTAATGCATTTTTCAGTGGTCTAAAATCATCTTCGCATATTGCCTTTCTAACAAAACTTGTTTGTTTTATTCAGTTGGATGTTTGCAAGGTATTTAACGGACAAAGGTTGAACCATTTTTATTGTTATTTATATTTATAGATTCAAATAGATTTCATTGTTTCAGGCAGTTCTCCCTCTTGGGAACAGTTTGTGAGAGAATCGTTGGTGCAGGCCGCCTGGCCGGTCGCCCTCGTGGCGCCTCCTAGGAGAGCCCTCACCGTGGATCACCAGTAAGTTTCATAAACATCACCTGAGTTATCGCTTAAAGCCGCGTACAGTTGATAATAATGTTTTTAAACTGCAATGTATCTTCCTAGGTAGATACCAAAAGGTGCTCTGAGAAGGTAGGGATAGTATTCCAAGATATGCGTCGTGTATATTCTGTATTCGTAAGTAAATGTTTTTTTACTGTTTGAAATAATTAATCTCGTGTTGTAATTTTCTTACTTACGTTAATATGAATTTACATTAATAATAATGGTTTCGTAGCATGCAGGGATTTATAAAATAAAACACATTATTTGCAATGCTCATACATCAAATGCTCAGTGATTTCATCTGTCTATCTAAGTAGTTGTAGCGTTCGCAAAATTAAAAAGTTATTTGTTCTGTTTTTCTGATTCAATAAAACATAGTATGCTCATAAAACTCACACGAATGATGGTTCCATTCCGTGGTATTGGAAATTATAGTTCAGTGCCGATGTGATAAAATTCGATAAAAGTGTCATCAGCATTGCTAGCTTAATGTAGTTTATGATAATGCTTCTGTTTGTTACTTTTGGAGCTAAGGAAGAATTGTAGAGACGTCAGAATCATTTATACAAGGTAAATAAAGCTTTACGAGTAGTAGAAGCATGGTGGGAAATGACATATCTCACAAGAAATAAGAAATTTTTAATAATTTAAATTAAATAGCATTTTTTTTTAAACTTAAATAACTTTAGTAAACGTATTGATGTTGAATCAGAACATAATATTTCTTTGTGTAGGCAGTCATTTTAGATAAATGATCGAAAATGTGACTTGTAGTCGTCTATTTCCCTTTCATTGCAAAAATCCAAATATTAACCTCAATGAAGTTCCTGTATTTTTTTTTAACAAAGATGAAAATAATAGAACTAAATCTTGATTACTGATTGATTACTTGATTACCCAATAACACTATTTCAAATTGAAAACATTATTACATTTTTAGAAGCACAAATATGGAAAATTGAATCGTTTTTCAAATATGAATCGAGAAAGTTAAGCCGATATTTATTACTTTATTGCCTCAAGCAACAATAAAACTAAACCATCTACATCGAGTTTTTAATAAATCCCAAATATATTTGAAATGGAAACTACCTACATGCAAACGGGCACAGTGAGAATAAATACGAAAAATATATTCCGTTACTGTACTGTACGTGCATATCGGAAATGTGAATTTCCGTTGGATCAAATCTGAATACAGAACAGCGAATCACTTAAATTTACAATCTGGTTTTAGTGTGAATTCGATGATATCCTATTTGAACTTAAAAAGAGAGAAAGGTAGGTATATAAAAATAACAGGTTATAATCCCTTCGACGCGTTTGATAACCACTAAAGGTAGAAAAAAACATCTTTTTACGATTCTAGTAACTAATAAATACGTTTTTTTTTCCTTTTATATAAACATATTTACAAACTGAAAAGAAAAGAAAACAATGCATCTTATTAATGTTGGTTCTCGTAAGTACGAGAGGTTTACTTGAATCGCAAGACATAAGGTATTTTTATAAATAAAAATTGCCAGTACTAAAGTAATTTAAACAAGCACTATTAAAGACAAAATAATATAAATGTTATTAAACGTATAGGTAGGTAATTCACTGCTTTATTTAAAAGAAAAGCACCTTGTGAGCGCTGATTTTAATAAAACAAAATTTAGCGAATTGTTTCGACCTACATAAATCAAGGCAAGGTTGTAAGAAAAATTAGTTTCTAGTTGATTGGTTTACGAAATTATGTGACTTTTGTTTTTCAGGCGCCCTGTAAAACAAACAATATGTTTGTTTCTTTATAGTTTTACTTTTATAGAATTTACTTATTTTTCCAATTTAAAATTTAAAAAACATACGTCAACGCTGCCAGTGTCTTGGGCACGCTTTCGTCTGTCAGTGACTTGTATCAGTTGAGGCTTAGCTTAATTGTATTTTGTACAGTTATGTAAACATAGGTAGTAGTTTTGTTTCTGATCCGTAAGCCATCACTTACCAAAAATGGCGTTTCCAACAATATATTCAAATTATATTGAATTACTTATAACGGAATCGAGTATCACGAAATGTACACATTTCTAGGAAAAGTAAGCGATTCTATTATAGGCAATAGTTTTGTTACATACCTACCATTTGAATTGCGGAGCTTTTGTGCCCGGCCAAAGTGACTGTAACTCTTTTGAAATACCTCCAATAGTATTCTATACACTGATCCTGCTTGTTATTGAAATACTTTTTTCTTGAGCAATAAATACAACGTTCCGTTATTTTGTTAACAAAGGTTTCTGTCTGATGATATGGATTTTATATTTATTTAGGACATAGAAAAAATGCCTGAGAAACACAATATTTTATGTTAAGCAATAATATTGTCTTTTTTAAACTTTCGCGATCAGAACACATTATAAAACATAATATGTTAAATACCCGTTTGCATATGTTTTATAAAGCAATAATATTTTTACTTTTTACACAAAATATGTATTTAACGCTTTGACTGCCAGTCTCTACTGCTCGTTGAAAAGCGAGGCTATGTGTTTCGGTGGCACTCTAAGGCTGAATACAAAAAAAAAGGAAAAATTCTACTAATTTTCTTGAAAAAATACATTTGTTCCATAATTTAGTGACATCTTCACGACTCAGTAGATGACGTTACGTTTACTTGATGAAAATGGAAGAAAAAGTCTAAACTAAATTCAATAAAATGAAAATGAAACTTAGAATAAAAGGTAGTTTGTGATGTTTTGGTAAAATGCTTCAGCTCAGAACGGTGTCAGAGCTGCTTTAGGGTCGCAGTTCAATCAAGTGCCATTAAAAGTTCTGATTGCATTTCACTGGCACACTGTTCTATTCACGTTGCATTTGATAGGTAGGTACGCGAGGGAGTGCAATTGTACCTACACTTATCTGAATGCTCAGTTTGTTAACTGTTTTAATTGTAGATCTTTATTTTCTTTGATTTTAAGCTAACATCCATCTCTTTACTCGCGTTGTACCAATATTTTAAACTTATATGTTATTTCGGACCATCTAACCTTGTTCTAAGTTTTTTCTATGTCGGTCTACTAGTTAAGGTTTGATTGAGACACAAAGAAATAAAAAACACAAACCTATATATATATATATAAACTTTCAGATTTATAATATTACTTTTTTTCGCTTTTTTACCTTTTTAAAAAAATTCAATTACCCTTAATGTTTATTTTAATGTACATATATTTATCGTACCTGTTTGTTCTATGAGATATCTACCATCATTTTCGGTATGCTTATTTTCCTATCTATGAATAATCTTAAAATAAATAGTTTTCACTATCATAACAAGCAACTGCTCCACTGATTGACTAGGATTGAAAGCAAATTGCACTGTTGATTCTGGCATGTCGCGTAGTAAAGTGTGTTTTCAATCAACTGAGATAAATAAGTTCCGTTTACTTTTAACGCTGTAGTTGGAGCTAAAGCTAGTTTACCTTCTTGAGAAGTGATTTGTAAGTTCAATCATAACTAGCTTAGTTTCTTGGACGTTCTCAAAGAGCTACGGAAAAAGTTTGCTGAACATAATTCATTTTCTCTATGCTTTTCAGACTTCTGTTAGAATACAAATTGTAGAGAAAGAGAGTAACAGGTGCATTAAAAATGCACTGGCTGATTCAATGTATCTAAAAAAAGTATTTATCTAAATATGAATTAAACTTTTTTATTATACTTTTCACAATAAATGTAAATTGGAAAGAAAGAAAGAAAAAAAGAAAGAAAGAAAGAAAAATCATTTATTCTTGTAAGACCTCAAGGATCACTTAAGTTTCGTTTTACATGCTAGGTTGATTTTGGAAATGAAGATCGGGTGCAATAAACTACTCAATAAATTCCTTGTTGATTTTAAATTGTTAAAAAAGTATCAGTTTGTAGTAAACTCCCATAAGCCACATTGTAACTAATAATAAAGTGTATTTAAAGTCCAGCCTTGTGCACCTATATTTTACCAAAGTTGATATACGTAGCACTTATTCTTCCACAACGTGTGGAGCATGTATTTTTGGAAAGGTTCCCTTGGCATTCATATTTTGTTTTTATACATTTCATATTTTCCCAAAAGATCTCTTTTCAGAGATCGTAAAAAATATCCCATTATCCCGCAATATTAAGAACACGAAAGATTGTATGGATGTTTGTAACTCTTTCACACAAAAACTACTACACGTATTTGGCTGAAATGTAAAATTTACACAGGTTATGACCTGGAATAACACATAGGCTACTTTTTATCTGGGTACTCATCTAAGGAGCGAAGTCGCGTTTAGAAGCATGTACTAAAATATAAATGAAAGGAGATCACTAACAACCGGAATGAGGATCATGGTCTTGTCTTGATAGTATTATCAAGTAGACAAAACCACAGTTTTGTGTAGCTGTAGAAATAAACTTTAATTATATCTCTTTTTTATCTTTCTAGTTTCTAGATCTTAGTATCTTTATCTTTTATTAGACGAGAAACTGTTATTACTGAAACTAAAATACCTGATTTCTTCATTCATTTTGCGAAAGGAACTAAAGTTGGCAGATAAAGTGTAAGGAATGGATATCACAAATCTTAATAATGGCCTTTTACTATGTTTTACTACAATCGCGAGCGAAATTGTTTTACAGATTAGCCTTGCGACCTTAACGACCTCTGTGGCGCAGTGGGTAAAACCCGTCTGAGACGCAGAGGTTGAGGTTTCAATTCCCGCAGCGGCACAAATCTTTGCATGATCTCAAATATTTGTCTCGGGTCTGAGTGTTTTCTATGTGTGTGTATGTTATGTACTTGTTGTTGTTGCTACCTTACTTTGTTTTATGCCAACTTCCAATTTCTCACCTCGCCATCTATTGATAATCATATGCAACTAACAACAAACTATGTGAAATATTATCATGAAATATTGTATTTTGAACAATATTAAATATAAAAAAAATTTTAGGTTATTTTAACTATGTAGAAAATAATTGAAATTTCTTGAATAACATTTATGTTTTAAAGTTTGCAGGCTATCTGGTGCTGCCACCTACTTTAAACTCCCGTTTTGGGCCATTTTCAGGGTTACGATTTTGTGTATGGCCTTTGTCTGTCTTCTTGATATTAATCGTCTCTGATATCATTGATTTAAAAAATATAGAGGCAGTTGAATTGTGTTTGAAAGAGCACGTCATTAGACAAACTTCCGAGGCCAAACTAATTTTAGATCGACCTTTGTCATCGAAATTATTATGATTGGAATCGTAATGAGAAGAGTTTTGGAGGTAGTAATAAAACAAAGTCGTATTAGTTACAACACTTATAACTCTAGAACAGTTAAACCGATTTTAATGATTTTTGATTTGTTGAATTTGTCTTTGTCCGGAATAGGATAATACGCAATAAAAACATTGGAATTTTTTATTTATTTTCCTCTAACATGACAGAAACTAAAGTATTTAGTTGAGTTTGAAATAGATTTTATTAACATTTTATTTCAAGGGATGATACACATATTTCAACAGAGTACCGGGACAGCTTGTATTTACATAAATTAACAAAATACTATCAGAACCAGTTGAAGCATCTAAAGATCGTTGTAATGTAAATGATCTATCGATTAACGATCTATAGATTAACTGATCGAGACTGACACTGTCAGTCGAAAGCGCACACGATCTATCAAGCAAGCTTGGTCACCAGTGTAAGTCAGACATACTTTCAATAACGAGTATTGAGCGTCATGAGGACATTTCGTGCGAATAGCTATAATAACGAATTCCAGGGATACTGACTGGTCGACAACATGACAATTCCCACATCTGTTCTCTAAAGCAATGCTAGACGGGTAAATTAGGTGTCTGGCGCCGTTCGTGGCTATATAGAGGTACATACTCGTAAATGTGTTATTTCAAGGTTGGAATAGATTTGGAGTCTCTATCTATCTTCGACGACCTCTGTGGCGCAGTGGGCGAAAGCCCGCCTGAGACGCAGAGGTTGCGGGTTCAATCCCCGCTGCGGGACAAATGTTTGCATGATCTGCAAATATTTGTTTCGTGTCTGGGTGTTTTCTATGTATAATATGTATGTATTTACAAAAAAAAATGTATCTATGTAGTTTATCAGTCATCTGGTTACCATAACACAAGCATTAAATTGCTTAGCTTGGGACTAGATGACGCCGTGTGAAATGTCCAAGGATATTGATTTATTTATTTATTTATTTATAAATGTTTTTATTGCTGATTGTACACAAAAGGTACTGCGTTTATTTTATACAATCATTGTCACTCATATTTTAAGTTGAAATTATGATCACGACTGTATTCCAAACAACATTTACCTACTTACAGATTTTTAGGTATTTTACATCCTTTGAAAATGTCTAGTGAGTAATCTCACAAATATTGTGGTGGTATAAATCCTTTGGTTATCTTTATATATTTTATGCCTCAAGTTCTAAAATAATGTGTAACTCTTCTTGGAGACCAGTGATGGATATATTGTGCAAAACATTAATATTTATTTTGAAGTACCTAGGTACCATATTTTCAAAGAAAGTGTGCACTTAAAAACCTTCATCATACACGCTCTGAACAATACTTGAATTTGTAAAATACCACTTAATTATTTTAAAAGCTCATTCACTCGTGGAAATACTCTATGAATATAATATTCGCTAGCATTTGTATGTCGACCACATTACGGTTACATAAATAATATTTTACCGAAAATAGTACCAAAGTAAATAAATACATTTTCATTTGTGTCAAATACTATTACGAGAACTTTGTCTCCAGTTATTATGCGACTCTGAAATAGGTATATTTTGGGTCGTCCGACATCTTACCGTTATTTCCATATTAAATGTTAACTTGTAACCAGATCTTTATTAGTTCAACATTTTTTGGAAATCTACGTCTGTACTAGATAATTTAGATAACGTCAAGAGGCAGCCTGTGCTAACACTGAGTGCCTGGGACTATGTTTAAAAATACAGTCGCTTTTCCATGTCAATGATAATATTGCGACTTAAAAAGAAAAAACTGTTACAGAGTTCCAGAGAACTATGGAAAAGGCTAAGTTTCTTAATGTGCTAAAATCATTTGGTGAATTAAGTTTGAACACTATCTTGAAAATAAATAAGGTAGGATATTATCTAGCGTACCTAGGTAGGTACTGCTGTTCAGACTAGAACGACTATATAGCGTAACTTTGCTACGCCGTAGCATTTAGTGCTACGATTATCTGCTACGAGTTTTGGTATGTTATTATGCTTATAATATACTTCAAATTTCGTATGATTATTTCAATATAAAAAACGAAATCATAAAAAGTTCACCCACATGAAATAACACTCCAACTATAAAACTAACAGATAATAGTTTAACTATTAAAACAATGTTAGCTGCGCCTACAAAAGCGTTTGGTATCAAATGCTAACAATTTCAAACAAAAACAACGACTAAAATATCAGCACAATGCACGTTTGTTGCAAATATTCCGATAGATACAATAACACTTGCAGTCGACGTAAAATTTTGTAGTGTTTTACTGTTTCAAATTCTAGTTAGTTTCTGTTATAGTTTATACGATGTGTTTGACGACCTCTGTGGCGCAGTGGGCGAAGGCCGCCTGAGACGCGGAGGTTGCGGGTTCGATCCCCGCCACGGGACAAATGTTTGCATGTTCTGCAGATATTTGTCTGGATGTTTTTCTATCTATATTATGTACGTATTTACAAAAAAATGTATCTAAGTATTATATCAGTCATCTGGTTACCTTTAACACAAGCATTAAAATGCTTAGCTTGGAACTAGATGACGCCGTGGAAATGCCCAAAGATATTTTTTTTATTTTTATTTATACCTCGTTATGTCAAGACCAAGTTTTTCAAGCGACTAAAAAACCACTAGAATCAAAGTTAGTTCACATCAACTTCCAACTTCTGACCGTAACTGTACCTACATGGAGAGTAAACAATAATATGAGGCACAGACACGCGTGGGTTTTTCCAATTGGCATTCGTGTTTTCAATTTTTTTGAACTACGTGTTTAACATTTAATTTTGCATTTTATATTTATAGATTGATTTTAGAACACATACTTCGAATCGAAACCCAGGCACATTTCCCTGAGCTAGCACGTTTGCAATTAAAAATCAAACTAAAACAATATTAAACACTGTTTTAACTAGCTACTATTTTTACGATAACTACTCCTACAAACTACAAACTTGTAATACTTGAACACAACTCTAAGTTTAGTTTTTAACTTACTTTTTTCGGCCTATTATGCTTACTTGCTCCTAAAATTTTAGGATATAATAATATAAATAATATAACTATAATATAATATATATATAATGATATAACTCAATTAATCAACTTAATTTTTTAAACGACATAACCATATTTATTTTTGAATAATATCGAAATTATATACATAGTACATTAAGCATTAATTTAGTTTTTTAAGATTCATTTAATTCCAATAGGAGTAAGACTTCTTATACGAGTATGAGCCTACATCTTTTTTTGTTGTTTTTAGTAAAATGTTCAAATAAATGATTTATTTGAACAATAAAATTCATGTCGCAGCCTGTAGTTACGTCCCATTGATATGTTAATATATTTTTCTTCGCGTAATGTTAACGAAGCCCAAATTGAATAAAACATTGGGTTTGTGGCCCATTAAAGTATGATAATCAACTCAGGATTGGCATTCAGCGAAACTGGTATAATGTGAAATTGCTTGAATGAAATGGTAAATGGTTCATAATTTCTTAAGTTATGAAACTCATAAATTTAATATAAGGTGGGATAAAATAACTCAAAAAATTGGGCTTTCAGTGTATTGACTGACTCTGGCTATAATTCTGTTATTGATATCAGTCGGTTCTATCTAATGGCTTATGTAACAGTATCGTCTAACGGTACCTCTAGTAATGACATGCGGAATTAGGGTCTTAGTCAGTAGATCTTAAAAAAAAGACGAAATACTCAAGATGCTTCATAAAAAAATTCATTGGTTAGTTTTCTATCTTTGAAACTGACCTGAAGGCCTATATCATGACATGCGACGATTCGACATCGACATTATACGATAAATTTAACTGCCTTCCAAACTAAAAAAAATAAGTCGTTTCTTTTACGCCCAGTTTTACAATCGACTTTGTATTGTATGAAAATAACAAAAGATGCTGTCTCGCCAGATATTGTCAAGTTCAAAATGAATACTGAAAGTTTCTAAGCGCTCTGCAGAATGTTAATGTATAATATTCTAAGGGATTATCCGCTGAAAAGAATATTGCTTTAGGGTTTACGGGAGGGTAAATGTTTACAGTTATTAACCAAAGAAGGCTTACGCTTTGCAAACAAAGTGCTTGTTGACTGGCATCTGCCCGCGGTTGCACCATCTAAGAGGTAGAGATATACCCTCGAAGTTTTATTAGAAACTGTACTAGGTATATCTAGTATTTTTGAAAAAAGTGGACTTTGCACCACACGGACAAGGATAATTTCAATTTAGATACGAGTAGAAATATCTTGTTTATGTAAATCTTGATTATCTTTAGTCTGTTCGGTCTAATAAAGGAAGTATTGAAGGCCTCAAAACAGTAGCTTTGTAAAACTCGAGCCTTAACTGTAGCAGCAGAAAACTATTGCCAACGAAACGTACTGCCTGGTATAATATTTGTGATGCCTAGCACCTAAATCTGTCAAGGTCAACCTTTGATTGGTTTACTTATGTAAATAAAAGTGTTATTTTTAAGATCTAAGATCTCCGATTTCAATCCGAAAAGGAATACTGATACCAACAGACACAATACTCACCAACTCGGCCAACTCAAAATCTCAATAGGAGTTATGAATGGAGGTGACAATAAAATAAAATATCATGCCGCAATAAATCATGCCCAATACTCAGCAGCCGGTGTCCCGTTCAATCTCGTTTCAATAAAACTTTAGCGGATCGCTATCAATCATAGCGTTTTGTTTAGCGCGGGACAAATCTGATGATAGGATTTAGGATTGTTTCGGAATTTCTGCCTTATTTTTGGGACGAAATTTATGAACGCGGATATTGTTGCTCATGCTCATATAAAGATTGATTTGAAACCGATGTAGGTACCATTCCATACAACATACAGGCCTTTTGCCTTCATCATGTTTTTCAAGCTCACAAGCTATAAAGATTTTTGATTTAGTTGACGTTTTTACTTTAACGTCCAGCCGCTTGAGCGTGAAGGAGTAACAAACACACTTATATACTTACACACACACAAACTTTCACCTTTATAATGTTAGTGTTATAGTGTGATAAAACCTTGGCTTTGTTTTAGTTACGGTGCTGCATAATATGGTTGAAATAAAACCGTTAAACGCAGCGCATTTTTTCTGGGACTTTTAAAAGTTCTTTGTCCCGCGATAAAGCTCGCTTATTGTCTATTAAAATTGTTGCGATAAAAGCACACAATATAAAACGGTTTACTAACAAATTTAGGTATATTTTTTTCGTTGCAAGCTTGTTGATAAAACAAATTAGCTAATAAACATAGCTAATAGAAACGTAACTCATTATTTGGCACGAGTTGATCTATGTACCTACTTATATACTCGTATCTAAGTATTAAATGTAGTGTTTAAAAAGTCACTTGTACAAACTTATTTGTATATATCTTATATTTAATAGTCATCATCTCCCAGCTTATCCCACTAAGTGGGGTCGGCATAACAGTCTCTTTCCTCCATTATCCTCTGTCACTCGTCATCTGAGTACTCACTCCTTTCAACACAAATCTGCATACACACAGTTCATCTATCTTTACTCAGGTCTACCCCTCTTGGTGTATCATTTGATAGTAAGCTTGCATTTTCTAACTTCAAAGAAAAATAGTCTTATATCATTAAAAACAAGCTTTATCGATACCATCCTCAATAAATGGTGGACCATTTATACAACGGATAATTTCCAACCAATTAAACCTAAGATGTCTCCAAACCGTGTCTTTTGTATTCAGTAGGCACATGTTCGTATTGGAGTAATAAGTAGTACCTAGTTGCAATTGATGCTTATTAGAATAGCAGAACATGCCAAATCAACATCTTAGTGAAATACTTATTGTACATCGACATTATTAGTCATGTAGTTACAGTACCACTAATTAAGATCCGTTTTATTGAATGTGACTTTTCTCTATGCTAGTTTCACTTCTAGCAATCTACATTCTTAGCTAAATTCCAGCAAGCTGAGCTGAGGTTTAATTGAGAATTGCGAACTTTTAGGTATTTTATCCACGTGTGGATATAATCCTGTTGCGAGCGGAAAATTTAGTCATTGGGGAAAATCAAGGGACTTTCTGCTTTTAACTTTGATAATAATCAAGAACACACCGTAATTTGGTCATGTTTTTGCACAGATTTTGATACCCGGGACCGGAACCCAATATAATTGGTATCCGCTTTCAAAAAAGTTTCGAGTAAAGTAGGTCGAATTATTTAGACGGTTAAATACACCCAACGTTTGATAAAAACGCTTCTGGAATTGTAACCATATTTTGTTAATAATGGGATGTTTTTTTACTATTTAGAACAAAAACGAGTAAAGGGGACAGATCCGATATTTAAAAATAGATTTACGATCCTCACTACCCATTTTACAGCCATGCGATCCGAAAGGTGTCACATAGGGACTTGTAATTACGTTACCTCGAAGGAGTCACTAGATCACGTAGGCAGTTAAGTGTTTCTGGTCGCTTTTGTTGTCATTGTTGCTATTGGAACATATTGTGCGTACTTTTAAGGAGTGACTAAGTAAACTGAGTCTATTTCGTAGAGTATATTTCAGAGTAGCAGCTATCCAAGCTAAACGAGGCACAATAAAATAGGTTTTTCTTAAAAACCGACATAGTTTCGGTTACAACAACGTGCAGTAACCATCATTCATAAAGTTGTGGCGTGCAAACACCTGCATTACTATGCGGGATGTTTTAGACCCGTAAGCTGGAACACAACGTGCATTAAAAATTGTCTTTCAGTTTTACAAATATTCCGTTAAGCGATGCTAAGATCAATTCAATGTCGTTAACTAAGTAAGTTCGTATGAGCTAGTGGATAATTCTTGAGACGTAGTTTTTAGGTCGCCTAAAGGCCTTCGTCCACCGTGTGTATGACTTTCATCTACGAAAAAAATAGTGATAATTATAATGCTATACCACTGTTACTTTCTACGCTATCAACGTTCACAAGGTTTCTATACCAAAAAAATAATTATACCTATACAAGTATCATAATACCTACGACATCATTGTAAGTTTATTTATGTAGGTAGGTATTTGTTTAAAATTGTACCTAGTAAGTATATATTCTGAACTAAGTTATCATGGACAGAAGCTGAATAGCGTGATTGTACACAATAGTAAGCCTATATTCACGTAAAATCCTATAAATAAATATTCATGGCCATTACACAAAGCGTCAACTAGCCCCAAGTTAAGCAATAAAATGGTATGACCACGATAACCAATGACTATACTACTTCTATACATTTTTATGTAAACTAATACATATTTTAGATAGAAAAGAACTCCGGAACAAATCTTCAGAAAACACAAACATTTGTCCTGCTGCGGGGATCGATCTCTGCGTTTGCGTTTGCGTCTCAGAAAGCCTTCACTGTTCCACGTCAAAATGTAGTAAGGAAGTGCATTTTCGGTATAGTGTGTTTCGCTAGAGTGTACGGGGCGGTGCGGTTCACCAATGTGAGCAAGCCTTAATGGAGTCTCCAGAGACGGTGCATAATTTACAGATAACGTTTCATGAAGATAAGAGCAGCGAATTTACTGCTGAACATGGTTTTATTATACTCTTCAGAAGTACCTTTGTAAGACATGATACACGAGTGGAATAATTATATCTCTACAACAAATGGCCTTACAGCTTTGCCTGCGTTGCAGGCTGTGGGTTCGATCCTCATCTACGGCAAAAATGTGAGCACAGATATTTGTACCTACTTTGTTTGAATGGAATATAATATTATTATTCACCAATATTTATATCTACTTACTTCTTGAAATATTATGTTGATAAGACATCGACAAATATAGTTTTAATTTTAATCATTATTTGACACATAAGAGTCAAGACAAGACGAATCCAACCAATTTCCTGATCAACAACAAAGGTGTCAAATTATGATTAAAAATCTTAGGAATTGAAGTTAGACAATAGTGGCAATTCTGAGTGTCGCAAAAGCTAAACTAAGCTAACTAAAATTGTTGCCGTCCCTTTCATAGCGATAGGAATAAAAAGGATGGCAATAGTTTTAATTAGGTTAGTTTAGCTTTTGCGACACTCCGAATTGCCCCCAATACCTAAGCCAAAGACGAAATAATCTTTGCTCACGATAAAAGTATTTTCTTACAATTTATAACATAATATCCATAAAGCTAAGTAGATAGGTAAATAACAAGCTTTCAAAAGCATTCAAGCGGACGGTAGGCCACTCAGTTCGTTCTTATAAAAATAATTTGAATAAATAAATTGGAAATGTAGTTTTCTCCGTCTCAACTTGAAGGTTTTGTAGCACATTTTCTTTTATTTTTGTTGGCGAAAGCACCGCGGACTTCAAAATGTTATTTCCTGAAAAGAATATTGTCAAATCAAAAGTCGTATATATATTTTCACTTTTCTTGCAAAATATACCCTGTGCCAATATTGAAAGGCTCTTCATTTATTTAACGAGGGTTCGACCCTTTAGTCACTAAAGTTTAGTGGCTACTGCTGAGCACAAAATATTATATCTTCATGATTGTGGTTGATTGTGATCCTCGAGATTGTGGTTAGTTCTGAAACAATCTAGTGATAACGCCTTCATTTCATCCTCGGTTTTTTTACGTGACTAGCCCACTATGTTTTTGAGATCAGTGACTGCGCATTTGTATCGATGCAAACGCGATACAAACGCAAGGCGAACAGAATGTAGGCAGCAAACTGTGACCGTGCACACTATCCTGTCGCTTGTGAAACGCGCTTCTAACTACACAAAATCACGCAACCACTGCTCCTTCGAAAAACGGAGTGTGCCTAAGCTCTAAACGTAGCGTGACCTATCTTACTGGCGGTCTCTATCCCTATAGTTGGATAGTAAGCACGAACTTGGTTTATATTCGTTCACAACTTACATTTTAAATGCACTTCGAAGTGATAATACTATTTCGGTGGATTCTGATTATTATTAGTATTACAAGCTTACTTATTATTTATTGCAGGTTATGTAAATTAGGTACAAGTTTCAGTCATAGCCGTTTTGTAGTTTTTGCGTAAAAAAGTAACTAAAGATGTTACTTTTTCACACAAAAAATCCATACAAACTTTCGCGCTTATACTGGTAATACAAGTTGAGTAGTTATAATTGAATACTTACATAAACTCAACTATTACATAAATTTAAGTAAAAAATTGCAGAATTACAAATTATCTTTCTATTTAGGTAAGCATGCAATAAGTGCCTTGAATCGTGATCCTTTTAACCAATTTTAGAAAAGGAGTAGGTTCTATGTTCCACTGAATGTATTTTATAAATGAATGTTTACCGATTTTTATTTTTAGGTAGTATTCGGTTTTAATGACCTGATGATGATCTTCGGAGTTATGAAATACCTCGAGAGTGCAGGAAATTTATATCTTACAAAATTTAAGTCGGTTTTATAAATTGTTAATTTTGCCACTTGTTTTTTAAACAATGTTGACACATACGAGAATATGAGATAATATACTTATAACAGTACCATGACAGTTGGATATTTTTATATCTTAGGGGCCCTTGTAAATGGAGCTTTTCACTAAAGCTTATTACACGAGATTGTATGTATGTATGTATGTATGGGGACTCCCTTTTCCGCATTTAGACTCAAAGGCGGTCCTTTATGCGTGGGGATGACCTGGCTCACTAGTAGTGAAGCCAGCCTAGCTCCTCCCAGAAGCACAGAAGTTTCCTGGGGTCTTCACAGGCTTCGAGGAGCGACCTCGGATTGTTGAGGATTTGTTGCCGTTGAGCCGCTACGCCCACGCATGCCAGGACTACGTGGGCCGCTGATTCTTCTTCGGTTAGACATCCTCTGCAGAGTGGGCTGTCCGTGATACCGATGTTGTACAGATGTTTGTTAAGGGGGCAGTGTCCTGTGAGTGTCCCTATGATTATTTTGAGGTCTTTTCTTTGGAGGTTCATCAGGCGACGTGTCAGTCGTGGTATGGCCGCTGGTATCGCTGCTCTAGACTGTCTGCAGTCCGTCGCCCGTATCCATCGATCGTTATGTAGGTTTTGGGTGTGTTGTCGTGTCCAGGTTCGTAGCTGGGAGAACGGCAGAGGCAGGAACGAGATTACTCACAAGTGTATCTCGTTCATTAGATAAGTACGTAGATTTATGGGTCCTCGGGCCACACATTATTTCATTACGAGGGGCTTTTGCACAAACTACTTTCATTTGGTAAAAACCTTTACTAGCTTCCGCCTACTGCTACGGTTCAGTGATAAAAGTGAATTAAGTGTAGTCAACATTCTACATTCCAGCGAAGTAAAACGGCCATTTTTGGTACCTACTTCATGCTGTTATCGAAACATTTTTCATTATTCCTTTAATTTGCATTAAAGGAATAATGAAATAATGAAAAATTTATTTCGATTATCGATCATATTAAAAAATTTGCATACTCACACGTTTTCAGGGGTACAAAAAACTCTTTCCGAGAGATTCATAAACACAAGCGAAGCCAGCGTTCAGAGCTAGTTTATATTGAACATGGTAGGCAAGTCCAATACTGTATAAATTTATACATAATATACAACATTCTAATTATATCTAAAACCATCCAAGACGTATCCACAATAATTAAGGCGGATCAATGAACCAAAATATAATCTGCGTTAAGGCAAAGACGGTAATCGCCAGATTTAAGTTTCCAGTTACTTTCACTCGAGTGAAGAAACAACAGAAAAAGTGCTATGTAATAAAGCTTTGTATATTGTTACAGGGTAACTGAAATGAAGCCTTCGTAATAACTTAGAATATGCCGCTTCAAAGGAATCTCGGCATATAACCGCGCCTGTTTTCTTATTATTCCTTCCCAAATAGAAGCTCCCTGAAATATAGAGCGTTTGCAAGGAAACTGTTTTATCTGAATTAGCTACACTGCTTATTTGATGAAAACATTTTTTCTACATACCTACCTACATGTAATATGAAGTAGTAACTTAGTTTGGAGACTTTGATCTGGTGAATTTAATCACTAAGGGCGGCCTGCATATTTGCTTTGTATTTTAGCTATTTAAATACATTTATCCTTGAAAGTTTCAAAGTCTTTGACAATAAGTTAATCGTATTTACTGATACGTTACATGCTATAATAAAATCATGTTCTATAAAGAAAGAATCTATGAATTATCTTTAATGCCAAGTATGCGAGCTAAAACGATATATATGTATATCGAGACTTGTTTATCATTTTATGACGAAATATTCACCATAATAATGGATCTAAGTAGGCTTACTGGAAGATACTCGTACCATTACTTCCCAACAGTATTGGATCTACATCCTAATATCCTATAACAAACAACAGAGATACCTTTAAACCTATTTCACCCTATTTACAAAAAGCGCAAAATTTGAGCAAAAATGTTTCTAAGGTAATGTTTCTATCTAATAAAAGCTCTTTTCCGGCTACCCTTTCATTTAACAACCTCCGAATAAATTAAATTAATGTTTTCTTAGTACAATGAGTTTAAGGTCACCGTTCCGGTCCCCTGGGTTTATATCACTATTAATTTTATTGAGTCACAGGGCTACAAAACCTTTTCATTTTTACATTAAATTAACAAAACACGGCACTGAATACCTACTGACATAGAATTAAATGTTTTTAAGTTATCTTTCTCGATATTGAGGATCATTATAATGTGTTTGTTTTAAATCGATTACTTTAAAACAAAAAAAGGAGGTAATAATTAAGTAGAAAACTTTAATCCGCATTAAGTAATAAAGAGATGAGAAGATAATGCCTACACATGATGGTTTTATAATAAGTAAGTTCGTATGAGCAAGTGGCCAACTCTGGTGACCGTTTTTAGGCCGCCTTAAGGCCTCCATCATGGCTTAACAACTTTAAAAAAAACACAGCACGAATCTTACAAAAGACGCACTTATTTCCACATAAAACGTAAATAAAGGAAAAGTGCTTGTCATCTGACACGATCCAAGCAGATTTACAGCGTCAGCAATAAAATGTGGAGCCATAAATATTATACATTTAATGGGGTATTGAGGAACTTCCTCCACTTTAATGGTCGGGACACGTAGTTGTAGCATGTACTGGGAAGTTTTATTACCCATGCATACGGACCCCTCGCTAGCACATTATTTTCTACTGGAGAATACGCAATACATTATTTTGATTAAATTATGTAAAACAATCGTAGCAAGTCAAAATCTTTGGTCTTACGATATATAATATCATTATTGGTCGCGTGGTCATATAGCAACCCACCATAGATGTTTTCAAAATTATGTGCACTGAAGGTAGCAACAACACTATCACTACCCAAGAAAAAACTGGAAAGAGTATTTTAAACAAAGTATAAGCTTTTATATTCGTAATATTACACACAACACAGTCCATCTTCACCATTTAAATTGCGCATGTATGTTTTCTAAACAAAACTATCAAAATTGATGTACTTAGGTACCTAACGAGTGTAATTCAAACTTGTAATATGAAAAACACGATTTTTCACAAACACAATTTTATTCTTTATTCTTTATTGTACACAAGAAAAATACAATTAAAATAAAACGAAATTAAAAGGCATGTACAAAGGCGAGCGTGACTTTCACGTTACTGAAAACGCGCAAGTTACAAAATGTTTGTTACACAGTGAAGTGGGTCGGCATGCACTCATAGATAAACAACATAGTAGGTAAGTAGGTACACACATGTAGTTTGGTATAGAAATCGGGAACATCGCTGAGTGGAAAGCCAAACATTGAATCATAAATATTTATCTACCCAAACAAGCTAAGTTATCGTTCTATATGTTTGGTAGGTATAGGTATTTAACAACAAACAGTAAACTGGGACATAAAATCGGTACATTTCTCAGAATAATAATAGCAAATTTTATAGGAAACTATGTTCAAGCATTTCTAGTATTTTTAAATTTATTTGACGGTGAATTCAGCAGTTTAACTCGAGCCGATTATATTTTACGAAATAAAATGTTTTCTTTTTCATAAAAGTGTAGTTTTCTATCGGAAAAACAATAATGAAAATTGTATTAATGAACCCGAAAGTTCTTTCTAATATAGAGCAATAAGTAAGTAAGTAAGTTCGTATGAGCAAGTGGCCAACTCTGGTGACGGAGTTTTTAGGCCGCCTAAAGGCCTCCGTCATGGCTTTACGACTTTAAAAGCCGGGACCGACAATTTAACGTGCCCTCCGTAGCATAGAATAGAACAATTTTACATACTTTTGATTTCCGCCGACCTCTGAGGCACAGTGGGAAAGGGTCCGCCCAAAACGCGGAAGTTGCGGGTTCGGTTCCCGCCACGGGATAAATGTTTGTATGTTCTGCAGATATTTGTTTCTGGACTGCGTGTTTTTCTATCCCGCTTCAGCGCCACAGAGTTGACAATATCTCATACGGTTTTTTATTCCACGTGCCAAAAGAAGAAACATTCCATTCGCAGATTAAAAGGGCTCCGATTATTCCGGTAACCCACACACTAGTGTGGATACCTATCAAGTGACGCGACGGTGCGAAATGATTCGATACCGAACTACTTCCGAAGCAGATGTTACCGAGTAAAGAAAATCTACGCGGAGGCATCAAACAAACACTTGATATTGAATATAAATAAATTCTAGGCAATACGCATAATTATATCAAATAAGAAAACTGTAGAAATGTGTTATGGTACTTGGTACATTAACCCTCGTTCTTGATAAACCTACAGCTTCATATGCTACTGCTGAAAATTATGAGTGAACTTTTGCTAAAATAAGTATTATTTTAACATTTCTAACTCGAAGGATCAGCATTGCCATTTAGCGCGACAATGCTGCCAGTGTCTTGAGCACGATTCCGTCTGGCAGTGGTTTGGATCAGTTGAGCTACCTATAGATCGTTTGTAACGATCCTTAAGTGGCTCAACTGTTTCTAATTGTATTTTGTACAGTTATGTAAATTATTATGTAGTAGTTTAGTTTATGATCAATTTAATTAAATCAATTTAATTAAAGTACTCGAATTATACATTCGATTTTTTTTAAGAACGTTACGTAGGTAGGTAGGTACTTTCTTTCCAAAGAGAGTTGTGAGCCCGAAAAACTCATTCATTCGAATTATAACTAGTCAAAGTTTCTTAATTTTTTCACTGACTCGCTTCTGACTGACTGACCGATCATTAAAACTCTAAGCAGACATAGAAGCTTCTTTAGAATACAAGTAGCGTTTTGTGTATAAATTAAGGAGATACTTATCAAATATTTTGCATTTTCGGTTGTTTAGTGCGATTGCCAAGTCAATCTATTTATTCAAAACATAATTTTTATACATATTTTTAAACATATTTTTTAATATTGATATGGTCACTATAATAAATGTTGTTAGGTTAGCTATCTACTTTTTTTGGTTAAAATCTACTTTTTTTTCTAGAGTCGTCCAGATTTGTAGTAAGATATCAACTTGGTAAGGCGCAGGTTTTACTACAGCACCCTAATCTGGATCACACCAGTTGCTACGGATATAAAAATACAAGGAAATATTTAGGTAGGTACTTGTCAGTGAGCAGGGAATCGGAACAAAGATAGATACGTTCAAAAAATTGTGTTGTACGGACGATAAATTATTTGTATTGGCATGCCAACCGCCTCTCCGCTAAATGGGGTGCGCAAACTTTTGTATTTTCTTTCCCACGAATGAGTAAATTGCAGAAAGATAAAGCCATAATGGGTCAGCTTCGGTTTCATTTGTGTTGTTTTGTTATACCTTTTGCGCGGAGATATTATTATAAATAATTCAAGAAATAAAGCTAATCTATGTTGGAAGTCAGTTAAAGATATAAGATAAATATAGTTTAATATTATATTTCATTGCATATATTGCATATATTGAAATTGCATCATTACACCGACAAGAGCTGAGCTCTTAAGTTTTATATATATATATTTCATATTATAGTGTTAAACCACCATTATTTCATTACAAATGAAAAATCTTGCTCTTATCGCTTGCATCATCGCGGGTTCGAATCCCGTCGAAGTCGAATTTATTTATTTCAAAGATAAAGATAATCCAATTTTGTTATAATAATTTCTTAGTCGTGTAGTGAATTTTAAACAAATTTGTACCACCAACCAAAGTAAGGAATTTATAGTAATTGCGTGAAAAGCGGTCCTCATTAAGTAGGTATGCCTTTGGTCCCAGGGCTTCTGTCGTAAAACCGGACCGTTGTAATTAATTGCCTGTTCTTCCGTATACCCGACACAGGACACCTTGAATTAATTCATGAGACTAAGTAATTGCTGCCAATCCGAAAACCCTATAAGACCAACTACTTTTTTATAACTTTTGAATGAATTAATGCAAATACTTTATTGTAAACTTTCTAGAATTTTTTTAAAACTATTTAACCATGATGTAAAATGGACGATAATTATATCATCCATCATTGTCACTTTTTTCTGTGCTTCGGTAGGCACATTAAATTGCCGGTCGTCAAGCAACGACGGAGGCCTTAAGGCGGCCTTAAAACTCCTGTCGCCAGAGTTGGCCACATGGTCATACGAACTAACTTATCATCGTCACAAAGAAGGGTTCATTCTTTTTATTTGTTTGATCTTTGTGTTATCACACTATATCAGATAAGATATAAGATCAAAAACAACGAAAAAGACTGAACCCTTCTTTGTGTTACCATCGAAATCGAATCAGTAATCGAATACTATTTTTATGTTATTTCAAACAAATATAGGTATTGGGTGTTTAGATGTCTCGTCACTAAAATTAAAAATTCACAATGTATTTATTCAGTACGATCGTTTATAGACCACTTTGACATGTCACGTTCTTAAAACTAGAGGATTCTACTGCCTGTTTTTTTGCTACTCTTCTTGTCTGGCACGATTCCAGCCTACAGTCAGATGGGAATAAGGCTTTGGCACTTGGCGCCAGGTTTATATCACTAGTCGATTTTACTTGTTTGTGTGTTGGTAAGAGTTTCAAGATGGACGTAGAGATCACACCTAAGGAGAAGGAAGAACCAAAATCTCCTTTGAATTAAAGCAAAAGTCAGCCTTCAACTTTCAGCTGAATTATAAACAGTTAATTAGAAACAGGCACGGGTACTGGCATTAGGGAAATTTCAGTGAACACGTGTGGATTAATTTCCTTTCAGTTTGAACTTCCTCCGCTTGTTCGGCATTCACGCCGCGAAATGATAAATTACTTTTTACTCAAATTCGTGTGGCCGCGGACCATGATCTGATAGAAAGAACTTTGCATTAAATAACTATTAATAAAAGTATGTTTAATAACTTGTTTACCATTATCCTCCGATGTTAAAAGAAAATCAGTATTACGACTGTATTGCTACGTATTTATATTATATTCTCTCTGATGATCCTTAATATCTCTAAGGCTCGTATTCAGAGTCTGAGTCTTTCCAAGTCGAAGTTTTCTCGTTTCGCGTTCAGAACACATGATAAAACATACATTTACAGGTATTTATCGCAATTTTATCTTGACGTTTCGATTGGATTGCACCAGCCGTGGTCGCGGTCTGTCTGCCCAGGTATCGTTTTTTTGAGAGTTCTCTATGGAATCTCAGTAATGAATCACCGTGTGGGACACGATTCGCGCTTGAGTACCTATTTAGGTACTCGAATCGAATATGATCCTAAGAGGGTAGTCAGATACTTGTACATTTTGGCATGGTGACTAAGAAAGTAATTATTGGTACGTCCATATTCCCGTTTCGTAGGATATACGCTGATACTAGTAGGAAAATGAATAAATCTAATCGAAATGAATCTCGGCAACGGCTCTAACGATTTTCATGAAATTTAGTATGCAGGGGCTTTCAGGGGCGATAAATCGATCTAGCTAGGATTCATTTTTAGAAAATGTCGTTTTATCCGTGTTTTCAGGCAATTAAAAAAGAATACAAAGCAAAGCTCGTCATCCGGGTACTTACCATTAAAAAGAGAGAAAAACATGTAAGTATTGTAAAGGAAAAACCCCAAGCGCGATGCAGAAACGTCACAGGGTGTCGGATGTCTGTGCATCTCCAATTAGTGGATGTTTGCCGCCGCAGTCCAGCCGCCCCGAGCTGAACTCATTACTCGAACACTGCTGAGGTGTGCTTCTTTATTTAATTTACTTGAGCGTAATGGAATTACCAGGGTAAAATAAAAATAATCATGATAAAGTATGTTATCTGTGATTGAAACATTAATAAGACTTGCGCTAATATAAACTTTACAAATTTACTTTGTGAGATGTTATAGAATGTAATTTTGAATTGTTTTAATTTAACATTTTTACATGAAAAATATTCTTTCAACATTTCGAGAACGCGAGGTTTATATAATTACCTACACTTTTACATTTACAATAATCTTTCAGCATTTTGAGTTGATTTTATTCATTTTATTTAACCACTGTAGCACCTCTATAGCTAAAACCAATCTACTTGTACCTTACCATTCATTATGACTTCTAAGTACGCACTATTATTGCAAAGCGCTACCACTACAAATAACAAAATATTTTCAATTTCCTGCGTTGCGAGCGGCTCGTATTGTTATGAACGGTAAATAAATAGTGAGACGGAAATAACAATGGGGAAACAAAAGCTACAGAGGAAATATAGGAGCGTGATTTTTCCTAGGAAACTAAGAATATGGATGAATTGTTTCACTAGGTACTGTCAGTGACAATATCAACTCTCATTCTCAGATCGTGCGAAATGATATGACTAAATGACCTGTGCCCACTTCGATGGGTGAACATTTTTACTTGGGATGAAATTTTGAGTGTGGTTCGGTTAGTAGTGGTAGTAGTTAGTAAGAGTGCTATGATTTTAATATAAAAAACTACTTTTTGTGACTTAAAAATAAAAGTAAGGCATTGTCACTGACTTTTTTTAGGCATTATCAAGCACTAGCACTTTTCAATAAAACTCAATCATTTAGGTATCTCTCACCGTAGGCGTTCCTAAGAAACGTTTTTGTGCGACTACTACGAAGTATATACGAGTTATAGTACCTATTATTTAAACTACAATGCTTAGGCAATACTTATTCATGCTTTGTCTAAGCATAGTTTTAGCTTGATTTACTAGATAACCTTGAACATATATTTTTTGTTTTGACTGTATAAATTGCAGATGCATTCAATGAAAACAAATCACTTTCCAAATCGTTTTGTTAAAAAAAATTTTATATAAAAAATTAAAAACAATTATGAACAACAGAAGCAACAAAATATAGATGAATAAGTATTTTTTGAAATAAAGATACTTATCAATAAACATCTTATTCTTAATATAATTTACAAAGCCGCAAGTGAAAAGCTAAATGCTAGTTCAAAAATAAAATAATCATCAGCGCTCTTTTTACGTGGCGCGGACTATACTTGTTAGGTTTATACGAGTAGGATAGGTAGGTATTTGTTTATATCAATTGTTTCTGAAATCGTCCCTATTTATATTCTCAACAGTTTGATAGGTGTTGTGTGCCTTAGGAAAACATGTTATCTAGTTGGTGTGTGTTTATGTAAATAACAAATATAGATGGACGAAGAAAATTATCGCTAAATAAACCTGTCAGTTATTATAATAATAATAAACAGAGTATATTTAGAAGTGTTTCAATTACGTTTGAACTTGGATCGATTAGAACAAATAAATATTGATGCGTCTTAAAATAGAATGTACACGGATTTATGGACTCATTTGAGTCTCTCCTAAACTCATCTGACACAACGCTGCATAAAATCGAATTTTATATCAAGCATAAAGATCATCTGGACTTCTGGAGGAAGTGGTAGCGGATGGCTTTGTCTTCGAAATGTCAGTTTTCTACCTTTAGCGGTTTTGGTTGGCCGATGTTGAATGCGTTACAAAACCAGTCAGACTAAGCTATAGTATATCGCATTTATAGATAGGTGTTGTCGTCAAAAGTTTTAAATACACCCAAATTTTCCAGTGCAATGAAGCGTTCGTGTGACCTCGTAATTTGAAAGTACCGGGTTGGTCTATAAATCGGTGACCAAAAGCGTTGTCCCCTTTAGGCTGCAGTAAGCGGCTGACTGTTTGCCTCTAGTTTGCATCCTTATGTATTTTAATTCATACATCCATACAGGGCGTACCTACTGTACGCAGATTGTGACGTTTCGCTTGCCGACTCATTCAGTGAGTGGTCAGTCGCTACGAACGATGCTCGCGGTCGGCGGCTCAGTTACAACACTAGTCAACGTACAGTCAGCCGATCACTGTAAGCCTTATGGGGACAACGCCAAACAATTGTAGGCTTTTATTTCAGTGCTGGCTTTGGCAATGTTTTGAGGTTAAATTGGGGTTACGTCAGTGTAGGACGTTAGTTTTTGTTGCAAATACATGACATGCATTTGCATTAAACATCACAATTCATTGGCAGCACCCCTGGTTTTTTTTGTGTTAGTGTTAAGTGTTGTTTTTTCATTTGCTACGAGTATGAATTGATAATATATATATTTTGTAGAACGTTTTTCGTTTTTCGTTTGTAACGTTTTTAAAATTATAAGCTAGAGGATTCTAAAAGGAATGCGTGAAATAATGCAAAGAGTTTCAATAAACAACTTTTATTGATGATCTTGAATAAATTATAAAATTGGGCGCCTTTATAAAATTAAGAAATTATAGATATGATGCTACGGCTAGCTTAAATGAGAAACTTATCTATTAAGGGTTCACAGGGTTCGTGGAGAGCCAACACGATCAGACTTTTACCAGCAACCATTTACGTTGAAACTTAAATTTAGATTTTACTGCTGAAGGCAGAACCAGAGGTGTGTAGATTGATTTGTAGTTAGTTTGAGAACAGCACAGAAATAATTAAGAACTCAGCCGAGAAAGAAGTTCCTCGAGACTGAGGATACCGTGGAGAGGTTCGCAGTGGCCGGTCTCAGAGGAAGGGGGCCCGCTCACTGCGAAGACAGCACCGCTCCAGGTGAGATCCCGTCCGCGAGGTCTCGGCTGGTGACTCGAGATGTTGGTGTATAAAGAAAAAGAAGAACCAGAAGAAGAACGAAGAATAATCCGAAGAACGAAGAATCCGAAGAACGAAGAACCCCGAACGGGGTTCTTTTCGAGCACCGAGAGATAGAGCTGAATCCTCAGCTGGACTCTGGCGCCGCGTCTTCGCCGGGAAAGCACTCGCCAGGGCTTCCGTCCACTCGTGGGTAAAATGATGAAAAAGCTGGTCTATTCACTGGGAGGACACCACGAGTTCGGCTATGCGCACGCGCCGGCGACGAGTCCAGCTGAGATGTAATTAAAATTCACTGATTGTTTTCGAAAGATAAAAGGAAGGACGTGCCCAGGGCACTCGATCTAACCAAAAAAAGAACCGGGTTTCCAGCTCAGGAAATACCTGGATTCCCCGAAAACCATAATTGATCCCGATATTTAAATTTGTTTACTATTTCAATTTCACAACGAAGGTTCAATGAACTTTGATGAAGTGAAGCACAGCCAAAATATCTGAAATGCGAATTTGACAATTCTAAAGATCTGACACTGAAACTAAACCTGAAACTATAAAAAAAGCTAAATTAATGCTGGCCGGTGAGAACAAAAACTTGGCGACTTTCCAGCAGCCGTGTCTAATCCGGCAACACTATAGAACGAGAATGTTAATTTTACTTTACATCTGTCACTGTCCTAATGACAACGTGACAGATGACATACTTACTACTTTAAAATACGTAGCCATAATGAAGTAGTGAACCGAAACATGTAATAGGCGGGAATATTCAAAAACACCATTACAATACTTCCCACGCCGGGCAGAATTTTTCTTCGATGAAATCGGAGGAAAATTCCCGGATGACCACATCCGTACATATTAAGAAAAAACCCAAATTCCATAAATGAAAAAACTAAGTTAAGGAAAAAGGAAAAGAAACACGAGTCATTGGTGCTATCAGATTCGAAAATAGACACCAGACAGAAACAGAATACCTAAACCAAAGCTTACACTAATGTTAGATCAGGTAGTTAATATCAAACGGCTTGGGGACTAGTTCCCTAGGATTGAAGATCCTAAGCAGTTCCAGACACTCACACACAAACACACCGTCCCTTACATTAACACTTTCATTGCGCGAACTTTCATACCCACTTTCATACATCCACAAGCAACAGCAACAGTAACCTCTCCAACGATCGAGGATACTGAAACCAACACACTAGAGTTTCGTCCAAAATACCCAGTGTTGGCTTATTTTAATAGTCACGACCCGCTATCAGCAATTGGGAAACTCCTAGTGGAACCTTTCATACATTATCGAGAGAGTTCCCACCAAATACCCAGTGTTGGCTTATTGAATAGTCACGACCCGCTATTATTAGGTATGGGGGAACCTCCTATTGAAAAGTAAACTGCAGAACAAGAAAAAATCCCATTAAAAGTGAAGCCCTACCTACCAACGACTGAACTACCTAACCAGAACCTAACTACTAAACCTTATTCTAACCATCCACGTACAGACCGGCGTGAAGTGAAGGGTGGCGGTCTGAAAAGCCGAACCACGCGACACTGCAACGAGGTAGCGAGTCTGCACCTACCAACATAGAAATGAAGAACATAACACCAGCAAAACAAACCTAACAAAAACCAACAACCCAGGACAAGATAACACGTAGCCAACCTACGGTCCGGGGGAAAACTCCACCACGTGTAACTCCAGCTCTCCCGATCTGTCTCTAAGACAGAGAGAGAAATGATTGTTTTCCAGTGAATCTCTGGTAAAACAAGGAGACCTACAGATACTTGGAAGTTTTTGTAAAAAACTCCAAGACCGAGAAAGGTCATGACAACGCCTTATGAGCGTCAACGAATTCACTACCTCCACTGAAAATGTGAAGTGGAGGAGTGAGAATGACATGGTAGTACAAGACAAGAATGTACCCTATGAATCCGAAGAGAAATCGGAATGAATGACTAGAACAATAGATGAGAACAGTCGTTCACCTAATTTTAATTAAAAAGTACTAATTACTCTGACTAATTAACTATTTATCTATGTATTGAAGGAATAATGATTACTTAGATCGAATTCCACTACAAAAAAAACAAAAAAAAATTTACACCCTGTATATAGGTAAAATAAATTAAAAAAAAAATTTACAGCCTGTATAAGTAAAATTAATAAAAAAACAAAAAAATGTACACCCTGTTTATGTAAAAGTCGAACTTTCAAAATCAGAATATTTAACTTTGAACCAATTTAGAATTCAAAACTACTAAACAAATGCACTAACTGTTGATTAACCAGTTAAAATCAGATTAATACTAACACAAAATAAACAAGCCCTTGAAAAGTTTGAACAACCCTTGAACTTCCTAGGAACACCGCAGGATCATGACGATATCATTTACTGTATGTGGGATAGAACCATCTAAACAGGATTATGATGAATCATTTACTGTCTACCAAGTGGGATGAATACCACTAAAGCTGTGTTACCTAGAAGAAAGGATACTAAAAGATTGACTTGAAGATGAAAATATTGTGTTGTTGTTGTGCAATGTGAATAAACAAAGTTGTAACCTGCAAAATTTTTACCAGAAATAACCTACAACAATACTATTGCAAAACCAAGGAATGTATGCAAAGTAATGTCTATGTGTAAGATTTAAAGTATGTGTGTATAGTAGAATGTGTACCCATGAAAATTGTGTAAGTTTGTATGAAAAGTTTGAAAGTATTTTTGAATAAAAGTTATTGAAAACACAAGTTATTTTTAACCACGGTTGCTGGTATTACAATTTTGTAATAAGTAATCTTTTAATTTTAGTTAAACACAGAACACTTGCCTATAGAACTTTAGGCTCTTCTTATATATGCAGAAACACTATAAGTTATGCAGATATAAAGTTTATAAATTCACCTATACTTCACTAGAATTGTGCTTTACAACAATAACATACTTACATTAGACACAATATTCTAACACAGTAAACAATGTATAAATTCACATGAAAAGAACACATTTTGGTAAAAATGCATAAGTACATACAAGTTGGAAATGAAACAACAACAAATATATTTCACAATATTATTCTTTGTGTTAGTACAATAAAATTAAATTAGGATTTTGAGTAATTTTGGTTGCTGGGCTGATTAAACCAGTTGGGCGCCACTGTAACGTTTTTAAATTATAAGCTAGAGGATTCTAAAAGGAATGCGTGAAATAATGCAAAGAGTTTCAATAAACAACTTTTATTGATGATCTTGAATAAATTATAAAATTGGGCGCCTTTATAAAATTAAGAAATTATAGATATGATGCTACGGCTAGCTTAAATGAGAAACTTATCTATTAAGGGTTCACAGGGTTCGTGGAGAGCCAACACGATCAGACTTTTACCAGCAACCATTTACTTTGAAACTTAAATTTAGATTTTACTGCTGAAGGCAGAACCAGAGGTGTGTAGATTGATTTGTAGTTAGTTTGAGAACAGCACAGAAATAATTAAGAACTCAGCCGAGAAAGAAGTTCCTCGAGACTGAGGATACCGTGGAGAGGTTCGCAGTGGCCGGTCTCAGAGGAAGGGGGCCCGCTCACTGCGAAGACAGCACCGCTCCAGGTGAGATCCCGTCCGCGAGGTCTCGGCTGGTGACTCGAGATGTTGGTGTATAAAGAAAAAGAAGAACCAGAAGAAGAACGAAGAATAATCCGAAGAACGAAGAATCCGAAGAACGAAGAACCCCGAACGGGGTTCTTTTCGAGCACCGAGAGATAGAGCTGAATCCTCAGCTGGACTCTGGCGCCGCGTCTTCGCCGGGAAAGCACTCGCCAGGGCTTCCGTCCACTCGTGGGTAAAATGATGAAAAAGCTGGTCTATTCACTGGGAGGACACCACGAGTTCGGCTATGCGCACGCGCCGGCGACTAGTCCAGCTGAGATGTAATTAAAATTCACTGATTGTTTTCGAAAGATAAAAGGAAGGACGTGCCCAGGGCACTCGATCTAACCAAAAAAAGAACCGGGTTTCCAGCTCAGGAAATACCTGGATTCCCCGAAAACCATAATTGATCCCGATATTTAAATTTGTTTACTATTTCAATTTCACAACGAAGGTTCAATGAACTTTGATGAAGTGAAGCACAGCCAAAATATCTGAAATGCGAATTTGACAATTCTAAAGATCTGACACTGAAACTAAACCTGAAACTATAAAAAAAGCTAAATTAATGCTGGCCGGTGAGAACAAAAACTTGGCGACTTTCCAGCAGCCGTGTCTAATCCGGCAACACTATAGAACGAGAATGTTAATTTTACTTTACATCTGTCACTGTCCTAATGACAACGTGACAGATGACATACTTACTACTTTAAAATACGTAGCCATAATGAAGTAGTGAACCGAAACATGTAATAGGCGGGAATATTCAAAAACACCATTACAGTATCTAAAATGGCAAAATAGACAGTTATCTTATTACTTATGACTCCATGCCTATTATTACGACTGGTAAAAATAGGAAATACAAAACGATAACAATCAGTTTGAACTACATCTCCAACCTTCCTCACAAATAGCCCCTGTTCTAATTAACACGAACGAGTATGGTCCGTCTCGCACGACCGCATCCAATCATACCTACCGATCTGATAGCCAATGGATATCGCTTTGGATAAAACACACGTCTGAGTGGCAAAAAAAAAAATGTTATCTAGCTTACAGCATTAAGTTATCTAGGGTCCTTCCCGTAGTCAAACTAATATCTTCATCATGCGTCAAATCAATCGTGTGGAACCCTGTTCTTTTATAAAGATTTACCTTTGTCGCTTCGAGCCTGTGTATTACTAGCTGGGAAAACCTAGTCTATCTTTAACATTGCAACACATATAGTTTATGATGGAATTGGCATTTAGATTGCCATATGAATAAATCATTTTTGAGTATATGTGAGTAGGAGTGTATGTCACAATCTGAATCTACTGTGAATCATACCATTCCTTAGATTATTAATGGATAGTATGCAGGTGATGATTCTGTTGTCCACTCATCTATTAGATAATCACTAAAAACGAAAGCTCTTTTTCGTTGACGCCCAAAATTTGATTTTAAATAAATTGAATAGTTTGGGGCTACAATGAGTCAAGAACAATTTTTGTTTTTTAGAAACAAAAATTGTTCTTGACTCATTGTTGCCTTCAACTTCAAAGACTACTCATCAGAACGCAAATCAATGTACCTACGTATTATCACTAATTATGCTATTCTGTTTTGGTCTTTAAGGTGAACGAAATAAAAGTTTAAGGATTTAGAGTTAATATTATTAGTCAGTGCACAACGAGATCATTTCAAAAATTAATCTAATTAATCATCTGGAAAAAAAGATGCTTTTAACCCAAAGCATTTTATCAATGTCATATTTATTTGTGCACAAAGAATGGTTCCATTTGGTTATCATGTATCATATTGCCTTTTGTATCTGAATTTATGTCCTGGGGTTAAAAATGTCGGGTGTTTGGACGCATCGCGACATGACAAGATAAATGGCTCACGTAGAGTATTCTGAAAACAAGACCGAGGTCTCCTTTCATAATATGAGTAGGTATTTATATCTTTGTTTTAGTTTCTTAATATCTTAAATTAATTAATCAGGAATGTTACAAAAATGGTTTCTGTCCAGCCCAGTGGGAATGAAACGTGATTATTATTCATGTTACAAAAATACGTATGTAATGACTTTTTTATAGAAACGAGTATTGTTCACATAACAAGAGATGGGTACAAGAAAGCAAATAAAAGATTTCTACATATTGTTCTCTGAATTTTAAGGAGTAAATAAGTTAAAATTCAGCTATTGAAAGTACTCGTAAGTATTTTTGGATATAATTCATATACTTATGTATTTTTTTTTATTCGAATAATTTCACTCTTTTATATCAACTGATAACGTAATAAACAATGTACACAATTAGTAGTTAGGCTTATCTAGACCACCAACAATGCCTTCTGTTCCAAAATTAACCTGAAACCAATAACTGGGCTACGCGCCCGCTACGAAACCGCTACGCCGTAGAGCTCGTAGCAATCTAAATATAGTATGTAACGATGGGTGACTATGACTATAATTATTATAACTAACCAAACTAACGACGGCGGTATAATGACAGTTCGAGTATAATTGAACGTAGTTGGATCGAATGATCTAATTCACAAAATAATCGAAAATTAGTTGAGTGTTTAAGATGGCTTAGGCCTATATTTTGGATCGGTACTAAAAACTTAGACAATAAAAAAATGTTTAATGTTTTTGCAATACAACATCCACAATTACGACAGGTGTTTATTTTTCAGTACCTAATGTTTTCATCTTGAATAATTATAGAAAAGTCACGCACTATTTGAAACTAGAAATTAGGTAGGTAAATTAAAAACGACTCTTCTTTTCAATGATTGGATCCTTTAATTTTGACCTAATTGTGATCGAGAATGAGAAAAAAAATCGGGGGCGTTTAAATAGGCAATTGCGTAATAGGTCAACGACATCACAAAGGATGAGGGGCATTGTAATGCACAAAAATACACATAGGCCTAAGCTCTATTGACATTGGATGATGATCTTGGAGATATTAAATATGAAAATATAAAGAAATTGACCTCGACAGTACATGAAATTGCTCTCCGTATGAAATTATAGTCGGGTTTTCTAAAAAAATAATTTTGCCACTTGTAGTTACTTATTATAATGCTGCAGGTCACTTTGGCCGCTGCAACTTCAATGAACTTTTTCCTTTAGGCGGCCTAACAACTTCGTCAGCAAAGTTTGCCACTTGCTCATACGAACTTCTAGACAAATGCCAAAAGTTTGAGTTTGAAAGTAACCATATATGAACAAAACTAATTTTCCACAAGTGCTGTGTAAATTATTGGATACAGAGCAAGAATTAATAAGATATTGTATGTTTCAGTGAATCAAATCAAAAGTGGATCTAGGTGAGTGACGCTTTTAGCACGCTTGTCAAGTCAATGCTAGATGACTATACTGGTTTAAACCAGTTTATATAGAATACAAAGACATAGAAAAAGCCACTTCAAAACCTGCAACTAAAGCTTAAAACTTTTATTTAAAAAGAACACATTGGGAATCACTATTGGGAATTGTTACGTAAAAATATCGTTGATATAAATACAGACAATATTTCGATTAATTTTGAGAACACTGAATCGAAACATTGTCGGTATCTTAATCGATGATAATCTTAAGTGAGTAATTTCCATGCGTTATTATAATGACTAGTGTACTCGTTCACGAAAGTTTTGCAAGTGAAACATTAAAAACACGAGAAGACATCTACTAGTGTATTTAGTACAAGAAAGCTTTTCCATAGATTTTTAAACACATAAATTGTTTTTGTGTGGTGATTGTGATGTGTGATAATTTGCACTATAGGTACCTACTTATTACAATACATTATAGAAGCAATGACTTAACCTAGATCGCACTCACTAATTTGCATAGTATTTTAATAATATAAAAAATAACGTGTTTTCGAATAGATAAATAAAAAATCTTCATATCAACCTTGCTAATACTATAGTTGGACACGACACTGGGACAATATTAAGATAGTCTTGGCTCTGGGTCAGGGGCTGAGACGGAAGAGTCCGGATGGCATTAGACCGGTGTACGAGTCTGGATTAAAAGTCGAGGAACTATGTCGGGAAACATTATTAAACAACTTTAAAAAGAAACATCCAAAACCTTCCAATTTAACAACAAACAGAAAGCCGTATTTAATGAGACATCAAACAATTAAAAGTAGCTAAACATTTTCCAGAATACCGACGAATTTACGCAAAAAACTTTAAAAATAACTTACCGATTGGCGTTTATTAAAAAAGTTACAAACATCTTCCTCCTGACCCCGATAGTGTGACAGTGACAGTATCTAACAGGCGGCCGATTTATCAGGGGCCGAGTCGGAGTTTTACATCCTACTCCATAAAAATGCGAAAGTTTGTTAGGTTGGATGGATGTTTGTTACTCTTTCACGCAAAAATTACTGAACGGATTTAGTTATGACCTGGAAAACACATCATTGTTATCAAGGTCCGAAGTAAAACTTTGAAAACTGTAATTAATGCTGTTTCAATTAATATTCTTGTTAATTTTAATCGTTGTGTCACATGTAGTAGTTAAATACCAATATGACTAAGCAAGAACGCTACGCTAAAGATAGGAATTACCTACGCTAGATCAGTTTTAGTCAAATTTTAAGTAAGTAAGTAATTAACTTAATTTACAGACAGTGAAAATCAAAACAACGAATAGTTTAGATGTAGGGGAAAGCTTTATCGTGAAGATATAAAACTTGGACTCGCAGCTCTGATTTATAAGTAAAGTGGGGTGAGCTGCATGATCGGTATCATGGATGAGTTTAGATAGGGATGCGTATATTGCAGTTCTACGGGCAGGTACCGCCGGGACAATAAATTTATAGACACGATTTTATCGAAATTATCAACTCACATTTAGTCAAAACGCAATTTTCCACGTAATATTTTACTTAGATACGACACAAACGCCTTAATTCTGTAACGCTACTTATGTATTTGGGGGCGTATTAACCATTTAGGATTTTAGGACGTTTATTTGTATGCACAAACGTCAAAAAATTACAAAGATAAGCACCCCTTACACTGTAGCGTTTCTGTATTCGGGCAAAAGGTGTACGAGCTGTACATGTTTGTAAAAATTAAACCATACCTACCTACTAAATTTCCACGATGTTTCTAGCACTATTTGAACGGCACAACAAGTAACCAATAATGGTTTTGGAAACCTACTTTAGCTAAAACCGATATTAAATCTGTTGCTATCTTTTCATTGACATAAGAGTAACAAGAAGAAAACATATTTTAAATCTATATTAAATTGTCAAATCTTTATGAATTTCACTAGAGTTTAGCTCATAAACACACACATGAATTAAAGATTCACCACACTAAACAAAGCTTGGTTTAGCTAGTAAAGTTTCAAGTCCAGAATTAATTAGTCCTAGGTAACAGGCTGGGGTAAAGCCGTGTTCAGTGTTCCAATCCAGTGGACAATCCCCAGTCGCGGCCTACCCGCGATACAGAGCGGCTGAAACCTATCTCAGCTAATCAAGTGTCTAGTGCTTTATAATGTGCTTTCAAAGTGAATTATTCAGTGCCAGTGTGTGAATTTCGTATCCAAAACATGTTAAGTGAATATATTGTTTTTTTTTTATTGGATTATGGTAAATTGCAACAGAACTAAACTACCATAATTGGTTATGTACAGTTTTTGAAGATTCTGTAAAGTGTGAAATTAGAAACTCTCAATTTTGTGACCGACCAAATGTATTTAAAAATGTAATAAGAATCACAAAATAATAACCTAGGACAATAGCCTAAAACCAAACAAACCTAACAAAAACAAGTTTTAAATGTCTTATCGCACTGGAATCAGTCTTTCAGCTGGTAACAGCTTAACTACACAATCGGTGCAGTAGTCTGTTCCAGCATTGTCAGTCCATCTGGCACCGAGGAACCCAGTTTTCTGGCAACCAACACACATAGTCTTGGTCTGAAAAACTGGGGCTGTTTCATCTAACAGTCGCTGCTCTTTGGCTGCCTTCAATAAATCCACTATAAGTTTACTTGCACTCTTTGTTTCCATGATGTCATGTGAATCTCCAGTCTCATATGGATCCTCCATAGTAACTGGGACATGCAATTGGGGGAAGAATGTGGATTTTTTGTAGTATAGAGATCTCGGCTTTCCCTGACTCGCTCCCTTAGGAATTCTCCCAGGTATAGGAAGGCCAGCTTTTGCAAGTTTCGCAAAGTACTTCTGTACACGACTCATAACTTGGACTTGAGTTCTGGTGCCTAGCGCCTCTGCTACTTTCTTGTAGCGTTTCATTTCAACTGCCTCTTCTGGATAAATTAGTAATAATTCTTCTAACCTCTTCTGCTCATCACATGACCACAATTGGTTGAATGTTTCAGGTTTGCTGTCAGTGAACTTTCGTCCTCGTACTTTCAAGGTGTCAAAGTCATCTTTTTTATCCTTGACATCCTCATTTTCCATGGATATATCTATGCCATAACTGTTCCAGTCGATTTCTGGTAAATCTTCTATAATCTGTCGCGGTGGGAAACTGGTTTTACCGGATTTGAGCTTTTCAATAAAGGTCAGAGGGTCGTCTAACGCTTTTGCCTTCACGTCGGCTAATTCCTCAATATCTTTTAAAGCATTCACTTTCTGCGCCTCTAATTTGACGATATATTTGAGTAAAGTACAATAATCTTTATTACCTCGTAGGGCTAAGTGGTCCGTTTCAAAGGCAAACTCGTCCACAGGTTCCATGTCTAATATATCTAGGTTTTCGGATTGATCGTCCTCCATCGTTGCTGTAAATGAGAAAACGAACATGAATGTAACAGCTGGTATAAAGCTACCCAGTAGCCCGAAGAAGTTGAGTGTAAAACTAAGAAATAAACTAAATAGTGTCCATAATAAGAAATGCAAACCAGAGAACAGGAGCTCGTCGTTAGAAGGATGGTCCGGTCGGTAAGTATTGAAGTATTTAACTTAGAATTTAACTACTAAGCTATTTTTTACTGATAATTAAATAAATAATGCGACTCGAACGAAATGCAAAACAACAACAAACCAAAGCAAATGCAACATTGATTGATGGATGGATACACAGACTATAATATACAGATAATTGGCCAATGGATGGATTATTTGTATCTGTCAGTGTCAAAACCACTTCAATACACTTTCAATCATTCACTCAATTTCATTCTGTCAATGTCACAATAATCGCTTCTACCGCCATCTGCCACCCTTTAGGAGAACTACTCAACAAGGTTCCAGGAAACGCACAACATTACTTTAGCAAAACTTCATAGATGGCTCTATAAACAACTCCAGAACTTTCTAACTAAACCCACAGATGTCGCTTGGTGCTTTCTCAGAGCAACTATCACAATAGAAACGAGACACGTAGAACTGCTTTTCTCGTGTTATATATTTTCATAATTTACTGAATTAATTCTTAAAAATATTTTTAAAATCATTTTACCTACTTACATAATTAGGTACTTAAGTACTTAGGTACACTAGATTTTGTTCTTATAAATGGTAGGTCTGTGAAAGTGCTAAAAACCATGCAAGAACGTAGGTAAGTACTTAGGTACCTACCCTAAATTTCCTGCATGGTTGGCAAAAAGTATTTGGCTCCGTCTAATGACTGCGTGTCTGCGTTTCCATGAGGCCCCTAAGTCATGCACCAGAATTGCTTTAACGAATATTTAAACTTAACACTTAAAAAATAATCTTGTTTACTTGCCCTCTTGACATGTTATTATAAGTACAAGTAAATATAACCTATGAGCGCTTCCGTGCTCCGGAGGGCACGTTAAATTGTCGGACCCGGCGCCATGACGGAGGCCTTTAGGCGGCCTAAAAACTCCGTCACCAGAGTTGGCCACTTGCTCATACGAACTTACTTACTTAGTAGCATGGATTAGCTTAGTAGGTACCTAGTATAAGTATTTTTATGAGTTTCAAATTTAAATGACTCATCCGTTGGTGCCTTAGGCATAATCAATCAGTAGATTATTATTCATGTTAAGCCGGTAGGTAAGTAGGGTAGGTACCTACATGTTGTTAACTTTTGTTGCATTGCACAGCCTTTAGAATTAAATTAAATTTAAGTAGGTACTTAAGTAGGTACTTATGTATTATAAGCGAAGCCGCAGCAAGAAGCTAGGTTACTAAAATTAGCTTTTCAAACAATCCGTGTGCATGACTGCATGTGTAACGGGTGCGCTATTAGCACCTTTGCTCAGTTAATTACTGCCATAGTAACTTATAGCGCGCTGTGGCAAAACAACCCACGCGTGTCACAATTAGCTTCTAGGTAGAGTCTATGCACTTGACGTTTTTGAAGCAGCCAACTGAGATATTTCAGGCCTAGCCTGCTCCTCTTGACTGCATTTGGTTCAAGGCCCTGTTTAGTTGCTAAAGATGCTTTTCGCACGTATTGCCAGGTCTGTTACGGGCGTAACACTAAGTAGGTAAGTACTTAAATATCAAGAAAAATTGATACCTAACTTCTCTCCCTTGTAAAATAAATAAACATTACCTACGAACTTTTATACTCCGGCAATTTTTTTTTTTTTCTTTCGCAAAACAAAGCGTGCATGCCATTTTTTGTTTAGCAGCGTTAGTTACGTTTGCCGCGCGTCATCATCGTTGCGTGTGCGTAGGTCCTAAGGTAACTCGTAACACCTATAACCTACAGTGAACGGTATGATAGGCAATATCCTGAAGGTGCGGCGATTAACTACCTTATTTCCATTCCTAATGATTATTCATATAGGTAGGTACAAAGGTTGGATAGGTAGATATACCTAGGTACCTACAAGTTGGTTGGTTGGCTCGTATTTGTAAATTATCACTTAGGTACCTACGTGCGTGCCATATTGGCCAAATGAGATTGAATTTATTTCTGTGTAAAATTTTACATAGTAAAATGTAGACATCAAATTATATCATACCTACTTATATATAATATTCTATACTACCTACCTACTTTTTGCATTATTTATAAGATTTAGTCGTTTTCCTTTCCTTACTATATGTAGGTACTTATGAAGACGATGGCGTAATGAACTTAGACATCACGTAGAAGAACAAAACATACTTATCTTTACTTTAATGCAAGATCATCTAGTCCCAAGCTAAGTAATTTAATGCTTGTGTTATGGTAACCAGATCACTGATATAGTACTCCATGCATACATACCATTTTTTAACATATTATAAGTACATAGAAAACAGCCAGACTCGAGACAAAAATTTGCAGGTCACATACCTAAACATTTGTCTCGCAGCGGGGATCGAACCCTATACCCCTGCGTAAGTCGTTGTGCCACTCAAGACATTGCCACCATATAGACGTGATAATATATCGACGTTCTGTGGTGAACTACGTCATTTTCCTTGATAGACCTTCTGATACGGAGCGGTCTCAGGCAGGCTATCACCCACTGCGCCTCAGAGGACTGATTTCCATAACTGGCAGCAGGGTTAGCCAGAGTTACATCCAAATATCTATTTGGTAATTATACCATGCTAGCTAACAATTTGCATTACCTAAATGCATGAGATATTGCAAGCTATTGCCGCTATTAGAAAACTATCTAGGTAGTCTCTTCACTAGTACCTACCTATTCTTTCACCGATTTGAGCTCACATTGTTGTGTGCGCTCAGCAGTATATAATTTTATTAGACGAAAAACATTGAAATATGGCTTAATCTCCAAAAAGTTATTTTGGAATGCTAACTGTAGGTACTGCACTGCAATCAACCTGAAATCGGAATAAGGAGCTATGCAGCCCAAAAACCTACTCACCCACTGCCCCATTGATCAGATGCCAAACAAATATCGCCTTGAGGAAATAAATAAAGCGAGCAATGCCTTCCATAGTACTGAAATAGAAACTATTTCTATCGTAAAAGTTCCTTGAACAATTAAATTTGGCACCGGTTTTACTTTTATTCTATATCTTAAACTTTATATTAACACAACGGGAAATTACTCACGCAAAAATATTGTCGATTCAGATACCGACAATGTTTAAAAAAAATCTTAAACTTTATGAAAACCACTTTTCAGACATGGATGCAAGTTACAATGTTTTTCTCGTTTGCCAAATATCTTTAATTTATTTGATTTTTATTGTATGCACAGGGAGTGCACATAGATGAATTAAAATTATAAAAAAACAAAGAAGTAGACAGCTGAGATATTAAAGTGAAATTTGTTTAGCGTAAGAAACATCATTTGATTAGCGCAAAAGCACGTTTTTCATTAATAACAATTTGCTGCAGTGCAAGCAATCTAATATTAAAAGCTAGTTCAATTACTTTTAAGCTGTACTAGTATCGAAGAAACAACTAGCTTCGCTCTGACACAGTACAGTATCATTATAAATAATGAGGGTAGCAACCTCAGTACGTATCATTAATAATGGAAGGAATATTATTATGCTGCAAAGCTACAATGCGGAGTTACGGTATGTTTGCAGAAACTTTGTAAAGAAAAACATGTTGAGCGAAGTCACCATGCGATAATTTAAAGGGTTTAGGTGGCATGCATGAGCCATGAGGTCATGTTCGTAGGCGAGGACTACGCGGCTACGGCGTAGCGCTTGGCGTAGAGCGACGCGGCCAGTCGCACGCAACCTTCGCTCCAGTCACGTCGCGCCGGGCACGATGCGCGATCGCGAGCCGCGGGAAACTTCTAAATAAACAATTCCTCCGAAACTTACCCAAAACACTTACCTCGCCGAGCAGTGAACAGTAGCATTGAACTGAACACTGCAACACTCGCCTCGCGTGATGTAACGAGTTGCCCCATTTACTAATGCGATTATTTCTTGTAAACCAGACTAAACGACACTATCACCTGATAAGCTGATTTAATTTGCGAGTGTTTGCGTGTCGACAGTTTAATTAAAACAATCGTAAATCGTGCTGTAAAGTTTTGTTTTGTGATTGTCCTCATCCGAACTATAAAACTTTGATGTTTACGACCAGACTTATGCTCTCGGGCTAAGTATTCGAGGAATCACGTAAGAGTATCAATACTTAGGTGAAACTTAATAGTGAATATAATATTAAAAAAGTTTTATTTTTGCCCCTCTCTCAAAACAAAAAACAGTGACAAAAGAATAAGGCTACCCCTTAGTATTCAATATATACGTGTGGGGAATATCAATGCTTGTAGTACTGACCCTATGGTCTACTGGTAGCAGAAAGTGGTCGGATGGTGTGCGATGGTGGCGCCATGTTGTGCCTGGAGTCGCTGATGGCGCGGTGGCGCGAGAGAAGCGAGCGCGCCGAGCGAGCCGAGCGCGAACAGCGCGCACGCTCGCGGAGCCTGTGTTCGTCGGCTGGTGATGGTAGTCTGTTGCAACTGCTGCATCGGCGGGCCAGCAGCGCCATGTGAGTACACGAGTGAGTCAGTTATGTCTGTGTCTCTTTTCAAATGTATTAGAGCAGCAGAATTGTTGAGGCGGGAGCATGCTACAGTGGATGTTTCTCCTTTAAAATAATTACTTAATGTACCTTTTCGTTGGCTGGCGAGGGTATTTGGTTGCAGCTGTTATGGTGCTGTAGTTGAATGAGCAATATATTGTCTGAAGCCTCTTAAAATACGAGTACGTGTACAGATTTATATCTCTCTATGTCATAAGAGAACCGAGCGGAGACTGTTGTCGAGAGCAGCCTCCTACAGATGCTGCATCATTGTTTCATGTCTCTAAAAATAACCGAGCGGGACAAACGACAATAACGTGTGATTGAAAAATTGACCAGAATTGTTGACTGCTCGATCTGGCTTGATTGGGTCCAGAGACGAATTATTTTGTATTTTGTTAGGGTTACAAGGAGGTTACTAGGACCTAGGTTACTAGGAGTATGGTTACTTGTGATTTGTATTTTATCAAAACTAAAGATTGTTTTGCATTCCGATCGGTCTTAATTCTGTAATGACATTAATTTGAATACAAGAAACATTACAAGAGGTCGTAAGCGTCTATAATCCAGGTTTATATTACGTATGTATGTCTCAGTTTTCAAAGTGTTCTATAGGTTCTTACTAAAGTAACTAAAACGTCTTAAGACCTATATAATCCTATCTATACCTGATGTTCGCAACCAAGCGGTAGGGAGTTAGGCAACAAACACAACTTAGGCTTAGCTTGATTTTACGAAAGTTGAGACTCTTCAAAGCGACACCTCTTTGTTTGAGACATGAAAGAAAACATCAAACACGTTGAATTGGATGTGATGTCTTTCATGTCTGTAATTCTGTATTCAAATAAGAACTCACCCCGCTATTTATAATGGACTTAGAGGTTTCCTAGTTCCACGGGCGTAGCTATAGCTTTGTCAAGGGGGGGGGAGGTCCGGGGCCCAAACCTACAATTGTTTGTTTCGACTCCAAACTCTAATCTACCTACACCAAAGCGTTTCTGGTAATTAATGTAATTAACTGACAATGTAGGTATTATTGAATGAAAAATGCGCATGACTTTCACAATCGTGGCCTACTTCTCGTTGGAAATTGGGTCATTCTAACCCAGAGCGCAAACCCATCTTGTTTTGAAACCCCGGGGTTTTGGGGATGTTCCAAACCTAAGTTGGACGCACAGTCCTGTTAAAACATAGGTACTTACATGTATTCCGAGAATTGCTATCTCAATTTTTTATATTTAAATTTGAACATATCTAAATCTTTCCCTTATGTATCAGTAGGGACTACAAACTTCCTGATACACATCTTTCTCCTCAATCACTTTCTTTACTTTCTTCATACGAGTTACAACAGGAAATCTTTTATTAAGTATAGAAAGAAAAAAAATGCTATTTAATGATGAATAAATCAAAATAGTTTGTATGATAATCAAATAGTTTGATAGATAAACCTGAGATTACGATGACCGAATTCCGAATTGATCGCGGGATATTATCCGAGACGATGCAACGGAAGCAAAACTTTTTTATCGACATTAAAAACATCCCCTCGTTTGTTCTACTTCTAAAACCCATAGTAAAGTTTATTTAAGGAAATACGTAACTGTGGAACTTTTACAATGTGAAATCAGTTGTAACTTTCTTTTGTATTTTGATGATATCGTTATTGAGGAAAGTTATTACACTTTTGTAAGAGACAAATCGCTAAAATGATTGATTTTGTTCTAAAATAATACAAATTAATTCAGTGATATAATTTAATTTTACATTACTTAAATGACTTATTCAATATTATAAAATCAATATATCTGATATGTATCTACACTGTAAGTATATACAGTGTATATACTTACAGTGTAGATACATATCAGATATATTGATTTTTTGGTACCTACCTATTATTATGTTTTGGGAATAAGTCATTTAACCCATATCATCCCAGTGTTCCATTTTTAAAGCGGTTACTCTTTTATTTTTTTATTCAAATTTTTTAACGCATCTTTAAAACTGATGTTTTATATTGATATCACTAACATTTCTAGCTGTCAGTTGAATAAATGTAATTTCACTCTTCGCGGTTTTTTATACACAATAAAACATATTTTATTTGGAAGTTTTTACTGAAAATTATGGCCAACAGAAAAATGTAAGTAATTATGCTGTTTTATATTATACTATTGAAAATGTATGGTGTATACACGTGTAATATTATTGTTTTATCATGTCCTATTACGTTTTAGAAAAAAAAATTCTAATTTGTGGGTAAGTGTAAGTTTTATGTACCGTTCCATTATTTGAGCAGTAGGAACATACACACATGTAATTTTTATACATTAGGGTTTATACTTATCAGTATTGCTTCGTAATTATGATTATTATTTTATTGCAGATTGAATGTAAATCAGCTATTTTTACAGTTGGAAGAATATGCCGACGTGTTTGTGGCTGACATTTTCATTACAACTCCAAATAATTGTCAAAATAGCGAAAACAGTGGTGACGAAGAGTTTGCAAGTATGGGTAAATAATTTGTCACGACATCAGTTAGGTACCTGCAAAAGCTAAACTATGGGTCACCAGATCGTTTCAAGCCGAGTCCTAGGACATTGAATGAGCTTGTTGGAGTTGAAGAAGAAGTGGACCCAATACCACATCGTCAGTGACGCAGCCTTCAGAGCTCAGCTACTCATCGCTGGTGACACAGGCACCGCCAAAAAGAAGACGTGTCGAAGTCACAAGAAAGTGAAGGTTTGTAGAAATTTGAGAAAAGGCTATGAAGAAGTAACTACTGTTTACCAGAGTTGGCCACTGCTCATACGAACGAACGAACTACTGTTTACCAGGTCTTCAGGAAAACCTGGAAAACCCTGTTGATTTTGTGTTCCTGTAAAAAAATTTTTGATGAAGAAAGCCTAGATCTTCGCTAGCAGTAATAAAACGTGTGCCTGATGCTATTCGATTGGATGATAGACACATTAGATAGGACATCTAATTTACAAACAAAATAAACAAACTCAATGTCACAAAAATACAGCTATGAAGTGTGTATCAAAAAATGTAATTTTGCCTTACATAGTAAATGTTATATTATTTTTCATACTGAATAACTTACATACCTACCTACCTTATAACATTTTTTTTACATAATAATTATAAGATTTAAAGAATATGTTGGTTTATATAAGTTTTTACTGTGTACAATAAATAAAAAATTGAATATAATAGTTTTATTTCCAAACGAAATCCATAGTCACATATGTATCAATGTATCAAAAAGCATGGTATGTATAATCCTAGTGTTCCATTATTGGAACGGTTACATAACTAAAAATCTATGTAACTTTTTTTTTTTTTTTGTATCAAGATTTCATTATACATGTATAAACGTGCTCTGTTCCGATTTTCATAAAAAATGGACTAGTTTTACTATGATTGGGATGATACGGGTTAAGTAATGTAAAATTAAATTATATTGTATATTACACTGTATATACCTAATTTTATTTAAAAGATTTTCCGCATAATAATCTTTATCTATATGTATAATATATCGATATATTAAAAATACTCACTTAAAAATATCGGTGATTTAGATACCGACAATGTTTCGATTCTTCCGGAGAATCTTCATCTGGGTATGAGCGTGGTCACTCCTCGCGTTCGCGTCTTACACTATATAGGTACCTATAGTTTTTAAAGTGAAAAAATCTGTACTATTCAGATTTTAAAATACAGGTATTGTTTAATAAATTCTAATAATAATATTATCCAAGTACCTACCTATACCTACCTTGTTTTAATCCAAAATAAATTTACTTTGTATGGAAAGCAAAAGTGTAGATACCTAAATCAGAAATAACGAAAGAAAAAAAACTTCTTAGTGGATAAAAATAAGCAGTAGGTACTATATCAAGGGAGCCTAAGTTTTGGCTGTATAAAAGTAGTTCCTAGAACTTCTTTGTAGGTCAATTCTAGCAACAAAGCGAACCGTAAATCATTTCATAAATCTGATAACATCAAAGCATGTCACCTCGCCTGACTAATATAATGAAACCCAGTTTCATTATATTACTCAACGCAAAAACAACTGAAAACTAATTTGTAGAACATGCCACCAGACATCTAGTTGTCTTGAGGATAGCCGTAGGTATCACCAATTTCAAATATTTCACTAATTATACTTTGCCAGGTTACCAGGTTGTTTACCAAAATTCGTTAAGTATTTAAATTTACCAATGACGACACATTCCTGTGTTCTTCCAAATCGAAAAGAAATGCCAGTATTAGGTACTGTTGTTCTAAGGATTACAGTCGTAAGCTTCTCATTTTAGAAAACAGAATTTCTACCTACAATTAAATTACAATGAAACAAACAGTGACGTATCATATATTATGAAAACTGTATTTATGATAACTATTATGTAATTGAATACTTAATCAGATTCCTAATATGAATTACATTTCGCCCATTTAACCCACTAAACCGAACTAAATTCTAAATACCACTGATTTAGCCGCAAATGTCCTACAAATAGGTGAATGCATAATTTAAGAGTCTATTTGTGAACTGTTCAAGTTTGCACTGCAGAGTTTGCTGTGCTCGACATTTACGTATGACATAAGTAAACCCATCAAGAGAAAACCCTCATCATGATAATATCATTATGATAATTATAATATCATCATGTCTAACATTATCTTACTTTAATAAAGTAGGTATAAGTTTTTTTTTTCATTTTATAACTCAATTAACTCTATATAAAAAAAAGAGGAAATAGATCTAACAGTGAGAAGCAAAACTTGTTTATAAGATTTTATATATAGTTTATGGTAGAAAAATAAGAGAATAATTATATATATATATATATTTAGATGAATCTTAAACTTTATCCCTCTTATTAATAAACAAAGATCAACGAAGTATTAATTTTTAGTTTTATTTGTATCTTTATTCTGTCTACAATAAAGTGCTAATTCGTTCATTCACTGACGTTCTTTGTTAATCTTTGTTTAGGGGGTATAAAATTAAAGGAAGGTTACAAATTCCAAGTATGGACAATCTTGCTGTAACAGGCGTTCATAATAATAACATCTCGTAAACTGAGTGTCAGTTTACTCCATTTGTATGATTTGTACTTGTAAACTTTTACAATAACACCGAAAACGAGGTCACAAATAACGCGAAGCTTTCCTTTTTTTCCTTTTCCTTTTTTTTCCTCCTTTTGTTAGTCCACTCCCGTCCTTGTATCTTCTTGTTGTACCAATTATGTTTTGTGTGTGTTAAATAAAATATTTTCTTTCTTTCTTTCTTTCTTTCTTTCTTTCTTTAAGGACGCGGAAATGTATTTATCAACGATGGTGATACTTTACATGTAATCTTTCGACTTCACGTTGGTAGATTTATGTGCGGTTTTCACCTTATTGGAATTGAGTAAGGTTCAGATTTCAGTGATTTATCGTCATTTTTATGCGGTGTTAAGCAGCTTAATTTTTTCCAACTAGAAAACATCCCAATTTTGTCTTTTAGGTTTTTAGTCTTGGATTGTAAATGTAAGTGTTCTTATTTGACAAAGGTAACCAATAAAACTACTGTAAAAAGCAACAATAAACAATCAAGTAGAAATTTAAAACACAGGTGATCGAAGAACAAGTGTCGGTAGGTGGATTTCCAATAGCTATTTGTTTTCTTCGTAAATAGGTTTACCTACTTGAAAACCATGAAAAAGTAACATCTAAGTTTTACTTTGGATATTTGTTTGATATTTTTTTAAATCTGAACATTTAGAAAAGGTAAGCAAACGAAGTTATCCACATATTCTTCTTCTGAGTCTTAAATGTACCTATGAATAAAAGAGATCGCCAAAGCAACATAGCAGTTTAACTATTGGCGAAAGTTTTGGTAAGAGGAGATACGGGACCACAGTACCGTTAAGTTAACGATAGAATGCAGTATGTTTTAAATTAGCACCTATTACTGTCGGTGCTTACTTTCGTCGTTTAAAGTTATACCGAGCTGCACCATTGAGTTTTATTTTTCAGAAGGCTTTTGTTACTACAGTTACTTGAATGTACAAGTAAGTTAGTACGAATAGAGCTGAAAATTAAAGTATCAGTACGTAAACTAGAATATTTCAAGTTCTAATTTCAATGGCCACAGATCTGTTGGTGACTGCGCTGATGTCGATTTATAAAGAACTTCACGATGTAACCGCCATAGTGGCTATGGTTAGACCTATTTTGTTCCAAAAAAAAATTGCTGTAGAAAAGGTGATGAACATTTGATTTATTTTGTAAATCTCTTTAAGCATCTTCATCATGTGCAGCCCGTCTCATCCCACTGCTGGACATAAGCCCCTCTTCGCTTGTGCCAAACATTTCAGTCTGACCCATGTGCGATCTTAAATGCTGGCAAATGTTGCTTTGAACTTGAAGTTAAATAAACTATGTGCAGTCGAGGAACCTCCGGCAGTTCGAAGTTCCTCCGCTCCATATTCAATTCCGATTAGTTACCTACATCATCAACATTTTCTAAGCGGCTATTCTTTAAAAAAGCAGATATAATTCATTCAAATTAATTTAAAAATATGATAACATTCAGCGAATTGAATTCGGTAGCTCCACTCCAAGCCACCATTTAGTTAGTCAAATGAAACTCGAGAACTTTCCGAAGAAAAAATACGAAAAATACGTTTACCATTTCGTTTCCGAAAATCCATTGACCGTAAATTACAAATCACAATAAATGACAAGATGATTTTATGTATTTTAGGGATGTCGATCTCTAGTTTATATATATTTTAAGGTATTCATTACAAATGAAAAAAAAAAAACTTAAAACTTAGTAAGATTTTTCATTTGTAATGTCGATCTCTATTTTTTAGTTATTGATTATATTATGGACAAGGCAATCGATTATGAAAACTAAATCTAGGTACCTATTACTATTTCTGGGATATAACATTTCGGAGACAAATAGAGAACCTGTATCACACCATGACCGTATCAGGCACGGAAATGTTAATTAAATCAACTATTGCGGCCCGGTCATAACACGCTACGGTATTGGTCGGTGACGGATCGGTATAGTGGGTGTCGTCTCATAAACGTAGTGATTTATTCTCTTTGGTCTTATACAAAGAATATTTGTTTTTATACTTTTAATTTTTTAAAGTAAGTAGGTAGGTTACCTAATAAACCACACTTAGGTAGGTAGGTATTCCATTGAAATTAAAAACTCATTGAAGACGATCGTTTTTAATATCAGTGTGGGTTTGAATCCCGTCAAAATCGAATGATAAGTGTTTTTTTTATATATTTTTTTGTCTGACACATTCCTAGGAAGTATTCCCATGTGCGCACCGATTTTAAGAGCACCCAAGCTATTCCCATTTTAGCACCTATCAATATTTTGACGAGGTGCTCTTATTGGCAATATACCTACTCCAATGGCAAGGGCATAATGTGAAACATGACAGTCGGCAAAGCCTCTCTCTTTATATTACGTAGGTGCTTGAAGTTTCGATTTATTAGTATGGGGATGGAAATGAAAAGTACCTACCTAAAGGTGTTTGAATGTGTTTGAAATCCTTACCTGCCTTTAACATAAAATAAATAACTGATCAAAGCCTTTCATTGGGTTATTACTTTAATGTGAAAGCTTCCGTCATATTTTCTGAATTAATATTATAAATCACGATAATAAATTAAAATAAGTAGGTACCTCCTTGGTAGAATTCTGTTTAAGTAATAGATACATTTAACAAGGTGTATAACTTAGCAAAGAGATTCACAAATGCACAAACAGCGACATAAAACAACTAATTTTCATTTCATTTAAAGATGTATAGAGGAACAGTGTTTTCATTTTAAACTTTATTTATTTGGTTGGTTGGTAGTATTAAACGCTTGTTTAATTATTTTGGAGAACCCAAGTAGAACACCGTGTAAGGTCTATCGTAAGGTACCGAAGCTAGACCGAAAAGGATTCAAATGTTAATGAACGTTATAGGTCTATCCCGATATAGCCTATTCAAACTCGCTTCCAGATCGCGCGCGAAGACGTGAACAGCCCGTGGCACAGAGGCCATACTCGGGATCAACGAAAACGAAGTTTCGTGACAATTTTCGGGGTCAGCTTATATTGGTGGATACTGAATTCGTAATAGTTAACCAACATAATTGGAACCCGAAAATTGTCACGAAACTTCGTTTTCGTTGATCCAAAGTAAGGCCCCGGTCGTGTGCATTACATTCTCATATTCTTCGTATTTTGTCACTCGACAAAGGAACGCTAACAGTATTGTTAAATCTCTGTGATTGATGATGTTGACAGTATGCGCTGCGCTAATCTTAAAGTGTGGTTAGGACACCGGAAGGTGAAACAAAACAAACAAATTAAAACCAATTATCAATAAATGTAGTCACTGTCAGAAAAATTCACTGCAGTAACATCCAGAATACCAATGTCTACAGCAACTTACTCAGTTTCTAGACCATTCCTTCATAAAAATATTATCGTTTAAATGGAAGACAGTGCCTTAGGTGAGGTATCAATCAAAGCGCGCTGGGCCAAAGCGACGGCGACGGACGTGCCCCGATTACGTTCGTGGACTCATTTCAGTAACTGTACGCTCTGATTTCAGGAGTTTTCATGCTTGAAGTATTTTCTTGAATAAGAAGTGTGGCTTTGTGAAGAAAAACTATTTAAAAGGTGATTGATTTCCTGGTTATTTAGGTTTTTTGTATTTTCCCACGTCTTTTTTAAATGGAATATAAAAGAATTTGAGTAGAAATATAAATTTACTTACTAAAATGCTAATTTGGCATAATTGAAAATCGGTAATTATTATAAAAAAATAAGCCTTAATTGCTGTTTGTTACTTAAATAAAACATTTTCAAAATAGAGGTATAAAAAATAAAGTAAAAACTATATTAACGAATTAACTAATGCCTAATTCTCGGCAATCGGTAGATCCCCCCTCATAACAGCTTGTCTTTCGACAAAGGCCTCCTCTAAGGATTTCCACTTGATTTTATCCTTTGCTGTGCGTAACCATTCTGGACCAGCTACTTTCTTCAAATCGTCTTCCCATCGCTTTGTTTGTCTGTCCCTACTTCTTTTACGAGTACTTTCCTTTGGGCACCATTCAGTTATTTTTCTAGTCCATATTTCTTTTCTAATTATTATAAAACCTGTCAAATAAATAAGCAAATTCGTTTTTACGGAGCTGATTTAGGAAATCATGAAAGGAAAAGGATAATTTGAAACAAATTTTCAAAAATTTAGAAATTCAGTGCTCTAAAATGGTGGTGGAAAACATTACGAAGAAAATAATTAAAAATCTCATAAGCGGCCATTGCCGCTTATGAGATTTTTACGTGTGAAATACTAATTACCAAAAAAGGCGAATACGTGCCAAATGTAAATAATGAAAAGCTCTGACTGTCCCTTTAAAAACGAGATCTTTTAAATCTTGAATTACAATAAATGAAAAGTGGATGTCTCTTTGCTTTTTAGATTTGTGTTTCGTAATCTTTTAAAAGCTTTTCAATGGACTTGTAGGTCAATCTAATTAGTGGAACTAGTTCAGAGTTGCAATAAAACGACCAATGGTGTAGGACCACCCCTTCCATCCCAAAGAGGGTGAATTCATGCCGTGTCATCAACCCGCTGTCTTATTCTTGACGCTTTATATTTGCATTGGAAATATTACATTCTGCACATAGGATAGAAAAGAATAAAGTTTTATTTTCATCATCACATACAAATAAAACATAATGATTTATGCCTTCACAGGTCTTTGGGATACGGTCGTGATGTTCTAGCTAGTGCAAATATGTTCCCTAGAACACATTCGACAAAAACATTTTTTATTAATTAACCCTTCTTTTTAGTGAGAGGCTTAATCCCAATGGATAATATATGAGATTGGTAGTTCTGGCCCCACGCTAGGTTTCCATGTAGGTATCTTGGTAATCTGAAACTAAAATTACCAAAAACGTTAAGAAGACTATACAAACATAGCTGAATGACGAAGCGGAAGTTGCGGGTTCGATCCCCGCCACGGGACTGTTTGTACCTATGTATGTATGGGGACTCCCTTTTCCGCATTTAGACTCAAAGGCGGTCCTTTATGCGTGACTTTATGTGTTTGTACCTATGTTCTGCAGATATTTGTTCGGGTCTAGATTTTTTTTTTTACAAAAAAAAAGTATATTAGTATTATATCAGCCATCTGGTTACCATAACACAAGCATTTAGTTGCTAATATTGGCCGTGTAAAATTTTCAAATATATTAATAAAAAAAACGAGAGGAACAAACTTCAAATTCTACTTCGCAATGAGACAAAAGTAGCCCCTCGGGGTTTTACGTAAACTGACTATCCCTTCCCGGCCTTGCAACTAGCCCACTTGCGTCATGGGCAGCGAACGCGTTAACGCGTGAACTATTATGAACAATCAATGTTCAATGGTAGAAATTGTTATTGGAATCAAAAGTATGGCCCTAATGCATTATTCATGATCATAAAGCAAAGCAAACAACGTGACGGCGTCGTGTCGGAAAGCTTGGCGCTTCCACATTTATGTTTATTGTCACGCATGAATTGTAAACTCTACTAGGTTGCTTCGAATAGGTATTTATCCGACTGTAACATTCTGTGGCGCAGTGGGTGAGATGAGATGATGATGATAAGATGCGCGAGTTTAATCTATGCTGCGGAACAAATGTTTTCAGATATATTATGTTTTCGGATCTGTTTTTGTATATTCTATCAATAATTTTGTATTTATATAAATTTGTATAAGTACCTATAAGTACTTAGTAGGTATACCAGTCATCTGGTTAGTTGCTTAGGTTGGGACTAGATAACGCTGTGTAAACTGTCCAAGGATATTTTATTATTTTTATTCTTAAACCCTGTATAAGTTAATATTCTCTTGTCGTCTTTGATTTATCTAAATGCTTTAAATAAAGGTAAACCTAAATTCACGCATGAAGAAGTGAAACGATAAGTATATTTTGGTCTGAAAAGACCGAAAAGCTTATTTTAGGACACTTTGGTAATATCAATTAGATATATACAGTTTCATACTAAATAGAAATTGATATAGTTTTGATGCAAAGGTGTCGATATTTTTACCCGACTACGGCGAAGCAAAAATAAATAAATATCCTTGGACATTTCACACAGCGTCATCTAGTCCCAAGCTGCTTGTGTTATGGTAACCAGATGACTGATAAAATACTTATATATTTTTTTTTAAAAGAAGGGTTATGAATTTAACCGGTATATACAATACATACTTGTGTATGGGTGTATTGTAATTATATTCATAAGCATTCATATTTTACTCTATGTGCTTTTAAAGTTATTGGATTAGTTTGCGGTTTACCTAAATTGTTTCCCGTGATATAATCATTCGAGTAAGTTCTATTCCAAAGTTTAAATCGGAAACGACTGATATGTAATTAGAAAATGATTATTACTTAGGTACGTTCCGAATGAGGCATGGTAATTACGAGTACCTATAAATTATGTCTTTGATAAACAGTGACGTGGAAATTATTTTGAAACAAGCCTCACATAAAAACATTTTGTTATTTTTGTACAAATCCAATTTATCCTGGACAAACAAAAATAACACTTCTATAATTAAAAACCACCGTTTACGTGTTCAGTTCACCTTTAACGTGTTTATAAGTAGGTATTTTTAATCGCGCGTGGGTTACAACTGCTAATTTAGAAATTCTCTTTTAGCTTTATTGAAGATTTGGGCTAAATAAAAAAAATCAATATGATAGCGTCGTCACCACGCTAACGTTGTGTGGTTCATAGCGAATAATCACTCAGACCGGAGATATTTGCAGATCATATAACTTTGCCTTACGGCTGCATTTCAGGCTGGCCTTCGTCCACTGCGCAACAGAAATCGTCAACAATAACAATAGCCGTATATTTTCATAATGGCAGCTCTAGCTAGTTATTTGCTAACGATAAACAGTTTATACAGCTCTGTGAGCATTGCGTGTCGGAGCCCAATGTTTCATTCAGGTATTAAATTACCATATCAATGTGATAAAAGTATAATCAATCTTCACTTCATTAATACACCACTCGACTGTTATCATTGATATCAGATTTCATTCAAGTTACCGATGAAAGCCAATATATTGTCATAATATTTTATCTACTATAGCCGTGTTGGCTGAGTGGTTTTTGTCCTCGACTTTCGATCCGAAGGTCAGGTTCGTTTCCTAATTGAATTTTTCGTTTCGTAAAAATTATACTAGTCTATGCAATTATTGCGGAGAAATATTTGTGACTCGAACCTCTCCAAAATTTGCATTTTAGCAGCCAATCAGACTAGTAAATTCTAATTTCAATTGAAAGAAAGAAAGAAAGAAAGAAAGAAAAATCATTTATTCTTGTAGGACCTCAAGGATCACTTAAGTATCGTTTTACATGCTAGGTGATTCTAATGCCTGTTCCAACGCGACTCCCTACACCAGGGAAAGAATCAGGCAAGAACCTGGTGGTGTGGGCCTAGCTTTTTTTTAAAAGCGATCCCTTAACAATCTAAAATAATCTAAATAGTCAAGCTTCAGTGGGAAGCCAGTCGAACAAAGTAAGGCATGTCAAAAAAAGTAAAAGTAATTGTAAAGTTAACAAGATAACACCTCAACAAAATGTTGTCTGGCATCACACGCTACACTTGGCCGACTTAAGTGGTAGGTACCTACTTATCAAGGTAGTAAAGATATTGTATACCATCAACCGTCGAGGGGCAGAGCGACATCAGGCCACGTAGTTTTATCAATTACCTACTATAATAAAACAATTTTGTTGCTAGCACCTAGTTGTAAAAGAAACAATTAAAACTAGGTTTTCCTCACTATGACTAGCACAATTTGATAGGTACCTACTAAGTGGGTACTTTAGCGTTTAGTTTCTTTTTTCTGTTCTTCGAACGCGAACTAATTATAACTTATTTCTCACTTAAATTGGAAATATGTATTTTATGAAAAGTTTTCTTATTAGTCGCTTCTAAAGTAAGTACTAATATTATTAGAACATTTTATAGTTCTACAAACCCAGGACACTAATTATTAATAAAATAATCCATACAAAGGTTTCTTGGAAAACTCGCTTTTAGTGATAACGCCCTATGGTACATTTGTAGGTAAGTAAATAATATGTCTTTGTTATTGTTTTAAATTGTGTTTTTATTAATTTCTTTCATTCATAATTTCTCTGACTAAGAGCGGTTTCGCACTACATCCGGACTCTGATCGGACTTAGTGCGAAACTGCTCTTAGGTGTCATTTCAATGCTGTTACCAAATTAATGAGTACGAAAATGTATTTAGAATGGAAACATTATATTTAAAAATACCAAATGTCTATCTAGTTGACTCAAAAATAGAAAATTTTATGTCACGGCGCGCCATTCATTCCTAAAAACTCAGAAAAGCAATACCTACACATCTAAGAAATCTCTCGAGTCTTGGCATCAAAGGTACCTATTCATTGTTGCAGCCTCGCACCTGTATCACATTGTATCAATTTGTATCACTGATGTCAATAAACCGTATCAGAAATAGCTTCGCCTACAGCTTTTCAATTACTAGAGGCAGTCACGATCGTAGTCGAAACGAGATCGAGTACAGTCAGCCTTTTATCACTGCCTATAGGTATTAGGGTTATCAAGTGTCGCATCTTTAAATCACAACGAGATGGTGAATTATTTATATCTTAAAGGAGAGAAGGACTGCTTGAATCAAAATGGTAGGTAATTTTCTCTGAGGCTTCAATTTTTATTGTAAATAAGCTTTTTTTGTACCTGTTGCTAACTTTTACAGAAACCAATTCGGCTCAAGGTCACGCAAATTTTAGGAAAATTACCGACTATATTTTTATTGACTTTCTGTCAACATGTCACACACGAATAGTAGTGAGTGACCAATGGGTGACCTCTTAGTAAGCGAGCAAAATGTAAAGCTAGGCTTTACAAAATATGTAAAATTACATCATGTGTAGAGTACCTAATAAAGAAACTGTTTTTAAGAACATTAGACCTTTTAAACCTTACCACAATCTTATACAAAAATCGGTACTTCTGTCGACTCGTTAGGTATCCCGAGCCTGTAGCCATATAACAATCGCTTCGTATATCTATTTCTATCATCACTAATCCTTTGTTTTAAACTTCTGACCACGTGAATTATCATCATTGATTGACGATGCCTGTAGTATTATAAAACATATGCAAACGGGTATTTATCACGAATTTTTCCTTTAATATTGTGAGAAATACCCGTTTGCATATGTTTTATAATGTGTTCTGATCGCGAAAGTTTAAAAAAGACAGATGCCCGTAGTTGTCTTAATTAACTTTTTCACGAGCCCCTGTTCAAGTTGTAGCATCCAAATTCGGAAAGAAAACGTAATCTACCAGTAAAAGGCACCATTGGGGTTTTACAAAGATTGATGACCGCCATTCACTGTGACAGTCTACGTCTAGCCTTGAACAGTTCCATGCCTAGGCGAGCCATTCGTTTTATACTCTTCCGCAATAAATTATGATTGCAATTTGTAATGAAAGTTTTCGTTTCGAAAAAATCGTTTATTTAAGATACTAGTTGTATGTACTATGTATGTACCCTATGTTCATTAGAGATAGAAGTTAACTTTGGAGACGAAGCTTTTTTGCCGCCTGAAGGCCTCCGCTGACGAAGGTAAACCACTGGTAGGTAGACTTAAACTGTTGGTCAATATTAGTAAGTACATAGGTACTTAATATTAGTGACTTTTATTGGTTGCTTGAATGCCTCCTTAGCTTTAAAAATAAATATCCTTGGACATTCCACACAGAGCATCATCTAGTCCCAAGCTAAGCAATTTAATGCTTGTGTTGTGTTATGGTAACTAGATGACTGATATACTACATAAATATACATTTTTTTTGGAAATACATACATAATATAGGTACATAGAAACACCCAGAGTCGTGAAAAAAAATTGCCATGCCATGAGCGTTCTCATTTTTTATAAATCGGTTATCTGATTTTATGTTGTACAAAACGTTTATGTGACTGGCGTGGAAAATAAAGCATCGCCCGTATCGTGTCTAATGTCTAATTTATGCGTCTGCAGCCGTCACCATCACGTGGTTCTAAATTTAGCATGCAAATTGTGTTTAGAGACCTAAAAACTTAAACGCAAACAGGGTCAATTTCACTCAAGCAATTAAAATATTTTCAAAACATAGGTAAGTTTAAAAACATACCTTTAGACATCTTCAAAGGTCGGTCTAAATATGCCTTTTTTATTTCATTTTAAATAGAGGCAACATACCTAGACTTTTCAAAATGCAAAATCATTTTTTGCGAACACTCAACCTCATCACAAGTCAAAGTAAATCCCACTACCTACCACCTACAAACACTGATTTCCACTTAGCGTTAAATCTTAAATTACACCTCATTTCATATCACAATAATACGAGACTGACCTAAAGTTTTACGATACTATAAACAGGATCGGACTGGTCATTTAGTCACGGTGGCGTTTGCCAACCTAGCTCTAGGCAGTGCGGGCCCCCGTGGGCTTGCACTTCGCGTTCCTGGCTAGTGTAGGGTATGGTAATTATGACCATGTATTTAATTCTAAGAAGCATTATTTATGCCAAATTTGAGGGCGTAGCTGTCGCTCTCGTCTACAAACCATTTACATAAGTGCCGATGAATATGATGATTTCATTAGTAGTAGTACCCATCTATCATCTAGCTAAGCTCATGTACCTACGGTGTGTACCTACGTTAGTAACTTATGTAAATTTCATTGCATAAAACATAGATTATTTGTAAATCTACTCTTGTTCTATTTACGAACGTATACAGCTGCTTACAATAGGGCCGCCTCGACTTATGCCACCCTGGGCCTCATGGCTCAGTCCGACCCTGCATAACCCAGCATAGAGTATCTTTTGTATCTCCGGTTGCCCTGGCGGCAATTGGTCGCCGTTCGCTGCCAAAATGACTAATACCGTCGACCTACTTCCCCAGCCCCGTCGTGACGTACACGCGGTGCAACTGCGCGGAATTGGTGAAGTTTCCATAACGATACCCTTCCGGACAAAAACATCTTACTTACCTGCTCCTAAGATTGAGCTATCAGGGTAAATACTCGTAGTACGAGTTTTTCTACTACTCGAAAGCGTATACGATGATTGTACGGGAGCTCGACAAACGATCGTCACTCATCATAGTTAAGAAGCACCGTAAATGGATTGGTTGGCTTGATCACCTTTTTAAACACATACTCGAATGGTATCATCAACGGTGCTGTAATCAGAACGAAATAAAATCATGTCTGAGCACTTTCATTGTGATTATGCTATTCTTATTTAAGTTGCGTTGTGACTTCCACCTATGTAGTAATCGTAGCAAATGATTCGTAAAGCTGCGTAGACTAAGAACGTATTTAATAGATCACTCGTAACGTGCAGGTAATCGGATATTTCCGATTGCAACGCTTTCTTCACGGCGTGCTATCACGCACGATAAGGAGTGATCTATTGGCGAAAGGTGCCTTTTAAACCCGTAACCTTCAAAACATTCGATTTAATTTAGATGTTCCGCTACCTCCATTTCTGAAGTAGGTTAAAAATTAATAATTACCTATGTCATTGATAAATTTACATATCAATTGATACTTCTTTCACATACCTTTTTGCCCCAAATAACCAATTTCTTTAGCTATTCTGCTCTATAATATTTAGAAGAAAGAAACCCTTTTAAATATTACAGAGCCCAACAAAATAAACATACATTTTTAACTGCCTATACGGTAATAACAATTTAAATTGAATTGGTAAACTCAAGAGGCTTATTCGGGATTTTTATTAAAATCGTTGTGATATCATCAATGAACCTACAGTTTAGAGCAAATTGATTCTGAAATTGGCTTGAAACGCTGAGTCTACGGTTTTTTGAAATTGTAGGGTCTTTGGCATTGCCGAGGTTGAATGTAAATTATGTTGTGCGTCATTTGCGATTTCCATTCAATCCTCGGTGTTCATTGTGCTTGTAATGAGCGCTTTTACTTTGAACAGCATCGATAGCTGCCAATAGATGTGTCTGCGCTTTTATTCAAATTCAAGTAGTGTTCTGGTAGTATCAAATCAAATACTCGTAGTTAAAAGATTTTAACACTTATATTATATATTCGCAGCAAGGCAGGTAGTATAACGGATATTGTTACTGAAGTAAACTTTTGTTATATTGTGGAAACAGCCACATTTTTACCCATGACGGAACGGAGACGGTATGCATATGGGGTGAGAGGATGTTCGTTTATTTGTTTGTTTGTGCAAATTTATTTTGCCATTTTTCTCCAAAACTACTAGTCCGATTTTGATGCAGTTTTTAGTTATGGGTACGGGCTTGATTGGTGCATGTTTTTATATAAGAGTTACGGTGACAGCTCACCAGGGGGCCCTGCGGCAAACATTGTTAGTGCAAAATCAATACTATAAGTTTGGCATCAAATGAAAGGAAAGGAAAGGAAAGTGACATAAACAAAAATTTTGAAAAAATTCCACGACGGTTAAAATTTATTCAACTATTCATCCCCACTTTCTGTTTTGCAATCTACATACTAGAGTTACTATGCTCAGTGCAAAACATCGCGTGATTTTTAAGGAACGACTGCTTATTGATTCCCTAATGATATTTCCAAATATAAACACAGAATACTACACATTCTTAATTAAATAAAATCACAACAACACTTTAATGTGTTCCAGCTATTCGTAATTTTCAAGATCCCGTCTTTCAGAATGTGTTGAAGGACAACTTTCCTTTCTTTTCAAGTCTTACGAGAACGCAATTTGGTGTAACGAATTGCTATGATTATAACATCCGAAATACAGCTTTTATGCAGGGTGAATTTCATGATTGTCCTATTGAGTTTTTTTTTTCGGTCTGCAAGATTGTCCTTACCTTTACTTTGGCATACTTACGAGTATAATAACTATGCCAATTTTATTGTGTTGATTTTTAGTCCTGTTTTTATGTTATAAACATTTTATAGGTTTCCTTAACTTTTTTAAAGCAAATTAGTGGTCCTAATTTATCATTCAGAGTAGGTACTTTACTTTTTATCGTGAGTAATATTGAAGCAGTAGAAACGTTCACCCACGTTGAAACAAATGAACCCACATAACTAAAATGCGCCACATAACACCACGTAACGCCACGTGACACGCCACGTGCACAGCAAGTGCAGCGGTGGGTTTGCGCCTTGATAACGTGAACAATACCTAATTGAAAGTACAATTGCAAGTTCTCAAGCAAACTACAGTTAATTATACAATATAAAGAAAGAAAGAAAGAAAGAAACATAGACATTAAAAACAACCCTAAGCATCTTTTAATTTCACTGCGATCTCTTTCTAAAGCATGGTGGTGTAGTGAGACAGGACCTACCACGCATTGATTAAGAACCATAAAGCGTAGGTGTAATAAAATGACGATGAACATACCTAATAGGTAACTAAAAATAAATAAATAAATAAATAGAATACAGAGTGTTTTTAGTCACGCTTTTTACACTTTAGACGCAGCATAAACCCATTTCGAGCAAAAAGGTTTTTATTCGGATACAGGCAAAGTTATAATTGGCTTTGCGACGTGCCACACCGTTTTTCTCCTTTTTGAACATTTTTCGACAGCTTTTTCATGCAAGGCATGTGTTCTAACTGTGCTATAATCATTACCTACTTACTTTCAAGATGACATCTTGAAAGTAAGTAGGTAATGATTTTGTAAAGGTTTGTGTACGGTTTTAAAGAAACATTTATTCGGTAGGTTTTCAGAGCCAGTTTTTACCTAATGTCGTGCACGCACGACCAAAACCTTGAAAAATTAGGGTAACAAACACGGTTTGGCGCCTAGTTTTTTGGTTTTTTATCTAAATAGTGAAGCTCCAGTGGGGAGCCAATCGAACTAAGTGAAACTGTACCCTTGAGACCTCTAACTTTCGGCCATTGCTTTCTTGCGGTGGTATTTTCAACTAAACTAAGATTATATTCCCACATGGCAGTTTAATTGCAATAAATATGAGCTATTTCGTGCAACGACATAATGTCCTACTAATACTTTTTAGTAAAATCGTGTTTTTACGCATTTATTATGTCTGAAAAACCATCAATGTAGGTATATGCACAGATAATATAATAAGTACCTATATACTAGTAGTAATGTTTAATGCGGGGTTTATAATGCTGTTCGATTTCGTGGTCGATCTTCGTACATTTTCGTCGTGCGGGTTGGGGGGCGACTTGAAAATGTATGAAGATCGACCACGAAATTGTCCAGCTAGTCACCCGTGTAAACCCCTCATTATTGGTCATGATTACGCAAGACCACAGAATTAAAAAAAAATAGACTTAGGTAGATACCGTTGCAAAACCATGAAGACAATTTATTACAAATATCTCGTTTGACGATGCGCATAAAATATAGGAGTGTAAGAGGTTAATAACCAAGGGTAGCCTAAAGTCGTATCGTTCTACCTGGGCTCGAGTATGAAAAGATTGATGTGAATGAATGAGCCTAAAGCGCTTTTAGGGCATCTATTTCACCTTGAATTTTACATGTATAAGATTTTCTATGAAGTTCTATGAAGTGTATTCCTCCTGTTCTCTATTTTTGGTGAAGCTGATCATAAAGATTCACAATTGAATGCACGGGTACGGTAGGTACGTCCCTACCCTATTTAGAAACAGAGCTCGTCTGTACCATCTTCAAACTCATCAAGACTGGGTTATGTAAAGTTTTTTCATTAAGCTGCTGAGCTGTCCCATAAAGAAAGCCGGAGTAATGGTTGCAACGAGACTAAGCACCTACTAATTAGGATGACATTTACTGGAAAACTTTTGTAATTTTGTACCACGTTACTTTTTCTTGCTCCTTCTTTTGTCATTGCTAAATACTTAGGTACCCATAATGCTAAAGATTTAACCCATAGGTCATTCATAATAACTTAGCGAAGCCTTAAATATTGTTTCGGAAGTGTAGTAGGTATTATGATTCGTTATTATATAACACACTAGCTGCGTCCCGCAGTGTTACCCGCGGTGAATAGTTCCCGTTCCCGTGGGAATACTGGGATCAAAAGTTGTGTTAATCCAGAATATACCTAAGCTATCCTGGTACCAAATTTCATTCAATTCAATTCAATTCAATTCAATTATTTATTCATAAACAATTTTTACATTGTATTTGAAATAAACTTAACCTAAACATAGACAAATAAAATTATACAAATATCAAACAAAACACATGATAATTAAAATTAAATCAATACTACTTAAAGAAAAAAAAAAATAATAATACCTAATTACTTATAATCAATCGAACGAAAAACAGTCAAAAGTCAATAAAATACCTAACGCTTTAAAAAGTCATCTACCGAATAAAAGCATCCCTCCAGCAAAAGTTCCCTGACACCAGATTTAAATTTTTTGAAGTTGCTGGTTGACTTTAAAGGACCAGGTAAAGCGTTAAACAGTTGGACTGCCTGATACCTGCTGCAATGTTTTGCTATATTAAGCCTAGGACAGAATGGAACTTCTAGATCCATTCTCCTAGATTCTAACCTAACCATCATTTGATCGTGAGTTTCATAATTGTGTCTATTTTTTAAAATGTCAGTCAAAAGTGTCAAAATGTAAAGACAAGGGAGGGTAAGAATATTTAATATTTTAAAAGATTCTTTACATGAGACCCAGGGGGGGATGCATAGCATGGTGCGCACTGCCCTTTTCTGCAAAATGAACCCTCTTTTCATATTATAATTATAGCTATTTCCCCAAAATTTCACGCTATATCTTAGTTTGGATTCCACTAACGCATAATAAACCATCTTGAGATGCTCTATACCAATCTCCTCTCTCAAAGCTCTAATAGCATAACACGCAGAGCTGATAGAGTTTTCTATGGAGAGGAGTTCACTTTTCCAGTTTAAAAACTGGTCGATATGTACTCCGAGAAATTTGACGCTATTAACAAAATCAATATTTGACCCCCTATGTATGACCTCAAGTTGTTCGTTCACACGCGCGGTTGATTGAAACAAAATTGCTTGTGTCTTTTTTATATTTAGCTTTAAGTTGTTTGCATTAAACCATTGATTAAAAACAATAAGTGCATTATTAAAATTCAATTTAAGCTCATCAATAGATGCTCCTGGAATTACTGCGTTAGTATCATCTGCATATACAACTAATCTAATGTCAGGAATGGAATTACTTACAAAGTCTATTAGGTCATTAAGAAAGATTACGAAAAATATGGGCCCTAAAATGGAACCTTGTGGAACTCCACGTTCAATATTATTCACTTTAGACTTAGCCACCACTTCAACACCATTGACAATATTTTTCACTTCAACATATTGCTTCCTATTACTTAGGTAAGATTTAAAAAGACTTAACGCTTTACCTCTCACCCCATAATGCTCTAGTTTATACAGCAAGATGCTATGGTCAACCATGTCGAATGCAGATGAAAGATCAAGGAAAAGAGCCCCTACCTTCTTTTTACTATTGAGGTGACATATCGCATCATTAATTAATAATTCTATTGCATCTATAGTTCCAACCTGCAGTTGATACCCAAATTGGCGCTTATTCAGAATACCATTCTCCTGAAAGTGTGCCATTAATCTATCTTTTATAAGTTTTTCATAAATTTTGGATATGATGGGCAGTAATGAAATAGGTCTATAGTTTATAGGATCATTCCTTTTGCCTTTTTTAAATATAGGTAGGATTCTTGCGATTTTTAATTGATCCGGGAAAATGCTAGCACTAATACAGTTATTAAAAAATATAGATATAATAAAATATATTCAAATCAATCCAGCCGTTTGAGCGTGAAACAAACATTCACACAAATTACACGCAAACTTTCACCTTTATAATATTAGTAGGATTGTCGTTCTACCTACACAGCTAATTAAATATCAAGCATTTTTGCAAAGACCTTAATGAACTGTTATTGAACACGAAAGTAAATGAAATCGGTTGTTGAACCCTAGAATCGTGTATAAAGTATCTTATTTATAGACAAAGATAATATTATTTCAACTTGATACCTGTCAGCCTTAGGCACGCTTCACTTACAGCCGATCTCAATAACGCACTAATTGTTAATCTCTGACTGCTACTGGCGAGTCAACGAAAAGTTTGAACTAACCATTACTGCCGTCTCAATAACAAATTTTACGGCAGTAAATATCTAGTTATACTCCTAACTTTCGTTTTGCTCGTCCAACGTAGTGTTTTTATTCTCTTTGGGTCGTCCCTCCGAAACGTTTTGTTTTTATATTGATCCTATTTTGATCCTATTGTAATCATACAATAAGTATTAAAATAAATTAGTTGTTTTAACTCTAGCAACAATATCTCTTTTTGTAGCATCTATATTGTTATTAAATTAATATGTTTTTTCTTGAAATGGGCTTAAAAAGCTGATTTACTTCATAAAAAGTATTAAAAGCTTTTTCCAGTTCAAAGCAACAAAACGCACCACCATTGACAAATTATTATGACATATGTACCTAAATTGACAGTTGTCAAAAACATCTAATACCTACGCTATTACATGCTCTTTGTAATAGGTTCGAGTTTTCAAGATGTATTGATAAAAACATTGTGTAACACCACGTAAGTAACAACAACTAGTGATCATTGCATTTCTTATATTAGTTACAATATACCGTGTGAAAATTTAAGCGTAGGTAGGTACCTAGTCAAAACTTCAATTAGTACTAAAAGAACAATGGCAGTTCGGCATACATTGTTTTAGTTCACATAAAAATCTCGCGTCTAAGTGTAAAAAAAATATATACCTACACAATCCACAGAAGTCGTTAAAACCATATCATCAAAAAAAATATTTATTTAAACCGAGGTTACAAATAAATCAGTACTTTAAAAAGTAGTCTTGAAAGAATTATGTTCGTAACATCGCCACAGAATATCCTAACATCTAGCCAAAATAGAACATGACATGACATGACACACGCTCTTTGACATGACATTGAAAACGTCGAATTGGTATTGCCATTTTTTTTATTATAACTTTTACTATAATGGTGCTTTACATAGAAGTATTTTCTGTAAATAATATTTTAATTTACATTAATTTTGAATTTCTTTTCATGATTTAATTATAATAATTATCTTACTACAAAATATCAAATCAAAATACCACAAATTGAAAAGGGCCATTTATTACCAAAAACTTCTAATAGATCTAAGGGGCTTTTATTGGCAACACTACTATTGCAATGGAGAAGAAAAATCACATTTTCATAACTTTTTATTCTGTCTTTTTAATGTGGGTTTATTAGAATACATAAATATCGGTAAAAGGGCGTTTTTCAAAAAAAATGGGCACCCCCGAAATGTGTTGTCCACTAACTTCGACAATAAATTTCGAAGCAACCTAAACACATTTCACTAGTACGAGTGATATTTCTGCTACAGATATGATTAAGAATTATGTTTAAATATAAAAAATACTGAAACACATTGTAAAAATTAAAATATTGTCAAAAATGTAATTCGAAACAGCACAATTTCATATGTCCACCCTACACCTTGGTAACTTTACAGTTCAATAAAATACCCCCAAATGAGATTTATTAACTATAGTTGCTTGTAATCGAAGTAGAAATGTTAGTATTTTAATCTCAAGTATATTATAATACTATAAAAAGGAATCTGAATAAACAATACTACTTTAAAGTTTGTCCTCAAAAAACGAAGGTGGCGGAATTTCCGGCTAAGTAACGCCAAAAACTAGGACTACAAAACAAAAAAAAGACTACCATTCTCTGCCATTACTTAGTAAGGGCAACATTACTTCCATTCAGAATACCCCATCCTCTTCTTCCCGCTTGTTTTTTACGCTTTCCGTTACGTTGTGTTGTGTGGTGTCATGGTGCAAAAAAAATGTTCCACTAAGAACGGCTCATTTACTGGTAAATAATGAATGTATTAATAAGAACTTATTCTGTAGTTGCTTTTTAATTCATCAGTGAATAATTTTTAAAACGCAAATGAGGAATTTTTATGATATTTTATATAAAATCATTGTCAGCAATAGCTTAAGGTAGTGATTCGTAACATCCATTACGCAACGTTTCTGCATACTTCCGTTCATTAGAAATAAGGTTTCCACATAAGTAACGGGCCATTTTTTTTGAAAACCGCCCAAAAACCTTTAAAATAATTATAAATTTACTTGAAAATTAAGATTTTTTAAGACGCTCTTGAAAGTCGGCATAAAGAACTGCCATGATTCTTTGTGCTAAAATTGTATTTGTTTTCAGATGATGCCCAAGCTTTTGTAAAAGTCGGAGGACTCTGGAGAGCATTAGAAAGAATCACCAAGTAAAGCTAGGCCAGAAACCGTGTTTCTTGCCGGCCCTGATTCTTCATGGTCTTTTATAGTAATGGTCGAAAAACAGGAGTAAAATTACATAGCTCATTGACGATTCAATGAGATCTCAGAGGACCAAAACACAGAATAAACGATGTTTGAGTTTAAATAATGAAGTGTAGTATATTGCTTGTAGGTAGGTAGGTACCTACAATTTTTTCTTGTTTCCGTGGAAAATTAAATGAAATATGTACCTACTTTAGTCTGTCTGTTAAAACCTATCGCCACCACACTGATAAAATCCTTTTAGGTAGGACAAGGCTGTGCAGTGTCATGAATGAGACATCTATTTCTCAAATAGCCCATCTATACATAGGTAGAACTAAAATTAAATCAAAATAATGTAAAACAATATGCATTGGTTTGTGTTATCAAGTAGGTATGTTTATAGGTTTAATTTGAATCTATGCTTTAAATGTAAATTCAGCATCTGAAAATTCACTTCCATAATAGGTAGGTAAGTACCCATAAATAAGTACCTAGTAAGTAGTGTGGTATAATATATCAGATTCTACTACATAAATAGGTACCTACACTTATTTCATACATCCTATTAGCACTCTCGTCAAACTCTAGCCATTATTTATCAAAATATGTGCTTGAAATCTCTTGATATCATTTGAATATCGCCCGATTTCGAGAGATGAGCAAACTGTCACAATTTGCAACTGAGGTTCAACAATAAAATGTTATTGAAACGCTTTATTTATTTTCCCATACATCTACTATCTCTGATAGGAGATTTGCCCTCCGAAAGGTAGACCAATAGTCGCGGATTTGAATTCCTATCTAAATTAGTTTATTGAAACGCAAAAATGCATTGACAGCGGCTAAAAGTAGAGATTTTAACTGATAGTTAAATGTCAACATGTTATTGAGATTGGCCGTTACAATACTTCACTGGCAGTGACTTGGATCAGTTTATTAGATTGTTTGTTAAAAACATCACTTTTACCCCCCATATCTTGCAAACGACTTACAGCGGTCAAACTTACAACATTCCTTTTTTTGTCGGGGTTAAAAAGCCTAAACACATTGAAGTACTTAATTTTAATTATAATATTTGATTTTTCGAAAATTTTAATTTAAATATATTTTAAATATTAAATATGAGTTATGTTTACACATAATTACAATAATTTTATTATAGTAGATAAATATTTGTAAATTGTCCATTATTACCTAAAGTTATTGACTACGATCTAATTTTCCGTTTGATAACGAGCACAGAACGGAAAATATATGATCCTACGTCCGTAAAACGCGAGGCACATTAAAATGGTATCTCATATCTCCATGAGTGTCATTATTTTGCGAATAAACAGGCTCATATTTTCAATATAACCTGGAAAGTCAATAAGACTACCTTTTTAACCGGCTTCATAAAACGAAAAGCTTGAATGATTATTATAATGTTTTTTATTTCTCTGTCAATTGTGAAACGAATTTGAAAATTACTTATTGTTTGAAAGGGGTTTCTTCTAATAAAGAGGATAAATAGGTAGGACAGCGTGATAGTGGTACCAATTCTGCACACGCCAAACTAAGCTAAAATCATACTAAAATTCTTAAATTTAGGTTTAGAGACTCAACCCTATTCAGATGGCACCAAACTAGACTAAAATCTGATTAAAATTTTTAAAATTCCTAAAATTATAGTTGGTTACTCAACTTAGACCAAAATGCTAAAGACTTATTCGGCGACAACCATTTTAGTATTTTTCGCTTAAATTTAAAACTTTATCCTAATTTTAGAGAGCATGTAAAAAGGTGTTGATTAAAATTAGTAGGTAAAGTGCTAAGATTTTTGTTGTGAAATTGGAAGCTATTACAGTGCAAAATCAAAGTAAATTATAGTAAAATGTATAAATAACAATGGTGTTTGGTAGAAAAGTGTTGTTTTAGTGTTTTAATTAACTAGAAATACCTACTGGTGATAGTGGACTTTGTGGTGGCTGCCTGTGATGGATTTTTCGGAAAGGTTTGTGTTTTTGGTATCTTCTTTAGGTACTACGTAGTAGGTACGAATGATTTCTACTAGTAGTAGTAGGAATCATTAGGTAGGTAGGTAGGTAGGTACATTGTAGTCCTTGTTGTTATGTTGAAATAGGTAGGTAAGTAGGTTGTTCCTACTCATAATTATCTACCTACTATAAATGTGCAGTGAAGCTTTATCTCTTCACATCAAAACTCAGGTGGGCTACCTACCTACCTACCTACCTACTCATCATTATCTTTTTGCCCCTATTCCTCATTGCGGGGTCGGTAAAACATGTTTCTTCACCACTTTCTTCTATCAGCATCATCTCAGTGCTCAGCTCACTCACATTTTGTACAATTTTTGAATCTCTAGCGGTGTAGGGTCACATTTATCCATCAACAATCACATTCATTGTTTAGTAGACCGTATCTACCTACCATGTCGGTAACATGACTCATTCCTCTTTTGATTTGCCCAGCCCATGAGCCCATGCCAGCAAAGAGCATGTAATAGCATACCAGGCTAGCCTTGTTCTCCTCAATTTATCAGTTCCAGGCATTATCTTCAATATTCCCCTGATCTATACACACACCTACTGCTATAGGTAGTTAAAATGTAACCTGCAACTAGGTTAGGCACCTAAGTAAAACCTTTTGAAAGAAATATTACTTATATCTAATGAATTGCCTACTATATTACAGATGACAAGGGCTACCGTTATATCTTGGTTGACAACATCAAGAATGAGCCACACAAAGGACCGGAGGACCACTGATAAACTGAATAAGTGTCTACACCCCCACGGACCCTGATTATAAGCCCAGACAATGTACAAAAATCATAGTTGCATAACCTAAACCCTGGACAAGATTATGTTTATGGATAAAGTTCTCAGGCAAGGATAATACAGATTATGTGCTCACATCTCTGGTGTCACACTAATTATAATACTAAATCATGGTTACTTTTTGCAGATACACTGGAAAACCATGCCCTAGAAGGTGATAATACTAGTTAACATTCAAGAAAACAAGCAGAATGATATTGAGCTTGGAATGGACTTCCTTTCCAATGCTCGGGCTATTAATCAGTCAAATTTAAACATTTCTTGTTATGTAAAATTAAAACTAGTTATTTTAATTTTGTTACTTTTATTAAACACCATAATTTGAGGAAAATAACAGTACCTACTAGATACATTTATTTAAGTTAAAATATAACCAATAAATCGGAAGGTACTACTATAACAATACTAGTTACATTCATTTGAGCGAGCAAGGATTGATTAGGATTGTTTTGTAACATAGCATGTGGTGTAGGTACCACTTTGACCAGACTTCTACGGTAAGGGAAACTCCTGGTTCTGTAGCTTTGAGGTTTCTTTGCGAATGGTGAGGCAGTCAAAGGTAGATCCTAAAAAGAAAAATTGTTTTAATTACAAGTTACTTTAAGAACTTACAAATAACTTTCTAAAAATTGTTTTAATTACCAGTTTGATGTTCTGTCTTCTGAGGCAGTCGGAAAATCTTAAGAACTTTGTTGCTATTTAGGTAGGTATATGTTGTTGTTACTAATGTAGATCCACTCGAGGTGTCATCTGCATGTTCCTTGAGGTGTGGATCTGAACTTTCTATGCATTTCTATCACCCAGTTATTCAAAATCTATGAAAATAAAACATTGAAAGTTAAAATAAAATACAAGTCAAAAAACACTTTAAAGTAAGTAGGTAGGTATATGATTTTTCTTATGAAAAGGTAAAACTTACATGTTTGTTTGTGACCCTTTACAGAAACTATTATCATAGAACTTTCAAATAATGAATTTATTTCGCCCTTAGCTTGATTAGGTATCTGAAACAAAATCATTTAAAAATTAGTTTTACATACATACCTCAACCTATGTAGGTACTTTTTATACATAATACAATATAGAATCACGCCTCTTTCCCATGGGGGCAGGCAGAGACCACGGATCTCTACTTGCCAGGTACACTATGTGAAACAAAACAACATTTTTCACGCATTACTGTAATATCATTTTCAAGATCAAAATTTCTTTATCTTCCACTACTAACCTTTTCAAATTTGCATGGTATGAAGTGACCGATTGGTCGTCCCAAGTATCGGTGGAGCGATAGGATGGAAGCTGACTTGCGCGACCTCGAAGCCAACAATTGGCAAAAGACTGCAATGGACAGAAGAAATTGACGAGTTCTCGGATCGGAGGCCAAGACTCACTTTAGGTCACTGAGCCAGTGGAGTAGTATGGTATGAAGTGAAGAAGACCTAGGCTCTATGCCTCAAATAGAATCTTTTTGAGAAGATAAATTGAATTCGAATTAAATTTTGTTTGTTTGTTTACTTTGTTTTTAGTTTGATGCGCTTGTGGCCTGTCAAAATTGTCAAATGTCAAATAAATTATATATGTCAACGTCAAAACATTAAATCATTCGTTCATACTGATGGAAACTGATGTCAAGCACCAATAAAATTTTCGAAATTGGCAACACCATGAATTCAATTTAAAAACCAGACTAGGCATGCCAAATCGGTTTAAATTTAGTATGTTGTGCTGTGCGGAATAGCCTATAACGCATTTTTAAACTTAGCTAGGATTTTTAACTAGGATTTTTAGTTAAAATGCGGAATAGCCACCAGTGTGATTTTAAATTTATCACTTATACTTACCTAATATTTTAAAAACTAGAACTAGTGTGTACCCTCACTCAACATTAAGCAGATTAATAAAACCACACTACGAATTTTGTATAACTATAGCGCAACATGAACATACCTTACCGCAGGACGATGAAGTGGTAGGTATGAAAGCTAATAGGTACTAATCGTAAACTAATATATTAAAAAATCGAATAGTTTACTAATTCGAACCAAATCCCACGTGAAGCTAGGATTAGAATCGACCATCGATAGTGACCTACAACTCTACAAGTTTCATAGCGCTGTTGTAATTCACTTTTGAGTGTGGTAACTGGGGTGTGACAGATTCAATATGAATACGCTTTTGATTGGCCAGTCCTGAGCTATCTACCTACCTATACGTAAAGATCATTTCTAAGGTTGTATTTTGTAAATACTTACCTATTTTTAATGTTTTATAAATACCTTTATTTTATGTTTTACTATGTAAGCTTTAATAAGTTCAAGTTCAGATGAAATATTTAAGAGCTGCATTATTATTTTTGTACTTACTGGTCTGTTCCGTACTAAGTGCATTTTAATTGACTTTGTATCTAGGTATATATAGATAAATAGTACATAGAAGTTACTACAAAACCACTCCTTATCCATCTGAGGACAAAATACAAATTACCTCCCTAGGGTCCAAACTACTCTGATGAAAGAGTTTTCCGGCACGCCATTTACCAAAAAAAATCCAATGATGTATTACAAAAGTGACTATTTTCCGTAACACTATGAAAATGATATTACATGTACCTAAGCCTTTATCATAAAACATTGATAGAGATATTTTTATTTTCTCCAGGCTTTGCTCCACCCACGTCTATTTTACTCTTTGCTTATACAGTAGGTACGTACGTATTATGAGTTTTAATTGTCATAGGGATAAGCATCAGTTTCTTTGTTTAAACAAGTATGTAGTAGGTATGTAGTATTTTTGTATGTAGATAGTACTGCCTGCGTCAAAATAATTGTACTTTGTGTAGTCCTTTATATCACAGAATTCACGGCTAATTAAACAAGGTTCGGTTGTTAAAACCCACGCTTTGAGAATTTAGTATTACAGCGTTCAGAGCTCATTAGAAAATTGATTTATACAGGTGGCATTTTTCAATGCCACCTGCAGAAGTACTCTTAAAAATGGAGCAAAAAGCACTCAAAGGAACCATTCCTTTATTTTTAACTCGCCCGCGGCTTCGCTCGCGTGGTAAAATATAGTCTATGTTCATTCGGAAAGTTCATGCTACACATCGAGAGACAGAAAATTTCTCTCTTCTTACAAAATTAAAGTCGGTTTAATAAAAATTTCCATTTTGCTTGTCTGAGTAACATTTCAATTGATTTTTCGATAAAAATCAAACTCTACTCGGACAGACCCTTGATTTTGAAGAAACAGCGAACGAACCAAATAAACTGTGCAATGTTTTCAGGAGTTTAGAATATGAAAGAATGCCTAATCTTTTGCACTCTACAATGAAAGATGACATTCGTGACCTTTCCTAGCCCATGTCCGCCGTCATATTAGATTAGTGAGCAATTTAAACTCGTCTGACACTGAACGGACTAACTATCAGTGTTGTTCACTTGTTCCTATATTGCCACTTACTCTGTCCTCCATATCCTACTATTACTAGTAGCAACGACTACCTATACTAGTAGTTCGCCTCGCGAGACGAGAGAACGAGATCTCACGCACCTTTGGTTTGTGGATTTCATTTGTACTTGCTTCTGATTACCACTATAGTCTAAGTGCTATACTACTAGTTTATTATTAGTTATTGTCTTACCTACATGGAAAACAATATTTTTCATAATCACCGCAATGATAGCAAATTGCAATTGCAATGATATCAAAAACTTATCAGTCTAACCTGAACTACGATGACATTTAAAGTCTTGCTATTGAGAGCTCTGGTTAACAAGGTTTTCAAGTTTATTTTACTAGGAAATAAATATTACAAAAACTATTCATGCAAGAATAACATTTAAATCCATTTTGGAATGTACAAGCAAAGCCCTTTCTTATGACAGCCCACACAAAATATTTGCATAACACATTTTTTTACCCTCTTGGGAACCCAATATCTCTACAACCCCTTCACTGATTAAGGTAATTCGTAAATTTTACGCTAGGTACCTAGTAGTACCTATAAAACTTTCCTTTCATGCGCAAAAAAAAACATTTTCTTATATTATAAAATGCATGTGCACTTTCCAAGTACAGTTCTACTTTGCAGTGTATATATTTGAACACGTATCACATTTCCTGGCTTGAAAACTGCTTGAAAACGCAGCGTTTTAATATTTAAAGTGCGTTGGCTCGGCCACAACGATATCTAAAATTCCCAACAATATTATTCCATATTCCATCCACGCCGTTCGCCCAAAGCCATTCCAGAATGGTTCCAAGCTGCTTACACTGAAATGTGACTGCCAAGTGTTATTGTGCGGTCTTCCTGAAAGTCCCATATTAAACTGAATTTAATTTAATTAAAATTGTGCACTGTCCTGCAATAATGTAAGAAAAATAAATACTGGGGAAGTGTGTTGTCAGATTTTAAACAAAAAATATTACTTTATTTTAATTTTGTGAACAAAAGTTCACGAATTTTTCACTACTACAAATTTAGTAATTTGCTGTTTGTGAAGTTCCATTTCTTTTTTATAACCTTGTATTTTTAAAATATGGTAACAAAATTATTACTGTTAATCTTGATAGCTAGTTTTAACCACACAAATAAATTTTATAATACGGAACGGACCGATAAATAAAGAGATTAAAGTGGGTTATTGCCGGCCCACTGTGACTGGGTGCCGAGATTGCAAATTAGCATTTATGTGGTTGGAATCTAGCTCCAAATGTGAACTATTTTTTGTTGGTTTCTTTTATTTTATTTATAGTAATATCAGTTCTGAACAATGCACACAAGTAACAGATGGAAATTAAATGACTATATTGTTAGAAAATGACCCAACTAAAATTGAGCCGCAGAAATCCATACGAGCCGCGAAAACCCAAACTGCAATCGAAGACCGATATTTAAATAATGTTCAGTTGTCATGATGATGGTTTTCGTAACTTATCCGTGAATCTTCATTGTCTGTCAACTTTAACTGCAACATTTTTTTTTTTTGTGATTAGAAAACCATAAACAGGAGAAAACTAGTTCCTGGAGCATTTTTGTTTCAGCAATACCTACATATTAGATATTTTCCATATAGATAGAGTCGTTCTTTATTTTGGGAACAATGAAGGCAGTAAAGAGTAAATAGAATGAACGTCTGGAAGCAACGATCTTCCCAAGTATCAGGTTTCTTATCCTGGGGTGGAGTTGGGTGTCGACTTACCCAATGAATCTTATGATTTATACCCACATTTATCACTAACTCGGTCCCAGTTTCTTCTGAAACCATTGACCTTTTTGTAGTGGTTATAAGTTGATTTACATAAATTTCAACCTTAGGTATATAGCAACATTTATTTCGTTCAAAATATTGTGTGCGTTTGGGGTAGGTACTTATTTAAAACTCCAAACTTCAGATACTATGGCCTCTATCGACCGTCACTGTTCTGTTTTAAAACCTGGAAAACAAGAGCCAACATAATGATGAACTTTGGTCATTAGGTATACTCAAAGGCATGGTATACTAAAGCCAAGTTGGCCAAGTGGATAAGTACTTCGACTTTCAATCCGAAGGTCGCGGGTTAGAATCCGGCCGTGCATCATTGGACTTTTCGCGTCGAAAAATTTATATGCACATTAACACGAGCTTTAAACGGTGAAGGAAAACATCGTGAGGAAACCCGCGGCTAGTTAGTCCCACACGGGTTGACCATTGTCTTTCCTGTGGATATGGCCGGCTAAGCTGAGAGGATGGTTTAGGTGCTGGGCAAGTCTATTCCATCTCAACAATGTCCCAGGCACTAACAGTGTCCCGTTATGTGTAGGCAAGCTTGCCTCCTGACTCTGTATAAATCATCTAGTAAAGATGTAAAGACCTGAGGTATACTAGAGACCGTAAAGCTAGTAACTATATTACTGTTTCCGTGTTTCGGAAAGCACGTTAAATTGTCGGTTCCAGTTTTTACAGTTGTGTTGATGTTGCGTAGAACTCATTTTTTTTTTAAATGAATTGCTCCGATAGTTCCCAGCCCTCATTACATTCAGAGCCAAATTACTCTCATTACGACCCAATTTAACTTTCATTCAAAATTATACCCCCGCCAAATCTCATATCCATTCGATTTTCATTTAAAGCAACGTGAACTGATGCGAATAATTAATGCAATTATTAACTTTACCAAACATAATGTTTGTTATGGTTTTAATGAGCCTTCCCAGTAGTCTTACCGAGTAGTCCTACCAGTAGAACTACTGGTAATTTATTTCCTAATATAATTGTGTCTATCGATTTACCATCTTACAGATCGATGTTGTACAAAACTTGTGATCCGCCTTCTCTTAACTTCTCGGTGAAAATCCATCCGAGAGAGGTAAATTAAAAAACAGCGCTGCATCCTCATGCAGCACAAGCTGAATCTACCCTTTGTTTTTTAGAATAGTTTTAATTTTTTTTTTCGTTTAAATTTTTACTTGTATGAATGTATCTATGCCTATTCTTCAAAGCAATAGGTATATATTTTTGTTTTTATAAATATTCATGGTCCAGCAAACAATGTAATAAACCATGAGCGAAAATGTATCTTTGAGCATAATGTATCTTTGAGCTTACACAATTATTTTTCAATTTCAAACCATTATAAGTACCTAATGCACGTATTCTGGAAGAAGGAAGTAAATCAAAAGCAATGCAACGTCTCGTGCATCTTTAAAGGAGCTAGCAATTCTAGCGCGAAAATTGCTGAGCTGGATACCTCGCAAGAGTCGCAAGTCTGAGCCAGCAAAGTATATTGAATCCTGAGTTTACCTTTGTATATTTTCACTGACTTGTAAGCTGGCCTTCCAAAGCAACATTACTACTGAATATTAGAAATTAATGAATCATTTACAAAACTTCATATTTTTGTCTTCATCATTATACAAAGTAAAGTCGCAAGCCATTTTACGAAATCTGCAGTCGGTGAACTCGGTCTATCGATAGCTATGAAATATTTTTTTTCAGAAAAGTTTATTTGAATTTCCGACACAAAGAAAAAAAACGTTTGTAGCCACTTAATTACATATGATATATACCTAGGATAAAAATATGAGAGCTTCTGACAGTAGGTTATTTACAATATGGCAGACAACCGGCGATTTAGGTACATAACGTGGCTTGATGATTTTTTTATTTTCGAAAAATGCGTACTTACCTTTTATAGTACTTGCAAAATCTAGGCATGTTCCAAATATAAATTTATTTAGACTTACCTCTGGCTGACCCAAATAATCTAAATATGCTTAAACATCAGAAAAAATAACAGACGTGAATGCATTTTTTCTATTTTTGGTACATGATCCGGATACTGAGAGGACCATAGGTACCTACACATTTGCAGTAATGTCAAACCGCAACAGAGACTAGACATACTGCTAAATAACACTAACGCTACCCACAAGCTACCACAAATGATGTGGTCAATGTGGCCAGTTTAGAAGGGACCTATGAGAATATAAATTCCCCTATACAGCACAGCGGATCGTTTCATGCATGCTAAATAGTGAAATGCATTTCCTCGAGTTGACACGTGCTGCGACATGCATTCGATAGGTATATCCGAATTTAATGGACACATGAACTCAAAACGAAGCTCTTTGTTCGAGGTTTATCTGGTTCCTGTAAAAAATATGTCGTTGATTCAGATTATTGTTTTTTAACAAATTAAATATCAGTGTAGCTATGAGACCTACGTACTTACATATTTATATGAATCACTTGTAACTACACGACTCGTTATCCGAGCTCTGGCACGTATTTGTATTGCTACCTGCTTAGTGTATTGGAATGCTTAATGTCTGGCAGTGGCAGTGGCCATGAGCTACCTATACATCGTTTACAACGATACTGAGATGTATCAGCTGGTTCTAATTTCATTCATTCGAGTCAATGGTGCTCAAACCAATTTTGACCAGTATCTGGCCACATCAACGGCATCATCAGTAGCTTGATTAAGCTGTTCCCGAGTGCAGGTGACAGGGCACAGCGGGCAGGAAAGCAAGTGCGGCATTGTCTGCGTGGGGGCCCCGCACTGGCACTGGACTTGGCTAGGATCAATTATTCCCCATCTGGCTAGGTTGCTTCTGCAGCGACCAACTTGGGCTCGGAGTCTGTTAAGCGACTTCCAAATCGGCCACTGCAGTTCGTGGCCAGGGGGCAGATGTTCTGCCGGAGGAACAAAATCCAGTGGAGGGGGGTGTTTCTTCTTCCACAACTCGCATTTTGCTTCCGCTGAAGTTTTTTCTAAAGAAATCGTGTTTCTTAAAAAACTTTTGCGGCTCTTCAAGCGAACAGGTGGTGGGTTACAATTGAATAAGGGATGTCGGCTATCAGTTTCCTGTTTTAATTTTTCGATAGAGCTGGCTACTTCACGTCGGACGTCAGGTGGAGCTATACCTGCCAGCGGGTACAATAAATTCAGGGGCGTGGGTTTCAGGCACCCTGTCACTATGCGGCAGGTATCATTTAATGCCACATCAACCTTCTTTGCATGAGCAGACCGATGCCACACGGGACATGCAAATTCACCGGCAGAGAAAGAAAGGGATAAACCGGTAGTCCTTAGTACGTGTGGAGCAGCTCCCCAACTGGTCGACGTCAATCGGCGCAGCAAATTGTTTCTCGAACTGATTTTCATTTTCGCTTTAAGACAATGTGCTTGAAATGTAAGGGCCCGATCTAAGATGATCCCTAGGTATCGAGGATGTGCACAATGCTCGATGTCAACGCCGCGCCATGAAAGATCGAGAGTCCTGTTAGATTGGCTGTTACGCAGATGAAAAGCACACGACTGGGTCTTTAAGGGGTTTGGACGTAGGGCGTTTTCATTGTAGTAGGTGTCGAGTGCATCTAGAGCCACCCTTAATCTTTCTTCAACCTCTTCAAAGCTGTGCGTTTGAGCGGCTAACGCAAGATCGTCTGCGTATAGAAAGCGTTGAGTGAGAATGGAACTAGGTTGGTCATTAGTATAGATGTTAAATAATGCCGGTGCTAGTACGCTTCCTTGCGGGAGCCCGTTTCGTTGGCAACGCCATCTGCTTTTTTTGTGATTGAGATGCACTTGAAATCGCCTATTTTGCAGAATCTCACTCAGAATTCGCACGAACCCTGCGTCGTGAGTCAAATCGTTGGCTTTTACCAGGAGTCGTTTTATGTTGACGGTGTCATAGGCCGCTGAAAGGTCAACAAATACAACACCAGTGACTTTTTTTGATTCAAAGCCGTCCTCTATAAACTGAGTAAGGTTTAGAGTTTGACTTGTACAAGACTTCCCGGGTCTGAAGCCAGCCTGCTCAGGGATCAGTTCTGGATCGATGATAGGCATTAAACGGTTCAGTAAGAGACGCTCGAAAAGCTTGAATGTGTGGCACAGCAAGGATATCGGTCGGTAATTCCTAGGATCTTTAGGGCATTTTCCCGGCTTTAGCAAAGCAACCACTTTTGCCTTTCTCCAAAGCTTTGGAATCATAGCATCTTTAAGACAGGAATTAAAAAGAGCTAGGAGCCACGACACCGCAACTGGTCCAAGATGTTTTATTTGCTCGACTGTGAGATCGTCGAAACCAGCCGCTTTACCGTTCTTCATGCTTCTAATTCCCAATATGATGTCCTCTAAAGTAAATGGTTTGCTGATATGGCTGCTTCCCGTAGTAGGTTCAACTATGTTGTTGGATTTAGGGAGACGACCGGGTGGTTTGCCATTCAGAAGTAGCTGGCTAGCCACTTGGTTAGCGGTAACCTGACCGGGGTTCGTAGGCTCTGCAGGATCATCAGTGAGCTTTTTAATAGTGTGCCATGCCCTTTTACTGTTGTGGGTCAAGTCTATGCTAGTAATCAGTGACATCCACTTCTCTTTACGACTATCTCCAATTACGCGCATTAGTTCTTCACCAGATTCGTGAGTTGCCTCAGAGAAGGGGTCACAATCATAGTCGTCTTGGTATTTTTTGAGAAGAGTGGAAGAATCCTTACTGAGGCCCGGCACATAGGCAGTACGGCATCCTCGTGGAATATGCTGACGTGACTCTGTCCAGATAATATTAACAAATTGATCATAATTACGCGATGTAGGTTCTAAGTTGTGGAGCCGTGTGTCAATACCTTCAGTAAATTTTTCCCAGTTGGCCTTAGAAAAATTGAATCGCCGTCTGAATGGCACATTTTGAGTCTTTACCACTGGTTCAACACTGCAAACAATCGGTCGATGTTGAGTTCTTGGTATAGATGGGAGCAAGATCTTTTTGCAATGATGACTGATATTAGCGCTGCAAAATATCAAGTCTGGGTTGAACCCGCGTCGCCAGCGCGCACTATTAAAGCTCGAGGGGAGTTTTGCGTTGTGAATTAATGTAAGATTTTCAGCTTCAGCCCATTCCTCTACAAGACTACCATCCGTGTTAGTAGATTTGTACCCCCAGATAGTATTGTGGCTATTAAAGTCACCTACAATAATTTTAATAGGCCTATCGTGAAAATTTGTTGTATTACTAAATTGAAAAGGTTGTTTTGGAGGTTTATATATGGAGGTTATAGTGATACTTCCCGTATCAATCGTAATTATTTCGATTGAATTGTCAGATTTACAAGCCGTAGATTGTATAGCGATACTTGGTTTTGCAAAAACAGCACTTCCGTGCTTTGCGTGTGGGATCTCAGCGATGAGGATCATGCCAGGTATTTCAGGTCGACGGTTTTCAATGTCGCGATGTGTTTCCTGTATACAAAGGACATCACATTGGGATGTCTGGCACATATCTGAAAGTAACTGTGACTTATCACTTGAAAAACCTTCGATGTTGAGGGATATAACGGTTAGTGCTGGTTTTGGATACGCCGTACCAGTTGGCGCATGTTGGTCATAGTCGTTATGGTGAGCCATTGTGGTGAAAGAATTGGCCAGCCTAGGACACTGCGTTACCGTGTCCTAGCTGTTTCCGAGGTACGCCGCGAGGAGGCTTCTTTCATGTCCCTCTAATTGTATTTTGCTGGTTCTAATTGTATTTTGTAAAGTTATGTAAATATATTATACTCGTATATAGTTTAGTTTCTTTATATAAATGTTTAACACATTATACTCCATCCGGTGAATTAAAAGAAAAAGTGTTGCTAAAGCCCGCCACGCTATAATTTATAGTAATATATATTATAGCTACGTGTGTGACGGGCTTTATACACAAGTTGGGCGGTGCTCAACGAGCCGCGATGTCGCCAAATTAGATTTTGAACTTCGTAAGCGTTTTCTTGAAAGGTTACAGGTTGTCCATAGTATGGCGTGTATTTTCAGTGACACAAAATATATTCGTACGCATTGTAGTGGTGAAGCTTGGTATTTTAGAGAAATGTAGGTACTAAAGCGGCTTGAGTACATTTCTCTGAAATAACTATCTATGTACATAGTGTAGGTACCACGAGTCAATACCTACCTACCGTCCAGTTCAATTTATTACGGTTCAAAATAAACTATGAACCTATACCTACCAATCTATACTAAGTAGGTACTTAATATTATAAAGAGGTAAAGTTGGTTTATTTGTTTTATGTTTAGGATAATTTCCGAAACTATATAACTATATAAATAGGTTCTATGAAGTTCCTACGTAACTAAATCCCTAGGTGTTTTCAGTTAAATAAATGTCCGTGAATGCCACAGATTACCTACATAATTATTCAACATAAAAGGTATACCTAAATACGAAAAGTTAAGCCGTGTTTTCACTAGGAGACATATCGCGGAGACAGCGCCCACCAATCACGTGGTACGCTGCGACTTTATGAGACAATGTTGCTCGACATTACCCGTGCCGTGTTCACACTAAATTCATACATGGAGCATCGACTTGCGACAAGTCCCGCGACCCGGTAGATGTCGCAAGCGACGTCTTGTGACTTCGCGCCCCGGGCGGCCATTGAATTTCGAGTCTAGCAACAGAGCTGGAGTACAAATATCCCCTAGTAAAAACGCGGCTTTAATTTGTTACAAACCAAACTTAATTTCAGAGGTAATATTGAATCATGTTTCCGGGGATTTTCCAAAGTGCTTCTAGAAACGAATTTAAGGCATCAATCTAATTTGAAATTAAAATATTCTCTAAATGGGCGCTTTACATTTTATTTATCTGAACCATTTCATTACATTTACGACTATAAAGCGTTCTCTGTATAATTTGTGGATTCCTCGAGCCAATACAACACCAAAAGCAAAATCAAGGTGAAATAACGGCTTCGTAGAAAATCTCATACCTACAGTATGCTTAAAATGCTTACGAAAAGTAAGAAATTTGTACCTAAGCCAAAAAGTTTCAATACGGTTTCCAAGAAGGCGTCGGAGTCAGCCTTGAGTTGAGTGAGTGAGTCTCTTGTTGAGCTTGTTAGGCTGCTATCGGGCGACCGGAGCCTTTTTCTCTTTCATCTTTTAAAAGTCCTATAAGATTTCCTACATTTTCTAAGGCATTGATACAAGTCTTATGCCAGAACTCGTGTTTAAATCAATAAAGCAGCATAAAAAATAGAAACTAAAAATCGAAAGAGTTGAGAGAAATGAGTTGAGTTTTGTGATAAGAGTCCTAAGAAGGTTTCTCTTCGCAAACTAAATTATTTACTCCTTTTTGCTATGTTCGGGGTTTCTCTACGGGATTGAATCAGAAATACGAGACGTAGAAGAACGAGGGTCACCTACATAGCCAAGCGTATTAGCTGGTTGAAATGGCAATGGGCAGGCCATATAGTAGAAAAGTTCTCGAATGGAGACCACGGATCGGTACTCCTTGACACGTTCCCTGCCGCACCTCCATATTTAACAATGAAGAAAGAAGCAGTAAAGCCAGGCGATAAGTATGTCTTTTGCACTTAAAGCATTAAAAACGTGACACGGCAAATAAATGTAACCATAACTGCTATAAATTTATTCACGTTAAAGCTATCAAGATATACCTACCGCCGCAACATGACGGTCACAGATTTTTATAGAAAACTAAGATTTACTTCCATGAATTTAATATCTTGTACCATCTTTGATGAAGTTTTGTTCGCTTTGTGATGAATACTTTATCTGTAAAATCGAACAAAATAGGAAAGAGAAAATTGTATTCAACATTTTTGTTCGTATAGAGGCTTGTTTCCGCTCTGACGCGCGTGAAAACTCCATTAAATGTCGATGTAAGGTCGAAGACTTGAATATGCGTAGCTCCATCTATACTGCTGACATTCTAACCTAACAGAATAGGGTCAACATGGTCACTACTGAAGTTTATCGTGTCTTAGAAAAGCGTTGTAATGGAACGAGTTTCAGGGTCTTCGAAGTACACCCACTACATAACATATTAATGGCATTTATACTACGCCCTGGGTGGCCTGAATTACGCTTAACACTATAAATAATAATAGATGTTAAGGTTGTGAGAAGATTAGACATTTAAACGTTGAGAAAGGTGATACGATGTTATTTGTAGAGTTAAAGAATATTTTTTAGAAAAATAAACAAAACCTCCTATGAAGACAAGGTAACGGTTCCTGAATATTACGAGAACAATCCGTAAACAAAACAAATTATAATATAATATTAATATTTATTCAATAAAACAGGCAACAAATAAAGCAAACAATTGATTACTCGAACCACAATAATCTACTTGTTTCCCTTGTCAAATAAATCCGCGCAAATATGGCATAAGACGAGGCTTCTCAACTCTTCCAACCAAAGCTTTTATACTTAGACAAAATCTGTTTTGTTATTGCTACAAAAGGTCTGATACGAATCCCATATAGAAGGAATTTGTATAAAAGAATAACAATTTATGAAGCAATAAAACGAATTTTCCATTTTCAGTTTCTTTTTGTCAAATTTGGCCCCAGGTAGCAATTTAGAAAGGGACAGTAGAAAATAAATGATGGAGAAGAATGTTTAGATTGTTTTTAATTCCTTTATTACGAGTATAAAGCTTTTCTATAGGATAACCCTATTATCCATTATGAAAACGACTGATATAAATCACTTGTCATTGTCACCTCTTTTTAACCGATTTAAAAAAAAAAGGAGGAGGTTCTAAATTCGACTGTATTTTATATTTTTTTATGTTTGTTACCTCCAAAGATTTTATAGTTAGAAAGGGGTAAAACGTCATTGGTTACCTCAGAACTTTCGACTGGGTAAACCTATTTTATTGATTGGCCATTTGTCAATAAAATGTAAGTAACAAGAAAAAACATTCTCTTAATTCCAATGCTATAATTATTAAATTATTCATAAGCCTTGCAAAAGCTCTTTCTACCTTGAACCCTCGACCTTATTCGAATCACTTTCCCAAAACTTTAAGTAAGCAAATTTCAGGTGGAAACCGCTGGATCGATAGATGATTTTTTTGTGAAAAACTTTATTAGTCTTTACAAGTGGGTGTCTCCTATTGAGAAGGTGGTGTCGAGTGGCATCTGCCCGCTAGGGCAGAGTAAGCGGTATTTCAATGGCACACCCCCCCCCCCCTACCCCTAAGGTCAGCGGAGACTTCAAATTATTGGAAAATTCACGTAGCAGCTGAGCCAAAGAGCACAATTTAAAGCACTCTAGCACACTACTCTCTTCATTATCAAAAGGTGCAGACGTTTTTAGCTTTGCTATGTTTTTCTTAGAATTCGGAAATAGAAAGACAAAGGAAACCTCAGCATTCTTGTAAAGACTTAAATGAGTGAATGAACCTAGATGAGTATTATAATGATTGGTCAATTTAGCATGGTTTTAGAGAGTTTTTGTTATTATATTTTTGCAAACTATTTAGCAGCCATTATGTTGTATACATTTATATAAAAGTAAGTACAATACTCTTATAAAATAGTTTACTAACGTAACAGGGTGAGACTATGAATCACACTAATATTCTAAAGGTGAAAGTTTGTGTGTGTAAGTATGTAAGTGTGTTTGTTACATTTTCACGCTCAAACAGCTGGACGGATTTGAATAAAATTTGGTACCAGGATTGTTCATACCCTAGATTAAAAAATATACTACATTTTTATTCCAGTAGGTTTTCCCACAGAAACGGGAACTATTCTCTGCGGATTACTATTATTTATTAATCATTTATTCAATGTTAAGTTATGATAGATGTTCACAAGTTTCTCTATTCTGAGTTCACAAGTATAATTTGAATAATGATAAAAGTGGATCGGTAAGCTGATCCATCACAACTTAATCAAAATAATATTGTTAGCTTCAATTAAGGTGCCTCTATGGGAGAAACTAGCGCCACCGCCTATTTTAATTTATTATTACATTGAACAAAGGAATTTTAAAAAACTGAATGTACAGTTTGTGAAACCTATCATAAGCTTTTGTAAGTTATGTAATAGTTTCATTTTGCATAGTTTACGTAAATGCAACGATAAAATGCAAAAATAAAATAAAATCGGCGGTGGAGCTAGTTTCACCCATACAGACACCTTAAGCGAGTAGTTCAGAGTATTTTACCTGAAAATACATTTCTGGTAAAACTTTGTACTATTGTATACTCTATGATAAAACACGAACAATTTCCCACGGCGGCCTCGGAATGTGGTAAATTAAGGTTTCAGTTCGCGGTTTCTGTTTCATCTATTTTATATTAAATTATTCATTACGCTTTGCTTATGTACCCCTAAGTATTGACAAAGCTGTTATTTTGTTAATGAGGTATCATAACAGTAGGAACAGTAATGTCATCAGATTTACAGACCTTGCTTGCAACATCCAAGCTGTTAGTGTCAATTTTGTTTTGTACATATACGTTAATTGTGTTGACGTACATATACGTTAATTGTATGACGGTAAGGCCGTTGTCCACCGCCGCCGTCACCGGGACGTCAACGAGAACGAGATGATGGCGCCGAAGTACTGATACATAGACTAACTATAGCCGCGTGTCCACCGCAAGGCCGTCACGTCATCTTAAACTCTACCCGAAATAATCTCGTTCTCGTTGACGTCCCGGTGACGGCGGCGGTGGACGAACGGCCTAACAGTAACGCTAAGAAGTACAATTTTATATATTAATTTATATAAGTACCTACCTACTTAAGAGCGGTCAACCCGGCTTACTTTTCATACAAACGCTCGTACGTGATTATGCCGTTGTAACAGATCTTTCTTTTAAACTTTTGGACTAATAGGTATCTTGTGCACTATATCCAGGTTTCTATCGAAACTAAAAATCAAAATTTTGAGAAACAAATTCAGTATAAGCTTCCAAAAACCTGCTTTTAGCATAAATTTTACCTGAACTTTGGCCGTTCATAATGTACTCATAAATTGTAAAAGTAAAGAAAATATTGTCATAGAAACCTTGCAAATCTTATGGAGATTCTAAATGACTAATATTTATTTTACAAACTTGTAAGGCTTACTGAAAAACACGTATTTCCTGGAACACTTTTTATGAAATTTCCGCACACTATTTTTCGAGTGAGCGAGTGAGCGGCGAAAGTACCTACTGAATGCCGAGCGCTGAGGCGCTATCTCTCTTTTTTCGCTTTGCTTCTTTTTCTAGCATTGCGCTGGATGAAACAACAAGCTTTTCAGCTATGCCCGCGTCGATGATAGACGCACCGGGAAGGGCCACCTTAACTACAATATTTTAGTCAAACTAATAACCAAATTGCTACATCTTACAATCGAAACTTTGGATCGTAGTGAATTTTCTGCGAATTCAATCATCCTCCCAAAAGTCTTGGGGACCTTTTATCTGTATTGCATGTTTTATTTATACCTACCTATGTTTGTTCACTTAAAGTGGATTAACTCTTCTTTAAGTCTAAACTATTGTAAGTGCAGATTTAAAAGAGTTGTGAACCAAATGAAACTTTTCTCATTACATTGGTCTCGCTTTCAATGTAAATAAGCATTACTTACTGTTTATTCGTTTTACCACAGTTTTACTGCATTCTAAGAAAGTACGAGTACCTACAGATAGTATATTATTGCTAGGTAGATAGCATATAGATGGGTAACTCCAAAGAGAAAACAAAGTATCTCGAGAATTTATCATTTGTCCGAACCCTTACACTTGTATTGTGCCTAGGTCTCTCAAACATTTCCGTAGATTTTTATTGTTTGCGCCTATTTGATAGGCAGAAAAATAGTATTTAGGTTCTAAACATAAGATTAATAATAACCGATATTTGTGTTTATTGGTTTCACGACCTCCATACAGAGTTTTTTTATTATGTGTAATTTTATTGGAAATTGCTTTTTAGGCGATTCACCTATTAGACCTAAGCAAAACTCTAAGGCACTCAGTACACGTAGTATCTTGAGTCAAACCAACTATTTACTTTTTACAAGCTATCATTGACGGTTGAAAAGCCCAGCTGCAAGCCTGCAGCAGAAAACTGTTGCGTCATCAAAATTCACAACTGTTCTAGTGTTTGCTATGTCTGTGCAGTTTCCAAAAAAATGTTATGAAGCTATAATAAAATCAGGTTTGCTCATGCGGTTGCTGCAACTGAAAGCTCAAAGTTGCTACGTGTGCAAACTGTGCAAAGCGCCTAAACAGTTCATCGACTTTTCATTCCCAACCTATAAATGCTTAGTTCAGTGCCTCTTTTTCGTAAATTACCGACGTCCTCAATTTACAGTAAATGGCTTCGACAGCGATGATGGTAATTCAAGTTCGCAAATCTGATTTACAAAAACTCTTGATAAAAACGAAGAAAGAAACTTTTTCGTCTGCAAAATGAGTTATGTTAAGGTGGCCCTTCCCGGTGCGTCTATCATCGACGCGGGCATAGCTGAAAAGCTTGTTGTTTCATCCAGCGCAATGCTAGAAAAAGAAGCAAAGCGAAAAAAGAGAGATAGCGCCTCAGCGCTCGGCATTCCGTAGGTAATTTCGCCGCTCACTCGCTCACTCGAAAAATAGTGTGCGGAAATTTCATAAAAAGTGTTCCAGGAAATACGTTTTTTTCAGTAAGCCTTACAAGTTTGTAAAATAAATATTAGTCATTTAGAATCTCCATAAGATTTGCAAGGTTTCTATGACAATATTTTCTTTACGTTTACAATTTATGAGTACATTATGAACGGCCAAAGTTCAGGTAAAATTTATGCTAAAAGCAGGTTTTTGGAAGCTTATACTGAATTTGTTTCTCAAAATTTTGATTTCTAGTTTCTATAGAAACCTAGATATAGTGCACAAGATACCTATTAGTCCAAAAGTTTAAAAGAAAGGTCTGTTACAACGGCATAATCACGTACGAGCGTTTGTATGAAAAGTGAGCCGGGTTGACCGCTCTTAATGCTATATTCAACTCTTTTTTCCTTAATAGAATTTTCGATATTTCTCAAAATAATTAATACTAAAAATCCGATAATCATACATGACTCGAATGATAATAATTACCTATGTTGTTTTTTTAACTTGCAATAACTTTACTTATTACTTAGTTAATTGTTTTCAGCAGTGTCTGCTTAAATAACATCAAGCCTTTACATTTATTACATCTTTACTAGATGATTTATTTCAATTTTGCCTACTTTAACGGGATACCTACTGTATTTTTTTGTTTGTTTTTTTGTTGAATGTAAAGGCAAAAAAAAACAGAAAGTACGTTATTTATAGAAATATGTAGGTACTAAATATATATTTACATATTTTACTTAATACATTATAGCTTTATATATTTGCGACTACCTTTAGTACTAGTTAATTTTTTTTTTAATGTATTTTGTAAAGTTATGTAAATAATGTAAGCATCATCTTTGCGCCTCTCCCCTCTGGGCATAAGGATACGTTCTAACAAACCTCTCTAAGACGAAAACAATCATCTTGTGATGTGAAAACACTTTTCTCGACTGAATAGTTGTACCTGTACCTACAGGTCATTGACCGACCGGTGGTGGTCACGTCTCGATTTCGACACGTAGCGTCATTTCAATTAAATAGTGCTTTCTTCGGATAATCTTTTCGGTAGATTAGTAAAACTTTCTCAGGTTCTGTAAAGATAAGAAAGAAAGAAAGAAAAATCATTTATTCTTGTAGGACCTCAAGGATCACTTAAGTTTCGTTTTACATGCTAGGTGATTCTAATGCCTGTTCCAACGCGACTCCCTACACCTCCCTACTCCCTACTCCCTACACGATAAGTATTATAAACCTACCAGGTATTAACGATTTTAGGAAATACATGTGATTCACCATGTAAGAAAGCAAAGAAATACTCAGAAGCAACTTTAACAATTATGTACCCTATGTAACATTAACCTGCCTAAATACAATAGGTATGAAACTAGGTTAGGTTCTCGACCTTATATATAAGGTACCTATAGGTAAAGTAGTAGGCAGGATTAGGGCAATTAGTAAACCTACTCAGCTGGTTCGTGCCGTGTCAGATTCGTCAGATCGCAACTAATTGCGAAGCGAAAGCGAGCGACCTTGAGCACCAGTTTTTAAGAATAGGATTAACTCTTATCTCTTCTCTAACATATAACTCCTTTGAATACAAGGGGCTTCCTAATCTGTTGACATCTAAAAGCTAGTAGGTACTTACACATTAGGCGTTATGAAACGCGCGCATTAGAAACGCACGATTTAAGAACCAAACGGACAAATACCCATAAACATTCAATCTCATTCAAAGTGCACGTTTGAATGTGTTCGTATACATTTGGTAACGCGCATGTAGAATAAAGAATATTTTATTGCCAAAATAATTAACACTAGTTTACAGTTTTGGCGAAGCATAAATTAGGCTTTATTTTTTACGGTGATCCCTTAACCATCGAAATAGTCAAGCTCCAGTGGGAGCCAGTAAAACAAAGTAAGGTTCGTCAAAATAATAAAAGAGGTTGTAAAGTTTACAAGATATTCATATACAAGATACTCAACAAAAGTTCGTTTTCATGTTTGTGTGTAGTAAGACCATAGGTTCGTTGCGAGACAACTTACTGCGACTCTGCAACAATTTAGCTTCTGCCTATGACTTTACGCTGATACCTACATTTTAAGTCTATTAACCTACTCCTGTACACATTTAATACTTATATTTAATTCAAATTCATCTACCTAACTCTTGTGACAAAGTTTTTAGCCTTCCTGAAAGCCCTTCGTCAAGGCTTTACAAAACAACGAAGCACTAAAGAGTTCAATATCATCTTCACAATTTTTACAACACAAGTTAATATCACTGTTCATTATATTATTAATATACTCGTAGAATATGGGAAAACGACTAAGTACCTCTTATAAGCAACTAGTGCTAACTTTTCAACAGCAGGTCGAGTTGACACTTGGTCGAGGAACAGATAAGCGCAGTTTATATCTCGGCCAAGTAACTAGAGCGCGGAAATGTAAATGAAATATATTTCAGGCGTCAACCTGAAGTGTTGCCTGCTGTGAATACTGTTCTTTCTCACATGAACTGGAAATAAAGAACAGTTTTTATTTATATCCCCCGCTGTTCGTTTACTTATTATAAAAGTGCGAAAGAGGTGTGTCAGGATCGTAGCAAGTGGAAATCCGTGGTCTCTGCCTACCCTTTTGGGAAAGAAGCGTGATTATAATGTATATTTATTTTTATAGTTCCATGGCATATGGTTTATTCGAAGATTACTTTACCCTCTATGTTAAAATATAAATTCCTAAAGGTACTTTATGTTTAAAATGTTCCCTACTTATGAACATAAGTACGTACCTACACGCATTACCTACTTCGAATTAAACCAAATGATTTTAGATAAATAAATAAATAAATAAATAAATAAATATAAATAAATATCCTTGGACATTTCACACGGCGTCATCTAGTCCCAAGCTAAGCAATTTAATGCTTGTGTTATGGTAACCAGATGACTGATAAACTACATAGATACATTTTTTTTTTTTGTAAATACATACATATTATACATAGAAAACACCCAGACACGAAACAAATATTTGCAGATCATGCAAACATTTGTCCCGCAAATCGTCTTCCATTTACCCTAATTTCAATTCCATCTTTACAAAGCGAGGCGTTTTTTCCAAGGAAAGGCTGAGAGTCGGAGCTAATGAAGGATAAGTGGCATGGCATGTTAAGCCATCTTATGTTCATCTCTTGCATTCTAAATGAAATAATATTTATTTTAGATTTTCCATCTTACTGTATTTGCGAAGTCAGAATTTGATAAGCACTCTTCGATTTTTGTATAAGCAAACTTTTCATTATTTTAACCGACCTCAACTCAACCCTAATAAAGTTAAACTTGTAAAGACAATCATTTTTATTCTTATTCTAGAATATAAGTTCAATTTGTTAACTGTTAGGTACCTAGGTACTATGTGGATATGAGCAGAAGACGTTCGACGTTCCACTAATTATAGTTTGGTTTTGTTTCAGCTCGTCTGCCAGTGAGCTGATATCCAGACGAGGGGTGTTCTCACGACGACAGTATGGCTCCGTGGAACAGGTGCGTTTAAAAGCTTGTATAAATAGGCGTTTAGAGCACTGAAAATTTCAATACAACCGTACACATTTAAACGCCGCGCTTTTAATGAATTCCATGTGTTCTTAAAACGCATGTTTCCAAAACGCGCGCTTCAAAACGCCTGACGTGTGCTAGCTTTTACGCTTTTAAGGAACAGGTGAGTTTAAAAGCTTGTCACGTGTGCTAGCTCTTATGTAATACATATTATTATTACTACTACACTACAAGAGTAACACCCTGCTGATGGATTTGGACTGACGGATTTTTATGAACCAACCGGTTCATAAAAATCCAGTTAGAACTTTTCATAAAAAGAATTATCTATTTTCGTTCTCACATTACCATAAAACATATCAGCTGGAATATTATTTCTATAATATACAATTATTTCTGAGTTCCGGTTTGCCGGCAAAAATTGCCAAAGTTTTGTTATTTTTCCGTTCATGACTCAATTTTATCGCAGTAAAGAACCGCTGAGGCGAACACACATAACATTATATTTTATTCTGGAAATACCGAGCATTAGGATCCATTTCTATAAGAACACTCAACCATGAATCGTAAGCTAACTTATATTTAGTACAGTCTTACAATGCACGTTTAAATCACATTTCGGGTTTAAGATTAATTCTGTAAGTATTTCAGAGTGCCACAATTGAAAAACAGACTGATTTTACCAATAGACGTTCCATATCTTTTAGAATAGAATAGAATATTACTTTATTGTACACCATAAAAGAAACAACACAACTTAGATACACAGAACAAAAAAAAAAGTGTAACAATGGGCGACCTTATCGCTGAAAGCGATCTCTTCCATCTTTTATTACATGTAATTGGCCTTGCATACAACGTTGCCTTGCATCACAAATCATGCATCATTAAACATTAACAACAATTTGTCGTGACCTGTTACGAATTTTGTCTTATTTCACGGGGACAAACCTGATTAGCTGGGCTGGGCAACATGTTCCGCAACATGTCGCTCCGTTTGTCCCCTAATGTATTCATGCCTTGAGTGTATTTTGTGAACATTGCCACAGAATAAATAAATAGAACAAGTAGTTTTACGTAGAATTGTTCTTTAATGAAAATGGTGTTTTCAAATTGCAACAGCAGTTTCCTACTTTCATAGAGACGTAAGAACATTTCTCTTCTGGGATCGAAAATGTTATGAAAGGTTATGATGTTTTAAAAGAAGAAAGTTTACCTATACTGTCCGCCTTACTTGTTGTTTTCTTGTGTTCCTAAGATTAAATTCAGTTTTCATTGGAAATACAGAACGACAAATAGTCAACAATGCTTTGAAATCGAATGTAAACATTTGAAGTTCAGAGAAACATACCTACTTAGTGTTATTCTAACCTATAAACATTGCAGTTTATATTTTTGTAAATATTTGAATGTGAGTTAGTGATAAATTCTGATGACTGGGTATATTTTAGGCCCTTGATGGCAATATGGCTTGATGACTTCAGACCCGGCCGAGGCAATTGAACCTGTTTTCTGGAGCACAGAAGCGCTCTGTTGTTGCCACTAGTGGTCTCTATCAATTTTGTAGCCGATAAAAGTAAGTAAGTTCGTATGAGCAAGTGGCCTACTCTGGTGACGGAGTTTTTAGGCCGCCTTAAGGCCTCCGTCATGGCTTGCCGGCCTTAAAAGCCGGGACCGACAATTTAACGTGCCCTCCGAAGCACGGAAGCGCTCAGATATAAATGCCACTTGCGGTCACCCATCCAAGTAGTGACCACTCAGAACGTTGCTTAACCTCGACGATCTATCAAGAACGTCTTAGCAAGCTTCGCCACGAGCCGATTAAACCTAAACAATCTCTGAAGAACGACAAACTGCAAGCGCTTCAATATTACTAAAAGATGATTGATTGATGAAGTGATTATGGGGACCCGAAATGGGTAGCATGCCCGATTGAGACACAAGTCGTCGCAAAAAAACTTTTCATAATTCTGCCATTGTACTTGTTGTATTTGATGTCTTCGACGACTAGAATCTACCTATGAATTCAAGTATAGGACTAAGAGTATGTACGTGACAATCATCATCACCATAAATATCATTTTAATCTTAAGGCTTCGGAGCTGTACGAGTGCCCCATACAAACGTAATACCGTAACCATTTGAAATTTGTGCATATCTTCAGCATAGTATGGTATTATTCGTATTAGGATAGCATTTATCTAGGTCTCTGCCAAAAGCTTTTTTCAAAATACTTAGCTAAAGTGAAATTAAACCGAATCGCATTTTGCATATTTTTACATCATAGAAGACATGTTTTCTTTATATTTATTTAGTATTAAACACTAGAATATTTTAAGTTTCCTTCTGTTAGAAACATAGCTTATATGGTCTAGTAACAGAAAAACAACACTGTGTGAAGAATAAAAACAATTTTCAGTCATAATTTTTGGGACTACGGGAGACAACCAAATTTCTTGCAAAATAGCTATGACAACCAGTCTGGCGAATGTACTATTCAAACAGACGATATATGAAACGCCCCGGAGTTTTAATGGCTGCTACAACTCTGACGAGGCTTCAACCCGTTCGAATAACGAAGAGCACTGACAACTCTGTAGAGCTATACTAAAATAGGACACTCCGACATAGACGGATTATAGTAAGAATGAACGAACGAGCGTAAGAACGAAGAAGAAGAAGTACACCATCATCCATCATTAGTCTGTGGCTACATCAAGGAAGATGTATTTTCTCTATGAGCTACATTCTACATTCTCTTTGGTCTGTCCACTGTCTGTGGTGTCATGTCAATTCACGAAGTCTTTCGAATTTTAGTTTGTTGACAATTTGACAATTATTTATTTGTTACAGAAAATTTAATCTAAGGCGTGAAATCATAAATAAAGATACGTGTAAAACATTGTTATTCAATAGTTTTCTGTAGTGTAATAGTGTGTTTAAGTAATATGAGTAAAATCAATGTGAAATTTGCAAAAACATGCCGCGAAGGAGTGCAAAAACGCATTTTTATGGCTCAATTTCCTCTATATGTAGATCGGTAAGCAATTTTATGCCATTTATTTGCAAAATTTGGTAAAATAATGATACAATTCGTAAAAGTTTTTGGAAGAAAATTTTCTCATACCGTATGTAGGTAAACAATTATAGTGCTTGACTATCAACCTAGATTTATCGATATCGATAGTTTGTTTTACGAAACTGAAACGATTAATTTGTTTGTTTGCTATGTTTATAAAGTTTTATTTTGTTTGGATTACCATAATTTATATGTAACTTAGATTTTATTTTATACCTATTAGGTTTTTAATTGAATCATGTACATTTTAGGAGTAGGTAAACATGGATGTCACTACTTGGATGGGTGATCGCAAGTGGCACTATTACCATTATGTTTAGGTATAATATATTTTATATTGTTTTATTGTATAATAATACAACAATATTTGTTGCAGACAACCTACCAGAAAATCGAAGCAGCATGACGAAGCATAAACAAAAGCTTGATGATCATCGTCACTATATGAAAGTACCTGGATGGCAAACATTACATGAAAACACGGATATAAACGTCATTTTCTAAAAATTAATCCTAGCAAGATCGATTTATCGCCCCCAAAACACCCTATGTAGATGTTCAAATAAATGTATACTTACCTACTTAAATTAATTATTAATTCTTTTATTTATGAAAAAAAAACCTACTAATAATTTAATGGAATCCAAAAATCCTAGCTACTGCTGATAGGTATCGATATCGATAAATTTTCGATAGTCACTAGGTACATCCCTAGATACTGCCAACATAGAGAATATAACATTTTTAAAAGACGCTGGCGTGACGACATAGATGCCTTCCATGAGGAGTGGTGGGAGGCGGCTGGTGATCGAAAGAAGTGGAAAGAGATGGGGGAGACCTTTGCCCAGCAGTTGGACACATTATAGGTTATTAAAAAAAAAAAAAAAAAATGTTGGCAGTATGTCGTGGTCAATATGTTCTGTGGTCGTGGTTTGGTTTTGTTACGTTGGTCTTATTGTTCACTGGGTGATTAATACATCGTCTAGTGTTCGTTTTGTTTGTATGGCACTTCCGTCTCTTACTATTACACGCTCTTTGGAACGCGCGGCGGATTGACTTTGCCGAGCCACGTCACCGAATTCTTAAAAGTAGGTAATATTTTTACATTCACTAGGCCATTATATAATCTGTGACTAGGCACAACGAGAAGTGCATCTAATGTTCTACATACCTACTATATCACAGATACTTTGTCACAGGTACATTGTTCATATTATCAGTTGTAAAGCTCCAACGCAGGTTTGCTTTATTCCAAAAACAGCAATGTAATAAACTGTAGGATATAAGCCAGAGCGCTGCAGTATACTATTTAAATAATATTTTTCATGGTTCGGCAGAAATACAATATCTGTTCCTATTGGTTGCCAGAAATGTTTGAATGTAGCGTTATTTTACGTCGCCTTCGATCCCTCAGGGCCAGTTTTGCGTACATTTCTTCGAGAACTGTCATGATTGGTGACTGGATTTTAGCCAGCTGAACTAACCTCAACGTTAGAATTTTACTAGAAGTCGTAGAACTTGAGTCTCTTGAATGCTAAACTAGCACAATTCTATGTAGATATAAATTATGGTATGTATTTAAAAAAAAAAGATATCTATGTAGGATATCAGTCATCTGGTGGCCATAACACAAGCATTAAACTGCTTAGCTTGGGACTAGATGACGCTGTGTGGAATGTCCAAGGATATTTATTTATTTATTACATTTACACGATCAATTATTTAATTTATAAATCACACTCTACAACCGTTTTGCGGTGGTGAGAGACACAGATACTACAGATTTCTACTTACTCGATCTTCACATATCTATAGCCTTATTCAATCTCATTACATTCTCTGTACGAGCTCAGGGTAGTCGTTTAGGATACTTTTAATCGTCCTAGAGTATAATTAAACATGAGCATAATAACTTAGCTGATAGCTCTCAAACTTTAAAGTCATTTTGTAAAAATATGCATGAAAAACTGTGAGCTTCAAAAAATAAATGCATTCTATAAAATGTTGACTGGTAGAGATATGTGATGCAGATAACGCGTTCCATTTTAAAATTTAATGAAAGCTGCCTCAATAAAGAGCAGGTAACAGTTGGGCCAGATACAATCTCAACAACATCCGTGCCCAATAAACTACGTGGAGTCTGACAAATATTCCACAATTTTTCCTTAACACTCTCCATACTTGTGTTGAATTTTCTGTAGCTATGCTTGTTTTCTATGACTGCTACTACGGTATTTTTACAAAATTTCAGACACCTCGATTTTTTTATTTATTAAACTAAGCCGAAATTGGTCAAAACGCAATTCTTTGAAGTTTTAGGTTAAAGCATTGAGTTACTATTACTATACTAAAGAGTCACAATCTAATAGCTGACAAGACTCAAAAAATGTCCGAGCAAATTCAATGTTCCACAACGACATTTGACATTTGAATGTAGACGTTATGTCGTTTGCTTTAATGTTCAATGTCGCTTGTACGCAAAAACTAAAACTCGGCGCACGCTACGTGGTGCGGACATTTTAAGTACCTATTTGTCTGATTGTGGCTAATTATAAAAGCTGTCCATCTGTTTCTTAAATTCATGCTATTTACAATAGCTTGTAATATAGCTGTATAGCTGTCCTGAGCATCTGTAACATCAGACAAATGCTATCACACGCTTGATTGATGTTTCTCTCAGCCATATGCTAAATGATTCAGCAAAAGCTGCCCTCACCAAGTAGGTACGTAACTTCTATGTCGCGAACAATGCTAACTAAACAATGGTTGTTTTCAACTCTGAATAATGAACGTACACTTACCGAGGTGATAATGCGGTATGGCGAGGTGCTCCGTTTTAGGAAGACATTTGACTGCATTTTAGGTTATGAATAGGTTAGGATAATGAAGACCACACACAAAGCAAAGGTAATAAGCAATTTTACAGAATATAGAACTAATAGTAGAATTACAGAATATAGAACTACTATTAGTTCTATATTCTGTAAAATTGCTTATTACCTTTGCTTTGTGTGTGGTCTTCATTATCCTAACAACCTATACAACTTTATGGTGAAGTACTGAAATTTTATGATATTGGCAATGATCTGAAAAAATGTCATACTTACTTAGCCCATTTTTTGTACACTAGAAGAGAATATAATGTGCTTTAACCAAATTAGCATTTTATTTAAAAGTATCCTAATCTGGTAAGATTTGAGGTAAGAAATGGTTAATGTACATCTAGTGAGAGGGAATGAGGTGAAAAATGTTTGTGAATACCTATCGTAGCAAATGTTTAATCTCTGCCACCCTTACAGAATAGAGGCGCGATTTTCTATGCACCTATTTACCTATTGTGTCAAATAAGGTTAAATCATTGTCAATAAAAAAATATTTTTTTGTTCAATAGAACGTCATTTTCATCTTTAATAAATAAAATAACGATTTATTACCCACATTTCGATAGTATAAGCATATAGGTGGGTAATTAGCATGATTGCCTCTATGACCCAAATACGCAAGCCATTATTAATGGTATCAAATTACTAGGGATCAACTGCGCTACAAGTGACACTAATTAGTTGTCAATTAATGCATGTCCACACGAATAACAATAAGATATTCGGTTTCATCATAAATATTAACCAATAGGATTGGATAAAATCGGTCAGAAATATTTATCCGTTTATCCGCTCCGCCAGTTCGCTCCGCCTCGTCAATAGAGAGACAGCCTAAAATACATAATTATGACAATGTGTCCAGTTATCAAAGAGTACACTAAATTGTGTTATATCACCGTTGGGTAAGGTTTAAAATGGTTAGCTATCTATTGAATTATTGTTGTTAGAGAAAATACACTTTTATTCGAAATTAATCTATATTCAGTGGTTCAAATTATTCGGAAATCTGATGAACAAGTAAAACGAAATAGAACTTTGTGAACAGCAGCATTAGATTCAGTTTCTGTCAGCTTTGCTGTATAACAATATAGTATGCCTATTTCAGGAAATAGCTTCAAGCGGGGATGTCTTGTAAGGCCTGTTATCAACATAGACAGGGTCTCGTGTCTTCCAAGTTTAAAGCTTGACATTAATTGAGTTATTTCCTAAATTGAAAATTACAAAATGTTTTAAATCATTGTCAAATCCCAACTTTCCTATCCCGACTAATTAAATGTAAATGTATCTCTGTCTGTCTGTTACGCTTTTACGCCTAAACCACTAAACCGATTTGATGAAATTTGGTACAGAGAATGACTAGACTAGACCTTGGAAAATGACATACTTACATAATATTATTCAGGTCCCATGCGTGGGAAGCCGCGGGGAGCAGCTAGTTGTATAAAAGATTACTGATATACAATATAAATACATAGAATAACTACCATGTTAATTATCATGGCAGCAACATTAAACTAGCTACTAAAAGTGATTTCAGGCTGGCAAATTGAAAACATTAAATTACGAAAGTCATTAAAATGGCAAAGTCAATTATTCTTTTCGCGTAAAACGAGCTGCCGGCAAAATGACCGCTCAAATGGTAATGCTATTAACCTTATTCCGGGAAAAGGGTATCTGGAATCATCCTGATTTACACACAAGATCCAATCTATTCCCTTTAGAGGGTTTCAGAGTCAGTAACAACTTGATCCGTGCATCCAATAAGAGTGGCCTCATGAAGCAAGAGACAGAAACTGATAGAAACAAATGGTAGTAGAATTACGTGCTTCGATTCTGGACACGAATTCTAACCCATAGCAAAGCTACGCACTGTGCACGTTAGGGGAAGTGGTATCTTTTAGAATTCTAATAGTGAACGCAAATAAATACTAAAAGAGGGGGCTGAGCTTCAAGGAGAAAGAGCATTCTGCTAGTAATATGGTCGAATGAACTAACTAACTAACTGACATAATATCACTCTGTCAGTGATTTACCAACATGCCCTTTTATACCGTTTTTATGTACTATGAGAAAATATATATATTACTATAGAAGCGCGAACTTTTGGATGCATGTTTGTTACTCTTTCACGAAAAAAACAACTGACGGTTTTGGCTGAAGCTTGGAGTGTAGGTACATAGTTTAGTTTATGACCGCGGAGTATGTAATAATATAAATTATAGCCTATATTATGCCCTTCGCTAGGCAAAGTCTGTATAAAATGTAAGAATTATACATAAGGGATCCAGTCACAATTCAGAAAGTCCGGCTTAATTTTTGAAAAGTTTTCCAAAAACATTCAGTAAGTATCATAATATTAAAAAGAAAAGAATATAAATATTGTTAGGGAGTCAATCAAAACTATACAAACGTTATAAACGCTTCATTATACTCTCAAAATAATGTGGAAATTGTCGAAACGTGAAGCTACCTCGAGCATGGGGATACCACTTACAAACCTTGTGACATTTGAATTGCTTGAATTTGTTTAATGAACGTTTTAAGAACTTATTACCTATCGTTTCCTTCCATGTAGCAATAATAATAAAACAAAAAAAGTCTTAAGACTATACGAAATTAATTTCGTATAGCGTTATCACTTAAAAGATCGTTGGCATCCTAATGACGGTAAAAAAATATTGCAACAATCTTGTATCAAGTTTGTTTTAAAATTGTTGGTACCTACGCACTCAGATAATAAGTCCATACCTAGTCGTAGCTATGGTGTTTGGTTGAACCCCAATATCCCGCAAGTCGGGATAATCGGGGCAATAACTTGCGCTGATCCTACAACACCTTAATAAAGGCGCTGTAATACCTAATAAAGTGCGCGGCTTGAAAACTACGAGTTTCACCTCACCTCGTTTTTAGGTGAAACATAATACGTAATCGCTGTCGAGATTGTGCACATTGCTTTTAATGAGTCGACAATGTTTCAAGTACCAGATGCTGTTGCTTGCCGTGATTGCAACTAAGTGGGCCCCATACCACCTTTGACATGGCACCATATTCAAATATTCTGGTAAAGTAGCGTTAGAGTATGACAGATCATTGGGTGAGTGTTTTTATCAAATAAAAACTTGAAGCACAATAATAGATTTCAAACCGAAAACTTGTAATAGGCATCCTATTCCTTCTGAAGTGATTGTCAAATTATTGGATTAGCTCTATATCGTTGATACTTCAAACCATCTTCAAACATTATCTAGATTAAAGTTCCGTGTGTGTTAATTGATTACTATCTAATAGAAACTGTAAAGTCAACATTCACAATGTGCAATTCACTTCATCAAAAAATGCAAAACATTTTGCGATGTGTGCGATGACATGTTATAGCTTTTTATTATTTAATATGTAGAGAGAACATTCTCGAACAGCTTCTTAATATTACGAAACAATATACAGAACCATAAAAAGGGTCGGCTTAAAAGGCACGTCTAAGATAAATCGCAAAAATATCCCTTTGTCGGTTTCCCTGGAAAGAAAACTAATTAAGGAACTTTTCATCACGAAAGCTGCTTTGCTTCATTTCGTACGCAAACCATGGTTTACGTACGGCCTTTGCTCGGATTCACTCCACCGTTGATATAATAACTATAATATTTACACAGTACCTACCTACCTCTGACTAGGTTTAGGAAGAGTCACCTATCTATAGTTACCAGATACGGCAAGCGTCAGCAGATAAAAAAAATTGCATTTGCTTACATGAGTTATCTACAATGGAAAAAATCAATTCCAATTTCAGGTTTCTACTATACATTAGAAACTTAGTTGATTTACGGCTAGTCTCAATAACCTATCTATCTTTGGGTTTGCTTACTGCGGGTAGATATTTGACATTTCTTCCATACAAAAAACGTGAAATAGCTACTGACAGTAAGCAAAACCAAGGATAGATAGGTTATTGAGATTGGCTATTAGGCTGTCCAACTAGTTGTTACTGAATGTTAAAACGTAAAATTACATTCCTAAAAATAAAAATAAATAAGCAATGAGAATATTTTACTTGCATAAACTCAAATGGATAGAAGCAAGCATCAAAAACATTATCGTTTACATAACCAACGATTTGCCCACTTGCTACTACCGTAGAGTAATAAGCGTTGTACTAACCCGGATAAAAAGTAGCCCATACAATTTATTCCAGGTCATGTATATTTCAAGTTTCTGCCAATCCGTTGAGTAGTTTTTCCGTGAAATATTAACAAACATCCATCCATCTATAAGTAGATCCATACAATCATTCACGTTTATATTATTAGTTGGAGGGATAGTAGACGTCTCAGAGTAGGGGAAAGGTGTACGAGTTGATCCCCTTAAGGGAGAATGCTTCGCATTTGAAGAGCAATCAAGTTATTTCAGATGTTTAAGCTTATGTAGTTAGAAAATTTAACTATCTAACTTTCCTCATACTCAAAATGTTTAATTTGATTTGTTTTGATACCTAGATTTCACTTTTTTTTAAACCCTACCAAAGGATCAACTTGTACACCCCGGTGTCCAAGATGATCCTTGGGGTATGGACAAGATGATCCGGGGATCGTCTCGACCCTTTTTCAACGAAAATTATAGGTTATGTTATAATTAAATTGAAAATAAACTCTGGAGGTCTTTATTTAAATCATTTAAGTATAAAAATAGTTTTAACAAGGCTATGAGATCACACAATCTAAATTAACAAAAATTAAAGGATAATTTTCAAAGTTTACTAGGGTAAATCACACTATTTTTTACCTTTTGATTAAACTTTGGTCTTAAACATCAGGCACTTTAAAAATCTCATTTTTCTTAGACATCAGTCATAATTATTAATTATGAGATGAATTAACAAGTTACACAATTAACACTGTTCCATAAATCCACCGGATCAACTAGTACACCCACCGACGGATCATCTCACCCCGATCACAACTTTTTAGTCTTTGTAATATAACATAACCTCTAATGCGTCTACTGTTGTGGTGCCATGCAAAAACCGTAATTAAGCATTATACAAAGCTACAAACACAACAATCTTTACAATTGATTTTATACAACAAAAATACCATAGTCTCAAAGTCAACCTTACCTTAGATCAGAGGCAAACGATTTTTATTTTTTACGTTTCACGCGCACTCGTCACTCACACCGCCATTACGATTTGACTGTTTCGAAGGGGGGTTGGGGGCTACAATCTACCAAAGAAAATAACTAGATAGCGTTCATAGTTTCGCCACAACGGCCAGGGATCGACATACCTCGTAGGATCAACTCGTACACCTTTCCCCTACAACATATTATTTGCTCAAACTTTTTTCAAATATCTTGGGCGTAGAAGTCTGAGTGCCTCTAACATTCAATGGCATGACACGTATAAAGTCACCTTGCCCTCACCACCCCCATATTTATATTTTTACATAATACCTACTGATTGTAGTTCAGAGTCTACCTTCGTCAACTTACTTCAAAAAGACCGCGGGCATTGCCCTTTCTTAGCACTGCCCTTTCTTAGTTATTTGACTCCGATTACTTGCGGTTACCGCTAGCTCCGATCTAAACAAGCAGAGAGAATTGATGTGGTGGGTAAGCTGCTTTATAGTCACTGTACAATTTAATTAAAGGGACGAAATATCTAATCTAGATTTTGTATTGTTAGAGACAGGTTTATTACTTTTGTTGGGTTATAGATGATTTTCAGATCCGAAAGGCACGCCTACACTAGGCGTGCCTTTCGTCTTATTTTCTTTAATTTCGACTACTCATATTCATTAAATACCTACCTACTCAAACTTATGAGTAGGACTATTTTTTTACTATACTCTTTGGGACTATTGTTCGCGAATACTTTGAAAGCATAAAGGTTCTCGCACATGTGAATGACCCGGTTAAACTCATTTATTACCAAAAATAATAGCTAACTCACTGTCTGATTCATAAAGCAGTTAAAATGCTTGTCCTAAATCTTATTTGAAATGTTAATTTCAGTGCAAAGAGGTGCATTAAGTAAGGAATTTCTGAATTTACCTCTAGAATGCAAGGTACTTGAAGTTACTTTGAAAATGAATTCGCAAGCGCTCCTCAAGTATGTAATAAACCCTGTATATATTTTTACGACTGAGCCTACGTCGACTTAATTCCTTCAAGTAGGTACGTCCTTAACCTCCAGATTGTCATTACATCGGTTTATGGGGTGGATTATTGAGAAATTGGATGAATATCGTCAAAATTGGCAATAACTGAATAAAAACCTTCGTTTAACCGGCTTCACCTTTTGCAAAAGGATGCAGGTTGGCAAATATATAAAATCGGCATGAGTTATTTATAATGGTAAGCAAAAATCAGTTCGTTCATATTATAGGCTAAGAATAATTCTGGGCCGCCCGCGTGCATATGGCCGGGTGTCTTGTGTAGTTGGTCTAAGATTGGTTTTTGCGAGTGAAGAAGTGGAAACTACTTGCGTGCGTGACAGTGACAGATACAATGGATAACTTTGTAAGAATAAGATAGCACGATTCAACAATCGGCATGAGGCGCTTGTGCAAGGTGAATTTTCACTTTGTTACGTCCGTCGGCGTCGTCGTAGTTAGAGTTCGCTATTGTTTTCGCGTAGTTGGTCCTCTGAACTTGTTCTATTATTTTAATAAGTGGTATTATACGAGTATTATGCGAAAAGCTGCCCGTGGTTAATCCCACGCGAAACTTTGTATGAATGTGTGGATGTTTGTCGCACTTCACGCGAAAATTACTGAACGGATTTTGCTAAAGCTTGAAGTACCTAACATAGTTGGAATACCATATATGCTACTTTTTTATTAAGGTAGGTACCACAGAGGCTAGTAAATTATAAATTGCAACAAAGTCCATCTATCTGTCTTTGTATGCCAAGTTATTGGTCTTCCAGTGATTCAGTACGCCGCCGGCCATGTGCCGCGGGAATTGGGCCGTGCTGCGTCCCACTTTTTGATCCGACAACTGAAATATCGATGTTTGGTATTTTTCGCGAGATTTCCATGACATTTCTGCGTCCGCGGACTGCGCCAATTTGTTTTCACAAGCGGGAATGGAATGCACACGGTATTTTTATAACGAAATATTCCAAATTTAATCTGCTTTTGTTTGTTCCAAATTGTTGCTTTGTTATTGCAGCTATATATAATTAAAAGCGATCGGGAATGGGAATGTTTGAAGAATTTAATAATTGATCTTGCAAAACCGTTTAACCTCACATTCTGGCTCGTATTACAGATTGATTAAGAACAGCTTAAACTCTGATCATTGATGTCTGCTAGAGCTTTGAATTAACTCAATCATGTCTCATATTTTGAAAGGCCACAAACAACTCTCAACCTAATATTACTAAGTACCAAAGGCATTATACTATAACTATAATGCCTTTGCTAAGTACCCAGTTATCAAGGATGTCAATTTTTACGAGACATCTGTCTGTTTTGATTTCAGTTTGAACTTTAATCGGTTTTGATATATTCCCCTGCCTCAGCTAAATCCGATTGTAAGGGGATTTGTAGACAAAAAGTCTAATAATCCCCTTCGCAGGGGAACCTTTAAGGGGATTATTAGACCAAGCCCTATATTTGAGCACAATTCCAAAATTAAAACTCATCAATAAACTGTATTTTAACTGAGATCAATGCATAACTGACAATCTTTAATTACTAGCTGAACTAACAGCATACATAATTAACAGTATTAAAAGATCAACTAACATCATAACAAATAGCTCAAACCGTATCCTTCACGCTGCACATCGCAATCTGTTTACAATGCGTACATTATGGTGCCGACATGACTTGACACCAACACTGGCTTCATTTACATTACAGAGCAATGATTAGCATTAGCACTTAGTACACTACAGTAGTAGAGCCATATACTGTGTGTTCCAGAAATGAGAGAAGCTTGTACGAAGTAGTACATACTTTGCTACTTTTATGAATAATCGGTGAAATGATGTAGGTACCTATAGTATAGATAGACTATAAGTACGTGTATGTACTTAATCAAAAAACTTTTTAGAGCAGCTGAATTAAATCGCTTATCTAAAAATAACCAGGTTTATGTACTCTCATTTAATATTTTCAAAGTGGCTTATCAGAAGGTACAGTAGAAAATAATAAACGTCATCTGGCTTACAAAATTGTTTCTATAACATAGATGAATGTCTTCATGAATTAGGATATGCTCTTTTGTTTATCCCTTTAAATTCAAAAGGAATGTTGTAAAGATTGATGCCTCGGGAATACATTCGTAATCCTATTTCAGTGAAGTTTTATCGTTTTCGTAGGTTAAAACGATCAAAATGTAATTGCTTACCGGATTGCTCAATCATTTGAAATCGCTCCACAAAGAAGTTAATTCTGTAATTTACCTTGAACGAGTTCAACTCCATTTTTGCGGATCGGCCCTTTTAAAATTCGATTTTCTTTCAGAATAGAGATTTCAAGCGCCGTACTAATTGTTGTCATTACATTGAGTTACTCAAAAATTCTCCTTAGCGTAAGTGGCACGATACAAGTTATTCACAATACAAAACAAAAGAAAAATGAACTGTCTCACTAGCTTAGATCTATAACTACATCAAAGACGATTAATATCTAGAAGACAGACAAAGGCCATACACAAAATCGTAACCCGATCCCGCAGTACCAGATAGCCTGAAAACTTTAAAACATCAATTTTATCCAAGAAATTTCAATATTTAGTAGTAGGTAGCAACAATATTCAATATTTAAACATTTTTAACTAGAAAGTAATTGAAATTTCTTGGATAAAATTGATGTTTTAGAGTTTTCAGGCTATTTTTTAGGGTTACGATTTTGTGTATGGCCTTTGTCTGTCTTCTAGATATTAATCATCTTTGACTACATCGACGATGTCGAAAACTTCCTTCGTTTTTCTATTTAATAATATAATTATAATTTCAATTATATTTTAATAAAACACCATTGAGCTTACACCCAAATCGACAGAAATTTTATCTAGATAGAACTAATCTGAACTTTAAGATCACTAGGTATATATCTTTTAAAATCACCTGTGCTAACTTCATGAGTTTTGGCAGGTTATAGTAGTAGTAAAAAAATAGAAATATTATTTTTATTAGATTATTTATTAGATTTATTTGTATTGTATTATTATTCGTTCTTGCAGTTGTCAGCGACCGACCCCGGCGGCGCGGTGGACGCGGTGGCACGCCGCTACCGACTCGAGAACGGAAATTCACTGGGAGAGAAGGACGAGGTGAGAAACCAACTATCAGTGATTTATACACTCATTATCACTTATCCCGTTCACCATCATCATGTAAGTCCATTTTCAACCAATATTTGCTGCAGCGCCCCCTGGTGAATTGTCACCGTAACATCTATCTAAGAACATGCACCAATCAAAGACGAACCCATAACTGAAAACTGCATCAAAATCGGACTAGTAGTTTTGGAGAAAATGGTAAAATGGATTTGCACAAACAAACATCTTCTCACCCCAAACGCATATACCTCCGTTCCGTCCTGGGTAAAAATGTCCGACCTTATACCTCAAGTTGACAGAATTCAAGTTGAGCCCCTTGCATCATCGTAGTACTTCTGCTACGCCGTAGCACTTTAGCTACGCCGTAGCACTTTCGCTACACCGTAGCCTCGTAACCCGTCATTGTTTGACTAATTACTATTACTTCCCTTACTTGATAAACTGCTAACGTTTATTTTATAACCCCACGCACACAAATGTATTTTATTGGCCCCTTGGCTGGCTGACCCAAACGATTAGAGTTTATTTATGTTTGAAGTTCCCTCTCAAAACTCTGGCCCTTAATCATGAGACAAAAGTTATCACGGACTGGGTACTAAACTTCACTGTCAGGCGTCTTTTTTCTATGACAGGCACTATCTATCTACCTCGAAATAAGGTCCCTTTGATTACATAAAAGGGTTCCTAAGGTTTACGAGGGTGTTCATGAAGATACGCCTGCAAGTTAATAGAAAACAAGAATGCCTAGGACCCGCAGCATAATCTTGCTCCACATTGAGAGGTCAACTGGTGGTAATAAATCTGTTCCCTCATTTTCCTTAAACAAGGTCATGTCTAAAAATTCTTCTGAATTCTTTGATACTTCGGCCCAACTTTCGGTTTCTATGTTAAGAAAAGGTTACGATTCTCGTGGTTTTCATCCAACTATAATGGAAATAAATGTAGGGAAACTTGGATATTAATGATCTTTGCCGACTATGCCGTGTGATATGAGCATGCTATGACCGTAATAAATAGAGCCAAACCAAAATAATATTTGTATTGAATAATACGACACCCGTAAACCGTTCCGTGACCGACCATCACCGTAGCAAGCCGGTAATACAAAATGCCTTTCCATGCCCGATAGTCATGATAAATTCGTGATATGTGGTAGACGGCAAAGTCCATAATATACAAAAATAAAAGCTGCTTCTAATTCGTCGCCTCCGGCCAAACGTGTCACAAATTCGCTACATCTTCCACAACATGGTGACATTTCCCTCAGTTGTGATTCCGAAAGCCACAAAATGAAATACAAATAACGGATCTCGAATACTTGACAGCCCTACTAAAGTCTTGACAGATCCAGTCCACAGATTGAAAGTGGGATTTTAATTTATTACAAAACAGGACAAAGGAAAGCTTTTGTTTCGAATATTATGCTGAACCTTTAAGAATTAAAAGCTTTGAACTTTTTTTTTAATGGAACTAAACGACTGCTGAGATTTGAAGATAAGTGGCTCTTTGTCAGCATTTTGATATGCAGATATTTTTGTCATAAACATGCGCGGACGGTGAGCTTTTTTTATAGAATGTGAAAAATGTCAGTACAAAGGAAACCCACGACACAAATTAAACATAAATAAGTAAACTCGTGATTAAGTCACTTTTCTAACAACAACCTACATCAAAATAGGTTGATAGATTCAGAAGCTTATGTTGGAACAGACAGACACTCAGATACCTACCTACATACTACAAATTTAGAACACCACTCTTTTCGTCGGGTTTAGTAAAATTAAGTTCTTCGTTCCATATCCTACACTTGCCATAACGTTGAAATTTTGTTCCTTTGACCTAGCTGGATCTATAGACAAATAGAATATAGCTAGGTACCTAGTTGCAGTGCAGTGACAAATAAAGGCGTTCCGCAGACGAAGTGACATGAAAATTTAGATGATAAAATGGTTATTAAACTATGAACTTACTCTTTGTCCGTAAACTACAACCGAAATGCGAACGATCCTGCACACCGTATCGTCCGATAGCACGGATTACCCAAGCAACACAAACTAGCTTTAAAAGAGCTGTGAAATAGATTTTTGCAATTCTTTATGCTGGTTTAAATGCTTTATAATGTACTTTATAAGCGCTTCTACAGCACTTGTAAGTGCAAAAGAGGACCATATTAAACAGACTTATTCCTTAGAAAGGCTGTTTAAAGTCTTTACAAAAGCTGATTATTAGCTGGAAAAAAGCTGGTTAATGGCTTGTTACCTAGCCTTTACTCTATTTTTAGTCATTATAAATCTCTTATGCGGGTTTTAGTATGATATTTATCTTAAATAAGTTTGTTTGGACATATAAAGAACTTATTACAGTCTTGATAAAATAAATAATTTATTTGCAGATAATATTTTGTCTAATGGAAACCATAACACTCCAATCAATCAAATGTTATTAAATATTGATAAGTATTGTTTGTTTTCGTCTACAATTCGTAGTGAAATGGATGCGAGAATCAGTTTACTGTAAAAGTATATAATGTATTTTATTTGAAATTTTCAAGCGCTCGTGAAAGAAATTCATTTAGAGAAAAAAAGTTAATAATTGAAAGACAATAATTTAAAAAAATTGTAGGTTATAATAATGTTTGCGACGATTCACCTAATATTCGTTTTTCTCATGAATATCAGTTTTTGGTAAAATAGTTTTGAGTGATTTTCAGCTTAATTCTTGTACTCAATGTTTGTAAAAATAGAATTTGGTAATCCATGAGTAATCTATTAATGGCGTCTAAATATTAGACAGCTATAATACTTCAAAATAGGTCTTTTAAAGCCACTGGCTTTATAAAGGCTTAATATATTATATTAGTAGGGTTTTGGCTGGTGTGTGACCACAAGAGAGATTTTAGTAAGGTTTTTGCTGAGTAAAACTCTCTCAATAATACATTATTAATCTATAATGTTCTAAAGTTTTAGGGCTCAATGTATAAAAAGAAAAACCCTAGTTTCTAGAATACCTAGTTACTAGGAGTAGCATAGTTTATTAGTTGGTTTATTTGATTATGTTTCTAATTTTCAATAGCTAAATACTCTATTAAAACTTTTTTTTAATTGCGCCACTTCTTTTTTTGTATTTCCATGATTTACGATCTATGATTGCGAACACAAACAGTACGCAAATGTGAAATTGGTTAAAGTTTTCTGTATTATGGATTTACGAATCGCCGTATTTACAGCGTAGTTATTACTAACGCTCTTCATTGTCTTACTTTAACAGCAAAAGGCCGTTAAATGGTTTTGATCTAGGACTTTATAAAGCTGGATTTATAAGGGGTTTGATATAAACTAGTAAACAGCCATTACTCTATGACAATCTATTATCAAGCTTAGAGTTTTAAAACATATTCTGTTGATTCTGTTTTACAGCTTAAAGCTTATTTTATTATACTATAAAACTAACATTCTTAAGAAATGTTAGTTGCTGTAAAAAGTACAGCCTTAACCTGTACAAAGGATTTTTTTGAAACTGTTATAGACTTAATAGCTTGATATTATTTATGCAAAAGCTATAATACAGCTAAAGGCTTTTCTAAGTTTCTTAAATACTATAGGCCAGCCAGAACACTTCAACAAAACCATTATAAAACCATAATTCATCTTTAGGCTGTAAATCTACATATTAAATTCCAATATCCTGCTTATGTGTTGCTTGGGTATTGACGTAAACGAAGGTACGCCCATAAGTTAAGGTGCCTGTATGCGTGAAACTAGCGCCGTCGCTTATTTTATTTTATAATAACGTTGAACAAAGAAAATAAAAAATAAATTGTTCCGTTTGTGTTATACAGGCAACTTAATAGAAAACAATAATGGCACTAAATTTCAAAAGTTAAAACAATTTAGTGGCAATCGTAAACTCAGCATATTTTGTTGCAACTTGAAAAGTTATAGGTGAATAGTTGACAGTTGTGTCAGATTTAGATGCTCCGTCTAAATACGTTACTATTCGCTAGTAAAATTCGAATAAAACCACCGTGAATAGAGGGTCCAGATTTCAAGGACTGGTTCCCTTTGATAGTGTTCTCCGAATGTGCTGCCAGAGGGACAAATACCTATTCTATGCATCTTTTGAAATCCAATTACATCTCTCGATCTACAAACTTTATACAGACTAGGTATTATGCACTTTATCAACAGGCGTTGCTTATATTTAAGTATATTTACGTATTAGTAATTGGCTTTCTAGAGCTATTATTGTATCTATTACTGTCTACTTTAGCTGTTGGTTTTCCGAATAATAAATAAATAAATTATTATGTTTATATTAGTAAGGTAAGAAATATAAAAGTTTTATTTTCACCTCCGAATTCACACAAAACATTATTCAGATATACGAGTAGTTACAAATCAAGTGGCAAGAAAATAAGGCTACCCTTAAGCATTTGCTGCAGCAATACTTGGTTGTTGGAGCGCTAGTTTTACTGAAACAGCTCAAAACTCTTGAACATTGTACGCACCGCACCGTTTCAAAAGCCTGCCGACTTTTCCAAAGAATTTCACAGAAAATTTTCATGTTGGATGAATTATCAAGGAGTATTATTTCAATTATGTTTTATTTGCAGCTGTTCGGCCCTCCAAGCGCTCCCGTGCTCGAGAACCCCGAATTCCAAACGCGATGGTACTTCAAATACTTTCTCGGTAAAAGTAAGTAAGAACCTAAATACTTATGACTTTTTTATGAATTCTCACTTGTTTTATTCCACTTGAGATGAGTGTTTGAGGCCGGCTTAGATTTGATTGTGCTCCAGTCTATTGTGTAGACTTTTAAGTGTAAGGAACTGTGGTTAGTGGCTTATGAAATGTTTGTTGTTTTATTCATGTAACGATCAAATACACTGTTGCTATACCGAGTGAAACAGTGGATGTTGAAGTTAATGATAAAAAAAACCCTAATGTTTACGAATATCTGATGATTTTAAAGTGCTTTGATTGGCTCTATCTCAAATTAAACTATGAAATACCCAATATTGATTTTACATAGTTTACCTTAACAACAAGGAAACTTCTATTTCAGTAAAAGCTAACTTCCAATTTGGAAAATGGCAAGGTTTTCTTTGCATTGCGCAAGTCTGAACAGTTGTTCCACGTCTTTATGCCTGTCCACTCCCTGAAGTTAAAGAGCCATGACATCTAACGTGCTGCGACCTTACGCTTCGCCGGTATTTAGCCCATTTAGATGGTCTGCAGGAGATGATACCGGTCATGTCGCAGTACAATGTCCAATGAAGGCAACCTCTCGTAGACTACGCTGATGAGTCTTCATTTCCGGACGACGCGTCTTCGTCGAATTATCGCGCAGCGGGCATAAAGAGAGAGGAAATAAGAAAACAAGTCTAATATCCTGAGCTAAGAGGAAATTAAATTTTCTTAAAAAATTATCTAATAGATGTACCGATTATGTAAAGCTATGTAAAGCTTACGCTGAATTTCTGCTGAAGTTGAAAGAAAATATGCGTATCTACCAATTTCAATATTCTCTAAAGCGGAAGAGTTCTTAGAATCATCAGTAATTAATCATCTTACTTTTTAAGTTCTCTAAATATGATTTTAAAATTCAGATTTAAATGTTTACAAAATAATAACGATTAACAAACAATTTACAATCTGTTTCCATCTGTGTTATGTTAGTTATGTATAAAAATGTTTTATAAGTATTAGATATGAGGATCATGTTCAAGATCAAACTACATGATAGCCCGCTGTTATCGTGAGTCGATTTCACCTCCAAACTAGTTGATCTCACGACGGCAGTAAGCTGAACTTTGTCAATATTACGTTGGAATCTGCATAATTTAACTAGTTTTGTTGAATAGAAACCAGACTCCAAAGTCAATTATTTTGGAATGCTCCAAGCGATAGCAGCTTTGAAGTAAACAACTTGAGGTAGTTGCTTTTGATATAGCTTGACTGATAAGTTCGTATGAGTTAGTGGCCAACTCTAGTGATAAAAAATTAAAATTTTCTCAAAAAACTTAACTTCGTCCGCCAGGGACTGGAAAAGGCACTGAATCGTCGTGACTGGCGGAAGTGGGGGGAGGCCTTTGCCCAACAATGGGACAGGATAGGCTAATAGTAATAGTATTAACGACTTTATAATCCGGACGGATATTTTAACGTGCCCTCTCTAGCATGAAAACATTGAGTCATTGCGAATGGTAGTAAAACATTTTATAACTGCAGAATAAGTCGCTTACTCGATGATATATCGATTAATGACTTAAACTAGATACACGAAAGTTTGGCCCGCGACCCGTGCACCCACTGGCTTCACCCACCGGTGGGTGTAGGGGTAGTTCCTGTTTACCCGTGTACCCACTGCGATATGGTTGGTATTAATTATCGATGAAAAAAAAAAAAATACGATCTAATGAGAAGATAAATAAGGACTAGCCAAGCTCAACTGTGTTTTTTCCGGCAAATCACTAAATTTTATAACTAATCGTACTTACTAAAGTGAAATATAGTTACTATCAGATATCAAGAGGCGTTTGATCGGAGCAACGCGCGGCTCGATCACTGTCCAAACTAGCGGAGTCATCGATAAATCAGCCAGATCGGGAACACAATCTAGTTACCAGGTTGTAGAGTCAACAACGGGAATCTTCATGGTTTGTTTGGTTCCTGGACTAATTGTTATTCTTATGATTTGACTGCATGGAAAATTAAACTAGAACCACGAAAAATTGGTCAAGTGAAAGGCAATACGCGTCGCCCTGAAGTTAACCTAGCTTTGTTTTGTACTTTTTATGTTCTTTCACAGTATTTAATCGCATATTAATGGTCAAACCTAGTTATCCACCAGGTATAAGATAACCAGTTTTGCCATTAATTCTGATAAGTTTAAGGAAAACTAAATAATTCCACATCACATAGAAACCCTGAGAGCAAATATACAAAATCGCAAGCTCATATTATTTCATCGCAAAAATATCTTCGGCTGTGAATTGTTGCAATAGGATACAATCCAATTCAGAGCGGTTCATGTTTTGGCAAGTTACAGAGAGCGTTTATTGGAACTATCGGAATCACAGAGTTCGATAGCCACCTTTATAGGCGGTGCGTGACGCCATCTGCCGTGCCGAACTTGGGCCGATTGCCCTTTATAGCTGTATTATCTACGAGGACTATCTAAGGTTCAGAACCTATCATAGTTTTACATAAGTAAGAGTAGAGATAACTACAATAAACATTAGTGAAAGAGAACAAATAATGCTGAACATTACACACAACATCACCTAGCAAATTAAGCAGAGCTTGTGTTATGGTATGGTGACTGAGATACTTACTACTTTACTTATTTACTTTTTTTTTGTAAATGTCAAAGTATTACATCATTAGACATAATACATAGAAAAACACCCATACAAATATTTGCCGATCTTACAAATCCCTCACGGTGGAATCGAACCCCCAACCTCCTGTGTTTCAGGCGGGTTTTCTCCCACTGCGCCACAGAGGTCATTCAAAATATAATCTTTAGAAAGTCCAAAAAACTTTGTTATTTTCTTAGATTTTTCGCGTTGTAGTTTTTCCTGAGCTGGTGATAAATCCTTATGTACGTGTCTCGAAGTGAATTTTATAGTCGCTGTGCCTTAGAATTATTTTTTAGAATCTTTTTTGAGACACAAGGATAAAAGTGTTTGTCAGAGTCTTTTGTTGGCTTAGGTGAATATCTTTCCGCTCTGATTACATTTATAAAAGCCTTAGGAATATACAATCGAGTATAATATGTGCTACACTGCTCCTTTCAGATTCTTACGTAATAATAGTATTTATTTTTTTAATTAAGTGTGCTGGTACTTTTTACTTTACTGAAAGATATTTTCTTTCCCAAATATCGAGTTAAAAAATGTAACATTATTGAGAGGAGAAAATCGCAAATTACTCCAGCCGTTCTTGAGTTATGCGCAGCCTCTCGAATACTACATTTAAATGTTATTAGATAGCATATTTTTTCAGACTTTTAAAAACCAAAGTAGAATAATGTTATTACTACAGCCAAATATATTTACGCCTGCTAAAAATAAAGTTATTAACTACAGTATTTAGTACAATACTATTGAATAGTTACCACAAAAACCTAATCTGTATGTGACATTCGCACATTGTTTACCGCGTAAGTCCTTATCTAACGTAATTGGTGAAGCAGCAACTGTTCGTATTGACCCAGAAGCGTCCCGGACAGCTGCCCGCCAAACAATGCCTCCCGCCGGGACCACAATACACTCAAAACCCGACATAGTATGTATTCTATTATACTGAGAAGATAACTACTGGACTATAAAAAATAGAGTCAGAGAAGATGATCGAAAATGATTTTGTAGACTGGGACTGGGAGATCAAGGCACTGAATTCCAGTGCCTTGATCTCCCAGTCCCATTATTTTCCTTCCCCTTTTTTCGCTAGGTAGTCACTACGATCTACGGTAGACCTAGCGAAAGGAGGTGAAGGCCCAACTTTGGGACAGTATGGGCTGATGCAATACAATACATCACTACATAATAATTATGGGAGTAATAACTGGTTTTACGTGTATTCGTTTTAGCTCAAAATAAAATTAAATAACACGAGTATAATATTAAATTATCATTTATTAAATGAGTGGTAAAAATCTACACCTTTTCCTTTTAACAAAATCTCGAAGATTCTATTTATTACACAAAGTTGTGTCCAAGGTTTGCTACGTCTGGGGTTCCCGCATAGCCTATAAATTTTATTTGCGCCGTTCCACAAGGTTGCACTTGTAAAGATCGACCTCCCTCCGAGATAAGAACTAGGATAAACATGACAACTTTCAAAGTTATTTCTATTATCACCGATTTAAAACACCTCAATTATATGTGAGATATAATTTTGCATCTTTTTCTAGTCAATACAAGTCCTCAGTTTAATTTTACAGCAAAATTTCGTAGTGTTTCTTTATGCACTAAAAATAAAAGTAAAAACTTCAGTGTGCGCTAATAAAAACCCCTCGTGGCCTAGATTTTGCTTCTGATCTTTTACAGATTCATGATAAAGCCGAAATAAAAACAAGTGCTGCAACATTCAGAAGTCGGATCTTATTATAATTTCCGACAGACGCCCAACATTCCTGTTCTACTTTATTTTTCAGTAAATCGTCTGAAATTTTAAGAGTAGTTTGTCTTTTAGAATTTCAAGTTAAGCAGAGTTCGAGCCCAAAGACATTTTAATTTAATTCTAAAGTTTGTTAGCCTCAAACGAATTTAAATACAAGAACAATATACATTTAATTAAAGCTGTAATCACTTAAGCTAGAGCTTTAAGTTTGAACCTACGTTGTTGAGTCTCAAGTGAATTATTTATCCGAGTATCTGTTTATAAGATAATCTTGTTTTTCTTTTAAATTACATTTTTTACAGTGGAAGAGATTGCTTTCTTCTTTTATTAGATTTAAATAAAAGCAGTGTTTTCTGCAATTTTCGCGATCTTAGAAATCAAAAGACGGAGCAATACTTTTACAGCAGTTGGCGTAGCTTGTTTTTGTAATTAAAACAATCGTTTGCAAATTGACATGGAACATGTTTGTAAACAACGTCATAGTAATCAGGTAAAAAATTAAACTATTAAGTTTGCAAAACAAACAGCCCATGACTGTGTAAAAGACGGGATACCAAATGAACGTAGGTTATATAATGTTTTCGTTTCTCTGCCATAAAATTGACTGGTGGGAAATTTAATGTGTCATACATTCGTCCGTATTTTAAGCACATCAGTTTGAACGTAACTTTATAAATCTGAGATACTAATTTCATAAAAATGTTCTTGAGGCAGTGTCTCGTGGCCACGGCATTAGAGGTCATGTTTATTATGAAGGCGTGCGAACGGCATCACTCTCGTAGATTGTTTACCCGGTCCTAGGCAAAGTTTGTTTTGTTGATAGAATACGCCAAAAGTATTGGTGGTTAAATCAAGCGTCTCTTGTTGGTTTTGCGGTTTAATATCGCTTTATTTATGAGATTGAACTGTAAACGGATTTTAATTCATCATAATTCGTCATTTTTAATAGATTCTAAACTACGAGTAGATGTTGTTTTTGGTTTGTTAAGCTGGGTTTAATGAAAACTTAACTTGGATATAAAATTATGTTATATATTACTATAGCTGGTCATCTCAACACTGAATAAGGAAGGAGAATTTTAAGGAGACAGCAACAAATATTAAAATGTAACTTATACATAGAAATGCTTTTAGTATTATATTGCAGTGTATTAAAAATAGAGAGTGAAATAATACTATAACTTTTGTTTCAGTGCATCAGAATTACATAGGAGTAGATGGCTCTAGAGAACCCTATCTCCTAAGTGTTGTGCAAGAGGGCGGGGCTGGACTTTTACGAGCCATACTCTTTAACAAGATGGTAAGAAAACCGAATCTAAAGACTAACCCCCTTATGCATATTGGTTTAGTAAAACCTACTTTAGCTAAAACGGATATTAAACTGTTGCTATCTCTTTTCATTAACATAAGAGTAACAAGAAAAAAACTATCTTTAAATCTATATTAAATTGACAAATCTTTATGAATAAGACCCTAAACTTATTGAATAACTCAACTCCTCCTTAAACAGCTTAGAAACAGACTCTCAAATTGAAGTCGTAACTTGTTTTTACAATTGACGCAAGTTAGTATTACTCGAGTATCGTTATTCTTTTCTTTGTCGTGTTGTTTCGTTAGCAACAGACAAATTTATACGAAAATGTGGAAATTATTGGAATTTCCACAGTTTCGGTTTCAAAGCTTATCAAAATGCCAAAGCGTGTACTGTGTACTGTAGCGTGCCCAAGCTCTTTGCCGTTATTATTAAGTGCAGCCAAGTGATATGATAGATTAATGTACTGTAGCGGCGATAAATTACAAGTTTTGGAATGTTCCAGGGCGCTCACAAAATATATTTGCCGCCCAGCGCATGGGCCGGAGGCGGTGGCCAAACGCCGACGAGGCCTACGGTCAAACAGATTCTGGCACAATTTTCAGCCATAGAGCGCGTCGATAAAATGCCCCGGGAGGTAAGAAAAAAACCGCTTTTATATTTACAAGTTGTGATATTTTCATGAAACAATGTTTATTCCAAAGTTTTATCTAATACATATCAATTGAATCACTGAGGTTAAACCTTCTTCGTCAACTTTACTAAAAAGTTTGTTGACAATAAATTAATCAAAACGGCTCTACTTATACATTTAGAGGTTGTTGAATTCACAATAGGCACTTAATACACTATAATGAACTCAAAGGCTAATGCAATATCCATTCCACATCCGTTTCTATGATAATTTTACCGTTTAGATCACGTGCGCTGAATTACAAAAAGACGTCCTTCTCCTGGAGGAACAAGAGGGCTCCGTGAACTTCAAGATCGGAGTTATGCTAATGAAACCCTGCCAGAAGACTGACGACGAAATGCTTTCAAATGGTAAGTATTTTCCCCTAAAACTTAAAGGTTGTTGTTACTTTTTATGCAGGTATAAGATTTAAAGTATCTAAAAATCTTTCAGAAAAGGGCGATGAGAAGTGGGAACGATTTATTTCGCTCCTGGGAGACAAAATTCGATTACGAGGATGGAACCGTTTCAGAGGCGGACTCGATGTCAAAGGTAATATAAGTGATAAGTCTCATATTTCGACTAGTGGCAACAATATGAAACCGTAAACACAATTTTCGAATACTTTTATCTACCCTGCGATCTAAATTGCATTCGCACTGCAGGTGACATGACAGGCAGCCATTCTATTTACACGATGCACCAAGGCCACGAAATAATGTTCCATGTCTCGACTATGCTCCCGTTTTCGAAAGACAATAAGCAACAGGTTAGTAGACATGTTTATTTCCGGATACGTAAATATTTCTAAGCTAGAAATGAAAAAACTTAACCCATTAAACTTGGGTAAGTGTCGAACTTAGCACGAAATTCACCGTAAACAACTCAATACTTTTTATCGTCGACGATCGTATGTCGTTCCGAAATGGGGTAGCGATCGACTTCACATTAAGTGCTTTTCTTTTTGGTATCTATAAAGACGCCAGTTTTTACAGCGCACAAAAGTGAATCGTTAGCAAAGAGTATGAGCGAGCATGAACTTTTTTCCACAATTTTTTCATAAGGTCCTTTTGGAACGGGTTTTCTTTGTTCGGTAATACATGTTTTGTTCAACAGTTGGAGAGGAAACGCCACATCGGTAATGACATCGTGAACATTGTATTCACCGACGACTCTGTCCATAATACCTTCAATCCTCAATGTGTCAAGAGTCACTTCACGCGTATCCTTTTATTTGTATATTGTTAGAATGCCGTAATGATCTGAGTTTGCAAGTAGGTATTCGAACAACAAGTACCTATTGTTTTTCATTGTACTCTCATTTCAAAGACAGATGTAATTGGAAATTCTGAACAGTAAATTCAAACCAATTTTGTCCTTATTTCCGGGGCCTTTTGATAAAGATTTATGTAACAACTTTCAAAGGTCTCATGCAGAGAAAGTCAAAAGCGGGAAATTCAGTGCTCGCTCTAGTTTGACTGAAGTATTTGATAATTTTCCGACGGCAAAAATAAAATATATTATTTCCTTAAATTAGTTCACCAGATATATTTGCAGTAGTATCTGAGGTAGAAGGCGAAGGGTATCGACTGAGCGTGTATAGCGATGACACGGTGCCTCCCTTCGGGCCGTCGCTGCCATGCCCGCCTGTCTTCAACGATCCACAGCTCTTTAGGGAATTTCTACTGGTAAGATTACACTCCAATTTAAGGACACGCAGGATAGCTGTAATCGGTAGGTAGATAACGTTTTGAGGTCAAAGTCGATCGACCCAGTATTCAGCCAATGATAATGATAATAATAAATAAAGTATAATAATGGCTATGCACGAAATTGAGAAACATTACATAGTTGTTTGACATGAATCGCAAACTAGACAAGAAATAATACTGTAAAAAAGCTTGTAGGTACGACAACTGACATAATCCAATATTGCATAGTAGAGATCGAATAAATTTTATCGTAGATATTTCATTGGTTTTTTTAACAGCAACAAAAGCCTACAGATTTTTTCTGTCACCAGCAAAAAAACAATCTACGGGCGGAAATGAAAATGTGAAAATAACATCTATTTCAGGTAAAACTGATGAATGGAGAGAAAGCTGCGTTTCAAACGCCAACATTTGCGCTGAAACGGCAAAGAACACTCGATACTCTTATTCGGGACATATACGCTGAACACTGTTCAGACCATAAAGTGGTGAGTTTCACATTCCATCAACTTCGTGCTCCATATTAATTAGTTCTTTGACAAAAGCATTCTGATTGCATTGCAAATGAAGGTCACGCCGAAGCTTCTAAACTTCGGGCTATAGATTAATTCAAGTACCTACACATTTACTTATACGTATAAAGAACTCTTTACCTATATAGGGCTCTACGTTGATATAGGTACTCTGAAACTTTCCTCATTTTGAATTTGTATCACCGTGGACGATACAGAACTTTGTTAGCTATTGACTTTTGAACTACAAGTAGAGCGAATATTGAAGAAGCTGCGTCTTCTAAAAATAGAACGCTCGTATTGTCTTTTATGTCATATCTATGCACAAGCTCCCGACTTCAATGGGTCGTAAAATTTTACTGAAATGGTTTTCCTTCTCGTATAAGATCATATCAGCCTATTTTGTACAGGAATGAGCTAATTATGCAACAACAGATAAACTCTACAGATATTTTACATGGGAAAGTACTCCCAAATGGACTATTTACTAACTTAAATTACGTTAAAATTAATTACCGAGAGATTTTAATATTCTCTTATTTTGTCGCAGGCCAAACTTTCCTGTAAAAACAACAGCTGGTCTATCTTCTTCTAAATCTACTTATTTATATTTAATCATAGGATGCCGATTAACGATGTTTACCTACTAAAGTGCGAGTAGTGTTTGTTTTTAGCACCTACCTGCAACGGCTACAAAGTAGTCAATAAAATCACAACTTTTCGATGAATAAAAAATCTCAAAAATTTAATAATTTATACAAAACGAATTAGCGATTTGGAAGCAAAACTTGCACAATTATCGCTGTCGCGTAATCAGCCTGTTTTTCACGGGTATTTGCTCTACTATAATTTGTCTTTATTATTCGTATAAACTATCGTATATTCGTATGCAAATAAATGATCTTTATCTTTATCCTCTCTGAATATTGATGAAAACTACATTAAAATCCGTTGCGTAGTTTAAAAGAGCTAAGCGTGCTAACGGCGGGAAGCGACTTTGTTTTATTTATATTACTAGCTTACTCGCCCGCGGCTTCGCCCTTGTGGTACCTACCTGGATAAAAAGCAACCTGTATTAGTTATTCCAGATCATAAACTATGTGTATTCCAAGTTTTAGCCCAATCCGTTAAGTAGTTTTCGCGTGAAAGAGCAACAAACATCCATACATCCATCCACACATCCATACTCACAAACTTTCGCATTTATAATATTAGTAGGATGTGGAGATGTGTAGATGTAATGACAACAATATAATAATATCACCATTTCTTAATGATTAAATATTTTACCTGTTTAGCCAATGCTGTCCCGTCGAGCGCTATCAGACGTGTGGTCCGGAGGCGCGGGCGCGGGCGGCGCAGGCGCAGCTCGTACGGAACGATTCCTCCACGTGGGACAGGCACTTAAACTGGACGCCGTGTTGCGAGGAGATGCGCCTACTAGCCTTGTGTCTATGGGTAAGAAGTTCCTTTATTATATCATTACCATAAGTCATATCAGTACTCACTTCTTTCACACAGCTATCCGTATTAACAGCCCGCCAAATTTTTCTTATAGGCCTACCCCTGCCGGTCCCCATCCTCATCAACCAACCATCCTTCCTCTTGACTTACTAATACTAACCAGCATTAGTTCAGCTGCCACTTATACATATAATATACTAATTAATAGGTAATTAATGAAATGGGTATGGTATATTCTCAGAACAAACTAGGATCAAAGTGAACGACATTTGTTAGATACCTACCCATATATCGCGTATACAATAAAGGTATTGATATAACGTCGACAATGTTACATAATATCCAGGTTGCGGCGGTTCTCGACGCGCCCCGTGGGAAGGCCGCGTGTGGCGCTCGGCGCCGCTGCCCGCCACGCCGGTCTGTGCGGAACAGATGACGGAGGGACGGCTGCTACTCTCCACAACGTCCAACACTTACATCTTAGAAGGTAGAACTGTAGATTGACAAACAATTTGCTATTGAGTGGTATGATCGCCATGTCTGACAGAGGGTGCATTCATGAGCAAAGAAATAAAGGAAAAAACCAGTCTCACGCTTGGACATAATTCATTTTAGTGTTTTCAGCTTTTTGAATTTGAGTTGAGTTTTATCCTGATTACCTTTCTAGCTGTAAAATATAGGTGTCCAGACTTGACTGCCTGGCAGATAGATAAACAAACCTGACAATTCAAATGATTACCACAGAATACAGAGAAGAAGTATAACTTACATAACAAACATGACTCTGACTTTAAGAAATCAGCATCCTCTTCCACCCCACTTATCCCACCACCTTCCAGAAAGCGGTACAACCCGAGTAGTACTCCGATGGGAAGGCTGCGTCCGAGCAGCTCGAGTCGGCGAGCGCGCCGGCCTCTTCCGCGTCGGGCCGCGCGTGACCGTCGGCGGGGGGTCCACGACCGGCGGCGCGGGGGGCGCGGGGCTGTACGCGTTGCCGATACAGGAGCTGTGTGCGGGCGCCTGGGCCATGAGACCGCTGCAGGACTGCAAGCATGCGAGGCTGCCGAGGACTAAGACTGCGCACTACTTCGACTTGTTGGAAAACGGTGAGTCCATTTCTTGTTTTAGAATGGCACGTTCACTTTACTTAGCTCTCTGCAGGTGCATTCCACCATGTGCGTCTAGCGCAATTCTACGCGAACGTCGAGTCATTGTGTAACCGTATGTTAAATATGAATTACTCGTATCGTATGATAACGAAAGTTTAAGATAGTTATTGTTTTTCTGACCATGAATAGATTCTATACATATACAACAAAATACTGATACGTATGATGTGATGTATAATACCCTAGTAAAAAGCCATAACAAGAGTGTGTTTGTGGGTAAACAAACTAGTAGGTACTCGTATAACGTACTTATATGAATACATCAAGGTATGATCTGAGTAAGCGGCAAGGTTGCGCATTTGGTGCCATACTATTTGCACTATAAACTGACAGGGTAAATAAAATATAGGTAACTTGAGCCAAGTTAGCTAGAGTCACGTAGCATGATCTACGACATCTAGAGCTATATTTCTGTAAGAGCCATAAAAACACAAGGCCACATCTATGAATTGTGCTAATCCGAATTCAAAGATCTTATGTCTGTATACCTTGGTTGCTTCGTCCTAGAAACTTTTACGACTTTCGTGAAAAAAGCTGATGCACGGAAATACGATGCTCTAATTCTTTTGTTTTAGGTGAAGGAGGCAAAACTTTATTAGCTGTAGCGATCGGCAAGCGTGTGATGCTGTTGCTTGAAGAATCTAAGACTGACAATGAAATGGGATTCGAGTACTCACATATCAAGGTTTGGAAACATCTAACTTATTTGTCCACATCTCTATATTATGAAATGTACTAATATAAGGCCTTCCTCCTATTTTTTTTTTCATCGCTACTTTTTCGGTAATAGTGAATCGCGTCAGCCGTATATATCGTAGTGCGTGGCAGATATTGACTCGACTGCTAATAGCAGTCGACATTCGCGCTAACGCGGAAATTCTGGGAAAGTGATGAAGAGTATATAAATTGCATCGCGGAAATAGCGAGATTGAATGCTTAGCGACGTAGTGATGCAGAATCAAGGCTACATAAGGCCAGTTCTATATTGTATTTCTTTATCGCTTAAAAAAGTAGCAGTGTGCAAACCTTTATCGTTAATGACATTTTACACAGACGAGCTTGGAATGCTCGTTCTAATATACTTAAGTAAATGTTAACTCGATTTGTAAACGTAAACTCGTTTCATAAACGTTGTATCGGGTTTAGATGGGACCTTTTATTTATTTTCGGGATCAGATGAAAAATATACATTATTTTGATCTTTATCAGGAAGTTATTGACCAAGAATAATTTTAAGTTCGTTTGTTGTGCAACATAACGAATACGATTGTAGTTATTCGAATGTGAATAATAGGTAAATATTTAACTACAACCGCTCTTGTGCAAATCTCGAACAATGATCATCGTATCGGCTAATGAACGAAGTTTCTTGTTGTTTCAGGATATTCAACTTAGCGAAACGCCAGTGCTAATAAAGTTAATGGATGGAGAAGTCGGAATAATGGTTGTCGGTTACAAACATCATTGGGAAGTGTTGGAATCGAGCAATGGCCAGGTAATACTTTATACAAATAGCCAGAAATGTGACTAATGGTAAAATTTTAATTTGTCTTTTGTAACAAAAATAACAGTTAAAAGTTATAAAGCGAAACCTCTCTGTATAACATAATGTTTCATACACTTGTAAGAATCGTGGATTCTTGGAATCCGTATGAAGTGTATCCCTACATTTCTTTCAAAGTTTACCTAAATTGCTTAAAATAGTGTTATTTGGTAGTTTGGATTGGTCACTTTGCGTTTAAATTGTTTCATTTATATCTACAGGTGGTGAAAAGAGCTGAAAATTCCGAGGACAGTGGAGTTCGACGCGGAACCCTAGTCAACGCTCTGCGTATAGGAGACGAGAGGGACGGTCAAATAGTTTTATGTTATAATCGTACGTATTCTATCTCTTGCACCTTCTTATATGTACAATAAGTTCTTTTTACACGTTTAGCAAAAGTCAAAATTAACTTAATAACGTGTGACAAAATCACGGATTGAGTAGTCTAGGTGGAAAATATTACAGCATCAAAATTAAAGACGACCGAGAAGAGATTATCGACAGCGTTGCAGTCGTAAGCAACGAAACAATGTGTAGTGTAGTTTCACACAGACAATAAATATCACTGCAGTGGTTAAATTATTCTAAATCGATAGGAATATACAGCTCTATTTAAACTGGTCTGGCTGGTTTTTTCCCATGTTTATTTACATGACGTGACACATCCTTGTTACATTACAACCGGATAAACAATTTTATTTATTTGATTGGTCACTTCACTTGTCTCCTATTTTATTGACTAAGTACTTCCCATATTTATTGTTTGTTGTGTATAAGAACATGTGTTTTACTCAGACTCGTGTTTTAGATACGTGCCACTTTGAAAGACTAACGAGTAAAGGATTGGAGAGTGATGGGGAGTACGATTTCCATTGGACAACAGTACCCGCTGCTGTAGGTAAGTAACAAAAATTTTACATCATAAAATATATACCTAATATAATATAAGTACCAACTACGTTCTGCGATTACATCTGTGAGGGATACCCAATAGAATTGGAACCCAAAAAATCAGTGTCTTGCTTTTTTCCCTCACGTAAATTGTATTTTTTTAATAACATGTGAGATTTTCCGCAATGTAAAAATATTACCGCGCGGTCGCTGAAAACCAGCGGCACATTTTGCGCTGCATATCAATGTTTTATTCATCAAAATGTCGTTAAACATTATGTTTCAGTATGCGCGTTCCCATACATAATGGCTTTTGCTGAGGATCTATTAGAAATACGTTTGGTGGCAAACGGGTCACTGGTTCACGCCGCGTGTATACCTGGATTGAAGCTACTTTGTGGCCGGAAAGTAAGTTAGTAGTATTATTTTTAGTTTTGCTTCTGGAAAAAATTCGGAAGTTCTGAGGGATTCAAAATAAAACCTTTATTTATTACAGATCTCTTAGGGTAGGTACAACAGAGTCATACCTAGTCTTTTTCCCTTTTTTATCTCTCTAATCCCCATCTTCTTTATAAATAATGTACCAACAATAACAATACAAAAAATATATTAGCATTATACTGAGGGAAATCTTACACGTGCCAAATTCATTGATGTCAATTATTTCAGATCGTTTACCTTGGCTAGCCAAGCGAATAATAGAGTTTTTTACTATCCCCTATCAATGAAACATAACCTGCGTAAGCTATATTTTTTATCGAAATGTAGGTCCAACTGGAATGTAAGTACTATAATCTATTTGAGGAAAATTACTGTGTATTGGATTAATTCGGATGGATTACCTAGTTAAAAATCTATAAATTAATAATATTAAATGTCTTTATTTACGAAAGGTTTAAGTTACAGAGCGTAAATTATTACTAACTTTAAAACAATTTGTAATATTTATGAAAAAATACTACAGCTTATGTTGCCCAGTAAGAAAAAACCTGTGTGCTGTCAATTACTTTGTTATAAGTGTTATAATACGCTTACGTTTTCAGGATATATTCTACGTCGCGTGCGCTCCGGAGTACATTCCTCTGGGCCGAGACATAGACCCGTGTCTCAGCTTGCACGACTACGAGCTGATGCGGCAGCTGAGCAAGCAGGGCCCTTACTCGGTGGATGAAGATGAGAACAATGAAAACAAGTACGATTATCCTTCGTATTCGATTATGTTTTCGTATATAATGGAATACGAAAACATAAGGTGTAAAATCGTTACGCCTTAACCATGTTGGGCATATCAGGTAAACATTAATTATTTCCTGTTTACCTGATATGCCCAAAAAATCAGCGATATACAAATGAGATAGACCAAAACCTTTAAATATTACGATTTTTTGTTTCACCCTTGCATTGTCCCGTATTTCAAAACAACATTTTAAGAGGCTCTCGATTTCTCTGTTTTTGATGGGAAAATGGCAAATACTTTTGCCTACGTTTTGGTAGCTTTTTAAAATGTAGACTGAAATATAAATAAAAATAAAAAGTCAGCAACATTAATAATTGGTCTGATTTGTCTCAAATGCTTGTTTTTAAACAGAGGTGAAAACTGCCAAAACAACCGCACAACTTCAGAGAACAACTCTGCCTCGAGCCGAAGCAGCTCCATATCTTCCGACCAGGAGAACATGCGGCCGCCATTGCAAAGAATGGCACCGGTGTCGCCACCTACTTCTCCACAAGGTAACATCGTCAGCCAGAACGAATAACAAAAGGAAGACTTTGCCTGCTTACAATACAATTCATCTTTTCTTTAGTCTACGTCTACTTAAAAACAGCTACGAATTATGATAACATGATGATATTTCAGTGCTACCAGAGAACAGTGGGCGTTGCGTGCGTATTTACAAGATCCCACAAAGCAACCTCAGCGCGGGCACTTACCAGCGGCAATCTGTCTCTGCCGATCAGGTCGTCAGCTCGTACTTTCCTGATAGGTATGTGTCAATTTTGAGATTTACTTAGAGCCGAGTGAATTAAAAGACTTTAATGTTTTATCTCGTCACCATCGACAAAAGATAGTGGAATTCAGACAAAGATAGAGACAGTTAAGAGTTTGATCTGAGTTTTCTGCGTCCCGAGTGTTCAGTACTCTAAAAAAATATAATTAGACCTCTTTTGCATAAAATAGTCCTAATACACCACTGAGACGGAACAAATATCTTCAGATAATGCAAACATTTTCCGCGACGCCGGGTAGGAGCATAGTAAACGGGTGTCAAAACGAGACTATAGTCAGGAGATTATGTATAGCTGTTTGATTATATAATTGTATATTAATTTGTGTATTTCCGCCAACTGGTTTTCTAGGCCAAATAGTATGAGGCAGCGACTGGCTGAGCTGAGATTGGACAGCAAATCGAGGGGAGGAGGCGAAGACGAGACCTTGTAAATACAAAGATGGAATTTGTTTGTTTAAAAATGCGTATAACCAAAGCATTTTGGCCTGGATCTTGGATATTTCGGTGAAAGGATCGTTTTGAGTGGAGTTTGTTAGAAAAACTATTTGATCTACGATACTTTATCTAGCGAAGGCCTACAGCGCTCAGGTAAACAGATGTATAAAACGAATATGGATGCACAATTTTAATATATACAGACATAGTATGAGAGAAAATAAATTATAAGTAAGTTAATCAGTAGAAATACATTTATTGATGTTACTTACATACTCGTAACCTAGTTATTTGAACTAAGATGAATAAAATATTCATATTCAATTATGTACTTGCTGTTTCAAGCTTTTGAAGAGAATTTAAACTGCGTGCGTTGTTTTATATTGTTGTTATACTAACGATTTATATACAACTCCCGTGTGGTACCTACAGTACGGTTAAAATAATACTAAAAGACTCCCGAGTTTTATTATTACTTATTATTAGTTTTACAATATTGTCACTAACGTAATAACATTGTCCACCTATAACCGACAATGTTTCGGTTTTTTCAAGGAATCTTCAACTGAGTGAGATGGAGGGACTCGCGGTTCGTTCACTCCTCGCAGTCGCGTGTCATATTGAATTTATAGGTATGTGAGTAATTCCTGTTTTTGTTAATCTATAGGACAACTCACGAAAGTTTTGAAGACTATTAACTTTATCCGAGAACTGTTTCGTGACGTGGGTTCAATATTATAATACTTACCCCCATGTAGAATTTATGCACGTCATAAATTTGTAGTTCTAAAATACTTGATTAGAGCATTGCATTTTATATAAAGGGTATACGAATTTATACCATTTTCGAAAGATTAACAAAATTAGACACAGCCCTCAGATTATATTCTAGAAGACTTCAGAAAAAATGTTGGACGAATAGTAAATTCGCTGCTTTATTAAGTTTATCTTAGATAAAGCACTGAAGCGAAACCCTTCACAATGTAAACTGCTAGATGTATGAGATAGATGTGCACAAATTATGCTCAAAATTGTTGAAAGAAAATTTTGATTAGAGTTATCATAAGACTACGTAAAGTTTCACATAATATTAGAGTAGATTGTTGTAATCTGTTAAGAAATGTCAAAAATATTGTGATTTTAATGTAACGTTGTATAGTTCTTCAACCATTTGACCAAATAAGAAAAGGACTGGCCATTTGCTTTATGACTGCACAGACTTGCAAGAAGAGAATATACACTACTTTCCAGGATGTAATTCTCAACTCCTATAGTAGATAATTGCATTTCACACGTTATTTAATTCCATTACTCGTGACTATAAAGTTGCGATTTAGATTGAATATATTTTCGAACCCTCTCTAGAATTGAATACCTAGTCTATTCTATATTTGATCAAAGCTAATCCTAGAGTTATTTGGTCGGAATATTTGAATAAGCGCCTGAATGTAAAACATATAACCAAATCTCGTATGAATAGCCTATGTAATCTAGTCACATGAATATGTGCTACATAAAAGACAAAAAAGTGATGTAAAATAGTTATACATACGAATAGTTAGTATGGGAATTGTCTACTTCTGACTACATTATTATATAGGCCATTCTCTCAGTGTATGTAAGTGTGTTGTTATTTAGAGGGTGCTTTGATAAGTCAATGACACTTCGTATTTTTATTGGTCAGATTATTGATTTTATTTTAAGATTGTGCCACTATTTGTGGAAAGACTTAGTAAAATTTAGATCCACCTGTCGGCGTTTTCAAAAAAACAAGAGACACTGACTTACCAAACTACCCTAGTTTAATAAATTCTAGTGAACGTATTTTGTTGCGGTTGTGTCAGCTCATAAAGTATAGGAATATTTTAATCTTAATGCTGGCAGAGCCGCGGTAAAATAGTTCATAGTTATTATATTCTTCAATGTCTACGGGACACCAGGAAAGAAGTGCCATCCAAATAACATGATTATCTTTCTAGAAATTAAATACTACTGTAATACTTTGCGATGCAAGAGAATTGAAATCTTATTAGGTGTTTTATCTTCACTGTACATAAATGCTATAATTTTTAGACTAATTATGACTTCTGATTACTAACCAACTGAAATACGTGTTAGTCTAAGTTGTTTTAATGTTGTGGTTGAACTCTTAAACCAAAGAAAAGGAACCAAACTGATAGACTAAGTATTTTAAGATATTTGTGGACGTCGCAGCATATTCAAACTATATTAAGTTTTAAACTCGATATCGTGAATTAATTGTAATAAAACATTTGAGGCGAAAAAGTATTGTCTAAATTAAACTTGTAGTAAAATAAGTAACCGGTAAGCATTATTTATGCTTTGTAGATGAATTACCAATTAAGGTTGTTTTATAGAGAATCAATTAAAATATTAGTATAATTACAAGTTTTTAAACAATTCAATAGGAATTGATTTAAAGTAAATATAATTATTTGTTTATATTTTAAACATCTAAACAGTGATTGTAAAAAGTTTTTGTGGGAAAAATATATTTTTTGGTTATAATAAATGGTTAGGAAAAACTGTAGACACGAATGAGATACGGAAGTACAAGATGAGTCAGGAATACCTCGTTTATGAAGATATTTTATGTAAAATACACAGATTATATTTACTGAAAGAGATCATTATTTTTTGCGATTAGGCCTGGCATTCCTTTAGTTTCAAATGTGATAATTTAAAAAATACCTAAGCCTACAGATAATCGAGAGTATGATAGTGCTAATGGATATATTTCATGAAATGAGAAGATGTATAAAATAGTAGATGTTTGCAAATTATAGTCATTGTTCAAAGAACATTATGTAATACTTGTGAAGAAATACGAGTGAAATGTTATTTTCTTTGAAGTTTAAATAAATGTCTGTTCCAAAATTGGTGTTTTATTTTAAACTTAAGGCTTCGGAGCTGTACGAGTGCCCCATACAAACGTAATACCGTAACCATTTGAAATTTGTGCATATCTTCAGCATAGTATGGTATTATTCGTATTAGGATAGCATTTATCTAGGTCTCTGCCAAAAGCTTTTTTCAAAATACTTAGCTAAAGTGAAATTAAACCGAATCGCATTTTGCATATTTTTACATCATAGAAGACATGTTTTCTTTATATTTATTTAGTATTAAACACTAGAATATTTTAAGTTTCCTTCTGTTAGAAACATAGCTTATATGGTCTAGTAACAGAAAAACAACACTGTGTGAAGAATAAAAACAATTTTCAGTCATAATTTTTGGGACTACGGGAGACAACCAAATTTCTTGCAAAATAGCTATGACAACCAGTCTGGCGAATGTACTATTCAAACAGACGATATATGAAACGCCCCGGAGTTTTAATGGCTGCTACAACTCTGACGAGGCTTCAACCCGTTCGAATAACGAAGAGCACTGACAACTCTGTAGAGCTATACTAAAATAGGACACTCCGACATAGACGGATTATAGTAAGAATGAACGAACGAGCGTAAGAACGAAGAAGAAGAAGTACACCATCATCCATCATTAGTCTGTGGCTACATCAAGGAAGATGTATTTTCTCTATGAGCTACATTCTACATTCTCTTTGGTCTGTCCACTGTCTGTGGTGTCATGTCAATTCACGAAGTCTTTCGAATTTTAGTTTGTTGACAATTTGACAATTATTTATTTGTTACAGAAAATTTAATCTAAGGCGTGAAATCATAAATAAAGATACGTGTAAAACATTGTTATTCAATAGTTTTCTGTAGTGTAATAGTGTGTTTAAGTAATATGAGTAAAATCAATGTGAAATTTGCAAAAACATGCCGCGAAGGAGTGCAAAAACGCATTTTTATGGCTCAATTTCCTCTATATGTAGATCGGTAAGCAATTTTATGCCATTTATTTGCAAAATTTGGTAAAATAATGATACAATTCGTAAAAGTTTTTGGAAGAAAATTTTCTCATACCGTATGTAGGTAAACAATTATAGTGCTTGACTATCAACCTAGATTTATCGATATCGATAGTTTGTTTTACGAAACTGAAACGATTAATTTGTTTGTTTGCTATGTTTATAAAGTTTTATTTTGTTTGGATTACCATAATTTATATGTAACTTAGATTTTATTTTATACCTATTAGGTTTTTAATTGAATCATGTACATTTTAGGAGTAGGTAAACATGGATGTCACTACTTGGATGGGTGATCGCAAGTGGCACTATTACCATTATGTTTAGGTATAATATATTTTATATTGTTTTATTGTATAATAATACAACAATATTTGTTGCAGACAACCTACCAGAAAATCGAAGCAGCATGACGAAGCATAAACAAAAGCTTGATGATCATCGTCACTATATGAAAGTACCTGGATGGCAAACATTACATGAAAACACGGATATAAACGTCATTTTCTAAAAATTAATCCTAGCAAGATCGATTTATCGCCCCCAAAACACCCTATGTAGATGTTCAAATAAATGTATACTTACCTACTTAAATTAATTATTAATTCTTTTATTTATGAAAAAAAAACCTACTAATAATTTAATGGAATCCAAAAATCCTAGCTACTGCTGATAGGTATCGATATCGATAAATTTTCGATAGTCACTAGGTACATCCCTAGATACTGCCAACATAGAGAATATAACATTTTTAAAAGACGCTGGCGTGACGACATAGATGCCTTCCATGAGGAGTGGTGGGAGGCGGCTGGTGATCGAAAGAAGTGGAAAGAGATGGGGGAGACCTTTGCCCAGCAGTTGGACACATTATAGGTTATTAAAAAAAAAAAAAAAAAATGTTGGCAGTATGTCGTGGTCAATATGTTCTGTGGTCGTGGTTTGGTTTTGTTACGTTGGTCTTATTGTTCACTGGGTGATTAATACATCGTCTAGTGTTCGTTTTGTTTGTATGGCACTTCCGTCTCTTACTATTACACGCTCTTTGGAACGCGCGGCGGATTGACTTTGCCGAGCCACGTCACCGAATTCTTAAATGAATCCTACCATTGTTTTCTACTTTTATATTGTCTCGAAAAAAGACGTTTTTTTTTTAAATAAAGGATGGAAACTATATAATTATTAAAACAACCTCATTCAATGTCAACATCTATGTATAATGTAATATTAACTATACAAAACGTCATAATAATAAGCTTATAAATAATTACGTATACATCATATCGCTAAAACGAATAAATAATAAACTTACAGTTACAAGAACTTGGGTTGCTGTTTCAGAGCTGTGATGTCAAGAAATCTGGGGATTTCATTTTCTTGTGGTTTAGAGGCAGAAGATGTACCTATAACAATATACAAGGCTTTAAGATATTTGAATCTATCAAATGAGTATTTAAGTACCATCTTGGACCTCTTATAGGGATCTTAAATTCTTAAAGATCTGAGATAATGGGGGCAATTCGGAGTGTCGCAAAAGCTAAACTAAACTAACTAAAATTATTGCCATCCTTTTTATTTCCATCGCTATGAAAGGGACGGCAACAATTTTAGTTAGCTTAGTTTAGCTTTTGCGACACTCAGAATTGCCACTAATGTCTACTGCGCCTGCGCTGTCGCAGACGTTGCAAAGTTAAACGAAAACATACTCACTTCAGACAGACAGAATCCTTCGGATCTTGAAGCCCTTTGAAGTCAAAGTCTTATTGAAGAGCTAGGGCTAGTACTGCTGGCCTAACTTGTGCAACACGAGAAATCTTCTCGTCGTCGACAAAATATTATCTCCTGCTCTAGCATAGCACGTTAGAGCAGGTCGACATTATCGAGATATTTCATTTGTCGTCTCGACGCGTTGCACATGTTAGGCCTACTGGTATAATAAACGAAAAATATTGTACATTTACACAATCCTGCTGCAAACATTGCGAAATGTATAATAAAAGCTATGGGAAAAGATAGATAACAAACCTTGAAGTAGCTTATGCCTCTCCATATAGTTTCTTGTCGCAAACGACATGTCAATATTCGCTGTTTTTGGCGTAATTTTTGGCGGCGCAGTCACGGGGGCATTCAGATATTTAGCTGCGAGCTGGTTCATCTTGAGGCTAGTGTCCGTCGCGTAGAGATGCGGCTGATGGATACCGAGAGGATCGTCGCCGAATTTTACTCTGAAATTAGGAAATGAAGTCTGTTATCTTTACTAATATTATAAATGCAATAGTAACTCTGTCTGTCTGTCCTTTTCCTCTTGACGGCACGGCACGGCCGGCGTCGTAGCTTCGTTTGTCTACTGGCATGGCGATCCACACACGCATATACACAGCTATTCACACACGCATATACACAGCTATTATACTCGGCAAATGCAGTTTGCCGAGCGGAAAGCTTGCGGTCCCGGCGACAGCAACAATATCAAAATCATCGTCATGCAGTGCCGTTGCCTTGCCGCCATTGCTACAAAAAGCCACCGTGGCAGGCCAATTTACCTTTTAGTGACGCTGACATTAGACTTGTCAATTTGCATTTGCACGCACTGTTGCCGCATGTTCCTGAACATTGCGCTGGCTGATGACGGCATTTTGGAGTCTTGCAGCATCCCGTTCACGTGAGTCTGGAAGAATCATTATAATGTTTAGAGAATTGGTTTTATAATAGTGTATTATAAAAAAATGGATTTTGAGGGTAGCAGCTTTTCTGAAAGAAAAAGAAACTAGAAAAGCTGGGCATTTGGTAAGCATGTCATTAAACAAAATGAGCTCCATTTCCAATGTATATCACATGACAAGCTATTTTTTCTAGCTAGAACAAAGATCAATAACTCCGACACCAAAGATTTGTATGACCTCTCAGGAAATCTTGTTTATAAAATGGTTATCACTCTGAGTGACCACTTCATTTTTTTACTTAATAATGTTTTGACATCTAACAATTATCCAAAAGTTTTGAAAAAAGTTAAATTAACACCCCTATATAAGGGAAAAGGAGTTACAGATAAAGTTCAGAACTATAGACCTATTGCAATTGTACCTACTATATCTAAAATTGCTGAATCCGTTTTGTCAGAGCAAATCTTAAAACATTTAACGAACAATAATCTTTTAACTGATTGTCAACACGCATATAGAGCAGGTAGATCGACCATTACAGCCACGCACAGATTTATCGATATAATAGTGGGCCATTTGGAATCGCGTAGAAAAGTAGCAGGCGTATTGCTGGATCTATCTAAGGCATTCGATTCGGTTAACCATCAACTTTTGATAGAGAAACTCAGGTTGTATGGTCTATCGCAAAATAGCCTAGATCTTTTGAAATCTTTTCTTAAAGACAGGGAGCAAACAGTGGAAATAAAGGCTGAAGGCAAAAGATTTAGATCGACACCAAGCATTTCAAAAATAGGAGTCCCACAGGGATCGTCGTTGGGTAACACACTTTTTCTAGTATTTATAAATGATATAGCACATATAAATATTGATGGAGATATCATCCAATATGCTGATGATACTTCTATAGTTCTATCCGCAGAAAATAATGAAGCGCTTATTGTAAAAATCAGGGAAACAATGGCTAAAGTAAATAATTGGTTTGAAATAAATGGCCTTAAATTGAACCACGAGAAAACGAATATAATTTTTTTCAATACAGTATCGGCCAATAAGTCCATTTTTCCAGTGGAAATTAGGGATGGAACCATTATTGAAAGTTCCAAGTTAGTAAAATTGTTGGGCTTTCAAATAGACCCTGTTCTTTCGTGGAAGCAACATATAGACATGACATGTGGAAAGATGGGTAGAGGAATATTTGCTCTTAAACAACTCAGACCGATCACGTCTGAGAAATCTTTAAAAGAAACATACTACGCGTACATTCACTCTATTATGTCCTACGGCATTATTCTTTGGGGGACGTCGTCTGACTACGAGCGTGTCTTAAAAATGCAAAAGCGTGCAATTAGAGTACTAATGAGGGCCAAGTATAAGGACTCATGTCGAGACCATTTTAGAAACTTAAATATACCAACATGTGTATCAGTCTATATATTGGAGGTTGTAAAGTATGTTAGATTTAACCTAAGTAAATACACTGTTACAGGCGCTAATAGCTCTCGTAGCATGCGTACCAAGAACAAGTTAACTTTAGAATCAATCTACCACCGACTGAATTTATCCGAGAAACTTCCCAGACTAATAGGACAAAAGCTTTACAATAAGATCCCTATACATATTAAGTTATTAGAAAATGACAACACATTCATCAATGAAGTAAAGAAACTGCTTCTTAGTAAAACACTATACAGCGTCAAGGAGTTTTTGTCTAATGATTACACCCATTTCTCCAAAACTGCTGTACATTTCAAAAATATAGATCATAATTAAGATGCAACATTTCCTATTTAAATAATGACAATCGCCTCTTTACAGCGTGATTCGTGTAATCTAATTAAGATTATCTGCACTGTCATATTATTTTTCATATGAATTGAATACCATTATACAATTATATTTAATGTTTTTTATAATTAATCTGAAAGCCAACTTTTAGGCAATCAATTAATTTATTTGACGAGTCATAGTTTGTTCACTTAATAATTTATAATTACTTATTGAATTTATTTTGTTAATGTGTTACACCTATGATAATAAATGCATTCTATTCTATTCTATTCTATTCTATTTGGTTGTAGCAAAGACGATTAATATCTAGAAGACAGACAAAGGCCATACACAAAATCGTAACCCTAAAAAATAGCCTGAAAACTCTAAAACATCAATTTTATCCAAGAAATTTCAATTACTTTCTAGTTAAAAATGTTTAAATATTGAATATTGTTGCTACCTACTACTAAGTATTGAAATTTCTTGGATAAAATTGATGTTTTAAAGTTTTCAGGCTATCTGGTACTGCGGGATTGGGTTACGATTTTGTGTATGGCCTTTGTCTGTCTTCTAGATTTTAATCGTCTTTGGTTGTAGGCAGTGCTAGTGTATGGATGTGTGTAATATAGAGTTAAGTGTTATTCTGGCTGAGTTTTTTTTATTGGAGTAGGTACCTACCCCAACATGAGGAATAATTTTGAAGCGGAATAACTCCAATGAGGTATTTTACTTTACATTCTATTTTTAGAAACCTTATGATCTAAGCCTACAATTCTTATTCACTTTACAAAACTTATCACAAATGTACGAGTCTGATGCTAAGATTGTGCTGAAAAATTGAGAAAAAGAAGGATTTGGTAATACTGACCATAACTTTATTGTAGTAAGTCCATCCAACATTAGACTGGTCATTGCTGCTAGTATCAGATCTGAAAAAGATTTTACTATAGTATTTATCAATTTTTATTAATTACAGAATACCTATAGGTAAATAAATACTCGCTGCCAAATACATACTCGCTGTAGTCTCTCACATCCAAATACAAAGTCTGCTCAGGTGAAATATTCGGAGAAGTTGCATTATCTACCCGTACATTGTACAAGCTTAGTTCATTCAGTGTTTTATCATCTCCATTCTCTGCTTGCTTACATTCAGGGGAATTATTCACAGGCATTATTCCATCAAGAAAATTCAGGTTAGCAGGTTTAGAAACCACTTCCTTGATACTGATTTGTGACCTGTTACATTGTATTTGATTTTCATTGGTCTGTTTCACAATTTCCTTGTTAATAACTGTTGATGTTCGAACCATTTCAAAACTAGTCATCACTCCGATTGACATTTTCATTTGGTCATTTCCCGAGATTGAGACTTGTTCTGTTGAGCAGGATATAGTTGGAGTGTTCTGTTGGCTGCCTGATATAAACTTGTCTACTTTTTCCTGGAGTAGCTGGAGCTGTTCATTTTGTAATTTGATGATTTTAAAGAGGTCTGCAACAGTAGGTTCTCGTTTCTCTTTAGAGACATTGGTTTGTTTCTCAACTTCCATGCATTCAGACTGTTTTTTCTGCTCAAACTTTTCTATGGCCCAGGTTTTCTTGTCTACTGCATTTTGTGGTTTGTTGTGACAGGCACAAGACTGAATGTTCTGTTGTATTGAGGTTTGAACACATTGTGTGCAGGCTTTAGGTTGTGTGCAGTGACAGTGAATGTGTCCAGGGCTTTGTATAGGTCTCATTTGACTCTGTTGAAAGCCTGAAGGTGAACCATGTGGGTGATGTACTTCATGAACCAAAGGAGTATTTCTGGGCATATTCTCTAGTGGTTTGACACAATGGTGGCATTGGCAATGATCCTCAACTAGCTTTGTGTACTTAGGTTCAGCCCGATAACTTGCTTTGATGATAGGTTTAGGAGGTTCAATATTATGAGGACTAATCGGTACTTGCTGAACTATTGTTCCTTTTTTCATTATGTCAGTTTTTGTGGCAAATGGGTTGTTTTCTTTATCAATATTTAGGCCTGTGAATTGTTTGTGCATTGGATTCACATTCAGATGGTACATGTCCAAGTTATTCCTTCTGATAAAGAAACTGTTGTCCTTGACAAGAACATTGGGTGGAATAGGCGAGTTGTTATCAATGGATGATAGTACTTGTGGCTTCCTTAGTTCTAGACCATTGAACCCACACATTTTATTTTCAAATGTATCCTTCAAAGCCGATTTAGTAAAAGCTGGCTGACGTGGCTCACAACTTGAAGCATCGAGTAAGCTTAAGTCTAGATCATCTGATGGTTTCCAGCTGGGGTTATGATCTGGTAATGATAACGGTAAACCAGTGCGTATCTTGTTTAGAGAAGGATAAGGACTACTATTACCGCATTCATACCTTTGTACAGGATCAGAGTTGTATGGCAAAACCCTTGGAAAGTCGTAAAACGGCTCCGCAGCACTCGTCCGCATTGGACCGTCTCTATAAGGACGAGGAGAATGGCATTCCGAGTCACTCATAACAAAATTCTCTGCAGCTTTCGGAGTCTCAAAGCGCACTTTCTTCATGAAGTACGTTACTTTCAAACTACAAGCCGCGAAAAGTAATCCCGCCCGAGTCGGCCGACCCTGCTCAGATTTCACTCTTTTTTCATCAATGTCTATCTGATGAAGTTTGTAGTTACAGCTTTGCGTAGTGTAAATGTTTCACTATTTCTAAATTTATTTCATTTTGATTTTACAACCCGAGAGAAAGATGTAAACAAATGAAAATTGAAGTTGACTGCGCTTCGACAGTTCGATTCGACTGGTATTGACAACTTGACATGACATACAATTGACTGCTTTGTGACATGACATCTACATAACCTACTTTTTCTCTCATGTGTCATGTCATGTCTCTGTCAGTAAGGCAGTGTCAAGTCAACTGTCACTTTACCAAAATAATTTGGAGGTTAGAAATCAAATAAGCTGGTAATTTATTATTTATTGGCGAAGTGAAGAATTCAAGAGCGAAAGGAAACAAAATGAATAGACAACTACTAAAAATTTACCAGCCTTTGGTTTCAGCTACTAGGTCAAAAGGATATAAACATCCTGGGGGTATTCGCTACCCTGGAGGCATAGTCTACTATCCCAGGTAGGTAATAAAATAACAAATATTCCTTTTTCTCATACCTACTTCCTACTTATTAATTGTAAACAATTGGTTTCATTTATTTGTTTAGATTTCCAGATGAAAAGGATCCTGAAGTGACTCCTTCCAAACTATTTAGAGTGGAGAGAATAAAATCAACAAAACACCATCCTTATTGGCAAAAGGATATCCTAAAAGAATTGAACATTCTTGAAGAGGTATAATGATAAGTACTTAGTAGATAAGTAGGTAATAACTAATAATTCCTATTGTAGTTCAAACCTTAATTCATACAACAATGTTCTGAAAAATCTTGAAGAGAACTTAGTAATAATTTGATTGTTTTGTTTTTAGAATCGGGTCACAGTCGTTAAAAATATTCCTGAAACAAATGCATTGCTATGGAAAGTGAAACATTTGGTTAAAATCACTCCAATTATTTTTCCATACGGTCAGCCATCTAAGGATGACATCAAGTATACAAAGTTACGGGAAAATGGAGAATGTTTAGTTATAAAGAAGCTGGAACCACAAGAAAGTCAAATTGAAGCTCTTGATAAATTTGATTCTGATGAGAAGAAAATGGACTCAACCACAATAAAAAGAGATTCTAGACTCAAATGGAACTCGACTGGAATATTCTAATCTATAGTTTAATTTACATAGGAATTTGTTGTAGAATAAAAATGGAAGTGAATTAGGCATAGTTTTATTAGAATAAAAACACCAATTAATTTTTTTCCTGAAAGGGTAGATGCAGGCATATAGGTAGTTCCTTGCAGGTGCAGGTTAGATTGATAATTAATACACATTGATGTTGTGCATACATTTTTCTAGTAGCCACAAAAAAAAGAGAAGTTATAAGTATCTTAGCATTCAAAATCTGTCTGAACTCAAAATAAACTTGTCTTTAATAGAAAATATTGAAATATAAATTGAACCAACTGCAGCACCCCTTAATTTAATCTGATACAACATTCATTTTTCATCACTGAGATCCTATAGGAGTTGTTACAAGAACTATGCCCAATAGTGGGCGCTGCAGTGGGGGCATTAACCTGTCAATTAACGGGCGAATTATGTCGAACCGCCGTCAACCGGCGGAACGACCCCGGTGGACCCCGGGGTCGTTGGTACCTTTTACAGAAATTGGAATTAAATATTCAAGATTAAAAATTTTAATTTAATTTTAGTTTTTAATTCTTTCTATGACTTTGTTTGTGACTTTTAAGTTTTAGGTAATCGCTTTTTAACCGATTCAGATTCGAAATTCGCGAATTATTCGACAGAATTAGTTAGATAAGTACTTTGTCGACCCCGGGGTCGTTCCGCCGGTTGACAGGTTAATGATGCAAAGCCTTAGTAAATCATAGAAATAAATAATACATTTTTAAGTTTTTTATTGGATTAAGATTACCTACTTATTTACAGCAATATACTACTAATCATCTACCTAATCATCACTATTTTATTCTTCACTGCTGTCCCTCTTACCATGTAATAAATTATTTAAATATTCAGATGTCTTGAAATAATTTTCAAGCAGAATGCCATGTTTTTTTCCTAAGCTGTATCTAGCATCTCCCCATGAAACCACTAATGTTGGGTTTAGTTTTTTGAATTCCTTCAAATGGAATTTATGTTTCACTATAGAGTTGTAAATGTTGCCTCGAAACACAGCTAAGTATTCATCACCATTTTTGTAAAGCCGAATGACATATTTTGAAAGTAGAATTTTCATGGCCAAGTGGAAAGTTATGAAAGTTCCGAGGTAGACTAAACATTCTGTACCGTTGCTAGCTATTACAACATCATCGCCAAGGATTACAGGATTGTCCCATTTGCTGATATCAAACTCAAAAATACCATAATACAGACTGGCAAGCCCCACTGTTGTTGTTGAAAATGTTAGGTATGTGGTCAAATATTTGAGGATGTTATCCATAGGAGCTTTATATATTAGTTGCCAGTTTTTTGAAATACCGTCTCTTGCTTTCCATTTGTCTTGTGTCTCTGTGTATGTAATATGATGTCCAGAAATAGTATTCACCGAGGTTATTCTATAAACTTTAGCGGTTTGCTTTTCCGCTAGTCGAAACAACCGTATACAATTCATTGTCTGCAATTTTAGCTATCTTATTTAAAACGGTAGTTTCAGACTCATTTACCAAAGAGCATGTAATAGTACTCATTTACAATTTTATTTAGAAATAAACTGTCTGAAATAAACTTTTCTGGACTTTTGTTTGAGGTTATATTTCAATGAATGAAAAGAAAGTGACTGAAATGAAAGAACGAAACGAAAATTAAAAACAGCTGTTTCTGACGTTTCTATGTTAGTGCAAAAAGTTTTTCGTTTTTGTACCAACCAATCTAGGAACAATGTACTTACCATTCTATTTTTTTTATCAACCTGTATCATCCCACTGCTGGGCAAAGGTCTCCCCCAAACTGTTCCAACCACCATTAATCCATAGAAATGTTTTATTAACTAGTAGGTATAGTATTATTTTATCTGTGTGTACCTACTCAATCTCGCGTTGTAGGTACCTATACCCGTTCCAACCGTTTATTTAACTTTTGACAGCTGTAATACTGACTCAAATAGTGATACCCTGACCCGTTACCGATTCGATTTATTTTATCGATCGATTTTATTCATGAAGAAGTTTTAATCTATTTAACACACTCATTATTTACTATGAATTTCAACATTTTGCACTGTTCATTACAAGTAGGTACCGCAGTTCATTCACATGTTTTTTATTTGAACCAACTACAGTAAGTCTAAACGATTATTTTAGATTCATTAATTTTCAGCGAAGAAATTCGATTCCATTACTAGGTTAGGTACGAGTACGATGGAACTGTTTTCATTACGCAAATTAATTCCATTACTAGGTTAGGTACGAGTACGATGGAACTGTTTTCATTACGCAAATTATTTATGCATTAAAACAGAGACATCTAAGGCATTTTAAAATAATAAAGGTTTTTACGTGATTTGATGTAAAAATAATCACAATAATTTTATTGTAATTATGTGTTATTAATATAATCGATAATCGATTTATTTCAAAACAGGTTGTCGGTGGTCATTAATTACGAATGAAACATCTCTAAGTGGGCGGCACCCGTCCATGACGTACCTACAGTATTCCCTGTAGTACATTGTATCAAAAATTATTACAAAACTTTATGTGCGTGATCTGTCAAAAGTTAAATAAACGATTGGAAAGACTATAGGTAGTTGGAATTTTTTAAAATTTCGAGTTATGTACATAAAACTCGAAATTTTCGTCTCGATAGTGTGGCCACAGCACAGAATGAAGATTGTATTGGACGGACTTATTGATCCTAGTAGTGCTAGATTCTCTTACGCTCGTAGCACACCTCCGCCGCGGAACCGTAACCGCGGAACCCCAGCCATTTCGCCATGTCTCGTCCACACCTCCGCCGGAGAACAGAAGCGGAACACAAGCGAAACTGCCTGTTCTAACGCATAGATTTGATTGTAATTCTATCTCTTTCCTTGATCGCAGCGGAATTCATCCAGTGGTTCCGCTGTTAAGGTTTCGCGGCGAAGGTGTGGCTGGCGTCGGAGTATCATCGACGAAACCGCGCGGGGAAAGAGATAGAATATAGTTAAATGTATGCGTTAGAACAGGCAGTTCCGTGGCAGTTCCGCTTCTCCTACATACGGACAAAACACAGCGAAATTAATGCGGTTCCGCTGTTATGGTTTCGCAGCGGAGGTGTGCTACGGGCATTAGGATCCTAGGGAGACGGACCGTGTGTCCTAGTTTTTAGACTAAAATAATTTACTTACCTACAGAGTATCTAATAGAACATGCAGACACAAAAACACTGCGTACCTACCTACTGCGTAATTTACGTCAAAGAATAGAGTCATCATAATCATTATTCTCCTCCTGCCTTTGCTCCTGCCCTTATCCCACGCTAAGTGGGATCGCGTAACTATACCAAAAACGTTTAAAATAGATTCTTTTTTAAAAATATCGTCCTACCTACAAGTTCCGTGCTTCGGAGGGCACGTTAAATAAATTGTCGGTCCCGGCTTTTAAAGTCGTTAAGCCAAGACGAAGGCTTTAAGGCGGCCTAAAAACTCCGTCACCAGAGTTGGCCACTTGCTCATACACGAACTTACTTACTTAGCACCTACATTACATTACAGTGGACCCTTTGAATATGTTCAACGGGGTAGTCAGATGTAGTCCAATGACATAATATTTGGTACATGCCCACTCAAATTAAATATTAACTTTTAAGTAGAAGGTATTTATTTTTATTGAAAAACAACAAAGTAAGTAAATAAAATAAGGCCAAACAGTACCTAAATAAAATATACCAACAAGTAACGTAAAATAAATTTGTGATAAGACAATACTAGTACTAACAAGATAAGAAATAAACTTGACATCCATACAAAATCTATGTATAGTAGGTACCTATGTACATTTATATTTTATATTTACCTTGCGTATTGTCTAACGCCTACCTACCTAACTTTACGCCAAACTAGCTATGTAACAAATAAATTGCTTCTTAAAAAAAGGCAGTTATTTTCTGTAAGATACCTACTATTAATTTCAGCGAATATCAATACAGTAGGTAAGCATTTACACATAAACACAGCCAGCAAAGGTACAATAAGTCAATTAATTAACACCCTACTATAATAATGTTATACTTATTACAAATACGTAACATAGACAAACGAGTTTAGACTCATGACGAAATATAAAATTATTCTGATCGCATACGTTCAAGAAAAGTATAATTTATTGCCGTAATGTCTATTTCTTAGTGGACTTTAAGGGTAATCTAGCACTTAAACTTCATTACTCAAGTAGGAAGTGAAGTTACATAGTTGGAAATAATTTTAGAAATAAATACATTTTTGAGATCTTAAAATAGAAAACAGTTATAAAGTTTGTGATTAAAAATAATATAATAAAATAAAACGTTGAGCCATTAAAGCATTTAAATTTTACATCGCCCAGAAAGGCTCAAAGGCCAACATAATGTTATAATGTTTCAGTATTAAAATATCTAGTTTTAGTAAAATATAAAATTAATTAACCTCGTGAGGTTAAAATTATATACATAACACATTTCATATTAGTTCATTTTGATTTGCCAAATATCATTTTCAATTGGAATGGTTATAAGCAGTAATAGGTAATAATAGGTAATAGCATGGACGAAATGTTTGTCCATGGTAATAGAAATAATTTTATAAATCCATAAACAAATAGTAATCTCATACAAAAAGAACTGAAAATTGTAATAGGTAAGTAGGTATTTATCAGAATATTTTTCAAGACATTCTTGCCAAGTCATTTAACAAAAAAGACAAGGCAATTTTAGTAAAGAAAGTTTAACTTTTCTACATAAAGCATATACTAACTTCTTTAACTAATCTATGTGCTGCTTGTACCGTTTTGTTTCTGGTTGACAGCATCATTTCTTCTATGCTTATTTTTGATTGCACCATTCTTCGTATCCTCATATTTAGATATCAAATAGCTAGCAAACGCATCTTCTGGTACAATATCATTTTTAGGATGACTATTGTTTGAAAATTTTGTATTATCACTAGTGTTATGTAAAGGTAGACTAGGCTTAACTGTTTCCTTATTCATAATTTTGATTGGTTTGGGATTGACGATTATGGGTGCTTTGTCGTCACTCTTTTTGCGTAAGCTTTCGGGGAGCGCGTCGAATTTGAGCTGGACTATCGTTGTGTTGACAACTGAGCAATCTATCTGCATTAAGGTCACGTGGTCGTTCATAGCTGAATCTGTAAAATTTAAAGGCTTTTACTGAATGTCTTAAATCTATGCCAAGTCAGAAAGTTTTTCTGAAAATTGTCTTGGGGCAAACTGTGCCTGAAAGGCATTATGTGGGGTAGATACTCCAGACTCTAGTATATAGTTAAAGTGCCCCCACTACATCAACCCATCTCATTAGTAGAGTTAAGTTATCTTTATATCACTCTGCTAAATAATAGCAAGCTTCAACTGCGAAAAGTCTTTTTAATCAAAAGCGAAGACAACACACGACTTGTATATTCGATTGATTGAAGTAGATATTGTGTCATGGAATTATTAAAAGACTAATTGGTTTTCTCAATAAATTCCCTTATCGTTGTCATTATACACACCATTGTTTTTGTTATAAACGCAACATACCATTTCCACTCCTCGCCGGTAATATCAGCGCCATTTTCGGCGGCCTGGTGATATTATGTGAGACAGCAGGCAGCAACAGATGCTCTCCCTTTCCCACACCCACCACATAGAACGTATCATCCCTTCTATGCAGCGCTTGAAGTAACGCGTTCCATTCGCCAAGATCGTCTATAAACTCCGCCGGTTTCCTCAAAGGTTTGCGGTATAAAGTTGCGTAGTCTATAACGTTTTCAGGGAAGTCGATGTCTTTCCGTCTTAGACGCCGGAGACGTGATTTGTCGCGTATATTTTGCCCTTGATTCTTAGTGCTGGGGATTTCAACAAGGTTTTCTAGGTTCAGCTTGTTGAATAACCGGTACGATTCTAACAGGCTATCTGAAAAATAAAAAGTTTTTTTTTAATTAAAATCATAAATTTTATTCTTGTGCTTGTGTTGGTTATACTACTAGTATTCTTTTATCTGTGGTTATACGTAATAGGATTTGTAGAGTAGGTAAAGCAAAATGGTAAACGCTATGGCGTTCATTCGATAATACCATTTAATTTAAATTCATGAAATTTATAAGGTGTCTTGACTATGTAAGTAGTGGGCTTTGACAGGCCGAGAAAATGAGAAAGATAAAACTTACTCTGTATTTTGTCTTCATTCAAGGAAACCTGTTTTCTCCGAGGAACGTTGTATGTCCAGTTTTTCCCGCCTCCGATCCACCTCTTCAGGTCGCCTGCGATCCGTATACTTTCAGTTTGGTTTATCCCCATCTCGGTACCTTTAGTCGCGTTCTGGCAGTCACTTCCATACGTAGCGTTTGTGGTTTCTTCGCTCCCTGTTCAAATAACTCTTATTAGGTCTATGATTATAAAATGTCACTGAACAATATGATATGTTTTAAAAATTAAAAAAAAAAAAAATATGAGAAATAATGTTCTGTTTCGCATCGGCAATACTCTCCCAGCACAATATAATTATTGGGATTGTCAAATCTTCCATACGCAGCCATTGAGCAACAAAACTTTCAAACCTTTGAAGTTTCTTAAAACTTACTAATAGATGTTGTTAAACGTTTAATAGCCATTTTCCATAATACTTTGGATATTGCCAGTTCTGGCAATATCGCCCAAGTATTATAGAAAACCGTTTAGCTTTTACGGCTATTGAACGTTTAACAACATTTAATTATAAAATACCAAGATATTATTTGAAACGTTTCTTCTGTGTAACAATTATTATTTCATACATAGCATATCCATACCATTTTCAATGCTAACACCATTTTCCTCAGCCCACAGTAAGTGCCTCGTATTGCTGTGAGGTACTGAAGGTCCAACAAATGGCTTTGAATTCCATCTGTAATGCAATGACAATAAGGTTAATTTTCAAGAAACACAACAAAACCATTAGATGCATGATTAAAATAATAAAATAGATATTAAGTATCCGGCCTAACAATTTATTATTGTAGGTTTGCGCTGTTAGGCATTTTCAGTTGGAAATGCATCATGCAAAAGAGGAACTACTTTAGTATTAAAAAAATATTATTAATGATTAATACTCTTTCACGCAAAAACGACTGAATGGATTTGGCTGAAACTTGAAATATACATAGATTATGATCTGGAATAACACATAGGATACCTTTTATTCCAGTAAGTACTAGTGTCATAAAACGAACAAAGGATTACATAACTTACCCTAAAACATTAAAGTTAAGAGATACCATGAACACCATGGCAAATATGACAGCAATGTTTTTCTTAGGTATAAACATAGATGTATCCAGTCGTGGAATCTGTAACATGAATATAATTGTTATTTGCAGCAATTTATTGTACTACAAGGTCAATATTACAATTGAGTAACATATTTCATTCCTTAGTAACCTATATGTGTAAAAGCTGTGTAAATAAAATGTTATGAATTCCAGCCTTCATCGAATATAAATTAAGTATGTTTGTGACACGATATTATTATTTTATTCAATTAATAAAATCGATTCTGTTTCGTTGAATGTGGGTTCAACTTGGAACTGCCTCTGACTACCTTAGATATTTTGAATACCTTAAAAGCTGAAAGAATGTATTCCAATGTCAGTCGTTATCATGTTTAATTTCGCTGAAACGACAACGCGGTTTGAATTCCCGCAACGCTAAGCCAACCTACCTATGTGTTATCGTCAAATGCAAATTATTTCGACGATAATATAACCTGTTTATGTGTTACTGTGTGTTCTAAGCCACGCTGCATGGAGTCATAGTAGAAGATATTTCAAATCCGATTTTAAACACACCTATATACCACGCCAGCTATGCCGCGGGCGAGCTAAAGTCTGGATAATCCTTTTAAAGAGTGAAAGGAGTTTTCATTTAGGTGTAGGTACCTAATATTTCTAAATCTTTTACCTTTACCTTCCGCCCCCTTCCGTTATCGAGCTGATCTCTAAGTAGTTTGTTTTCAAGACGGAGTCGAGCAATTTCTTGTTGTGCCTCCAAAAGCTGCTGTTCCAACGTTGATACATACTCTTTCTTCTTTTGCCGAGACTGACATGCTGATTCTCTGATAAAAACATAGGTATGACATTATAAAGCAAAGTCAATCCAATTGACAGAAAAAATGAAATTTTTCGTGGGTCATTTTATGTTGGTTACTTGGTAATAACTAAGCTTAAAACATTCCACCGATATAAGCTGAACTATGAAATAACTGTCTTGTATTATCATGGTTTGTTTCAAAAGTAGGCCAGGTTATATAGTTATTACACTTAGGTATCATTTCTTCAACTTCGCTATTAGTACTGAAATTAAGCTGAAAAGGTTTGGTGATTTTTCACTCACACTTTTCGTCACAAAATACGAGAAGTTTAATATATTACTAAATAATTCGTAATATATATCAAGATGGTAGTCCAGCATTGATAATAATATAACTCTCGTCATTTTCTACATTTGATTACCAAATTGACCTTGACCATTAAATAACTTTTAGTATTCAGATTATCTTTTCCTTATCAAAATAAATGTTGTAATAACAAAACTAACCGGTTTTTGATCATTCGTTGTTGTTTCTTTATAGCTCTGATTTCGGCTTCACTGTAATTCGATATGTCCACGCCGTCTATGATTTCTGATCTAGGTGTGACACCATTTTGTACTGGGCTTGTGGGGTGCTGAGAGTTGGCTGCATCTATGACTATATTGCTTCTGGGTGGTAATACCTTGCACCGGAAACATGAGTAAAATGAGGAACACAAAATGAGGAAGCTTAAGATTATTCTGTTACTGCAAAATATTATTTAATAATTTGGCTGTGCTCTCAGGGCTGTGCATATTCCAGATTAGCCCACTGTGAATAGAAAAAGCTGGAAAAAAAGGAGGGAGGCCTTTGCCTGCAGTGGGACAAAGGTAAAAAAATATATTTGGCTTAATAGATTCTAACTAGATTGTGTTGATCCATTAAACGAACCATGAGTTAATGACGCGATCCGAAGTTTAAGTACAGAAGTAGAATTACCTATATTTTCAGAAGGTTCAAGGTTATCAGATAAAGATTCATTTATTTGTTCTGAATATGGTTATGTCAAAAGTATGTGACATAAAATATATTATAGTTCAGCATATTCAGCTATACATGTATGTAGTCATGCATGATATACAAAAAGTTATCTATGTAGTTAAAATTATATTTACAATCCTAGGTCAATATTCATAGTCAATACTTTAAGTTATTTACTTATTATATTAATAGTTAGAGCATTTGCACATCACGTTTTTTAAAATGCTTAGTCACTGCGCGATACATACGCAAATGAAACGACTCTTAATGTCATAGTTAACAATTGCCTAATACCTTTTTTATTCTTAAGAAAACATGCTATTGAACTATACTTACTCTTGAATCAATGACACATTTTGTTTTCGGCTGCGGACTAAGAGCTATCCTCCCTCCATTTGTACTATCCGGTATAACAATAGGTGCAATCTGTGTTCTTTTCAGTATACTGGGAATTGTTTTTGGTTCAACAAGTTTTATATTTTGGCTTACAACTGGCTTATCATTGAATATACTTAATGAGGAGTGTTCATTTTCTACTTTGTAGTAGGCATTCTGTATATAACCATTGGCTGGAAAAAAATGCAACAATCCATTTCAATGTCAATTTCTATTATTAATTTTATGTGATTATCATATATAATATGTTTAAAGTAAGTTAGAGGCAAATCCTTTAAACATATCTTAGTAATTTACTTAAAGCTTCAAACAAACCATTGAGTACTCGAGACTGAGTTGTTATTTTATCACAGTTTTTGGTTTTGAATCTAATCCCCTGCAACAAAGAAATTAAAAAAATATTTATTAATATATTAAAGCTAACTTTGAATGTAGGTACCTATATTGTACATGGTACAATGTATAGTGTACAGTAAAGTGTAGTATAGTTACCTCAATGACTCCATTTTCAATAGAAACTACTGGACCTTTTCTTATAGGATTAGTATTTTTTGGTTCTTGTTTGATATCTGTTGGTGGTACTGTAAAATAAAAAGAAATCATCTTGTTTGGTCAATGTAGAATGTTGATGATTCTCAAAATATAATAAAGATCAATAAAATGCATCTAAATGTATCAGTAGTAATGTTATTTTATTGGTTTTATAACACAAGTGGATAAATATTGTACCTGACTTTTGTAGAAATAATTCAACATCTTCCAATTTTAGGTCATAGGAGGGCTCATCGAAACCACACATCCAGTCAAAGGGTGACAGGGATGATTGCCTCGCTGAAGCACCACTGCTGCTGCTAAAAATATTAAATACATGAGTGCTTGTGTAATTATTTTTTTCTTTTAAAAAAACCTTTAAACAAAGTCTAATTAGAGATATCAAGATTATGTGACAGTTATATTTTGAAAGCTTGAAGATGTAAGACAAGTCTACATTTATGTATCTTTTTTACAATTATTTCAAGAACCCTTTATTGTAATTGAACACATAACTTCTGTTAACTTAATATAAAATGTCATAGCAGGTAATAAAACCAAAATTAAGAATTTCTATGATTCTGAGGAAAGTGAAAATTTGGTAGTAAGAAACATTATTTACTTTTTAGAATCATCTTCACTCCCAGAATCTGACTGGCTGCTGCTAGGAGAAGACTTCACACTCAGTATAGGGGATATTGGTGGAATCAAAAGTGGTGTAGCATCTGCTAGAATTTCACTTGGAGATGCATCAGCCCCATCCAGTAGAGAAGACCACTGGTAATCTTTGGCCAATTGTTCTAAGAAGTCCTCACCTAAAAGGGGTTATCTCATTATATCTATTCAGATAAACTTTATAAAGCTGTGAGAAAATGCAGAGATATAAATTAATGCAACACGTTCATCCTTTGTTCAGTAATTAGGTGCGTAGTTAAAACCGAAAGTATACAAGGACACGTGCAATACAGACAATAAACAACGGGTCAATAACATTTCGAGCAGCAAACGTTTTGACTGCCACCGCCGCCCGGAGGTTTAATTTTGTGGGAGTTACGCATAAATTTACCAAAGCCGTGTTTGTTGTCAATTAGATCGTGATCTACATCCATCGGAACGGCTAACTATGATCCATAAACACACAAATAACACTTCAATTTACTAAAACTAATTATTTTTGTAACATTCTATTCTTGAGCACGTACACAACAGCGTGCACCACAGAGTACTAAAAACGCTAAAAACCAACCAAATCAGTGTTGCCAGTGGCAGGTAGTGAAATATAACATGAGACAGGTCAAAAAGTAACATTTTCACTAGAAAAGTTACATTACCTTCAGTTTTGCATGACAAAGTTATATAATATTTAGAAAATGTTTTGAAGATAAAAGCAACGTGGTTTTGCCTATGGTCGGTTTTTACATTGCGCGGAACGATGCGAGCGAAGCGAGCAAAATTTTTTTGAAGAAAAATGCGACGTGACTTTTGATATTGTGTATACCTAGTTGTGTCGGTTAATAGTTTGCTAGAATCGATGCGAGCGTAGCGAGCAAAATTTTTTTGAAGAAAAAAGCGACGTGGCTCTTGATATTGTGTATGGTGGGGTCGGTTACTATTGGGCTAGAATCGGTGCGAGGGAAGCGAGCAAAATTTTATGAAGAAAATTTGTTCGCACATAGTGATTTTTGTACTAAAGCTTTGAACCAAGCGAGCGGAGCGAAGAATTATAATAAATACAAGTGACAACATTAAAAAAGTTATTAAACCGACTTGTAAAGTGGAGAGCAATGTTCTGCTCTCTTGAGGTACATTTTGTGCATTACTCTGAAGATCCTCATCAGATCTTTAAAATTTTTTGGGACTACCTCGACTACTTTTGTATTTCTTTGCTTGCCGCGATCGACTGGACTCATAGCAGCGATTGACTGGTCGATCGGGATCGACCACCCCTGCACTATAAGGATCTACCTACCTACACTCCACTTACCTACTTAGATGCTTTTTAAAATCACAAAAACGAATACCTTTACACTTTATGGTTCATTGATTAAATTGACTGCAGGAAATTAGCACGTTAAAATATAAATACAATTGAGAACTTAGCTTCCTATTTAATTTTAACTGCGTTCACCTTTACTTTGTCATCAATAAATATGAAAAACGTCATCTAAATCGAGACAGGGTAGCTAATTTGAACTGGTAGTTAAAGTTTATTTTGAATGACCTAAAAGTAACACAAAAGTAACATATCGAGTCGTGTAACATGGAGGTAACATGAGAGGGTCAAAAGTAACGTAAAATGTTACAAAAGTTACATTCTGGCAACGCTGAACCAAATACTAAAAAAAGTAACGCTCTTTGACGTAATGGCTAATTTCTCTTTGTCAAAATATTCTGCCAATGTCAAATTGATGCCACGTTCCAATATACGTTACAATAACTTTGTGACCCTTTAGACAGGATTTACGCCGGGTTGCAATACTCAACTTACCGTGGATCTGTCGCCCTCAGAATAGAGTTTTTTCTCTATTCTGAGCTGTCGCCATAGTAATATTGTTATCTGTCAAAAAGTGTCATACATTTTTTTTTTTCTAAACAAAGTTGCAATGGCGATCAATCTTTGGATCAATCTACGATCGAGTTTATTATTGAAACCGGCCGTTAGTTGCTTTGGTTAGAATAGATGATCTTTACATTTTGACGTGATGATTGTGATGTAAATTGTGATAGTAGTCCGTGCGGCCGACTGCTAAATGTGATGTGTGCTTTGTTTAACAATACTTTAAAAACACAACACATTCATTCTTACAACGATGATGAAGCTCTAACCGTAGTATTATTTTTCTCTTTGGGTGTAATGTAAATGGAACGTTACGAATAAATAATATTTTTGACAACAATTTGACATTGATTGTTATACTGAAATACTCAGGGCTGTCGCACGCACAGAATTTAACTTAACAGAGATTTATTTATCTGGAGTGGACAAAGAGCATGTAATAGTAGGAGTGGAGAGGAGACCATAATCTACTCGGAAGAGATTTGAGCGAGCAAGAGACAAAAGCTATAACCTTACAGAACAATTTCCAGGTCGTCAAAGCTAATTTCTAATAAAGTACACAGAAACATCAGACTTTAGAGAAATGAAAAAAGTATAGGTAGGTATATAATATACCTACCCCTACCTACCTATTTTTAACAAAGCAATAAAAACAACAAAAATAACCCCATAAAGTAGTCTGTGTCATTAATGGTTGCGCTGCGCACGGGAAACAGGCGGGCGACTACTGCTCACAGTAAAAGTGCACGCGATAAAAGCTCAAAATGCAGTCGCGAGGTATTTACTAGTATTAGGTACATGTCATGCTCTTTGGTATTTACGTTACTCTTTAGGTACTCTTACCTACAGCAGATGGATGTACCTACTAGGAACATTGAACAATCCTCATGACCACACCACTCACCACACAGCGTGTTAGTGTTAGATATTCTCTAACATAAAAAAATACAATTTTGTAAAAACTACCAAATAGAGAACGTAAAAGTCTGCAAGTGACTAATCTTACTTGATAGTTAAAGTTATAGGTGCCAACCCTAAATAAATCTAATTCGCTGCTTCTTGCGCTGTCGCTGTCTGTCAAAAATTGTATTCGATTGATTTCTTGTGATTCTGAATTTTGCTTTAGCGACTTTTAGTTTCGTCGACGTTTTGATTCAGTTTTACGAGTGACTTTACATCATGAAGAATATTTAATTAAATGTTTATCGAAATCAGATAAAGTCTAAGTTCAGTGTAAAAGAAAATAGAGCTAATGAAAGTGAAGAAGGAGCGCCGGTTGCGAAAATGTCTGGCCCTGACGAACAGGACGATTTCATATTTCGCCCGCAACTTCATTTGGATGCAAAATGGTTAAATCCTGACTTACAAGACGCACTACATAATCCAGAAGCCCTGTGTTCATTGTTCAACAGTCTCCTACAGGACAGAGAAATTTATTTTGAGGCCGGAAATGGTCTTTTAAATGCTGCAGGAATTACTGCTAAACTTGGAGACAGTGGAAAATATTATTGTGGCCTTAGAGTAAGTAAAATTTAAAGCCCTTAGAAAATTATTTTTCTATTTAGTTAAAACATTGAATGCACCAATGATTATAATATTTTTAGAATTCCTAATAATTTCTAATTACTTTACAGATCCTAACATGCACTTGTTGCGATGGTCTATGTGGTCCCCACTCGGGTTGTGCCTGTGCCCCTTGCACAGCTCTATCTGCAGAGGAAGATTATCGCAACTGCTTGCTAAATCAAATAGTAGCACCACCTCCTTCTTTCCAAGTTGTGGATGATGTAAAATGGAAACTGGATCCTGGTATGTATATTTAATTATTATTGTTTAGTATGTATTTATTTTATATACTAGTCTAAGTATTATCTGTTCAACCACTATCCCATTTTTATAAATAAATGCATTAAGTATAGATACTAGTGCTTAAAAAAAGTTCAATCCAATATTTGCTGCATGGAAAGTGTGGTGCATATGATTGAAAATTAAATGTTTTTTATTAAATGGTTAAATAGTGTTGTTTTGTACATCATTTTAAAAATTGTAAGCTTTCTCAGATGTTTTTGTCTATACTTGTTTGATTATAGTTTATACAGTAGTTTTCTTTAACTATAGGTCCAGAATGCCTGCAAAGTCTCATGGATTCTCTGGTGTGGGAGCAGCGAGTGCGGGCCATCAATACCGCTGTCACATGCCCAATCATTTCACAAATCCGTCGCTTGATAGTACTCTGCAATAGACATCTAGTTGCTGTTATTAGGTATTTTTTTGAATTTAGAAAACAATATGGAAAGCATGAAATTAAATTGTCTCTATATTTTATGTACCTACCTATTTACATAGGTATTTATAAATCTCAATCTCAAGAAACAAATCTCAATATTATAATAACCATTTTTGCTTAGTCACTATTTATAATCCAATAAGATTATTTTCTGTTTTGGCATACCTTGATCATTCAACTTACAAAATAAGTAACTGTCCAGTATTTTTTTTATTTTACTTAATTATTTTTGTAAGATTTCTTGCTTACTTACCAGGTGTTCTTTCTTTTAGAGATCAAAGCCATCATAGAGAAAATAGAAAGATAAAAGTGGAAAAGAAACCGCCCCATACCGTCAGCAACAGAGCACTCAGCAATGTAGTTAGTTCTTTGAATAAATCTGTTGAGAGAAGCACTGACAGCCCTGATGATGGAGAGGAACCAAGTTCTGATGATATGGAAAGGTTAGTGTATCTTTCTGTTTTATTTTAGACTAGCTTACTCGCCCGCGGCTTCGATCAATGAACATAGGCTATACTTTGATAAAGTATAGCCTATGTTCATTCGGAAAGTCCATGCTACACCTCAATGAAATAATTTTTGTAATTGGATGAGTAGTTACGGAGATTTCTCCAAACATACAAACAAACAAACCAACTTTACCTCTTTATAATATTAGTATAGAAGTATAGTATAGATATAGAAGATTTTTTTTTTTTTTTTTTCTTCTTTCTTTTATCTGCAGTCGGTCTAACGACCATAAGCTGATGCGTTGTGTGGAAGTGGGATTAAGCGCGAAGAGGCCAGTGCCATTTCTGCCCTTTCATAGGATGTCCTTTCGCTTCAGCCGCCGTACTGCGCGGGAAGTGTCCAGTAGTTGAGTTGCAAGTTTGTTTGGGTGAAGGGCTAGACGTTCAAGGTACTGCTTCTTGATTTTCTCTATTTCAGTAGCCACGGTCGGCATGTTGAGGTAGTCATGTATCTCATCGTTCTTCGCAAACCAAGGTGCTTTTGCTATTGTCCGCAGGATGTTGTTTTGGACTCGTTGAAGGCATAAAATGTTGCTTTTGCTAGCTGTACCCCATAGCTGAGCACCATATGTCCATATTGGCTTTAAGACACTCTTATAGATCAGTAACTTGTTGTCAGTGGAGAGTACGGAATTCCTTCCCATAAGCCAGAGAAGGGATTCGAATTTGATGTTGATTTCGTCTCTCTTACGTTTTATATGTACTTTCCATGTCTGTCTTCTGTCTAAATGAAAGCCTAGGTATTTTACGCAGTCGGTGTGAGGTAAGACGTCTGGCCCAAGTTTAACGGGTGGACAGTTCTTTTTTCTAAGGGTGAATGTGATGTGGTTAGATTTTGACGCACTAGCCCTAATTCGCCATTTTTGGAGCCAGTCGTTGGTACGAGTTAGGAGTTCTTGGAGTCTATTACTCGCACGTGTAGGATCTGCGTCACTAGACAGGAAGGCAATGTCGTCCGCATAGGTTGCCACAGTTATATCGCTTGATGTTGGTATGTCAAAGGTGAAGATGTTGTAAAGGACGGGACCCAAGACGGAGCCTTGAGGTACGCCAGCTTGTATGCTATGCAGATTTGATCTTGAGCTGTTATGCTTCACTAAGAACGTTCTGTCAGATAAATATGATGATATTATGGGAAAGAAAGAATGGGGGAGAGTTTTCTTGATTTTGTACAAGAGGCCCTTGTGCCACACCTTGTCAAAAGCTTGTTGCACGTCTAGGAAAGCCGCACTGCAGTACTGTTTTTGTTCAAGGCTTTGTCTAATTGTGTGGTGTACTCTATGCATCTGCTCAGCTGTAGAGTGGTATTTCCGGAACCCAAACTGATGTGATGGTATGGTATAATGTCATATTGCTCCATGATGCATTTTAACCGAGTCAGAAATATTCTTTCCCATAGCTTAGAAAGTACTGGAGTAAGACTAATTGGTCTATATGACGCCACTTCGTGGGGGGGCTTGCCCTGTTTGTGGATAAGTATGATTTCGGAAACCTTCCATAGCTTCGGAAAGTAGGAGGTCCTAAACACAGCGTTGAACAGGCAAGCTAGAAATGTTACATATTTTTTAGGTACTTAATGCTTTTAAAATTTTGGGTGTGATGAGGTCAAATCCAGGAGCTTTATTAGAGTCAAGAAGTTGAATCTCTCTTGCTATCTCTTTTGGCGATGTTGGATTAAGAGGGATGCATAGCTGCAGATCTTGTTTTAGTACTTCATCTATTTCAGATTCGTCTGTAGATCCATTGTTTGGTTTAAATACGTTTGCAAGGTGGGATATAGAAGATAGTATAGATAGATTAGACAAAAAATATAATAACCATTTTTAAAGAATTCAAAACTAAATAGCATTTGTATACTACAAATGCAGATCAGTAGGTATTCACTCTCACTCCAAACAAAGTCAACTAATTGCTGTTTATTGAGTTATTAATCTGGCTACTGGACACCAACACCGTCAGCGACGAAATAAAGCTGTATTCAGCAAAGTATAAGAAACGTCTACACAACCACCCCAACTGTCTAGCTTCAAGGCTGACAACCATAAGCTACCCCAAAAGGCTAAAAAGACAGCACATCATAGAACTCGATACATGATGGGAAACAAAGGGGGAAATGATCAATGGAACATTGCCCTGTAAAGCTCGACGCACTCCACAAACCTGCTTATAGTCAGAAGACTGATTGCAGATATAAATATAACACAAAAAAAAAAAAAAAAAATAATAATAATAATCTGGCTAAATTCTAATCTTACTTCTGTATCAACTCGGTTCAGATATTATCATGCTGTTTTATGGACACGCTTTGAAATGTTTTATGTTTTCAACCACTAACATTTAATTTTTGGTACATTAAGAAAGCATGAAGCTAATTAAAAAAAATCTACCAGCTGAAGCAGATTTGACTGGTACCAATAATTTGAAATAGCAATGTTTTAGAACATGGTTTAATTTCTACCTCTAATTGTATTCAATGTTTCTTTTAATTACATCATAAAAAGTATTTCAACATTCTATTATTTGTGTTTTGTGAACTTATGTTTACATCATCAACTGTGTGAAGTAGTATTCTACTGTTTACATTCCTTTGTAAACATTGCTAAATTGTTTAGAAATACATTGTTTGGTGAATCACACAGTCAGGGTCAATACACTGTACATACTGGCTTGCAGACTTTGTAAGGTTTCTGTATTTTCTATCACATTTGTCTGTGGCATAATATTTCCATACGAAACTCTTAAGATGGCTATTGATATTTGATTTTATAACTTGCATAGTAAATTAGGTTACTGAAAAAAAAAATATTATGGACTGTATGATATGATACTAACCTGTATCATATCATACAGTCCATAATATTTTTTTATTCTTCTTTTCTGTTATTACCTACTAGAGTTTTTAGTTTAGGACTCTAAATTCTTGTGAAGTAGAAAATCTACTTGCCATACTTTTTTATGCATATCGTTATCATACTTTTTAACCTCAATGAAGTCCAAACTCAAGCATCATTTTTTAACAATTCTCTAAAGAAATTGAGTTGCCTTATCCCACTTGAAGATACGATTTCCGGGTAAATCTGGATTTAAAAATACCACCTCCATTACTCATTGTTTTTCACTTGTCCACACTTGACTGCGGTCTTGTATAATCTCAAAGTGTGTTTTTACAGTTCCCTAGGTTTAGCTCGGGTCGGTGCTCGCGCCGCCCTTCGCCTCGCCCTTTCTCTTGTGAGACGCGCGTGGCGATGCGGCGAAGACGCGGACGTTTGTTCCGCGCTACTACAAGACGCGTTGGACGCTGTAAGGGCGCTACCTGACGCGGCGTTGTATGCTGGCGCCGGAGCGGCAAATACGCCCAAATCGCAGCGGATATGGGCCGAGGTTGTTGATAGTGCTGCTAAGTTCCTCAACCAAGTTGTTGCTGGGTAAGTATTGATTCTTCATCAACAAGAGTGCATAATGCATATTAACTTGGATACAAGACGTCTTAATATCTGTGGATACTTTTGTCACTTGTCAATTGTCATTGGTACAGCTACAATTCTTGGTCCGAGTAATAAAATAAATTATGAATATTTGAGAAGTTAACCTTATGCTCTTTTATTCAGTGAGTTAGGCTGCAACGTCCCTCTTGGTGATTGGCGGACGTCAATTTGCGTATGGGTGGAGCTTTGCGCGCGCAGAGCTGAATTACCCGCGCTATTAAAAGCTGCCGATGTTCTAGTCACTTTACCTCCAAGACAAAAACGACAACCAGATAATAGGTAAGATATTATACTTACAACACAAAAAGTTGTAGCCACAATTCGTACAAAAATCCAGTCTACATTAGGAGTCATTTTTGCAGGATAACATTAGAAGATTGTACTGCACCACTCGGACCGTTTCTACGGAGGATGGCGAAGGTACCAACGCCTAATCCTATCATAAACAATGAACCAGTTACTGATCCTAATCCTACATCGATATACCTAAAGTGAGTATGTTTTTTACACTTACTGTCTTGCATGACATAATTCTTAATCGGCAGATGTGAAAAATGTAATAGAAATTGTCTTGTATGCATTAAAAGGTAATAATACCATCACATCATCATAGTCATTTGTATAAAACTGATTAATTCTGTAACAGAAATGACTATTCTCATATATACCTACTCATTTTCAGAGAGCTAGACATTCCCAGTGGAGATGGTCTAATGAGCGTTCGAAAAGCTGGAATCGCTTTACTATGTCATTTAGATCGCCTCGGAACTCCTCTCTTACCTCCATTGAAAGGATTTGTCACTGTAAGTATACTAAAGTATAAATAATGAATAATTGGAGTGTTACATGATGAATTGAGTTCTGACTTGGTGACTATAACACTATAATTTTTTAGAGACAAAGTGGTTGATAAATTAAGTTACAGTTCTCTCTATCATTCTAAATAAGATAAGTCGACTTTCACTAAAAATAATCATGCAAACAATTATAACACCATAATATGATAAGTTTTTACAGCTAAAGTAAGTCATTACAGCCCCACGGTCTAGCCGGGTCATAATATGACAGGGGGGGACATAATACACTACTTTAAGCCCTTGTTGCATAATCTACTATTAAAATGTTACTTTGTTTTCCTTCCAGTGTACAGAGTCAGCTCAAGAAGTAGTATCAGTCGGCATTGGATCGATATCACTAGGAATGCTGAGGCTACAGCAAGTGGCCTGTGCTGAGAAACTGGCGTTGCTGTTGACTCACGACGGTGCTATTTATACCTTGCCTTACGATACTATGACGCCGCATCTAGTCCCGGGTAAGAAGATTTCAGACAACTTTTTAGATCAATCGTCCATCAAACCATAGAAGATCGTTTGAAGCGGCGATACCCATCAGTCTCCTAATTACTCAAGCCGTATTTATTACATTTCATTTTAGTTCTTTATACCGACAGAGTAACGTAACTTTCCTGTTTCTCATCTGACCAATTGCACCAATTTAGGCCTTTATTAGGCTTCTGCGGTACACATGTAGATTCCTCTATCTTATTTCGACCATACATATTATTTCGTTCTTTCAGGCTTAGAAAACCGTATAATAACCCAAGTGGCATGCCATCCGGCCGGTCGTCACTTTCTCTGTTCATCCTCATGCGGTGGCGTTTGGTCGTGGGGTCTTGGTGATGACGGTCGGTTAGGACATGGAGATACTGCCCCAAGAGATTCACCCGCTTCGATACACCATTTACACCATCATGAGGTGATCAAAGTGTCTGCTGGGGTTGCTTGCAGGTGAGTTTTCTTTTCCAAAAGTCTTGTTTAAACAGTGGACGCCATTTACGCTGCTTTCATCTTGTGGCGGAATTTGGTTTACTTATTAATATCCAAATGATCCTACCGGCTGCGCCAATTAATTTCGTGTAATTTCAGTGCGGTGATAACAGCGCGCGGTGCTCTTTACACGTGGGGGCGAGGTCTACACGGCCGCTTGGGTCACGGCACTATTGAGAACTGCCTCACGCCTCAGCCGGTTTCATTCAACGCACACAATATTGAACGAGTTATTGATGTTTCTCTTGGTAAGCTATTTAATTTATCTTTTATACGTCTACGTTTATTAATTGACCAATAAATATTCAAGATACTTTTGTGGTCCCTTGAGAGTTTTGGTTTTCTTGCTAGTGGTATTAAGAATCTCAAAATTACGAACCCTATAACACAGCTTTTTATTCTAGGTTGGGGCGAAAGTCAAACGCTCTGCTGTACATGGGAAGGCGCAGTTCAAGTGTTTGGCGATAGCGAAGCGGGCGTTCCCCGAACTATCACTTCACTATCAGTGCTACGGATAACTAAAGTTTATACTGGAGAACATTGGCATGCTGCTTTAACTGACACGTGAGTTTAAACTGTATCTGTTTGAATTAAACGTGTGTTTTCTCTGATAAAAGTGTGTTCATGTTGTGCTACGTTTATACTGGATTTTGTTGTTTGTTGTAAGTTATTACTGAAATGTGTTTCACTGACTCTATATTTTTGAATTAGGAGTTATTTTTCTCTGCTGAATTATGACATTGTTTTGCAGTGGTCAAGTTTATACGTGGGGTAAAGGCGATGGATATCGTCTTGGTCACGGTAGCACTGAAAGCATTAAGATACCAAAAACAGTGGAAGGATTGCAAGGTAAAGCTACCCTTATTCTTCTATGGCCACTTGCTTATACGACCGAACAAACCCTTATTCTTTTTCAAATTTGTATGTCCGATTAAGACCATAGAATTATCTGGTCTAAAAGTATTATTTTCGTTTGACAGGTATAAAAATCATAGAGCTGTCTTTAGGAGCATCGCACGGTATTGCTTTAACGTCAGAGGGCGCACTTTACGCGTGGGGAACCCATGAGAGAACCCAAATAACTAGACCAGTGCCTCAAATACTGCAAGTGCTTAGTCCGTCCTTCAAAGCCAATGGTAAGTTGCAAAACATTTTATATGTTTTTTCTTCATCATTAGAACCAATGACCTGAAATTACGCATCAACTTGAAGAGAGTTAGGTTAGTTATTGTTGTCTCCTTCACTCTCTTTAATTCCATATTGTATTATTTCAGGTGTATCAAGTGGTGCATCACACATCTTTGTATGGAGTGAAGAGAATCCACGGGATTTGCCGTCGTGCATGCCTTTTGTCATAGACCTATCCGAGAGCACATTCAAGTGTGTACCATAACTCCAAATGAATTCAATTAATTATAATTTACTTAGAACACCAATGATACCTTTGAGTGTTGCAGGTTTCTGGAAAGGCTGCTAAAGCTAGTGGTCGAACAATGTGCTACAGCTCCAATGAAAGAGAACGAGTGTATTGCTATCGCGTGTTTGAATCTTCTGCGACTTCAAGTAAGTACTGATCAAATAAAAAAATTTTGCAGTTGTATATTTTATTTTATTTATTTCGGAAGAGTAGTTTCGGAGATTACCCCAAACATACAAACAATGAAAAAAACAAACCATGTTCTTAACCATGCATATACGACTGCTCAATTTTTTTATTTGATCTTTATACATCTTTCTTTATTTTGATGTATAAATCATCATCTATATGCTACTATAGGTATAGATACTAGGTTAGACGCCCGCGTCTTCGCTCGCGCGGTACCTACCTTGATAAAATATAGCCTATATTAATTCGGAAAGTCCATGCTACACATCGGCGAAAGAATTTTTGTAAACGGATGAGTAATTTCGGAGTTTACCCCAAACAAACAAATAACCAACTTTACCTCATTATAATATTAGTATAGATGTATGGTCTTATTCATAAAGATTTGTCAATTTAATATAGATTTAAAGAATTCTTTTTTCTTGTTACTCTTATGTCAATGAAAAGAGAAAGCAACAGATTTAATATCCGTTTTAGCTAAAGTAGGTGTACCAAAGCAATATGCATGAGGGGGGTATTATGTAGTATGATTATTGATGTCTTGTTTTAGGTTCACGCATGGCAATGCGCTCGAGGTTTAGACCTAGAGGAGACAGAGAGCGAAGGCCGGTCTTGGAGCTCCGGCGTCCACAGCGCACTAGTCGCTCTAGTCGAGGGCAGAGCGGGCGTAACAGCCGCAGTCGCCGCAAGGAGGGCCTTAGCCGCTGCCTGGCCGCTACTGCTGCCTACGCCGCAAATACGGGCGCACCATCTTATAGCACTACTGCCACAGGGTAAGCCATGAATAGTGTCTTACGCCCAGATACTAATAAATAATAAATATCCTTGGACATTCCACACGAAGTCATCTAGTCCCAAGCTAAGCAACTTAATGCTTGTGTTATGGTAACCAGATGACTGATATACTACATAGTCGCCTTGGTGGAGTGGAGGGTAGGGAGGCCGCAGTCGCCACTAGAAAGAAATTGTGAATAAAAAGGAATAGTTTAAGATCAACTTCCTCAGAATTCTTAAAGGGATCATTACCCTACAAATATGATAACATCAAAACAGTACCTATTATATGTAACTTTTTCGTTTTGAAGGTTCAGCACCGGCCAGTACCGGGGCAAGGTTTATGACGGAGCTGCTCGTATGGTCTTTACTCGGCGGCGGCGGTTTGCGAGACGCGCTGAGAACAGCTTTACAAGCGCACCCTGCTGATTCTTATAACCATTTGCAGCTAGACGCGTGAGTGTTTACCGTATACTTTTTTAGATATTAAAAGAGTTAATAAAAACCATTTTATTAATTCTAGCCTTACTAGAATTACCGCCTTTCTGTCTCTGTATTTAATATTTCTGTGCAGTAATCCCAGTAATCCCCTAGTTTTAAGGGCGTGACATGTCAAAGTGGTCTATTAACAATCGTACTGAATAAATACATTTTGAATTTGAATTTGTGAAATTGAACCTTCTGTTTTTATAGGAGTTATGATCAAGTCGACATTATAACGGGACAACGCGGTACCCAGAACAAAATAACGGGTGATGAAGATTCCGGTACTGAAGAGTATCAACTAAACAACACAACACCAGAGAAAGGAGCTTCGGTACCTCTCATGCATTTAGTAAGTACCTACTCTAGTACTTTATTTCTTTTACTGAAGAAATTGTTCGAGATACTTTTTTAACCCAAATGGCATTCTTATAAAACTGTATTGTCCGCAGGTGAAACACTTGATCAAGAATACGAGTTGTCAAACTAGAATGCAAATAAATGCGATAATTTACGGCGATAAGAGCAAAACTGACGATCCAAAGGGACACGATACAGTCAGTCCTAGCTGTGACCTACTTATACGGTTTCAAAGGTATGTTGCGTTGCGTCCCGGTAGTATCATTCTACTCAACTAGTGAGTGTCCAAATATAATTTCTTTTTTAAGACCTTCGCTTGATTTAGTAAAATGATCTTGTTTGTTTTAAAAGACACAAATGCCTATACTAATGTTATCGTGCTTAAGTTCGCCGCTAGAGGCGCTACTGGAGAGTAAAGTACGACAGCTACTTGATTGTATTGAGTGAATTAAAGTCCCGCCAACATCAATCCAATGATTTGATTGAATGCAGTCAACAAGAAGCGCTTTTTGGTAGGCATTAAGACTGAAGCCCCGGTTGTAGAATCATTCAAGACGACTCTATCTTCAATCCTTATTAAAATCGTACCCTGTAATGTTCCCTATTCTTTTTACAATATAGCCCTTCTTTTCAGGTTATTATTTTGCGAGGCGATGTGGACGCGAGGCGGACGTGCGTCTCGCGGCGGAGTCAGAGCTCTATTGAACCAATACACATCATTACTAGCAGAACATGTCCATTCTACTCTGGTCTCTTTCAAACGCGCCGTGAGAAGGGCTGATAGCTCGCAGTTGGCGGCATTGTGTGATCTACTCGCTGTGGATATTGTTGGTAAGAACTGGTGAATTTATCTTATGGTTAATGGTCGACTCAGTTCTGTAACATGACACAGATAAGGTTTGTTTAACAATTTCAAATTGTTTGATAAACAATTTGATAAGGTGCCGAAATCATCTTACTTAAATTCTGGCGTTTAGGGGTTCCGTGGCCGAGTATTATAGTAAGGCAGTTCGGCTGGATAATCGCTTGTGTCATCGCGGGTTCAAATCCCGCCGGAATTGAAAGTTATAGTAAGACTTTTCATCTATAATGTCAGACAAGACAAGTCAAAACTAATGACATTTTATTAAATAAATTCTAGGACTCGTAGCGAATCCTTTTACGGGATTTATGCTTAAATGTTAATCGAAATTGATTATATCGCTTTTTTCACAGGTCGTGTAATAACGGAGCTCAGTGCGTGGCTATGCGCTTGCGCAGCTCGTTCACCAAGCGTGCTCGCCGACTGCACACATTCAATCGTGAAGATAACTCGCTCGTGTGATGACGCGGCTAAGGTCCTGCCATCGACTACAAGGCTAGACGCGGATTTATTAGGATGGCCCGGACTTGTAACAAAACGGAACCAGCTTAGCAATGCTATATTGAGAAAGTAAGTTTAGTTTTGCTAGATTACTTTTGAATATCTCTATTTTGAAGCATGTGAAAATTCCTTTCAACTTTCAATAGTTTTATTTTATTTTATTCTTTTTTTACCTAATACGTTTTATAGAAATTAACAACAATCCATTGATAGCCAAATATTAGTTTGAGTTTTACAGGCTTATAAACTTTTGCTATTTTACAGGTGTGACATAGTTAACAAAATCAGAGAAGGCGGGGCATGGATAGTGGTGTCTGGCTACGTTTACGACGTGAAAAACTTTGAATGTGAAAACGCCAGTACAGTAGAGTTGGTACGAAAGCTGAAAGGAACCGATGCCACGTCAGCATTAAGTGTTCCACCACACGCTGCGTTTTTGTCCAGAATCACGGAAAAGTGTGTCGGCATGTTTGCTGATCAGATATACAGCCATAGTTGTAATGTGAGTATGGATCTTTTGTTTCTGGAAGGTTCTTTAGAATTCTATTCCTTGTCATTATCAGTCCCCCCTGCCTTTATCCCACGCTAAGTAGGCTCGGCACAACATGTGTTTTTCTTCAATTCATCACTATCATTCGTCAATTCTGAATTCACTCCTCTTACATCTATATCTTCTTTCACAGAATCCATCCACTTAGAATTTCATTCCTTGTATGTACATAAGAGTCTTGTCGTATAAAAGCATAATGTTGCCTTAAACTAACGACTTCTTGATTCTGTGTATCGCCAGTGGCTATTCAAAAAAAGAATCACAAATCGTATTGTTTATTATTTATATGCTACATTATAAAACTATGTATTTTATGGAATTATATTATTTAATTTAGGAAAGTACAGCAACTCTCCGTGCGTACCACATCCTATCATCCAGTGCGTTTCAATGCGCTCTGGGTGTGTCACAGAGCGGTATTCGGTTAGCGAGGTCATTGCCTGTGCAACAAGCTGAGAAGGAAGTTACGACGCATGCGTCTGCTGTCTTCCTCAGAGGCGGCTTACTTGTAAGTGCCTTATATTTTCACTTCTGTAGGGCGATTTATACTTTGGAGAGTACATACGAGTACCTTCAACTGGCCTAAATGTTTATCATCAGGGTTTCCTGCAAACTGAGCTTAGAAATTCCCTATAAAAATGGTGAAACGGAACCCTTGCAGTTTGTGACTTTGTCTGTGCATCTGTCTGTCATTCATGACTGAAAATGAATTAGATTTTAAAACGGCTTCAAATTTTACTGTTAAAACAGAAACACGTAGTTAAATAAATATCCTTGGACATTCCACACAGCGTCATCCTAGTTCCAAGCTAAGCAACTTAATGCTTGTGTTATGGTAACCAGATGACTGATATAATACTTGTATTGTACATTTTTTTAAATACAACATAATTATAGATAGAAAACCCAGACCAGGAACAAATGTCTGCAGAACATACGAACATTTGTCCCGCGGCGGGTATCAAACCCGCAACCTCCGCGGCTCAGGCGATCCTTCACCCACTGCGCCACAGAGGTCGTCAAGTTGAATGTAAAATAAAAATGTTTACTTGCAGTCATCCCAACTAGCCAATCCATTCGAAGAGGAAAAGGCCGAAGCTAGAAGTGGTTTATCGACAGGTGGGAACAGTCCAGCCACTGAGCTCCCATTGCCGTCTCGAGCGCCGAAACCTCTAAGAAGAGTGGAGAAGGACTATTTGAAAGCAACGGCCCGAGCTGATGCTTTGTTACATGCGTTGGCTGAGCCGAAGTTACATGTAAGTGACACTCATTATGCATATTTTCTTGTCATCAAATTATGTAAAACCTTTTTATGCTCATGAACCTGGTTATTTTCATACATCTTATATTAACTTTTGCAAGACCAGAGTCAGCCACTAGCTCTATGAAAAATATCTCTAAAGGTGTAGAGTGCACTTCGAACCACAATCATTATCGAGTAGGCTATATCTAAATCTTAGATACTAGCTTGCTCGCCCGTGGCTTCGCTCACGTTGTACCTACCTTGATACAATTTAGCCTTTGTTAATTCGGAAAGTCTATGCTACACATCGGTGAAAGAATTTTTGAAATCGAATGAGTAATTTCGGAGATTACCCGAAACATAGAAACAAACAAACCAACTTTACCTCTTTATAATAAGTAGTATAGATATCTTTTATTCATGTTTTACATCACAAGTTTTTAGTATCAATGTTACCAGCAAAAACGTTCCATGTGGTATTCAATTTTTTTTTAACCTATTTTCCCACTGCTGGGCAAAGGTCTTCCCCAAACTCTTCCAACCATCTCGATCTTTAGCTGCGTCCCACGTCCCGTATTCAAATGAAGGGGATTATTCCAGGATCCTCTAGCATTACACCTTTGGTGGGCTTGCGAGCGCCGCGAAGGCTGCGCCCCTCACTTCCCGCCCGAACATCCGTTGGAGGAGCTTAGACGAGCGTTACTGGCAGCTCTGTTGTACCATACGGGTTTAAAAGAACATGCCTTCGCTACGGCCACTGCAGGTTTGTTAGGTTTTCCTATTGAATTTATATAAAAACTAGCTTCGCTTTGGATGAGTAGTTTCTGAGATTACCCTAAACATACAAACAAACAAACCAGCTTTACCTATTTATAATACTAGCTAACTTGCCCGTGGCTTCGCTCGCGTGGTACCTACCTTGATAAAATATAGCCTAATATGTTCATTCGGAAAGTCTATATGCTATTATGTCTATACAGGGTGTTACCAGACCACTACCGAAAACTTAAGGGGATGAAAGTACCCATCAATATGAACAACTTTTTCTAAGAAACCAACACTGTGAACGCGAAAAGAAAAACAGCTGTTTCATACACTTTAGCCAAGTAGGTATTGAACTTATGTATGGAACAGCTGTTTTTTTTTCTTTCTTTCTTTCTTTCTTAATTGTCCTAGTAAAAGAGTAAGTAAAGGGGAAGTTGCTGATTTGCCATATAACGCTGGTGCAAGAATCCATTGAGAAAGATGCATCAGCTAGAAGATAGACTGTTTACCTATTATTCTCATACCTTAAGTTCGGTCCTCAAATACTAACTGTTATAATTTATAAGTTACACATTTATAATAACAACTGATAACTTTTGTTAAAGAAAAAGAAAAAGGCGAAGTGAAACTTTCGCCCGCAATGTCAGAAATCGTGAAAATGGTTCAACAATGCAAGTGGACTCTGATGAGGGCAAGACAACAGCTATCTCGTGGATATAAAGAGGTATGTATGTCACATCAAATTTAAAATTCGATTTCATCTCTTTGATTGGTTATAAATTACAAGTATCAGAGAGATATAGAAGCATTATTATTCTAGGTTTGCGCAGCGCCCTTAGAACGAGCAAGATTTCTCTTACACGATATCAGACCAGCCATTTCCCCGGCGATAAGCGCTCTTCACAAGCGGCCACCTTACCTCCGCCCTCCCTCAGCTAAAAGGATATTCCAAAAAGTCACCCGAGCGCTTAAAACTCCAAGTTTCAAACGACGGTTCACCACCGAAACGACCAAGGAACTACGAAACAGACAGAACAGTTTAAGCAAAAGCATTTTCAAAGTTTCCGGTAGTCTACTACAAGGCGACGCGTTGATACTCAAGTCTACTATTGCCAACGCGAATAAAACACCCGACGAACTTCCGAATATCGTGATTGTCCCTTTGAACGGAACCCAGCCAAAGGGATCCCAATCCTCTAAGATTGGAATAACTCCTAAAGGCCAGCAAGCGGTGAAAAGACCGCAATCGAAAGGTCTCCAGCATGCATCTTTGAAAATTCCCAAACATCAAAAAGAGTCACAAACTCCGAACGCTTTACATCCTAAAGTAACTCCAGCTTCACAAACATTGAAAATGATTCACTCTCCAAGAATATCACAAACGTTGAGGGTGGCACAATCCTCGAAAGTGGCTAAAGCATTGAAAGCTGCCAAAATGACGCAATCTTTGAGACTACCTCACAACTCAAAATCGCAACTGCAAAGTTTGATTACACAAACTCCAAAAGTTCCTCAAATAACTATACTTCCACATCCTACGCCATTTCAAAAACCAGCGTCAAATTCACAATCGCCAAGGGTTCAACCTTCGATTTTGTCAGCAGCTAAAAGTCAGCCCAAGGTTACACATTCATCGATTTCACAACCTCCAAAATCCATTTTGTCTCAACCAACAGCAAATACTCAACCCTTAAAAACTTCTCAGTCAGCGATACTTTCGCAGCCAAAGGGTCCACAGAAGGCGACGCCTAGCGCTGCTACCCAATCTCCAAGAATTCCTCAACATTCCAAAGTAATTCAGATTTCTCAACCTCCGAATGTACAACATGCTACCCATTCTCAAACTGTTAAAGTTTCGCAAGCAGTGCTTACCCAACCCCCCAGGATTGCAGAATCGTCTATGCAGCCCCAACTTCCAAAGCCTCATAACCAACCTCAAAAAGTCTCAAATGCTGTACTTCTGCAACCTCCAAGGGCGAAACCTGCAGGAGCCTCACAACCAAGGACCCCACAGGCCTTAAGAATCTCACAGTCTCCTAGAGTTCCCCCTTCATTCGAACAAGACCGATATAGCGAAGAGGACGACGATAATGAAATATTGATACCCCAAACGAGAATCAGAATCAAACAATTGAAAATAAAACCTAGGCCACTTGAAAAAGAGATGAAAAACGCGTCAAACCAAGTCGATGCAACGAATAAAGGAACGCGGCGAGAAGTGCGCACTGAAAAGATGCGCCTCAGAGTGCAGAAACGCAGCGTAAGACAGATACCTGATAGAGATAAAACCCCTACTAATGAACCTACTGATATGACTGAGCCCCTAGTCTTGCGGGAGTCGTTAGAAAGCGAAAAGCAAGTGCGTATGCTCGCTGACGACTTTAAAACTGATCTCATAACGGCTGATGAGGAGAAGGATGATGATACATCGGAGAGAAATAAGTTTGTCAACGCCTGGGTGTCTAGGCTCGCCTGTGATGAAAAAGGTATGTTACAAATTAAACTTTGTTATCTTTTTGACTCATTCTGCTATGGCATGATATTATTGTTTCAGATTTATATTGGATGCTTGAAGAGGTGACGCCAGAACAACAAGGCTTGGCGGCTGCTATTATAGATTTTGTGATAAATGAACAACCCTGTGATATTGATATTTTACGACGCGCTTTGTATTGTCAGGTATGCATCTTTCTGAGCCTTGATTAGCAAGCGGACAGAGATCTTAAATCAATAAGTATATGGTTGTTTTTCAGGTGCAAAGAGCGGAGATAAGAAAGACTGGATATACCATGATTAACAGTATTCTACATTCGTCCCAAACGATGTCCGATAGCGTCAAGTACGCAGCTTTGACTGGCCTAATAGGCGCGTCAATTGCGGAATCAGTACCTTACGTACCTATCAAACCCACCATTCCACTAACCCCGCCTTTGAACGGCATTGAATCTGTGATACCGCATACTAAATACATGGTACTGTTAGAGAGATCGAAGTTAATAGATTTTGTTCTGATAGAGTTAAAGACGAGAGTATTGGAGGGTGAACCCGCCCAAAGCTTGCCTTTGAAAATGAGCGCAAATTATGGAGCACATGCGTTACTGAATCGTCCATCTCGGGCCAGGTTTGTATTCAAAATTAAACCTTTTTATATTAAAACAAGGATGATTTTGAGTACATTCTTTGTTGTAAATTTGCAGGTTTCTAATAGCGTTACTATCTCTTCTTATGGAGGGAAGTCGAGGTCCAGAATTGGAGCAGCTAATAAACGGAGGAGCTCTAAGTTCATGTTTGAGTTTACTGAAACAAATCGGAGGAGAGTCATCTCAATATTCGTCCCTTATTTGCAATAATTTGAAGACAAAATGTGAGTATCTTTGTCTATGTAATTTAAATTGTTATGCATTGAAATTCAATTTCTTATTTGTATTATACAAATTGTATTTACAGTTGAATGTCTGGTGATCTATGAGGATGAGAGATTGGGAGCTAGAGCTCGCGGAACATCCCTATCGGGCCCTGAACTCGCTTCTCTAATGAAAATCGGCACTAGAGTTGTTCGAGGGAGGGATTGGAAATGGGGTGATCAGGTAAATATTGCTTTCGCATGCATACTAAGTTTTTTACATAAAAAGCAATACAAAGAAACCAACGACGCTTATGATACACCTTTAAAAACCGAATCAAAATCGGTTCATCCGTTCAGGAGCACACACACTTCAAACGTATACTCGTATAACCCTTGTTTTCGTCAGGGGAGTAAAAAATAGTTATGATTTTGATGCATTCAGCAGCCTTCTGACACGCTAAATTCGATTTTATTTACTTTTAGGATGGTCTACTTGGCGGCGAAGGTCGCGTGATCGGTGAGCTAGGTGAAGACGGCTGGGTCAGAGTTGCGTGGGACGCGGGAGGAACTAACTCTTACAGAATGGGCAAGGAAGGGAAATATGATCTCAAGCTAGCGAGGTCGCCCTCACCGCCGCCCTCTGTTGATGAAACTGTACATGGAGTGACTGGAGGTAAGATTGAACTCTGTTCTCAGAGGTATAACGATCATTAGGATGACTTGCACAAATGTTATGTACTTAGTACTTACTGAAAGACATGTACTCACAGAAAGTTAATTAGGAACGCATTTATATTTGAATAAAATAAAAAACTAATGGCTTAATTAAATTATCCAAACATGATCGCGAGAAATATAACAATGGTTTTATTATAGTTCCTGAGGCATTCCATAGTCCTTATAATAAACATTAAATTCCTGATTTTTAAGCACACAAGCTTACTCGCCCGCAACTTCGTTTGTGTGGTACCTACCTTGATAAAATATAGCCTATGTTAATTCGGAAAGTCCATGCTACACATTGGTGAAAGAATTTTTGAAATCGGATGAGTAGTTTCGGAGATTACCAACATACAAACAAACAAACCAACCTTACCTCTTTATAATATTAGTATAGTTTAACGTTTTTCCATTGCACTACAAAGCATTACTTTACAGTGGTTGAACACAACACAGAATGGTGGCCAGTGAGTGAAGTCCGCTCATCTTGCACCGCCGCTATCCGAGCTCTATGCGCCGGCATCGGTGCTATAAAGGGAGACACAGGCGTCGTGGCGCGGAGAAACGTCGCCGCATTGCAAAGGAGATTATTGGCTTTAGCCCACGCTCATGCCACTTCGCCGCCGACTGCGTACGCGGCGAATTATCATACAGCGCTTGCTTTGTTGAGAGGTTAGTGGAAATTATTAAAGAATAATTGTATGCGTTTTCAAATGCATGTGTTTTCAAATGCATTATAATCTCTTCTCTTATGAAATACCACTATACACCACTGTTTTGTAACTACAAAAATAAAACCAATGCACTCAGAGTCTGTTACTGATCACATTTATGAAGAAAAAAACGAAAATAATATTTGTTATTATCCTAAAACACAAAATAATTAATTGCTCATGAATTATACTAACACTATCTACTGATGTTTAACTCCAATAGGATACATCATAAATCGCTTGCCATCTCGCTAACGCGCCGGAGACACAATTTGCCACTTGTCACATTATTTGACCATTGATTAGTTTGATTTGGAGATGATCTGCGTTCGAGGAACCGGCTGTTAATAATGCGATGTATTTATTTCAGCGAGTGCACAAACTCCTGAGATGCGAGCGGCTTTGTGCACCGATCCATGGTTCGAACTCTGCTACAGTATTATTTCTACAACGGACAAACCAATTACACAAGACTACATTTATTTACAAGTAAGTTTTATTGCCACACATCATTTAAATAGAAATGTAAACTGATTTTATAAATTTTACATCTTAATTGGTAGTCATTTTTACTCTTTAAGTTATCTAATAACATAAATACATTCTTTCTCACTAGATCCAATCTCTATGGCTACTCCGCCGAGTACTAGTCGAACACAGAGGGCCAATAGAATGGAGGCATACTGTGTGCGCTCAGCTCTTAGCTCTGATTGGTCGGCTTTGGCTTGAAACACACCCGCAAGACCCGGCGTTGAAACTCAACCATAACACGATCGCTATCAATGCTGAGGAAGAGGAGATTGGTAAGTGATTTGTTTAATATTCTAGCGAAGTGAATTCACTATCGATACCTTTATCCGAGTTGCAGGTAGATGGACAAAGGCAACACCAAATCGTTCACACTTAAATATTGTCCTTTCTAAAAGTAAACTTGTAAAACTGATAGTGACGAAGGTTTGAAGTATTTTCCTGGAAACCTAAGATCTGTAGTGGACTATAGCATTAAAATCATAATATTGAAAAAAAACAACTATATTCAACATTGGCATAAGTTTATGACTAAAGCTTCAGTCGTGTTGACAGATGAAAAACATCAGTTCTTATTACCACCAAAGACGATTAATATCTAGAAGACAGACAAAGGCCATACACAAAATCGTAACCCTAAAAAATAGCCTGAAAACTCTAAAACATCAATTTTATCCAAGAAATTTCAATTACTTTCTAGTTAAAAATGTTTAAATATTGAATATTGTTGCTACCTACTACTAAGTATTGAAATTTCTTGGATAAAATTGATGTTTTAAAGTTTTCAGGCTATCTGGTACTGCGGGATCGGGTTACGATTTTGTGTATGGCCTTTGTCTGTCTTCTAGATATTAATCGTCTTTGTTACCACATACAACTCATAACTAAACTTCCATACACATTGTAAAGGCCGATGTACAAAGAAAGTTTACCCAGACTCAATTCCAAATACAGTTGATAGCAGAAGTTGACTGTTCCAGATAACAGATGGCGCGCGCCTGCAACGGCCGGTTACACGGGCGCGAGTTGCGCGGCGTTAGTGCAACTCGTGAGGCAGTTACATTGCGCTCCGCAATGGCACGGACCTATATCCACGTTGTTGCTGGAGAAACTGCAGTTGGCTGCACAAATGGTTAGATACATTTTTTTTTTTTACTTTTTAATGACAGAAACTGATTCATCCAAATATTTGCAAGTCTACCAAAATGACTGGACATCCGCTCACTAAGGGATATTTAACCAGGGATATTTATTTATATTTATTTATTTATTTATGAGCAAGTGGCCAACTCTGGTGACGGAGTTTATTTATGAGCAAGTGGCCAACTCTGGTGACGGAGTTACGCTCACTCATTCGGGCAATCAGATTATTTATTCATATAAGAGCAAAAGGTTACGTAACGCGCATTTTTCCCACGGCAATTTATACGTAACATATTGAGTCACCGAACGTTATTAAAAGTATTTACCGATTTAATTACAAAGATTTAGATTAGAACTGTAATAAAATTTGTATTAATTATAGGTGACGAGTGACTGGCATTGGTGGCCGCAAGTCAGCCAAGAAATGACGCAAACTATGAAACCTGCACCGCCCAGTTTAGATACCTGTCTTATTGGTAAGTAACTATTTTTCTTATTCACTCTACATCTACATATTTATTTCTATAACTATAGAGTCTGTTTTTGCTTGCAGCGGGTGCGTTAGGCGTGGTTGGTGGCGTGGAATGGCGTATTCGGATTGGTCAAAGAGTGTCGGTTGGGTCACCTCCGAGAAACGCGATAGTCACTCAACTCACTCCTAGAGCGAAGATTTCTTTGATCTACGATGACAATACACAAACAAAAGTAAGTAAACTGTTTTAAACGAATACTCACTTGGTGCATATTTGAAATTTAAATGAAGTTTTTGTTTTGGGACTTACCAATATTCTATGGATATCTTAAGGATATTTTACTCTACAACAATGTATAAATTTACTTAAAATTACTTGTTCTTATGTGTGTTTACAGTGTTTATTAAATAAATGTTATCAAATCAATTTTAGTGTGAGCTAAGCGGTATACAAAGCGCTGAAAGCGAACGCCTAATCCATCCGCTAGGTGGCGGCGAAAGCGCTTTACGTGTTTGCGCGGCTTTGCTCGGAGCCGGGCCACAAGCTTCACCAATGCATCCACATCATCTACCTGGTAAGGCGTTATGACCTTTAAATTTTACAAAACAAGGTATCTATTTCTAAAACAAAGCGGTGAAAATTTGTTTTCTTTTGCAGCTGATTTAGACGTTTACGGGCTTAGAAAACAGCAAATGGAACTTTTAACGTTATGCGCAGTTAGAGGGCTATTGACAACGAGAACGCGACTTAGGAAAGTTCTAATGCAGCCACCTGATAACACAAGTAAGGATTCTGTACTAGAATGATGTATATGAAACTAAAATGCCTTTTAAACATTTGAAAAATTAAACAGTCTCTTTTTCTCTCGTGCTACCTAATAATGTTGAAGGGAGATCAGAGATACGTTTTACATTTAATTTGACCTACATTTGAACACACTTGTATTTATTTGTTTCATCTTATTCCAGGTACATTAGATAGAACGAAAACAAAGCTAGGCACAGAAGGTACCTTACTCCGTCGCCTACTCGCTGTAGCGATTCGCCCGAGTCCCTTAGCGGCGTCTCACACTCCGAAAGAACTAGCAACAGCGTCCGTTGCTTTGTTACATCGACTAGCAGCGCATTTAAATGGTAAATAACCTTAACGTGTAGTGTATAAGATCAAAATTCCTTTAGCTTTTGATGGTGGTTAACTTGTTTGTCTATTTATACATTCCGCCCTTTTATCAAGTACAGTAAGCGCAATCTAAGTCGACCGAAGTGAACATAGTTATTGCGATTAGCGTTGCAGTTGTCGGAAATATCACTATCTCTGTTTCACGTGCTGTCGATACGTCTGTTCAGCTCTTTCGTAACGACTGTTCAAAATGCGCGACCGTCCGGAGGGCTACTTCCCGGTCACGATTGCGCTTATTGTATATAGTTTAAAATTGTAGTGACATTGTTTAGTGTTGTATAAATAGAACTTATGATTTTAGGTGATGATAAGGAGCACGAAATACCACCAGAGATGCCACTGATTGATAAAAGCAATATTTTGCAAGCGTCTGCGGAAACTATTACCAACAACAGCTCGTCATTGTGTAAGTTTGTAAATGATCATCCTTAAATTACAATATATTTTGTATGAATTTTTATATATTATTATCCATGACAGAGGCTTTTAGGCGGCCTGAAAACTCCGTCACCAGAGTTGGCCACTGGCTCATACGAACGAACGAATAGATTTGTTTGCCTGAATCACGAAACTCAAATGTTTTTGAAGTAACGCTTGGATAAAACATAGCAGCGATTCTTTATTTTACTTCTATTAACCTAGTTAATTTCAAATGTGTTTTTTTAGCCCGAAAAGACCTGAATACATGGACGAATTCGTCACATGTTCAACATGTTATCGAAATGGGATTCTCGCGGACAGCTGTTTACGGCGCTATACAAACCATAGGTTAGTGTAAATATCAATAGTCAATAATAGTCAAAATAGTCGTTTATTAGTAAAGACCTTTACAACCTTTTCAATTTAATAACCTTCATGTCATTCACCGCTATCTATACTAATATTAAAGAGGTAAAGTTGGTTTGTTGGTTTGTTAGGGGTAATCTCCGAAACTACTCAAACAAACTCATTCAAAAATTCTTACACCACTGGACTTACCGAATGAACATAAGCTATATTTTATCAAGGTAGATACCACGCGAGCGAAGCCGCGGTCGAGTAAGCTAGTATAATATAAACATAAACATAAACAAGATAGAAATTTGAACTCGTATGTCTAAAGAGTATTTTTTTAGGAGGAAACAGTCTGCCGTCAGTTGAATCCCTAGTAGCGCACTTACTAGAGCTGCCACAACAAGGAATGGACGATTCTGTGATCGAAATAAAACCGCCCAAAGAGAAGAAACAGACGCCGTACAGGTGGCGCAGTTGTTTCGCCTCTGAAGACGAATACGCTCAGTACTTGTCCGATGTCATCACTCCGGGGATGACTGTACGGTGCTGTAAGGCTTTTGAAAGTGTGAGTACTCCACAGATTCTCATATTCCTCATTTACAACAATGTTTCTCTATTTTATAGTCTGAAACTGAAATAAATCTTTTGCAGGTGGCTCTGGGCGATGTAGGTCAGGTGCAAAAAGTGGAACGTGATATCAAACATAACGTATTTTTACATGTAAGTTTTATCGCCACTATTTTTTATCTTGGACATTAATTTATGGAATGAGAAAGTGGATTTGCGGTTAAGATATGTCCTTAATAAAGCTATCAAGATAAATTTGAGTATTTAGAACGAATGCTCAGTTAAAAAATTACTTGGCGCAGCCGGTAGGATATTTTACGTTTTTCAATATTACTGTATTCTTCTCAGGTTGAATGGCGTGGCTTAGGCCGTATTTCTGGAGTAAGGGCAGTTCATGCTGAAGTGGTATCCGGAGCTCCACCATTCTGTGTGGGAGATAAAGTGAGAGTGCGAGCCGCTGTCACACAGCCTCGGTACAAATGGGGCTGTATCGACCATAGCAGCGTTGGTACCGTTAAAGGTAGGAATATGCCCCCAAAACTGTTTATAGATCGAAAAACTAATATCAAATAGTATGCTCGAAAAAGAAAAAAAAGAAGTATATCTTTTGTTCTTCGTAACTTTTTTGCATTAACATTACCTACTTATTTGTTTTAGCTATTTCAAGCAACGGTCGAGATTTGACTGTTGACTACCCGACGCAACCCGGGTGGACTGGACAAGTCAGCGAGATGGAACTCGTCACAGACTCATGTAAGTGTATTATATTATCATTGTTTTTGTCATGATAGAAATGTTTTTATTTTATTTTTATAGTGTTAAACCACACTTAGGTATTTTATTATAAACTAGATGCGCCTGCGGTGAATAGTTCCCGTTCCCGTGGGAATACCGGGATCAAAAGTAGCCTATTATTGATTCCAGGGTATAAGCAATTCTGGTACCAAATTTTATTAAAATCCGTCCAGCCGTTTGAGCGTGAAAGAGTAACAAACACACTTTCACACTTACATACACACAAACTTTCACATTTATAATATTAGTGTGATTAGTGTGATTAGTGTGAAGTGTGATTAAAATTTTGGAAAGATTTTTCATTTATAATGATAGAAATAGGTAACACATCATAAATTAACATCTCGTGCATTGATTCCTTTCTTCCCTTGTGTTCGTTCGTTCGTTCGTATGAGCAAGTGGCCAACTCTGGTGACGGAGTTTTTTTTGTAACAATCTACTATTGTAAACCTACAGCGGAATGGGGCGAGGGCGCAGGCGGTGCGACGGTTGGATGGCGAGGTTCTATCAGAGCCGTGCGAGTGTCCTCCTGTCGACCCGGCGCTGGCGCAAGGCGATTGATCGACTGTCAACCCCATACCTACTGGCAGAGCGCTAGTGGCACTGGCCAGGTATATAAGCTATTAAGCCGTATCTAGATCATTATTATGATTTTTTTTATGAACATGAAATTTAAAAAAAATTTAACGTATCCGTTTTTATATAATAATAATAAATATTTATTTGCCAAAATAAAAGTTCACAAGGTAAAATATAACAGCGAGGCCCAAACTAGGCGGGAAAGCCTGTGTCTTGGGTCTCAGGAGATTCGAGATACCAACATATTTTAACAATATTTTTACTGGGTGAAGTTAGCATGGCGTTAGTTTGGCCAAAGATAAGATAAGATCTTGCAGTCACCACCATAACCCACAGCTAGAATTCACTTTTTTTTTGCTAGCCAGAAATGTCCCACTGCTGGGCAAGGGCCTCGATTCATTTACTGCGGAATATTGTTTGACGTAGGGAGATTAAGTTTTATGGCAATACTGTATGTACCCTATGTTGGTGACATTTTCTTAATCATAATAAAGTCACGAATGCTTTTACTAAAAGTAAGCATTATAAAGTTTATGTTTTTTTATATATTAATGTTTACCCTTGTCTTGATTTCCTTGGTCAATGTTTATAATATAAACAAGGAAATCAAGATAAGGGTTAAATTTCCTCTCAAATCTGTTTCCCCACAAGACTTGCTTCAAAACTTACCCGCAGTTTTCATTTCAGCACTGGATCCGCGTAGAAATGCGATGCGGCGTGCGAATCCGTCGCCTAGGTCTCGGCGTGCCCAACAGCATTCACGGCCCCGCGACTCTAACCGTACGAGGCGGCACTAGCTTCGAGGAGGCAGCTCTGGCTTCCATAGCGGCGGTCCCTTGTGCCCCCGCACCGACGACTAAAGAACGACCGCTGTCCCATCTAGCCCAGATACAGCTATTGGCTGATTGTAAACAGGTATAACAGCATCTATGGCCCTGTGATATTAACCTTTTGAAGTGGCACTAGCTTCGAAGAGGCAGCTCTGGCTTCCATAGCGGCGGTCCCTTGTGCCCCCGCGCCGACGACTAAAGAACGACCGCTGTCTCATCTAGCGCAGATACAGTTACTGGCTGATTGTAAACAGGTATAAACAGCATTCATGGCCCCGTGATATTAACCTTTTGAAGTGGCACTAGCTTCGAGGTGGCAGCTCTGGCTTCCATAGCGGCGGTCCCTTGTGCCCCCGCACCGACGACTAAAGAACGACCGCTGTCTCATCTAGCCCAGATACAGCTACTGGCTGATTGTAAACAGGTATAAACAGCATTCATGGCCCCGTGATATTAACCTTTTGAAGTGGCACTAGCTTCGAGGAGGTAGCTCTGGCTTCCATAGCGGCGGTCCCTTGTGCCCCCGCGCCGACGACTAAAGAACGACCGCTGTCCCATCTAGCCCAGATACAGCTACTGGCTGATTGTAAACAGGTATAAACAGCATTCATGGCCCCGTGATATTAACCTTTTGAAGTGGCACTAGCTTCGAGGAGGTAGCTCTGGCTTCCATAGCGGCGGTCCCTTGTGCCCCCGCGCCGACGACTAAAGAACGACCGCTGTCCCATCTAGCCCAGATACAGCTACTGGCTGATTGTAAACAGGTATAAACAGCATCTATGGCCCCGTGATAGCAACCATTTGAAGTGGCACTAGCTTCGAGGAGGCAGCTCTGGCTTCCATAGCGGCGGTCCCTTGTGCCCCCGCACCGACGACTAAAGAACGACCGCTGTCCCATCTAGCCCAGATACAGCTACTGGCTGATTGTAAACAGGTATAAACAGCATTCATGGCCCCGTGATAGCAAACGTTTGAAGTGGCACTAGCTTTTGTGGAGGCAGCTCTGGCTTTCATAGCGGCGCGGCGGTCCCTTGTGCCCCCGCGCCGACGACTAAAGAACGACCGTTGTCTCATCTAGCGCAGATACAGCTACTGGCTGATTGTAAACAGGTATAAACAGCATTCATGGCCGTTTGAAGTGGCACTAGCTTTGAGGTGGCAGCTCTGGATAGCGGCGGTCCCTTGTGCCCCCGCGCCGACGACTAAAGAATGACCGCTGTCTCATCTAGCCCAGATACAGCTACTGGCTGATTGTAAACAGGTATTATATTAACACTTTCAGTGTCCGCAACGAGTACATACGACGCTGCACTTAGGAGTGTATCACAACGGCCGGGCAGGGAATGTGTAAATCTCCAAAAGTTGCCGTGCGAGTACATCGTTGGGAACCCATTTCGTCTCCGAAAATCGATTGTCCGTAAATCACAATCAATAACAAGTGTCTCCGAAACATAGGAATCCATAATATTATGGTCCCATAACTATAGTTTATAATAAGGTATTGTTCATCCTTATGCTCCTAATCCATAAACTTATGTTACCTAATATTGTAATCCCCAATTTTAATCGTTATAAACATATGTGTCATAATACTTGCACTTCCGAATAATCATGTTTTCGAACGTTTATAATTATGTAAAACAGAAACAACTTCGGCTGTATCCACCCAGATCGAAATCAGTTGGTTAGGTTAGGTTTGAACAGTGACCACTAACGCGCGAGGCGAGCGAGCGTAGCGAGCGTGCCGCGGTAGCGGCCGCCGAAGCGCCAATAAAATGTGGAATAAAAGTAATCAGCCACCAAGATCGAAATCAGTTGGTTAGGTTAGGTTTGAACAGTGACCACTAACGCGCGAGGCGAGCGAGCGTAGCGAGCGTGCCGCGGTAGCGGCCGCCGAAGCGCCAATAAAATGTGGAATAAAAATAATCAGCCACCCAGATCGAAATCAGTTGGTTAGGTTAGGTTTGAACAGTGACCACTAACGCGCGAGGCGAGCGAGCGTAGCGAGCGTGCCGCGGCAGCGGCCGCCGAAGCGCCAATAAAATGTGGAATAAAAGTAATCAGCCACCCAAATCGAAATCAGTTACATTCCGTATGCTGCCTTGTGCTTGAGACACAATGCTCTTATGTTAAAATTATTCTCATAAACTATTATGAAAATAAAGTTATGAGTTATACTCGTTCCAACCGTTTATTTAACTTTTGACAGCTGTAATACTGACTCAAATAGTGATACCCTGACCCGTTACCGATTCGATTTATTTTATCGATCGATTTTATTCATGAAGAAGTTTTAATCGATTTAACACACTCATTATTTACTATGAATATCAACATTTTGCACCTTTTCATTACAAGTAGGTACCGCAGTTCATTGACATGTTTTTTATTTGAACCAACTACAGTAAGTCTAAACGATTATTTTAGATTCATTAATTTTCAGCGAATAAATTCGATCCCATGGAACTGTTTTCATTACGCAAATTATTTATGCATTACAACAGAGACATTTAGGGCATTTTAATGCAAAATAATAAAGGTTTTTACGTGATTTGGTATAAAAATAATCACAATAATTTTATTGTATGTTTTAATATAATCGATAATCGATTTATTTCAAAACCAGTTGTCATTAATTACGAATGAAACATCTCTAAGTGGGCGGATCCCGTCCATGACAGTACAGTATTCCCTGTAGTTCCTTTTATCAAAAATTATTATAAAACTTTATGTGCATGATCTGTCAAAAGTTAAATAAACGATTGGAAAGACTATAGTTACATTATGGATTATATTATTTATTGAGAATGATTTTATGTATTTTAAACATTAGGGATGTTGATATTAGCCGTTACTATATTAGGGATCCTTATATTATGGATCCTGATTATACGGGCAATCGATGATTATGAAAACCCAATTTATAGATTTTTATTTTAGGGGTATAAAATTTCGGAGACAAAATAGAGACCCACATCGTTTTATTCATTTTTTTATTTAATTTTTCTTAAATAATTGCATAATTATACAATATTTTACCTTAAATTTTCACATCTTGTGCTATCTTGTATCATGTAAAATATTGAATTTTTTTATAACTTAATCATTGTTTCAGTATTACCCGTGCATAGAAATTGACATCAAACAGAATCGCAATGTAAACGCAGACTGTCGCGTTCATGGGCTGTATATCACTGGTTTTAGACCCAACCCGCTGTACTCTGACGTTTTGATGGTGAGACTTACCATTTAGCCTGATCTCAATCTTTTTTACTTAGAAATATGATTGATTTTTGATTAACTATTTTTGCAGAGTATGAACTTCATCGCCGAAGATTGGATGGAAAAAGACACTCCTAACAACTCTATATCAGTAGACAATAACCCAACTCTACCTACTGATTATCCCCGAGTAAGTTATCCTACGAATCTAGCACTTTATATCTTATGGTCAAGAGTTAAAGTTAGTTTTGCTTGCAGGTTTATGTATGGGGTTTGAACGACAAAGATCAACTATGTGGAGTTAAGGGTTCCAAAGTGAAAGTGCCTGTTTTCTCACCCGTGCTTAGTGCCCTACGACCAGTGCAGATAGCGGGTGGCTCTAAGACACTGTTTATTGTGTCTCATGATGGCAAGGTAAGTTAACATTTAGGTAGAAAAGTAGTTAGTTAGTTAGTTTGTATGAGCAAGTGGCCAACTCTGGTGACGGAGTTTTTAGGCCGCCTAAAGGCCTCCGTCATGGCTTAACGACTTTAAGAGCCGGGACCGACAATTTAACGTGCCCTCCGAAGCACGGAAGCGCTCAGATGAAAATGCCACTTGCGGTCACCAACCAAGTAGTGAAGAAAAGTAGTGAAAACAATATAGGTATGGCTGCATAGTAGTAAATCTCTTATCAGGCGCTGCCATTCTCTGACCTTCTGGTAAAGCAACTTCCTGTTATTATTCAATCTTACTAAAAGTTAACGGTTCCGGCAGGATTCGAACCTGCTTAGATACAAGCGATCGCTCTTAAGCCTTCGATTTTTAATCCTGCGCTTTCGCTCGTTACCCTTTCATATTATTCATTCACAAGAGAGTGTCAAGGAAAATAACATCCTATAAATCTTAGCTAAATCTTCAACTGCAAGTTTTTGCACAATAATGTATACTGAACAATTTTACAGAGAAATATATGTTTTTATCTTCTAGCTATACGTTTGCGGTGAAGGTACAAATGGCCGTCTAGGGCTCGGCCATAGCAACAATATATCCACACCGCGCGCGAACCCCTATCTCTCTCACGTACTGGTGAGACGAGTTGCAGTACACTCGGGAGGCAAACACGCCATGGCTGTTACTGCTGATGGCAAGGTATGTTTTACAAATTATGAGTCCTGTGTCTTCTATAAATACGTCTGCGCTGCGGTGAAGGTAAGAATGGCCGTCTAGGAATTAAAATAACTTATCCATTCCGCGAACAATGGGTTAGTCATCTTTGTATTATGAACAGAGATCGGAGTAGGTACAATGATATAGGATCAATGACTTCAAACCAGGGCTTTATAACGTTACCACTTCCCAATAAAAATAACGGAAAATAACGTTACTTTCATATAGATACCTATATAACGGTAATTTAGTTAGTATTGTTACCTAGGTAACGAAAAATAGAATAACGTTACAACTACAGAGGTAATTCCCATAATATACCGATACTTCATTTCGTTAAAAATGCATGTTGCCGCTCTAGGCGAGCAGAGCGGCAACGAACGTGCATGCGCGGTGATGGCGCGCTGTGCGTGTGTCTAACACGTGACATTTGTCGCTGCGTTTTGGCTATCGAGGCGTCTACAGCACACATGAATAATGGTGATTTGATTGATAATTTTTTATCTCAATAAAACTTACAAAAATCTTTTTTAGAATTTTATTTTTATTCACTGTATTTTTTAAAAACTTCTAAAACTTCTTTCCATAGGTTTTCTACCTCTTCCTCAGGAATTTTATTTAAAAGGTAACGAAATGCCACCGCTTTCGTATTTTTTGAACAAGGGCAGTCACCTAACCCTGTTTCCTTTCCCGCCAAACGTATTTTTTTGGTTTTTGGATTCTGGACATTTTCTGAAATAGTTATTAGAATGTAATAAATGAAGGTTACATGATAAAAAAAGTAGTTAATACCCATCTCTAATGGAAAACTGCTATTGCTTAAAATACTATAACGGGTGAATTTTTGAGACGTGGCAGTTAGGGCAGGTACCTTAACCGTTATAGTAACAGGAAAACGCTTTTAGGTGACTATCAATAAATTTTTGAGATATACTGAACTGCATTTACAGATTTTGGAAAAAAAATACAGTCAGCAAGAAAATGGTCATTTTACACAAAAACTTTTTTTGATGCCGATCGATCCTGTTTCTTATTTGGATCAAAAGTCTCCACTGGATCGACTGAGGTTTGAGTACTAGGAATGTCAGAAATCGCAAAAAACTTAACCCTACATACATTTCGGTAAAAGAGTTAAACCTCTAAATGAGCCAAACTAAATTTTGGAAAAAATGTACAGTCAGCAAGAAATTGGTCATTTTATACAAAAACTTCTTTTGATGCCAATCGATCCTGTTTCTTATAAAGATCAAAAGTCTCTAGTCTCTACTAGACCGACTGAGGTTTGAGTACTAGAAATGTCAGAAACTGAAAAAATTGGAGAAGTTTCCTAAACATCAAAATCCATTTTTTTTAATTTTATTAGCAAGATCTTAAGAATCTATAATAGGTGGTGAAAGAATTTTTGGAATATCTTGAAAAATGACAAAGTTATTCAACTTTTACGGCGGCTTAAGAATAATAGAATCAAAAGGCTGAGATTTCCGCGTGTGACGTCACTTGTCTCGAGACACAGATTAGTTTCAATTTAATTTCTTTTCTTCGCCGCGCCGAACTAAAAACATTATTTAAGCTTAGAAGTTTGTTTTTCATTTTTTCTTTTTGGACATTATGGAAGCAGGGTATATGCTTGTTTAATATTGTACATAAAAGGCTTTACTTATACTAACTAAAAAGTGATCTTGTGATGATTTAGTTTAAAAGAATTTTAAACTATCGAATAATCGAATCGAATTTCGTTTAAATAATTATTTTTTATTTTAATTTTTTTTTTCTAACTAAATGTTTTTTTTTATTTTTTTTTTATTTTTTTTTTACAGATTTTCATGTTTAATTTTTTGTATTGTCACTGCATACCTACTGCACACTTATTAATGATCGATGACAATACAAATAGTTAAACATGAAAATCTGACTTAACGCGTTCAGTGCTCATGACGAACATGCAGATGTTGCTTCAAAAGTGCTCCTCCTAGACTTTCCGTTGTGAGCTCAAATGAAAGACCTTAATGAGATCTACTTTTTCGATGACAGCTGTCAAACTTTAAACGCCCATATCTCGAGAACTACTCGTCCTAGACTTTCCGTTGTGAGCTCAAATGAAAGACCTTGATGAGATCTACTTTTTTTAAGTTTGACAGCTGTCATCAAAAAAGTAGATCTCATCAAGGTCTTTCATTTGAGCTCACAACGGAAAGTCTAGGACGAGTAGTTCTCGAGATATGGGTGTTTGAAGTTTGACAGCTGTCATCGAAAAAGTAGATCTCATCAAGGTCTTTCATTTGAGCTCACAACGGAAAGTCTAGGACGAGTAGTTCTCGAGATATGGGCGTTTGAAGTTTGACAGCTGTCATCGAAAAAGTAGATCTCATCAAGGTCTTTCATTTGAGCTCACAACGGAAAGTCTAGGACGAGTAGTTCTCGAGATATGGGCGTTTGAAGTTTGACAGCTGTCATTGAAAAAGTAGATCTCATCAAGGTCTTTCATTTGAGCTCACAACGGAAAGTCTAGGACGAGTAGTTCTCGAGATATGGGCGTTTGAAGTTTGACAGCTGTCATCGAAAAAGTAGATCTCATTCGATCTACGAAATAAATTGCTCAAAATGACATTTTAATAAAATTACATTTTTTAGCAAGAAGTATGTAGGTACATAAATTAATTGCAACTAACAGAGCTTGACTGACAATTAGTATACAAAATTAGGTAGGTACTTACCATTTTTTCACAAAATATCTCGTGTTACATACAATCAAACCAACTCAAGGTAACAAGTCAACTGCTTGTAACATCGAAAATCAAAGAAAGAGATAGAAAACTGTTTAGTATCAATAATAATATAACGTTAATTAACGTTTACTTTACCGATAAAAGTAAAAGTAACGCTATATTCATTTACCGGTATCATGCCACAAAAGTAACGTTAAAAAAAATAACGTTACCTGTTTTGGTAACGTTACCTAGTGTTGGGCGGAAGTAACGGTACGAAAATTTTACCGGTATATGAAGCCCTGCTTCAAACGATATGTTAGTATGGATATGCCTCCAGAATTCCGGTATTCCGGAATTCCGGTAAAATTATCAAGACCAGAATTTTATTATTCATTTATTTAAGAATATTTAATTTTATTTAATATTTTAACAGGTTTACTCCTGGGGCGAAGGCGAAGACGGTAAACTCGGGCACGGGAACAAAACAACCCTAGAATCTCCACGACTCATAGAAAGTTTGTCCGGAGAGAGAGTTGTATTCGTCGCTTGTGGGTCGGCTCATAGCGCTTGTATCACAGCCCGCGGACACCTGTATACGTGGGGATCGGGAGAATACGGCCGACTTGGACATGGCGATTGTATTATACAGCTGCAACCTAAAATGGTGAGTATCGTTTTTGATTTGATTTGATTTGGACGAGAGGGGCCGATGCCGGATTAGGGAGCCGCCCGTAGTACTCGTGCATGGCTTGAAGCTATTGGAGCAGAAGAAGGAGACCAACTTCAAGTCATATGTACTCCGAGTGGCTGCCAAGCACAAGGACGTATTCCTCGCTCCGGACTTCTGGACCGCGGGAGTTGTCTACAGACGGTATAGGGAAGCACCGCCTACGAAAAAGTCCCCTAACTAATTTTAATTATATATATATTTTTTTGTGTATGTATGTTAGTTTATTAGGTATTTATAAATATTTATTCAAAATGTATTAGTTTAGTTAGATGTTAAATCAGTTGAGTATAGGGCACTGGTGACCTGTAGCACAGGTTTTTATACCTATTTCAGGCACCAGTCTCTCACAAAACAGGTTCCTACCTCTAACCTACAATTGTTTGAATTTATCATAATTTTTTAACTGTATTTATTTTATTATTTTTAAAATTATTATACAGGGTGTAAAAAGACTACTACCGAAAACTTTAGGGGGTGAAAGTACCCATCAATATGAACAACTTTTTCTAAGAAACCAACACTGTGAACGCGAAAAAAAAAACAGCTGTTTCATACACTTTAGCCAAGTAGGTATTGAACTTATGTATGGAACAGCTGTTTTTTTTTTCGCGTTCACAGTGTTGGTTTCTTAGAAAAAGTTGTTCATATTGATGGGTACTTTCACCCCCTAAAGTTTTCGGTAGTAGTCTTTTTACACCCTGTATATTTTTATTTATGTTTGTGAGAGAAACAAATAAACAATTTGAATTTGAATTTGATGAGGTTTTCTGGTGGTTTTCAACTCCGTTTCCATTAAAACTCAGGCCTTTACATCTTTACTAGATGATTTATACAGAGTCAGGAGGCAAGCTTTGCCAACACTGTAGTGTAGTAGTAAAAACGTGTTGTGGCCACCCCACGTGTGGGATAAGGGCAGGAAAACGAACATCACACTATCACAATATTATAACGGTGAAAGTTTGTGTATAAGCGTGAATGTTTGTTACTCCTTTACGCCCAAACGGCTGGTCTGATTTAAATGAAATTTGGTACCAGGATAGCGTATATCCTGGATTAACATATAGGCTACTTTTGATCCCGGTATTCGCACGGGAACGAGAACTATTCACTGCGGGGCGCATTTAGTGTTGAATATAGATAATTGAGCCCTATTAGGTTATTTTCACTTTTTCAATTTGTTTTGCACTTGGAGTTTTTGAATTCGGCTGCAAATTTTTTCTTCGCTTACTTATGGACATTGACACTTTCATGTCTTGTGTGTTTAGGTGGAAGCTCTAGCAAACTACAGGGTGGTGCAAGTTGCGTGTGGGTCGCGCGACGCCCAGACTTTGGCGCTCACTGCTTGCGGGAAAGTATTCTCTTGGGGAGACGGTGACTTTGGGAAGCTTGGTATGATATTTTTTTTCAGTTTTGGACGTTTTACTAGTAATAGTCGTTGTGCCACTCAAGACATTGCCACCATATAGACGTTTTAATATATCGACGTTCTGTGAACTACGTCATTTTCCTTGATAGACCTTCTGATACGGAGCGTTCTTATGAAACACAGCCAGGCTCTATTAAACATTTTGAGTCGGAACGAAATGAAATATCAACGAAATGTGCATTGTATGTACAAACTAGTAGACTTGATCTTAACCAGCAGTAATACATGAAAAGAGGAGATCTTGAAAGAAAAGAATAACATCTCAGTAAGATAATATATTGCCCTGAAAGTCGACTCAACTGTTAAATATATATTTATTTTCCTCAGGACGTGGAGGATCAGACGGCTGCGCTGTACCGATGAACATAGAGCGACTAAACACATTGGGTGTTATTCAAGTCGAATGCGGAGCTCAGTTCAGTATGGCGCTTTCGAGAGATGGCGAGGTATGTTACCATATTAATATACCACTCCGCCGTGTAAATTGTCCGCAAACGCTGATTAATGTCCATCATAGCTTGTTTCCTTACAAAATTATAATTGTCTCATGCTATCGAAAGCTGACATTGACAAACACAATAACAAATAACAAATAAAATAAAAAATAAAATAAAATAATTTATTAAATGTCATTTGTAGGTTTGGACATGGGGCAAAGGCGACTATTTCCGCTTAGGCCACGGCTGTGACTCGCACGTCCGTCGACCGACGCTGGTGGAGGCGCTTCGAGGAATGCGCGTTATCCATGTCGCTGTCGGCGCGTTGCATTGTCTTGCCGTCACTGCTGAACATCAGGTGTGGTTTTAAATTCTGCAGAAATTAAATTATTATTTATCAGATGAGTCACTGGGAAGTCAACAATGAGTTGAAAAAATGTTTGTGATACTGATTTTTAAGTGTCAATGTTTGCCGGATTGGAGGGTAGTTGCCGAGGCCTTTGCCTAGCAGTGCGAAGATCGTGAGGTGTGGAAAGGGTGGGGGGAGGCCTTTGCCCAGCTGTGGGATCATCACGGCTTATAATATTAATAATTGTCCATCTTTATTGTCTCAGGTGTGGGCTTGGGGTGACAACGACCATGGTCAGCAAGGAAACGGCACAGTATACGTGAACCGTCGCCCCGCCATAGTGGCCGGCGTGGAAGGGGTCCAACGAGTCGCCGCGGGTTCTTCCCATTCAGCCGCGTGGGCCCTGCCTGCTGCTAGCTGTCCTCAGCCGATAGAACCCCACCTGTCGCCTCTACCCTTCCCCACGCTCAAGGACCCACTCGGAGCCAACAGTTTAGGTAAGTTACTGAAGAGACCCAAGACACTTGTTCTTCTCATTCAGCCGCGTGGGCCCTGCCTGCTGCTAGCTGTCCTCAGCCGATAGAACCCCACCTGTCGCCTCTACCCTTCCCCACGCTCAAGGACCCACTCGGAGCTAACAGTCTAGGTACAGGGGTTTTCACACTTGAGTGAAGTCCTTTAATCAATCTAGGTTACAGTTGAGCACTGAGCTAGCAGATGGATGAATATGCGCGAAGCAAGCTGTTATTGACATGTAGAGAAAAAATAGAATAAAAAATGCAAGTAATCCTGAAAGTGGTCTTTCCCTATTTTCCTCTCTTTTTCATTCAGATCTTTGAGTAGCTGTTCTTGGTGTTGTATCTAACAAGACATTTACACAGGTTTATACTCTGAAGAAACAACGATAGACGAGCCGCAAGGGCCGAGGCCTTCCATCGCTGCCGCTGCGCTGGCTTTAGAACCGCCCGCAGCGGTCCAACACGCGTTGTCGTTGGTTCTACTGGGATTACACATCACTCAGGTACAGTGTCTTTTTATCTTCTGAGAACTTTGAATGCTTAAAGATCTTGTTTCTGCATCCGCCAAAAGTCGAGATGACTGTATCGTCTTTAATAGGCCCTGGCTAATTTATAAAGAATCTTTAAAATTGTGATTGTGATTTCATACAAAAACTGTTGGAATGATAAACATTAAATCTACTTTACGCCTTTTTTGTCTATGGGCACTTTATGTTTGTCTCTGGCTAGGCTAGTCTATGGTCTACCCTGTTATGTCATATTCCTTTTTATACAATACAACCGTTACATTTAACTTTACTGTTTTTGCGTGTTTTATTCCACTTACACAAATCTCAAAAGCCAGTCAAATTGGATTATCATATCCTAATATATTTCAGGCTCGCACTCTATTGGTGGAGGCGTTGAAAGCACACGAGGCTTGTTCGGCAGCAGTAGTGGCGCCTGTCAACATTGACACTGAGGACTCCGACGCGGAAGGCGACGCGAGAACTGGTGGAGGCGAGGCGCCGGCTGATAGAGCTACTTTACCGGTAAGAAAATTAATATTACAAGCTTAGAATAGAGAGGAATTCATAAAAATATAACTTTTTAAACATTGACATCTCTGGTCATTTGTACTGAATGTTACTTCAGTCTTTGTCTCACAAAACCTGATAGTTTAGTCTTCCAGCGTCATAGGCTTCGTAGCCGAGTGGTCAATGGCAACCCGGCTAAAGGGTGATCGCTATCATTCGGGTTTGAATCCCGTCGAACTCATAAACTTTTAGTAAGATTTATCATTTGTAAACTTTATATATTTTCATCATCATCATCCGCAGCCCGATCTCTCCCACTGCTGGGTGTAGGCCTCCCTTCGTTCTTGCCATTACTCCCGGTCCTGCGCTTGCCTTATCCACTGCCCGCCCACGACGCTGATAATATCGTCGACCCATCGCGCTGCTGGACATCCGACACTTTTTTTTTTTTTTTCTAAAAGTTAAAGTTAAAGATTTTTCATTTATAATGAAAATTTCCAATACCTAAGTGTGGTTTAACACTGTAAAATAATAAATAATTTATCCGACACTTCTCTTACCAGTCCTCGGCATCCATTCTGTCAACGTTTTAGAAACTTTGGGTCTTATGCATAAAAAGGAGCTATTACAGCTTTACTGATGACTTAACTAATACGCATCTAAAATCTATTTTAGGCTTACAGAACGTTTTAAGAAAAGTTTTATTCATAATCAAAATGTAAACCTCTCATAACTAAAGTTGATTTATAACAACAAAATGTTACCATTATAATGAAAATATTGTTTAAAATACTGCATGATCACGCTTTACAAGCCAGTAAAAAGAGAATTCGATAGACAAACTGATTTTGATCTGTGGTTTTGAAGTACATAATGTCAAAACATTATCTTCTTCATTGTCATTTTTCCATTCGTTTCGTTTCGGTATGAAATAAACAAACAAAAACGAAAGTAAATAAAAGAGCTCATAGTGGATATTGGCTTGAAGATAATAGGGTAAGTACTTACATACCTATTTATATACATAGTACCTACTGGTATACTACCACTTTGATGTAAGTACATAAACTAAATATGATTGTTGATTTGTTTCAGCATGAAAGAAACTGTCTCCTGCAGAATTAATTGCTGCGGAAATCAAGTGCAGGAAGAAGCTGGACAAAGCATCTCTAAAAATTAATGAATAAAAATAGAAAGTCTCGAATTCGATTTTTTATGAAATGTAGCAGACGTGGAAGTCACTCAATAGGCTGCCCATGTTGTTTGCTTTAGAAGCCAACAAATGGGAAACAATCAACAATAGGCAAATCTAGTGCCAGTACGGTACGGAGCCTGCACACAGGCAATGCCATGCTTGCTCTCCTGCCCACTGTGCCCTGCCACCTGCACCCGGGACCAGCTCAACCAAGCGACAGATGAAGCCATGAAGTTGTAAAATACTGGACAAAGTGAAATTATGTGTGCCATTGAGTCAATTTGAATGAATGAGCTTTTTTTTGAACAAATTGAGACTTTATCAATAGTAACTTTACCTACAGCAGGGAAATACATTTTCTATTGTTTTTACAAGTTGTTAAAATAATGTTTTTCAAAATGCTATTCTTATTAAGTACTTACAATAAATAAATACATTTTGCAGTTGGAAAAAGCAGTATTTTTTATTTGTTCCACTGAGGCTGTAGAAGCGGCTGATAAGCCGTGATGGTAGACAGCATTTTTCTATAAATAGCAAATAATTAAACCTATCGTTAGATTTTGCCCTAATACTATTATAATATTCAGTAGGTACCTAATACCTTCTATTTTTTACCTAGACTAGACCTACCCTAGTAGCCATATACCTCAAGACGATCCCTACGCCTCCAGCTCTTCAGCTGGTAGGTTGTAGGTATTGTATAGTATAGTTTTGGTAAGTAATCGGATATTTTAGCTCATCTTCCTATGGTGTGAAACTGATGATGTACCTAAATCTTGCGAAGTTTTTTCTATCAATATCATTTTCGTTTCCATAAAAAAAACTATTTACATCTTCAATAGTGAAATTCACAGCCAAAGCATTATTTATATTTTCTCCAACAACAATTTTCGGCAAGCCAAACAGCTGATCGATCTAATGTCGGCCATTTTTTACGCTATTAGAGAGATAAAGTAGGGTATTGGAGATGATAAGTTTACAACGCTTATAATCTAGGTATTAGAGCTAAAACGTGATTATGAATGGTAAATTTTTAAAGAATGTTTTAGAGAGCTTGGATCTGCGTCATAAATGGACAAAATTGATTATGCATGAGACCGTTTATATATACCTATAAATAATCTGTATTACCTTCTAGAGCGGAACAAGCAGTCCCCTAAGCGGGTCCATATCATCCCGTCACTCCGCCGTAATGTCATCAAGTGCAGTGTCCGTCGCCGCCGCCACTATGACCGTCCAACAAGCCGAAGCGCCTAAGATGGCGTTAGACGACTTTACTTCACAACTGGGGGAATCTGATGCGAGAGCGTTGGTGGATCTATTGAAACTGGCCGCGGCTGGAAGGATACCTGATTCTAGTAATGCTGTGAAGATTATCACTGATGTTCTTATGGGTGAGTTAGTTTAGTGTCTTTGCATAATCTTCACTCTTGTGTATTTCGTTGTGTCAAAGTAAAGTTCTCTTCTAAGATCGTATGGTCAACTTTCTAAATTTGTTATTTCCCCTAAGCCACAAGGAATTTAAAAATGATTTCATACCAACCACCTGCATTTCATTTTCATAGTAAAGTATAATTAAGTATAATGTACTATTGAATTTATTGTCCTTTCACATAGGAACTGACTAATGCCCGGTTCCTATATCGAACGTACGGATGACCGGTAGATCGATCGTCATAGCAACGATGTTATCTGTCAAAAAGTGTCATACATTTTGTGTTGTTTAACCAACGTTTCTATAGAGATCGATTGACGGTCATCCGTACGTTGGATATAGGAATCGGGCATAAGCTGTTCTTTTATTGAGTTCGTGATTGTCAGATTAAGATTATGAATGAGTTATAAATAAAATGGCATTGAATTTTCCCAGCTCTATGCGCCAGCAAACCAGGAGTAGCAGACATGGTGGTAGAAGTGTGCGTGTGTGAGCTGGAAGAGGCAGCGAGTGGTGGACGCGCGCCGCCTCAGCCCATCACCGTTGATAGCCCTCATCCGTATGCTGATGATACAGATATATCAGGTAACCAGCTGCGCCTCGCGGTGTTATCTGCGGTGAATACTTCCCGTTCAAGCTTTAAAACCGAATTTCATTCAAATTCGTCCAACCGTTTAAGCGTGAAGGAGTAACAAACATTCACACTTACACACAAACTTTCACCTTTATAATATCTTTCTTTCTTTCTTTCTTTCTTTCTTGTACAACAGCAGGGCTATTGCCTAACTTGTCGCGAAATCAACATTTGTGTCGTCCTCTCTCTCTCTCTCTCTCTTCCAAGCTATGTGTCCCACATGGTGGCGGGGCATTTGTGTCGTCCATCACGACTAAACTTTGATTCAAAGACATTATACTCTACTTTGATCAGATTCTAGAACTGTCGAATATGACAGTAAAACTGTCGAATATGACTGTAAAACTGACATTTTTGACAGTTTAAAGTGATGAATTTTGTTTCGCGAAAAGGCAATAGCCCTGCAGGTTTTATTAATCAATTAGCCAATTTCAACCATATTTTACACCATTTTAAACAGGCGTAGTAAAGATCCCCGGCGCCACTTCCCTCCGCGTGGTGTTCGAACAGGGATGTTCTACGGAGCGTCGGAACGATCCTCTCACAATATTGGATGGCACTGGAAGGGTATTGGCTACGCGGTCTGGCAGAGAGCCCGCTGATTGGGCGCAGGAGATCATAGCTAACTGTGAGTATTATCCCACCCCTAGCCCACTGAGCTGTAAGTACACAAAAATCGGATTGGAATCACTTTCGCGCGCGACAGTGGCAGAGATATAATACATAACTCTCTCTGTTAATATAAATAATAAGTTTAGGACTTTTATCGACGCTTGTGCGAGTTTATCTGCACTTTGTTACGTCGTAGTAAGAATCGCTATTTAAATGTATGCGAAATTGGTCTTCTTTTACTTGTTATATTATTTATTCTGTGGTATTGCATTAAGGTTTTGAACAAGGTTGTTTGACGGAACGACCCGCTCACTATACTTGAAAGTTTCAATTTTTTATCAAGACTAGATGTCTACGCAGTATAGACTAACAGACTTCACAGCAAACAGATATTAGTGGCAATTCGGAGTGTCGCAAAAGCTAAACTAAACTAACTAAAATTATTGCCATCCTATTTATTCCCATCGCTATGAAAGGGACGGCAACATTTTTGGTTAGTTAAGTTTAGCTTTTGCGAATTGCCACTATTGTTGATCTATCAGACATCTTCCACCTTTCTTTGTAGGTACCTATTTCAATTTAGGTAATAATGTATTTTTTCCAGGTGACGAAATACGATGGAGGTTTACAAGCGATGTGTCCGTCAACGGTTGGGGATGGAGGTTCACAGTCCATCCGATATTACCGTCCGAGTCTATTGTTGTAAGTTAATATAATGACTTATTTGGTCTCATATGTTACAAATTTTCCGAAAAAATGATGATTTCTTGTGCTAAAAATAATTTGTAGTTTTGTAATTGTAATTTTTAAGTGTTGCATTACAATCTTCTAAGCTATACAATGGGGGCAATTCTGAGTGTCGCAAAAGCTAAACTAAGCTAACTAAAATTGTTGCCGTCCCTTTCATAGCGATGGGAATAAAAAGGATGGCAATAATTTTAGTTAGTTTAGTTTAGCTTTTGCGACACTCCGAATTGCCCCCAATGTGGGGCAAATTTTTTACCCCTTAAGGGTAGAATTTTGATATTGGAGACCCTGTACATAACATTTGTTTACAGGATAGTGGTTCAGATCGATACGTCTTAGCGTGCCCTTCAGTAGAGCTGGCGTGGAGATTACTTGACGGGTCTCTGCTCACGTCGATATCTAATGACCACCAACTGGCGCCAAGATTGGCACAGGCGTTGGCGATATGCGCCCAAATGCCCACCCTGTGTAAGTAAATAAACTATGATAAAGAAATTATAGTCGCTAGCTCGAAGTATTTGTGCCTGAGTTCATTACTAAAGAAACTTGCTGCCCATTGTGTCTTCACATGTTTATGATTCACATATTTATGGTACACATTCTCTTTGCTTGTAGTCCACACCACAGATGTAGAATCATGCTGTCAACTAAGTCAGTGTCAGTGAGCTGACACCGACACGCATGCTCATTCTATTTTATTATTTTTTATTCTGGAGTACTACATACCTACCTATATATATTTATTTATTTAATTATCAATAAGTATATATTTATATTTTATTAAATATACAATTTTTATCTATAATCTTTTATGTACCTTATAGTTATGTAAGTAATTAATTAATTTATATTAATATTAAGTATATTGGTACCTAAGTTAAGTAAGTAGGTACCTATCTGTGTATGTACGATTTTTGTGTGTTTTTGTTTTCGCTCCGTTTTTAGCTATACTTACTCTGATTGTGGTCCAGTCTGAAAACCAGCGCTACTTCCCATTCCCACATGGGTCTGGAAGTAGAACTACGCTGAGACTTGACCTTTTCAGCCACACCTAAATGCCACCCGGGCTAATGTTATTACGTAGTTTATAAGTACCTAGGTAGATATCTTTACCAACCTTTCTCTTTTTCTTTTACTGTGTGTGCTGAATAAATGTTTTCTATTCTATTCTATTCTATTCTATTCATATTTATTTATTTATTTATTTACTAGTAGACCAGAAAACACATTGCAACCCTTTAAAGGGGTAAACCTGCGGTAAAATGGCGCCTATATTTTAAGTTAAACCCCTGGCAATACATCGGTGAAAACAGCATTTTATTCCATTCAGTAGTTTTTGCGTGATGCGGGAACAAACATCCACACAGACAGACAGACAAAAAATTTAACACTTTTTTTTTTTTGCTTCTGTAGCTCTTATAAAGACCCCATATTAGTTTTGCATTAATATCTCAAATGTACAGACATCGGCGTGTTACAGTTTTATTATTAGTATTTACTAGCCGCGCTCCGCGGTGTACCCCGCGGTGAATACTTCCCGTTCCCGTGGGTATACCGGGATCAAAAGTAGCCTATTTTTTAATCCAGGGTATAATCAATTCTGGTACCAAATTTCATTCAAATTCGTCCAGCCGCTTGAGCGTGAAAGAGTAACAAACATACTTACATACTTACACACAAACTTTCACCTTTATAATATTAGTGTTATTTCTCCAGCCTGGCGAGCGCGAGTGTGGTGCGTGCGCAGATTACGCGGCGTGGTCCGCTACGGCGAGCGAGTGGGGACACCGCCCGCTTTACAACACTTACCGAAGCTACTGCAAGCTCAGTACGAACACGAGGAACCCGCGTTACGTACCGGAACGCATCTCATGCACACGCATTATATGAAGGTACATATAATACTAGTTTACTCGCCCGCGGCTTTGATCGCGCTCGCGAGCCTCGCGTGGTACCTACCTTGATAAATATAGCCTGTGTTCATTCGGAAAGTCCATGCTACACATCGGTGAAATAATTTTTGAAATCGGGTGAGTAGTTTCGGAGATTACTCCAAACATACAAACAAACAAACCAAGTTTACCTCTTAATTATATTAGTATATAGAAAAGTTTATTTATTTGTATTACACAGTATAGTCACTACAAATAGTAAATTAGTTAGTAATTTATTTACAATCGTAAGTCAATCAGAATATGAGCAGCAGGGCTATTGCCTAACTTGTCGCGAAATCGACGTATTTGACGATAAAATTGGCTATACTGTCAAAAGTGACAGTTGTTTTCGATTGCGATTTACTGTATTTTTTAGCTTCGTGCTCCCATCGTGATTTCAGGCGTCCTCGTAGACTTATACCGCCCTAATTGCAGTTATTCTGCTGATTAAATCGTAACACTACAACAAAATTCTTCGACAGGAACTAGCCTGGCTTGCGTGCGGGTTACGAGTCGACTCAAAAGTATGCACCGGCCCCGACTCCGCCCGTTGGTACTGGTTCAAACGCTACTGCCTCACCATTCGCACCGCCGACGCGCTCATCCGACGTCAAGTACTACCCACTCCCTTCCTGTCTGAAGTGAGGAAGAGACTGGCGGATCTAGGCGTGTATAACACTGAGGAGGCCAGCGGCAGTGACAATCAGTACTCGTGGGAGGATAATACGAAGTTCACGAAGCAACATGATGAGCAGTTGCTGCATTGGGTGCAAAAGTAAGTGACAATACAGATCTATAGTTTATCTTAAATATTCGCGATCTCAATTCATATTAGCACATCACCGACACAACGAAGAAGAGAACCTAGCTTTATAAACGCATTACACTATTCGAACCGTATATCTAATTGCATTAGTACTCAAGCTCATTGCCTTAAATAAAATGATTGTGATCTTCCCCAGGCGTCCAGAAGACTGGACAGGTTGGTGGGGCGGGGGTTCCCGTGGCTGTGTGGTCTACGGTTGGGGACACAATCATCGCGGTCAACTAGGCGGAGTGGACGGAGCTAAAGTACGCGCGCCCACGCCTTGCCTCGCATTGGCCGCTTTTAACCCGGTGCAATTGGTTGGCGGGGAACAGACGCTGTTCGCTGTCACGCCTGATGGCAAAGTTTATGCAACAGGTAAGACTAGTACGTGTATGAATGGTACAATCGTAGAAGTCAGTAAAGTGATGTAGATAAACCCTTATTAATATCCTTGGACATTTTACACGGTATCATCTAGTCCCAAGTTAAGCAACTTGTGCCGGGTTGCAATATTCAACTTACTAATAATTGTGGATCTGTCGCCATAGTAGTATTGTTGTTATCTGTCAAAAAGTGTCCTAAATTTGTTGTTGTCTAAACAAAGTTGCTATGGCGATCAATCTACGATCATTCGTAAGTTTAATATTGAAACCGGCCGTTAATGCTTGGTTTAGGGTAACTAAATGACTGATATACTACTTAGAAACATTTTTTTTTAAATAGAAGTATAAATATTATAGATAGAAAAACATCCAGACCCGGAACAAATATCTGTAGAACATACAAACATTTGTCCCGCGGCGGGGATCGAACCCGTATCCTTCATATCTAATCCACTTACTCCACGTTTTTTGACATGATAATTGATCGATGGAATGAGTTTACCTGAGATTTCAAAAAAAATATTTTTTTTATCAGGTTATGGCGCAGGCGGCAGGCTAGGAATCGGCGGAATCGATTCCGTTTCACAGCCGACATTACTCGCTTCGTTACAACACATCTTTATTACAAAGGTATTTGTTATATAAAAAAGCACACTATTGAATAGTTTGACGTGTTTTATGATTGCTGTCAAAAATATTGCCTTGAATGTTACCACACAAGCAAGGCTGTAGAAGCTCTTATGAAGTAGATTTATTTTCTATAATTTCAAGTTTATTGTTTTTCCACCAGGTGGCGTGCAACTCTGGTGGTAAGCACTGCTTGGCGCTGTCAGCTGAAGGTGATGTTTACAGCTGGGGCGAGGGGGAAGATGGAAAACTAGGGCATGGAAACAGAGTGTAAGTCATTTCACTAATAATTGTTTTAGATTTTTTTGTCGCTATATTTATTTGTTCTTATATTGTGATTCAAATGAAAACTGCCGTTCTCTAGTTTTTCTTATATTCAATTTAGATGCGTATTTGCAAAATAATGTTTCCAACTTCATAAAACTTTTCCAGCATGACTCATGACTGACACTGACTCATTTTGTTTGTTTATATAAAAAAAACTATCATTTCAACAGGAGCTACGACCGTCCGAAGCTAATCTCATCGCTGTCCGGGCTAGAAGTATCCGCGATCGCATGCGGAGGCGCACATTCGGCCTGTCTGACGTCACGCGGACGGATCTACACGTGGGGGAAGGGGAGATACGGCCGGCTGGGCCATGGCGATTCTGAAGATCAATTGATACCGAAACTGGTAAGTTATCTATAACATCTCATAAATATTTATTTGGTAGAAGAGCTCGTGGCGAAGCTATTGCTTAGACGTTCTTGATAGATCGTCGAAAATTCAAAATGTATTTATTCAGTTTATAGACCACTTTGACATGTCACCTTCTTAAAACTAGGGGATTCTACAGCTTGTTCCAACGCGACTCCCTACACCGAAGTTAAGCAACGTTCTGAGCGATCATTACTTGCATGGGTGACCGCAAGTGGCATTAATACCTGAACGCTTCCGTGGTAAGGGCACGTTCAATTGTCGGTCCCGGCTTTTAAAATCGTTAAGCCATCAGGCGGCCTAAAAACTCCGATCACTTGCTCATACGAACTTACTTACTTATTCAGGAGTTTTGAGAAATAATGGACCGTGAAATGATAAGACCCGACCATGAGAATTCTGAGGACCAATTAATACCGAAACCGATGAGACTCACACCCTATGCGGGCACCACACATTGACTTCAACTTATTTCCAACATTGGCTACGAATAGAATGGCTAATGGCAATGCTCCGTTTGTGTCCAATAACCGTCCAAGATCGATCCCCACATAGGAGTGTTGGAACCAACACGTTCCACCCCTCTAGTATAGATAGTTGTTTGAAAAAGTTTAAAAATGATTGTATTTTCTTTCAGGTGGAGGCGCTACAAATGTACCGAGTAGTGGATGTAGCGTGTGGTTCGGGCGATGCTCAAACACTATGCATCACTGACGACGACAATGTCTGGTCTTGGGGCGACGGCGATTACGGGAAACTCGGTAAGAATTATAATTATACGTTTTTAACCTGTTATAGAAGGAAGAACTCAAGCACGCTAACGGCCGGTTTCAATATTAAACTTACGAATGATCGTAGATTGATCGCCATAGCAACTTTGTTTTGACAACAAAAAATGTAGGACACTTTTTGACAGATAACAATATTACTATGGCGACAGATCCACGGTTATTAGTAAGTTGAATATTGCAACCCGGCATAAAGAAACTCGTATTACATCAAACTTGCAGATACTGTGAGGAACTTGCAACAATTTACGCTAAGATTTTATTACTTTTTCAGTAGAATTACATTTTCAGCGAATACTATGCTAAGTGTATTTAATACTGTGCTCTTTTGTGCATAGGCCGAGGTGGTTCGGAAGGTTGCAAGCTACCAATGAGAATAGATTGCTTGAAAGGACTTCGAGTAGTGAAAGTGGAGTGTGGATCTCAATTTTCTGTTGCTCTCTGTCAATGTGGCAGCGTTTATACTTGGTAAGTAATAATTACATGAAACGAATCTTGTCTTAAAACATTTTAGTAGGTGTAGGGAGTCGCGTTAGAACAGGCATTAGAATCACCTAGCATGTAAAACGAAACTTAAGTGATCCTTGAGGTCCTACAAGAATAAATGATTTTTCTTTCTTTTTTCTTTCTTTATACCGGTAAAAAGCTGCCAGTTGTTTTGGCTTAATCTATTCCTGTTGGATCAAACTGTAGAGCAAAGGCCCCACCTTCCTTTCTTATGTGGGCACCACACATTGGCTACGTATAGAATGGCCAATGGCAATGCTCTGTTTGTGTCCAATAACTGTCCAAGATCTATCCTCACATTGGAGTGTTGGAACAAACACATTCCAACCCTCCAATGTGTGGTGGCCGCATTACATTATACATAGATTCGTCCATTATTTTTCTTACAATGTTTAAACCCAGTAAATGAGTTTGTCAAAATAGTATGATATGAACCAATGCTCAACAAATACGTATTTCAGGGGCAAAGGAGACTACCATAGACTAGGACATGGAAGCTATGAGCATGTGCGTCGGCCAATGCGTGTGACAGGAATGCAGGGAAAACTCATCGTTTCTATTGCTACAGGTAAACATTACAAATGCACATCCATTCAACGCTATTACGTTAGTTCGTATGAACAAGTGGCTATTTATACTAGATTATTAGGGCAATAGCTTAGCAGCTGATAGCCTAACTTGTCGCGAAATCGAAATTAATCGCTATCACGAATATGACAGTAAATCTCGAATATAACTGTCAGACTTCAAATCTGACAGGTTTACTGTTATTTTAACAGTTTAGTCGTGATGGGGTAGTGGATAGCCTGGTTGGTGAGGAAGTGTATAGGCCGCCTAAAGGCCTCCTGCATGGCTTAACGAGTTAAAAGCCGACTATTGAACCGACTATTGAACGTGCTTTCCGCTTTTATCGATGATACGTGATGTACCTACATGAAACACAAATCTTATCTTTCCTTCTGCTTAGAAAGTAGTAAATGTAAAACCATTTTCAGGGAGTTTACACTGCGTAGCGTGTACAGATACAGGCGAAGTTTACACGTGGGGAGATAACGATGAAGGGCAGTTGGGAGACGGAACCACTTTGGCTGCGCAACGGCCGAGGCTTTTGATGGCTTTACAGGTTTGTAAGCAACTTGTACACCTAGTGCAGATATACATACAGTTTTTTAGTAAATTAACCACTTCAGCTTTTAGTTTATTTTATGCATATAAGAACTACATAAAATAACTATCCTTGTGATTAACAGTTAATTTATAAGCTTCCTAGATATCTGATAGCTGCTAAAACATTATCTAAAGCCGTAATTGACAGTTTTGTATGAATATTGAAGGATTATATTAAGTCTTATTCACTCATACATTGCGCTCTGATATTCAGAACTGCCTTCTGTGTTATGGATTGGCATCAGCTACCTATAATTATGGTGTTTAACTTGTGTGTCTCGTACATAACATAACTATACCTACTGAAGTGTATAACTTTTCTTTATGATCATTATTGTACCTATACCTAATAAACTTGTATGCGCGTGTCACACAGCAGTTGATGCGCAACTGCTTTTGGCGCCACTAAAAACCAGCGCTCCAACAGTCATGATGCTGCTTGGAGCAAATGCTGAGGGGTAGCCTTATTTTCTTGTCACTCGATTGTCAATAAGTATTTTCATTTGTATTACCCATGTTTATGTTGATGGAAAATAAAAACTTTTTCTATTCTATTCTACTATGCCTCATCATCATCATCAGCCCTTCTCATCCCACTGCTGGGCATAGGCCTCTCTTAACTATGCCTAATTAAGGAATTTGTTGAGACATTTTTGTTAATTTACGTTACCATTTGCAGGGTAAAAGAGTAACGAAAGTGGCATGTGGCAGTGCCCACACCGTGGCGTTGTGTGTGGAAGCTCCGAGAGCGCCGAGGCCCCCGCCGCCGCCGCCTCTCGAGTGTCATTTATTGAGAGATATGACTACACAACTCATTTGCAACAGACTCGTAAGTCAAACATTATTGTATTTTATGAAGTCTTTTCTAGCTTACTTGTATTTGTGAAAAGAATAAAGCTCATGAAAGTGTCGGGTAATTGCAACAATATTTTTTCTGTTATTTGTAATGAAATTAATGACGATTAACAATGCAGTTATCATTCCTCGGTCATGTAAAAATACTCGTTCAAATTAAGTAAGTATTTTTAGAAATCAACCAAAACAAATATGAAAGAATGTTATATCCAAAGCATTTGACTATTTCATGTTTATTTGCAGGTCTTACTTCATCAATTCTCCGAGTTGGTTTGTCCAAACTTGCCTTTACTAATTTTGGACGGACCTTTGGACCAATTGAGGACGTTACTATTCTACAGCGTGAAAGAAGCTGCATTCAGAAAGGTGAGGGTAATTTGAAACCCAAAAGGCATTCTCGTAAATTCGTAAGGCTCATATTGTATCACTGTGCCCTATTTTGGTGTTTAGAAATAAAAACTGTTATTTCACGATAACAAAATAAAGTGTAAACGTTTTTCCAGGCAATAATGGCAACAATGGTGCGAGAGAGACAGCATGGCCCAGTGGTAGAACTGTCCCGAGTGGGAGCGAGACGGGCTAGAAAGGGTGGATCTGGGTTAGCTGGGCCGGCAGGCATGAGATCTGTGTTCGGTCAAATGGTAGCGAGATTGCCTGTTCTGACTCAAGATGCCTTAGCCCTGCCGCATCGTGTATGGAAGGTCAAATTTGTTGGTGAGTACCAGATTTGTTAGCATAGTCTTTTATTCTCATACAATTTTTAATATCTTAAAATTACTGATTCTTAAAATTTGTAGTGGTCCAAGGATTTGTGAGATTGTAACATAAGTCTTGATTCTCATAAAGAAGTGCAAAATTTCCTTCATTTAGAACATACTCGTAAAAAAACCAACCCTGTAAAGATAGTAATATACAAACTCTACGCTTAGATTTGGATCTACCTCATCAGTCATCATCACGCTTTGGTTTTCTTATTCCCATGAAGTTTGTAAGGAATCATCGGTTTAAACTCGATTCACATACCGAACAAAAGCCTACTATACTAGTCAATTAAGTTAGACTATATTATAAAGTAAAGTAGGCTCAACTTTCAATACCTAAAAAAACATCTATCATTACTTTCTTTCCCAGGTGAAAGCGTGGACGATTGCGGCGGAGGCTACAGCGAGAGTATAGCGGAGATGTGTGAGGAACTTCAGAACGGTTCTCTACCTTTACTAATGGCGACGCCAAACGGTCGCGGAGATGCCGGCGCTTCACGAGATGCCTTCCTACTAAACCCTACCGCTGCAACACCGTTGCATCTTAACTGTTTCCGATTTCTAGGTCGGTGTTTTAAGCTAATTTAGATGTAGTAAAGCTCTTAGTAAAATTGCCTTTAGAATCATTTGATGACAACTTAGGAGAAGTTAGAATTATATTTTTATCATTTCTTTATATTACCTCAGTTTTAATTATATCATTATTTCTAGAATAGGTACTCATGGATACTTAAAAATGTTTATGTTTACAAACATTGTTTGGTGCGTTTTATTTGCATATCCATGGTAAAAGATTTCACCAATTTCTTCAACAACGTTTGCCTTCTGTCTGATACAAACGCATCAACAATATTCTGTCCAGGTGTACTAATGGGTATTGCGATTCGCACCGGCTCTCCACTCTCGCTATCTCTCGCGGAGGGAGTGTGGCGACAGTTGGCTGGACAACCACTCCGGCCGCAAGACTTGGCGGAGGTTGACAAGGACTTCTTACCGGCCCTGCTGTGTATACGGGATATGACGCCTCATAATAAAGTGAGTATTGTTTCATTGCCATTCGCACCGGCTAGCCGCGGCTCTTTACTCTCATTATCTCTTACGGGCGTGTGGCGTCAGTTGGCGATAAATCAAACTGCTGCGGCCTTAAGACTTGGCAGAGGTAGACAAGGACTTTAGACCGGCCCTGATTTCTATACGGGACATGACACCACATAGTAAAGTAATTCTAAACCAGATAGTTTGTTTAGAGTGAAAGTATAAAGTATCTCAAGGTCAGAAGGAAGTAGAAATCTATAATGGTCTGCCTACACCCCTATGAAAGTGGTCTGGTTTTTATGAATGAATGGAGATTAATTTGACTGAAACTAATGTACGTTCGTATGAGCAAGTAGCCAACTCCGGTGACGGACTAGGCCGCCTAAAGACCTCCGTCATGGACGACAATTTAACGTGCACTTCGAAGCACGGAAGATTGACTAATGAATCGATATAATGTTCTACTTATGTATTTTTACGTACAGGAACTACTTAATCTCGAGCTTCCATTCTCAATCCCGTCGGCGGCTGGTCACGAGGTGCCGCTATCTACGCGACACAAGCGGGTCACTCCCGATAATAAGGACGAATACGTACAACTAGCATTGCATTACAGGTACCTATCTATACTAATATTATAAGAGGTAAAGTTGGTTTGGTTGTATGTTTGGGGTAATCTCTGAAACTACTCATCCGATTTCGAAATTCTTTCACCGATGTGTAGCATGGACTTTCCAAATGAACATAGACTATATTTTATCAAGGTACCACGCGAGGTACAACGCGAGCGAAGCCGCGGGCGAGTATTTTTCGTCGCCATACATTTTGTAGTGAAACGTTTTAGAACGACAAGATGTCTGCGCCGCGCCTACTCTTAATATATAAAAAAATACGTTTATTCAAGAATGTCTTGTCAAATACATAGTAGGTACATTAAATAAACAATGAACAACATCGGTTTAGGTTTATAACTATTTTAGGTTTTGTATCTACGCAGGTTCGAATCCTGCCGGAGCTGTTAACTTTTAGTAAGATTTATCATTTATAATGAAATACCCAATACCCAAGTGTGGTTTAATACTGTAAAATATATTAATAATAATAATATCCTCAGACTGCACGAGTTCAATGAGCAGATCCGCGCGGTCCGCGACGGCATGTCCCGTGTCGTTCCAGCTCCGATGCTGGCCTTATTCACCGCCTCAGAGCTGGAGACTTTGGTCTGCGGCTCGCCTGACATCCCTATACAGGCTCTGAAGGCCTCCGCCACTTATAAAGGTATAGTTCGCGCCTTGCAAAAAGAGCGCTAGCTGTCAAACTGCGCAGTGGTCGATGATTGGTGGAGAGGTAACGCGGCGCACTTCATACCATTGATTTAGCGACTGCTATTGGTTCGTCAGCGAGTGAACACAGGCGCAAACATGCCCCCGCTACTTTCCCTCAGCGCTCTTTTTACGTGGCGCGACTACCCAGTTTACACGAGTGTTACAAACAGATCGACAGCCGATGCTGGCTGTTTTTTTTTTTTTTTTTTCAATATATGTTCACCGATTATCCAAGGCAAACTGTTGCCTTGGAGCGCAAAGAGTGGAAGTTGAAGGGGGAGACCTTTGCCCAGCTGTGGGACATGATAGGATAGCAAAAAAATTAATATTTACCGATTACTCCGTCAATAGTGGTCCGATTTTGAAAATTATCTTTTCGTTTGAAAGAACACACTCCAATTTAAGGATCTGATGAGGACCTTCGGAGCGATGAACAGAAATGTACCTAGAGAAAATTTTAGCTTACGAAATTTAAGACGGTCTAATATTTTTTATTTTGCCATTTGTCTATGACTTAATATTTCGACTACGGTGTTACTACCAAAAACTAAATTATGATTAATTTCAGGCGTGGAAAGCAACGCCCCTCTCGTCCAATGGTTCTGGGAGGTGATGGAGGAGCTCTCGGGAAGTGAGCGCGCGCTATTCCTGCGCTTTGTATGGGGACGGACGAGACTACCGCGGGCGCCCCAAGATCCCAGACAGAGGGACTTTGTTTTACAGGTAATGTACCCTATTGGCCTAAGAAAGAAAGAAGAAGAAAGAAAAATCTTTATTTTGTCATTACAATTATAGAAAAAACATCTATATACTAATATTATAAAGAGATAATGTTGGTTTGTTTGTATGTTTGGGGTAATCTTCGAAACTACTCATCCGATTTCAAAAATTATTTCACCAGTTTGTAGCTTAGACTTTCCGAATGAACATAGGCTATATTTTATCAAGGTAGGTACCGTTAGCTAGTTATATATAAAAAGAGAAAGAAAAAACAAGAAAAATGACAAAAATGGCTACTACTCAGCATGATGCTTAGGCAGGAACCAAGGAACCTATCAAAGCGCTGGTCTTCCGTAGCGCCGAACTTAGTATGGACAATGATATAGATAGATAAACCTATATCGGCCCTGGTATGGATAGTATTGAATATGGATTGTGGGTGTTTTCTTTGTATAAATGTATGTATTTACAAAAAAACATATATTTACTAGATGCGGCGTTACCCGCGGTGTGCCGTTTCCGTGGGAATACCGGGATCAAAAGTAGCCTATGTGTTAATCCAGGATATAAGCTATCTAAACTGATTTGACAGCCCTAAAATTTATGCCATCCTTCTTATTTTGCTCGTTATGAAAGGGACGGCAACATTTTTAGTGCTGTCAAATTAGTTAAGTTTGTCAATTTACTATATTGAGATGGTCGACTAATCATGGCTTGACCATACGAACTTAATTACTTTACTAAGGGTGGTATTACACTTATCAAATATCTTTGTCCAATTATGATGTTCAATATTTGATCAAATTTCTTACAATACTTACAATACAATACATTTAATTTTGATGAAGTCGTCCAATTTCTTTGATCAAATGTACATTGGACCAAGATATTTGACAAATGTAATACCACCCTAATCATGTCGTACTTACAGGTGTTAGACAAGTACCAGCCGCCAGATCATTTCTTACCAGAGAGCTACACGTGTTTCTTCCTTCTCAAAATGCCAAGATATTCATGCAAGACTGTCTTGAGAGAGAAATTAAGGTAAGTTTTTTTTACGCACAGAAGCCTTGTCATTGTAAAAAATAATAGGTATTTGACGTATGTAAAGATATAAATAAATATATAGATTTCTTCGATTTAATGAATGTTTGTTCTTACTTAATTAGTTTAGTAAACAAGATTAGAAAATGACCAAGATGAAACATTTTAAAGTGACCAATGAAATATATGTCTATCATTATTATTACATTACCTCTGTACCATGCTCAATAGGTAATGCAAGAGCAACATTTTCCCACACAAGTTTTATAATTAAAAAAAGGTTCACACTGATGTAATTTTAAAATATAAAGTTACGGAGATAGGAAAAAAAATATTTAAATTGAATTTGTTTTCTACAAGCCTTCCCTTTCTCAATAATTTACCAATTTCAATTTATTCAATTCATTGTACTTCATTTTAATTATTCTTAGTGTTTGTTATTTTATGTAATGTCCATGTGGTGTACAATAAAGTGTTAATCTATCTATCTATCTTTCAGATACGCAATCCACTTCTGCAAGAGTATAGACACAGACGAGTACGCGCGGGTGGCTCTTAGCGCAGCAGAGCGCGTGTCTTCTGAAGAGTCGGATTCAGACGTCGACGCGACCACTCCCGCCACTAGCGCACCACCGCCACTTTACTCGCTCACTAGACCACCTACAGCACCCACCTGGTTATGAATACAAGAGAAACTCGCGAAAGATTTTTGTCACCAGGCACGCATTTTGAAAACATTGAAGTTTCTTTTTAGTGAATTGGTGACTTATAAAGTTGTTTTTTTTCTGAATATAAACTGAAAGTTTGAGAGCTGATACTTCTGAAAACGATTATGGTCTATAAATGCGTGCAACATTGTGCAACAAGCAACAACAAAAACGCGAACATACATTGTAGGTCCATAGATTTCGATGTTGCATTGCATATTGTGCTACATAATACTGTATTGCGTTGTTATTGTGCGTATGAAGACTAAAGTGAACAGACATAACAAGCTATAATAGGTACATATATGATCGGTTGATATGTAGATGGAGAAAACAGTATCTAAGGAACTTAGAAATATAAGACAGATCTGCTAAAATATTTTTGAATGCACATGGTTGTAGCTTTGCTTTGTACCTCTAGGATTTTTAGGTCAGTCACAAGCAGAAAGCATTATTAACGAATAAAAACAATGTTATGTTGGGATCAGGTGAAAGGTAAGAATTTTGGGAGATATACTCTTTACAATGTAATTTACTAGATGATAATTCAACACGCAATAGATTCACGATTTACACTACGTTCTAAAATAGGTCTAAGGGAATTTTAAAACGGTTGCTATTCTGAATAAGTTGCTTTACGTATACCTACTCTGCTAATACAGTGGCCTCAGTCCAAAACAGACTATATTATGATTTAAACTTGACGAGACTGTGGACCACTGCACCAATGTATTAAAAAGCTATGTAATCTATCACTTAGTACTTAGTTTGCTCTAAGTTAATTTGAATACTCGATGTATTATGTACTCTGAATAAAACTTTTGGTTGTACTTTGTAATAAGTAATGTATAAGACTTCTAATTGATATTACGATTCTAATCGCATTCCATCCACTGCTTTACCAGTGAATATACCATCTAATTCAGTAGTCAGAAATCTCCTTCCAAAATGTTAATAGACTTTTGTGCTTTTATAGTTTAGAAATTATGTAAAAAACGTTGTCCTAGGTATATGATTAGAGAAATAATACAACGAGGGATCACTGCCATGTACCATGTAATGTATTATTGGGATGGATTGCAGAGAATGATATGAAAGTGATAGCGAAGTGATATTAGCGCCTTTGTCCGATGGATCTTACATAAAGGCATGTTACAGTACTATGACCACATTATTATCTCTAATGCATAATTCCTGTCTGATTGTTTTTAGATCATGTCATTATGTATGGTCCAACGATTTATCCTAAACAATATTTCCTTACTTTGTTTTGGATGTGAAACACTATTGGCGCGCCATAAGGATGACTTGACATGACACCTAGTTCTGTGCCATGACGAAAAATTATAACACTTTCACATCCAATGTAGCCGTTGTCACCCCTACCTACCTTCTCCACCGCCGCCATGCTCTTTGCCGCCGCTCTTGTTTCACATCTATCTGGCATATCGTGATCGCCAGTTTTTGTTACTAAGCTTTTGTTAAAAAGTTTTCGTGATGTGCATGTTACTTTGGATTTAATAAATGTACACCATCCAAATGACAATGAAAATTACGCGAAAACTTTTGCAATCTAATTTAACCGAAACATGCTGTATATATTCTACGTTTGTTTTGGCGCACACCAGCTGTATAAACATTTTCAATCAATCTAAATTTTATGAAAAATGTTATAACTGCTATGTGAAGAATTTGGTATGAATTTGTAAATTCCAAACAAACAATAACGCTAGTCATTGATAATGCAGTATTGGTAAGGGATGAGTGCAAGTAACGGATTTAAATGTGTTAGGTTTAATTACTTTTTACAATGGTATAATTATTGTTATTTAATGTGACATCAGTTCTTCAAATAAAAAACAACACAGGTATTGTAAACCTGTAACACATAGTTTTAAAACTACTAAACTCAACTGAGCCGATTGAATAATAAACTATTTGGGATATTGATGTCACATCTAGTGTATTTTAATTTATTACGCAATATAAATGTATATTTAATCGTCGCTTTGCTAGTATTACTAGAATATTGCCATTTGGTGCTAGTGCTTCACTATTAGTATAAAATTTTGTACCAGAAACTAGTGTGCACAAAATGGTGAAGTATGTATCTCTAAAGGCACATAGCACCTGAGAATACCACTGGAAATTATACAAATAATTTTAAATGCTCTAAATTCATAAGTGGTTAAAAATAGGCAGGCATCAAGATGAGACCAAAAATGTAGTTAAAGGAAGCTACATTCAGAGATACTTCAGTAGAACATTTGCTAGGAAAATGTGTTTTAGACAATTCTAGGGTTGTTATGTGCCTGTTATTTAAATGGGGAATGTTATATTATTGCTAATTTTAGGCTTTTCTCCAATTCTATCATGATAGCAGATGTTTGAATTTATCATCATCGCATTACAAAAATCCATATTTAACACCAAAGAATTAAAGTAAGTTAAGTCTTTGGTATGTTTTAAGATCTGAAATTGAAATGCTATTTTACTATGATCTGTACCGTGCAGCATTATTTATTTTTACAAGCATATAAGTAATATCAATATAAAGTATTAATTTAATTGTGTTTTATTTGCCCTGAAGTTTATGTTGAACATAAAAACAAAACAGTGATTTTTTCACTCGTTCATAACTTACGAAATTCTAGATTATGTATGTGGACAAAGTGAAAATGAATGCCTTTGTGTCAGAAGTATTATATTATTATCAACAACTATTGCAGCTCTTAAATTTGTGACAAGTTATTTCTATTAACACATTCGATGCCACCATTATTTTCTAGTACTTCTCAGCAATGCCATGCTCTTGGCACTACAGGATGAAATTGCATCGGCACACTAGGCGTGTTTACTGGCATGGTGATAAGGATTTGTGAAGACACGCTAGGCGATTAGATGGCATTGAATGTGTTAATGTATGTAATTTAATAAAAAGAGACTTTGTATTCACATGATGTATTCACTAAATAACTTAAACATTGCACTTATGGAAAGAGTTTTACCATGCAGCTATTGTAACATAAACTAAAATTATTTCTTTGACTTTGGTTTCAATGTCAGGTATAAGATGAAAACTCCCATAACTGCGTATGTTGCCTTGGCCGTCTGAAAAGCAAGAAGTTAAAGTTTATTAATTACATTAGATTAGTTCTGCAGTACCTAGGTACCAACTTAGACATGGCAGGTCTTTTTCCACTTTTGGACAGTATGGGTTTTGCTGTAGCTTGTATTAACTTTCTACTACCCTTTGCCAATCTAGCACAATTGTATGATTAGAAGTTTACTATGTAAGTATGCTGTTATGATCTATCAAACCGAAGTCCTCTTGGAGGCACAAGCATTTAGCACCTACTCGGCTTTATTGGATCTACAAGAAAGTAGTGTCTTCAAACCTAAGGAATTGTTTTACACACTCAACCAAATATTTATTTCATGGTCGGAGGTAGATCTACCTATCTCACCTAACCTACAGAAGTGATTTGCAAACATGAACAAGTACTGTCCAAAATAATGGCGCAGCTATAAATATAGAAAAGGAGAAGTAGTTGGCAGATACTCACGTTAGCTCTGCCTCTGTTGGTCTGGCTGTTGAAGTACTTGGACAGTCCCTTCAGCTGGGATTCATCTACACCTGAGTCTCCGGCCATTCTGAAATGTTAGAATACCAAATAAATCAAGACGCTTTTAATATGCAGTGCTTTCTGATCATTAAATCTTGATTAGCAACGCTAGTTTTTATTTAATTTCCATGTAATTCATGTAATTTACCTGAATTTTTGTGAAGTTACGTAAAGCACACACAGCAAGTAGATTTTCTGTCAAATTGTTTGTTACAGGCATGCCGGCCGATTGTTTGATTTTTTTTGATTGCATCAATGTTTTGACAACAGGATGGAACGATACGTATACGTGGAGAGGGACAAGGACAGATATTTTTATATGCCTGGAAAAATGTAACTTGATTGAAGGATTTGCAACACAACCAAACCAATGTTGCCATTTTGCTAGGATTAACTAAAAGTCCGCCAAATTCAAATAATAAAGAGATGTATGGTGTCATTTTATCAAAATATCTTTGAAATAGTACTTAAAACTTTCGTTTTAGCTTGCCCTTTTGGACAAGAGATCGTCTCGCATAGCCAGGTAGTCTTTAATGTAAGATTTCTGAAGGGAGTTTTCATACATGGATTTCTTACGTTTTAAGTAATTGTTATCATTTCAATTTCATTTCTTTGCAGGTGGCTTTGACTTTGATTTGAATAGCTTGTAATATACATAGTAAATAGCTACACCTGCCATAGTCACTTTTGATGTCTGTAACAAAATAATTTACGTAAATAATTTGTGCCTCTAAGTAGCCATGACGAGATATTATCTACAACTTATAACAAGTACCTAAATATTATCTAGAAATTTTACTTTACACTTACATTTGCACGACCCCGGTTGGTTTGGCTGTTAAAATATCGACTCAGACCTTTCAAATTGGGATCATCTTCTACTCCATGGCCTGCCATTTCAGTAAATAAATCAATTTTTTGTAAAATTTATCAAAACACTAGACAAAGAGAATGTAAAGAGACACAAATGATTCAAAATTAATGTCATTATGATTTATGACCACATGATAGTTTTTTTATAAATGTAAAGTTTTCTTTTGGTTGGTTGTAATAAGGTTCTGTATTTTCATGAAATTTCCAAGGAAATCTCATTGTCTTACATAGACCATGTTTTTGCCCATTTTTGGTGTTCATAATTCAATATCGACATCATGAATAGGTATTCATCGGATTAATTAGCTAAGTAGTATGTAGTTATTAAAACAAAACAAAATTGTGATAGTTAATATTATATTATATTCAGTTTTCCCTATAAAAACATCACAATTGCTTATATACTAAAAATACAAATCTGTTGTGTAATCTAAATCTAATCTATTGTTAGGTACCTAATACATAATGGGTGTAAAAATACTTAGAACAGCACACCTTGTATGATTGTGTGCTGTTTTATAAAAAATACTGCCATAGAACCCGATTTTTGGCTATTAAGATTTTAAAATCAAATACTTTTCACAAGCAAATTGTCAATAAAAAAATATATAAACAAAACCATTTTACAGAATTTACAGTATGGAGAATAAAAGTAGGTAAAATTTGTTACAAAGTTCAAGAAAATTACCTTGAATTCTTTGAATTTTTTTTCACAAAAATTAAAAATTAAGAGACTAGTATTTAATTTTAATACAACAGTAACCACCATCAAAAGCATTTTTATTTTAAAAGTACTTACAGATTTTTACACAACCATTTCATACAGAATTTTGTTAGTTAAATTTATTAATACCTTAAAATATCTATCAATCCCAGTTGCAATACTTTTGAGCACATCAAAAGGTGAAAATACTTAATTTCGTGTATAATTATGCCTAGTTGGACAATTAACATCATAATTTCATAACAATAGTAGCTGATACTGTCACTTAAACACATAAATTGATCACAGCATAGTTAGGACCATAATGAGTTATTGCACCACCCCTTTCATCAACCAAATGTCAAAACACTAACTTTTAAGTACATTTTGTTGCTGGCAATACCCACGTCAAATGTCGACTGTTTTATTTCGCCGAAAGGCTGCACTGCACCCAGTATCATTTTATGCACTTTGGTCAAAGCAAAACAGAACAGACCTTTCTCTAACTAAACTTTCCTATAGCCTTACAATAAATTGGCTTAAAATAAATGACTTCCCTTTCTGAAGCGAAAAGATGTGACGCCATGTAAATTTCTTTTATAACTACATCATCAACTGTGAAATACCTAGGTAGCATACAATAGCATATTTTTTAAAAGATACTTTTGTTTATCTTGTTGTGACCAACACAGCTCCAACTTCGCTGCCCTCCACGGGCAGGCAGCACACAACATTTTAATTATCTTCAAATTGGTTATTCTTCTAATAAAAATTCATAGCGATACATCAAGTCACCAGGAAAACAGGGGTTTGAGAAAGTTTCCAGTCTAGTTTACATATCTAAGATATCCTCTTCCCAGTCTTCTTTCTGTCTCTCTGAGATGGAGACGGAGGGGCGTGTGATCTGTTTGAGCTCTTCGTGCGTCCGCGGCGGGATGGGGTTGTCACTGAGGTCAACATACTCGAGCGCGCGCGAACGCGCCATTCGGTCTACGTCTACTTCTGAAACACGAAACATGAATGTTAAGATCAGAAGTTAGAAAATCAAATTTGGAATCGTATCCAGTTTAGGTGTTCAAAAGCAATTTCAAAGAATACCCAATTAGATATACAACAGTAAAATAACTCAGTTAATCTGTAGGAAAACTGATTTATCAAACAAAAGTGATGATTATGATGTTCTCACAAATCAGTAACAAACTTCCTTTTATGAAATTCTAAATAAACTATTTCTACTAATTCAGATCTTAAAAAAAAAAATATCATCCTGCAATACAACAAGAAAACTTGTTGAATTACCTTACAAATTATAATAAATTCAAGTACCAATAATCTGATTGTGATGTGCCAGTAGTGTGTGTAGGGTGGGACACTGGAACGCAATGTGAGGGAGGGCCACAAATGTATTGTGCGAGATGTCCAACCGCTCTAGACAGGCCAGTGTGCACATCTCATCAGGCAGCTTCGCAATTTGGTTATTTGAGAGATTTAAATCTGGAACCAAAAAAAATAAGAAATCAACATTATATCACAGTTTGATGACAGGTATTTGAATTGTGGTGTGGGAAAAGTATACAGGATAGGACACAATTTTGAGTCCTAACCTACCTTTTCTAAACATGGATTTTAGGGTGCATAAAAAATCATATAAAGTGAAGGTTTAAGTAAAAGCTTGTTCAATGTTAAACAATGAGAATAGAAATTTTAGGGGTCCTGCTGTACCTACATAATGCCAACACAAAAATGATTAATCTTACAGTTACTTTGAAGAATTCAATTTAACCAATAAAAAAATGTAATGATTCATCATTTTCAGAGGTTGTTAATTAATAGAGAAATCTGTAAACTAATAGAACAAATCTCATTGAAATTGAAGTTTTAAGTAAGGCTAAAGATCTGCCTGTGGCCATGAAACAGTATTTACTAGATTTCACTCAGTAGAGTAGGTACTAAATGTTACGAAACATACCTGTAATTAAACTAAACTTGACTGCAAACTTAGGTGGTATTTTGGTAATGACATTCCCGCTGAGATCACAGCTCTTAAGCTCTGTGTGTCGCATCAGGTGGTATACTGCATCAGGTACTTGCATCAACTGGCATTCTGATAAGTCTGTAAAAAAACATGAATTGTAGACTTGTACATCTGATATGAAACAAATGTCTAACTACACACTGTTTTAGTGTTTTTTCTTTTTTTAAGGTGCCAATTAGTTTTAATTGCTTAGTTTTATGCTTCATGATTACAAATACATCATACATTGCATCAAGATATAGCAGATTGCATCATTATCTTTGAAGTGCCTGCACTACTGAAGAAATAGTGAATAGGTAACTAACTCCTACTAATCTTGCTAAGTGATTCACAACATGACAAATTTGAACTACTTCTCAAATTTACAAGAAGCAAGCTAAACAGCAGAAACACATTCTGCCTGGTTCAAATTACATCATGGTTTTAAGTGATTGACAATGGGATTTGTCCTACCTAAAGCCTTAGTTTCCTGAGTTGGTTTTCCATTATACCACGAGTTTAAATAACAGTAGCATAATAACGAGCAATTTAGTTTATCTACAGTTTATCTAAAGATTCTAATCTTTTTAATAACATTTAATTTTTTGCTTTGCTAAGTTCATGATTAATTTTTTGTTTTTATAAATAAAATAATTAAATATTGACTATGTCAATGTCATTGTCAAAAATTTGAAGTTTTATTTTCTGATGGTTGCTCCTTGATGACACTTTATTTACAGAAACTTTTTTTTTTTTTTAAACTACAACATATTTTTTACATGTAGAAAAAAATACAATTAGAACCAGTTGAGCCACCTAAGGATCGTTACAAACGATCTATAGGTAGCTTAACTGATCCAAACCACTGCCAGACGGAAGCGTGCCCAAGACCACAGACTACTAGGATGCTAACGCATCCCAAGACACTGGCAGCATTGCCGCGCTGGATGGCAATGCGAGCCAAACATTTTTAATCCTTGTTCCTAGGTGCCAGCCCTCGGATCACGCGTCCACAGACTACTAGGATGCTAACGCATCACGCGTCGCTTCGACCAGACTAGACGCCCCGATAGAATTTTAAAAACGCGATGGGCCCCGGTACCCCACAGACAGACGGACACAGGGTCCGATATTGATTGATAGTGTGTGGGAGGTGGGTGAGCCCTAGGGTGGGCCTTAGTTAGACTCTAGTTTTACAGGAAATTCTATTTGAAAATTTTGAAACCGAAAACGGAAGTTACAAAGTTTTGATTGTATTATTTTATCTGGCTCGGAAAAAAACTGAATTAGTCGTAGTCGACAAGAGATAGCCGCTATTAAAATTTGCTAATTTGTTGTGCCAGCCAGCCAGACTCTACCTACTAGATAGTATAATGCCTACTATAGGTAATCAATTTTGAAACTAAAATATCATTGATAAATCAAGAATATTTTATGAATGCATGGGCAGGCAGGGTATGTAGAGGTACCCTCCTACCCATGCATGCGCTGGTCTTCGCCAAATTTATATAGGTACCTGCAACTGGTAGGTATTACAGTTTTGTTACATTCATGTTTTGTTGTAGATATTGCGCGGAATGAGACCGTGCGTCTTCCGCGTGTTAACTGTTAGCGCACACAAAGTTATAGTCGGTACGTAGGTAGGTACGGTACGGACGGAGCGTTGTATGTTTGCCTTCCGGGAATTAATTAGGATACATTTCTCGGCAATAGAATAATATTACTCTTTCTCACCATCATCGGTCACATTAGCAAAGCATTGGGGGTCCAAAGGTACAAAAATAAATTCGCTTCTTCGGCTGTTGTCATTTCTTCTACGTAGGTACCAGCGCTGCCATTATGTTTTAACGCCCGGTCCCTTTATCTTCTTACGATTACGAATGGAATGACCGTACGTAGGTCTATCGCCATATAACATTACACTTTTTGACAGGTTACCAAAGGTAGGTACCTACTTAACATTGTTATCTGTCAAAAAGTGTCACACATTTTGTTGTTTATTAAAAACAAAGTTAGTTATTAAGGAACAAAATTTAAAATAATCACTGATCTGCTGCGTGATGATGATCCTAGCTAGATGCATTCAGGACTGATTGGTGGGTCGAAGCAACAACGATCGCAATGCTTGGAAGTTGATGGGGGAGACCTTTGCCCAGCAATGGGACAGCATAGGTTACAAAAAAAAACATAGTGTTACCTACTGGCATGTATTACGTTACCTAGGTACCTACTATTGTTTTGCAAAGATTGTGTACCTACCTACTTATCCAAAATTAATTTGAACTCATGGAATGAATTCGTAACAAAAGCCGAATTTACACAGAAAACATCTACCTAGTTCACCTACGTAACACACACACCTAATTACTTACTTATTAGTTATTTATTACCTACTAGAACAAACGAATGAACGAACGAACGAACGAACATACTTAGTCCTATTTATAATTAGTAAAATACTAGTGGCAATTCGGAGTGTCGCAAAAGCTAAACTTAACTAGCTAAAAATGTTGCCGTCCCTTTCATAGCGATGGAAATAATAAGGATGGCATTAATTTTAGTTAGTTTAATTTAGCTTTTGCGACACTCCGAATTGCCATTAGTACCTACATTATACCTACCTACCTAAACTTTACACTAAGCTCTGACCCCAAACAACAATAATCCTATATGTAGGTTGATTAGATTGATTTCGTAAAATGAGTAGGTACCTACTTACCTAACTCTAATTAAGACCCCCCATATTAGTTTTTCAATATTAACTCAAATGTACATACATCGACGTGTTACGGTTTTATTAGAGATAGGTACCTACATATTATAGAGATTATGTGTAGGTAAGCGCTGTTGGCCGGTATTAACCTGCTTTACACGTAAATGAAACCAAAGGCCGTAAACACTGGCCTCGGTCAGTTTCACAATTTTTTTACACGATATCTTCGTTTACGAAAGTAGAATGGAACAAACACTCATTCAAGCTACCCAGTTATAGTTACGAAATGAGGTTTTAACCTACTCGTACAACGTCGATTATTCAAACGAGATGTCATCAGTTTTTAGTCGTTATGTCACGGAAATTGAAGTTACCATTTTAATTTGCATAGAGATGCTCTACCTACCTACCATAGAATACATTCATTTAATAAAATAGGCCTACCTACATAATCTCTCCAAGCATAATATTTAACTTCATTCATCAGACAGAGGGGGTGGACAGAGGCATGCCCAACATTTAATGGTAGAGCTAGTCATTGTAGTACCTACTTATTACAAATTGCAATGAAAATTCTATATTTAATGGTACGATACTTAGTAAAAACTAAAAAAAACTTTTAAAGCTAGGTACCTAGGTACCTACCTACCTACCTACTTACTTAAAAAAATCAAAAAAACAAAACGTTCAATCTTGTTAACAGTAGAGTTATTGAGCAACCGTAACCAATTAAAAAAAAACGGCGACAGGTTGTTACGGAAAACTATGCTGTTATAAACGCGGAAACCGGAAATGGGATCATGGAAATAGTGCTAATGATATTTTATGTTTGTCACAGTTTCAAATTACGAATATTAACCGATCAGCCGCCGTCTACATAATGTTAATATAGTAGGTACTTAAGTAAATACCTACCTAGGTACTTATCTAACTCTAAGTTTTCTGATACCATACAATTTCTCCTACCTGGCCTACCTATGGAACAGGTAAGTCACTAATATTATATTACAATCTAAGGTACCTAAGTAGGTACCTAGTACCTAGACATACCTATTAGAATGAAAAAAAAATTTTGTGTGGTGTGCTAAGTTTGTATTACCTACCTACTTAGGTAGGTACTTACTTTTTTTTTAGTTTATTTCCCTACGCTTTGATGTCAATTAAGTTTGTAGGTAGGTAAGTACCTACTGCGACCCAGATTTTTATATGGTAAGTATGGTTCATGGTCGTTCCTTTCATTCACGGTCAAATTGATGCGTAGTAGGACTCAGACAAAAATTGACAACTAGCTGGTGGGACCCTTTGGCAACTTCTAAGAGCGGAAAAGTTAAAATATTTAGGTAAGTAGGTACTTAGGTAAGGTACAGTAATTGTACTTATAGAAATTTTTAATCATAGAGCAAACTACTACTACTACGAACGAGTAGTAGGGTAGGTACCTAAGTACTACATTTAATGGGATGATTGTAGTGCCTTGTCTTTCCTGTGGATATGGCCGACTAGGCTGAGAGGATGGTTTAGGTGCTGGGCAAGCCTATTCCATCTCAACAATGTCCCAGGCACTACAGTGTCCCGCAAAGATTGCCTCCTGATGTCTGACTCTGTATAAATACTCTAGTAAATATGTAAAGGCCTGAGTAGTGCCTAAGGTAGGGTATTATGAATGACACTATTTCGTTAGAGGCTCAATTGGCCCTAATCAGCTTTAGTACAAGAAACAAAAAAACAGAAACAGCTATAACCATTATCTGAATCGGCCTATAATTTTAATAATAAATCAACATTATTCATTATTTAGGTGTCAATTTAGCAAGGACCTATTATTTTTTCATGTCATTTCGTGTGTTCTTGGGGAATAGGTACCTACCAGAGGTTTTTTGAGGAGGAAGGATTCTTGAGACACTCAGGTAATAACTTATCAGATACAGTCATCAGTTGGTAAGTATTTCTAATAACGATAGTCACTGGTGTTGTGTGTGAGTCAACCTAATTTCAATAAGTTGATAGTGATACAATGATCCACTTTCATCAATGTTCCGCTTCTGTCTCATTACTAAACAAACAACGCAATAATGTTGATAAGATAAAATTAAAGTAGTCTGCCTAGTAAATGAATACTTAAAACAAGCAATAGTTTCCTAACTTCGAATTTACAAACAATTGCTAATGCCTAGAATACCTGTACCTACCACGTAACTGTGTCTATTATTAATTAAATAGAAAGTAGGTACTTACCTATGTCCAAGAATACCTATTTATTTATTTATTTATTATATTATGTAGGTACCTACCTACTGACTTATATCTCTAGGTAAGTGCTACAATCAGACTATATAGGTACCTACCTATTATGCATTTGTTTGTACCTGGCCATCGCATCCTTTGTCTAATCACTGAAACGTTGACTATGTATATCCATAGTTGGTAGTTAACTAACTCGAGTTTTAACAAGTACCAACCTACCTATCTACCAAGGCAATAACGGCTTCAGCGTAGAGCGTTTTTTGCGAGTTCGATTCTTGAAATGATACAAATCTTTATTTGTATATTTACTAAGGTATGGGTAGTCATACTTGTTGAGCCATTGTACCTATGTAGTAGCTACCTACCTACCTACCTATCGAATATTTTTTTAAATAGACTTACCTAACTGGCTGTTCTCTTGAGCATCCTCGCATCTCCCCACGACCCTGATGATGGCTCTCCCCGCCAGCCGGGCGCAGATCATCATGGGCGCCGCCCGAGGGTCTCCTTCCTCCGCCTCCGCAGGCAACCTCGCACCACCATCGTAATCCGCCGGGGGCCTCATCACTGTATCACTGCACTGCACTGAATAAATCCTTCAAATCCTCGGAAACTTTTCCTCAAAGTCTTTCACCAGCTGATCCTAATCGTGTCTCTCGATTATAATAGTGTCATCTACAACCGCACCGAAACGCAACGCGCCTAGGTCCACGGCAGCACTCTGCAAAAATTCGTGCTCAGCGTCTGCACTCTGCTTTTATATCGATGCCAAAACAAAGAAGCGTGGTGCGAGAACGAGACGCCAACAATAACAAACGGAAACGTAGGTGCCTCTCGCTCGCACTGTCTGCTGCGCAGTTCAGGAAGCACGCGGAAAATACACGGGGATCATTGAAATCCTCTGAGATGACAAAGGGAGCTGTTTCCCGCTTGGATAATCACGGGTGATTTTCATTTCAGGATGCATTGTCACGTTCAATGTGCATTGTGTTTCTTCAATCCAGTTATCAGATCGAAGATCGCCTTTGTTTGTGGTTGAATTATCGTTTGAATGCTCGCTCGTTGATCAATGTGAAAGGCTGGGCCGCTCGTTTTCCAGCCTAATTCACAATGGCCCATACATCACAAGCGCATGTGTTGCAAATTATTATTGCAGATGCATAACATTGGTCTTGATTTGAAACAGATTTGTTAGTGCCTGCCTATACGAATCATGTGTGTGCTTCGCAAGAAGTTCATAGCTACCGCTATGTATCGATTCATTGGATTATTTACTAGGTACTACTTCTACAAACATGAGTAAGAAAATAATGATCTCCAGTTGACAAGACACCGTGCCAACGAACGGCCTTGATCACGAATTAGAGTCGCTAAACAAATCGTGACTGAAACCGGTTCTAGATACAGAAAATGTTCTAATCGAATAGTCGTATTAATTCCGATCAAGGATAATATAAATTATTATTAATGTGGACAAGATTGGTGCACCATGTACCTACTTTTATCTTGCAATAAGTCAGTTTGTTCAGTGAAATCTGCAGTCTGTCTACTCCTACGGAAATGAGGGGAGTGAATTTAGGGTACCTACCTACTTACTTAAATGTGTTTTATACGAGTATATACTCTAACAAGGAGCTTTATTGAAGAAAATAGGATCTTACCTCCTAGCACCTAACAAACCTGTTGTGTTTTTGAACGTTATTCATTTGATAATAGGAGATTATCCCTAGCACCGCCATACATACGTAGTAGGTTGCCTTTGCTTCGTAACGAAGAACGCAAGCGAAATTGCGTCAAAAAAGTTCTGACGTCCATAAGCTCTTCCGTTTTACCTGCATCTTGGCCAAAGAGAGACGCAGATTTTCAACCAAAGCAACCTTGAACAGTTGCCAATCTGTATTCCTGACTTTCGTGCTCCGATTAATATTTACCATTATATTTTATTATGAGAACTAAACAAGGAACTCGGTGCCACGAACAAAACATGTGTTTTGCTTTCAATTTCCAGACAGGAGAGTTAAGAGATTGTTGATCCTGCCAATATGGTGCATTTGATGGCTTTGTTGGACCCATAACTTTGTCCTTTGCTAAGTTAACTGGAAATTATAAATGAGAAGTAGGGATCTACTCTGATTGTTATCTATTACAAATTGCTTAACTATTGAGGAACGTTTTAATCTTACATTTCAGCTCTATTGTTTACTTTCCTCTTGGGAAATATATTTCCCATGCGATATTAGGGTCAGTGTCATTTTATTATTGTGTAAGTGCCTACCGACCGACTGTACAAAAATTTCTACAACTACTTAGTAGGTATTGGATGGAGCAAATTCAGAAACTACGCTCCTTTCTTACCTCAACATTCATAGGTAGGTATGTAGAGTAGGTAGGTAGAGTACCTACATGAATCTTCGTTCATGGTAGAGTAGGTACATTTATTTTCCTCAACGATTCGAAGATAGCTTGGCGTAGGTAAACATTAGTTTTACCTGCAAAAAAAAATATTAGACTAAATTTAAACACGGCGACCTCGAGTGCCTAAACATTTCCTACTCGCTTGACCCGGTTTTGGAGCATCTGCGTATTTATTGAAAGATTTATATAGCGTGATGGTGGAAAATTTGTTGTTCTACTTTTGCACCAAATTCCCAATGTTTTGAAAAGTCTACGGTAGGTAGGTACCTACTTCTAACATGAAGTGTATCACATTTTAGTTGCTCTGAATCAGTCAGCTTGATTCATGATGATGACAACAAAGCTTCTGGTGCTTCGAAACACGTTATAAGTGGATGATAAACACACGTTTTGAATTCCCGGAAACGTTGCGCAACCAGGTCAGTGATCCACTTAAAAGAAGATTCAAAGCTTTCTTATCAATAAATTAAAAGTTTGGAAAATTATACATCAACACTAGAAAACTTTAGAAAAACCAAGCTTCAATTAATCAGTGTTACAACAGAATCTGTGCCAGTGACTAGTTTTATTTATGTCTGCCAATAACATCCTGACCTAGCTCCATTTCTTTTGCGTTAGAAATGTTTTCAAAAAAGTTTTCTGGACAACATCAGATCGAAGTAAACACCGCAAACCATAATTTTGTTGATAAACACAAACCCAAGCAAAACAGACGCAAATATGACGCACCAAATTTTCCGCCCCATCCGCTGACATTTCGCAGAAGTTTTTTTCACCGAAAGCTGAGGTCGATCCTTTGTGCTATTTCAGGAAAACCTGGACTTGAGCCAGGCGTACTTCGACGTAGTTCAACACGCGTAAGGTTCTTTGATCTTGGAATCTTGCTGCTTTAGAAACGCCTTTATTTTATCCACATAAGAGTTGATTTTGCAGTTTGCACAATCCATGTTACTGCTGTTTCAAATCCTGAAGACGCATTTTCTTTGTTTATAGACAAAATCTAGATGGGAATATTGCCACCGCTCGAAGCACCTGCCGTTTTTATTGAAACGAATTCTGCGTAATCATAAAATTCTGTTGTTTATCCATCGGGCACCGAGTACCTAGGTATATATATATAGGAAATCGAATATGAGACAATAAGTTTATGAAATATTTCCCTGAATTTGTACTCAAACGCACTGCGTCTGAATCTTGAATCACTTAATTTCCGTTTGGGATATATGTAGGTACCTAATAATGCTTTTAACACCGTCGTGGTCGATGTATTAACATAATATTGAATGTGGGTAACGTTTTATTGAACAAGATGTTTGAATTAAAGATATTTTAAAAGAGTTTAGACAGAGAATGCTTTTAATATTGAGGATCCACGGGTACGACGTTGTACAGAGTAATAACCTTCGATCAAATGTAATAACATAAAGGTAGATTGCGTTGTGCAACCAAACTAAGTTTAATCGATATTCTCGACAGCTTCTGTGCCATAGTTCCTGCGTCATCTTTAGTCATTACTTTCAATTAAATATAAACTAGGAATGTAGGTACCTATTATTGTTTTAGAAAACATTTTTATACGACGGACGTACGGAATCGAACAAAAATACTATTGTAGGCATAAACAGAATTGTAAATAAAACAGTGTTATCATGAACAATAGTAATAATGATCAGGTGGGCGCGGGCGTCGCGTCCGTGCTTTGTTGCGCGAGTTGCGCTGCCGCGCAGCAATGCAACATGAGCGCGGTGAGTGCGCATGCGCGACCCTCGCCCCCTTCCCCGCCTGCGTCTTCGGCTGAGAGCTCTTCGCGGACAGCTTGTAACTGCAAGAGAAAGATCCCTATGAAGTCCAGTGTAGCAATCAGCGGTCGCAGTGACGTCCCGGTCCCTATAAAAATGCACCAACGCATTTGGTCACTAGGAGGTACTAGAGTAGGACAATAGAAAAAAATTGGGATCATCATAGATCAGGTCGTGTAAAGCCATGACCGAGTGCGGCCAAGAGAGAGCTATAGAAGCAGGGGCAGACCATCAGCCCGGTGGGTGGACGATATAGAGGCCAAAGAGGGAAAGGCATGGATGCGAACGGCACAGGGCCGATTAGAGTGGCGTTTGAGGAAGTACTTACCTATACCCAGCAGTGGGCTATATTTGGAGCTGCCAATGATGATAGATCAGGATTTCATTATTAGGTTACTACGTAACATAATTCGATCATTAAATTCGTATATGAACAAAACCTCTGTCTGGTCTAATAATCGACCTCACCTATAGCTTGTGGATTTTAGGTAGGTACCTACTCTAAGACTAATACCTAATAACCGTGGTCATACAGAATAATGTCTAATAACTTGACGGAAAGGAGAAGAAGCAGGCTCGTAGCTTTTCAAAGCATCATAATAACAAAAATAAATTTTAATAAACATTTCGATCAACAGGTGATTGTCTTGTTCTGGCAAAGAGGTTTCCTTAGGGAGCCCAGACATCGTTAAAACTTGCAGAGAGAAAGAAGGTTAAAAACGTTCAAGAGTAAAATGAGTAATAAAATATACAATCTAAATTTAATTTACATTTCATCAAACTTCGCTTCGAGTCGATACAGCAAACTAAACTATACCTTAGTCAACATCGACATAAAGTTTGTTCTGTTTCGTGTGACAGTAATAGTTCTTCCATGTTCCCGTTTCAATAGCGGAAATGCGAGTGAAATTAGAAGCACGTGAAACTCGCAGTTACATCAACATGCGTCTAGCTGTATGCAATTTGTTGGACCATAGCCAATCGTAAATAAATTATATTGCAAAACAAACTTATGCTTGTGGAGTCCTGACGCTAGATATAAATCACGATACAATTAGACGTCAAATGCCATATAAGTTCCATTTATAATTATAATTGTGTGACCTAATGGAACGTAACCGAATCCTATGCATATACAGGCGATAAAGTTGCCGTAATCACGCGAGCGTACCACTCCGTATTTGTACGTGTTTGTTTATGTAAAGTGATCCAATAAAGAACAATATGACTAGGTGTTTCGCAAACATTACCTAAACGCTACCGATCAAAATGCAGCTTTTCATTTCCCTTAGTTTTTTATAAATACAGGAACCCGACTTTTCTGTGGGCTACACCGCACTAGCATTTAGACAGAGGTTTTTTTTACACCAAGCATCGACCACTGCGCAGTTTGACAGCCAGCGCTCTTGGCACGTGGCGCGACCTATATGAAGACCTACAATATAGGAACCTGTAAATAGTTGCAGTGTGCTCACCATGTCATGTATCTGTGGCAGGGTGAGGCGGGTGGCCAGGTCCGGCGCCGAGTCCCTGGCGGCGGCGAGCAGTGCGTCCGGCGGCAGCGCGCTGCGCAGCGCCGGCTGCAGCGCCGCGGACACGGCGCCGCGCGCCAGCCACGCCGCGCCGCATCCCGCGAACGGATTCGTCGCCTGCTCCAGCGACTGCTTCCTTTATCGTGTTCAAGCTATTACATAATGTTGATTTTGCTCTTCAATCGTTCGTTCGTATGAGCAAGTGGCCAACTCTGGTGACGGAGTTTTTAGGCCGCCTAAAGGCCGTCATGGCTTAAATGCATGCTCTTCAATGTGAGTTTTTAGGCCGCCTAAAGGGAGATGGGAAAAAACTGCGAATTGTCGTAGGTACACTATGATGCTCTTTGAAGGGATTTTTTATTTAAAGGTAATATAGACTCTTATTCAGAGTCCATACTCAGGCGTGAATCGTGTTTCAAGCGGTGGTGATTCATCATCCAGTTTCCAAAAAAAGAACTGTCAATAAATCGATAGCTACTTGAGCGCAGACTCAAGTCTGAGTGCAGACTATGAAGACGAGCCTCACAGGAGACTTCCAGATATCACAATGAACTGCTTCGCTGTATTTATGTTTGAGAGAGAAAAACAGGATTTGTTTCATGAAATCTGTTTTCATAAGACAAAATATCTCATAAAAAAAACAAAGTAAACAACAGCAACTTTTACAGTCAAGATGCTATTTATAAGTTAAACAACGCATTAATTTATCTTCAAAGCATATCAACAAGTGTTCACAACGACCTAGAACTGTTCGTCACTGGTATCAAGGGTTAGAGAGCTGTATGCCTATAAACGTTCGGGGTCGGCGTATAGGAAGCTATGCTATACTCGGCCTTTGATTTACTCCATAATAGGTCTACTATTATGTTCTGCAGGTATGACTCAGCTGAGAACCTTGGAATTTTATAAATTATGGTTTTAAAGAAAGATTATACTTCGATTTTATAAGCTTACTACCGTGGCTTCGCTCGCGTGGTTTTTACCTGGATAAAAGTAGCCTAGTATGTGTTATTCCGTCATAAACTATGTATGTTGTACATTCCAAGTTTCAGCAAAATCCGTTCAGTAGTTTTTGCGTGAAAAAGTAACAAACATCCATACATTGTAACGGAACGTTACAGCTTGCATTATTTAAGATTTAGTTTTTTTTAATTAATAGGTATAAGTAGGTAAATTAAGAATATATTTAACGTAGCATAAAATTATAAATTTATTAGTTCCTGGACAGCGCCACCTGCAGTGACTGCCCGAACTAAGTAGGTCTTATCTAACATATACATATTATTAGGTTCTTTTTCTAAGAGGTCGATAGGAAATCAAATAATGAGATAGTTGACACAGAGATGGCGTTGTGTCCAACTAATCCCTTTACGGCGTGACGTAGAATGAACATGCAAATTTGAACGCGAGGCGATTAGCCGGCCTGCGAGTTTTTGCACCGGCCATTCGCCGAGGTCACTGTTCGAACATTGACGTGCCATTTGTTCTCGCGTCCTAGCAGACAATTGGGCCCAAACTTTACGGACAGCGATTTTAGCTGATTCCTAAATAAATAATTAAAGTAGTGATTTCCCGCTTTAGGGGTAAGTTTTGAATGGCATATTAAGACACACACAATCATTCCTGCTTAATTTGTGTATTTTACTGTGTGCAGATAATTTTGTTTTTTCTTACAGCCTAGCCCACATCTTATTTTGCTTAACCAAATAATTTAACTTCATTTTAATGTAATCAGTCCCATCCTTGCTGTTTAAAATATTCCGTAATAAGATTTCATCATCTTTACTTTTGAGCAAACTACCTTCCATTTTCATTTAATTGGCTAAACTGTGTTTCACATTTATTTAGCTTTCATTTATTTGCCTTTAGCTTCTCTTTAATTATAAGTACTCCTATTATAACTCCGTTCTGATTGCACCTCCCGGCAGAAGCATCTACGTAAGTAGTACTCTCTTAATTTCTTCGTGTTGCCGTAGGAGGGCTCTCAGAACGGAAGGTAGATGAACAGCGTTTTACCATGGGGGTTTATACGTTCCAGGATCACCTTACTATTGGATCACCTTACTATTGGATCACCTTACCATTGGATCACATTACCATTGGATCACCTTACCATTGGATCACCTTACTACTGGATCACCAAATTTAAGGACAACGGAAGACATACTTCCGTTGAACTTCCGCTCTTCGCTGCGCGTCCTAGAGCCGAGGATACGGTGTTCCTTAAACCCCGTGGTGCTATCCTACTTCCGTTACCTGAGGTCAAACTCCATCTACGGTCGGATCTACACGACAGGGGAGTACGGAACTACGAAGCGGAAACATAAAAATCTTAAGGTCGCCACGGCCCTGAAATAAATTTGTATGTGCCCCTGAGCTAGATTTAATTATTTTTAGTAACTTAACTTCACTTTCTTTTAACATTACAAACTTTCAAATTCATTTGTTTTTTTTTTATTATAATCATTCTTATTCATCTGCATACCGGCACAACATCTACATATCGACACATCCATACAAACTTTCGCGTTTATAATATTAGTGAGATTAAATCTCAAAATAAAAAAAACTTCATCATCATCTTGTACATAGTTATGAAGTAACCACAGCTAGGCGTAAGCTTAATCTCTAAGCGTCAAACAGCTGTATACTCTGATGGACTTATTCATAAAGATTTGTCAATTTAATATAGATTTAAAGAATGTCTTTTTCTTGTTACTCTGAACCAATATGCACAAGGGGGTGAGAATTTTGCATCCTCCATCTTTAATTATTTTGTGTACTGGTTGTAATAAGACTGTCTCTGAAAACTGACACTGTGACGCATGTGTGAATGGCCAAGGTTATTTATTTGTTACCTGGGCGTGTGGCTTGGCGAAGGTGGCAGGGACCTTGAGGAGGCACAGGTCCTGGGCGCGGAGAGGGAATGAGCAGAACCCGCGCGTCTCAGCCCTGCGACCAAGGCGCTCATAGGTCCACCACCTAAGGAACACCCTTTACATGAGCTTTTTTAACATATTGGGTACTAAGCCAGAACACTCTTTACATGAGCTTTCATGAGCCTCTGGATTGTTTAGTTGCGGTAATTTGATCATGATTTAGGGAACCGGTCATTCAAAATGAGAAGATCGCTATGTTCGTGTGGTTGCTGGTTTTAAAAAATTATAGAGGCCTATTATATTAGGACTGTTTTTGTCCATTTTTGGTGTTTTTATTCAGAGAAATTGAAACTCTTCAACAGTTATGACCAATATTATGGCGGAGAACAGTTATTAGACTTATTAGTACCTACAAAACGGCCTCACTTTTCGCAAATTTAAATTACATATTCATTGAAATGACGCCAAACTTAAATTAATTTAACACCACCACCAGACAATGAGAAATCATTGTCTAACTAAATGCAAATTATAGGGTTGCCTAGGTATGCACTTTTATCAATTTAAATGTAATTGTAACATTAAAAAAAAACCGTGTTTATAAAGAGGTTTATCGAAAGAAATATTTTATCAAGGAAAATATTTATTTTTGATGGCAAAATTGGTAGAGGACAAAGGATTTTACTTGACACAATAAAATCCATATAAATGAGACACATCAAAATAATAAACGATGTATCGTAAGAGTCTTACGATACATCGTCGGTAAGTCTTACGGTAAGACTTACCTAATGTATGCAATTGAATTATAAATCGATTAAAATAAATATTCAACACGAGTTAGTAACGATATTTCGTTTGTTGTTCTAAATTGCGGACGTGCTGAAGAATTAGTTATAAGATGATATACCTAACGATCCTAGTCAACTAGTATTTTTGATGCTAAGTCATGCATCAGCTAATTTACCGAACCTAACAAGTCATTTTTAGTAAATAAGTCATGCTTCGTTCAATGCTTTCAAACCCGGCCATGCCTTTCCAAATTGCATCAATGTGTGCGGCATTTACAAAACATTACGAAGATAACTAATTAGTGAACTCCACAATTAAGTAAAGTAATTAATAGTTTAGAGACATTGCGATAGAGCCATCTAGGCAATCCTTGGGTGAACCAGAGCGTTAAAGGACACGCTTGCTAAACGTGGAAGAGATGGGTTTGGAAGTTGAAAGTTAAGCGCAATACGACCATGATAATTTAGAAGTTATTATTACAAATTGTATTATCAAAAGTTATTCACAGTCTACAAAATTTGTTCACTAAAATTACTCATTAGATCGAATGTGAACGATTACCAGTGTACAATAATTTAGACATATAAGTATAAAAATTAAAAAAAGGATAGTAGGTACCTAATAAAATAAATAAATAAGAAGAAAAAATAAAGAAATAAGTAGTTCTACATCGCAGAGCATCGCTTTACCTTCATTACAGATATACGCTCTTAGGCAATATTATTTATTATATTTTCTTGGTTTGTATAATATTTTCGTAATATAAAGGACATTGGCAGAAATTTGTAACAGCTCATTGACTTTAACAAGTCTCATGAGTTCAATGTAGCGTTATTCACGACAGATTATACCGTTCGTAGAATTTTATCCTTTTCACTTTCATGTCAACGAAAAGGGATGGCAACATATCCTATGACAGCTGTCATTAATAACGCGGTGAATATTTATGCCGGCCGAGAAATTATTATTAGTTAAAGTTTTTTTTCGCATGTAGTGTGATAAATGGATAAATCATGAATGCCGACAGCTGTACCAATATTGTATCACGCAATAATGAAAGTTGTTGCATTATTTGAGGTATTCGCTTCATGAGTTTCCTTCCTCATTTCCACTGTCGTCATTCAGTGACTCATCTCTTCCGTTTTCACAAATTTCACAACTATTAGGAATGTTCAAAGGACGATGTAGCTTACTCCAAAACAAAAGAAAGAGACAGAAACAGACACACAAGGAAGTTGAATTGTTGGTTAGATAAGGATAGACAATGAACTAGGAAGACATAACGGGAGATATAACAGAGGTTGACTCAGACTGAAGGATATAGGTACTAACACAAAAATATAATAAAACTGAAACCTGTTTTGGAAATTCCAGAGTGTTATTTCCTTGCGTCAGCATTCGTATAAGTCTGTACAAAGAAAAATCGTAAGTGTGAGTGAATGTTCGTAAATAAAGGTGACAGCCAAAATGCCAAAGAAAAAACGTGTGAAATATTTTACAGGCAGGACTGATCTACAGAGACAGAGTGCTGTCAATTATTGTTTTTCCTCTATCTTAAAGCTATAGCCCCCAGTCAAAATATCTTGAATTAAAGGTAGTGTTTTACTATAAAAAATACCGTTTTGCTAAAAAATCAAAAAAACCTATTTTAACAACTCTGATCTTGAATCTTAGCATAAATAAGAACGATGACGACTTTCCACAGACTAATCATAATGCTGTTCCTAACATACATGCCAATAACCAGCTTTTTGTAATTTTTGCAAGAGAGGAATTTATTTTGACTGGGGTAGGTATAACATTGCTGTTGAATGCGAAAGCGCGCGAGATTTACATAATAGAAGACGGCTGTAGGAAATTTGTAGCTTTTGAAAAGTAAGTTATAGTATGGCCACAAGAGCAATAAGCAACTATCAAGCAAATGTGTAAACTTACCTTCTTCGTGTACGTCCAAAGAATCTTTTCTTTCAATGGGTTCATCGTCAGAGTCCGGATCCACTATGGAGTCCGGTTCAGTCATAATCAGCTCCGGTGGAGGGCAGTTTACTCCGCCTGCTTGATCTAAAGAAATAATGTTATTTATTTATTAAGCTATTGCATAGCTTCTATCGCGGGCCTTGAGCGTGGAGTCCGATTCCGTAACGAAAATAACCTAACACCCCGCATGCAATAGCTTTACCGCGGCAGTCTCCGAGTGCCACACGTCTTTTTTTTATTCGGAAGACAGACAAGAGCTAACAAATTATATTCAACTAGATGCGCACCGCGGTGTTAGCCGCGGTGAATAGTTCTTGATCCCGTGGGAATACCGGGATCAAAAGAAGCCTATTTATTAATCCAGGGTATAAGCAATTTTGGTACCAAATTTAATTCAAATCCGTCCAGCCGTTTGAGGGTGAAAGAGTAACAAACACACTTACACCCTTGCACACACACAAACTTTCACTATATAATATAAGAAGGATGAACCATTTATAAGTCGGCAATTATTTTGGCAAAATTATAATATTTATGGACACCGAATTCAGTTTCGTAAGATGAGAAATTTCCTACACTCTCGAGGTGCATTTTTGTTCATAACTCCAAAGTTTCTCGTCAGATCCTAAATTTTATGGGACCACCTCGGAAGTATACTCTTTCAAAGAAAAAAGCATTTTCGAAATCAACCACTAGATATTGACGGAATAATCGGTTAGCATACATAAAAAATACATACAGTGGAACATACAACTTGCTCATTTTTTGAAGTCGATAAAAAAACATATTTATACCTACCGTTGGGGGTCACCCAACGGTAGGTATAAATATGTTTTTTTTGCAAGTGGAATTATCAGCTGAGCGCTTCCGTGCTTCGGAGGGTAGGTACGTTAAATTGTCGGTCCCGGCTTTGAAAAATGTTTAGCCATGACGGAGGCCTTTAGGCGGCCTAAAAACTCCGTCAACAGAGTTGGCCACTTGCTCATACGAACGAACGAACGAACCTACCGTTATTTTCATTGTTTTTGGCTATTTGTCTGAATATTGTAAAGAATTTTGGTGTAATAATTTCATCTAGTAAATTCTTCAATCCTCCAATGTTTAGTAAGAAAAACAAGATGGCGTAACATATAAAATCTACGCAGCACCGATTATTTTACGCACTATTTAGTATCTTATTTAGATCAGTCGTAATATGAGTCTGTAAACTAAAAGATGTTTTGATGCTTTGCCGATGATAAACATCAAACAATACCTATATTATTTTATTTTATAATCATAAGATGTCATGTCAAAAAAAGTTGTTTGATTAGAAAGAAAACTTTTAGATAATTCCAAATTAATAGGATTTCTAGTAAAAACATAAAAATGTGCGTCTCAAAGTAAGCATACTTACTAAAATACATTTTTTTACATATTATACATAGAAAACACCAGACTCGAGACAAACATTTAATTTTGTAGATTATGCAAACATTTGTCCCGTAGCGGGGATCGAACCCGCAACCTCTGCGTTTTCAAGAAGGAAGAAAACAGTTAGCTATACTCGTAGTTGGAAATCTAACAATTTTAGTACTATAGTCTATAAAATAAATGGCGCCTTATGTTTCCGGCCTCACTATCGGATTTCATTTTCATTTCCGTACAGTTTAATTAGCTCGACGAATATCATACGCCTTACAAATCACACTATCGCACGTAACATGGATTTAACAAGAGTGTATTTCTGTTGAAAAGTAGAACACTACACATTCTTTCCGCATTGGAAATTGCAATTTTACGCAATACATTGCCTGCTTGTTTAAATTTTATAATGTAGTTTTATAGTACTGCAAATATTTATGTATTATGGTCATTAAGCTTGCTTATTACTTAGATACTTGCAGTATACATTTTAATTATTAAACTAAACTTTCTGTGCATCACTTTTTTGAGGCATGCCTACTTTTTACTCTTACTTTTTTCTATTCTGTGGTTCTATGATAATAGTTTATACAATATCGTATTTATAGAGCCTTTTTATCATTATGATTGTATAACAATAACACATATGTAATACAATTACAAAATAATATAATATATACTATGTATCTACCTACAGTGAAGGTCACCGACCGTATTGGTCATTACCGTGTCAACGTCACGATATTCTGGCTCGACTTCAAGTGTTTGTATAAGAATATCTTTTAAGTCCTTTTCAGTACAAAATCGTATATCACATCAAAGAAATGGGGACAGTATAAAAATCCCGATTAATCGTTTGGGTTTTCAGGGATATTTGGGACATTAACCTTTAGATGAACTCAATATACCATGTTAGTATACAAAAGAGAGGAGAGGAAGAATGGAAGAAAGGTGTTTGCCTATCAGTGCTGGCCATATAAAAAAACCTTCTTATTTCTATTATGGTGTACAATAAAGTAATTTTCTATTCTATTCTATAGGCGTAAGTACCTAGTTTACTTTTGACGACACAAAGCTTTTGTTCAATTAATCTAACCTTCACTAAGGTCGCGAGCCGATTTAGTACCGTTTGAGGAAACGCTGCATCACTTATGTGAGTAATCTTGGCAGTGCAAAGCAAATCATGTTTCAAGACTACTTAAGATTTAAAAGTTATACCGCCTTCTATTAAATCGAAGATTACGATGTGAAGATTAATAATAAAATCGAAGCTATAAAACAATTTTATATCTTCCAATTAATAATAATCTCCAAAAGTAAAAAAAGTTGTAAATTTCCTTACCTCGTTCCTTTGGCACACAAGGCGAGGACTCTTGGCACTTTGTAACGCACTTCTTGTGACAGCACAGCCCGCAGTTTCTGCATTGCATTGCGTCTTTCAGCCATATCTAAAAACATATCGTGATTGGTCCTTCGAACTGGATCTTTATTAATGATCCGGTTCGAGGGACCAAATAGTGTTTTGGAAATAAAAATGACGCTAAGTAGGATAACGGTGGGTTAAGTTTAGGCTAGTTAGCAGTACAAAATGTCTATCTTTTGAACCAGGCAATATCCAGCTTAAAGGCTCAACAAGATGTTCAGAATCATTTCAGGTCTTGTTATTAACTTATTTTGCAAAATGCAAAATTCTGAAAAATGAATAATTTACTATCAGGTTTTTTATGAATAAATATGTATTATTTATTATGCTTGGAATTTGTAAATATGGTCCTTCGAGCCATAAAATATCGAACGTAATTTTTACTTACCTTTTTATTACAAAAGTCACATTGCGTTGACCTATGGAAGTGCGTTCGCACAAAGTCGTGACTCGCTCGGCTTGGCTTGGGTGGTTTAGTTGGCGGCGGCGTTTTCTCCCCAACATTAGTTGTACGAGGAACTGAACGATTCCCACCTACACCTTCCCATTCCCACCAAACTAACGCATCGCCAAAACAGAGGCAGGGTTCAAACCCTGTATGCGATGATAGCTTGTGGCTTTTGCTGAAAAAAACAAATTAATAAAGTACAAAATACCAATACATATATTTTTATTTCTGTAACTTATACATACATTTCGTGAGTTTGGGTTTCCACTTTCTTTTAAGTATGAAAATACCTATATTCGAGGATGGCCACTTGCTCATACGAACGAAAGAACGAACGAGAGATTCCCACTCTTCCGTTGTTCTATAGAATATATTTCATTAAGTACAGTTCAGATACAATAAAAGAGCTTAACTAAACAAGCAATTAATAATGTAAATTTTGTACAATCAATAGAAATGCTCGCTGAAATCCGCTCCTTAAACATAATTCTTGTAAAATTAAAAAATAAGTATAAATATTCTATGGCAATACAGGGTGACTCACCTAAATTTGATATCAACATCAGGCGGTAAAAACTGGTATCTCTTCATATGATGCGGCACTGTCGAGTCCTGGCATTCCACAAGCAAAGCCGCTAACGGAATATTCAAGTACCCTAACAAAATTTCCTCTCTCTCCCCCGGCACTGTCGCCCATACATTTATATTCAAATACTTATGATTCTCATTCAACTTAAACTCTGTTTCTTCATCGAAAGGAATGATAGGTTTAAGCTGGATGCTTTTCGTCCAGTACATTTGACATATTTCTACATGTTCAGTTTGCCTCGGTCCGCCAGTTTCGAACACCTGTTCTTCTTCATCAAGTATCGATTCGAATTTCTCTTTGCATTCTGATGAGTCTGTCCGAATGATGGGTATGTCAGGGTGCTTGACGGGCTTGATGGTGTTTGCTTGACGGAGGGGGGTGCTTGCTCCTGAAGCGGGAGGGGTGCTACCGGCTGAGCTGTCAGAGGATTTGTTTTCGACTGAACATCGACGTTTGCGAAGACCGAAGTTGGAAGGTGATGATTCGTTTGTTTTCGGCTGGCGGGATTCAGGTTTGGCTTTGGGCGGGGAATCGACTGGATCGGGCTGTGGCTCCACTGTTTTTGATGGTGAATCTGTGTCTGATGACTGGAAAGTAAACTTTGGTTAAGATTGTACCTAAATATTTTAATTGCGTTGCAGTTGTTTTTTGTAAATGTCCTTGTTTATAGAAACAAAAATATAAGCTCAATAATAAAACTTTATCTCGTAGTAAAACTTAGGTTTGGCCGCAACAAGAGTCCCGTTGGGACACCACAATGTTTGAGGAAATAGTAGTACTAAAATAAGAGTAAGTACCTTCATTTTACCTAACTTGTAATAACCAGTAACAATAATGCAATTACCTACCAATTACTTAGTATTTTCTTAAACCATTCTTAAACTACAGTTTTGTTTTAATATCACAAGATGGACATACCTAGGCACTTAAGTTGTTCATCAATAACTGTTGACTGGTACAATACCTGTTGGTTACTCTTCGAAGCTGTAGCCCGCATGCTTTGCAGTCTGACCCCCTCCATAACCTCCGAGACCCGTCTGAATGAGAAGTTGGTCTTAGTCTTCTTCGGCTCAGCTGTTAGTTCCTCTCTTTTAGTCGCGTTGCATCCGCCGCGTCTTACTCGCACTGTGACGGAACGACGCTCTACTAGGCGAAGGAGTTTGCCTACCTATAAGATAAAAGGGTAATCAATTGTATACTTCGGGCATCACCGTTTTTACAATAGGCATGATGACTAATTTTGAAAAAAAGAAAAGAAAGTTCTTATCTGTCTCCTTTGCATATAAAACATCTTTTTTATCGAAAAGAAACATTTGCTAGGCCAAAATAATTTTGTGTTTGGCGCTAAAACGCTCGCAAGTGTCACTATTACTCTTAAATTTATCGCTTCTTAACATTTTATTGATCAAACTGAAATTTCTTTGTCTTACCTGTGCCACATTATTGATAGGTTTGTTATCAATCGCGAGCACCACATCGTCTCTTCGTAAATCAGCTCTGTAAGCCGGCGACATTGGTACTACAGTGTCCACCAATACTGCGCCGACGCCTTGACAGCAAACTAGACCGAGCGGACCACATACTGCCGGCAGCACTACGTCTAGTACTAACACGCCTCTTCGCAAGGACACCTACAAATAATACCAAAATATTCATACCATTCTTGACCTGTTTGACCTATAAATTGTCACCTCTGTGGCTCAGTGGGCGAAGGCCCGCCTGAGACGCGGAGGTTGCGGGTTCGATCCCCGCCACGGGACAACTGTTTGCATGTTCTGCAGATATTTGTTCCGGGTCTGGATGTTTTTCTATCTAAAATATGTATGTATTTACAAAAAAAAATGTATCTAAGTAGTATATCAGTCATCTGGTTACCATAACACAAGCATTAAATTGCTTAGCTTGGGACTAGATGACCAAGAATATTATTATTATTATTATAAATGAGTAGTGTCCTTAGAGAAAGTAAGATATAGAGCGCTGTATATTCCTTTCTCAGTCACACAAAAACAAAGCAGAATATATACAACATTCTTGTGAGTAAAGGAAACAAAGCATTAGATCTTTTGTCCCTCATCGCGTGTCGTTTTTTGTATGACCGGAAACTTGATGCTCCGAATTTTGTACTATGAAACTATGGATTCACTGCATTTTTTTCTTCTCTCGGCGGCACGCTCGCTGTTCGTCCAGGTACTATACTAGGTACGTGGTTTATAAAATGGCTCGTATACGTATAAATCAAGACTAAATAAATACTTATTCAAAGCCTAAGTTAACTCCGTCAGACAACTAAAAAATATTTTGAATTGACTTCGGGCCTGATTACGTCTGTCCGTTCGTGTTTATATTGAGGTTTAACATTTTAAAATTCAAGTTAACAAAAGCAGTTCTAAGATAATGAGAATAAAGTCGGTTTCTCACCCAACCATGTGAATCAACAGCCATGGCCGCCCGCACAGTGCCATTTGGTCCTGAACATTGCAACCGCGTTATTTCAACCAGTCTCACTGTGAGTTTCCCTTGAGGCGTCGGCCCGTCTTCACCGTCTGCACTTCCAGGTTCCGATTTGGGGAAAAAAGGCTTATATCTGAAAGGATAGGGTTTAATTTAGATAGATACCTTATGCCTGACTCCTATATCGAATGTACGGATGACCGTCGATCTATCTCTATAGAAACATTGTTTATACAACACAAAATGTATGACACTCTTTAACAGATAACAACGTTGCTATGACGATCGATCTACCTGTCATCCATACGTTGGATAAAGGCATCTGGCATAAGCAAGCTACGCCAAAATCGTTTCTCAAATCCATCTTGAAACCCGTTTAATGATTCTATACTATGTGTTGACTTACCGTATTTTATAATTTGGCAAGGTATGTCTTTGTGCGACGGCTCTTCTAATATGTGCTGCGACCAGCGAAGCCAGTCTAGGCTTAAGTTGTCTCCCTTGAAATCTGCCTCGGACCTTAAGTTCTAGTTTGGGCAGCGTTTCGAAAGCTAATGCCCAGTGCGTGTATGGATTCCGTCGGAACATCACTCGTACGTTCCCGCTAAGGCTTTCCACTGCAAATTACATACATACATAAAATCGCGCCTCTTTCCCATGGGAGTAGGCAAAGACCACGAATCTCCACTTGCAAATTACATGATCGTTGAAAATGTTTCATAACCTGTATCACTCGATATTCTATTGAACGGCTTGAGGCTTCTGAAAGAGCTCCAAAATCTGTAGTCATCTATTTAATTGGCATGTCAAAGAAAAACACTTGAGAGATTTTCTGAAAATGTTGTCAGCTGTTTTATTGACATGAGTATATTGAACTGGATGTTATTTCTTTGAGTTACTAAAGCTTTGCTAAATTGACAAGGTTTTAAGATAAGTACAGTACATAAATAAAACGTGTTAGAATAAAAAAAAAAAAAGTTGTGACTTACACAATTCGTTTACAACTTAACTATTTCCACAGCTCATACGTTTCGAGGAAACAGAACCTCATTGTAATTGATCAACGCCAATAAAAGTATTTCTATTTTTACTATCAACGTATGATGAGGAAATGCGTCATCGTCATATTGCCTGTCCTAATAGAAGTTATTGAAGCTGACAGACTATTAAAACGTAAAGTGCCTTTCACTGGAGGCTAATGAATTAACGAAGTTAGCGTGATCAGATATGCGACCTCTGTGGCGCAGTGGGCGAAGGCCCGCCTGAGACGCGGAGGTTGCGGGTTCGATCCACGCCACGGGACAATGTTTTCATGTTCTGCAGATTATTTGTTCCGGGTCTGGATGTTTTTCTATCTATTCTTACTGTTGGCGTTGCCTTAATAAATAAATAAATAAATAATATGCACCTATGTATTTACAACAAAATAAATGTTTCTAAGTATTATACCAGTCATAACACAAGCATTAAGTTGCTTAGCTTGGAACTAGAATGACGCCGTGTGAAATGTCCAAGGATATTTGCTTATTTTTAAAATTTACCTGTTATAGAAATATTGGCGATCTTTCCCAGTAGCATCACAGCGTCGACATCGATCCTGAAGTTGCCATCGTACGCCAAGTCGAAGTTAAGGTCCAGGGACCTTAGTCTTGCTCCGTCATCTTCTACTTCACCGCTTAGAAGACGAAGGTTCGTGATGCTGGGGAATTCTGTGCCCACTTCTAAAGAGCGGAGCTGGCAGAATGAGAAGAGAAATACTTTAGAATAGTGAAAAAACTGAATCGTTCGTTTGTATGAGCAAGTGGCCAACTATGGTGATGGAGTTTTTAGGCCGCCTAAAGGCCTCCGTCATGGCTTAACGACTTTAAAAGCCGGGACCGACAATTTAACGTGCCCTCCGAAGCACGGAAGCGCTCAGCTGATAATGACCCTTGCGATTTTCGTTCCAACAAATTCTATGTGCACGATATTATCACGAGCTCTTAACGGTGAAGGAAAACATCGCGAGGAAACCAGTTAGCTTTCTAGTAGCGTCGATGGGCATGGAACTTAACTTCAGTAAAATATAGGTTTGTACAATTACCTCTGTCTACCCCTTAGACCTATTGAAAGGATCAAAAATCCAAAAGATATTATGAAAGAATATGTCAACAGCACATTGGGAATACAGATGATTATATTTTTAGGTTTATTTGAAACTTGTACCGAAAACACGTTCGTTGCGATACAAAAGCGGACGTGGCTTAAATTGCCATTTAGACCATTACTGCACGGCCGGGCTTAGAATGACCTTTGGTTCGAAAGTCTAGCTAGGCGCTTTTCCTGTCAGAAAATGTGTTTTTGGATCCAATCGGAACTACCATAATTGGTCTCATAGGCTTGTTGTCTGTGAGAGATAATTAAACTCAACTGATGAACTAAAACTGATATTGATCTCAGATAATTATAAGTTCAAACGAAATAGGGCGCTTTGATATCGGTTTTCAACTTTATTACGTGTCAGATACCAGAATAATTATACCTACGTCAAGCCCGGAAGCAACGCCCAATGGCCTAACCAAACCTATTATTATATTGCCGTAGCTTAAAAGAAATTAATTTATAAAACATGTTACGATTTTGGGTAAACACTGTTATCACGCTTCTATTATAATGAAATCTGTGGAGTTATTTTCATATTTCACCTAACGAATACGAACATATTGAAATGTAGAATTCGGGGAAATTTTATGTTAGGGCGAAATTGCTTAGGCTTTTTTAGATTAACATAAGATATTTTTCAGAGATTCCCTTTACTGGTTGATTTTAGTGAGCTTCAAAGGCCATAGTCAAGTGGAAACGTTCCGATTGAGTCTGAAGGTTTGTTGCGGATTATTTTTTTGTAAGAAATTCTGAGGAAAAGTGGGACTTTTAAAGTGGGACTTTCGAAATGTTTGAAGTGGGACCCTGCTTGGGTCTACAGCCTTGAATGACTCAGCTCTGAAGATTCGAGAAAAATGAACAACCCGCAAACGATACGAAAACACTGTTTCCATGATTTTCAAATCTATAGAAATTAATTTTGTGAAATGTTTGATGTTGCCTTCTAAATGTCAAACTTGTGAATTAACTAATTATAAAGATAACGTCACAAAACAAAGTTTGATTCCGTAAAGCTTCCAACAAAATCGTTATCGTAAGTGAAACTTCGGAGCAAGTTTAAGGTGTAATTACCGCGCCCCTTAAACATAGGCAGGTAAGTACAATGACGATCATCGTCTTTGGTAAGAATCAGTTTTCATTAAAATATCGTGTTTTTCAGCACCAATGAACACACAATTAATTGCTCACGAGTTTTATGCGATCATGCTGTGATTACTTCTGTGCACCGTGTTGGGCGCCAATATTCATCCAACTGAGAAAACAATTTGAACTGAATTTTCTACAGCACACGTAGTATAAGTATAAGAATATAGTTTAAGTAGGTAATGCATTCAACAGTAGAGGTTGAATTTTAAACATAGTTTCTTGATTCGTTTGCCCCGTGTTGGGCTCCAGTATCTAAAATACCAACACAAACTAGATGATGTTTCCAACATAGCGGTTGTGTGGTGTGAAGATTTGTTCAGCAATGGTGCACAGCTAAGCTCAAAAATATGAAACAAGAAAGGTAAAAGTTTAATTGCACTGCATGAGGTGTAAATAATCTTACCGTCAAGGAATCAAATATCTTCCCTGAAGATGTCTTAGCTAGCAGTTCCGCGAGTTCAGTGGCCATGCGTCGCCGCAGCCATTGCGTATCTGCTGTGCTTTGTTGGAATATAAACTGCAGCATCGCATTCAGGGCCCCCTCTGGTGTGCTACCGGCTCCTCTTGTGAGCTCGTTCAGTATTTCCTGCCAAATAATATTGTCATCAAGCTTAAGCTAAAAAACATTCCTTTATTTCTATCTTCTAGTCTAGAGAAAAGTGATATGTTTCTTCAACATGGCTGTCAGTATGGGAGCGCTATAAAAACCATCTGAAACTGAGTAGATTTCTAACAACGTCTCTTGGGAAATATCGCATTGCAAACCTATCCGCCGGCGGCTACGAAAATACGTAGAAAACTGTGAGTGAGATTCGTTCTCCAAAACATTTCACTCTTGGATACATAACGAGAGTTGCCTTCAACCTCATGATTTGTATGCATAGCACACAATCGGCGTGGCGATAAAACTCGCATAATGGCTCCCCAATATTAACTCACGCGAAGAAAAGCCACAGTCAAAGAGATTTAATAAAGACCCCAGCTCATAACGTGTTTGGGTTCAGGCGTTTCATCAAAACCATTTATCTCCTCATTTATTGAAGAAGCATTGAGTAATTGGGTACGCTATCAAAGGACATTTAACTCCGTTCTAATTAATTACATTTGTGACGGAATTGAGGCCAGAGCGTAGTGATTAGAAGGATCAATTTAGGGCAGGAGGGCAAGCTGTCCTCGCTTAGATGATGGACGTTCATGTAACTAAGTTTCCCCCTGGGATAATGATTGTTTTGGCAACAAATATTTGGGGTTGCTCGATGGAAACAGGCAATAAATATTGGTTGGGCGCGGAACGCTAATATTTTGCTTTCATCACAAACATTAGATTAAACAATACTTTGAAGTATTTCTACTCCGGAATTAATTCAAAAAAACTTTATTTCTTTCACTGTAAACGAATATAAAATGATCATCACTTGTATTCTCAGTTCGTAACAAATGATCTTCAGACATACAAGAACAAATGTACAATTTACGTAATCCTAGGCATATACATCTTTTTATAGCGCATATTTTACATAATTCCACTATTATTCTAGTCGTCAAACTTATGGCATATCATTTGTTATTGCATTCTACGTATAATGGCAGACGGGTCTTCATAACACGGTCGAAAAGGTCAACCTTACCCATATTATGTCAACTTGACAGACGATTTATATATTAAGACTATGGGTTTGGTTTTATTAAAGCTCAATTTTATTCTACTAAAATGGATGTTTGTTACTAACCTTTTTATGCTGAAACGGCTTTACTTATTTGAATCATATACAAAATAAATTTTGAATGAAATTTAGAATAAAAGGCGTTATCGACAGGCTAGAAACACTAAAAACCATTATATAGTAATGAAAAACTATTCATAAACCATTTAAACCGCGGCCAACACTGCGGGATACTAGCACTATTTTAAATAGGTTTAATAATAATAATACTGACAATATAATTAGTACCAATATACAATCAGCAATGCGAAGTTTTTAACCATTTTTAGAAATACTGACGTCCTTGATCGATTTAGTTCTTGGACGTACAAAGTTTCGGTTAGCTTGGGTTCTTGCAAGATAAACTTTTATCAGGAACTGTACACGAACTACCCATTAATAACATGACCATCGTATAACTATCAAACTTTCAAGTAGAAGTTTTACAGTTCCGAGTTCGTGGTAATTTATAGCTTGCAGAATACATAGTACCTACCTACCACAGAATTAATAATAGCACAAGTGATATTACTTGAAATTACAGAGTAGGTACTTTGATCATTATTGTACTTAAGCTTGTACAACTAGGCCGTTCTAAAGTTCGTGGCTTTCCGTATATAAAACTTTCAAGACCACGCAAGAGATGGCGAGATGATCTGGACGCCTTCAGTGGAGAGAGTTGCCGTTAGATAGGAGAAGAGAAGAAAACTCGAAAGACCTTTGCCCAGTAGTAGGACAGTAAAGATTAACTAGTAACAACGACAACAAGACTTTCAAATTTAATACTTTGATAAGACGGAATGCAGGCAATTTCAGAATCTCACTTTATCACTAAACTATAATTACTTTTTTTGTAAGTGAAAAAACTACTGAACAGATTTGGCTGGAACTTGGAATAAACATAGTTTATGACCTGTAATAGGTAACACTAGGCTAATTTTTATCCGGGTAAATACCACGAAGCCGCAAGCAGATACTAGTGTATAATACATGCATATATTAAATGAAAAATCTTATTAAAAGTTTATGACTTCGACGGGATTCGAACCCTTAATAAATTTGCACAATATAAGTAGTAAATAGAACAACCGGGGTCGGTCGCTAGTAACTTAAATAAAACTTACCGGCGGTAAAGTGACCGGCAAGCTGAACTCGTTCTCTTGTTTCGGTTTCTTGTCGAACACTCGTATGTAGTACAGAAAGAGTGCCAAAGGGACTGCGAGAGCCGATAGCGCGCCAAACATCGCGGCTAGGACTAGCCACGGCCAGTCCGGCATGGTTGGTCCCTACGTTGCTATTGAAAATAAAAATTATATCACTTTTATAACTTTCGGGAGTTGAAGGTAAGTACTAGACCAGAGGTTTCTAACCTTTTCGATCTTGTTACCCCTAATACATGCAATACAATGGATTTAACCCCAGGTCCGCTATAGGCACTACTGCCAAATTACCAGAAAACACTGAGATTAGTAAAATGATAACATCACAGTATTTTGTTAATAAGCTGAATAGTATTTACTAACTATATTTACAACTGTGTTATAAATTAGATCTCGTTTCTTTTCTACCTAACTCTTAAAATTAGCTCAAAAAAACTATTTAACCCCTGGATAAGTTTCAGATTTGTATGGAAAAGGAGCAGCGCTATCCAATACTTCAAATCAAATGAAAATCTATAGAAACTTTTAAACTGCGAATTTACGTACGACTTTTCTGCTTCAATAAATATATATCATACATTTATCTGGACATAACCCAATAACACAACCCTTACAATTCAAAATTAGGGAGTAACAAATCACGTAACCGTTTGCGGCGACCGAGGCATAAATCTAGCTAGCTAGAGGGAGGGAGACCCCCACGCCCGTGACCTGTTCTCGCGTGCCAATTACACACGAGATGCACAATGCACGTAAACTCTATGCATTTACGTGGGTTATTTATTATAGTCAGCCACATACTCGCAAACTTTTTAAATTTTTGACCCAGACAAAAAATCTGATAAAATAAAAATAAATAAATATCCTTGGACATTCCACACACAATCAGGGGGCAGAACGTTGCTTAAACTTCAAAGATCTATAAAGACGTCTAGCAAGCTTTGACACGAGCGCTTCCGTTGAAGCCAATGTAACAGAATCTTAAAAATCTGAATATATTATAAAACATATGCAAACGGGTATTAATCACGAATTTTACCTTTAATATTCACCCGACGGTTCGATAAATACCCGTTTGCATATTATGTTTTATAATGTGTTCTGATCGCGAAAGTTTAAAAAAATCTGAATATGTTATTCCACTTTTGTCAGTGAATGTACAGCCGGTGAAAATTGCAGCCTTCGCGAGATTAACGAGCTTTCCTAGTCCGGAATTACGAGTTTTTATGTGCACGTATGCTTGGATGGGTCTTACATGTTACCTACATTGTGCACCTTTATAAACATGGAGAATTGTTGGAGATTGTGGACATGTACCTCATTACATAGAATTGAAAGAATAAAATGTTAAAATGCGACTAAGTGGCGTATTGTTTAGCTTGTTTCTTACAACAATACTTTTTTTTACCTAAATGAATAACTTGGATCAGTTTAGTAAAAGAAAAAGCGGAACCCTTCATTCACTTGGTTAAAAATCTTTTTTCTAAAGAACAAATAAAGTTAAAGGAGGAATAAAGTTCTTTTTTATGAGACTTAATTAAAGTTATTACCTACCTATGGTGAAAATTAGATTTATTAAGATTAAAGACGGGTCGGCCCAGTGGGTTGAACTATGCTTTTCAATACGAAGGTTTAAATCTCGATGAATCCGAGTCGAAATGTTTTTTTTTTATAAAGTAATGTAAAGTAAAGTAAATATAGTAATGTAAAGAAATTTATGAGAAACCAACGACTTAATTAGCTCCACACGTATTGACTGTGGTACCTTTTTCTTGTAGATAAGGCTGATTAAGCTGGGAAGAACGATTTAAGTGCTGGGTAAGCTTAATTAGGTTTAGATAAGACAGATAGTACCCTACTTATATTGAGTATTAAAAACACGACCGACAGCATTTTAAGTGCTTGGATATATTTATTATTTCATTATATTTCGAAGCTGATATTTCTGAAGGCTATAAAATAATTCAGAATTATTTCAATTATTCATTATATCTCGGAAGTGTATTTATTGCTGTATAATATTTTCATTCCAAAACTTCCGAAGTAGGTATTGTAAAAGCTTGGTCTCAAGAGACAAGAACGCTTCAGCTTCTTCGAGACTAGTAACATAAAGCGCCTCGGTCTTTTCGCGGAAAACTGATTGTAAAAACCTATTTTTGCAACAAAACTTTGAAACCTGCTATCGACGTGCAGTTGAGCCAGTTCTGAACTAGGTACTAATTTAAATCGGATTTCCAGTTACTAACTTACATTGAAATATGAGGTTAGCGAAGCAGTACCTACATCTTCGTTTATTCAGGTCGTGTAGCAAAGCAAAGGAAACGGTTATGAAAACTTCAAAAGAACAAGTACTTAAGCATCTATTATGTACGAACTGGATTGGTGATCATGAATTATTAAATAATATATCGATTGAAATTAACCACTATTAGCGTATTATATAGCGTGGGGCGCTTGTGGCGAAGCTTGCTAAGACGTCTTGATAGATCGTCGAAGTTAAACAACGTTCAAAGCGGTCACAACTTGGTTGGATGACTGCAAGTGGCAGGTGAGCGCTTCCGTGCTTCGGAGGACACGTTAAATTGTTGGTCCCGGCTTTTAAATTCGTTAAGCCATGATGGAGGCTTTATGGCGGCCTAAAAACTTCAGAGTTGGCCACTTGCTCATACGAACTTACTTAGCGTATTCAACTGTCAATTGAGAAAGCATTTACAGAATATTTATTTCCTGACATTTCATGTGAATGAAAAGAGTTAATTTAGCAGCCGTTATAGCTAAGTATAAGTCGGTATTAAGTTTATTTTATGTATAACACTATTATGGGCTTTTTATAATTTGGTAGGTAGGATGATAAATAAATTAAGTTAGTTATTTTATTATTTATATTTTGTTATTTGGGCCATAGGTAGGTACTTTTGTTTTACGTAAAAAAATGAAATGAAATAAAAAAATGAAATATGATCACGACTGTATCCCGGGAGCGGTAGACATTTCTTTCAGATCATTCATCATTCAGATCATTCATCATCATCATTAGGCAATTTTTAGATCTTTTCGAAGATGTCTAAGGGGGTAGTCAGAGGTATGTCCAAATACATACAAGTTAACTTTCCATACGTGAAATTGTTTTACGTTATTTAGATAACAAAAGGGTTTAATTTGATATACCTAATTTTAAGATGTCTATAAATTGATCACAAAAATTACAGTACATAATTTACTTAGGAAGCAATTGAAATGCACTAAATGCAACGAAAATTGTAAGTGAAATAGAAAAATAGCCTATACAGACGCATTCCACTATTGATTCGATCGCGCAAGTGATGCGTTTCACAAGCGATGTACTTAGGTACTATTCATGAAATGTGCATACATAATAATTTATTATAAGCTGCGCCAAAAGAACCACACATTAAACTTCAGTTGCAAAAATTTGCATTCATCTCACTTTGAAAACAAACTCATGAATGAAAAACTCACCTCTACACACAAACTATGCTGGATAACAATATGCTTAGATAATTGACATTGAAACGGGGTATCTAACTAATCGTATAAATTAAAGATTCTTTTATACATTTTGCCGTGCCGGGTCCCCGGCGCTGTTCTTTACATCACTGCTTCTATACGATTAACTTGTATAGCTAGAGGTCTACGCATGCGCGAGCCTTCGCCAATTGGACCAAAGTTCAGACACCTGAATTGAAAATTGATGGTCACAATATTGAGTTGTTGGACCCTAAATCGAAGAATGAGGTATCGCCGAAAATTATCTTAGTCGTCACGTCATTTTGTCATTATTCTTATCAAGAGTACCTAATTATGAAATTATTTTTTTGGGAGTTTGCGCTTTACGCTTGCGCGCCACACCGATCGATACCTTCCACAGGTGTAACACTGTTGCAAAATCTACCTTAAACAAAAACATTAAGGCCTACAATAATTTTGTAATGAACTCTGAAAACAATGGGAATTTTATCGAGGAAGAAAAACAATCTGTTTACGTACCCGGCAAATGCAATAAAGTTCAAATTGGTTTAGCAATTTATGTTATAAGGGGTGTATGAAGGGAACGGTGCCCTTACCCTTCGTATTTTATATTGTCATGGATCAGTGGATAGAGACAGATATAACCGTTTCATGGCCGATTACACTTTGGCCTTAGTTTTACGCAAAAATATTCTCTCATTGTGATCCATATTTTCCGCAAAATTCACAGATATAAATCTGCTACATGGTAAATAGATAGGATTAAGCTCAAGAATGCGTTGCGCTATCTACAGATCGTCACAAGATATCTATAGATAGCATTTCTGCTAGTCGACCGCGCCTAAGATGCTGCCGAATTAGTTTCAACTTTTCTCTCAATTATACTTGGTATTTTTTATATCCCTTTTTCATTTTCTTTGTCATAGGAAATACAAACACAATAGTCATCAACAACAAATAGGTATATTCGCATATAAATAAAATTTTCGACAACGATACACAAAATGACACAAAAATTTCTAAAAAGCTACAACTTAAATCTCGCTTGAAAATTTATTTTCACATTTTTACTTAAGTGTGTGCCATAACGCCGAGGAATGAGCGGGAGAGCGAATAATGTTTTTACTCGTGAGTGAGAAGCGCAGAACGATAGACACGCAACATAATTTATAGCGAAAAAACAGTTTTTATTTAATTACAAGTTAATTAAACAAGCAATCGAAAAATTAAAAAACCAGAACTAAATGAATACTTCTAGGCTATTTGTCAAAACATAAAACCAACAAAAATAGCGTTCTGTTCCTGAGATAAATAGCAAACTGTGTGAAAAACATGTATTTTTCAAAAAAATATATGATCGAGAAAACTTTTACCAATCGTGTTTCTAAAAAACCACAACGCAAGATAAAAGTTCAAAGTTTAATTTCTCCAAACATTATAAGGTGGTATCTTTCACGGATTTTGAGATCTAATACGATTCAAACCACATATTTGCTACCTACGGCCTCTTAATCTAAATATTAATGTAGGAACACCTATATTTGTCTTATTTTATTAAACACTATTTACTATTTATTTTATGCGTCAGACAGCGCCGCTACTCCGGGAAGTACTTTACCTGTAAAATAAACAATTAAATATTTACTAAAACAAATACTTTAAGTGCTTAGTATTGAATTTACTAGCTACTATACTTAAACTACTGGGGGCCTATCACGAGTTAACCATAGTTATTGGATACTGTCCTCGTTAGCGAGTCAAGTATCACAAATGTATGAAAATCCAGTGCAGCGCCGCCCCCGGTAACTAGCATGTACTAAAAATTCCATACATTTAGAATACTTGACACGTGAGCGAGGATAGTTAACTACACCACTCGAAAACTGATGATAGGCCCCCTGTTTAACTTTAACTGTGACAACCTTTCAGTTACAAAATAAAATCAATACAAATTAGAACACAAAAATTGTGCTAGAAAGAAATCAAAATAAAAGCAAAAGAAATATACTCATGTCGCTAATGAAAATCATCAAAGAGCATCCATCTAAGAATCGTTCTCTTTTCCAATGCTTCAAATTTTCTGCTTTTTCGTAATGCTTTGTATGTTATAGTTTTCATTAAGTTGCAACCGATTTTTGAACAATTAGCAAAGACGATGAATATCTAGAAGACAGACAAAGGCCATACACAAAATCGTAACCCGTACCAGATAGCCTGGAAACTTTAAAACATCAATTTTATCCAAGAAATTTCAATTACTTTCTAGTTAAAATTACCTAAAATTTTTTTTATATTGAATATTGTTGCTACCTACCACTAAGTATTGAAATTTCTTGGATAAAATTGATGTTTTAAAGTTTCCAGGCTATCTGGTACTGCGGGATCAGGGTTACGATTTTGTGTATGGCCTTTGTCTGTCTTCTAGATATTAATCGTCTTTGACAATTAGTAAGTAGTACTAAAAATGATTAAAAAGTTGCATTTTCAATTCCGAGTGTCCACTAACTGTTATCCAATAAAAAAAGGTAATTCATTCGATAAAAGTGTACAAAAATGGTATTTTCAAAAAACCTAAGAACATTTTCACCAATCGTGCTTATAAAACTTATGGACATATTAGAAGTTGTTTTGTTAGATTTTTTTTTAAATAAGTCCTTTTAACTTACCCTCAAGCAGTTCTAGCGAAGCGCCTCCGCCAGTGGAGACGTGAGAGACCTTGTCTTCAGTTCCCCATTTAGCGCAACAAGTCGCCGTATCACCGCCACCTAAGAATATTATAATTGTATATAATTGTGTACAAAAGAAATGTTAAGATATTCGCCATTTGAAGAACATTATACTGTTACTTGTAATACGTAATGTGTGTTTTACAAGAATAGAATAGAATAGAATAGAATTGTCATTTATTGTAAAACATAGGTACAGATTAAGATGAAATACATTATTTAAGTTGGTGTTCCACTATGTTACCATTTGTGTTGGTATACAATAATTAGAGTTTATATAATTAAAAAGTGATAAAATTACTCGTCAAAAAATTCATTTAAATTATAAAAACATTTCTCCTGCAGCCATAATTTTAACATAAGCCTAAATTTGTTGAGCGGGAGTACCTTAATTGAGCTGGGCACGGCATTATAAATTTTTCCACACATTGCATAACTGCTGTTTAAGTACATGGACGTTCTAGGTATTTTAGGTAAAACAATTCTGTCGGGATTTCTAGTATTCCTAAGATATGCTTCACTAGCCCTAAGAAATAGATGAGAGTGCTCCTTCACAAATACGGCTGACTCAAGAATATACATGCAGGTCAGAGTAAGTATTTTAAATTTTTTAAAAAGCACTTAAGAAAGATATTCTATTTCACGAGATATCCAGTAGGCGTGTATTAGTGGCAATTCGGAGTATCGCAAAAGCTAAACTTAACTAACTAAAAATGTTGCCGTCCCTTTCATAGCGATGGGAATAAAAAGGATGGTATTAATTTTAGTTAGTTTAATTTAGCTTTTGCGACACTTCGAATTGCCACTATTGTGTACACAAGAAATATTAAGATACTCGCCATTTGAAGAACATTATACTGTTACTTGTAATACGGAATGTGTGTTTTACAAGCACTTCTAATTCACGAGATATATATTTTCTTTTTTTTAAACTAAAACTACATAGATATTGGGGGCAATTCGGAGTGTCGCAAAAGATAAACTAACCTAACTAAAACTATTGCCATCCTTTTTATTTCCCATCGCTATGAAAGGGACGGCAACAATTTTAGTTAGCTTAGTTTAGCTTTTGCGACACTCAGAATTGCCACCATTTTCGTTTACCGTTAAATGAGTATTATTACTATTATCTGAGTGCTGTTTTTATTCACCCTCTAAGCACATAACTAAAGATAATGCCATCATCTCTTTCTAATATGGTGGTTCACTGGTGTTAAAAATAACCGTCTGGAAAAACTTAGTAGTATAGAACATCTTTTGTCGAGCAGCCGACTGGGAGATCCTAACACAAGATCGTAACGTCTGGAAGGAATGGGGGGAGGCCTTTGCCCAGCAGTGAGACACTAACGGCTAAAAATAATAAAATAATAATAATAGAACATCTAATAAATAATCCCTGTAGATGGCACTAATAGGTGCTTTAATCGATATAATTATTATCTTACTGATAGTTTCAGCTTTGACGCCATGGGTTCCGTGGCCGAGTGGTTTAAGGCAGCCCGGCTAAAGGGCGATCGCTTTTATCATCGCGGGTTCTAATCCGTAACTTTTAGTAAGAATGCTCATTCTTATCGATAAGGGAAGAATATTTACCGATAATAGTAATAGTTCCGTTGGTAGTTGCCTTAACAACACAGTCCATCAGAGCCCTGGTGCCTCCAGCAAACTTTTCAAATTCAAACACACCAGCTGGTCTGCAAACAATAAATCCAAAATAAATAACAAAAAAGTTCAAATTAATTTTTCACACTAAGAGCTCGTTCCCACTATGTCGTCTGTCGGATTCCGATTTTAATCGGGTGTCGGCCGCTCTGTTCAAACTAGTCGGCTGTCGGAATTTTTGTCGGATCCGACACAAAATCGTTGTCGGACAAGTGTGAATAGCTTCATATAAAATGTTCTGCCGCTACGACACACGATAAAAAATCGTCCCGACAGACGACATAGTGGGAACGAGGTCTAATAAAGGTGAAGGGTGAAACTTTGTGTGTGTGAATGTTTGTTATTCCTTCACGCTCAAATAGCTGGACGAATTTGAATAAGGTACCAGGATTGCCCTAGAATAAATAATAGGCTACTTTTGATCTGAGTATTCCCACAGGAACGGAAATTCTTCACCGCGGGGCGCAGCTAGTTTAATTTATAAGTTTGTATAATAGAGATGTATGTATGTATATTCTATCTAGTGACATAGTTTTTAGGTCATCCGAAAGATCTTCATCATGGCTTAACAACTTAAAAGCCGGGATAACTTAACACGCCATCCGAAGCACTTAAGCGCTCAGCTGTCTATGCCCCTTGAAATCACCCGTCCAAATTGCACACAAGCGCTTTGACACAATGAAATAAAATAAATAAATAAATATCCTTGTAAATATTATTTTACAGAGAATAATAGAACAGAGATGAATAAAGCTCTTACCCATTCCAAACAATAACTTTAGCTCTAGCGATGGGCTCAGCCATGAGTTCCCTAGTTTTAGGTCCATGGTCAAGACCTAACCAGCCATCTGGAATGCCGGATTCAACTGTCGCTTCACCAACCTTATTAAAAAGAATTTTAAGATTTTTTAACTAGAAAAATTCTCAATTATGAATAATAAAACTACTTACATCAAGTTAGATTTACGAATTATACAAATCGTAATGAACGAGTTAGCAAAGAGTATAGCTCAAATATTTTTAAAAACAAAAAGTATTTGAGCTATAAGATTCATGACATTGGCAGCAAATTGATAAAAGAATGAAAGGTGATGAAAGGTGATGACCTTTAAACTCGTGTTTCTACATAAATAAGATACAAGTATAAATTCACCTGTGCATTCTCATCAAACTTGTCCGCTGTGACAAAGTCCACTGGAAGATGGATCTGTACATTGTTCTTGGCTGCTTTCTCTAGAAGTTGCTTCACTATTTTAGCGCCCTCTGCATCATACATGGACGAACCAATCTGAAAACATTATTTAATTTAATGCATCATAGACTTGAAAATTACTAAGGCTTGTTTCTTGATCTTCAAGAAATGTTTTTTGTAGTTAATTCAAGGGTGATATAGATTTGGTTATTTCCTCTATAATATGAGACAAATGTAAAATAATGTCATAGATAAACACCACTTACATTATGTAGCGTTTGAGTATTCAGGTGTTAATTTAACAGACATAATTTAAGTTACAGAAAGCCTATAAGTCTTTTATGAATAACATGGTAAGTAAAGATCCAATATTATTAGTAGCAAACTAATTTAACAGAGTAGAAAATGTTTAGTTACTTACAGCCATGCCTTGGGTTTCCTTAAGGAAGGTGTACGCCATACCACCACTGATGATCATCTCATTAACTTTGTCCAGTAGGTTCTCGATGAGCTGGATTTTGTCAGCCACTTTAGCTCCACCCAGGATTGCAAGGAATGGCCTAAAATAGGAAACCATAAGCAAATGTTTTGGGATACATGCCTTTGACTAACCCCTTAGACATCTTCAAAGGATTTTGATTTCTCTACATATCTAAAAGATATAGACTCCACAGGCCCTTGGGGATACTGTAATGACTTACCCCCTTGTTCATATTGGTTCTGTAAAACTACTTTCGCTAAAACGGATATTAAATAAGTTGTTATGTTTCTTCATTGATATAAGAGTAAGAAGAAAAAAAGATTCTTTAATTTTTATTAAAATGACAAATTTTTATGAATTAGGGCCATCAGTCTGTAGTCACTATTGTGCAATGAGTTCCGATTTTTTTTCCGATTGTTTATAAAACAGAATGTACCATGATAGTCTTTACCGTTCAGGTTCATGCAAAGCCTTGGCAAAATATTGAAGTTCCTTCTTAAGCAGGAAGCCACTGGCTCTCTGCTCAAATCCTTCTCCCATCATTGAACTGTGGGCTCGGTGGGCAGTACCTGTTACAAAATTATTAATAAAATAGATATAACATAGAACAACATTCAATAACATGAGATGGTGTTCTTGCTGTAAACTGGCAAAATTTTCAATAAGAAACAATTTATAACTGAACCGTGTAATTCTTAATAGATTTAGAGCTCAAGTGCTTGCTAAATCTCTTGCCATCTCAATTCAATGGAATGTGAATGTAGAAAGAAAAATAAGCCTTATTGAAATGACAGCTGATGAATGTGAATGGTGAGGTCAAAGACATAAGGATCTTACCAAAAGCATCATTGATGTAAAGATCTCCAAGTTTCCTCAAGCTAGCTCTGAATGCTTTAACTTTCTCAGGATCAGCCTTAACCTTTGCTCCACTAGCATCAAGACCTTTGCCTTCTTCTTCCACATGGAACCTAAGGTTTTCCAGAAGGATCACTGATCCTACTGGGGGGTCAGCACAAGCTGCCTCTACTTCTGCTCCAATGCAATCAGGGAGGAATGTAATATCTCTAAAAAAAAAAATAGTCAGGGATATATAAATTTTGTCTTGTTAGGACTATTTTAAAATGTTTGTTTATAACAAATACCTGCTCAGGAGCTTCTTAAGCTCTTCGGCGACTGGTTTCAGGGTGTATTTAAGGTTCGCCTGTCCGTCGGGACGGCCCAAATGGGACATAAGAACGACGGACTTAGCGCCCTTCTCAAGCGCATATTTCACAGTATCAAGAGCAGCTACAATACGCTGGTTGTTGGTGATAACGCCTTCTTTTAATGGAACATTGAAATCTACCCTAAAACAAATAGAATCATTATAAATTAGTCAATTCTTCGAGGACATCATCAGCTGTTTTTCTATGACGTAAACACGATGTAATTACTACCTTATCAGCACACGCTTTCCAGACAAGTTAAGGGCATCAATGGCCAGTTTATTTAAAGCCATTTTTAAGGAATTTTATTAAGGTTTTCAATTCAAAACTGGTAATCAGCAAACACAAAAAGCAAAAGCAAAGATCAAAAGTGACAGCTAAGACCTTGGATGTGTCAAAGAGGTCAAATCAGTCAAACTGTAGTCTATGTCCATTATAAGGCGCTCTTTGAACAATCAGTCCTTCCTTACAAGTTGCGAATAGATATTTTTATTTCAATTATCGAAATAAAAAAAATACTACAGTAAAAAATCACATCTTGAGGCCAACCCATAGTTCAACAAGTAGAAAAACAAAGAAAATAACTGTATTTTTATGTTTCAATAAGTTTTTCCAACAGTTTGATGTGAGGATCAAGCTACTCAAATGTACTAAAACATTTTAGGTCGACTGTACAAACCAAAGAGTATAGACGAGGATGAGAGGATTGCGGGAGGTATTTTCCATGAAATGTTGGCAAGACTGTCAGCTCTTCGCGAAATGCACGCATTGAGACGCCTGGATTTGGAATGTTCTTTGAAAATCTACGTTGAATTGTACGAAAATTCGCGAGTGGGTGAAAAGTTACGTGTGCTATCAGTTACAGACTTCAATTTACATTCTAACTCTGTGTGTATTCGTGATTGTGTTGGGTGACGAATTAAGCAAAGCGTAGTGCGTCGAAAGTTGAAACATGGTGCCGCTAGGTCCCGGGCCAGGCCACCCTGCTGCCCACCAAACTCATGGTGGTGCTTCTACCACTTTGTCCGGCCCAAATTCGCTCTCACAATCAGCCCCACAATCAAACAAGTCTTCGGTAGCGGTGAGTAAAGAGCTTTCATTGTATTTCGTCGGTTTGCGTCAGTCTGGCGGGCGGCACATGTTTATGTAACTTCAGCTTTGTACGAGCACGTGCGATTTGGCGCTCATTTTGATATCGGTTTCCAGAAGCCGAACTACACCCTCAAATTCACGCTCGCTGGCCACACGAAGGCCGTATCGTCGGTCAAATTCAGTCCAAATGGTGAATGGCTGGCTAGCTCCTGTGAGTATACCATTTCATGCAATATTGTTGAATAAATTAGCAATATTTGATATTATATTTACATTTTTGAACATTTTCATAACGGTTTAATGTTGTTAGGGTATTTCCTCTTTCTGAAAATTCTTTGAACCATTCAGAATTTCTGGTAAAATTTTACAATGTAGGAAGCTTATTGACTGAAGGCTAAACTTAGTTTTGCAACAATCAACCTTACCTCTTTGATCTAAGAGTGATAATGGTACAATTGATTCCATATTGCTGACTTACTATTTTTCTATTTCCTTGTTACACCACTACTTTGTTAGTGTATGTACGGTAAATAAATACCAATAATAAAATAATACACATTGTTAAATAAAAGTACAATAATTTGTTAATAAAATTGTCCATTAGCTATACTTAGTGCACCATTTTGTAACAAAATAACTTGTTTTCATACACAAAATATCTGGTAGGTACACATAATTGAACTTAGTACTTAAATTATTTTATCTAAATAGATCTAAGTAGCTATCTAAGTAGATACTTATTGTATCTAAATAATGTCCGAATAGGCCAAGGGATCTCAAATGACCAAGTTTAGTGCTCAATAAAGTATCATAATCATGTTTCTGACCTAGATTATTGTGACATTTGATTTAACATTGCCTAAACAAAGTTGACATAGCAACAGAGAAAGCTGACATAGCAACAGAGAAAAGAGTAAGTTGTTAAACATTATGTAGGTAAGGTACTCTTCAAGTAACTTTACGCATTGTTGCTAAGGGGGCAATGACTGATAGTACACATACACTACACACACTAATGTGAATTACAGATTATAGTACAGATCTAGCTATTTCTGTGGTATATTTAGAAATTGAAAAGGTCAGAATCAAATTCTATGATTGTTATTTCTGATGAAAGTGTTTGAAATTTAATTTAATAGTAGCCAGTAACTAAGATTAACAGCTTCAGGGTTTTAAAGCTCCAACATATCAATAAAAAACGGCCATTTACGTAACTAATTTTTTTTGAAAAATATATCACATCTCATTCAAATCCCATCTTTGGTAATTTTAAATCATTTGAAGATGTCTAAAGGGGTAGTTAGAGGTATGTCCAAATACATTTTCGTACATGCCCACTTAATTTTTGGTAGGAAATTTATAGTCCGCCCACTTACAATGGTAGTCTAGCCACTTAGAAACATTATAGGCAATGTATTTTGCAAATTTTTTTAGGTAGTCCAGCTTATAATGGTGGTAACTATATTCATAACACTTGACCGACTTAAGCTGAACTATAGTGTTATTTCATTTTGGGAGTATGGAGCCTAAATTTTGCTAGTTTGTGTGTATATGGAGGGTAATCTCTAAAATCTTTGCACTTGTTTGAAATAATTTTACCCCTTTAAAAAACATGTTGCTTCAAATTAGGATAAAAGCTAGTATGAATGAACATAAGTAAAGTCAGGCAAGCTACTAGTGTTTTCTTTGAAGCTTTTTACAGATTACAATCATCTCTTGCCATAATATTTTTGTATCAATAAAAAACCACAAACCCATTCTATACTAGGTAGTAGTAATAATTCAGAGTTGTAAAAAAATATTGTGTGACTCAGCAACACATAAAATCACCTAGCAACAGCAATAGTAAAAAAGAACAGAAGGTTAGCTCATTTGTTTGCATTACAAATACTTTATTACAAGCCCACGGCTGTTTACCTAGATAAAAAGTAGCCTATGGGTTATTCCAGATCATAGACTATGATTAAAATTTTTAGCCAAATCCATTTAGTAATTACGAGTATATATTTCAGCTGCCGACAAACTTATTAAGGTGTGGGGTGCTTATGATGGCAAGTTTGAGAAGACAATATCAGGACACAAGATGGGAATCAGTGACGTAGCCTGGTCCTCGGACAGCAGGCTCATTGTCAGTGCAAGTGATGACAAAACTTTAAAGGTAATAAGCTTTTAATATATTAAAATACTAGCTGCGCTCCGCGGTGTTACCCGCGGTGAATAGTTCCCATTCCTGTGGGAATACTGGGGTCAAAAGTAGCCTATGTGTTAATCCAGGATATAAGCTATCTTGGTACCAAATTTTATTCAAATCTGTCCAGCCGTTTGAGCGTGAAAGAGTAACAAACACACTTACATACTTACACACACACAATCTATCGAGTTTTACAAGTATTCGAAAAGAGGGCGCCAATTTGTTTGAAATCCGTTTGCTACACGTAGCCACATCTCGTGATTTCTAAGATAATTAAAAACGATTCTCGCCATAGGCTATAATGTACATTGCCAGGATTTACCGCCGAATTCGCAGTTTCAAAATTAATTTAACATACAACAATGTTTCTCACGCTCCTCTGCGCTTATCACTTGATAAGATAAGAATTGTCGGGTTTTAGAAATGCAGTATTACCCCACTTTTTATTAAGTGTGTGCCATAACGCCGAGGAATGAGCGGGAGAGCGAATAATGTTTTTACTCGTGAGTGAGAAGCGCAGAACGATAGACACGCAACATAATTTATAGCGAAAACACAGTTTTTATTTAATTACAAGTTAATTAAACAAGCAATCGAAAAATTAAAAAACCAGAACTAAATGAATACTTCTAGGCTATTTGTCAAAACATAAAACCAACAAAAATAGCGTTCTGTTCCTGAGATAAATAGCAAACTGTGTGAAAAACATGTATTTTTCAAAAAAATATATGATCGAGAAAACTTTTACCAATCGTGTTTCTAAAAAACCACAACGCAAGATAAAAGTTCAAAGTTTAATTTCTCCAAACATTATAAGGTGGTATCTTTCACGGATTTTGAGATCTAATACGATTCAAACCACATATTTGCTACCTACGGCCTCTTAACCAACAAGCTTACGCCCGCGGCTTCGCTCGCGTTGTACTGACCCGTCTAAATCCTTCCTACTAATATTATAAAGGTGAAAGTTTGTGTGTGTGTAAGTGTGTTTGTTACTCTTTCACGCTCAAACGGCTGGACGGATTTGAATGAAATTTTGTACCAGGATTGCTTATACCCTGGATTAAAAAATAGACTACTTTAGATACCGGTATTCCCACGGGAACGGGAACTACCGCGGGTAGCACCGCGGGGCGCAGCTAGTAGTAGATATTCCAGGTCTTAAAACGATGCATAGGTAGTTTCAGCCAAATCCGTTTAGTTTTTGCGTGAAAAAGCAACAAACATCCACACATGTGTGGATGTTTGTTGCTTTTTCACTTGTTAGAATCAAACATAAATTATGTTTACTATTCATAAGTAGTCACATTCAGTACCTATCAAAATCCATTACATCCATGTCATTAAATTAAAAACGTATGGAAATAATTATACTCAAATAAAGGGACAAATATTTTTTTCCAAATGTACAATTTTTGGCGGCCGTACTCACATCCATAAAAACTTTCGCGTTTTTAATATGAGTAGGATAGGAATAGTTTTTAATGGCTTCGCTTGGTTGTCATAAGTTTTGCATTGTTTCCCGTGGGAATACCAGGATAAAATAAAGCCTATGTTACTCAGTGATAATGTAGCTTTCTAATGATGAACATTTTTTAAATAGGTCTAGTAGTTTTTGAGTTTATCCGTTACATACAACAATACAAATCTTTCCTTTTTGTAATATTAGTATAGATATAATAAAAAAGAAGCAACAGTAACTAAAGCATTTTTGTAAAGTGTACACACTTCAACATTTTAGTCGCTACTTAGCAACAGGTGAATTTCTGTCTTATTTCTTAATCATAATACTTCATTGATATTTATAAAACGGGTTTTTATTGCAAAACTTGTAAATGACCTTCCATTGGCAGGTGTTGGTATACCGTTAAAACTAATTTTCATAAAATGGTGTTTGATGTTAATTCTTTGTTGCTATAGAAATAGAAAGTTGTGGTGCAATGCCCATCTATCAAACATGAATTATTCAGCAATTGGTTTCTATGGCTGTCATGATTGTAGGTTACTTACGCAATCTGGGTGAGAACCTCCAGGTTGTAAAGTTCTTAGTTGATTACTGTAGGTATCTTGATGACTTACACTTTTGAGTAACTAGCTGCGCCCCGCGGTGTTACCTGCGGTGAATAGTTCCACTTCCCTTGAGAATACCGGGGTCAAAAGTAGCCTATTTTTTATCCAGGGTATAAGAAATCCTGGTACCAAATTTCATTTTTCATTCAAATCTGTCCAGCTGTTTGAGCGTGAAAGATAACAAACATACTTACATACACACACACAAGGTTTCACTTTTATAATATTAGTGTGATTGATTACTGATTATGTTTATATTTTGTGCAATGAATTTTATGACAGTTAAATATTTATTTTATTTCAGGTCTGGGAACTCAGTTCAGGCAAATGTTTGAAGACACTCAAAGGACACAGCAATTACGTGTTTTGCTGCAATTTCAACCCACAGAGCAATCTCATTGTATCAGGCAGCTTCGACGAGAGCGTCAGAATATGGGATGTCAGAACAGGTATTTAATTTAATAAGCTTTTATTTAACTTGCATTGTTAGCATGCCTCAAATACTAACTAGGCAAGTTTCTATCAAAGTTTTAAAACTGTTGTTCCCAGCCAAAAGAGCTGAAATTTTGTATACTCATTCAGTTTGGATTGCAATTCATGGTTAGCTCCATATTGAATTAACATCTCACTAAATTTCATATGGACGTTGCCACAAGAGTGTGAATTGGTTGAAAATGCCCATGTTCAGGCTCATACGAACCATTTATACTTCGCTTAACAACAGTCTAGGGCTAATCGTAATTGTAGTGTGTCAAAACATCTTAGTTTTATTATAGGAGGCAAGACACGCACTTTCATTCCTCTAGTAAATAAATGGATTTCTCATTGAAGTTAAACATTCACACCAGCTTGTTAATAGAAGAAAGTGTGTTAGTGAGACGTTTAGTAGATTTGTAAAATAGGAGGTTAAATATTACGATATTAGGCATCTTCGCGTGTAGTAAGCACCTAAAAGTGTAGTAAAACCTAAAAGAGGGTTTAAATTTAGACTAGCAGTACATAATGAAGCAGTTTCAGAAAGGCTATTTTAATTAATTCGTTCACTCGGATAGTTTACGCAGAATGCTATGAAAGTGGTATAAAATAGTAGAGAATCGTTTAGTATTTTTTATTAAATTTAATTATATATATATATATCGTAATTTTTGTTAGATGACTGTCTAAATATGCCCATGCCCCATATTATTATTTTTACTGTCCATTATCCATCCACAGGTTGTCTGGTAGAGATCGCTTTTAAGCGATAAGACCGCCGATTGTATACCTGTCATAATTAAGTTGTTGTAGTTTTCTGCATTGTTAATTTTTTTTATATGGTGTGCAATAAAGTATTTTCTATTCTATTCTATTCTATTCTAAAGATTTTTAATAAATTAGGCAATTTTTCTAGTTTTCGAGGACTCTTACTTCCTATAATAAAAAACCAAGACTAGTAGGGTCATGGCCATGGTAGTTAGTATAGGTTTTATGGTACAAACATATTTGCTCAAGTGGCATTATCCAGGGAGGAAACAAGGGGCTGTTTGTATGGAGAAAGACACGGAGCCTTTCCTCTTATCGGGACACTGTAGGTCTGAGATATTCTTGAGATAGAATAGGCTCGCCCAGCACCTAAACCATCCTCAGCTTAACCGGCCATATCCACAGGAAAGACAATGGTCAATATTGTGTCAAGTCAGTTGCGGGTATAATTCCCATGTTATTCAAGGGGGTTTTTATAATCTCTTGCCTCTGACTATTTGCTAGAAGATAGATATCTATCGGCTTCATTCAAAAGTATGTTAACATGAGTATAAATTTACAGGAAAATGCTTGAAGACATTGCCCGCACACTCAGATCCAGTCTCCGCGGTACACTTTAACAGAGACGGCAGTTTGATTGTATCATCTAGCTATGATGGACTATGGTAAGAAAGAAAGAAAGAAAAATCGTTTTTTATGGTATGACCTCAAGGATCACTTCAGTTTCGTCTTACATGCTAGGTGATTCTAATGCCTGTTCCAACGTGACTCCCTACACCAGGGAAAGAATCGGGCAAGAACCTGGTGTGGTGTACAAAGTAGCCTGTGTGTTATTCCAGGTTAAGTTAAGTTGCCAACGCAAGTGGCCAACTCTGGTGACGAAGTTTTTTGGCCTCCATCATGAACAACTTTAAAAGTTGTAAACTATTATATTAATATTCCAAGTTTAGTAGTTCTCACATGAAAGAGTAACAAACATCGCACAGACTTCGCATTTGTAACTAACTAGCTGCGCCCCACGGTGTTACCCGCGGTGAATAGTTCCCGTTCCCGTGAGAATACCGGGATCAAAAGTGACCTATTCTTTAATTCAGGGTATAAGCCAAACCAAATTTCATTCAAATCCGTCCAGCCATTTGAGCGTGAAAGAGTAACAAACACACTTACCTAGATACTTACACTACACACACACAAACTTTCACCTTTATGATAATTAGTGTGATTTTATTTTATTTTATTTTTAAGGATTCCCAACATAGGGTTACACTGTACTATTTATGCATCAAATTATAGCCAAATATTAGAAATAAAAAAACTAGTGCTTTTTTATTGATAGTGATAGTGTGATTAGTGTGATATATTGGAGGTAGTCAATCAAGCCTTAAAACCATCAGAGTTTTGATAATAAAATCTGATAATATTTAAACTTTTTTTACCAAAGGCATTATTATTTTCAGTCGAATCTGGGACACAGCCTCAGGGCAATGCCTTAAAACCCTCATTGACGACGACAACCCCCCGGTTTCCTTCGTGAAGTTCTCACCAAACGGCAAATACATCCTGGCAGCGACACTTGACAACACGCTAAAGCTTTGGGATTACAGTCGGGGCAAATGCTTGAAGACCTACACTGGACACAAGAATGAAAAGTACTGTATCTTCGCCAACTTCAGTGTCACTGGTGGAAAGGTAAGTTTATTACTCAAGCCTACACGCCCGCGGCTTTGCTTGCGTGGTACATACCTACCTGGATAAAATTGTAGCCTATGTGTTATTCCTGGTCATAAACTATGTAAATTCCAAGTTTCAGCCAAATTCGTTCAGTAGTTTTGGTCTCACACGTCAGTGTACACGCTATACTTACTTTTAGTAATCAGCTATTAAAAGCTTCTTAGGTGTGTTCCTTGCGGCTTGCCAAACACAAACTCCAAAAACATAATTAAAATCGGTTTTTAAAATTCATGGCTGATAAAATATCGTGTTTTCTGTGTGAAAATCTCACTCTTTGTTGAATTTACACCTCAGCTAAGTCAATAAGTCTAGCCTTCGTAAAAGCATCATATGAAGCGCTCGTGGCAAAGCTTGCTAAGAGGTTCATGATGGGTGATCGCAAGTGGCATTAATATCTGAGCGCTTCCGCCCTCCAAGGGCACGTTAAATTGTCGGTCCCGGCTTTTAAAGTCGTTAAGTCATGACGGAGGCCTTTAGGCGGCCTAAAAACCCCGTCACCAGAGTTGGCCACTTGCTCATACGAATACTTAAAAGCATCTAAAGCATGTTTTATTGTACAGTGGATAGTATCCGGCTCAGAAGACAACCTGGTTTACATCTGGAATTTACAATCGAAGGAGATAGTCCAGCGACTGTCCGGACACACGGACACCGTTCTTTGTACCGCGTGCCACCCCACAGAGAATATCATCGCGTCAGCCGCGCTCGAGAACGACAAGACTATCAAACTTTGGAAGAGCGACACTTAAGAAGCTGAGGTATTTCGTTTTGCTACTAGTATGTATTATCAAGGACGATAGTGTTATTTACAAGCTTTAGCCCGCGGCGGTAACTACCCGGATAAAAAGTAGCCTGTGTTATTCCTGGTTATAAACTAGAATTTGTTAGCTTTTGGACAGATTCGCTATAAGACAAATTCGCGTTTGGTTAGTTAGATAATATTAATAATATAGCACTTAGTAAGACAAAGACATGTAGATATACCCTGTTATTCGTATATGGCTTAAAGAGACAACTACTAAATGTAGTCGCTATTTTTAACCGACATTAAAAAAGGAGAAGGTTCTATGTTCCGCTGTATGTTTTTTTATTGTGTGTTCACTGATTATTCGGTCAATAGTGGACCGAATTTGAAAATTCTGGGGCCTCTTACTCTGGATCAACGAAAACGAAGTTTCGTGACAGGTTTCGGGTTCCAATTATGTTGGTTTTCTATTACGAATTCAGTATCCACCATCATAAGCTGACCCCGAAAATTGTCACGAAACTTCGTTTTCGTTGATCCCGAGTACGGCCTCTGGTTTTGTTTGAAAAAGTATGTTTCCGAGGTGGTTCCATTAAAACAGTTTGAGAATCTGGAATTATGAGCAGAAATGTACCTCGAGAGTGCAAGAAATTTCTTCAACTTCAACTTTCAACAGTGAAATCCGTCAAATCTTTCAGTTTTACTGTCAGATTGTGTATTTGACAGTTTAGTCGTGATGGCGACAAACCCCGATTTCGCGACAAATTAGGCAATACCTCTGCAGATATCTCGTTCACAATTGTGTAAGTGCTGTAATTTGTTCCAGATTTCCAGCAGAGCGCGATAAGCGATCTGTTTTTGCGGCTTCATATTGAGAGCCGGAATGCCACGGGCTTGTGAATATTTTTAAAAGGATACCAGTGTTGGGTATTTTGGACTTGAGCAGAGTATAATGAGTGCATTACTTTACTTTTAATTTTGTATATCACAGATGTATGTGTGCATTTTCGGTTGTTATAAGATTATACATATTTTTCTATTATGACATGAAAAAATAAGGAAGATATGAAATGTTTTTAGCCATTATGTTTAGTTAAGATTGAGTTTAAGAATCCCGCTTAAGAATAACTGTTGGATGCGATTAAAATATTGTAGTTCTAAAACTGTCTTTTGATTTCTTATGCCTGTTTCCTAGTTTACCTACTCTCAGAAGTTAGTACGCTTTATAACATACTAAAATAAAAACTAATAAACATTTTACTCTAACTAGACTATACGTCGGTATAAAAAAGCCTATGAGGCGTTTTACAAACGAAACATCCAGTTTTTTAAAATTACTTTGTTCAACGTAATAATAAAATAAAAATAGGCGGCGCTAGTTTGACGCATACAACCACCATAACGGTTGTTTAGGCCTCAATAATATGAAATACGTTATTTATACATTACATTATATTTTATACATTACCTACTGTCTACACTCACTTCATAGCAAAGACTTCATAGGTAGGTACTTCTATAAAACGTTATACTTAGTTTTTTTAGAATGAGCATTGCATTCGATATTTACATCATTGTTTTTCGTAGCACAGAATATAATTTAGCTATAAGTATTATAATTATCTGTGGCTATAATAAACCATAAACGATGCCTCTCCCAGGAGACGCATGACCCAGTTCGCTGCACTAGATAACGAAATAGGTTATCTGCTAGTTATCTGGCCTACGCACTGGGACTCTACTTATAACTAGATGCTGAGGTACGTACAGGATATTACTGGATGACTTATGCGGGCATTGGCTACACACATTGGCTACGAATAGAATGGCCAATGGCAATGCTCCGTTTGTGTCCAATAACCATCCAAGATCGATCGTCACATTGGAGTGTTGGAAACAATACGTTCCAACACTCCAATGTGTGGTGCCCGCATTATAGTAAAAGCTCTGACTGCTTGACTATTTAGATAAAGGAATCGCTTTATAAAAAAGCTAGGCCCACACCACCAGGTTCTTGCCTGATTCTTTCCCTGGTGTAGGGAGTCGCGTTGGAACTGGCATTAGAATCATGTAGCATGACGACCTCTGTGGCGCAGTGGGCGAAAGCCCGCCTGAGACGCAGAGGTTGCGGGTTCGATCCCCGCTGCGGGACAAATGTTTGCATGATCTGCAAATATTTGTTTCGTGTCTGGGTGTTTTCTATGTATAATATGTATGTATTTACAAAAAAAAAAAAATGTATCTATGTAGTTTATCAGTCATCTGGTTACCATAACACAAGCATTAAATTGCTTAGCTTGGGAGTAGATGACGCCGTGTGAAATGTCCAAGGATATTTATTTATTTATTTATTTATGTAAGACGAAACTGAAGTAATCCTTGAGGAGGACCTCTTTGGTAGGAACCAAAGAGGTGGAAATAAACGATTTTTCTTTTTTTCTGAAGATTATTCTATGTGATCTCAACAATCCACGTCACGGGACGTTCACTGAAACTGAAAGTTTGCTTGTTTGTCTAATCTAATTTAATCCAGTTATGGGTAGGTAACCTACTTGTGAGTACCTACACGCAAACTTGGCCAACTTTTGAATCAAAGTAAAAACTTGTTCAAACCTTTCTAGGCAAATCTGATAATCCCGGTCCCACACGCATTCGCACGAATACGCAGTAAGTGTAGGACATTCGCGAATGTTCATGCATTTTATTTATCGTTTAAATTAAAAAAATATTTGTTCGTGGGTATGTACATGTACCCACGAACATTTATTCAGGCCTATATACCTATGATGATAGGTAGATTCTACAGGTAAGACATATGACTGTTATTTGCCTTGCTACGTACGTTATTTTCCCTGATTCATAAACGCAAAAAAGTGAGTGAAATGCGTAAACGCAAAGAAGAAGAAGACCTACTAAAATTTATTATTATTAATTTTATTTCGTCATAATCTAAAATGAAATGTCAATCCGTCAATAATAATAATTGTCGTCCGTCAGTATTCATGTCAATGAAGAGCGTAGCATTCGTAGCATTCGTTCGTAATCCGTAATTATTCGTAGCACCACGTAGCACTCACGTAGCACAGTCGTAGCGTGTACGTAGCGTAGGATTAGTGCATCTAAAAGTTGTAAAGAGCACTGAGCAGTCTAGGTACCTGTAGCCGCAACTACGTTTACCCTTACTACAACACTGTTAAATATCACGATATGCGCCACAAGCTTTGAGCACGTGGAAATGGTTGACATCATGAAAGAGTGAGCTGACACCTGAAATAAATTTTCGATTGATGAAGCTAAAAAATAAAATATACTTACCTATCTATTTAAATAGTTTTCTTAAGTTATTTACGTTTCTAGGAAGTGAATTTTGACCTAAGTAATCATTAATTATCCTTAAGGTCATTAACATTATTTGAAAAAAAAACTGAAATTAAGTATACAGAAATAATAGCATAATATAAATTCAAACTATTAACTTTACTCGTTCAGTAAACTTGGACAACCGCTTTTTCGCATTTTAGTACCTAAGTACGAACTTTTCTCGAGCAAGGCGAGACCGTTTGAATTAAAAATCCAGCACGAGAAATACGATAACACACCCTTTACCCCGTGGTGACATTCGTTCGACTTTTATTTTTTATCGGACTGGTTTTTGTGTCACATGCTGGAGTAGGTATTAAAGGGGCTTCACGACTTTCTGCACACAATTTGGATAGGTAAGGCAAGTGGCATTAATATAAATAGTACCTACTTGTAATCGGACCGGTTATTCACAGAGCCTTCTGAAGCACGGCAGCTCTCAGTTGTAAATACGAATAGCGCTGTATTGTGCAGGTATAAAAAAACAAAAACAAACAGCCACCAAATTCAAACTAAGCCCCATGGGCTTTCGCGTCCGAACCCAATATAATTGTCGAAATAGTCATAACCTAGATATAGAAGGTACCAACCTAGGTATGGTGAGCAACAAAAGTAGATAACTTTATCTGAAATCAGATATTACTTTCATTCACCATCTAGGTAAGTACTCAGAGCGTTGATATCTCCATCATCATGTTACTGTTTATGCTAAGGATTTAGTAGGTATAGGAAGGACCTAATTAAGCGATCGCGCGCGGTGAATCCACTCTTGTAGTGCACGACCAACTCCATAAAAATCAGGGCAACAAAACAAACAATCAATCTGTTTGGGAGTCTTTTATTTCGGTGATCCCTATGCCGCCTTCAAATTTACCAGGTCGAGTGTAGGTATTGGTTGTCCAATAAAACTTTATAAATCATCTAGTAAAATTGAAGAGCTAAAAATATTCCTAGTAGGTACAATATACCTATATACTATCAAACACCACGTCGATGTCAACTGTACCTCGATGCAAAATAGACAACATTTCGCAATTCGCATTTCTATCTCGGCGCCACGGGGAGTTCTAATAACACAAGCAATCAGAAGTGCATCTCCGAACTACCCGTACTCTATAACGCTCCACTTCCTACTGTACATCGGACATATTAAACTATCTTAGTTTAGTTAGACTTCATGTGTGTTACGTTCGTCTTTCATTCGTGTGTGTCGGGATCGGTACACGATCGAAACACGAATTATCCGTGAGTTTCACAAAAATAAAATGTTCATTTTGCACATACAATAAAAACATACCGTGGATGACATTCTACGTCATAAGGTGCATTATCACTTAGATCACTTAGGCCAGGAAATTTTCGTGAAAAAAAAACAGGAATAGGTCGGTACCTACCTACCTCGTTACCTATTCTAATACCTTAGAGGCGCTGGGCTTACATACAATCTGTCATGTATGGAATAATCTATGTGTAGGTTTGGTGCCTCGGACCCCTAAGTGGAAGCTACATACAGCTACGTCGGTGTGTAGGGTGTACCTACGTACCTACCTACATAAATTATGTGAGCTGCTGTAGCGTGCGATTTATAAAATGTATAAAGCAAATAAATTTTCTTTGAGAGAAAGCAACTGGCTATGAAGGAGGAACAATTGGATCGGAAGTCGCAAGGAAGTTTGATATTTACAGGAACTTATAGCTCGAAGTTATAGTATCAACTTGCCTAGTAGGTACGTAGGTATACCTACGTACTAGTATTATTTTATCTGTGGTATACGTAACTTTCATTATTCAAATCAGTTATTCGATACTACAAGGGTGATGCTTGACGAATACCTAGGCTTTTAAAACTTTTTATAAGTACTTAGGTAAGTTTATATTTGATTTGATTTTATCCATAATGTTCTTGCATCCACCAATTAGGACTGACCCCGGAAGCTTTTAGGCGGCCTAAAAACTACGTCAACAGATTTGGCCCTTGCTCATACCAACATACCTAGGTACCATATTTCATACTGCAAAATGATATTCAGTTGGAAACATTACCTTATATTTCAAAACCTAGGTCTCAGCCCTCAGCACAGCTAATGGTACAAAATGTTATTGAAAGGCTAATAAGTTGAACTAGGTAGGTACTTTAGCGAAGGAGTTTTAGGCCGCCCTTAGAAATTAATCATGACTTAGCCAGTTTTTACCCTTAGTGTAGATATTTTTAGCATGTTACTGGTGTAAAACTTTGATAGCTTAAAAGCCTGATAGATGCCTGTTATTTGTTGTAAAAGCGAAATTAATTGAGATATACTTATTGGTACATAACTGGTTAGTTTCTCATTGGCTGTTTTGTTAGTACTTAAATAAAATGAATTGACTAATTAAGCTCAACTATAATAGGTACAATGTCAATGAAGCAGAGTCAAAGATTTTTTTATGTTAGGTACAATGGTAAAAAGTGGCGTCATAAAAAGTAAGTTCGTATGAGCAAGTGGCCAACTTATAAAGCTGTGAGATTAAAATTACATGCAACAAAAAAAATCCAAGTTTTTTCACCAGAAAGGTTTTGCAAATTAGGTCCTACCATTCTCGAGTTCTACTTTGTAACCGGATGCATAGATACAGAGTGCGAAAAGAGGTCGTTCCCTCCACTTATCTTTCCATCAGAGCCGAAAAACAAAACAAAGCATGTTTATGTAAATCGGGTGATTATTTTCGGGGGTGATTCATTGGGCAATGGCCGGTAATTTTTTCGACGAACATTAATCATAGCGCAGGCGAAGTACTCGATACTGGCACCTGGGCCTAATTTACGATAGGTACTGGGTTGAACCAGTGGGTCACCACAGAGCGGTAATTACCTACAGATGCATCTAACTGCCAAGGAGTTTTAGAGTTAGTGCCAGATGATCTGGAAACGGTAGGTTCCTTTATCGTAAGAAATACCTATCCTATTTTAAGAAGAAGAGGTATATTAGGATCGTAGCAAGATCCGTGGTCTCTGCCTACCCTCATGGGAAAGCTGCGTGATTTTATGTAATTATATATACCTACCTATGTAATTCTTAACAATTTTTATGCCGAAACCATAATTTTTGGTTATCAAGTTGATAGTCTCAACTATTTCTGTTTTTCAGTTTATTTGTGAACAAAGTTTAATTTTATTCAATTATGAGATATTTATTTAAACCATAGGTATTTTTTGTGGATGGATGTTTGTTATTCTTACACGCAAGAACTACTGAACATATTTGGAACTTGTTGAAACTTGGAGTCTTGGAATATACATAGTTTATGATCTGGAATAACACATAGGCTACTTTTTATCTGGGTGAAAATTATTCTTCTATAAGTAGGTGACGTGTACTCTATATTCTTCGAAGAGACGGATGTACTTACGGAAAAATTACTAGGTAGGTATGCCTGAAAAATGTCATACAAGGGTTCTGTAGTTTGATCAAGACTACACTCTACAAAAAAATAGGAATTTATTTGATGAATGTGCCCACGATGCGTTGAACCGTTTCATAATGGTTTCGACAGCTGTCACAAATCAAAGGTTCGTAATTGTTAGTTAGATTCAAACCTTTTGTTACCAATAATTTTATGAAATCTCGGTTTTAATAGCCATATTTGTATATTTTCCTCCAAAAGACCTACACAATTTTACTGAATGTCCAATTTAAAAACATACTCACGAACTGCATTCTGTATTTTCCAGCAAACTTGGTCAAAGCAACAGATGTGGCTTGGTTCCTAGAAAGGCTTCACCGCGCGCCCGGGCGTCAGTCAGTGAGCGCCCAGATCCATCATCGTTTGGACGCCGATTCACGCTGGCCGGTACCGCGAGATTAAAAAGAAACCGTTAGAGTTCTTATTTTAATTTTTTTTCGAATAGCGTTTGATTAGTTTAATAATAGATTGGTCATTTATTTATTTTCTTTTTTTATTATTATTAGATTTGAAATTCAAATTCGTGTTTGGTGACGGTTAGTGTGGTGATTTTATTTCGATTACGGATTACCGGCGCTTCCGATGTGCATGTGTTTTTGGTATGTGTTAAAGTAACTGACTTAGATTAATTATTCTGTTACAAATTAGTGTTGATTTAGGTTTTTAAAAGACTTTAATGAAGGAAGAGGTTCTAATGATTCTCTGTACCTATGTATTATTTTAATGTAGGTACCTGTACCGTACCGGAATGAATCCGTTGTTGAACCGGTTTTTCTGTCGGATGTGGACTACTTTTCAAAAATTTTTTTTTTAATTAGCATGTCCTTAAAATTTTGGTGAGGAACTGACAAGAGTTTTCGGAGTGACGAACATAAATGCGCCACGAAAGTGCATCAAATGGCTCAGCTAATAGTTTCAAGTCGTTTTTTTATATTTTTCTACTTGCCTTAATAAAGAAGGGACTAAAGATACCTACATGGAATGTAGGGTAGTATATAACCCAATGAATTCAACTTCCGATCACACTTATTCTTCTTTTACTTATTTATGATATTAAATTATAAATGCGCCAGACTGTAGGTAAGTTAAAATCACACTCCAACCATAGAACTGGTGAAGATGTAACATGGTAAGGTGAACAATTCAATTCTAATCAAGCGATTCCACACACCGATGTCGGGATATCAAATTATAAATATGAAGGTACTTTAGGTACATAGATACATAATTTTGAAAAATGTTCAGTGTTTTCAGAGATTATACCTCCCATGTACCTAATGTTATACTTTATCTACTAAATATATCTAAGTGCAGCAGTTTAATCTTTATTTTCCCCTTTTCTCAACGATTCTTAATAAAGATAACAAATAGGTTGAAAGCATTCGCTTTATAGAAAATCTTCATGTTCCTGGGTTTCCGGAAAAGCAATATAGGCATGGCTCAATAGAGCACTCTCAATAGCCGACTACTCTTGTTTGTTTTCTGAGCTTCGCCATGCGACGTACAACTCAATAAAATCAAAAAGGGGAAAGTATTATCCCAAATTGTAAAAAGAACGTTTCTCTATGGAACTTGAATTTATCAAGTTTGAATTTTAAATGCTATCTACTTATGGAGCCTATTATTGGCTGTCATCTCTAGTATCATGTGTTTAGGTACTTTTACTCTGTGTCTGGTATTTAATTATGTAAAAACATAAATAACTTTTAAATACCCAAGACTCAGTAGACATTCTCGCAAATTTTTCCTAAGAAGGAAGGTAGGTAGGTCCCTACTAACCGATATGCCCAAATACATATTCGGCACATACCTACCCACATCAGTAGTTGGAAGTTAGTGTTTACTTACATCATTATTATATAGTTACCTACATTAAAACAACTATCTACTCTATGGTTTGGGCATGTAGAGAGGATGAATGAAAGTCGTTTAACAAAACAGGTGTACAAGGCAGGTGTAAATGGGACATCTGGAAGGGGAAGACCTAGGCGAACATATTTGGACCAAATTGGTGACATTTTGGAGAAAGGCCAGGTCCGAAGTACCTACCCTAAACCGGAGAGCGTGTATGAAGAATGTAATGAGAGTGAATGAGGCGAAAGAAGTGTGTCAGGATCGTAGCAAGTGGAGATCCGTGGTCTCTGCCTACCCCCATGGGAAAGAGGCGTGATTTTATGTATGTATGTATGTATCTACTACTACTCAAACTAGTCAACCAGACCAGGCACTGGTTTTACTGTTTAAGTAGGTATACTAGGCTAATAGGTTTTAAATGCAGATTAAGATAAAACGAACGTCTTTACCTAATGTTCAAAGAACGCCAATTGAACTAACTGATTTTCATGATGATGACTGGGTTATGAATTTTACCTACCTAATGTTTATCCAATTGTGAAAAGAGAAACTATTTTTTGAGTGTATGTAATGTAATAGGTACTTACTTTACTTGCTGCAGCCCAATCGGCTGGATACATTTTGATATTTCACAAAAAAGACAATCAAGAGTTAATCAAACATTGCTGCTAAATCCACTTTATCTTGTCGAATTGTCTATGAATTAAAAGTTGAAACTGATCAATTTTAGTCTAGGTACACTACATTTTATTGGCTTATTTTAATAAAAACGTTTTATACCAAATAGGTCGAGTGAATTCACGAGTGGAATTGAATGCTAAATTTTAATAAAGTGAGTGAACAAACATTAATATCGCTAGATACATCGGGCTGCTATTGGTTGGGAGTTAATTATTGGAGTAAAACCAATAATCCCCAAGTACCTAGTCGATAAAGCTGTGACTTTGAAGGACACGGAAACGTCCAAACTGAACGAAACATCAATCTTCTGAAATTATAATCTACAAATTAATTTGAGTTGAGATTGTCATATCTTTTTTCAAATATTTGATATGGCTTTACAGTTCCATTGACAGCATGCTCTTTGATTGACAGGAACTATGCTGCTTTTGTGCTCTTGGGTTCGGTACTAATCTGGGGAAGCAGTAAGATATTGAGTATATAGGCACCTACTTATCCAAATAAATAAATTAATTTTCATTAACTAAACTACTGTTTAATTACTTAAGTACAATATTATAAATAAGTAAACAATAAAAATTACCTATACGAAAAAAATACATTCATTTACAAAATACAATTTTATATGGGAAACCAAAAGGGAAACTGAAGTTTTTGGGTTATTAAGGGGGATTTATTATTTTCTTTGCCGTGAGAAAAGCTAAAAATATAATTACCTTTACGTGGAGATATTATATAGCCAGTAATAAATATAGTGTACCTACACTAGTGTAGGTAGGTACAAATGTGTTCTCTATACTTAACTGTTGTTGAAAAAAACATTTTACAGCAAATTATTTTGATTTAAAACTGTCTCTCAATTATGATTTTTCAGAATTGTTATCAACACTTTACTCATTAAATAAAAAGTTATCTATTGTCTTCCACTTCAGGGACGGAAAGCTAAAACTTTTGTTACTTCCAAGAAAATTAGGAGAACACCGACTGACGCAGGGAAATTGATGTTTTTCCAACTTTAAACGTGTTTTCCAGTTTCCTTTTGTTTTCAATTCAGTAAAAGGAACCAATTATAAATTATCAAAGTTTATTATACTTAATAAAAGTATTCAGGTACGAAGAATAAAATATGGTATACAAATCAAATAATTGGATAAATGGTTGGTATAGATTATAAATCACATTATGAATGTAGTTATTCAAAATCATTTGCAAGTCAAAAATTTTCAAATCATCAGTTTAATTACAATGACATCTGTAAATGTTTTTATTACCTATAAAAAAAAAATCTAAAACAAATGTTTAACAGCTTTCAACGAGTGCCTAGGTACTACAATATAAAAACCAAACCCCTAACAAATATAAATATACATATTTGTCCCACCGCGAAAATTTTATAGAAACCTCGTGTTTCATGTATATAGGTACCTACAAGCGTGATGTTTTTAGGTGATCTCCAGAGATGGAGAGTCCACATATTTTCACTGGTTATCTGATACATCTTTTTGCCTCATTCATTCTTAAATACCTACTATAAAATCTTTACTGAAATCTGAAACAAAGATATACAAGCGGTGTAAATGAAATCCCATGTCTTTGTACGACAAATTGCCCTGGACACTCACAACCTCATCACTACCCACTTCTCAGTAAAACATTTGTGACAAAACAAAGAGTCTGTTAATGCACCAGCAAGTGTAAGTATATGTGGTTGCGATCTAAACGGAGCAGCGTCTTAAAAAAAATTATTCGTTTTTATTTGTTTATTTCATTTTTAATTTAGAGCCGATTCAGGAGGCGTTTTTTTAGTGGTGACCTATGTACATAAGTAACAAACTCGGCAAACGGTGACCTATGTACACGATCCTCGCGTTTATATTGATAAAAATACAAGCAATCTGCCAAAACGCACTGTGAATTAGCAATTTACTCGTAGGTGTGTGGCGCTACTTAAAAACGCGCAGTGAGTGTTCGTTCCACAAGCGCTTCATATGCACAAATTTTACGCCGCAAATCATAGGCCTACCTAAGATTGACAAGACTAGGACTTCTAGTATTTTACTATAATATCTAGGTACTCTTTGGACAGGACCTTGTTAAATTTCACAAACAAGTACGATCTATCTGTTAATAACAAATAAATAAATATACATCCTTGGACGTTTTACACGGCGTCATCTAGTCCCAAGCTAAGCAACCTAATGATTATGTTATGGTAACCTGATGACTGATATGCTACATAGATAAACATTTAACAAAAACATTATTTAAATAGAAAAACATCCAGACCCGGAACAAATATCTGTAGCACATACAAACATTTGTCCCATAAATATGTGTCCATGTCCAATATTAGCATAATGTTATACCTAAAAATGTTCAAAGTCAACAAAAATCTAGACCACACTTTATTACATTCTCGTACGTTTCTAGAGCCTAGAAGCCTTTTAATGGTGGACGTGTTTATGTATAAAGGCACTAATGGATTCTGCCGGATTCGATGTAAGCGGGATAAGCTATGAAAGCCTTAGTAATTGCAATACGTGTGTACCTACCCTAGTGCTTCGTGCATTCAGGACTACCTGTTGCAAATGGAATGTGAGCTTTGTTTGGTGTGCTACTACCACATAATACATTAAAGCACAAGTACATAAGACCTACTTCGCGAAAACATTGATTTTAATAGAGACTCTTATTACGACGAACCAAAGTGCAATTCAGCCCTTCTACACTACAATACAAACCGAAAGCGATGCATCGCAGTAATCGCAATTCATTTTACGTTGGTTAATCTTTTGAAATCGGTTGCCACCAACTGACCTGCGATTACTGCGATACATCTGCTGCGGTTTGTAAAGAAGGGGGCTGAATGATTAGTTAAAAAAAGTAGAAATTAATAGTGATGTAGTCTCGCATTATTTATTATTGAAAACCTAATGTTTTAAGTATCAGAAGTTAAATATGTAATGGCTAAACAATTTTAGAAAAGCATAATTGGATTCAAAATGTAGGTATGATGTTTTTAAAAGAAGCTCATGCATGATTTTTAATACATGAATGTTAACTTTAATTATGTAGGGCATCTTCTAAAAATATTGGGCATGTACCAAAGATGTAGATAACTAGCATACCTTTGTCTACCCTCAATGACTCAACATTTGAGAGAACGACTACCGCAAGTTGGAGGCACTTTCCTATCATCATGTTTCATTTCATTCGTACCTACTTTTATCATATTTTTGGTCGTGTTTTGTTTTTATCATATTTTTTCTGTGATAGAAGGAAAACTCGACGGAATGGCGTAAAAGTTATTACCATAATGCCTTTGGACGGATATCGAGATTTTCCTCAATATAATTTAGTTATAATCATTAACTAGGAAACTCAATTTTATATTTACCAAAAAGTGCTTTCGGTGTTAGCGATTATGAAAACATTAAAGTAAAATGAATAATAAATATTATATCCCACTTTAGTTTTTCCGGAAAATTTATTCTAAAAGCCGATTTACTATTTGCCCGCAGCAGGATTTATTTTAAAAGGTTTTAAAGCTTTAATGGTAAAACTATTGGCAGGTATTTTTATAAAACTTAGGTAAGTAGCTATTTAGAGTAATTATGAATTGCGATTCGTTAATATACTTACTATAACCTCTTAAAGGTATCATTTTATTGGGAATTGATTAGCGACATAGCTTTTAAAACTTGAGACATAAAATTTACATTAGTAATGTGTTATTTTTCAATTTTTCTACCGCTATCGACTGATAATAATTTACACCATAGTCTACCCAATGAATTCTCATTAACCATCTTGCAAATTGATTGAGCCCCTTAATGTGAGTAAAGTTTGAATCTAAATGATTAATTAAACATCTTTCATATTTTATGGCTGTCGTATATCAATCCGGTCAGATTTATCATCTTTTCATTTTAATGATCGTTTAATAACGATGTTTTAATGTGAAATTTTAACGCAAATTAAAACTTCTTAGCTGTTTTAGCCACAAACAAAACGTTTCAGGATTTGGTAACTTTCCAGATTATAAAATATGGTGTTGTCTAGAGGTTAGTGACAGACAAATCCATACATACGTTCATCCCTTTAATACGACTAGCATTTCACATATTTTAGACAATTAAAAAAAAACAATGTTCATAAATTGTTATAGAAGAACCTTCTAAGATCTCTACATTTAAATGTTATAATATACATGATATACATGATTTATAGTTATAATATAAGGTAGGGTGGGTGATTAACGCCCGCTGTTTATTAACGCCCGGGTAGCAGAAAACACACTAAATATCGTATTATTCAATTGACACTCCACGCATAGGTAGAATGAATCAAAAAGAAAGCGCAGGGCGAGCGGCGGCACGCTCGCGCCACATTTGTGGCAGTGTGACGCCTCGTCCTGGCAGGATCTGTCAAGTACCGCGCTACTATAATAAATGCCACGACAAATAGTATAGTTTTTCATGTATTTTTTGCGATTTGGGTATGATTTTTGGTTTAAAGAGATTCACGATAATCTTGTTCTACGATTACTTAAATATTTTGTGTCGATTTTTATGTTTTTTTACAAAAATGTGTCAGTGTCAAATAATAACGTCTGGCTGGGGAATAACGCCCGGTAAAATGACGGTTGGGCGCTATTAGCCTGCATGGGCGTTATAACCAGAGAGCATTTTTATAATAGTACCAAATGTCCAAAACGACTTTACTAATAATTGCAAATTTAATTCTTATGATAATCGCCTTACCGTTTAAATTACCCGATGTTAGGAGGACGAAATCGTCGCGATACTCACCCGTGGAGGTGTTTCCTTAGTGTTATAAATTTATTAGACAATTCTCTTTTTAATTTTGCTAATTACATATTATTTGAAAGATTTGCCGAAGAACTTTGTATTTATAAAAAAAACTTTGTTATTTACCTAATATCTCCGGGCGTTATTACCCGCTGTCTACATAATAGCGCCCAATGAACATTTAACAAATTTCTTAAATCTGCTTTAAAAACGGTTAATACGAAATGTGCTCATGATGTATTATTATATGGAAATTATTAAAAAGTTCCATAAATATAACCAAATACAAATATACCATGTGATGTAAGGTGTATTATTAAATTGACTAAAGTTAATCTTAAATGTTGATTTTGTTCCTATATTTTTAGTTTATGTACAGTAATGCGACGTAAGATAATTGTTGTGAGATTATTTTTTGTTGTTGTAAGCCTATTTTTGCATTTAAAGCCTGGTTTATGAAACGGGCGTCAATAGACATATAACTTTTAATAACGCCCAAAATAGACCTTTTTTAATAGCTTAATAAACATGTGTATTAAGAATAAAACTCAACGTAAGGTGTTATTTTTTTGTTTCACTTAAAAAAACCATTGATTTTAAGCATTCTTTACTTTCATAATCATGTAAATATGGAAATTATTTGAAATTAAAGTTAGGTGGGCGTTAATCACCCACAGTACCTTACATCATCATCATTTGTGAAGCCAAATAAAACGTGGAATTCTCGTTTTTTTTTGTTTCTATTTATTGATAAGCGAATACAGTTTTTTGTACCGAAAAGTGTATGTGCAGGGCTGAAATTTAAACTTTACAAATTAAACATTAAAATTTTTAAACATTAAAACAACAAATTAAAATTGGAAACATTCAACACAGCTCTACATCTTTATATAGATTCTTCCTAAACTCTGTTTAAGTACATTTGAAGCATGACTTGAACGTGAAAATAATGCTCCAATAAACATAAGAACTTACGCACAGTAAATTCAATTCACGACGTTGTTCGACACAATTAAAGAAGGCTTACGACTTTTTTTAAAAGTTATATTATGATACACTTTCCACCATTAGGTACTACTGAGTGTATAATAGGTTACATGCTCTTTGATAATAGGTATGTCATTACCTGTATCATTTTCGGTCAGGAATCCACGAAATGGGTCAAACCATTTCTCTTCACTTGCTGATCATTTAAGATCCTATAAATTTTTTTAGTCAAAATTGTAATTTATATTCGTATTTCGATTCATTTTGTTTCTCAATTTGTAACATAATATTCGAGTTCCTAGTAGCATTCATAAGACAACCGCAGCGCATACTTTGTAGGTTAGAAATGTTTAGGTCGCTTTCAATTTAGACGTTTCGTGAATTTGAATAAGTACTTTGAATTTTGTAAAATAGAAAGACATTTGAATAGAGTTGAAGATAAGCACGCTATTCTTAGCTTGATACATCGCACCCATCTCCGCACTCTTCTAAAGGCGGTTTTATTATCGCACGCATACAAAAGGAATGCGGGTGTTTTGTGGGAGCATAGTTCGGACACGCTCACAACGCACACTCCCTTTTGAAACTTTGATACGCTCTGATTTTATGTTAAATCTGAATAATGAACAACATAAGCTTACACCCGCGGCTTCGCCTGTGTGATATTAAGTAACCAGGATAAAAAGAAGTCGATGTTATTCCATTTATAAACTATGATTCCAAGTTTCAGCCAAATCCATTCAGTATTTTTTGCGTGAAAGAGTAACAAACATCCATACATCCACACATCAATACAAACGTTCGTTTATAATATTAGTGAGATGAGATATACCTAGAGGTCGTAATTGAAGGCGTTAAAGGCTTAGAAAAATAGACGTATAACCACGACCCCGATATTTGTGAATAAACTTTTAATGTGTCATGTATAGAATTGAACACCCAAAACCACTTATTAGTTTGTTCCGTTGCATAATAGCGAAATGTTGGTAAGTACTCGAGCTCTACTGACACAACGAAACCGCACTGAATAAGGGTGACGGTTGTTGTCAAAGTAAGTGCCACTTATATTCGTCAGGACATTATAAGGGCCTCAGGCACCGAAAATCTGAGCGGGATAGGGTTTTCCCATTAGTGGGAAGGAGATCTTTACAACAAGATAACGTTTTTTTTAACCCTATAACAATAAGTTAAACTAATTATTTAGTTTGAACAAAATATTATATTGATATAGATTTATTGCTTTAAGTATGTTGTAAATAGGTACATTGTATGTTGTTGTTCGTTAGTTATTTGCAAGAAATGACAAGATTTTATTGATAATTTTGTATTGCAGTCAAGTTAGTTGAGACAAAGTTCCACAAGTTTATTTACTTGGGCTGTTTTTATGTTTCAATTATTTATTCAAATTTTTTTTTTAATTAGCTTATATCATCCCACTGCTGGGCAAAGGCCTCCCCCAATTCCTTCCAACACTCGCGATCACTCGCCACTTCCCACCAGTCTTTCCTAAATGTATCTATTTACTCAAATAAGCACATTAATTTCATCATCCATTTATTTATTATATCCTCCGACATGAATAACTACGCAATTAAAACCCGAGCCATCAAATTAAAATCTAATTATGGAAGTTAATTTATTCTCCCGTAATGATAATTATTGATTATATTCAAATTATTTACCCTGTCACCAGAGGTGGCCCCTTGCTCATACGAACTTACTAGCTTACTACCCTGGGCAAATATATATAATTTCTACCCACGACTTTTTTCACGTGGTATCAATTTGACGGTATAGGTACTCGTACTTGGCGAAAAAGCGGCATCAACTCTGTGAAAGAAAGAAAGAAAGAAATATCATTTATTCTGGTTACATGCTAGGTGATTCAAATGCCTGTTCCAACGCGACTCAATACACCGTGAAAAAAACGAAAGGATGTTTAATACCTCTTTGCAGTTTTTCTTCGTTCCAGAAGCTAAACTACTAGATATTTGATTAACTTTACAAAATACCTATACATAAGAACTAATAACTAATGTTGTGAGTGATGTAAACAAATATTTTCCATTCTGTTCTATGTAATGTTAAATAAATCTATAACCTCTTTATTCTTCTTTCTTCACTTATATTATATAAGTGAAGATGTACTTGTATATTGAAACTCTTAAATTCCTGAAAGTTTTGGTTGGTAACAAATTTTAAATCCAACCTGTAGTACTACATCTCATCACTTTTTCTTTGATGAGTCGTTATAATCCTTTTTTTGTGATTATCGAAATGAAGCATTCTTTGACGAGCCTGCTGTCTTCGAACGGCAACCCACTGAACTTATTGTTTTTTTGGTTAGAAGATAGGTCACAAAAAAAACTAGACTCTTTGAGCTGTGTCTGTTCTCTGATGTTCATAATTGCTAGAGAACAAAAATAAAATCACTCTGTTTTCAAAACGATCAACAAATTGAATAAATATAGTGTGTGATAATAATACCCTATATATCGTCGTATCCTACGAATAAGGAAACAGACGCCACTGTCACCTTTTATTTTTATTGCATTTTTGGAATCTTCACTATCATTTACATCTAATCAGTTCAAAAAAAGTTCAAAAATAAATTTATTTCAATAAGTTATTAAAGTTTTAAAATTCGGTTACAATTACATGGCTGAATTTCTCTCGGCGAATACGGAAACAAACGCTCTGGTAGCTGTGTTCCACGCGCGAAATCGAGTGCGACGGGTGGAGCACGGGTGATAAACGCAACTGTCGCTTTACTCGTCCAAGATTACCGTGGAGTGCGGACATGCGTGAGTGGAGTATCATGAATTTACAATGAAGCGAGCTCATAAGTTATTATTTTTACAAGCTTTTATTTAGTTTCTCCTGTCCCGATGTTTGTTATCAAATCTTGCAAATTAAATTGAATCCACTTCCCGGTTACTGATTGAGCTGAAATTTTGCATACACGTGTAAATCGCGTGACAATGCAATATTATGATGAGATGGTGCTGATTTGATAATGGAGCTGGAAGGTGAAGGTGGGCAAAGGAACTTCGCCATGAAACGACCCAACCTCATCGAGTTTGGGCTCATTTGAATCGTCTTGACGAGTAGTTTGTCTTTCAATGTTAACCAGGGTCTGATGATGGAGCTGGATGGTTATGTAATGAAACGACGCAACACCATCGAATTTCGGCTCATTTGTTTCGTCTTGGCGAGTATTTTACTTTTAGATGGTTACCAGGGTCTAATCTGATGATGGAACTGGAAGGTGGTCATAGGACCTCTGTAATGAAACGACGCAACTCCATCGAGTTACGGCTCGTTTGTTTCGTCTTGGCGAGTATTTTATTTTTAGATGGTTACCAGGGTCTGATCTGATGATGGAACTGGAAGGTGGTCATAGGAACTCTGTAATGAAACGACGCAACTCCATCGAGTTACGGCTCATTTGTTTCGTCTTGGCGAGTATTTTATTTTTAGATGGTTACCAGGGTCTGATCTGATGATGGAACTGGAAGGTGGTCATAGGAACTCTGTAATGAAACGACGCAACTCCTTCGAGTTACGGCTTGTTTGTTTCGTCTTGGCGAGTATTTTATTTTTAGATGGCTACCAGGGTCTGATCTGATGATGGAACTAGAAGGTGGTCATAGGAACTCAAAGAAACTACACAACCCCATCGAGTTTCAGCTCATTTGATTGGTCTTGACGAGTACCTACCTACTTTGGTGCTGGATTTTTAGAAGTTTAGTTCTCTTTATTATTCAGTCTGTATTATTTAGTTCTCTTTATTATTTATTAAATCTTGTTTCTAAAAAGTTTTTAAATAGGCTTGTTTAAGGCATATGCGTCATGTGACACTTAACTTTGCATAAATGGTGCTTATAGAAAAGGCTGACTGATGGCCAGTAGCTAATCTATGGTCTCAGAGTAAAATTTACTTGCGAAATATTGAAGAAGCTTTCATGAAGCGAGCGCAACGAGCTTTTTAAAGCTTAAAGACATTTTATTTAGAATAAATGTGTCATGTGACACTTGATTTAGCTTACGGTGTTCTTAAAAAAAGCTGACTTGCTGTGCTCTTTTTATAATGGTCTAACACAGTTCAATTTGCTTGCACAATATTCAAAAAGCTACCGTGCAATTTTCTTAGACATTACCCGATTTGTTTAAAGACAAATGCGTAGTGTGACACTTGATTTTGCTTACTGTGTTCTTAGAGGTTGACTTTTGGTCGGTTTCTATTATAATTATGGTCTGACACAGTTCAATTTGCTTGCAAAATATTCAAGAAGATACCGTGCGAGCGAAGCTACCTTACGAGCTAAGCGTTCTTCGAACCAAGAAAGCGCAGCGAGCAGATTTTTTTTTAATACAATTGCATCATGATGTAACACTTGATTTTGCTTAATTATGGTCCTTATAGAAAAGGCTGACTGCTAGTAGGTTCCTTTTAACTGTGTCAGACCATAGAGTCTGACACAGTTAAATTTGCTGGCAAACTATTCAAAAGTTACCGTGCGAGAAAAGTGAGCTTTGAACCAAGCGAGCGCAGAAAGATTCATAGATCGAACTTTTTTAGGACAGATGCGTCATGTGACACTTGATTTTGCTTATGATGCTTGTTGTTGTGGCTGGCTGTTGGTCGGTTTCTATTCTATGGTCTGAAACATTTAAATTTTCTTGCAATATATTTAAGCAGACTTCGAATCAAATGAATCATGCCAGCGTAGAGAGCTTTTTATACTTGAACGCTTAAACTTTGACACCGCATTTCACCTTTTTTAATGGTTTTGTCGAAGAACTCCGAAACAATGTTTGTGTCGATTTATTTTGTACTAGCTTAAGCTAACACCTGCGGATTCGCTCGCTTCGGTACCCACCTTGATAAAATATAGCCTATGAAAAAATATGTATATAAAATATGTAGGTATATTCGGAATGTCCATCCTACACATCGGTGAAAGAATTTTTGAAATAAAATGAGTAGTTTCGGAGATAGCCCTAAACATATAAAACACAATCAAACCAACTTTACCCCTTTATAGAATAGAATAGAATAACATTTATTTGGTATTATATATAATATTAGTATGGATTACTCGCCCGCGGCTTCGCTCGCGTGGTGCCTACTTTGATAAAATATAGCCTATGTTCATTCGGAAAGTCCATGCCTACACATCGGTGAAAGAATTTTTGAAATCGGATGAATAGTTTCGGAGATTACCTACTCTAAACATACAAACAAACAAACAAACAAACAAACCAACTTACCTCTTTTTAATAGTAGATTTAATTATTGATCTATCTACTATCTATATACTACTATCCAACAGAGTTCAAAACACCTACCATTAATACGTTTCACTTAAAGCTTTGGCACTGCATTTCACCCTTATTAAGTTTATTCGCAAAATCATAAAAACATTAGTTGTTGTCGAAGTACCTAGTTAGAAGCACGTTCAAACATATCATATTTTGGCATAATGCCCACATTAATTGTCATCAGTACCCTGCCAACTCCGGGTGAACAAGGCAACAAAGGTTAGCGTCAACAAAAATCACCGTGGAGAAAGGTTACTAAGGCGCTTTGGACCAAGCCAACCAGAAAATATTACACGGATTAAGGAAACAAGCGACAAAAATGGGGGAAATAGCAGTGTTACATTAATTAAAAGTACTTGGAATGATGAATAGGATGTTATAAAAATAAATAAAAAAAAAATTTCATTAAAAAGTTGAAAACTCATCGAAATATTAAGAAAAAACCGCCTCCTGTAAAGTTGGTGTTTTGCAACTGTTTCCTTTTTCGTAGGATACGACGATATGATCACACAATGTAGGTATTTATTAAATTTTTGTAATCAACAGGTAGGTCCACTTTACTCTTCGGCAGTAAATAAAAAGAAACAGCCACAAAGTCAAAATTGATTTGATATTCGCATATATAAAACACACCTGAAATAAATTTTATTTCGGGTAATGTAATGACTTTTCGTAGCCTATGGCTACGCCGTAGCACCGTAGCTTCTCATAACCTTTTCACATTTGTCACATCTACTACGAATATTTCGTAATAAACTTCCGTAAAAATGATAATAATTCGGTAATAACTTAATTTAATTATTAAAAAAACATTTGTAAGAAGTATTTAAATCTTTTAATCTATCCACTAATACTGAAACAGAAAAGAAATCAGTGGAAAGATAATGTAATATTACTATTAAGTATAATTTTACACAGCAATAAATACATTTACATGTTGAATTCATCGAGTGCTAATGTTGTTAATTTCACGCGGTCAATAACCAATATATCGTGGTTGTGTTGCTTAATTGTTTCCATCCCTTCAATAAACATGTCAAATTGAATTTGTTTTATTATGATGCAAAATTGAATTGGCTTTAGGACAGTGTTTTGGTATACCTACTGCCACTTTGAAGCCATGCTATTTAATGTCACTGAAATCATGACATAAGTGACTGGAGTTTGGTATTAACATGCTCTCAGTGGTGCAAGAAAACACCATGAAGAAACTCGTGGCTTAGACAAGTCGGCCTCACATCGCTAGTCCAAATTGAGTACTTGTTGAGTTAAGAATGCCACAAGGTTCTATGTTGTGCAATCATGCTATGGCACTCATAGCTGCAAAAAGTGCTAAAACTCTTATTCAGAGTGGTAATAGCGAGCCAGTGATATTATATACGACGTATTTCCAGTGAATTAGGCGAGATGATTTGGATGGTATAGATTCAAGTATTTTCTAACAGTACATCGCTATTCGTTTTCACCTTCGTTTTACAGCCAACCCCCTAAGAAATAAAACCTCTTTGTTCTTGTTTTCATAAAATATCGAAACATAAACATCCATTATGATAAGTAGGGTAATGCTACCCTTTGATCTGTCGCTGCACTAATACCATCTAATGATGATTGACGGAGTAAGTGTCAGTCAACCCAAGTTTTTCGATTAGTGTGGACGGTATTAAATGGAGAATAGGCCGAGGTGTGGCCGAGGCATTACAATGAGATAGGGTGAGGATATGGCTACAATTATTTTAAGATGCCTTCTAAGCAAAATGGAAATACTTCATTAATATTATAGTAGTAGTACCTGTTATTTATTGTGGTAGTATTAATTTATATTACTACATTGTACAAAATAATTTATAGTTGGTTGATAGAATAATAGTTTATTGGGTAAGTAAGAGGTTGGGAGGTTGGGAGGTTGGGATTAGTAATAAATAAATAAAAATATATTATCTTGCCTGTGTTGCCAAGGTACGGTAGACAAATTATTTCAGATCCTTCGAGTTATTTTAGATCCTTTGAAGATGGGGGTAAGTATTATTCTAATAGGTACATATTTAGTACATACCCACATTTTGCAATAAGTTGGTAAGTAAGACAATAAATAACTAATCTACATACGGAAATAAAAATGACATTCATAATATACCTTATGATTTTAATGTATATTTTCGTATGTACGTAGTAGGTCTCCTACACATTTTTTTATCTGTTATCAGATCAAGTGGGTACATCGTTTATGTTGGCTTAGCGTTGGATAACTTCGTAGCAATAAAGGTAATAATTATACTTTGTTTCGATCACATGAATATCCTCCATCATAAAACCATCAAACATTAGTTTTATTATCAAATATTATTTTCAGATAAAAAGGTATAATGATGTCACATCCCGTCCCACTTAATATTAAAAACGAAAGTTTGTATTGATGTTTGGATGTATGGATATTTGTTGCTCTTTCACGCAAAAAATCTGAAACTTAGAATATACATATTTTATGACCTAGAATAACACATAGTTTACTCTTTTTATCCATTTTAGATACCACCGCGAAGGCGCGGCCGAGTAAACTAGTTTTTTATACTTAAGAATACCTACTTCTATCGTAAATGCGCTTAGAATCTATCGAATTGCAGGAAAAAATAAAACTAGAAAGTTTTAAATCGAGTTCACCGCAGTCTTGTATTATAAATTCAGTTTCCATATTACCGGTCACGACTGGACTTTATTTTCTCGAATGCTTCATCTTGCTCTAGATTGATATTTCTAGAGGTAAGAAATACTAGGAAAATATTTTATTTTACCGATACAAAATGGTTTTGTATTGGTTTTATAATCAACACTTCTGTTTATAACAGAGTATATTTTGTGCTAAGGCAATATAAGTTTGATGTGTTGGAATAGTCATAGTTTATAACCTGGAATGACACAAAAGCAAATTTTTATTTTGGTAGGTACCTCGTGAGCGAAGCCGTGGCTGAGCTACCTAGTCATTTATTAAGCAAAATGAAAACCACCAGATAAAATTTATGACCACAGTAGAGTCATTATGTAAAAAATCAAACGTGTATGTCGAGATGACTTGGGAATTATTTTAGTTTTCATATCACCGGCAAACTCGTCCAGGTGTTATCGAGTCCTACAGAATCCAAAATTAGTGAATGCGTATTTAAAAAGATGTAAGCGTACTGACAGCGGGAAGTGACTTTGTTTTATAGGTCATATAACTATGGATGTATAATTATCTGTGCAGATAATTATATGGTAAGTTTATATTATACGACATCACACACTATTATGTTAGCTTTAAGCTGGGACCTACAAGATATCTAACGTGGGTGGTTATTCGCTATGATCCATCAAAATCTAACGCGACAAAACGCGGCATGAACGCGAAATAACAAAATACAATAGCATAATGCGGTGATAGGAGCCGCGTTTTGTCGCGTTACGTTTGGTTGGGTCATAACGAATAACCACCAAGGACAATTATTCATGACGTGTGCATTAGTATCTACCTATACAGTAAGGGTACGTTAATTATATCTTATGGCGTCTTGACGTTCCGATAATATAAACAACCATTAATCTTTAAAATAGCAGTGTTTAACTTAAAAAATCGGTGTTTGATTTTTTTTCTGGGAGTTTTTTTTTACTAGTTGTGAACAGTGAAGCCACGCGCTATAATTTAAAAGTAAATAGCCCTTAACCTTCCTCAATAAATGAGCTATAACATGTAGGCTACGAAGGGCAGTAGCTATAATTATAGACTGGCCGGGCAACTGCACAATTTCATATTTTAATGATTCTAGTAATAGTAGTAATAGTGAAACCATATTTTATGTAAAATCAATAGTTAATTTAGTAAAACGTCAAATAAGAATTGTAGAAACGTTTCCGGCTTGTGAACTAACAAGATTACACTGATAAGTACAATGACCGGGAGCTACGGGATACTAACACTGACTGATTATACTTTATTAAGTTATATCGTCAATTATTATTAACCTACTAAGTATGAGAATACATTTATTTACAGATCTACTCAATAAGATAATCTACCGGTTTGGTTCGAAACCCTTTATGCATTATAGATTATTTTACTTTTAGCTTTTGTGCGTATAAGTCTTTTCAAAGGCATAAATTATGTTTCAACAGTTAAGGAAAAATCCTCAATATGAAAACGACCCTTTCCAAACGAGAATGGTAAAAGGAAATGAGAAAACATGTTACCACTGTGTTTTATTTATAACTTGCGTGCATGTTTTTATTAGTTCATTCAGCTATGTATGAAGCACTAGTATTATAGCTTGTTTACTCGTTTTATATACTGTCGAAGTTACACGATGTTTGGTCTGTTGATATAGGTACTTGCATCGCAGTTATCGTTAAGTTGACTTTGAAAGACAGTAAAAAAGTGGAAGAGTGTCATTCATTTTTGCAACTTAATATTGCAAAAAATAATGGCACTGTTTTAAATGCTATAAAAACAATGTTTTTCTCCTTAAAAAACAACGACAGATTTTTGTTTAAGGCGAATCTACCTATCTTTACATAAATGTCACACCGTAGCAGGAAGTTAATAAAAAAATAATATAAAAGTATTCCAAGCTGGTATTTGAATGACTTACGATTTATCGATGACGTAGGCAGGAAGGGTTCCAACTCCAAGGGATTGGAAGATTGTTGGAGGGCACGTAAGGTGACGAGAAATCAAAATCATGTAAAAAAAGGGTTTATAAGGTATCACAACAATACGATATTCACTTTAAAATGTGAATTAAACATTTTAAGAAACCTTTTAAACAAATGCTAATAATAATGACCTCTTTAAACCACATCTAAATCGGTTCATTCTTTTAGGAGTTACTCGTATAACCTAGAGAGAATCTACATCTTAGTAAGAGGAGGGATTTACGGTATGGTAATTACGTTTGTTTTCACACTATCATGTCACACGTTCTCGTACATGTGTCTTTTTTGTCACACACTGTTGGTGTGTGACAAAAAAGACACATACATAGAGACTTTTTTGAAGACTAGTCCAATTATATCGAAACAAGAAAGTTCCGGCGTAGTAAGTTGGTCGGGTGCAAACTCTTCCATGTTTATTCTATAGCAAAATTTCATCTAACTTTGCCGACCCTACTCAAAATTTCCTGCCCCGTAGGTACACAAACGTCTCAATATGTAGCTTCTCGTATAAGCAATATGGCTTGTTATTTTTCAAAAGTTTATAATAATAAGTTATATTATCTGTGGTTTTATGCGTTTATACCTTCCTATACCTGTAGTATATTGGTTACACCATACCCGAAAACGGTCGCACAAACCGGAAGTGGGGAGTAATGTTAAAAAATATTTTCTAGACGACTTGTGATGATTTGGTGTTTTCTTATACTTACTAGAAGATCTGACAGAATGTCTACCGCGCCTGAGGGCCATAGCCGTACTGTATAATGTTTGTTTTATTTTAGAAGCTAAAATTACTATTTTTACTCGAGCGTTAAATCATGGTCGCGTGGACGAAACCCTAACGAAGTCCGGATTGCCGCCAATTTGTACGATCGCAGGGAAAATGAATTATTTTTTAAGAACATTTATGTAATTATCTCGCATACCTACCTACTCGTATTACGGTATTTTCACTTCAGGTTTAGTAGTTCGTTCGTTCGTATGAACAAGTGGCCAACTCTAGTGACGGAGTTTTTAGGCCGCCTAAGGCCTCCGCCATGGCTTAACGACTTTAAAAGCCGGGACCGACAATTTTACGTGCCCTCCGAAGCACGGAAGCGCTCAGCTGAAAATGCCACTTGCGGTCACCCATCCAAGTAGTGACCACTCAGAACGTTGCTTAACTTCGACGATCTATCAAGAATGTCTTAGCAAGCTTCGCCACGAGCGCTTTAAGTAGTAGTGAAACAAAAATATGGCGTTATGTATTTTCGGCTTAACTATAGATTAGAATTTGGTTTCTTAAACCGGGGAAAACCCTTTATCTCTTTGATTTAAAGGTAAAAATCAGGATCACCTTTATCATAATGTTGAAATAATAAATTTACTGTTTCTATTAACATACATTTTGATATTCATAAAATTATTCATGGTATTAAGATTTTTAAAAGAGTTAATATTTTCTAGTGTATAAATTGATACAGGATAAAACTTATACAAAAAGCTTTTTAGCCTTTTCAGTGACTAATTTACGAAACATTTCAAATTGAATACTATTTACTATAATAAAAGGAATAGGTATCTAGCTCTCTGAACAGAACTGTTGCATCGTACCTATTCAAGCGAAACTAATCAAATGTCCATTAAGAAATGAATCGGAGCAGCAAAAGCATTGCTTCTTGGCGGAGCGAACGAGAATAGGTACCAAACCAAGTAACGAGAACTCAAGTATTGATATTTAAAAATAAGTATCCGTCCGCGACTTTGCTCGCGTGGCGTTTACCTGGATTTAAATTATAGAATTTATCCAGGTTTTAATCAAATCTCCTGACTAGTTTTCGCGTGAAAAAGTAACTATCGAAAACGGAAGCGCGGTTGTTCTTACGGCTTCGCGCGTGATTCCCGGGTGAGTTCGAGAGAGGCTTATACATAAAAGACACGGTATGGCAGGGGTCGCGAGTTCAACCCCCGTCTATGAACATTTCAAAGACGTATTTAGAATTCGATCTATATTATTTTGATTGAGCCAGTCATTGTATCAAAACAAGATTTATTTTGTTCTGCGTTTTTCCACTTCGGATTTATACATTTTATTGCGTTTATGATATTTGTTCTAAGTCTGAAATCTCATATTCGCGTACATTGTACGATTGTATGAAAACATGAATGTATGTTTCGTTGCCGCCGCACTTACAACTTGAAGAGATAATATTTTTGTCTAAAAAACGTGATTTTTTGCAATGTAGGTATACATTTAGTGATTTTACAAAAAAAACTTGGCCTAAAAATAGTCTATTGCCACCAATTATATCAATAGAACGAAAGATTCTGACTAAGTTGTTGTTATGTAGGTATTAAGGATATTCTTGGAAGATTGAAAAGGATGGTGTAGGTATATGTATATTTTTGATATAAGCCCTTTCCATTTTCGTACCCATCATAAGTATATTTAAAGGCCACCGTTGTATTCAAACAGGCTGATTTTATTATTACAAATGAATGATTTTAATATGTTTTTATTTCAGTCGGTTTATGTATACCTAACAGAAGAACTAAAGTAGAGGCTTATTTTACTAAGTAAGGTTTCAAGTAAGCTGCACATATGATATTTTAGATGAAAAGTACTTCTCTCATAGTCGCTCCACACTCGCTTACGGATAGCGCGACCCATGAGTGTGGCTCTCATTCGCATATATTTCGCGGCATCATTCGCATTCTGCGCCTCGTTTCCGTTTGTTGTCGCCCGCGACTAAAGCTCCAACTACATCTCAACTAACCTCTGTAAGTGTGGATAGTTTCGCGCCGCGGTTTGTGCTACGGTCCGCATCGCGACTTCGCAGATGCGGGTGCGGAGTGGCTGTAACGGATCTCATCATACTGAGGAGTGACCAAAAGACATTAGTAGTTTTCTTTTTCGCGATGCACCTACTAACTAGCTGCTCGCAATCATAGCTGTTGTAATTACGTCGAGATGTAAATAAATAACGCAAAGAAATCCCGTGAATTTCGAAAATTTTACATGTATAACTTTACCAGCCGAATCACTTTAGAATTATTACTTCATAAAAAACTAAAAATGGTATCACAAGCCCTAAAGTTCATTGCCCTTTATGTAGCAAAGTATTCATACTTATGAATACAATAGATACTGCTACCGCTCTTTACACGAAAGCTGAAACAGACAGTTCGCGATAAACGTGAGAATGTAAAGAAAGGTAGAACTATCAGAGGTGGCGCTAATGACGAGCGGTACACGCAACGGTTAGATTATATCGCCCCTTGCTCCCCTTCCTCGGGGCGCAATTTCCGAGCGATAGTGCCGATAGCTGGCGACTCGCGGATCGCTATTCTGGTGTGTTGTCACGACTCCACGAATGACAAAGAGATAGGGGCGTATAAAAGAGGGGGTTGAGGGGGTATAGACCCTTAGCATAAAAGGAAAAATATTTGGAAAAGATCGTCGACCAAAGCAAAATGGGCGGTGGTACCGTTGGTCAGTAGCGAAACTAATTTATTATCTTTATATATTTCTGGATTGAACCTTTGAATACATGACCTACCTATACCTATGCTTCCTTTTCAGTACTAAATTTATACTTATAAAGTATATAAAATAACATATAAAAAAACAATAACGATATAAAGTAACAAATGTTGAATGATAAACATATTCTGTTTTTGCCTGTACTTAGTCTGGACAAGGGTCAGTCGCGTAGGTCATAATCTGACAAATATTAATGGATGTGGCCAACTTTGGTGCTCAGTAGTGATACTATAGAAAAGTTCAGCAACCCACATTGTCCACAAGACAGTTTTTATGGCAACGCAAAATACAAAGGATTATCTATTTACGGATGATTAACGGCTTGTCTCATTAACCTATCTATCTTTAGTTTTGCTTACTATCAAAGAACTTACTATAATATAAATCTTAAGAGCTCAGCAAGCTTCGCCACGAGCGCTTCTTACTTACTGAAATATAATACAAAATCTATATTGATTCGTTTTCCCGAAAATATTGATATTTCTCCAGAATAAGGTTATCCCAACCCCAAAGCAGGATGCCACGCAATAATATTGAGGACTGTAACCATTAAACTACGGGTTTACGCGTGATTTTTACATACGTGTCGCGCGTGATGTAGAACTCGATTTCTCAAACAAAATTAATAGTATGGTTTAGTTTCCGCTCATGCTTCTAAAATTGTACTCGAATATAAAAAAAATCCTATTTCAGGTCAAAATCTAGATTACTGGTTCCGTACCTACGCACGTAATCATTACGTTAATAGATTTTCAATTATCATACTCGTAATATCAATTAACAACAGTGGCTATCGTTTGCGTATTTGTTATAAAAAGCTAGAATGATACAATTCTATACCTCATTGAAAAGTAATATAAAGGCTGCAGGCTGCTAAACTAACGTTAGCTCACATGGCTCTGTACAAACCATTGTGGACAAAGCTAAGCCAATGCGGACCTAAGTATATTAAAAAATACACCACGAGCGAAGCTATCTTGAGCTTTGCTCGTTCTTATGCTAACATGTTGAGTATCGCACACATTGAGCAACTCAATGATCACACATGATCAACTTCTGCAAGTTGCGATGTGGCGCCTTCCTTCGAAGTGTAACGTGTGCCTTGTAATGTACGTAATACGCTTGACGAGAAGTGTTGGACGTCGTTAGACGATGTGAGATAAATACCCGATAGAAACCCGACTCTCTCCACAAATCTGGTAACAATGCACAACTTGTACGAAAAATAAATGTGAAGGAAAAAGATCGCGAGTATAGATGTCTGACGATATCGGTTGACATCGCTCAACGTCGCCCGTGACCTCTAGAGGCACGTGTCGTGGGACATTTGTTAACCTGAGGCTATGAGGCACCTAGGGCGAAAGATTTGTGCGTGTTAATGAAAAACCTTAGTATGCGGCACCGCACCACGTTTAGCTCTAACTTTTGAGACTATCTTGGTTACAAACATTGACCTTGTAAACACAAAAAAAAAAAATTATCATGATTCGTGGTCCACGTCCCGTTTTTAGTGTATGTATAGTGTACTAAGTATATGAATGTTGTCAATAAACTGTTATTCATTCAAAAGTGTTAAAAACTCAACTTACTTTCGTATGAATAAAAAGTAATTCGCATACCTCAACAAATTGATTTTTCGTCGAAGTCTTCCAGAAAATGAGAAACCCTCATATTTTATACAACAAGGGTATTTTAAATCCGCTATGGTAAAACGGGGGTTAAAGATATTAGAAATAAATCGGTTATTTTTCAAATAAACTACATGCTCAAGAAAAAAAGGTTTTATTCCTTAGTATTATACTACTGCTCTATATCATTTGCATTATTGCACCGACAAGAGTTTATATTTAGCACTTCACAAACACTTTAATCCTCTTTCCACACGATGTTTTGTATCTAAAAGTTGTTAACATAGACCCTGTGTTTACAATCACTTGCCCGAGAGAGTTTAAAGATGGATTAAATCCTTTCAGTCCTTATCCACAAGAAATACATAGTCCATACGTGCAGAACTGACAAAGCGCTCTACAGTATGTTTATGTATAAAGTTGCGGTGTGCATGTGTTCGTAATTTTTCTCTTTCTACTCGGCCGATTATGATTTTTCTTTTACCTTTTTTGGAACAGTGGGCGGTTCTTAGTTGAAGCTTTAAAATAACCTTGTTTTAACATTGTTAGAATTCGTAACATACAGTTTAGAAACATGACTGTTTTATTCTTGCATAGCAATAATAAATAATAGAGCGAGACAGCCTCATCACTTGTTTCAACGTTGATGGTACTACGCTCTCTGATCCTGGTAGTTTTTCGTGGTAATTCTTAGGTACGTGTGGAATAAATATTTAAACAGGCTAGACACATAAAAACTGCAATACTTTACTCGCCCAATATATCTTCGAAAGCCGAAGTCATCAATTGATTACTTCGGTCCGAGTTTTAATAACTTGTGACCGCATTTTAGCGGTTTTGTTTTTATTTTATAACTTGATATTAGAAATGTAGGGCGCTTTCAATTTAGACGTTTCATGTCGGACGGCTCGGACATATTCGGATGGACGGTCGACGGACGGTCGTTTGTTTTCATACAAAGCGCGCGGTGCGGCATCGGTACCACACCAAAAAAAAAAGAAAAGCAAACCTCATCAGACTTATTGAACTTGAATGACTTGCACTGGATTAAGTAAAGAGCTTATTCATTCTTCGAAACAATTCGGAAAACTAAACTTTTGTTTTATTACGGCTGCTGCAATCGGATACCGTTTTTAAGCAAATAAGGTTTCGAAAAGAATGTTGTACTCAATTTAATCAACAATGTTCGATCTAACTGCCCATTTAGCCGTAGGTGCCAATAAAGAAATCATTAGTGGAGTTTGATAAAATGTGTGTTAAAGTGCCCAGCTTTTTATAAGAATGTAATGAAAATAGGTACCTTTTCTGAAGAGTATTTACCGAAATATACGAAGAATATGCGAATGCAATCTACACTCCTCTTTCGTGGGTTGTTCACGGTTAGGTGCTCGATCCGCGGGCGAGTGAGGATAGGCTATTAATGCATAAGTTTTGTAAAATTTTAAGCCTAAATAAATCATAATCAGTGTTTGTTGAGTGACTGTTGCGTATAGTAATAAACCCTTATAAAATTGGTAAGGGTTTCATTGTTAACACAAAATTGAATGAAATTAGCAAATTTGGGTTTCAGTATTTTATTTCAGTGAACGGAACCCTGAAAAGTAAATTTAAGCAAACGATTCACGCTTTTTTGCTCGGAGTGAGCCAGTTGATTGCAGTTCTTTGTAACTGAAACCAATTGAACTTTTGTACGCAAAGTCGCATTATTCAATAAGGACCGTTACAATAACGTGCGAAGAGGCAATCAATCAAGTGCTCGCACAGTGCTTAAAGAACAATTGGAACAATCTATAAATTCGACGGAGTCGCGGTATATTTAACCAAAATCACAGATTACTAAGTAGGCAATGGAGCAAAGTGAAAACTACCACCCGATGCTGATAGATGAGGGTTAATCTTTTAGTAATATATTTTATAGATGAGCCACTATTCTGTATGTTTTACTTTACAAACTGATGAGAAATTGACGGAGAATCCAACCGAGACCCTGTCACTATTTCAAGTGCCGTAGCAGCATCAAAACATACATCTGATGATGAAAAATGACCGACCTTGAGGTCTTTAAGTAGATTTTTTTGTAGAAGTGCTATTTGTTGTAAATTTTTTACATAACAAACCGATGCAATGAGCATTGTACCATAAGGTTTTTTATTAAAAGTAGATAAACAGAAAAAAACGTATGCGTGTTAGGGCGATACTTTGAATTTAACCAAACAAATATTGTTTCATTGTTTTAAAGATACAAACTAATTCAGGTGCTTAGCAGGTAGGTAATCCATAAAGTATTAAATCATAAGAGCTCATATAATACAAGTTATATCAATACGTTTCAAAGAAAATAATATAATACGTATCGGTTTACAAATTAAAATGATAGCTGAACTGGTGCCATAATTCGGAAGATAAAACAACCGGTTTAGTCTACTTTCACCAACCTACATAACAATAATTTTTCAATTTCGACGGGATTCGAACCCGCACTGTTAAAAGTCCTCCTCAAGCCTTACCAATTAATAAGATTTTTGTGTGAAGTAAATTAAGTAAACTAGGCCGAATTACGAGTACCTCCATAACTAGCTGTTTACATTTTCCTATGTCTTGGGATTGCCATTGGAAGTGTTACTCCACTCGACCCGATGTGATTGGTGACCCCCTTTTTCCGATTTTGGAATAAAAACGCCATGTTGTTATTGATGAGTGGTTTTCGGTACGTTTGATACGGGTATCTATTTAATTAAAAGAAATTCCGATTGAATCCTCTAAGTGGGGTAGACATAGGTACTTACTACATAGGTACTCGTACTCTCAGATAGCGTTTATATCAATCGAAAATATTAAGGGGGTTATCAGATGTAAGTCCAAACGCCATGTTTAATAACTTCGTCACCAGAGTTCACCCATGCTTGTGGTGCTTTTAAATGGAGAGCCAATAGGTTCCTCTTAGCTAAGCGTGCTCCAAATTACACCACATTGTTGCTTAAAATCAGAACGAGTATGGTCAAAAGCAAACGTATTTTACCAAATTAAAAAAAAACTGCATCCGTATCGCTGACGCATATTACGATTGTATCTATGTGGCCGGCTGATTGTCGCAACTATGAGACGAGGTTAAATGATTTTCTTTATTTCATCTAAAGTTTTCACTTACACGCTAAGCTGCGTTAAACATATTTTCACATACGAGAGTAAAAGTAGGTAGGTAGGTACTTATCCTAAATATTTAATTACCTATAAAAATAATTATTACAAAAGTCCCATTAGCTAAGTTCTCTAATTACTCACGTTCTTGATTTATGTACTGTCAAAAAGTTTCGTATCGTTTTCCTAAGAAAATATCACAGTTTATAATTACTTTATTTTCTTGTCTTCGTAATTATAAATCGTTCTTTTGAACGAAGAATATAATTAAAATCGAATTTCAACGCTAACGTCGTTTAGATCTAAGATAAGTTATGTCACAGTTAACGGGTGTTACTTTTACTAAAACATATCGAATAGTTAAGAAACCGTTAAGTATAACGTATACGAGTAGGTAGGTATATACATAACCTTAACCTTAAAACATGTTAATTTTTTTTTTCATTATTATACACGTTAGAGTTACAGATACATCAAATAGTAAAACATGTCTGAAGTCTGGTTCTGAGATAACTTTAATCTGATTAATCGATTTTCCAGTTAATTTACAGAAAACTGGTAAAACTGCAAATAATGGTCCTTTTATAGCAATCTTTATCCAGATGGAAACCAAAAACAAGAGGTAATTATAAAGTCGCTACTGAGCTGCCAATGTTTGTTCCATTCTCTAGTACTACTCATACTGCAACTTACTTACATTATCTCCCATGTTCTTCATATAGTCTAAATTTTGTCAACTTCATCTCTACTCATCTATCTATACAATCAACCAATCAGCTATTACAGTGCAGTAGTAATTTACCTAGACTATAATTATACAATATCCAGTTTTCTAGTTTCTTCATAAAGGTAGGTGCACTTTAATTTTCTTGCGTACAAAATACTTGCGTTTGTGCCAAAGGCACCAGCGCAAAGCCTTTTTGTGTGTAAAAAGTAAGCTTGTGGAAACAATTAGTTAATGTGTAGCACGTTGCCTATTTAAAAACTGGGTACTTGTACACAACTTTTAAATGAAACCTCGATTTAAGTGCCATTGTAAGTTACGCTATGTATCCAAATAGGTATACAGTTGCGAACAAATGTTTATTGATAATGTTGAAACTTTATCACATCGGATTGAATAAATAATACATTTTGGTTTTAAATGTTTAATTAAATGTTCAATTCGTTACTAGGCAGATATAGTCAGTAAAATTACTTTCCTATAGGGGTAGGCAGAGATTACAGATCTCCAATTTCAAATAAAAAACATTGTAAATTTAAGCCAAATAATAAATGGAAAAATAACTTAGATCCACCGATTTTCACGATTTTTTTTTACTTTGTATATACTTTCCCCCTTATGCATATTGGGCTAAAACAGATATTAAATTTGTTGCTATCTCTTTTCATTGACATAAGAGTAACAAGAAAAAAAAAATTCTTTAAATCTATATTAAATGGACAAACAAATCTTTATGAATAAAACCATTTGTGTATTATCATCTAGGATCTAAGACATAATCTAAAAAAAATAATTGCTTAAAAACTGAACGTGTTTATCCAGACATTAATAATCGACTAAGCATGTTAGCGGTGCCAGTAAAATTAAATCAAGCTCGTGTCTAGACAGGCCAGTTAATTGGAAGTATTAGTGGGACATCCACCTCTGTGGCGCAGTGTGTGAAAGCCCGCCTGAAATGCAGAGATTGCGGGTTCGATCCCCGCTGTTTGTATGATCTGCAAATATTTGTCTCGATTCTGGGTGTTTTCTATGTATAATATGTATGTATTTTCAAAAAAATGTAAGTATATGTATAAGTAGTAATCAGTCATTGGTTTCCATTACACAAGCATTAAATTGCTTAGCTTGGGACTAGATGACGCTGTGTGGAATGTCCAAGGATATTTATTCATCTATATTTCGTTAGCCTGGACACTAGATCACTATGGATTTTTCATTGAAGGCTTAATTCTGGCTTTATAAAATATTTTTCTATTGGTTAAATTTTAAAGAAAGAAAGAAAAAGTAGTAATATAGACATGTAAATCAGTTTTCTATGAAATTTGCCAAATTATTTACAAACAAAAAAGAAAAAAGCACACACTATTATTATGGATGGAAATTGTTTTTATGTAGAGAATATTTTCTTCCAACACAAGTTCTTGGTGATAAATCATTGCTATCCACTCAGCTGCAAGTCAACAATAAGCTACGTGAAAGCCATTTTCCAATAGCAACAGGGTCATTGAAAACCTACAATGTCCTTCTGAGAGTATTATTTTTGGCGCGAGCGCGATCGGCCGGGCACAGCCACCCATACAACCAGTCAGTGTGGGATGCGACCTGTTGACGTGAGGTCGGCAACCGCGTTACAACCTCCTTGCTCTACCTCTCAGCGGAACATTCAAATAAGGAACGTTGTGTTCGTTCGGTTTAAACTTCCTAATCTTAGCGGCCAGTGATGTGTTTCTAGTGAAGTGTGGGTTTGAATTTGGAAGTTGGTTTTGGTAAGTCGCATTTATATAAAAAAAACATGGCGTGTATTAACACAGAATACAGAGGTATTAAAAGGTTTTTTGTTACTTTTTGAATGCAATTAAACTGAACGTACCTTATTCGAAAGCTTGATTTCATTCTCAGTGAGTTGTATTGATTTGCTATAATAAAGTTGATGAGTTACGAGTTTATGAAGCACTTACAATTTCGGTACAATAGCCCATTCATCTCCACCATAAAGTGAATCGCTATTTTATATGCACGTAAAACTGCCATCAAAGTGTACAATACAACTTACTGTGTGTTGTTCCTTATTGGGCCAAGGTGGTTAAATAATCTGACTCCATTTTTTACGTATTCAGTTATTATATTGATAATTAATATTACTATGGTTTTACATTATTATACGCGCCCGTTACATAAAATGCACGGCGCGCGGCGTCGTCGTTGTAGTAAGGGAAGTAAGTAAGTGACAGCGGAAAGACGCGCGGGGCGGGGCGTGCGCGAGCGGCGGTGTTGCCAACATCATCCATCCGGTGCACTAGTGATGTGCCGGAACATAATCCGGGGCCTTGGAAGCCTTGGGTTCCAAATTGCAGTCATCTGCAGGCTCCAGAAGAGGGCAGAGGTAATGGACTTCTCGTCGATACGTGGCTGTGGTGGTTCCAACTTCAGCAACTTGAGTTAGGCCATCGTCCCAGGAAAGGTTGAAGTTATGCGCCTGAGCTTTCAGTGCATGGGTGCAGAGTTGTCATCCTTCAAAAGCACCAAGTTTCCTTCTAGTAGTGGAATGTTTCTGCTGTTGAGCCGTTGGAATTGGTTCAGTCTGTTTGAACTCAAATCCTGTAGATCTGGTGATGGAAGCGACATAAGTGGTCCTCCAAAGAGGAAGTGCCCTGGGATTAATGGATTTATTAGGTTGTTGGGGGAAGAGGATAATGGACAAATAGTTCTGCTGTTGAGGACAGCTTCTATCTAATTAAAAGGAATTGCCAGTTACTCAACGTTTAAATGGGATTTACTAAATATTAAATATATTGGCTAGCTACGCCTTTAGCTGATTTGACAGCTGATTCCCACAGACCTCAAGAGTAGTGTATAAGCCGGCAGAAAATTAAAATAAAATACCTTCCCCTGATGTGTATTGTGTGACCTACAATGTCATCAGCATGAGAAATATAGATATTGACGCAGAAAATCTCTAGGAGAGATAAAACAACGAAATAATAATATAAATGCGTCCTTAGACAGTTCACTAACTGCTTCAAGATGAACACTCTTGCATCTGAAGCAAACAAATTTACATTAACATTTACTAATTTTACAGCCTCATGACTTTTCATCAGTGATATGATAAAGAAATGTCTAGGGAAATACGAAATAATTAACTTGGATTTTGAAATAGACTATGTTCTTGGATATGAGCGACTTGTGTGAGCGAGGAATGCTCAATTCCTTTTAAAAGGATTTTTCTTTTAAGACAATTCAACCAAATGCCTAAAAGAATTAGAATTTTTCAGGCTGTAAAATACCAATGTGCTTGCTAGATAATTTTTTACATTAATTTATGAAACTAAACAGAAATGCAAATGTGCATTGTTGAAATTTAGAATGTCTATTGAAATCTATTATTGTTGAGGTTGTACCTACCTTGCTACTCATTATTATATTTACTTTAATTTCTGGTAGATTATTTAGACTCATAGAAGAATAATTTGATAAACATAGCGCTTACTTTATTTTGTTTAAAAGTTTAAATTTATATAAATCTCCTACCTAGCTAAGATAGTGTTATAGTGGAGTACCTACTGTACCTAAATACTTTAAATTTATATGAATCTCCTACCTAGCTAAGATAGTGTTATAGTGGAGTACCTACCTAAATACTTGCGCTGTATTACACATCGCATAGCGCGACATATGGGGGCCGAGAGTCTGACACCTGGTAAGTTCTAATTCAAAATATTCCTATATATAAAAATTATAATAATTTGAAAGCTTTTAAAGATTTGAATTTACTTGTTAACAGTATCTAGCTGGCTACCTAAGCAATCTGATTCTGAAATAAGAATTGAATTTAAATATAATTTATAAGGCTAGTGTTACACAAAACCTGCCTTCTTAATTTTTTGTACTTTTTATGAATTGAGCTTCACATAAAATTACTTTTTCTGTTTGTAAACAACTTGACTCGGGAATTTGCTCTAGTTCCCTTGTGAGATTTTAATAAAGATTCTTTTGATATACAATCTTGACTCGATTTAACTAAAAAATGATTACATCTTATTGATTTATTCTTTGATTCTTTAATTGTAACAACTGGACCTGCCAATATCCAGCCAAGCTTAGACTTACGAGCTACAGGCTGGTTGGGGCCAAGGATGATTTGCTGTGACTCAATAAGACACCAAAACATGTCAGCACCCAATAGCAAGTCTACAGGCGCGGTACGATGAAACGTTGGATCGGCCAATTCAATATTCTGTGGCAAGTTTATTTGTGAAATATCTATAGACTTGTTGGGTAGCTTGCCTGAGATTTCTGGCAGCACTAGACATGATAGTAAAGACTCAAAACTACTGGTCTTTGATTTAAGTTTGACAGTACATTTATGCATTGCATTAGATGCATGTTTATTGCCTACTCCTACGATATCGACCTGGGTTGGCTGAGAAGTCAGTTGTAGTTTGGTTTTTAACCTATTTGTTATAAGAGAAGACTGACTTCCGCTATCTAGTAAGGCTCGAACCGTAAGGTATTTGTTTGTATTTGGATTGTATATATCAACCAGCGCAGTTGATAGTAACACACTACTATTATTGATGGCAGACATGCTGACTACATTATCATCAGATATCTGCTCTATCTCTGTGTCATTAGCTTCAGATGTTTGCTCATTGGATATGTTTACAGCCTGAGAAGAAGTCCTATGCAATAATGAATTATGCTTTCTCTTACATATAGAACAAGGGCCCAACCTGCATGTCTGGACAGAGTGTCCCTTACGAAGACAATTCAAGCACAGCCTCAGTCGATTGACCTCTGCTGTCCTTTCTTCGACATTTTTCCCTCGGAATGAAGCACAATCATAGATGCGATGACTGCCATTGCAGAAGACGCAAGCTGGACTATAGGTGCTGGTAGCTGAAACCACATATGAATTTGTGTTAGATTTTCCAAACCTATGTGGATTTGAATGGGCTGGATTGACTTGCTTCTCAAATTTGTTGCTGCGTACAGATTCTAAAATGTTTGCTCTTGAATTTAGAAACTGGAAGAAATCTTTTAGTGATGGGCTTTTAGCAAAAGTATTTTTGTGTTCTTCCCATTTGAAACTAGAACCTGCATCGAGCTTGGCTGAAACCAAATGAATGACAAGAGAGTCCCAATGCTCAGTGGGTTCACCTAATGTGCTTAAAGCACGCAGGTTTTTAGAGATGTGATCGACTAAAGCTCTCAAGTCTTTTGCTGAGTCTCGAGGCACAGGCTGTATATTCGACAATGAATTTAAATGGTTGTTGATGAGTTGTTTTTCATTGTTGTACCTCTCACAAAGAAGACGCCAAGCCTCCTCATAGTTCACTGCACTGACCTCTAAATTGCTGATGACATTGGAAGCTTCTCTCTCGAGATATGAATTTAGGTAGTGGAATTTGTGTATTGGTTCGATCTTGTTGTTGCCATGAATGAGTGAAGTAAATGTGTCCCTGAACTCAAGCCATTTGAAATATGTTCCATCAAAAGGTGCAATTTTTATTATAGGTAATTTGAAGCTAACATTGTTATTGTTCTGACATGTTTGACTGCAACTTGATTTTGCTGTATTGCAATCCTCAATTTTAGATGATTTTTCCTCGATGAATAACTTGCACTGTGCAATCAATGAAGAGAATTCCAATTCGAATTCCTCACGGATGTCAATTTCATCATCCAAATTATCAGAATTTAATAATTCTATTTGAGTTTGCAAATCATCAAAACCAAAAGATAAGTCTTTAAACCTATCATATCTCTGTGTCAACATACACAGCTCGGTTGCAGTCACTGATTTAGCATTAAGAATGGTATCTAGATAATTTTTGAACTTTGTGACTCGACCTTTAATTGAACTACGTTTAGTATTTAAATCCTTCAAATTACTTGATGGAACATTTAGAGTAATGTTTCCCGTTGGTGATTTAGGCATCTTTGAAATAGCAACAATAAACTGAGTAAAGATTTAATGTAAAGTATAGATACGTAGCTTTGGTCCGGCTTATACACCCCAATATGAAGTCTTTAGGCGATCAGCTGGTTGCCGCTTGGCAAGAAGAGTGGGTTGGTATGCATCAACCTCGATGATTGCAGCTGATATCGCTGGAACGTAGAAACAGGAAAGTATTAGAATGTGTAACGTTACTGTTTATTGTTGTGGGATTGGATACAAATAGGCTCAGGGTAATATTCTTGTAGATTTGTATAGCTTTGCACTCAAAATAGGCAACTGAAGGATGCAAACTTGTGATAGCCTCACGTTATAATTGTTAGAACATGCTAGTTGCATATAATAAATGAATGACTTGCAGAGGTATGCAGAATATTATTAATTTGCAGAGGTATGCAGAAAATTGTTTAGAATTGCGTTAAGCTTGCGTGCAATAAGGTTAAACTGGCGTGGCAAATGTGTGCTGCACGCGTTTAGGCTCGCTTGGAATAAGCTTGTACTTGCGTTGCGTGGCAAATTGTGCTGCACGCGTTCAGGCTAGCTTAGCTTTTAGGGTTAAACTGCGTGGCAAAGAATGTGCTGCACGAAAGTTATTAGGTCAACTTTCGTGGCAAGGAAATGTGCTGCACGAGTTTGGGCTAACGTGAACTGAATAGAAACTGGCGTGGCAAAGAAAATGTGCTGCACGAGTTATTTTAAACTTCGTGGCAAATATGTGCTGCACGCGTTTGGACTTACTTACAAAAAGATTAGGTATTGAAAAGGGGAGGAAGATGGGTAGGATGGAATTGGATGAAATAGGCACTTCCCTTGTAAAGCTGGGCTGAGGACGCTGAGCTGCGTGGTCGTTTGGACACGGCTACGGCTGGCAGTCCTGCCTGCTCTCCCAAGGTCTGGCTGGCACTACTCTTGTAAAGCTGGGCTGAGGATGCTGAGCTGCGTAGTCGTTTGGGCACGGCTACGGCTTGCTGTCCTGCCTGCTCTCCCAAGGTTTGGCTGGCACTACTCTTGTAAAGCTGGGCTGAGGATGCTGAGCTGCGTGGTCGTTTGGACACGGCTACGGCTGGCAGTCCTGCCTGCTCTCCCAAGGTCTGGCTGGCACTACTCTTGTAAAGCTGGGCTGAGGATGCTGAGCTGCGTAGTCGTTTGGGCACGGCTACGGCTTGCTGTCCTGCCTGCTCTCCCAAGGTTTGGCTTCGGTCTTGTCCTTTGTCCTCCAATGGTTGACGACTGCTTGGCAAGACTTTACGGCTTCCCGGCTACACGTTCTTGGACTTGTACGAATAGTACAAATTATCGTATGCCGATCTTCTTGGTCCAAAAATTCGTAATTCAAAATGGCGTGTCCGGGTGTGGCTGCGTAGAATCTTGCTGTGTGTTTTGTATCACGTCGTGGTCACCATGTTCCTTATTGGGCCAAGGTGGTTAAATAATCTGACTCCATTTTTTACGTATTCAGTTATTATATTGATAATTAATATTACTATGGTTTTACATTATTATACGCGCCCGTTACATAAAATGCACGGCGCGCGGCGTCGTCGTTGTAGTAAGGGAAGTAAGTAAGTGACAGCGGAAAGACGCGCGGGGCGGGGCGTGCGCGAGCGGCGGTGTTGCCAACATCATCCATCCGGTGCACTAGTGATGTGCCGGAACATACATACTTATCTAGAACCAATATGTTTTATGTTCGTCATTATCATCACCGCCTATATTCCATTTTATCCAGTTATAGCCCATATTTGTATTTTTTTAAACTATAGTGATAAATGGTTTTTAGCAATGATACATCTCCATAAATTGCTGTGATTGAATTACGGCATATTCCAGTATCCCCCCCTGAGAGGGGGGAAAACTGGAATTGAGTTTAAAATCTTACTTGCAGGGGTTAACGATTTTGATCTATATCTAACAAGTGGATATTATTATTATGAAGAAGAATAAATAATAATTATTTATCTAAGTTACATTTTATACATACATAAAATCACGCTTCTTTCCAATGGGGGCACCACGTTATATAAGTTTTATATTAGATCATTACGAGCTTTTAACATCTGATTTTTTTGATGACCAAATACAATATTTTAATACATTTTACTACAAATCAATACACATAGTATATAAATTGATTAGCGAAATAGCAGAAATATATAGTCACCACACCTAAAGGGTTAAACTTTCCTTAATTTTCAACAGTAATTCTCAATAACCACAAAACTTAGTTTAGACCCCAGTTATCTTATTATCATTTCATCAAAGTTCATTTCATGATCCTTCTCAGTGATATTATAAACGCGAAAATTTGTATGGACGTATAAATGGATGTTTGTTACTCAATCACGTAAAAATTACTGAACGAATTTAGTTAAAACTTGAAATGTACATAGTTTATGACCGTAAGTACCTACCACGCGAGAAAAGCCGTAGGCGGATGTTTTATGCCAAGTAAACGTATTCTTTTCTATTCTATTCTATATATCTATACAATTAACAATAATTATATTTTGTTAAAAATTATTTATTGCTGTTTGAGCTTAGGATTTCAGTAAACTATCGTTTGATTTACCACCAACGTTTTTCGAGAGATTAAACATCACAAACAGCTAACTAAATATGTTAGTAACAATTCAGCTAAAATCAACATTTTGCTACATAATTTCATCATTGTAATATTGATAATTTTGATTTCGACATGACATGCGGTCACGCTCATACCTATACCTAGTATTATTCTTCTATTTGCAACAAAACAATCAATAATTGAGTTGTGAAGTACTACTACATTATAATTTCTGTATCGACTTCATTCAAAAGTGCTAAATGAGCGAAATAGTAGGTAACAATGTTTTTGAGTCTCAATATTTTAATTTGGTAAATCTGACGTAGATAAGTATGTTATATTATGTTGTGTCATGTGTTCTGATCGCGAAAGTTTAAAAAAGACAGGTGAAGGTCATATTCAAATTAAAAAAATACAATATTCATAATGAAGGTACCATAGTTCTGACACGTAAGAAACGTAGTAGGTAATTTAGTATAAAAAAAAACTTCTTATAGCTTCCGACTTCTGACTTTACGTTACATTTTTTTAGTCAGCATTTCAGTGCTGAAATTCAGTCACTGCAACCAGTGAAGCTAGTGTTTCTGAAAAACAACAACTATTTTATGCTGTCCGTTTAATGTTCATTGCTAGCTAGAGTATTAAAAAAGAAGTTTAAGGTCCGATTATCCGAAAAAATGAACGCGTGTAGTAATTTTGCTTAGTGCAACTTTTAATCGACAATTGTTTATTATTTATTATTCTCAAAAAAGAGGATTATATTTGAACGTTATTATACTCGTATACCTGTTATTTATAGACTTTCCTAGAGCTCAAATAGCTGCTAAATCCGTTACCATTTTTTTTTCATCTGTTAATAGAAAAATACAGTTTTGTTCTTTCAGTTCACTTTTATGTTTTATTATTATTAATTCTACGGCATCAATACCTATCAACATACATACAAGACGCTTTAAGAAAATGATAGTCCGTCTCCGTTATGATTTGTTTAATGACGATTGGTGTTTCCTAGAAAAACATTTCACTAACAATGTTTGCATCTATTGGACGTTATCTAGTTTGATGACATCTTGCAACGTTTTGGAAAAAATGCTGACATGAGTTTTAACCTAATACCTGTTAATACCTAAGTACTATACCTACATCGGAAAATAATATAACTATTATACTCGTAGCAATCAAATTGAGAGTTTCGCTCCGTTGAAATAAATTAACTTAAAGTATTTAGTTTACAATGAAGTTACTTTATTTAAATAACAAAAATAGTAAAAGAGATAATTAAACATGCTGTATAAAATCTTGCTTTTTTTTCATATAAAACAAGGATGTTCAATGTTCATACATTTAATTCTGGTTCTGGGCCTTTTGAACTAAGCTCGTATCAATTTACCTGAATAATGTCAATGACCGTGATAGCTTGTAAAATTCTATACTTTTGTTCTATACATTGACTTTGATGTCGATTGACACTAAAGTAAATGTTATTTATCAATAAAAATGTTGCGGAAATTAGTGACAGTATGTCGAAATTTTACGCCTCGATATAGAAGCTTAATAGACTTGTTATCTAGAGTAGGATCTATTATATACACAAATCAGTAACGCTGACGCAAAGGCTGAAACACTGCGTTTGCAATCTGAGTTAATGTTACTGCGATAAGGTGGTATCTGGAGTGCGTGCGATGTCGCGATTTCAGATAGCGACTTTACCAAGTAAAATTTATTTGCTTTGTACTTTTGTAGGCTGTTAGAACTTTATCACTTTACATTGCTTTTGTAATGGAGTGATGAATATTAAGCTTCTGTTTTTTTACAATGTACTTAAGTGTTAGAAAGTGAAAATTTATGGAAAATATATCAAAACGACTGAAAACTCTCGCTGATGACCTCTGGCTACTGTTACCAATTAGCGGTTCACATGGTAGGTAAATAAATAAACGCGAAAGCTTTGAACGTACATTTTTGTTTTCGTTTTGAAACAGATACCTAGAGAGTAATATTTATTTGGTTGCGTAAATAAAGATATCCATTTACATTTACAGTTGGAGTGGGATTCGAATGCGTGATAATTGAAGGTTGGATATGTTTTGGACGGTATTTTTTGTGTTGGGTGTTTTAAATCTATTCAGGACTAAACCCAATTACGACTGACTATATAGGTTTGTTCAGTAAAAGAGGAATATATTATTAAACCTTATATTTACGAAGTGAAAGAATATTCGGAAACTGCTGTTGTATTAATTTTAAACACGTCTAAAGCCGTATTAAGTTTGTCTTAGACAACTAATTGAAGTCACTTAACTATACATGCACGTAGTATAATTAACAGTTGAAATTACTCACATTTTAAGAGCATTTTTATAATAATTAAAACGATGAAATTAAATCTCCAGATGGGGAATGATTGACCCAAGTCAAGTCCTGTGCCAGTGCGGGGCCTCTACGCAGACATGCTGCTCTTGGTTACCTGAAAAAAAGTTCACTTCAGAAAATCAGTACACTTGGTACTTAAATTGTTATCTATGTGACCTTTCACAACCCCGTACCTATTAAATCGTGTAAAAAGGGCTTCCATGCATCCCGTTAATATTGCGACACTATGTATCATGTAATTATGTAGGTTTCTGTGGCGCCATCACACCTTATATCCCCTACACTTACGTGGGTGATTTCTCAGTTCAACTCGGTCCCACATTAGCTCCGTCTATTCAAGTGTAGCCAATCGTGCCCTTAATGAACCCTGTAGAGCAACCAAAGAGTATATAACCACTACGTTGTAGATACAAGGAAGGTTTAGCGTAATGCTTTTTTATTAAAATAACTAACGATTTTTTGATTCAATACTTTCATTCGTATAGCTAGACAGTGGTAACGATTTGGCTCAATAATTTAAAATAGTAGTAAAGTAATTTATGCGATACTAGCATTCGGCCGTGGCTTCGCTCGCGTAGTATCTAGGTATCTGGATAAAAGTGTAATTTCAGGTCATACTATTTATAGTTTCAGCTAAATCCGTCTAGTTGTTTCGCGTGAAAGAGCAACAATCAAAACAAACATCCATCCACGAAAACTTTCTTATTTATAAATTAATATTAGTAGGATTTTTTTTTACACAAACAATTCTATTATGGAGTGGCAATCGTTGCTCTACTAAGATGTAACTTTAGATGAAAAGTTCTAGGGAAAGTAATACAAGTTTCACCATATTTTTGGCCTTATCTTTCGTTGGCAAAGGAAGTTTAAATAATAACATTAACTTTATTATAATTGGTAAAACACTTTTTGATTATTACTTTTCTTTTATTTATTTTTTTAAACTATAAAACAACTTTAAGAAAAACCACCAATATTTAAGAAAAAAATGCTGTACTTATAATAGTTTTGATGAGAATAAGTCTCTTTAACTATAGGAACTTGTTAATATTTCAACGATCATTCATTTTACTTACGAGCTTTAAACGTCGAAGGAAAATATTGATTTACTTATTGTTTATTTGGGAAAACAGACAAAACTATGAGGCTTACAAAAAAACCATTAAAGTATTACAACAAAGTTTCCACTATTAAGTCACAGCTTCATCGGTTTACTTAAACGTGTTTTTGGTTTAGATACTAGGAAAGTTTACTCCATCTATGTCTCAAGCACTACAGGGTGCTGTTAAGTGTAAGCAAAAATTGCGTCCTGACACTGTATAAATAATCTGGTAAATTATGCTTCAGGCTATATTGGATCCACGTGGGCAAAACCGTAGGTACTTTTTTTGCTGAAAATCAAAATTAGTTTCATAACAATGCAACAAATAAAAGTAGAGTTTTTATTTATTGCACTGTTATAAATCGTATTTTCTAAAAAAACAGTTTTGCTTTTATTATTGTGCTGTTGTATTAACTGTCGGAGCTGGAAGGCAAAATAAAATATAAAACAAAGTATATCACGTCTTGAAAGTCTGAACTCGTAGACAATAAGAAGTATTGTTTACGACTTGGCAATAACCAACGTATAATATTAAATACCTATTGATTTTATCTTATGGATACGTTCCTATTAGATTTATATATTATTTATTACAAGCCTGATGTTTTCATGTATTATTAAAAACTGTTTGAACTATTTAGGAAGCCTCTTGATTCATTTTGATAATATCGAGGATATTTGAAGTTTTAACTCATATTGAAAAAGGCCCTATTTTGTAAGAGTATTTCATTGTAAACCATTTTATGATGTCATTTGTGTCATACGTTTTTTCTGCGACCGCACAAATTTGTTTTTACGAGACACGTGTACCTACTGAGGCATTTATTTGTCTGTTATTCGATTTCATTATGCGAGTGGCCTTTTGCAAGATGAAATTAAAAGCAACTCAGAAAGTTAACATTGTCTGTTCTTCAATAAGTATGCGATATACATAATATATTTTGATATACTCGTATACCTATATCGCAGTATTCTCACCTCACCTTTATATCTCAGTAAATATCGAACAAAGCATTTGTGTTCTTGCTTTTCACTTGAAATTTCTGCAAGAATCATTCTCACGTCTGCGATGGTTAAGATGACCGCTAGTGATATTTATTATTACTGTATTTTTTTACACATATCTAACCAAGGTTAATCACAGATAGTTATGATATTGAGACGACGTAAGATATCATCAATCCTTGACAGAGTTTTATGTAAATCATTTTAATCTGAGAAATTCAAATTGACCTCTTCCTCTTTCTACGTATGTATTACTAACAGTGTTACCTAACTTGAACAAAGTTATGTTTAAACAAGTCTTTGGTTAACCTCTATGAGCGCTAACCTCTACCCCGCTAGCCGCTATTTCAGATAAATTTATAAAAAACATCGTTTTTACAGTATAATTTTAATATTCCCGCTATCCATCAGCTAGCTATTTTCGATTAAAATGCAAAGCGGTGCGTCCAGCTCTCGCCTGTCCACTGCTAATTGGTTGTTATACCTACAAATTAATTGCATGTTCTCGGAGCACGGTTCTTCCAGTTTTAAATTCCTGCTAAAATAAACTACTACCTAGCCTTAGATAATCTAGATTTTCTAAGAAATATGGAAAAAATGTCAGACTTTATGAAGGCAAGAATTTGATTACTTGTAATTTTCTAAGTAAGCTAAAATGTCGCAACGTTATGAAAACTCGACCTACGCCAAAAGGGCACACACACAGCCCACACTCTTTTTTATAACTTTTGAAATCTTAAAGAAAAATTTAATTTAAGAAGAATTTAGAAATCTTAGAAACTTTACCAAAGAAGATCACATAATAAACGCAGAGCATCTTTGTTTCAGATAAAAAGTTCAGTGTGCAGTAAATGGAAGTGGCTTGTGATTGTGAGTGAGTGATGTGCAGTGAGGTGGTTGCGCGCGCGCAGGTTTGACGGCGGCGGCGGCGCGATGCCGCGCGCGCTGAGTTGACGGCGGCGGCCGGCCGCTTCGCACGCCGCACGGATCACCACTACACAGGTGAGTTACTGAATAATATAAGTAGGTATAGGTCACGCCACGTAAAAAGAGCGCTGAGGGGAAGTGTCGGGGGTATGTTTGCGCCTGTGTTCACTCGCTGACGAACCAATAGCACTCGCTAAATCAGTGGTATGATTGCGCCGCGTTACCTCTCTACCAATCATCGACCACTGCGCAGTTTGACAGCCAGCGCTCCTTTTACGTGGCGCGACCTATATACTCGTATATAGCTCAGTTCAATAAACAAACGAATAGTGACTTGCAGTCTGAAGCATAATTATATGGACTTTTTGAGTGAACTCGAAATGAACATTGTAATGCTTCAGTAAAGACCAACATCTTTACTGACTCTGACTCTGACTTTGACTTGACTTTACTAACTTTAACTTTGATTATAATGACATGGTAGTGGCTAAATGCGTGGTACAAGCCGTGCGAAGCCAAAATAAAGAAGAAGAAGAAGAAGACTTGCAGTCTGATATTTAGTTATCTCTTTCGTATATTTTCTGTTTTTGCTCAATTGTGCGTTACGATTCGTATCTTTATTGGACCGAGTTACACTGATTTCTAACAGCCAAAGAAGGAATCTACAAACCCTTATGAAGAGTGTTTTAAAGTTAATGAAGGGGAGAAAAGGCTTAGATCAGTCACCTAAATTCACCTGAGCGACCAAAAGTATGCCTTAAAGTATATTCCTTTTGATAAAAAGATACAGATACAAAATTAATACTAATTGTACATACCGAGTACCTTTATCTAAGTAAATTTCACAAATAAATAGCCTGATATATATAGGTACTACTGTAAATATTTCGATATCAAACCAGTTATATGGTGACTAGTCACCGCGCACTGAGGCGTGACTCCACCTCGAAAGATCTAAGATCAAGTTTTAGTTCAGTGTAGCATAAGCCTTAGACTCGACGCTTCACAGTAATGTGAGGGCGAGTCTATTACACCTTGGTTGTCTTGACGACGGTCCAGGCTATTGACATTTATAATTGACATTTTCCTTCGGGTTTGATATTCTACTTGACGTTTTATTTAAGTCTTGTAAGATTTTTATGTATACCTATTATGTATGGTATTTACTGCACATTATGTTTCTACCTAGCAGAATTTAAGTCCACTGCTGGACGTAGTCCTTCCAAATAAGTGCCAGGATAAGCAATCTTGTACAACAAATTCACTGAAACGTGATTAACTTTAGCATCAAGAATTAATGATTTTTAGGTTAAACCTAGTTTTACCAACACTTTATTTAAGTTCTCGCTTTTTTATCGTTTTAATCTAAAAAGCATCGATGGGCTTGCAACCTGTCACGTATGGAAAGTTCTGCAAAATGTGGGCATGTACCAAATAAGTATGTATTTGGACATAAGTACCTACCTCCTTAGACATCTTCAAAGGATCTAATAAATGCCTAAAGACCTGAAATAAATATCTACCGCTCCCTGGAATACAGTCGTGATTATATTTCTATTTTTTTATTTCATAATCTAATATTGAATTCTAGTGACAAAATAGAAAAATTGATTTCGAAATTATTGGCCGGAATTAATTCTGGCCGATTCATATTTTTGGTAAGACTATGTAGTCTCATTTTACTGGAAATGCCTGATCTTTCTCCTTCCACTTCCTATTATCTATATGATAATCAAATGAAAATGTTCTTCACATTATTTCAGCAACTCTCTCTACGAAAATCAAACATTTCTGTAGGTAAAGGTATGTTCCTGGGTTGGGTAGTATACTCAATTAAAGTGTGTGAAGTTCACTAATCAAAGCGTTCAAATTCTAAGACTTTCGACAAAGTATCGACAGAAGAACAAAGTCAAACATTAAGTAGGTGTGAAGGCATTGAGTAGCGTAGTTGAGTCGGCTTTGCATACCACGAACTTTGAATAGACGCGAACGATTCTTAACTTCTAAGAATTTATAACCGTCAGTTGACTACTGTTTTATAAGTGTTTGGGTGTTGCACGGTCAGTAGGCGTTAATTTACAGAAATTAATGAACTAATGTTATATAAAAAAGACAAATGCGGTCAGGCAGGTATGTATATGTAAATAATTAAATCAAATGAACCAGGCTTCTAAATATCGTCGCATAAAGAATGGATGCTAAAGTGATGGAAACATACATTAAATCAGTATGAAATAAAATTTAGATTAGCTTTATTTAATCAGTAGTGGCAATTCGGAGTATCGCAAAAGTTAAACTTATCTAATCAAAAATGTTGCCGTCCCTTTCATAGCGATGAAAATAAAAAGGATGGCAATAATTTTAGTTAGTTTAGTTTAGCTTTTGCGACACTCCGAATTGCCACTAGTATGTAATTAAATTTAAATATATTGGAATTTGTGTTAACCTTTATAACGTATACAAAATGTTTGTCAATCTACGTTATATAAAGGTCATCGTTTTTTCAAACACAAATTCCAATACATTTCCGATCCTCTTTCACATCCTACCCACAATAGTGTGTATCTATCGGATTTCATGCTATGAAAGGCAGTTCCTCATACAAAATATATGTAGGTATCACAGATTATATAATACACTAGTACAGATGCCGCATGTAGAACATTGAAAACAATCCTGAATTTGCGGGCAATCGTCGGGCTGTCCCGTTTTACCTGTGTTTCTGAGTCAGCGCCATCTAGCGTTTATGTCATGTAATTTTATTTTATTTTGTAGAAATTGATCTAGGAAATAAAATAATGGGATATTTTATTTCGTTATATTGAAAAAAATATATTTAAAACAGAAAATGTATGATACTGGCATAATTTTGGTGTTTACATGAATTTCCAGAGACATTATTTCGAAATCGCAACACGTAACGCTATCTATTATTATTTTTTGGAACTGGAAGCGTTTTATAAGGAGATGGAGATAATAGACGACTTTATGTTTACAATATTATTAAATTGTGTTTTTCTCATTATTATCAAAATGGGAATGATTATTTTTCGGACTTTAAGACTTTAAGGTTTCATGCCAATTTGGAGACGTAATAATAGTGGTTAGTTGTCTATTACCCAAGTTTATCTTAGGCTTGAATTCAGTCTGCACTCAGACTTGAGTCTTCGCTCAAGTCTAGTTTTTAGTCAGATCTCTATGGAAACTAAATGATGAATCGATTCACAGCTCGAGACACGATTCACGCTTGAGTATGGAAACTGAATACGAGCCTTAGTATAAGCAAAGAAGATTTATAAAATTATTATTTAAATTGTCTATTTTTTAAATTGTCTTTGGTATAAGCTTTCACCCTTTTTATGATCATGATTATGGCTTTATTTACTTGGAATATTAATAACTAGGCAGCTCCGATTTCTGTTGCCTCAATGCTCCTTTGAAATAAAAATAACTCTTTGTATGACTTCATCATGCTAATTAAGCTCTAAGAATTTCACCAAGGACTTTTGTACTCGCCCTCTCGCATTGGAACTAATTAGAATATGAAACCATGCAAATAATCGTCTTCATAAACTTTCTCTACGGTTCCTTTAGCTTAAAATAGAAGATGTCACAGTAGACATAAAAAATAAGTACAAGGAGGCTAATGACTGGATTTTGGACATTATTATTATTATTTCTAACCTGTATCGTCCCACTGCAAAAAAATGCAGGATAGATCTAGGGTATAGGGAGGCCTTTGTAAGGAATCCCTATATCCAGACCTATCCTGCATTTTGGACATCATCATTATCATCCACAGCGAATTAAATCCACAGTTAATTTTTGATTGTGATAGATAATGCACACATAAAAACGCGATAAATTAATTGCTACACCGGGATAAGTCAACTTTGGATTAGAAATTGAGGTAACTTCTCACTTGGTTACCATATCTCTTTGTTTTATAGAACAGGTATAACCTAATAATATGACTTAATTCCAATGGATCCCGTAAAGAAGTATTCCATTAAAGGTATCATAAAAAAACTACTGAGAAAACATTAAATCAGGACTAGTGGTTTACTGCCCATCGTAAAAAGCTGAAAGCTCATGTTTTATTGTTTTATGCACTGCGGGAATTGTAGTGAATCAAATCTTTGGGGTTGTTGAGTAAGCCAACTGTTGCTGTTAACTTGTATGGATACATCATTTATATCTTACAAGTTAGCAGATGTGGCCCGCGGCTTCCTTTACGTTTAATATGAAATACTCACAGCACAAACGGAAGACATGATTTATCATGCAACTCTATGAAATAATTAAATAACTAGATTTTTCGAGACGCGTAGCATTAGCGTAGCGATTGCTACGAAAACGCTACGACAGTGCTACGTTCTTGTAGATGTTCAGTTCGCAACCGTAAAAACTAGTTTATCATAACTAGTAGTTCACCCCGAACGAGATCTCGTGTACCGTCAATTGGTGGCTTACATAATTAACGTGCTTCTGACTACTCTTTTTGTGTCGGGCGTTAAAAAATACTGTAACCGAGTTACCCTAACACGAGTGAAGCCATTAGCAAAGCTAGAGTTTTCCTCCATAGAAACTTACCAATTAAAAATTAATTACTTCCGTGAACTATACTGCATAATCTGTGCTTATCTTTAACGATAATAGCTTGTGCTAGGCGTAGGCTTGGGGTCGACGTGAATACGCGGTGAGTGTTTAATAGCTTCAGTTCATTGACCCTACATTGAACACCGATCAAAACTTTTGCTATGAAGAAACATGCAGTTGATTGAATTTCCAAAAGTTCTGAATTAGCAAACATGTACAGGGTATAAGAAAACCTCTCCTAAAACTCAAACAGGTCATTCAGACTGTATTTCCTAATCGATTCCTATCAAAACAAATTATCTAACATAGTTTTTCTGTGGCCAAATTATTTTTATTAAACCACTTCAATTTTGTTAGAGAAGAGAATTTCTGTTCATAACTACGAAGATCCTCATCAGATCCACAATTTTTTTATGGGACTTTCTCGAAACTGTATTCTTTTAAACAAAAAAATAATCGCTCAACTATTGACGGATTCGATGAACATAGTTATACATATAAAAAAATACATATAGTGAAACATAACCACACACAAACAGAACCTTTTTCAAAGAAATGTTTATCCAGTTGTATATTTTCGATTATAATATTTATTTATTTATTTATTAGAAACAATTACAACACCATAACAGCGAAACCAAAGTAAATATACCTGGATGACCGTGTAAAATCGTTTTTTTTGGAAATAAAAGGACTTTTTCAAAAAAAAAATCCTAGTAACATCAATTTATCGCCCCCGAAACTCCCTGCATACTATAATTCATGAAAATAGTTGGAGCCGTTTCCAAGATTCGTATTATATATTATATATACAAGAATGATAAGATAAAGTAGCACTAATGTTGTATTGCACTCGCGTGAATATTGCATTGTTTCTTTCTCTCATGAGAAAAATATATTTACCATCCCGCTCGGATTTATAGTGTCTAGAGATCCTTGAGTCTGAACAATCTGATACTAAAATATATTTATGGGATGGTTGTAAAATATACCTTTCAATCGAACACTATATCCGCTTTATGATAATAAAGCAGCTGTTTGATAAAGCGTTCAAGAGATTAGTGAATGCAGCATAATAAACTATAGATACTTAACCTGACAAATGTTTGTGCTTCAAAAGTCAATTCACATACAGTTATATCGAGTTATACATCATTGCTGACGTCATCGGGCAAGTGTGCTGCTAAAGATTAGATACCCAGAGTATTAATATTACTCAGCAATCTTCCTAGTAATAAATAACTAGTCCAATAATAGAATAATGTTTTTGAGAATTGAATTCTCAGTCTGTTTTATTTTCTAAAATTCACTTTAAACTAGAAATGCGCAATGTTGAAGCTACTCCTAATAAATGGAGTTACATAAGGAATATTATTCAAGGCTTGCAAACAAATAATATTCATGTATACTGTGTAATTATAATTAAATTGGTATGAGCATATCTTCATATAAATAAAAGAAAGAACGTCAAGAGTTTCTCGAACTTCCAAATTAAATTCAGAGGAAATGTGATTTCGAATAAGGAATCTGACACTGGAACGCAGCTTCCTGCGAAATTAATAAACGATCAAACTGTTTAGTGGTGTGAAAAATTATGGATGTTGAATGATAGACTAAAATCTCCAACATGAAAATTTCTTTTTTGAACAACAATAGAAGTTGTAGCAAAACAGCATATTCTGTTGAGTTTCCATTTCTAGGAGGAATACTAATGAATAAAATTCCATAAATCTTTGCACGATTGTCGTGGTTCGTCGTTACTAATTTAAGTAAGTCACCATAAAATTTACAAATGCAAGTGACAAGGCCTATGCACAGGCACACCGTGTCGTTAAAATTTTAGCTTTTGTATCGATAAAACGCAAAACAAACGCGTGGCGAACAATATGTAGGCGGCAAGCTGTGACCATGCACACTATCCTCGCGTTTGTAAAACGCACTGCGAACTAGCAGGTGACTCGCTACACAAAAAGGAGCAGTGACTGCTCGTTCGAAAAACAAAAATGTGCATAAGCTCTAACAATGAAGAACTTGCTTGTTACTTGCTTGCGGTTTGTGATGACGTTTAGTCGGCCTCAAAACTCCTGAAAAGGCCACTAGCCTATTTCGATGACTAACAGAACATTTTTGTCTACAATTCTTCTAAATTACAGAACTGATGTAATGTGTGTTTAACGATATTCTTAATCAATATCATAGCAACAGTTTTCTTGATATTTCTTTCAACACAGCAAATGTTACCTTGTAGTAAAATTATTTCTCTCTTCTTCTTCATAAAGAGTTGAACTAAAAAAAGGTGTGCAGTGCCGTTTTTCACTAATAGAAAATGCGCGAGTTTCTGTGCGATTTCAACATGTAAAACTTTTCAATGGCTTTTTGCTTTCCTATGGTACAGTTTGGACTCATTAGAAGTTGGGCTTACATTACTCTGAATTTATACTTCCTCTGTAACGGTTTACTCGTTAAAAAAGTGTTACCTGCTGTAAACTTAGTCGTGTGTGTTTACCGTAGACTCTACGGTGTCTTTCAAGAAATAATGTACCTACAGAATCTTTCTCAAAGCTTTATAGATATACTTTTACTTTACTTTTATACGCCGATTGTATGTCATAGGAAAGTTTTTTTGTTGTTTTTTATGTATATTGATGTATTTGTAAATTATGGAGTGCAATAAAGTATTTTCTATCTATCTATCTTACATGTTTCATTTTTGTAAATTATGCATATCACACGTTGTCAAACTTTACATTTTATATTGCATGATATTTGATAAAGTTCATTAGCTGTTTTTAACCATGTTTTGATACTTTGTTTCAATAATTTAAGCACTTACAATTACATAGAGGATTCATTAAATTTAACTTACAAAGCCGTGCTTAAGTTTATTTCGAGACAAAGCTTACATATCTGATATCTGTTGATTTACTGTATGTTACTAACAAAATGGATTATTTTATCTGAATAAATATTATAATTTCAATTGGTGATGTAAGTCTGGTTTTTACCTGAGTTCTAATGGAAATTTGTGACGGTAGGCAGATTGGAACCCTAGCCATATAACATTTCAACAATCGCTTTAGAATAGAAAATCGAATGTTCAAAGATTTATAAAATATATATTTGAACATTCGATGATGAAGTTAGATAAAAGCTCGTATTTTAAATTTTCCATGGTTTCAGAGTTCAATGACTTAAAATAGGAGTTATATAAAAGAAAACCTTAAAGAAAAGAGTCCCAATTTCCCAAATCGTACTTTTCCAACCCTTCTTCAAAATTTTTCGCATAATCCAACGAGTTTTCAACAAATGTATGAGGTACAACTTTCGAATGCGAAATCAACTGTGGGTTGGGCCTCTGAGACCGCCGATCCTATGGGCCGGTGAGACCGTGTGCAACCCACTTTGTCAAACTATCCGATAAGATTTATTGTAATACGTGTAGCGTGAAAAATATTATACCCCATGGAACTGTAGGGAGAAAAAAATACTCTTGGGGTAATTGAGCGTTCTAAATAATGAAAAGAGTGAAAATTCGTATTTTGGGATATGTTTTGGCTCTTACTTACAAAACCTTAGATTAATATCACCATTATCATCATAGGCCTCTTGCTATTATTATAGGTGATTTATGTGGTTCAGTCATAAGTTTTAACAATCTTTAAAAAATAAAGGTAAGTCAATAGGTAAAGTAACTTTAATTTAAATGCCAACAATATGTAACGAACTACATTATTTACTCTATAGTAACTGAACGTTAGCCCTGCTTATATTATAAACGTGAAAGTTTGTATGGATGTATAGATGTTTGTTACTTTTGCTCGCATAAACTACGGAACGAAATTGGCTGAAGCTTGGAATATACATAGTTTATGATCTGGAAAAACACTTAGGCTTCTTTTTCCGGGTTACCCGCGAGTGAAGCCGCGCGCAGGAGCTTTTCTTTCATAAACTTTCGCAAGAAATTTATGTTCAGAAATACACAGACGGAAATTTAACACTCAACATTTCCTGCTACTAACATAAAAGATTATAATTATTAAGCTATTGCATAGCTTCTATCGCGGGCCTTGAGAGTGGAGACCGAATCCAGAAATTCCGTAACGAAAATATCCTAACAACCCCCCCCATGCAATAGCTTTACCACGGCAGTCTCCGAGCGCCACACGTCTTTTTTTTCATTCATCGTTTGCAATATGACATTTAACAGCACTCACCACGCAAAGATTCTACAAACTTGTAATAGCCTTGTGTTTTCAACTTGTAAATTGCAAACTCATGATGCAGTTTAATATGAACTAAAACTTTGCCTTGAGATTATATCGTAGTAAGCCTGTTGAAACACTGTCTGTTTGTAAATGGTGAGCTGAACAAACGGATCTGCAGGATACCAGAGTTTTTGAAGTAAGTAAAAGGACATTGTACAAATGACTATGGTGATTTGGCTCGGTATTATTGTATTTGGAAAATGATGCCTTAGCTTGTTTCTTAAATTTTTAAAGTTAGATTTCCATTTTGTGAAAAAAAACTGAAAAGTCCGTAGAATTATCAACAACATGAAGCTGCTGTACAAGTTAAACTTCGATCCTAGCAATGGTCAATGAATTTTTACGATGAATTTCCGTCCATACAAAGAACATTGTTGATATTAGACATTATAATAGCACACGGGAAATTACTCACGTAAAATTATCGTCGATTTAGATACCGACAATGTTTCGATTCTTGCGGAGAATCTTAATTTGGGTATGAGTGTGGTCACTCCTCGCGGTCGCGTCTTTCCCGTGTGCTATTATAATGTCTAATACAACTCACGATAGTTTTGAAAATGAAATTGTTGATATTGTCTTAGGCTTCCTGATCGTTTGAATTATTCTCAGTAATATATTCTTCTAAGAATTTATTTTGGAAATTCTTCTTCTAATTTAGTAAACTGTCATGAAATAACATTACAGTAATATTACTTTTATTAGGTGTTGCTACGGCTCCTGCCAGATGTATTAAACTATAACCCTTTTTTCAACTTTGGAAATGATTAATGAATTTAAATTTAAATTGTTAATAGTGCGACACTCCGAATTGCCCCCAATGGGGGCAATTCGGAGTGTCGCAAAAGCTAAACTAAACTAACTAAAATTATTGCCATCCTTTTTATTTCCATCGCTATGAAAGGGACGGCAACAATTTTAGTAAGCTTAGTTTAGCTTTTGCGACACTCAAAATTGCCACTATTAACAATTTAAATTTAGGAGTGTAAATTTAAATTGTTAATTTAAATTTACACTCCTAGTAGTTTTGTAATGAGCGCAATTTAATTTATTACTGGTCGCTAAAACAATCGTTTGTGAAAATCATAATAAATATACTGCATTTGAAATTAAATTATTATGGAGTCACTGTGACGATTCATAAAGAAACTTATATAAAGATATTTTAGCCCACTGGCCGTAGCATATTTTTAGTATGATTAATTATTATTGTTATAGGAGTGTGCTTGAGAATAGTTCGGAACTCGTTTTCGTATATAATAGTTTCTTAAGAAAGGCAAAACAAAGGCTTACCAATTTAGTGCTACAGTGTCTTCGAACAAAAGCTCAGTATGTAGTAGGTTGAGTACGTCTTGAGCGATCAGAGAATATATGAACGATGTAGACTGACGTAAACAGTGTAGGGCTGCCTTGGTTAATGAAAAATGCAATTCTTTGATGTAAAAATGTATGAGCTTTTTTCAATTACTTAAGGCTCATCACTGGTAGAAGCTGCTAGTAACTGCAATAAATAGGGAAATTTTAGTTTAACAATTGAGATTGGACTTTGATTAAAAACTCGTTGAATATAGAGATCTAGCAGCCAGTTTCGTTAACAATCAATTAGTCAACTCAACAGTGAATGGTAGGTAGTCGAAGCAAGTAGTTACAAAATAAACCACCAGCCAAGGGTGCGCGAGATCTCGTTCGGGGCGAACTACTAGTCTTTTTATCCAGGTAGCAGAGAGCGAAGCCGCGTGCAAGTAGGCAGCTTTTTTTGTATGTTGCAATACTTGACAGCCCTAAAAAGAGGAGCGTGTCTCCGGAGTCTTGTCTTAATCTATGCTTAGTGCGTCGTACATAATACATCACAACATAGAATTATCGACATAGGTTATAGATGCATTATTTTAGAATATAAAGAAAACGAGTGTGAAGTAGTGATACTAGCAGCAGTGATACTATTCAGATATTTCAACCCTTTGCACATACCTACTTTTACATATACGAGTAATACATATATATACATATAACGGGTTCTTGTACTTAGGTACTCGTATTGTCTTCGTCGTTGAAAATCTTGCCGTTGAAATTCTTGCATTATATTAAATAAATAATATGAATAGAAGTCGATTGATTCAAATGCACTTCAATATTTTTTTATTTAGGTTTGTTTCCTCTTAGATTTATCAGAGAAATTGCTAAATGACCAGCAGTTATTTAGCCGCCATTTCTAAATGCGTTGCAAAGGCCACTTTGATCCCTCAATGCACTTATCTGGAGAGCATGGCTTTGGCTTCAGCTAAAATTTCTAAACACCCTTTACCGTTATGACGGTCGTTTTTGTAACAACTACGTCAAAAAAATGCGTTCAAATCGATACTATCGCAAAAGCTAAACTAAACTAACTACAATGAATGCCATCCTTTTTATTCCCATCGCTATGAAAGGGACGGCAACATTTTTAGTTAGTTAAGTTTAGCTTTTGCGATACTCTGAATTGCCATTAGTATTTGCATTTTAAAACGGAATGATTAACTTTACTTGTTACAAATTAGAATAATTGATAAAATTTATCCTCAGACACTGCATAGTGGGCTCTAGTGAGGAGCCAAAATATAGTTAGTACATGCTTCCGCCCATGGCTTCGCTCGCGTGGTATTAAACCGAAAAAAAACCTATGTGTTATTCCTTGTAATAAACTACTTACCAAGTTTCAGCCAAATTCGTTCAGTAGTTTTACGTTAAGAGTAACAAATTTCTATCTATACATCCATATAAACTTTCACGTTTATATTATTAGTAGGACAGTATTGACATCAAACACTAAAGCTAAGAAGTAGATTGTCATTCCGTATTTTAGAAAACCAGTATAAATAGTGTACACTCTATGGGTTGGTGTTATCCAGCGATAATTGCGCTGTCGGCGGCACGAGCGCCTATCGCGAGCTTTACGCTGGTTAATGAACACGACTCATGCCTACCTCCCTAATAGGTACCGCACGTGTGTCAAGCTCTTTACAATATGACACGAGCATGTACTCTGACGATGGAAATCATCTATCTCTTTGATTATGGTAATGTTGTTTCACAAGAGTGTTTCTTGGATATTATATAAAATTCAGCTACGAATATCTAGTATTTCTTAAGTATGAACCATGTAAATACTGTTTTACATTTATTGAAAACCTCTGAGATATTTGACTGAGAAAATTGTTTCTATGTATGAAAATGTCATGTTATAGACTTTGTATAAATCCGGAAAAGCTATTAGTATATTCAATTCCATTTATAATTTATTATTCAACTCCATAACACATTGAAACTATTCATGAAGTGATTTTTTTCTGAAAATGAAGACATTAACATAATCAAAAATTCCGTTTCGAATTAATTATAAGGCATAATTAAGAACGATTCCATTGATCGTAGCAATTGTTAAAGATAATTAATTAAAGTTTTAACGAGAGTTGTACAGTTATACAGAGTTATACAGTTATACGAAGACAAAAATAATCCATCGCAAATGTCGTCTTTTAAATTAACACAGAACTTTGAACTGTATTCTAATTTACCTAGGTTTAATACTGTTTGTAGCTGATTTACTAGAAATTATATATTATATATATATCGAATATATCGATTTGAATATGTGTGTCAACGACTGGTATTACAATGAATGAATTACATGTAGGTAAGTTGCGTTTTAGTTGAATTATATATCGTTTTAGACAAAGAGTAAATCATAAATTCATACGTTTTCTAGTAAAACTAAAAATCCAAAAAGATTTAAACCCAAAAGTGTTGGCCTTTTGGGGATTGTGTTTAAAGATAGGACTAATAACCTGTTGATACAATATCAAATTATGCAATTATCATACGACACTTAGTGAATGAATTTGTAGTAAACTAAACCGTCGTGGTATTATCAAACAACTAATTTGAAACATGCAACAATCACGGACATCCCCAGGAGCTTCCAAACCTGTCCACTTTCCCCAACTCCCCAACCAACTAAATAACAATAAAATTCATCTCGCCTCAATAAAGTCACAACTAATTAACCATATTTCATTTTGTATGCACAAGATGGACTCAATTATATCAACGAACTCATTTTAACAATTAAAAAATAAACCATTTGTATATAAACCATCTCATTAACAGCATTCATTAGCTTCATTTTTACAAATGATCGATTTGTCATTCTGTTTTCATTGCGCACTGTGGAAAGACGAGTTTAAGATAGTTTTGTGTCCGACGATCGATGTAACTGAAACACGGAGGAAGGAACTTTGTGGTTGATTTAGTAGGGAGAATGCTTAGCAACGGGCACCTGTTGCCTGGAGCTTCCCAATCTACAGAGATTCCCCCCTCTCCCCTTGCTCTTGGGATGCTAGTAGTCTGAAAGCGGAGACTAATATGGGGCTTTCGCTTTGTAAGTTCTCCTTGGATGTTTAACTCTAGCTCACAGTGGATTAAGTATGTTCGAGGAATCATGTTTGTTGGTTAAATGTCTCTCTTAATTTTAAATGAGTGTTTGTTACTTAGCCAAATGAACAAATATGATGTAGCGATGCCAAGAAGACATTTCAATATTTTTTATGTAATGTAAATAAGAGTTTTATAAATGGGATTTCTAAGTTTTTTTATGTTTATTGTTATCATTGTCTAACGATGAATGCAAAACATATTAGATATTATTTCTTTTTTCCTATATGAGTATGACGTTTACAATATTATAAACGAAAATGTATATGTGTGTTTGTTTGTTGCTCTTTCAAGCGAGAACTACTGAACAGATTTGGCTGAAACTTAGAATAACATAGTTTGTAACCTGGAATAACACAAAATATGTGACTTTTTATCCAGATAGGTACCACGCGAGCGAAGTGGCGGGTGAGTGAGCGAGAATTATATTATTGGTAACCTTAAAACCTTGTTTCGTGTTTGTTCAAGTCTAAGCAAATACTTGTAAAAGCAAGATCTTGAAAGATACTCATCTGAACTAAGATGAATCTACCTCGGCAGATTAAAGTCGAGTCCGGCGCTAAACCGTTGATTGCAGCTTATCCCATCAAACTTGCCGCGACGCTGATTGAGTTGATACTGAAACTTCTTACTTGCCCTAGCTGTTAGAGTAAAGATTAAGTAACTTGGGAGTTTTCCTTTATGTTTTAACCTCAAATTATAAAATAACCTGATGGTAAAATACTAAGCCAGTGACTATGTCATGATCACCAGCAGAACCATTCCGTGAGTAGTTTTTTAAAACAGTTCTCGAAATTGAATTCTGTATTATAAATATTTCTGCATTTTATTATATACTAAGTTCATATTGAGAAGAGACCATAAAGGCAATCTCGTGACCTAAATAACGATTCACACTAAAAGCTATTTAGATTGCTAGACTTCACTAGTCTTTGATATGAGCAAGTGCAAGTGGCTCTAACTCTAGTGACGGAGATTAAAGGCCACCTAAACGACTACGTTTAAATGTCTCAGTAGGTACTGAGGAAAAAATAAGAAAACCAGTGCGCTTAACAATTTTCCTAGCATTTACAACACTTTTAAGACTTCAATTCTTATAAGGACGGAAGTGCTCAGCTGTTTACGTTAACTGTTACTTGCGGGCAAATTTTATACCCAAATTTTTCTTCTGTCCGAAATACCAACTTTAAATTATATTCATATAATATTATAATACGTAATAGCAATTAGTTAGTACACAAGTCAATTCAAATGATCTCGTGATACCGGGTCATGACACGTGAGGGACCGAAACGGCCGACCTTTGTGAACCTATGACGGGACACAATGCTGAAGGATTCACGCTCAATTACAGTATCCCATTGTAACTGTCTTTAATTGAATGAAAACTAGGGTTTGGTGACATTTCAATCACTTGTATTTTTGAATGAATAGGTACTGTGATAATTATGTGGATATAGGTGTAGACCAAAGAAAAGATCGATGGACTGTGTGAGGGATGACATGAGAGAAGAAAGGAGTGAGTGCTGAGATGACGTCTGATAGAGGGAAATGAAAGAAGAACACATATTGTGCCGACCCCACATAGTGGGACAAGGGCAGGGACAGGAAGAAGACTGAGATATAAGAAAAAACGAAACGAACCATACCTAATCACAATTTTTAGCATGCGGTAAATATTTTTTCAGAATTCTAGGCAATCATTCTTTAAATAAGACACGTGTTATGCATACATTATACTTAGGAGGAGATGGCGCGTCGAGCTAGATACCTCAGGACTGTGATAATTAGGGAGATCTAGGGGATATTTTTGTCAAGCAGAGGTAATTATAACAGAATACTAATTATTATTAAAACACGCGACGACTCCAATACGCTTATTTAGCTAGCACATACATGCAAGTAAAGAAAATCTAATTAAAAAACAAGGTTTATTACTGAAGCTAATCCAGCTGAGCAAACATCTTTCATTATTAGAACTCATTTACGATGTTTATGGTTATGGTTAGAGAGAGACGCATAACAACTCTAGCAGGCTATCATCGGGATTATGTGAGATACTCGTAGCTAGCAGTCCCGATTGTTATTAAAGTTTTTTTTTTCGGCAACCTATATCGTCCCACTGCTGGGCAAAGGTCTCCCCCTTATCCCTCCGTATTATATCCCTCATATAATAATCTATCGATTAACGTATCGATAGATGAATTTTGTTTTGCTTTTGTTGTGTTATTGCGTTAGAATTAAGTTGAGTACAATAAAGTGTTATGTATCAACTCATATCTACACTTCCACAGCCTGAAAACATTATCTAGTCCAATAAGCTCTATTCTCGCTTATTTTACTAACTCTCCCATTTAACAAAATTATCCGAAAAAGAAAAAGGTATTTTTCAGCAGTATTTTTTCTAAATCTGCGTTTAGAGGATTATTTTCTCTTCAATTCTAATTTCTCGCAGTGAAAGGATCGTGTTAACTGAAATTGAATAGCGTTTTTTTAAACTATCCACCTCTTAATGCTTTAGAACGTTTGATGATAAGTTTTCATGGACTTGGAAGATATAGATCCTTACGAATGTAATTGGCAAACTCAAAAACATACACACAAACACACACATAAGATAAACAAAAATACAAGTCAAAAATATGATGCTACTTACTTTTTTCCCAAAACTTTTTTCTTATATTATGGTGAAAGCGATTGTAGAAATATAATAATAAATAAAAAAAAAAAATATCCTTGGACATTCCACAACAGCGTCATCTAGTCCCAAGCTAAGCAATTGAATGCTTGTGTTTATGGTAACTAGATGACTGATATACTACATAGATAAATTTTTTTTGTAAATACATACACATTATACATAGAAAACACCCAGACACGAAACAAATATTTGCAGATCATGCAAACATTTGTCTCGCGGCGGGGATCAAACCCGCAACCTCTGCGTCTCAGGCGGGCTTTCGCCCACTGAACTACAGAGGTCGTTAGAATATGGCTACGGTGGTTGCACCTTCCAGGCAGTACCTACGCGCTTGTCACGTTCAATCTAAATTGAACCCTAATAAAATGACAATGTTATTTGCCGCATGCACCACACCTACCTACACCATAAACCAAGTATGCCTTTGTCTGCTTACAATGTGCATGAAGCTTATACGAAGGCGTAAAAATATTCTAGGCAACACTCTGCCTACATTGTAGCTGGCGTCAACTCACAATTTATTTTGCATGTAAAATCATATTTTGTAGTATGAATTGTTTATGACTAAAACAGGTAAGAGGGAAGATTGCCTTTGCTTTAAATTTTTATACAGGAAGCAATAAGGAGGCTATTATTGAATCAACTATGCATGATCTCACTAAATAAATGATGTTAGAAAACTCAGTCAACTCTTTAGAATTTACCTTGTTATCCATAAAGGACTTAGGGGCTTCTTAGAGCTCAGATAGTTGCAAAATCTGTACCGTTTCATAAGACTGTTAGTGAGAAATGAGTGATGAAACAAAAACATTCGTTAAAGCCTTGCTAAATTGGTAAATTATTATGAATAATGAAGTAAGTACCTTCCTAGATTTTTTTTTTTTATAAATAGTTAAAGTCAACGAAAGATTGGGAAAGAATAACTGACGGCTAATCGTTTTTCTGTAATTAAAACCCGCGGATTAATAGTAAAATATAGACTTTTTAGTTATACATTCTCGTTGCAAAGTATCAAAACAGAAAACCTAAAATAAACGTTCTTTTGACTAACCAAACATTTATAACAAAAAATTTAACTTAAAAAAATTAACTTACCTACTTGATTTTTTCAGAATAACGAATAAACTACAAGTTTCTAAAAATTTAACTTTGCGATTTCGAAGTTGCCTAGTTCAAATGATTTCTTTTATAAAAGGCGATAAAGCCGCGGAAAGATGACAAGAAAAATATCTTTGAAAGTTGCATTATTTATGAAGTCCTGACATTATTCGCAAGTTTTCAGACCTTGTTAGTGCAGCTAGGAGTCTTCCTTTTAAATGAATCAGGGAGAAAACGTTTATACGCCAACGGGACGTGTACGACTCGGGAATACAACACAAACTTGAATCTCCCCATCACCTTCTTTTTCTGACAGTCACATTGCTTTCGCCAGTCTATAGACTATTTAGGTATCTTTTAATAATATTTTAGACATAGTGTTAGAGTTTCTAAAAGAATAGTAGTAGAGAAGTCGTAGCTTTGTTACATTACCGCGTCTTGCCCTGCCCGTTGCTGTATATCGTACTGGTTGAGAAGTTGTTGCCACCTTTACTGAAGTTTGTTATCGATAAACTATGTATAGTGTCGTGCGGTGGCCTCTCTGGAAGCTTGGACGTGATTGAAAATGTATTTGTTGTATCTTTGTTGTAGAACTTACGCACGGTTTTGTTGGTCATTGTCAATTAAATTCAGTCAAACAGTCGAGTAGGTGATGTTATTATAGTTAAAAGACATCACTACTACAAGCAGTTAACCATCTAGTGCAAAATGTCGTTAGACTTCAACGATTTAGCAAAGAAAAAAAGCACATTTCAAAGTTATCTCATAATATGAACCAAAATTTCATCTGAATTTGTATTACGAATAATATCTAACATCAGCCTTCAGGGCATACCTACTTGTAAAAACACAAATAAAACAGCGAAATCAATGATAAACAAGTCAAACATTAAATCTTCATTTTGTTTTTCATAAATGAAATACGTTAATTCAATTGCTAGGGATTGCTTCTTTTTCTTGAGTGAGGCAAACTTTGCCAGACTAAAACCTGTTGATATCTACGCTTTAATAAGGAACCAGTGTGACTAATAAATAGTAAATACTGTCTATTACTGTTCTAGATTCACTTTTCTTAACAGTTTCGTTTGCGTTGTATCTGTATTTTTTTTTACCACCTCTGTGGCGCAGTGGGCGAAGGCCCGCCTGAGACGCGGAGGTTGCGGGTTCGATTACCGCCACGGGACAAATGTTTGCATCATCTGCAAATATTTGTCTCGAGTCTGGGTGTTTTCTATGTATAATATGTAAGTATTTACAAAAATGTATCTATGTAGTATATCAGTCATCTGGTTACCTTAACACAAGCATTAAATTGCTTAGCTTGGGACTAGATGACGCTGTGTGAAATGTCCAAGGATATTTATTTATTTATTTTAACCTGTGTTTATTTGTTCTCTATCTGTAGTCTAAAAAACTTGACGGTGTTGTTGTCATCATTCTGTGTTTCTACTACTTTCCAGGATTAATATAAAATTGGTTCTATGAAAAACACGATTGTATTAGTAGGTCTATGTTCTCATTGAGAGCACAACTATTCATTACACAGCTTCATTCCCCACATATCCGATTGCCTATTCAGAATGAAATAACTAGGTACTAATAATAACTTAGCAGGCTCTTTAGTTAGCTTCATATATTTTATGTAGTTCTGTATAGGTATATAGTAGAATGCTAGCAATGTGTATTTCGTCACAGTGTCACTACATTTAGTGAGGTTATATTAGCGTATATTGTATCCTTATCTTCCAAAATATGAATTCCTTTGAAGAATGTGAGACGTGCTTTGTCTATCAGTGTATTATTTTAGCTATGAGAGAGGTATGTGTTACAGGAGAAAATTTTGAGTGTATCTTAAAAATCATGTAATTAAGCATCATTGTCATTAAATAACCACATTATCATGAAATGTGACAGTTTCAAATGGTTGCAAAGTACCGTTGACCTATCCTTTGTTTTGTGTTCCTTCAGTAGGTAGGTACTTGTTAGTACTTGTTCTAAGACAATCAGAAAGGGCAAACAGAAACGAAGAAAGTGAACTCGAAACGTTTCTTCTAATAAAATCAACAAATGGATTTTTAATTTGGCTTTACTTCTAAGAGATTTTGTTAACGATGATTACATAGGACAGGTTGTTTGCTAAGGGCGAGTTTCTTTCCGATCAAACAAACTATCTGCCGTTATAGTTTAATACAAAAACCTATAATAGATACCTACAATGACCTACATTACTAAATACCTTTACGGCTTACAAGTTTTCGTCCGTGGCTTCTCTTGTGGTTCCCACTGCTGGACAAAGGTCTCTCATTAACTTCAACTCTTTGCGCTTCTAGGCCACAGTTTGCCAGTTTGATTCGAATGAATCCACGAGACAAAACGTGGCATTAACGCGCAAAATACAATATAATAAAGCGGTGATGAGTTGCTGTTTAAATTTTGTAGGGTCATAGCGAATAACCACTCAGATCGGCCTGAAATATTTGACTTGATCTCCCGCTTCGTCTCCGACTGGCTGACCTAAATAAATATATGTTAATAAACGATAAATTCGAAAAACTCATGTTACTTCCTCTGTAAACTACTTCTTTGTGGGATCCTCGTCGCAGTTGGCGATAGTTTAATTAGCAGTGGAACCTTCAAAGGCTCTTTGTTGTAAAATTTGTTTTTTTTCCACATCAATTGAAACAGTAGAATAATTAAATCGAAAATGTTACCCACTTGCTCATATGGACATACACATTCACGATGATTAGTACACTTAATGGATATTATTGGTGTGAAAATCCCCTCTGTAAGTGAAAGTTCAAGCTGAAGGGGATTTTGGCACTCAAAATTATTATCAATTACTATCAAAATTATTCACCAAACTTTTTATCAAACTTCTTCTGGCTATATAATTTACAGACTATATTTTACAGGAAACTGCTGATAAACATTGAAATGTTACAACTCTCAACTTTGTTATTTCTTATGTATCAGTAAACTCTGTGTATTGACACTTAAACCTAACTCCAAATCTTTTAAAATCCATGATAGTCCAAAACAGATCAAGAGTTTTATTCGCTAGAACGAAAACAGTCGTATCGTGGTCGAATTGAGGTTAACATTGTCTTGTTCGGAGTCGAAAGCATTGTATTATCTTGATATTATAGCATACCACAAAATTAAGAAAAAAAAGCGTAAACGTTTGGGTTTTGAGTTTAGGTTAAAAGTTGGATTGAGAAAAGGCAAGCGTTATCGCATTCACATTGAATTCAAGAATACCAAAATCTTGCCAAGTATCGCCATAAGCGCTTCATCTCGTACGTACGTAATGTAGGTATATTGAAATATAATCCACATATTTACTAAATCCATTCCAATCAAAACAAAAGGTATCAGGGCAGGGACGCCTCCATTTGTTTATTATAAACTCGTAATTATAGAGTTGTTGATCTGTTAAAAGGTTTTGTTGATGAAAGGCCGACTATTGTTAATTATCCAAAGCCAAATGTTTCGGGTTTGACTGATAATGGCCATTAAAGCTTTATAATAATTAATTAATAAGTAGAACCTCGTGGTTTGACACAATACATATTTTAAGAGGAACTACGTTTTTACGTGGTTCAATATAGTAGACAGAGACTGTAGCCATATTACAACGCTTTATATCGGTTAATCTGTGTATCAATGGCTATTCTTTAATTTGTAATTTCAGCCCACATGACTATAATATATATAATATATAATATATAATATATAATATATAATCATAATTAAATGCCAATTCCAACACATTTCTCCTGTTTCTATTTGTAGCGAATTCAATTGTGTAAAGGACTGTTCGGACCTACGCGGTATTCACTGCCATTGTGGGAAGCGAAAATACCGCGCAGGTATTTTCTATGAAGTTCCGCGGCCCGGTATTTTCGTTTCCTACAGCGGCAGCGAATACCGCGTAGGTCCGAACAGGCCTTAAAAGTCATAATGACTAGGGGCAGGAATAAAGAAGCAAAAATAATTGGCAAATAAATAAAAAAATTAAAACCGACGTATAGGTATTTCGTAAGAAGAGAGCAATTATATTTTCCTGCACGCTTGAGGTGCATTTTTGTTTATTAACTCCGAAGGTACTCGTTAGATTCTCAAAATTATTTTTTGGTACCACCTCGGGAGCATACCTACTCTTTAGGTTTATAACTTATAAGAAAGAAAGAAAGAAAAATCATTTATTCTTGTAGGACCTCAAGGATCACTTAAGTGTACTCAGTTCGTTTTACATGCTAGGTGATTCTAATGCCTGTTCCAACGCGACTCCCTACACCAGGGAAAGAATCAGGCAAGAACCTGGTGGTGTGGGCCTAGCTTTTTTTTAAAAGCGATAAGGTATGTTTATCTAGCAACTTTCAGTTTACTGCGAAAGAAAAGACGTCAAAAACACGCGCTGAAATTATTATCTTCAGTAGCTACTTATTGAACAAAAATGTAACATTGCTTTCATGCTTCAGACTTGGTTGAAATTTTTGTCGAAATTTATAAAAACATCAAAGTAACTTTTTAATAATGATTACATTAAGCTACGCCTTCATTTATCATCGTGAGTCATTGTTTGTAATCATTTCGGATAATAAAGATGGCGCTCGTAAACAGGGATTACTGAATGTTCACAACGCTATTTTATGGGCACTCTGTAATTTGTGGTGTTTCAAGTTTCATGGCAGAAAAACCTCCAGAAGAGACGTGTCAGTATAATCTTTTAGAGATAATTGAATAACCCACAGAAAAGACATCGTCATTGGTTCGTATAATCGTATAGGGCTTATTTCAAATTGTATATTTTTGTAAAACGAATAATCTAATAATGAACATCCGAGAGTTAAACAACCTTCCGATCGAGAGTCGATGTACCCTGACAACTGATATCCAATACAACTCTATCAACCATTTACGTGAGTACAATTACATTACATGACACAATAGAAAATTATTCATTGATTAAGATCTTACCACCAAAATAAGTTTAGACGTTCAATAAAAACGCTATAAACGTATGGCTCTCTAATTCATTCTATATGAGGGATTGTTAGGCGTGACGTATTGCGAGGCCTAATGGCCCTTGCTCGGTTAAGGGTCAAACTTGGCCCCTAAGCGGCCAGCTCGAGTGACATTCCATTTTACTTCCTACGTGACTTGTTTTTCATGGTGGGATCGATGGTTATGTAATAAAATGGAGCTTATCCAAAAAAATATTTATAACCATCTTTGACCCTCTGTGTTGCTGGACAGTCGGCAACAAATAAATGACTACATTCGTAAAGTTGAGTAAGAACACCAAAAGGAAAAGTAAAAGGAAGACGGGGGAGAGGAAAACCAATAATAAGCTACATGAGGCAGATAGAAGACAAGGTCGCTGTAATGTCGTACAAATAAGTAAAAAAGATTGCATTGGAAAAAGTATATAGAGGAATTGCATCATTTGTTGAAAATCAGCTAAGAGCTGAGCTCTCCACTCTCAGCTTCCACTCTCCTCTATCACTCGTCAACTCTGAACTCACTCCTCTTACATTAATATCCTTTTTCACACAATCTATCCACGTCTTCTTCATTTACAATAATTTGTACGAAACAATGTTTAATTATCAAGACAATTTGCATTCGAACGTCCAACAAGCTCAATCGATTTAACTCGCACCGTGAGCTCTCGCTGCTATTTCTATACGGCTTCTCACAACTTTGACGTACGAAAATAGAACTCCAATGTTTGCGGAAAAAAAATATTTATGTTAAATCAATAAAATATTGAGTTATCAAAGATGTTCGAATACTCGACAATCAGTAAGGTTCAAGTTCTCTTCACATAATCCTTACTGATTGTTGAATATTCGAGATCCTTTGATATTTCAACAAATAAAACCAAATAATCTCATCAAGATTTATGACCTGTCTTAGGGCTCCGTGACTAGATTGGTACCTGATTAGTACCTGGCGAAATCAAACATGTTGATAAAGTGTTAACAAGCATGTGTTCGTATAAGCTAGTGGCTAACTTTGATGCCACTGAGCTTTTAGGCCACTTGAAAACATCATGCCTCAACTATTTGAAAGCAAGCCCTTATCTCAAATGATTTTCTTGTACCTACCTGTGTTTCATTGTGTACAATATAGTATATCTAGTTATCTACAAGGTTTTTCACCTTTCTACACAATAAAATCACGATGCATCCAATAGTTCTATGCTAATGCGATGGATTGTACACAATACACAACTTGTCAGTCGGAAAATAACGTATTGTGTGGGTTGGAGGAGCAACAGGTTGGCATTGTATTGTAGAGGAATAAAGCCTCTTTCAGAAGACTTACAGATGCTCAAACCTGATAATCTTCTGATAATAATTAAATTCCATACTTCATATTAATCGGCGTATGACGAGGTCACAAGGTGTAGGTATGGATACCTAATATACATTAACACGATATGGGTACTATAAATAGACAGCACGTAAATAAAAACAAATGGTCACTAAATATAGGTAAAAGGTAAATTTTGATTACGGCTATGACGCGAGTCATTAGAATTAGCAACAAAGCTTAGTAATTTTGAGTCGTAACTCAATGTATATATTAGAATATAAAGTTCCGTTTCTTCACACAGCTTTATTTTTTCTGCCTTCAAAGTCAACAAACAGTTTGCTACCAACCTCTTCATCTGATTATATTTATTTACGGTCCTTAGGAATACATTATTACGGTTCTCAACAGCTTTAATAATAAATGCTAAATCACACAACAAGGGCAATAAAAATAAAGATTTTATGAATATAAAAAAAACAATCATGTAAAGGTTTACTCCATTAATCAAAGATTTGTCAATTGAACAAGTCTGTAAACTATAACGTGAATAAAATTCTTATATTAAAAGTTTATTAATGATAGTTGTCAGTCCTGGCTTAGACGTTAAGCCATGTCGAAGGCCTTTAGGGGACTAAAAATTCCGTCACCAGAGTTGGCCACATGCTCATACGATCCTAGTTTACTTATTTAAAATGAAGAAGCTACATCACGAGCTCTATATAGAGCTCGTGTATAAGTAGGTACCCACTATTCTTCGTCGGGTGTTGGGCTCAAAACGAAACCCTGTGTTGTGCTGCGGTGACTGCTGTCCTGCGATAGCGTGTATTGTTACAATAAAATTGGATTTGCTGTTCTTATGGCATTAGGTGTTAGCTTTAAAATATTGTTCTGTAGTTTTGCTAGTCGCTTCGCATTTTGATACTGGCATGTCTTTACTTTCCTCGCTTTATGTGATAACTCTACTCCACATACATAGTCGGTGACTGGATATTTATTATTTTTTATTAATAAGGATGGTTTTTATTTATGATAAACAAAATCACTTTACCACTTACCCAGGCACTACAAACTCCATAATGATGGTTTTGTTTCACGGAACTCCTGGGAGTATACCGATAAGACGATGATATGTCTCTTAACACTGTACTTGTGTATTATATAAATCTGTGACCTAACTCAGATTTTATTTAATACTTAATGTTCTTTCTATGATAATAATAATTAATAATAAAATAATAATTGTATTTTGTAGAGTTATGTAAATATGTAGTAGTTTAGCTTCTGTAAATAAATATTTATCTTAATCATAAAAAAAAATATTCTAGAAGATCTTGTAAAAAAACATAAGTATGATATACCTACTATGCCAGGGAAAAAAGGAATAATACAATTTCTGTGTAAGTACAGAATAACATTAACATAAAGGAGACCGCTAAAAATCTATACATGTGATCCCTTCTAAAATAGGCTGAGTGGAGCTCAGCGTGGCCCTTTTCAAGATATAAATAAATAAAACCTTGAATTAACTTTCATTGACCGATCAGAAGATCCAAATTACAAAATGCTATGACCAGATGTAGAACCATAGATTAATAAATATTATTTTTGTGACAACTATAATAATATGAATATTATTACTTTTTATTTCACTTGCAATTAATGTACCTAGATATGTAAGTTTGTTCTGGAACTTGTACGCTATATTGACCAACTTAAGGTGACAAGCCAGCCGAGCTTGCCACACAAACAAACCGCTGGCTTAGTGTGTAGGAGCTATTCCAGTGTTTGACAGATCTGAAGTTTGGCACACTTATAGATTCTCGGTGATAATGCAATATTATGGTAACAGTAAGCTGATCTGATAGTGAAATCAGAAGCTGTTTACAATAACTCGTCAGTAAATAGGCCGATTGAGTTGAGACTCTACATCATCAATCAGAGCTTGACAGATAGGTAGGTATGTACCTACCTATCTGTCAAGCTCTGATTATAATGTATGACAGCAATGAGCTGATCTGCTGGTGAAGTCAGGACCTTTTCGACGGAACTCCTCAGTGTATAACAAGAAAACACCCGTGTTTAGGCTCATTTACAGCATATTTGTTTTTTTGTACTATTTCTTTTTGTACTTTCACTGTTTGTATTATTTCTTGTTTCTCTTTTCTGACTGAGAAAATCAGTTAATTTTCTTAATAGCTCTAATGGGCTTGCAATCTGCTATGGATGCTAACTACCTTATAGACCCAAACATAATAAAGAAGCAAAAGATTATATGGTGACAAAGCAAATATCTCGTTTTATTTAGCTGTATCAAAGATACGGGTTTATAGAACGACGATGAAGTCCAAACACGTGCTGTACAAATATAAACTAATTTAACTTGATCTAATTCCGAGGCGAGCCGAGACATGATACCATTACTTATCCTCTCCAGTTAATAATTCGCATCACATGGGTTCGATTTATAGTGGGCTGGCGAAAATAAAGATATTTCTTCTTTTCGTAACTGTTGGAAGAAAAATTGTCTCTAACTGCATCAATATTCATGTTTAGAAAATAATAACTGAGTAGAAACAGGAAGCGACCAAAGTACGTATAAATATTGGCATATTGACAGTTCTTTTATTATTGCTTATTGACATTAATAAAAGACAGTTCAATTTCTCATATAGGGTAGACAATCTAACGGTAATTTATCTGTTAGACTCCAGACTATAGAGAATTAATACTTAATATTTTAATAGAAATTATCAAATCCCTGCTGGAGATCTTCATTTTCCGTTGTATTTTATCTTTCTGAATCTTCTTTTCTTTACGCGCTACAAGTTTGAAAACTCTTAAACTTGAAGAGATTTTCCAAGTTTTAATAACATGATATGGGGGCTTTAGCTTTTTGAATCAGTTTCTGTTTTGTCAGTACCAAGTTTTATTGGATAATTGAAGAGCAAATAGAAATGTATTGTAGTCTACAATTGCACAGTAAAAAACAAAAACTATGGATAGATAGCAGTGTAAGATTTACATAAACAAATACATTTAATAACATATTATTATATCTTACAAAATAGCCAGACTAATGAGATAATTTGTAAAAAAAAACTCCGTACTGGGGTGACGTCTTTCCAAAATATCGGGGGTTTCTTAATCCGGAAACGTCATTGAATGTACCTACATCTAAAAACCTTCGCATAGTGGGCAATTTCTGGAACCCTTTGTTGAGCTTGGTACGACATGCATTTGACTGGTTTTCTTTCGAATACTTAAAACAAAATACATATTTTAATAAACAACTATGTACCTAACTAAAATAATATATTATCTTCTCAAACCAGCCTGTGTTTGAATTTTAACTATTAAAATATTTGTGCAGTATTTCTTGAATCTTACTTATAAATAAAGGATAAATAATACACCAACTTAGTATGGGAATCGCGTAGACAACGGGTTGGAATTCAAAGTGCGCCTGAAAATGGTCTTGAGGCTGCAATAAATATAAGGTTGGATTGAAAAGACACCTAGAAATGTTAAGGTACGTGGTTTAGTAATGTATACTTGTTCTAATGATTCTTGTATTAGAATATAGTTATTTTTGTGGGATCGTTAATATAAAAAAACTACTTAGGTATAATAATAATTGATTAATACACCGAGACTTTCAGAAAATATAAAAAAAAAAAACTTTGTAAAGTGGACGCATAGTTATTCTAATGATTATTATAAGGTATTCAGGTTGAATAAAAGAATCTATATACCTACTATAAAAACTTGAATAAATTCTGAACATCTCAAATAAAAACGCATACCTACTTTTAATTACCAACCAACCATTCAGAAGAGCGTTCGATTTTGTTTTTCGAGCGAGGTGACGAAACTTCAATGATAAAAGCCGGCAAAGTGCGCCAGAGCCCCGTTGAATGGAAAAAGGTTTTCCCCCAAATAAGACAAAAAAAACAACCTTTTATGTCTATTCATATTACAGTTCTGATATTTTTGCGCGACCGAAAACCGAAATTCGGTACGCATGGTAAATAAATTGAGTATATCGGATTTTTAAGTGCATTCTGTCATTATGGTTCAGTTCGTTGCTGGCTTAATCGCCGTGCTCTTATCATTTACATTGATCTCAAAGGTTTTTAACAAAAGTTTGTACCTATCTACAACTTTTAAAAGATAATGTGTCTGCGGACTTATCGAGATACTGAAAGTATTTTATTCTCTGCGGTTTTGTTTGTATACATATTTAAATTGACAAATATGATGTTTTTAACACGCAATCATACAAATATTTTACCAATTTTTCCTTCCTGTATGAAACTCTGTAAAAATCAAAGCGTTTTTCATTAAAAAAAAACACACATTCTCATTGAACCAAACAACATTTTCAACAAAAGCTTCCCCTGTCCCATACTTCGTTATTGGATTGATTACTTGTACGTACTGTGCCTTTTGAAGTCTCTAAGTTAAGAGTGGATAATCTTTTGAGACCGCTATGTAGTACTTCTTTGCTTTGTCATCGCAAAATGTAAGCCTTTTAAACCTCAAAAAGGTACATCGAATGTGTGTTTTCGGTCCTTTTGAAATGAGTCTTTCATTAAATCCATATTCCAAGTAACGAGGGTTTCCTTTCGTTTATGAAGTTTAGTTTTACCATCTTCTGAGACGCATGAGGATCTATAGCAGGAAAAATATTATCTTAATCTAAAAATATCGTTCGTTACCTTAGCAGAACAGTACTAAATGCCTGTTTAAGGTAGGTATGTAAAAATATGTTAGAGTTCATTGTATAAATGTGAAGATACTTTTTTTGAGAAATCTCTCGGACTCTCGATAACGACCGTAAGTTTATCACATCTGTTATAAATAGGGCTTGAAACCTGAGTGCGAAGACAAACAATAAGGCAACAGAGATGTCACCGCGGATAGATATGAGCGATTTGACATGGGTCAAACTGTGTCTTCAGATTAAAAGGTGAACGCACACTTATCCGAACGCGTCGAATCACACCACGAATTCGAACACATTGAACCACAGATTCGATGCGTACGGCGCGATTTAGCCCTCATTCGCACGAGAGTTTTTTTAACGTCCGTTAAAAAAGCGTTCAAATAGAACAAATGTATTCCCAAGTATATTATGTTTACACGTCAGCGCTTTTTAAACGCGACGGTTTTTTATCGAGCAGCGTTGTATTTTCTGCGCTGGACGTTGGACGTTAAGCCCTCATTCGCACGAGAGCTTTTTTAACGTCATTTGAACGCTTTTTTAACGGACGTTAAAAAAGCTCTCGTGCGAATGAGGGCTTACAGTGGGTATAGACTACAGACACCCGAAAGCCACCGATGCGTTCGCAAATCTGACAGTTGCGTGCGACAGAGCAATATCACAGTGTGACAGGTATAAAGAAAATAATAATGTTTTTTTCGGCGCGGTTGATACTTTCGGCGCGGATACGTGTGCGAGGCGTTCGGCTCGGACAGTGTGCGTTCACCTTTATACGGGCCTTTCATAAATGTAACCCCGATTGCCCCTTTGCACAGACTTTTTTGATAGCCATATAATAGATACGGTATCTTGGGAAAACTATCTTACACTTATCTTATCATTTGGACATTTTCATCAGAAGGTGCGTTTTCACCTTTGTATCGTGTGAAGGTGATCAGTAATAGTGATAATGTTTTAGCACTATTGTCTTATGCCATGTATTAAAAAAAAGTAAAAAAAAACTCAGGTCTTTAAATCTTTACTAGATTAGTTATACAGTATTGTAGTGCCTGGGAATGTAGTAAAATACATTTAAAAAATTCACAAAAGCAAGCCCCAAATAAGGTACATCTGCTTCATTTCAATATATTTTATTACTTGTTGGCGCTGTAAAAACATTTTACTAGAATATATGAACAGGTCAAAGCAGCACAAAACCGTGATAGTTAGAAAGATCTAGGGGAGGCTTTTGCCCAGTAGTGGGATACGATGGGCTAATTATAATAATTATAAAAATATGAACAGGCCCAAGTAGAAGTCTTCTGTATCATGTAATAGGGTAGTGCCTTCGGTAGCGAAGTTTTTACGCAACGTTTTCAGTCAGCTGGGACAATCGAATGTGACCTCCGAAGCACGGAGGCGCTCAGCTGTTAATTGCTACTTGCGGTCACTCATCCAAATTGATGTGACCGCTTTGATCGTCACTTACGATCTATCAAGAACGTCTAACGACCTATCTTTGCTGTGGGTTGATTTGGCATTACTTTCATACAAAAAATCTACCGACAGCAAAACCCAACGATAGGTTGTTGAGACTGGCCGTAAGCCAACTACGCCACGAGCGCTTCTGTTGTCCGATCAGTTATCTTGGATCTCTTTGATGTGTACCTTGTATTTGCAATAATTAGAAAGCCAATCCTAGGATAGCTCAAAGACCAGATGTCCAATCCCTGAATACGTTGCTGATCCCTTTGAGTCAAAGACGCTGGGCTTAGTTCATCAAGCTAGCTTGAAACAGTAATGTAATCATCACAACGGGAACTCATGTAAAAATAATTATGATCAATTTAGTTACCGACAATGTTTCGATTCTTCAGTAGAATCTTCATGGGTATGGTGACTCCTCACGGTCGCCTCTCACACTAAAAGTGAAAAATAATAGTATTCTTTGAAAACTTAGTACTTAGGCACTCTTAAAATTTATTAATCACAATTTTCCCGAATTTTTACGTATTTCCAGTTTTTCCACTTATTCCTTATATATATATCCATATCCTTCCCCAAACCTTTAAATTTTAAAGGTTTGGGGAGATTTCAATTAGATAATTATTTGTTTTAAAATTTAAAACATACGAATAATTATCTAATTAAAATCTCAGTTAAATAAACTTTGAAAAACTTCCTACAAATACAGCTCAACCTTTAACTTTCTTTCAGTTATAGGAAATAAACAACAGCCGAAATTATAGCTAGCACACTCAAACCATATAAGAATTATAGACAAAAATGATAAGAATGTTGTTATTATTATTCTAGTCTCTGTTATTAGGAAGATGTACCACCTACTCGTAATTTGAACAAGTTTATTATTCTAAGGTTAAAAAAATAAGGGTAAAACAAAACTAAATACGTAGGTAGGTATATTCATTTTGCATGCGTTGCGAATGGTATTCAAAATTATAGTATCTATGAACAACATTACCATATTTTTCAAAAAAAAAAAAACAACATGATACACATTACCAAATGTATGATGAACTAATGCTAGCTTGATCTTATGCACATGATTTTCTAGGACACGCGTTCTTAGTAAACACCCTGTGGCTACGTTTGTAAAGTGGTCTAGCTGTTCCTTACAAATTGCATTACAACATAAAGCAGAGGTTACACTGATGTTCTCTACAGATTTGTGAATGAAAGAGAGTGGATGTCGCGAAAAATTGTGGTTAGGATCGAAGAAAAAGGATATGTGTGTTGTTTATTTAAGGATATTTTATTTTGTTTGTGTATGTATATAAATATTTTTATTTTTGAAACAGAGTTGTTTTATATACCTACCTATAATTATCTTCCACATGCCCTAAATATATATGTTCTTAGGTCTCAGGATGTAAATCGGTGGCAATTTTTTTCAGTAGGTACTTTTTATCTGACGATTAAAGTGTGGTTCGACAAAAATATAATATTTTAAAAATACATTAGTAGAATAGGATTGGTTGGGAAATGGTTTGTACATACTGATATTGTGTATCATTGTTAATCTGATTAAAATATTCTGTTATTGCGACTTCTATGTTATGCCATGCTATAACTCCGTGCATCTCGTCAAAAGTAGGGCACTCCATTCACCATATTTTGCAAAGAGCCGGAACCGGCCCGCTTGCAACTTTGATGACTTCCAACTGTGCCTCTTAGGAGATAGATTGTTGCCAAATAATAATGGGATTCAGTGTCAAATTAATTCGAAAATGCAAAACCAGGTCCCGGTTCCTGTGTTTGAAAGAATGATCCTTGGGTGTTGTAATGAATAAAGAAGATTTTAATTTGAGGAAGGGTACAATGGGTGTTTTATGAATGCACACAAAAACTGAAATAGTTTAGTGCACATGGCATATCTATTGTTTTGGGTATGAGTGTAAAGTAAACTGATGCTAAATAAATGTAACATTAAAGTATTACTACTACCAATTTACTAGTAGTAGTACTTTACCTGTACTTATTTATTTTATATTATTGAAAATTTGCTTATTCAAGTATGCGTTAACAGGTATTTTACTGCTGCTGGAGAGCATGTCACAACAATCAACCTATTCATTCAATGAACGAACCTCAAACATTTTATGTATACTAAGTTCCAATTAGAGAAAAGGTCATGCGTGTAATTATTACTGAAAGTTTAAGCGTACTTTATTTTCTTGTCCTGAAAAAACAGTTTAATATCTGAATTCGGAGTTTGGTGACCATCTCATTTTCCAAAGTTATAAATGTGTTTTATGTAGAAACCCATTTGTTTTATGTACAATCAGCAACATGGACTTTATATATTTAACTAGATGACATAATAATCTGGATAGTTTACGTTCTATACTAACATTAAAAAGACGTTCGTTCATTCGTTCGTTCGTATGAGCAAGTGGCCAACTCTGTTGACGGAGTTTTTAGGCCGCCTAAAGGCCTCCGCCATGGCTTAACGACTTTAAAAGCCGGGACCGACAATAGCCCTCCGAAGCACGGAAGCGCTCAGCTGATAATGCCACTTGCGGTCACCCATCCAAGTTGTGACCGCTCAGAACGTTGCTTAACTTCGATGATCTATCAAGAACGTCTTAGCAAGCTTCGCCACGAGCGCTTCGTAAGTTAATATGGATGCCTGAATGTATGGATATTTGTTCGCTTTTACGCGAAAACTAGAACTGAATCTAAAAACACACATTGGCACTTTTTATCTAGGTACATACTAGTTATCCCACTCAGCCAATTTGGTTCATTGACATTAGATATATCTTTTTAGATATCCTCCTTATTCATCAAATCTCCTTGGTTTATTTATCAAAAAAACTGAAACTGTTTTCTTCTCGTTTTTGGTGACATAACATTTAATTACAGAAACGAAATTACTATATATTTAAAAAACTGCACAAAAGACAATTAGAACTAATTGAACTATCTTTTCTGGTTGATTGTACTCAAAGTTTATGTTTTTTTATCCACATTCAACGAGACTGAAGCTCAAAGGAAGCGAGTTAATGAAAATCGTAAAGCTTCTACTAATATGAAAGGTAGTCCATAACAGATTCCTATAAATACTGTTTGGAGAATTATTTTCAAAGGATTCTTTGTTTACGTGCAATTAATCCGAAGTACATATGAATCATACCTACGTTTATTAAACGTACCTATGATTCATATATTTTATTTTTAATGTTAATAACTGAGTTTTATGTATGAGTTATTTCAAAATCAATATTACGACGTTTTTATTTTTGCGGTATGGCTATGAAATGCAAAGATGTGATATTGATTAAGATTTAAATTACTTAATACACAGTATTCCAAAAATAAGGCAATACGAGAAAAAACACTTAAAATCTTACTAATCGCAAGCAAAAACAAACACGAACGTGCTACGACACGTCTACGAAAGTGCTACGCGTCTACGATTACATTCATGCAATAAATCATAGGTATTTACGAAAGTGTGTCTACGACGTGTTTACCAAAGTAACTTAAAACCGTGTTTACTAAAAGGTTGGATACCTTCTAGTTTTGTAACTGTTTTACAATGGATTCATTTGAGTTAGTTGAGAAAAGGGTGCGTTGAATTTAAATTTTGTTTTGACGGAAACAAAACATTATGTTTCATTTGCTTTCGTTTTTTTTAAATAAAATTTAAATTTTATTTAGTCATTCCTCTATAAATAAATAAATAAATAAATATATATCCTTGGACATTCCACACAGCGTCATCTAGTCCCAAGCTAAGCAATTAAATGCTTGTGTTATGGTAACCAGATGACTGATACACTACATAGATACATTTTTTTTTGTAAATACATACATATTATACATAGAAAACACCCAGACACGAAACAAATATTTGCAGATCATGCAAACATTTGTCCCGCAGCGGGGATCGAACCCGCAACCTCTGCGTCTCAGGCGAGCTTTCGCCCACTGCGCCACAGAGGTTGTCAAAAACGTTTAATGAAATCCTACTAATATTATAAAGGCAAAAGTTTGTATGGTTTGTATGTACGTACAGATAGATGTTTGTTCCTATTTCACGCAAAACTGCAAAGCAACTGAACGGATTTGGCTGAAACTTTACATAATAATTAGGCTACTTTTTGGCCAGGCTTCCACCACGCAAGCTAAGCTGCGGGTGGAAGCTTGTTATAATATATTTATACTTAACATTAAAAAAAAACCATTATCAAATATTAATAGTTCATTTCTTAATCTTTTCTAGTTACATTAAGTAGTTATTTTTCTTTAGAAATAATAATATTTCGCATGACCACGCCTCAATACATTATCATCAATTTAATATGATCCATAACACGATTACAAAAAGTCAATCTTAAAAGGTTAATGTCCCTAATCTAATTCCCTTCTTCATCATTAAATTGACAAAGGTGTGTTACGATGCGATAAAACAGCAACAAAAAATAGCTAAGTACGAAAAAAATTAACAGAGAGAAGTTCCGTATACTTTAATGTTTTGTACTCGATGAATAAAGCATTTGACTACTATTTATTTAGAAATCTAAAGTAGACTTACCGTCTATGTTGAATAGTTTTGATTGTATATAGATTTATATGAGACTAGTAGACCCGCGCGGCTTCGCTTGCGTGTTGTACAAGCTACTTTACATAAAAACTGACACCCCATTGCAACCCTTGAAAGGGGTAAACCATTGAGCGTGGCCCGACACGCACTTGGCCGGGTTTATTATAACTAGCAAATACATAGTATAACTCCGATAAAACTCACGTCACTCACGTCACTTACGCTCACGTATTCAATACATACTAGAAATTGAAGCTGACTTTCTGATGAAACTGGATACAGAGATCAAACTCGTATACGACCTCGAGGGTTGTGAATAGAAACTAAGGGATGTTATAAAAACAAAGGAAAAAACACATGGGAATTACTCTCATGTATACCTGATGGTGGTTTATTAAATACATTAATTTACAGAAACTAAACACAACTTTACAAAATACAATTAGTTAGTTATTTAAGGAACATTGTCAACGATCTAAAGGTAGCTCAACTGATCCAAGCCACTGCCAATGCCACTTAATTTTCAGAATGTTATATTCAACTTACAAAATGGGCCAATTACTTACAGAAATGTAATTTTCATTTTCATTTTTAAAACAAACACTTTCAATGTCCTGATAAAAAGAAGAGTATTTTTATAAAACCATATGTGAAATGAGCATACATTTGAAACGTGATTTCAATAAGATCGCTACACGTTCTCACATTGTTCTGAGGTGGGAGAGTTCTTTGTTCGTGTTTCAATCTTGTTTCAATGTGCCGACACACTTGATTGTGATTTAGGTATTGAATAGGATCGGCCGGTAGCTTAGCAGAATGTTTATTCATAGTATGGTTAGCAACAGAAGTGTATTTCACGGAATTTGAAAACAATTTATGATAGTTTCAACCTAATCAATATAATTGTAGGTATTTTATTATATTATTAGCAACCACCTACACAACTGTGTCTAAATAAAATTGAAATGAAGTGTGATCTAGACAACTGTATTTCTAGAGTGCAGTAGACTCACTTTTACAGATTTTTAAGCATTTTTTAGACCTTTTAAAGGTACTTGCCTACGTATGTCCCTAGCAAATAGTATTTTGGACATACCTCTGACTAACTTTTCATAGGCATGTGCCTGTGCATTTTGCTGAAGTTACCATTCCATACGTGACGGGTTGCAAATCCATCGACGATATTAGAGAGCTAACTGATTTCCTCACGACGTTTACTTCACCGTTTAGAGCTTTTATTGCGCATATACATTTTTCAAAATGAAAAATTCGTAGAGACTCGGCTACTCTCAGCATACTTTGCTCACAAAAAGGCACACATATTAAATAAAATTACTTAATTATGATGTTAACTGTACAAGTTAAACGTACTCAGAAAGTTACTCCACAGACAATAAAGACCTTACTTGTTGAAACCAGGAACTAGCCACTTTGAATGCACTATACATAACTTTGTAGTTTATCAACTAACGCAAAATGTCAGTACGCAACAAGCATTGCTCGCGAATTTCAACCGTATTCCATTGAATTAACGAGCTAGTTGTAATCTGTTGTCACTTCTAATAGGGTAGTTTTAGCTGTCACTACAGGCACTAAGGCTTCGGGGCTTGTTAACTGTGTACTGCATGTCGCAGTTTAGTGAAAACAGCAGATCATTTGCCTATAAAAGTAATGGAATATATGAGTTCGTATCAGCTAGCGGGTAACTTTGATGACGGGGTTTTCATGCCATCATGGCTTATAAGCCGGGATCGTAAAATTTATCTCCGAAAGAAAGAAAGAAAAAACATTTATTTCGGTAGGACCTCAAAAACTACTTCGACTTTGTCTTAAACGCTAGGTGATTCTATTGCCTGTTCCAACTCGACTCCTTACACCAGGAAGAGAATTAGGCAAGATCACAAGGTGTGGGCCTAGCTTTTCTTACAAGTAAAAGTAATTGTAAAAGAAAGAAGAAACAAATAACGCACTTATCTTACTTATGGTCACCCATCCAAATTGAAAGCACAACGTCGCTTAACTTCAATGATTTATCGGCACGTGCGCCTTTTAATTTTTAATGAAAAATTAAAATTCGTCATCCGAATTAGCCACTAGTTCATACGAACATAATAATATCAAAAATATATATATAAAATAAAGCATTCTAGACCCTAAGACAAGACTTTAAACGAGTTTTTTTTGTTTTTTGAATAGTTTCATACACTGTGGCAGAATTGAGTCCGCACTGCAAAAGCTTTCGCCACTAGTTTTCGCTGCCAATTAAGGTGCCAAAATAACGCACTACGCCTTTTGTGGGATCCATTTATCAATTTACAAAGCCGAGTAAGATTAATTTGGTACACAACTGCGTCCGTGGCACTATTTTAAGTGATTATTTTAGTTAGATGATAATTATTCTTGGAGACAATGCAACATTGTAGCACACTATTAATAAGAGCTGATCTGATGATATTGTGAGGACCTGTTTAGGAAAACTCCTTAGAATAGTCTTATTAATCCGAATGAAAAATTTTCATATAATTTAATACAGAAATGCAAATAATAAAAAATATAATCCATTAAATCCTTACTAGATGATTAACACAGGAAGGCAATCTATGTCTAAACTTAACAGAAGATAAATTTAAGATATTTTTGAAATGTTGTATTCTTGGCCAGCACCAAAACCATTATCACTTCGAAACGAACACTCCGTTGATACAAATAAACAACTACATAGTTCCATTATCATTTTGTTGCTAAAATAAGATGGATTCGTTATTAGTCCTGCAATTAATTTCAGAATGTAGGTAATACGTTAAGATCCAGAGATCAGCAAGCATATAAATATTTACATTTACCAGTATCAAATAATATAAATAGGTCTAATCTCAATACGATCCTGAACCAACAATACAAACTCACAGTTGAATGGACCGACTAATGATCGTGTAGGTTGCTTGAGTGCGTCATTCTGCAAATACATACCTTCCTACAGTCAACTTAGAGCAGAAGTAAGATTTGAAATCTCAAGTTAATAAGACATTTTCTGTATTTCAAATACATAGCATAGAAGAATAAATATAATCATTTCTTATTATGAAAGGGACGAGTTGCCAACCTGGCACGTGTGGGAGGAGAACTTTCACAAAATATATTGTGACACATGCTATCTGACACCCCCATACACATCAAATTAAAATAATGTTGAGAAGATGTGTATCGAGATCTCAGGTACAGTCCTGATCATGTTCTTTTTTTTATTTAATTCGACATACATAATTATATGAAGACATTATTACCTCATGTCCGAGTGTTACAAGGAATCGATCTCTCACTAAATAATTGTGTAATTTTTTAATCAGATTATTTATGTACCTATGTGTATTTATTATTACTCCAGATTATGTACCTATGTTTATTTTAATATGTTCGAGTGTTTATGAGTGTTTTGTTTACTTCTTATCCACAATTTATTAGGCGTTTTAAGCCAATATACCTACCATGTAGGTACAATAATTATTGAACAAAAACAGAAGTACCTAGGTACTTTATGATATTTACAATAATGAGTGTGACAGCAGTAAAAAATAAATGGCAAAAAAAAAGTTACCATTTGCAAAGATCGGCATTGAACAGAAATTTTCCAAAGTATGTACATTGAGAATATTGGAGTATTAAATACCTAGTAATTTTGAGTAAACCTGTAATTTAAGTAGTCTTACCTGAGATAGAAATAATGATAAGGGTGTTTCACAAGCCCCATCCATCATCTGCCAAAGATGAGTGAAGATGTGAATCATTCGAGTAACGGATGTCAAGACGTATCAAACAAAACAAGTGAGGCATTTATTGTTCAGTTTTGTTCACGGTGTTGTTTCTTGACAGGTGTAAAAAGGTCTATCTTATGCTGGAGGGAGCTTTCATTTCTGTTACGAGAACGTTACATCACAAATTTGGTTTTCATAGTAGTTTAATGGTAGGTAACTAGGATGTCGCTTCCGTATCTTACTTTAAGGTAAGTATTTAGGGAAAAGTCTACCAAACGAAGGTTTTGTTAAATACAACTATCTTTTATGGGTGATAGTAATGATTATAAATATACTTTACAAGAAATACGAACAATTATTTTTTGAAAAAAGTATCTATGAATGTGAAGGTGGCTTAAGAGAGAGAAAAGTTGAGGAGTAATATGTTGGCTTGGTATGATCATTGTTATGAGGAAGGAAGAATATTACGTTACTAGGAGAGTATTAGAAATGAAAGTGGATGGATATAATAGCAGTAACCTAACAAAACGTGACGAGCCGCGTCTTGTCCGTTACGATTTGTTGGTTCATAGCAAATAACCAGCCTGATAGTACGCGTTACCATAAGCTTGCACGCTTGTCATACCAGAAGTATAATTCATATTTGAATATTATATGTCAGTTGAAAGTACCTACCGTAAATTATAAACATAAGTCACGTCTAATTGAATGTCCCGAATGAATGCCAAGCTTAAGCAATTAACCTATGATTGCCCCCCGGGAATCCTTCGCTGAACCAAACACGTTGAATTTACATTTATAATGAAAACAGAAACAGATTTTGTAGAGTATTAGGTATAGAGGGTTACAGACGATTAGAGTAGGTACACCTCGCATAAACTTCAGCCAAATTTGACGTGCCGTGGTTATAAAAACTAACTGTCATTTATAAAATTGAATTGCTTCGTAACGTTTGGCTTTTTGACAGAGTTGATAGTAATAATATTGGATATTACACAAGTGCAAGGGGAGAGCATTCAGTGCAGTTGAGTGCATACGCCAATTAACCTTTAAGTAAATATAAGAGAAATCCTTAACCTCTCTGCAAGAGGTTGGAGGAGTAAAGTGCTTACACATCTTTAACCAAGAGTGCCAGAAGTTGCTAACAAAACTTGAAAATAATAAGAACACAGTACTACGCCAAACTTAACCAAGAATTTCACGAAAACCATAACATTTTTCACAGAAATGTTGCTAAATTTGTATTGATGTTACCTGTTGCACCCTCCCGAGAACAAGCCTTTGACCAAAAACCTTCTGTATTACTTTAGCTATAAGATCGAAATTAGCTTGCGTTCAGTTATAAATCCAGTTAAACTTAATTTTAGGGATGCGTCAAACGATATTAATTTGGAGGCAGTGATATTCATGACTGACTTTTAAAGTAGGCTTTCGGGGCATAATTAAAATATGATTTGAAAAGCTCTTCTGAAAAAATGTACCTTACACAGATTTCTGATATCCTTGGCATCTTATAACGACTATTAAGATGATGTTATGCTCGTTCGTTCGTTCGTATGAGCAAGTGGCCAACTCTGGTGACGGAGTTTTTAAGCCGCCTAAAGGCCTCCGTCATGGCTTAACGATGTTATGCTTATCAGTACTGATGAGGTAGTAAAACAAGACTTTCAATTGCAATATAGAGGCTTTTCATATAGAGCTTTTTAACTTTGATGCTCGAAACTTCGACAGAAAGCCTACTAAGAAAACATACACGTTAGATGTATTTTTCACTGTAGCGGTGTGTTTACTTCATTTAGAAACACTAAGTATACCTAATGCCTATGATTCTCTTGCCATACATTATGCTACTTAATAATAAAATAAATAATGAAATCAATTGATGTTTGGCTAGAAGGATCGATAGTAGATGGATGTAGAAAGTAATGATCAAGAGTAGACTGTAGGCACGGGTTTGTATTGGAGTCCATCGCTATGACGACGGCGCTGCCCGGAAACCGTTTACGATCGCTTTATTGTTTCAAGTGTCAAATGTGCCGACAGTCGTGACACGTCCAACACATTTGTCAGGTTTATAGGGTCGGGCAAATAGGTAGTATTGGCAGCAGAGTACAAATGTACTAATTTCTACCTATTTCACGGAGTTCATTTTGTAGTAAAGTGCAATATGTTAAAATATCAAATATTTATTTTAGTTCTCATCGTTCTGTTTTAAGGCTTCTTTCATGGCTTAACGACTTATAAGCCGGGACTAAATTTTTTATTCAATCTGAGTTTTTAATCGAAGGGCTTGAAATATATTTAAACAAATTAAATAAAGAATACAAATTATATACTTATTCCAAGTTGGTTTTTCAATTTATACATAACATTTTTCTCTGGGCAGTAAGACCTTAGAATGACCTTAGAATTAACGAAAATGGATACAATGTTAATAAGTAGATCAAAGATAAGTTAGATGTGATTGTGTGAAAGATGACATAGAAAAGATGGGATGATTGTTGAGATGACAGCTGATGAAAGGAAATGAAAGAAGGATACATTATTGTATCAACCACACAGAATGTGGGACATGGGCATGAAGATGATGCTTCCTTTAACTACCCAATATTTCCTAAATCAACTTACTATCTACTTAGAACTCATATTTGTTATCGGATTTAAACGACATTGAATAAGATTGACCTATTTTTGCAACTTTGAATAATAATGATTGACATGTTTTGTTCGGATTTTACATCATTTGAATAACACAGTTAAACATCCCTAAACCCGTGCTTTCCAATAACAAAGCTTTCCAATCACGTTTTATTGTCCTTACTTTTAATGTTAGCTTCACCTTTTAAATGCAACACTTAAGAGTTCGCGTTCTTTATTATGTTATCATGCTATCAACAAACAGTTCACAAGAACTGAGAATAAAAACTTAGATCGAAATGTATTGAAAACATTGTTTTGATTCCGACCGGTAGTTGCAGAGATTAGCGCGATCAGACAAACAAACTCTTGCACTTTATTACATTAATCTTGATGTATGGTAGTTCCAATAGTACTTGAGAAATAATGTTGTATTTTCGTCTCAGTTTTTTTAGAAGACACCTTATAATGAGCCACGGATCGAACGGTATCAATTCAACGATAATTGAATTCTATTGTCAAGTCTCTCTACATTTGCAAACCAAAATGTGAATAGCAATCAACGAATGGATTACATAAATATTTCTAGAATTATTAACAAAGCTGAGCGCTTTCAATTACTGTTTAAAAAGCCATTGTGACAGTTTAGTTTATTTAGTTACTATAGTGTAAAAGGCCTTCGACATAATGCTCGCTGATTGTGCAATTATTTTGGAATGTGTGTGCATTATGTTATTAAATGTGGTTTTGCTACCCGCTAAATACACGATGAAACATCAATCTAATATGTGTCACCAGTGATTAAATAACCTGTGGTTCGAAAGAAGAGAGGCACATTGGGAATACTCACTGTCGCGATCATATTTCATTATTTCATTTAATTTTATTACTTAGTTTTTGATATAGTAGAATTACTTTATCAACAAAACCACGTCGCATTTCATCACTAATGGATGATAATGATGTGACATAAACATGGTGTTAGTATATTGTGTGCACTTACGCAATGATTTTCGAAAAACAGTGAATGTAATATGACGTTCATAAAACAATGAACACCATTTTAACAGTTTTCACAAAAGAAGGAGGTTCGCACTTAGTTTAAATCTTTATTTTATGTATGTATGTAGGAGTTACTCGAAGATGCCACGTCCAATTTGGAAATTATTTTTTTGATTGATTGAAAGTTCCATAAAATTTGGTTAGGAACTGACGAGGATCATCAGAGTAATAAACAGAAATACACCTCGTATTGCAGCAAATTGCTCTCCTTAAGGCTTCGGAGCTGTACGAGTGCCCCATACAAACGTAATACCATAACCATTTGAAATTTGTGCATATCTTCAGCATAGTATGGTATTATTCGTATTAGGATAGCATTTATCTAGGTCTCTGCCAAAAGCTTTTTTCAAAATACTTAGCTAAAGTGAAATTAAACCGAATCGCATTTTGCATATTTTTACATCATAGAAGACATGTTTTCTTTATATTTATTTAGTATTAAACACTAGAATATTTTAAGTTTCCTTCTGTTAGAAACATAGCTTATATGGTCTAGTAACAGAAAAACAACACTGTGTGAAGAATAAAAACAATTTTCAGTCATAATTTTTGGGACTACGGGAGACAACCAAATTTCTTGCAAAATAGCTATGACAACCAGTCTGGCGAATGTACTATTCAAACAGACGATATATGAAACGCCCCGGAGTTTTAATGGCTGCTACAACCACAGAACTATATACTCTGACGAGGCTTCAACCCGTTCGAATAACGAAGAGCACTGACAACTCTGTAGAGCTATACTAAAATAGGACACTCCGACATAGACGGATTATAGTAAGAATGAACGAACGAGCGTAAGAACGAAGAAGAAGAAGAAGTACACCATCATCCATCATTAGTCTGTGGCTACATCAAGGAAGATGTATTTTCTCTATGGGCTACATTCTACATTCTCTTTGGTCTGTCCACTGTCTGTGGTGTCATGTCAATTCACGAAGTCTTTCGAATTTTAGTTTGTTGACAATTTGACAATTATTTATTTGTTACAGAAAATTTAATCTAAGGCGTGAAATCATAAATAAAGATACGTGTAAAACATTGTTATTCAATAGTTTTCTGTAGTGTAATAGTGTGTTTAAGTAATATGAGTAAAATCAATGTGAAATTTGCAAAAACATGCCGCGAAGGAGTGCAAAAACGCATTTTTATGGCTCAATTTCCTCTATATGTAGATCGGTAAGCAATTTTATGCCATTTATTTCCAAAATTTGGTAAAATAATGATACAATTCGTAAAAGTTTTTGCAAGAAAATTTTCTCATACCGTATGTAGGTAAACAATTATAGTGCTTGACTATCAACCTAGATTTATCGATATCGATAGTTTGTTTTACGAAACTGGAATGATTAATTTGTTTGTTTGCTATGTTTTTAAAGTTTTATTTTGTTTGGATTACCATAATTTATATGTAACTTAGATTTTATTTTATACCTATTAGGTTTTTAATTGAATCATGTACATTTTTAGGAGTAGGTAAACATGGATGTCAATACTTGGATGGGTGATCGCAAGTGGCACTATTACCATTATGTTTAGGTATAATATATTTTATATTGTTTTATTGTATAATAATACAACAATATTTGTTGCAGACAACCTACCAGAAAATCGAAGCAGCATGACGAAGCATAAACAAAAGCTTGATGATCATCGTCACTATATGAAAGTACCTGGATGGCATACATTACATGAAAACACGGATATAAACGTCATTTTCTAAAAATTAATCCTAGCAAGATCGATTTATCGCCCCCAAAACACCCTATGTAGATGTTCAAATAAATGTATACTTACTTAAATTAATTATTAATTCTTTTATTTATGAAAAAAAAACCTACTAATAATTTAATGGAATCCAAAAATCCTAGCTACTGCTGATAGGTATCGATATCGATAAATTTTCGATAGTCACTAGGTACATCCCTAGATACTGCCAACATTGAGAATATAACATTTTTAAAAGACGCTGGCGTGACGACATAGATGCCTTCCATGAGGAGTGGTGGGAGGCGGCTGGTGATCGAAAGAAGTGGAAAGAGATGGGGGAGACCTTTGCCCAGCAGTGGGACACATTATAGGTTATTAAAAAAAAAAAAAAAAAATGTTGGCAGTATGTCGTGGTCAATATGTTCTGTGGTCGTGGTTTGGTTTTGTTACGTTGGTCTTATTGTTCACTGGGTGATTAATACATCGTCTAGTGTTCGTTTTGTTTGTATGGCACTTCCGTCTCTTACTATTACACGCTCTTTGGAACGCGCGGCGGATTGACTTTGCCGAGCCACGTCACCGAATTCTTAAAACATGTCCTATTTAAAATAACTTATCTGTCAAATGTTATTGAGCATGAAAAATCTCAAATCTCAAGATATTATTAAAATTAAATATTTTCTGTTTTTGTTTTTCGGAATATGACAAAATTAAACATTTGAAATGCTAACCGCTTTATAGAACTGCGTGGATTACTAACTACCTATAGCTATAATTATGTCAAGTATTACATGATTGAGCACGGTCATTCATCAAAAGCCTTTGTTGTTAATTCCATTACCGATATTTTATTTAGTGTTGCTCAATTTATCACAAAATGTAGACCTAATTAATTAAAAGTACTGCAACAAAAAAAACAAAAGTACTATTTAAATGGTGTAGTTTTTGGAAAATAAATGTGAGGAAAATGAGGTACGCAAGAAAAATCACTTGATAACCTATACTTAATTGTTCCTCAGTGCTGATTTATAATAATAATAACTTTAAGTTGCGACTTCGTTAGTGTTATCGCACATTTTTAATGCTATATTATAATAACACAAGAGAGTTGGCTACGAACTTACTATTTTAATAACAATAAAAACTTTATAATGAGATCTTCAATTTGTACAATTAAAATAATTCCAGTAAGCCAAAACAATGACGCTGTTTTTAGAGTAAAAACACTCAGGCCTTTACATCTTTACCAATGATTTTTACAGCGTCAGGAGGCAATCTTAGGCCTATTATTGATACCTATTAATCTGACTTTATTAAGATTAACTCAACCACGAGCTTTCCAGAAACTTGTGCTACACGCTCTATTAACAAAGTTTAAAATCACAATGTATTTTCTGGAGAGATCGGTTTCAGTGTAGTTACAATCTATTAAGACAAAATCGTTCACTCCGTCTTGAATTTCTCGTCGGTCCTGATTACTGGATTAGTTCACTGATCCGTTCACCGCTGGATATTTAAGGGCATTTTCACACTTGTTATTCAAACTTAAAGCCGAATTAGCCAAGTTGATTTCCCTAATTTTTTAATCCAATGTTTTAGTTATGGTACCTACTTATACATCTTGATATGAGCTCCGAAGATGGTCTAGGTACTGGGTAAGCCTACTCCAGCTGAACAATGTTTCAGACACTACAATGTACCTAAGTGTAAGCTTAAATTGCCTCCTAACGCGGTATAAATCTAATAAAGATGTTATGGCCTCAGTTTTCATAGCAACTATTCAAACTTAATTCTGACACTTGGTTTTGATATTTTGTTAATTAATCAGTCAGAAACAGAAATGTCAGATAACTGTAAAAGGTAAATGAATCACTGAAGATATGTAGTATCCCTAAATAGTGTGCTAAATAGCTTGGGACTAGATGACACTGTGTGAAATGTCCAAGGATATTAATTTATTTATTTACTGTGATAGAGTTTGACACTGACATTAACGAAGAGTTTGTTAGAAGGAGGAGAACGAAGAGACTTATTTTTCAAAAAGTACTGTGTGATTATCGACTCCATTGTGTTGTGTATAAATCGATCTCTATTTCAAATTAAGATGTATGTACGAAAACTGAAACTGTATAAGCTACAAAAATAAAATTATTCTTAAACATAACCACACAAAACATAACACATACAGAACATAATGTACTACTCGACTCAATCACGTGGCAGTATCAATACTGGTATTTGATAGGCATCGACTTCCTATTCAATTTACCTGGAGCGCATGCTTTGATCTGACTGACATGAGTAGCTTTCTCTAAGTGGTTTCAGATTCGAAGCCTTGAATTAAAACCACTCAGATTGCACTTAAGAAGCTGGGAATGTCATTCCAATCTAAATTCTTATGCTTCTGTATTACCGTACTGTTACCATATTAAGCCAATAAGTAAGAACATTCTTCAAATGAAGAATAAATGAAATAAGATCACGGCTGTTATTCCAATATGCGGTAGACATGTTAATTAATATCTTAAGATATTTTAAAAACCTTTAATAAATATTCCTAGTATCATATTAAACGGATACCTGCTAATGTGTGGATGGATGTATGGATGTTTCTTACTTTTACTCTTGTCTTACTCTTATGAAACTTGGAATATACATTATACAAAGTCTATGACCTGGAATAATTTTACCAAATTTTTTTATATCGCAAATTTCTTGTTAAATAGCATAAAAAATCATGAAAAGCCAACAGAGTAAACAACATTATTTCCCATCGTTTAGCTATAAAAAGAAGTGTTCAGTGATCAAGACGGAATCAGCAGTTATTTTCTCCGTGTAAAATACTCTTAAAGCAAACCAACCGTCTTGTCTTAATCGACTTTAGACACTGAGATTCAGAAACGAGAAAACCCTTGTTAGTTGTAATTTGATCAAAAAGATCACCCTCAGATTATACAGACCTCAAACAACCCTCTATAATGATATTATATGATTTACGTTGTTGGGTGGCCTTCTTAAGATCTTGTTTTAAAAACTATTGCGAAAGATTTATAAAGGTTTATTGCTGTGCTAAGAGGATAGCTTAGGTGCTGAGCAAGCCTATTTCATCTCAACAATGTCCCACTACTGAGTCCCGTTAAGTGTAGGGAATAATTTTCTCAAAAGAGTTTTAAAAAATTGCTTTGACGAAAAAAATAATTTTCGTCTTCGTCACTTTCAATCTGATACTTGTAGATTTGAATCTCGTCAAAATATCAGTAATTTATTTATAAATAAACACCTGAAATTTTCATACCATTGTAAAAACAAGGTTTATAGATTGGTTAGAACTTCGTTGATCGTACAACCAACGACGAAGCCAATTTTCACGCCATTTGCAAAATTTCCTGCCTCACTTCGACTCGCATAATAAAATGAGGAATGTTATTTTCTATTCTTTGTCTAAAAATCGTTCTTGACAATAAATTTTCGTTTTTACCTCAGAATGATTTCATTGTAAAAATAAGTATTAATACAACATACACGGTACTGGGTATAATAATTAAGAAAACACATTCTCACATACATAATGCTTATATCGAAATGTAACTATTGAAATGGCTTGCAACCTTTCCACTTAATCGGCTTATTGTGACCAATACCACAGATAATATTATACTATACCCAATACATATAAAGCTAACTAAGTCATGTGTTTCCTTGCGATGTTTTACTTGACTTCATCGTTCGTATTTCTCTCGTACAAATAAATAGCTCTGAAATCAATCACACGACTCCTCAAATCAAATGTCTAAATATCCCACTGGGCCAACTCGGATAACGTTTACTTTCGATGCTACTTCAATAAAGTTTGTTTCTATATTTTCTTAATGTACTCATACTCTGTGTATATTAACAAATAAATGTTTTATCTATCCTACAACATACTAGGTATATGTACAGTCGTAATATGACGGTCACCGTATACTCAAAACCTTTTCTTCAACAAGTTAAAGAATTAGATGTGCGCTTCAATTTCTATAAAATAATTAAGCCGGTATTGGGGGCAATTCGGAGTGTCGCAAAAACTAAACTAAACTAACTAAAATTATTGCCATCCTTTTTATTCCCATCGCTACGGGACGGCAACAATTTTAGTTAGCTTATGCCCGTTTTCACCAACGACTCCTAAACAGTCTCCTTACTAAGTATTACCTAAGCTAGGTGATCCCTTAAATCCCCCTCCTACCTAAATTCATTTTCACCAAGCTAGGTGACCCCTAGCGAACCACTACCTAACTATAAGTGATGTATTTTACCGATTCAATTTCATTCATTCAATTTCTGGTTTTTTACTATCAACATGTAGGCTGTATGTTGATTGTCTATGCTTTAAAAATAAATAGTGTTTGTTTGACATCAAATTTGACATGTTTGTTTTGCTATATACATATTATTAAAACTGTGATGAATTGGTTTCCTAATTACAATAAACGCAAGAGGGGAAGACAGTTCAAAAGGTGGGAAGACGAATTAAAGGAGTTTGCAGGGAAAACATGGATTCGAATTTCAAGAGATAGGGAGAATTGGAAGAAGTTGGAGGAGGCCTTTGCCAAGACGGGGCAATCAGATAACAGTGCTGAATAATTGTCGATGTCATACCTCAGAATAGAGACAGAAGGTGCCATCAACTGTCATTGCAAGACGCACGCTGAGTCCAAATACAAGACAAGCATCCCCCGCCCGCCGCACTTCCCACCCGCGTAATGCGGCTAGCTTAGACATAATGCCCGTTTTTGGGGTAAACATTGAGAATATTGAAATTTGGAAGTGTGATATTATGATAATAATATTAAAATCTAAATTGTCCTTTTCCATATTTATGTATTAACATATACCTGATAATCTTAAGTAGGTAATAGAGAAGTTCTTTAAGTAAATGAAACACGGTTAAGATGTGATTAAATGAGTATTATACTGATTAAAATTGGACGAAATATATTTATTTAGTTATTAGAGCCGCCATTGCACTTGACACCGGAAGTACAATATTATTGAATGAGATATTAATATAATAATATTAATTATTAATTATTATTACAATATTATTTAATTTAATGAGACTAGCCTAACTACGACTAACTATAAGTTTTTATGTAATACCTTATTTGGAAACGCTTCTTTCCTAAGTCTTTTCAAACCGCATTTTGTCTCATAAATATATTTCTCCGCAAAATGCATTGAACAAACTACGCTTCGCTTTAAAGGTTTCCAAAACTCTTCTAGCCGTGCTCTTTGTATAATTTTTGTCCACTCCGTTTTCCTTTCTTCATCAGCAGGGAAGCTACAGTTTTAACATAATTTCATACACCCCTCCCTGTTCCACTCTCACACACACCACAAATATATAGACTACAAGCCTTCTCGCCCGCGGTTTTTCTCGCGTGGTATCTACCTTGGTAAAATGTAGCCTATGTTCATTCGGAAAGTCCATGCCATATGCATCTCGCTGTAGCAAATCGGTGTCAAATCGATCAGTGAAAGAATTTTTGAAATCGGATGAGTAGTTTCGAAGATTACCCCAAACATACAAACAAACAAACAAACAAACAAACCAACTTTACCTCTTTATAATATTATTATAGAATACCTATTATGAAATTCTAACATTTCTGTATAATAATAAAAAGTAGGGAAAATCAAAATTCTTATACTGGCAACATTAACAAGATGGACGCATCATTCTCTATGACAATTACAAACGAAACAATTTATTAAATATTTCAATAAGATGTTAGGTAAATGCGTTACTTACACGTGAAATGTAATCCCATTCTTTCTACTTTTTTGCCCCGCTGCATTTTTGCAGGTGGGAACAACACATGACGGCATAATAAAATAAAATCGAAGTCGACTATGCGGTATGACGTTCAAAAAGTGACTGATCGGCTGCGCGTAAAACTACTCTGTTTTAGCCAAGTTTTTGTGGCCTCAGTATTAGGCGCAAAAACTACTTCTGGTTTTTTCTCCTATTCTGAGTGTCATACCTACTTAATTATAAAAACCATGTACATTTTTATCTGTAATAAAGGCTAATAAATAAAATACATATTGCGTTTCGAGTTTATGATAATTGTTATTTCGTGTGCTTGAACTTTTTATTGTCCTGGAACTCAATTTTTGATTCAATTTTTGTCAACAGGAAAAGGACACTTCCTTTAATTAAGATTTATCTTCGAAAAAAGTCCACGTCCTCAAACTTTTGGAAGAAATCAATTCTCTCACAAAATATCTGTAAAAATATGGTCGATCCCATAATACACGATCTGTGATCACTTCTATAGCCTCAATAACATCAATGAAATCACTCATTTTTAATAATTATAAATATTAGCAAACATTCACAAACTGATACAACTGTCACCTATCTTTAGGACCCCGAATTTCGGCCCCCTAAATTTAGGTAACACTTAAAGCTTTTAGGTGACGGATTGGGAGTGGTGAAAACCATTTCTTTCTAAGGTGTTCCCTAAAATGAGATAGGTGTCACTTAAAATTTAGGATTTGTTGGTGAAAACGGGCATTAGTTTAGCTTTTGCGACACTCAGAATTGCCACTATTGGCACACTGTCTTGTTTTAAGTCGTTATCGATCCCAATCACTTATCTTAATAATTGCTTTTAATGCTTTAATTGAATCGGTTCTGCATTACTTGATATTTGTTTTCAATAAAATCAAAAGCTTTTAGATTTTTTATCTGATTAAATGAAGTCAATAAGCGCTTGTTTAAACTACTCAACGAGAGTAAGGTTTCTAGCAAGTTTTGTCGTTTTTAGAATATAACTATTATCAAATGTCTAATAACAGCAAGAAAACTCATAGATAGAATATTGAAACTGGATTTAAAGTAAGCCGTAGAGTAGGTACGTTACTACCCAAATAATATTTAGATATAGACGGTAACAATTTTAGACTAAGTGTTGGTAGCTATCACAAAATTAAAGCTGTTTATCAATTTATGTTATGACTCTTCATTACATTTTACAGTCTCATCTTACGAAGCACGACCATTTTCAATCATCTTGTCTTATAAACACAATGTTATATCACTAGGAATATTGTCAAGAAAACATGAATTTTATTTAAACCAGCATATTTCAGTTTGAACAATAAACGCTAGAAAATTTAATAAAACTTTCTCATAGCACCTCAGCTATGCTGTTGCCGACAGAATCCATTGTTGACTGACACATTTTAATTAAATTTGTGATACAACAGTCTTGCGATTGTAGGTACATTAGGTTTCTTACAAATTCTATGGTGTAATTTTTAAATTAAGAACAAGTTGTTTAAAATAAAATGTTTATTTCTCCACTAAAAGTACTACAAACATTTATAGCTAACAATTAACATTTTCATTCGGGTGTCGTTAACCGGTTTACACTATTCTTGAATTTATTTAATTAAGGCGAGAATAGTTTTGGTTGTTGATTTTTTCACTATGCTAGGTAAAAATCAGGTTCAAATTATAATCTTTATGAAGTAGCCGGCGCGTCATGGCTGGTTGCTCTTGAATCGGATCGGATGACCCTAATTATGGAGCCTCGGCGGATAATAGAGCACGGGCCTATCGAGGACTTCTTTATTGGGCAGTAGTTTGGAAGTGATAGCCGAAAATTTAGCTACCTAACCTGTGTTTATCCCACTATAATATTATAAACGTGAAAGTCTGTATGGATGTGTGGATGTTTGTTACTCTCTCACGCTAAAACTACTGAACGGATTTGGCTGAAGTTTGGAATATACGTAGTTTATGACCTAGAATACCACATAGTTTACTTTTTTATCCAGGTACTACGAGTATAGGTAGCACAATGGTGAAGCCGCATACGAGTAAGCTAGTTTATGTATAAAGTACATATTATAAGTAAACAGGCACCCATTTATTCCTAAATGGTTAAGAAAAACATTGTGAAATCAGTTAGCTCTAGAAGCCGTAGAGACAAACAGAAAAAAAACCACTTTGAAGTCTCTATCATATTATTTCAAACGCTTTTACTCAAAAGAAAACTACTTTACGGTCCACCGTCCTGATTTAAACGTCGTTTAAAAAAAAATTACGAAAGTACTTAATTTCCTCTAATGGACGTTCCATCTTTCACAGTATTAATTACAATCTGTCTCAAAGCCAGGGCAAAATAACAAACAATTTAACTTAGAAGTAATTCCAGTTTCAATTTAAAATAAGGTTCTCATATTGACGGAGTCCGAGCTCTAATTTCAGTTTATTTTGTGAGGTGCAGCAGGGATAGAGCTAGGACGGTTGTTGGGGTAAAAGATTTTGCAACATTAAAAACGTAACTCTCTTTAATTAAGTTTAATTAATAAACAAAGATCAACGAAGTAATAATTTTAAGTTGTGTTTGTATGTTTATTCTGTGTACATTAAAGTGCTAATTCGTTCATTCACTGACGTTCTTTGTTAATAAAGGGGTAAGAGTGTTGAGTATTTCTTTTAGGGTGGTTGTATGCGTCAAACTCGCGCCACCACCTATTATTATTTTATTATTACTTTTTAATAATGGAATTTAAAAAACTGAATGTTCCGTTTGTAACCTTTTATAACCTTTTTTTAATATCCCCGTAATAGTTTTATTTTGTATAGTTTAGGAGGAGTAGTGAAGTTAAATAGAAAAGGCGGCGATGCTAGTTTGACGCATACAGACACCTTAATGTATTTATTTCTTAGTATAACAGTTTTCAAAATTTAGAGTTTATGTGAGTTGGCTAAAACCTTATTAAAATAAATCCTTCAAATTAATACTTATTTTTGTTATAAGTAATTGACGTAGTAATTGACGACCTCTGTGGCGCAGTGGGCGAAAGCCCGCCTGAGACGCAGAGGTTGCGGGTTCGATCCCCGCTGCGGGACAAATGTTTGCATGATCTGCAAATATTTGTTTCGTGTCTGGGTGTTTTCTATGTATAATATGTATGTATTTACAAAAAAAAATGTATCTATGTAGTTTATCAGTCATCTGGTTACCATAACACAAGCATTAAATTGCTTAGCTTGGGACTAGATGACGCCGTGTGAAATGTCCAAGGATATTTATTTATTTATTTATTTATTGGAGATCATGTTAGTCTTAATTTGTATGTTATAAATTAGTTTCATGCAATACAAATAAATACAAAAAAGGTTGTACTATCCGCGGGCGAGTATGGATAGCCTATTTCAGAATATTACTAATATCTATAGAATTATTTTATCTGTGCTAATATCATACAATATAATAATAATGAATAATGTACCTATAATAAAACATTTCGTATAACTTTCCTTACAACAACCCTTTTTTGTTTCGTGTCTGGGTGTTTTCTATGTATAATATGTATGTATTTACAAAAAAAAATGTATCTATGTAGTTTATCAGTCATCTGGTTACCATAACACAAGCATTAAATTGCTTAGCTTGGGACTAGATGACGCCGTGTGAAATGTCCAAGGATATTTATTATTATTTATTATTAACCCTGGTCTTTCATGAGCTTTCATGAAACTTATTAAAAAGAAAACGTATTGACAATATTCAACGTTCTTTGGTTCGATCAGTTGAAAACTCGTAAACTTTTACTCAATAAAAGCGGCTATTGATCGATGGTACTTTAGCGGTTCATTAGCTTGAGAACAAGTAGTACTTTGTAAACTTGCGATGTGCAAATAATAAAAGCTGTGGAGATGCCGGAAAGAATAAGGATAGGAATATAAGTATGGAGATTATAAGCCGTTTGCATAGTTTTTTAAACGACTTTAAAAAAAAGCTTTCTTCTACTCTATCATTTGTCAACTCTGAATCCACTCCTCTCACATTCGTATCCTCTTTCACACAATCCAACTTCTTCACCGGCCTTTCTTTACCTTGCGTTTAAGAAAGACTATTGCCTAACATTGCTTTCGTACATTCCAGGATGCTGGGCGGCGTGGGAGGGCGAGCTGCGTCGATGCGCCGGCGCGGCAGCTCGCCTGGCGTGCGGCGGCTGGCGGCGGGCTGTGCCGACGATTCGCCCCCATCGCCCCGGCCCGTGCGCCGCCGCCGCGCCGCCGTCTCTGCCGCCGATCATAAGACCTGCGCGCTTATACATACAAGGCTCAAGCTGGGGGATATCATGTGAGTCATACAAACAAAGTCTTAGACATAACCTATTAAGATACCATCTGAGTCCTACGTACAATAATGAGAAGACCTGCGCTGAGGGTCATATACTGATTTGAGTCATATAAGTACACAAACTGTACAGTTTTTGGCATGACCTATTAAGAAATGGAACGCTAACGTACGGAAAGCTAATGTATGTATGAGCATGAATTTATAGAGTCATACAGAGAAATATGAGTTGATAATTACTATACATACAGAGGAAACGATAGAAAAATAAATTAAAATTATACACTTCATACATCAATTTTATGCAGCTATAAAATTGATTCCTTTTTTAAAGCTACATTCATGCCCCTTACCTATTCACGTAAGTATGCACATCATTTAAAAGCCTACCTCGGCTTCGCTAGCAATGCACTGTAACATCAAATCAAATCAATTCAAAAAAATTTACTTTCTTCCTACCTTTAGTATAATATAAGTACCTAATCTTAAGTACAAAATTTCGTTCAATGGTAGGTAGATTAGCTTATTAACTTTGAATTTAAATAGTCCAACTTCTACAAAAATTCGCTCCGAAAAGCTTCTTTGAAACTTTTCATCTCAAGCGTACCTTTGAAAACACCGATGTTACGCCATCTTTGTTAAGAGTCTAGTACTGAAAATGGAAAACAGGCTCACATTATTTGTTACTAGTGGTGCCATCTGCATTGCTTGTTTTCGTAAAAACGCCCTCTTTGAAAAGCGCCACGAATCTGAAACTATTCCACAGATACCAAAGCCATCTGTGGTCTTTTTATCGTAAACGTTTTCACAAAGCTAAACCTTACGAACATACCGCCCTCTATATTCAGTTCAAATCGCTTTCAGTAAATTCCAACCCTGGTGACCGCCATCTATAGGAAGGTATCTGCAATTGACTTTCAGGTTTTTCCGAAGGTTTTTGAAATATGAACGAATTCATTTGCTGGGTAGCGTCATCTAGTAGCAAGTTGGGGAACTTTGAAGTTACTGATGGACGTTTGGGAACATTTTAGTTGAGAGAAGATAAAGTTGGTTGGTGTGGCCGTTTGGGCAGATGGCACTGGTATTGCATTTAATACATTATAATAAATAAATACTCACTAATGTGCTAGATGTCGCTAGTAGCTAAAATAACATGTTATAGCGACAGGCCCGCATCGCACTTATTTATATTTTTCTGGAAAAACAAAAGAATGTGCTGCCCATATTATTATTATACTTATTATAATTTTTAACAATTTGTTTAATTTCTGCATAATTACATCGTTCTACAGTTTTATTTATATACCTACAAAAAATGCCAATAATGATAAGAAAGTCAGACTTGTATAATTTCGTTCAAACCTCGAGTCTATTCATTCGCAAACCGAATCGAAGCAAATCGCCTAAATTCAATCCGATCTTACTTCCTACTATTAATAGATACCTACCTATGGCAGTTTGTGATATTGTTTGGACGTTATTTAATAGCGCCATAAACAAATTAAATGAACCTTGATGATATTTACATAGTAGGTAGTAGTCTGTAGTAGGTATTGCTATTATTATGATTGAATGTGTGTAATTTAATAACAGAATTACATGAAACTAAAGATCAGATGATGAGTTTTTGTAGCATACTTGCTATTATTTATTTGTAACTAAGCTAGGCCACGTACGGAAGCAAGTAGCATAATGGAGAGTGGAGAGCCGTTGAACGTCTGTCCGCGGCGTTCGCTCGGTGTAAATGGAACACTCCGACTTCTCCACGTGGCTATTCTATTGATTTCCGGCGGCAGAAAGAGACGGCGCCATACCTCAATTTGTTGCACTATTTTCCGTCTCACTCTTCCGCCAATATATGACCCATTTTTATGCCGCTTTCCCTATATTAATACAGCCTAAGTAATTAGGTGAAAAGTTCCGCCGCGATGTAATCGCGGGCTGCTATGACTGCAATAATGGCCTCGCATTCGTTTGAACGATAACTTAATAGAATTTATTAGTCACCTGTAATTTATTTGGGGAAGTTTACTGGCATATTTAATTAATAAACTAATAGCTTACTTCATTATTAAACAAATTATTTATACATTGTTGAAAAACATAAATATGTTTGATACAGTTATACCTACACAGGACTAAAACATACCAAATGGTTATAAACAAAAATAAATCAAAACTATTTGTTTCATGAAATTGGATAACGTACTGTTTAAATAGTGCATGAGTTTTCCATTAGGTTCATTTCACATTTATTACAATAAAATGTAAAATTAGGTACAACCAAAAAATCATTCGATTAGGAAAAGCTTATTCGATGACAGGTAAACGTCAAAATGAATCAGCACTTTTACCTTGTTACTATACAAAACGTGTCTATTGAGTCCGTAACATAATACGGTATAATTAAATTAATATAAAGTAATCTTAGTAACATGACTAATAACATTACATCATTATATTCTCTGTAATTTATACTAATTTTAAATTAGGTATACTAAAATACTGTTTAATTACAAACATGCAGTTTATTTAATTTTTTAAAAAGAAGTTACTAGTTTTGTGGATCTATGGTCATCGTAAATTTAACTAGAATTCAGCTCTACCACGAACGCACAATTGAAACTAAAGGGGTATTTCACCACTACGATTTTAAATTGTGCGTTAGCATAGCAGTTTATACTAAAAATCTACAAAGTTAGGTTTGAACAGAAATAAAATAAATGCATAAAACTTGATCACAACTGCACCGTAAATATTTCTGAGAATTTTTTGTAGTCAACACCTAAAATTGTAGTCATAGGTATGATCTCTATAGTTTTCTTTAGTACGCGTCCATATTTTGCTAAAGTTAGCATATTATTATAAGTCCATCTGCACCAAGGGATTAAAATCAAAATTTATATGACAAAGTTAGTAAATCATAAAGTAGACAACATACAGATACGTAATTCAGATCTCTATCGAACATAACTGTAATTAACAGGCCAATTAGCAAGCCAAGCCACGTATTCATTCGTAAGCCGGCACATTGCAGATGCTGCCTGCGCTGCTCAGCCGAATCCTTTGATTTACACAACACTAGGGTGTTACATGGATTTAACGCGTTCATTACCATCCTTCGTCTCTTCGGAGGAGCAGAAGTAACACCGCTGGTTGATAGCACTCCACGTGTCGGTGGCAATTATAAGCACCAAGAGGATCTTTCATTTTAAGATCCTATGACAATAAAAGATTTAACCTAAAGATGGCGTAGTAACGTAGCGTTCGACTCTCGTAGCAATAGTGGCGTAGCAGTGTAGCAACGTAGCACTTGCAGCGTAGCACTATTTTTATGTTCTAGTTTATTTGAATGTTTATCAACTCTAAAAGGCTGTTTCTCAATCTTTGAGTAAAGTCCCGAAAATCGGGGTATATAATAGTCATAATTATGCCATAGATGCAGGCAGGTTCAACTATGACCCGTTGTGACAAAATTTTTTGGGTGCAAATTTACTTACTATTTTGTTAACACACCATATTATATTATAGATGTGAAAATTTGTGCGTGCGAATGTTTGTTACTTCTTTTCGCTCCAACGGCTTGACGGATTTGAATGAAATTTGGTACCAGGATAGCTATTATCCTGGATTAACACATAAGTTACTTTTGATCCCACGGATCATATTCCCACGGGAACGGGGACTATTCACCGCAGGTAACACTGCGGGGCGCAGCTAGTATCTGTTAAAATGTTAATTCATTGTTATTTTATGATTTATTTAGCGTCAGAATACACGTTTACAGTCACATTATAATACATAGTCAATTGTACTAAATATGATAATGAATAAATATGATCCAGGTCCATATTAAAAAAAAAAGAGCTGACTGTAATTAAAATAAAAAACAGCAATAACTGTATACCATAGTTATGTAGGATCTGTTCTTCGATACGGTCTTATAATGTGGGGTAATTCTACAGATAGACAGAAAGCTTTCGTTGCGCAAAAACAGTGCATTAGGGCAATATTCGGCATGAAACAAATAGAGTCGTGTAAACCCATTTTCAAAAAACATAAAATTTTGACACTACCATCTATGTATATTTTTGAACTAGCCATATTTATAAGAAAGCATCATGCCCTCTTTGAAAGACAAGATAACACAAATAGAAGAGTGATTACACAAAAACCTTTAGTGATGCCTAAACCTAAATTAGAACTTTATAGGCATAATTGTGTCTACATGTCATGTATAGTGTATAATCATTTACCAAAGGCAATATTAGAAAATGAAGGGTATATATTTAATAAAGTATTAAAGAATTGGCTTATAGATAATTGTTTCTACTCAATCAATGAATTCTTGACATCTAAATTTTAATTTTAATATTGTAATTATTATTGTTTAATTCTAATGATCATTATTGTATTTTGCTTACTCGTTGACTTCATTTTGTATTGTTCCTATGACTGTTTTTGAAATTAATTTTTATTTATTTTTTATTTTAATTTTCTTTTCTCTCTTTTATTGTATACTAAATTGACATACATACCTACATTCCACAAAAGTGATTGACAGTATTAGTAACATCCATCCAGAGCGATGTTTTATAATAATATTTGCATGTTGTGACAAATAGCTGAATGTGATGAACTGTATTAAATTTTAACACCTGTTTGTAACTTACCATGTTCAAGGCAAATAAATGAATTTGAATTTGAATTTGAATATCTAAGTGCTATCTTCCTTACAAAACACACTTTTAATTAAACTCAGAACAATTTAAAGCACCTTTTCTTATCATCGAGATCTCAACAATTAAAAAATAAAAACTCATTCTAGTAAATCCCCGTCGTTCTGCAAACTTAGCCCATTCATTATTGGTGCACTAGTTTAAGCACCTTACTTCCCAGTCAAAGGCTTAAAATAATTAAAAGTGGGGAAGAATGGCTCCGTTTGTTTGTAGGCCGACGTCGCCTTGTGCTGGGTAATGCGCTTAAAGTGCTCACGAGCATTATTAGGAAGGCGAGTGTTTTGGTGAATTAAATAGTTTGTAAGAATTTCTTTTTTTAATGTAGGTATGTATGTCTCAATACAGGTTTTTAATCACATTATTAGTATTAACTTGTAAATCTAGGAAGGATTTCGAAACTGTGATTAATTCAATAGAATGTCAATGGAAATAAATGAAGCTTAAGTTTAATAGCGTAAATAAAATAGTTATTTTAAAGGATTTACCTCAGTTATTTTGTAAGGTAAGGAGGCCGAGTATCCAGATCTTAATGAAATCGATATTTTATTTTCTTTGTTAAAGAGTCTTTTGGGATTTAAAAGCTTATGAAATAAACAACACAACCATTAAGCCAATTTAAGTAGACGGTATTTTTATTGACGACGCCATCTTTGTACCATAGGAATCTATTAAAAATTTAAAAAGATCGTTCAAAGCCTATGAGACTGAGCACATGTGCCCCGAATGTGTTCCAGGAGTGGGTCAAAGCGTAAACTATACATAGTTAAGGAATCTCTATATCTTTAATAAGTCATAAAAATATAGTTACTGTCTTTTGTTTTTATTTGTACATTCAATTCAATGAAAAAAAAGTTAAGGTATTACTCGTATATAACCTATAAATAGTTTAAATACATTCTACAAAGGATACTAACGCGTTTTATAAACGCCAGTTAACATTTTGCATGATAATGACAATAAAAGTTTCTATGCCACTGCCTGCAAGGACACCGTACAGTTAATTCAGTAGTAGTTGTTCCCAATTGAGTATTATATTTTGTCAGGTCTGCACTTAAAATTGACTTGCCTAACGTTATTTTTACAAATTTGTAAATTTTGTAAACGATTTATCTAAATACCAGTCAATCTATTTTGTTATATAGTCATTATAATTAAGTGAAATTACACATTGTTAGTAGCGACAAAATATAAACCATGCTTGCAAAGAACATAAAAATAGACATTTGTTACAAGTTCTCTATTTGCCACATTAATTTTACCATTTTGTTGATGATTTCGGATGATGATAAAGTAAAATAAAAATATATTTTACTTCATGTGATTTTTTTCAAAAGACGATTAGTGTACATCGATAGATTTTACATATACCTATATTAATATGGTCAATGCCAGAAAGAGGCACATTTTTTTTAGGGAATGATAAATTGATAGTTAGCTGGGCAAAAAGAAGTACAACTGAGTTTACGACCACAGTGTGCTGGTGCGACGTCAGCAAGTTACACAAAAGCAACGTTTACCCGCGGCCCGCGCGGAGCATTACAATGCCAACTCGATCGGAACTCACCTACTGACTTACAATAACTTTGACATGCACTTCCATACAACCTTTAGCCTGTAGATCTATAAGTAAACAAAATAGTTACTTTAATTAGCCTAAAAATGTTTCAATGTTTTGGAAATGTTTTAATTAAGAAAGGTTATGTACCTAATAACTCTACGCGTATCGACTATGTATTTAACACACGGATCTACAATTGCAATTTTTCTACCTATTAGTCTTCATTTTCGTTACATTGTTTTACATTCGCCAACCTATTTCACCTGAACATTTTCAGGGGCCGCATCGAAAAGCACGATACTTGTCTGCATACTTGCAATTAACAAACCCGTTTAAAACGTTTAATTGCAGAGCAACTTGCAACCTGAGATGGCACGAATTACACAATAATACTGGTGTAACTGTACCACTTGCGTGTAATGGCTTAAATTTTGAATTGAAAACTAACGTTTTACGTTAACGTTAATTATGCACCTACTCGATTTTTTTTTTATCAAATATTTTAACTTTGAATGTATTTATAATTCTTCTTCTTTTAAACGGCACTTGATTGATTTTGATGTTGTGTTTTGCTACAGTTATTGCTTGATGTTCATGTTGTCAAAGTTTTTTTATTTAATTTGGTCAGCAATAATATAATAAAGTAGGACTAAAATATATATAACAGTAAAAATGAAAGAAATACTTAATGCTTAGGGTAGGTAGAGGTCCAATTGTTTTTTAATTATGTGATCCCATGGGACAAGTGGGAACGGTTCCCTAGAGGGCAATGATCCGACGCTCGGTCAGTAGGTCGCAGCATGCACAATACAGCCTTTTCGGAGCACTGCATTTGTAAAACGATGCAAAAACTACTGTTTTAATATTTACTGAAGCACCGCTACAATGTTTAATTTAAATATTAAATTGTATGTACTGCAAGCTTGTACTGACTCAGCCTGAAACAATCAACATACGTACAGTGAAAAACAAAAGTAAACAGTTTTTTTTACAAATTCGTATACAAATGAAAAAGTACTTAGGTTGTTTCAAAGCAAGCAAGTTGAACTACGAGCCATGTTACATTTCTACAAACGCAGATAATGGAAACGATTTTATAGTTTTACATGTAAAGGAATTGACATGAATTGAATTTCGCTCCAGTTTCCATCATCTTAATAAGATGATGGAAACTGGAGCGAAATTAAGCGTTTGTCAATTACCCTTAAATAAGACTATAAACATGTACCTAAACTTTTAGTGTAATGAAATTTTTTGAATAAATTATTATTATTATTATTATTATTATTAATGACTGCGGGCTTTGGTATCCAATCGATTTAATATTAATCAGTTATCACACGTTCGACGTTTATTTATACGTTCCTACATAATTCTCTTTCTTCATAATATAAATCAATATTTTCATACCATTTTAACACAATTTAAAAATATCCTAGAAAACCTATAGACATTGTTTGGTGTGCTTAATAAAAGTTTTATGCCTATTTGTACAAACTAAAGTGTGGAATTAAATTACATTTATTATATTTTGCTGAACAATACATTTTATTTCATACTCATAAATGTTGTTAAATAAAATTTATGACATTTACAGTGTAGGCAATTATACAAAATGCTTTGGAACATATGAACAATAGTATAAGATTAGTAATAATCTAAAAGCCAGGCGCTTGAGCAATACAACAACTAGATACCAAAACTTCAATCAACGTCGGCTAACATTTCATTTGAGATGGGTTCAACTGGACAGAACCGTTCGTCCATTTGAATGACGTTTATTGCAACAATAAATAACGTGTAATGATAGTGTAAAAGCAACTGTACACATAACCACATGTTCGGGAAGGGTCTAGAGTAGTGAAACCACTGGATGTGTAAATTTCCCTTTACTAAATACATTGGAATCAGTCAACAAAGTAGATCTAATCATCGCTGTAAACGATACTTTATATCACTTTACTTATCTCAGTCACACAAATTAGACCGTAAATCCGTATCCCACGCTGAATGGGATACAACATGTTTTTCTCTTCCATTCACCTCTGTCATTCGTCAACTTTTCAATCACTCGTTTCACTCACATACAATCCTCTTTCACACAACGTAACCACTTTGTTAGATTTATTATTATCACCAACATCATTGGCAGCTTAAATAATTGCCTACTACTGGGTACAAACTTGAGGGGGGAGTCAAACGCCACTCTAATCGGCTCTGTGCAGTTCTCATTCATGGCTTTCCCTTTATAGTTTATAGCATCGGTATCGTCCACCTAGCGGGCTGATGGTCTACCCCAATCCGTTAGAGATTACCATAAAATAATTTGTCCTGCATCAAAACAAAAACATCAACAACAACAAAATGTGTTGTCTGGGAAAACCCCGTATCCAATGGTTGTTGCTCATTGGTCGGCCGGGTGCAAGGGGCGACGACCTCGCCGGTCAGTAGGTCGTCGCAACGCGATGCGCTAACTACACTTGAACTCTGCATTTAACGCACTAGTTATTCAGTTAAAAACTAAGTTTGAGAAGGTTTATAAGGATTCTTTAGTTTTAACTTAAAGTTAGAAATGAGAAATTAAAGCTTTTTAAGCTGCAAGTGTGCAAACGAGGATTCAAAACGGAATATACTGTAGACTTATAAAAATCGAGAAAGAAAGTGATATTTCAAGCATAACCAAAGAAGGAGAAGAGTATCAATTAATAAACTCGGGATAACATGTTAGGAAATACGAACAGGATGCAGTACGTTAGAAATTTTTGGAACTTATTAGGCATTTCAGATACTATGAAAATGTCAAAGAAGGTGTTTAGGTACTTCCAAATTCCTTTTTGGGCTCTTCAAACTCTAAATACTATCATACGAATATTTATACCAGGACCTAGTTCAGGCTAGCAGCCAAAGTCGCTTTGACCATACGCCCCGAAAGAATTTGAAAACGCAATGGGCCCCGGTATCCTACGTACCTACCTAAAAAATAAATATGTAAACCCTATCGAGATTGACATACTGACGTACATGCGCCTCTTGAGATCCTCAGCAGAGTCTGCCCCCGCGCCAGGCCTAACTGATGTCCGAGGAAGATGTGAATGCGCAAGGGTGTCGGCGCAAGTTGCTTCCCACACTAAAGGCCTTTCTCTTTCTATTAATTTATAACCCCATAATTTATAATTTCTCTAGCATAATATTAATGTTATCAACATCTTATACTATCTGTTTATAATCTGCATACTTACTTAGCATAATTTGCATAATGTAGATTGTACGATGTAGTATGCAATGTTAGCCCGAGAGACAGGTGTTGTTTTTATTTTTTACATACGCTTTTCAGTCACATACTCGTAGATCCTTGTAGTTTTATAAATGTACAAAACAAAATTAAAACTTGTGCTATCTATGTACTTAAAATTTGAGGATATTTTATCGTTTATTTGGATGTGATTGTAACGTCTTTGACTACTTAAGAATCTTGATTATCTAGAGAGTTAATTCAAGGTATATTGTATTATACAACGTCAAGAAGAAATAATAATATGACCACAGTAAACGGGATGCGGTAGTGTGGGGGGAATGTTTTTTTTTTTATTATTTCTACCTTATTTCTAAACAGAGAATACTGGAGTAGAGAGGGCCATATTTTCAAGGATCTTCACGCACACAAAAGTCTTTAAAGACACTATCTACCACCGAACCTAGCCATCTAAAACTAACCATAGGCAGAGTATCCCAGCCCCAATTTCACATTACTAGCTCTAGATTTTACGAACAAAAGCTACCTCTCAGGCCCCAGATAGTCCAACTATGTCTGTGCTGGTTACATCTTGGCGATTCTCCAACATCGCTCTACTGAGTTGAGTTAGCTCACCATTTGAAGTCGGGCGATTAATAATATTTATGTAAGCGTAACTGAATATGAGATTGACTATGCAGATTAAGATTTAGGTAATGACTTACTCGTATTATCTGATTACCATTGAGGTTTTAATCTGTACAGACTCATTCATCCTAGTAAATTAAGCAATTGCACAACCTGATCCAAATCGGAGAAGCTTATTCCCTTATTTTATGGTGGTCAAAAAAAATAGTACGTGGATCTCACGGTCTTCACTCACGATGGTACTCAGTTTTAAAAAACCCTAACACTACTTTAAAAATCCATTGGTTTTCAGAATTTTTGGATAAATACAAAGATTTTACGAGATTTGCTTACTTTGACGAGCACCACTTTATTTGATTAGCTCCCTACTGGAGATTGCTATTGAAAGTTGCATCACTGAAAGAAAGCTAAGCCTGAAATCGTGATGGTTGTCTTGATTCTTCACGGTATTGGTCGTGAAGGAACAGGAGTTGAGTCAACCATCTAATTTTAACGACTATTCTATGTGACCCCAGCGGTCTAACTGGCTGTTGGACTGTTGACTCCTGACTCCTGATCTATTGCGTGACAATAGCCCCACATTTAGTCTCACGGGAGGGATAATACTAACCATGTTCTTGTTGCTAATGGATTGCTTTTGGTGACGTATATTAAATTATTATTATTGGCTTAGTAAATTACTCGAGTTACACTTAATTGATGTGCAAGATGTCTATTTGCTGCGTTGATCGTGTTTATAGGTATTATATAAGTATTATTTGCTACAGCTGTGTGTAACGTAAACTAAGCAGGTATTATATTCACTATTCAGTATTATTTCTAAAACTTTTGCAATCACAATTCATACTTTGAAATACGACTACATAATTTCGGAGTTATATCGTGCTATTAACCTTCTTACTATTCAAACATTACATATCGCTGCCATGAGTAGTGAAAGTTCTATGCTTCACTTGTTATATTTACTTAGAAATTATCAAAGAAGCCATTTTGTTTAGGTGAAACATAGATGTTATAAACATAGACAACGTCCAGCAAAACCTGTTTCGTAAAACAAGCGAAAAGATACCTGCTACTATATTTTTTAGCCTGTAGTTGCCCAAGTAAAATTAAGTTATTTTGACACAATTATTTATTATAAACAGGTTTTATAAGTGCTCAAATTTTAGCTAAAGTAAATGACATGCCTTTTAGCTGAGTGTATATTACATCAAATCAATTGGGGAATGGCGAGAGCATCACTTAGCACCTAATGACGTGAGACCACGTTTCCATTTAGAACCTGCTCAACTTAGGAGGCCGTATAGTGAAATAGATTTCGTGGTTTTTAAAGAGGTCATTAGTATTCTAGTGTTCATTTGTCGACTATAAAATTAGACCAAAAGGTGTTTAAAACTTATGCTGCTGTAAACTTGTACCGCAATGTATTATTTTGTTATTTTTTGTGTTCTAAATTATGATAGTGCAAGAATTTGTGGTTTAGATACCTCTTAGCTCAGAATACAGAACAAACTATACTGTATTTGGACTCTTAATACCACATATTATTATAAAACTTTAAAAGATTACATTTTAAAATCTAGTTATTCCAGGGAACGCAAATAAATCTTGAAATAATTATTTGATGCGCATTTTGTTACCTAAGTAATTGAAGTACCTAATTCACACAGTGTAATAAACGTGTGCTATTTTGCGTTTGGTCTTTTTAGGCATATATTTTTAGTTCATTTTACTGAACTCGCTACAATGTTAAGGCACAGACATAATAATTTATGCAGCGCCAGGAGGACGTATTCAACGGAGATGGAGTAAGGCCTAGGATATTATAGGAATGAAGTAAGCTTGTCCAGCACCTTAACTCTCTTGTAAAGCTCGGCTTTGCCCACAACAACCATGGCCAATTAGTGTGTGTAGTTAGGTAGTTTTTAAGTTTTGTAACGTCTTCTTTCTCCGTATAAAAATAAAATATAAAATCTTAATAAAAAAGTCTAATCATAAACGACCGTGCAAATCCGAGTTCTTTCTCTATTCTGAGTCCGAGGCATGGATGCGAACGGCACAGGGCCGATTAAGTGGCGTTTGAGGGAGGAGTCTTATATCCAGCAGTGGGCTATCATGTGAGCTACCAATGATGATGATGATGATAAAATCCATGACGTTAGGTTTAAAAATCAAGGTACATTCTAGTAAAGTCCAACACGCTAACATCAAATAAATATAAAAAACCTTGTTTTCAAACCTCCAGCCTCAGCGAATCGACGAGTCACTAGACCCCCAATACCCAGCAACACTCTTGAATATAAAATTCATGACTTCGTATACACCAGAGTCAATCAATTACAAAGGCACACAATAAGTAGCCGTTACTGTTGGCTGTACCTACAAGCAAACGCTGCGCCTACATTTTGCAGTAAACCAACATTATGGTATTACTGGGTTAGGCATGTATACACCGGCTACATTGCATTGCAGTTGTAGCTCTCCTACCTTTGTTTACTCAGTTTGATACTAGTGTCCCTGCGGCCTTACTGCGAATAACTTTATCTTTATGTATGCAAAGATTAGGATTTTTTTTTGTCATTTTAGGGATGCAAATGCAGGAAGCGTTCGTGGCGAAGCTTGCTAAGACGTTCTTGATAGATCGTTGAAGTTAAGCAACGTTCTGAGCGGTCACTACTTGGATGGGTGACCGCAAGTGGCATTTTCATCTGAGCGCTTCCGTGCTTCGGAGGGCACGTTAAATTGTCGGTCCCGGCTTTTAAAGTCGTTAAGCCATGACGGAGGCCTTTAGGCGGCCTAAAAATTCCGTCACCAGAGTTGGCCACTTGCTCATACGAACGAACGAACGAACGAACGAAGGGATGCAAATTAAAAAGCGTTTTAATTCAAGTTTGGTATTTTTGATTACAAGGTCAAAATAATGTTAAGCCGTCAAAATAATGGTAGATCTTTCGATACGAAGATCGTAAGTTCGAAACCGGCCGTGGAATGGATTTTTCGTTTCGAAAAATGTATTACATGGTAAAAACATCGTAAGGAAACCAGTTAGCTTCCTAATAGCGTCGTTGGGCTTTCAACCTAGCGAGCAAAACCGCAGCTTGTTCTAAATAAATTAAAATAAATGCACTAAAATCTAAAGCTTTTGTACGCTGCCTAAAAATAAAACGTTTCAGCTGTATATTGGACTTGTAAAAGTAGGTAGGTACATAATGCAGCGACACACTTGCGAAGAAACGCGAAATGAACGCCCGATAGTGGCCTACATTGATAAAGAGTTCGGAACACCGATGCACACTCAACTTTTGACGCGGAAAAAAGCGGTGAAAAATAAAGTTCTGTTTGAAAACTATTTCATATTACATTTCTGTTTTGTTGTAGGTACATGGACAGTATTAGTTTAGTAGAGCTGAGTTTGTATACTCCATCTTCATTGTCTAATGCATACCCAATTATTCGTGGCCCTCTTCATTATTCGTGGTACCTACCTAAGTAAAAAGAACGAGCACAGAACTGAGAGAAAAATGGATTAAGAAGATGCTGAGTATAATAACAGTTATATACCCTTGTTTAGACTCATTTGATTCAGCTTACCAACAAAAAGAAAAAAAAACATTTTAGCCATACTATGTGAATCGTTGTAAGGCCATTTATAGGTGATCCAAGCCACTTCGTTCGTTCGTTCGTTCGTATGAGCAAGTGGCCAACCCTGGTGACGGAGTTTTTAGGCCGCCTAAAGGCCTCCGTCATGGCTTAACGAATTTAAAAGCCGGACCGAAACGTGCAAAAAACTAGCAATTAAGTATTGCCACGCTGAATGATAATGCTAAACCGTAAAACCAAATAGGTGCTAGACCTACCTACTAAAAAAAAACAGACAGAAAACTTACTACAGATAAAAAAGAAACTCAACACAACTGTTATCACGAAGTGATGTGGCACATATAGCGATGTCTTATAAACAGCGCTAGCCTTTTTAATCGCGCGCTCGGCCGTCCGACCCGCTCTACTTTGCCTCCTTGTGAAGCCCACCAGCTTCGTTAGTGAGCCGCTTTCACGTGCTGTGTTACTGTGATGAGGTCGAATCAACTGCTGTTTTTTGAATGATGAGCTTGTATGATAGTGTTCAAAATATCTGAGAGTTAAAACGTGTTAATAGTACTTAAATGGATATTTTGTTATTATATTAGAACTTGTAATCAGAAAACGAAGAATGAATTATTAAGTACAGAACGTCCAGGGTACTACAAACTTCTTTTGATTTTGATTGTCTGACTATGGCTCATTTGTTGTTTCTAAAAATCACATTATTTAGTTAGACAACAACTATATAAGTGTGTCTAAACGTCATACGAAAGTTTTCGAGGTGAATATTCAACCATTAACATCGATACAGCTGAATCTAGCCAAAATATTTTTTATATGACATACATACAGATGCACCGTTCAAACAGGGTTTCAGTTCAAATATTTGTTCTAAAAAACTCAAACGTACTTTTTTTTAAAATCAAACAAAAACCTTATTACTCGTAGCAATAATCAATGCATATTAATTGATTATAAGAGAAGTAACTGAGCGTGTGTAAGTTTATAGAAGCCAAGGACTACGGCGACTTCAGTTCAGGCACCTACAATGCATTCTGGTAACGGGGTCGCCTAGACTAAGCAACGATGGCTCGTAACCTTATCTTAGCATGGACTTACACGAGGACTAAGTACTACAACAAAATAAACTTTAAATAGGAAATAGATGATGGGTTAATGGACTGCCTACATTATTATTATATAGAGACAGGAGTAGCTCTAATCATGACTGCCATATTCGGATACTGATTGGAATTCCACCTCAACGCTGTATCTCTGTATATACCTTGTAGTCTAAATATGACATGGTATATAGATGAGGTTGAGAAACCTACAGCCGTCACATGGTCTATCCGTATAGTTATTTGCTGTGGAAGCATAATAGTCGTAAATTGCCGGCATCTGACGCGATGCTGCCTGTGAATGCTAGCAATTGAATTTGAAATATTTTCTTAGAAATAATTTAAGTATTTATGGCGAGAACGACGCTTAGTGTGCTGCTCAGGTTTCGGATGTGTATATTTGACGACCTCTGTGGCGCAGTGGGTGAAAAATCGCCTGAGACGCAGAGGTAGCGGGCTTAAGAAGTAAATAAATTGATGCAAGTTGAGATTTCAGGAAATGCTCGATCTAAGGAACAGTTTCTGAATGACCAAGCTAGATCGATTTATCGTCCCCGAAACTCCCTGCATACTATGAAAATCGTTGGAGCCTTTTATGTATATATTAATAATAATAACATATATATATACATATATTATAGGTATATTAGGTATAGATTGATAAGAAATCCGTGTTGTTCTTATAAAGATTTTGTAAATTAAGTAGTAACAAAAGTGTCGTGCACATAATATGTATAAACACTCATGAAGAGCAAATGTGTCGAGGTCGCGTCTGTCCGGTAAAAGTCGTAAAATGTTGACGATTCCAAGCTGTGCAAGCTGCTGCACCCAACACCAGATAAACAAGTATTTTACAGCCTTCCATTTCAATTCAGAACTTCCATCTAACAAGCTCAAAAGTCCCGTCAACTAGTTTGATGAAGTTGATCGATGTAAATAGAAAGTTAGTTTTGCTTCCTGGAAACCTAAACTTGACCAGTGAAGTTTGACTTCGGTTGCAGCTGATATATACTAGGTGTCGCTGTTCTGAAAGTTTAATAAGTAGAAGAGTGAAGGGAAATGCAAGTAATGGTGGTGTTGGAGATGAAGAGTGGTGGATACGAGATGATGGAGAGGTGATGAGGTGCAGGTTGCAGAGGCAGAGAGACAGAGAGCAGGGGAAGGCGGCGCGGGTGGCGAGTGCGGCTGCGGGGGTGCGCGCGCAGGAGGCGCGGAGGCGGGCGCGGGCGGTGCGCGCCTCAGTGGCGTGCAGCGAGCGCCGCGGACGCCCGCACCGCAGTGTCGAGCACCAGCCCGCCATGCCCGGCCCGCGCCTCTCCCGCGCAGCCTGACAGCATGGCCCACCCGACCGCCACCATCGCACGCAGCCACGCTCTGACGACGGTACGCATCCGTGACCAAACATCACCTCGGTGGCCCGCCTTGGAGCCCCAGGCGCCTTTCGCGACCTTGGGCCCGCTCCACGGTGCTCCCGTTCAGTGACAGTGTTTCCAGCGTCCACTCTCGGCCGGCGAGGGTCGCTCGGCGCAGAAGTTCGTCTCGATTCGATCGTCTGCAGACCGAGAGAGTAGGCGCGAGTGGGTGCCGCGCGCCACGCTAGATGGCGCTCGGTGTCGTTCCTGCGGTGAGGTCTCCGCCCGCGCCGTCGCCGTCGCCGTCGTCGTCGCTACCTTTTGTTTCGCGCCGTTCATAAAATAATAATCGGCAAGCCGGTGGTGAGCCCCGCCGTCGGCGCCGAGCCGTCGCTGACGTCAGCGGAGCCCGGGCTCGCGCCTGGAGCCGGCTTCCCCGACCTTCTCCGCCGCCGTCTGCGACTCTCTCGACACACCACACTGACACGTCACATTCTACACTAGCCCTCTGCCCCTTGCGCGTGCCAAAATAAATATCAATAATAAAATTAACGGTATATATTTAACCCATTCGCATTTTTACAAAAGTTTACTAATCTTTAAAACAAATTGTGTCAAAGTGGTGTTCATAAGCGCTCCGTAGCAAAGTGACAGCTATGACGCACCGAAAATGTGTAGGTTTCATTCATGTAACCTACAAGGGTTGACGATTGATCTGCACCTAGCAACAACGACGGCGACGGGATAGGAGTCGGTTTTAATTTAGTAATAGTTCAAATGTTTTGTGGTAATATCGGAGGAATCGCTCGAGCCTATGCTGTAAATAGTCGAGGATTCATTTAGTTGAAGTGCGTCGTGAGCCGCGCCGCGCCCATGCCCCTAAGTCGGGTGAGTGCTAGCTTGTAAGGCTTCGTAGCGTGCCATTTTCACGAGAAACTCCGCGTAGGTGTTTTCTATAACTTTAAGCCAATAACTTTGAAGTTCCAGTACATAGAACGTCTAATATAGATGACACAAATATTTACTGTTGAATAGTATTAATAATGTTGTGTAACCATACCCCCCTGTTGATGTTGTTGGCCATCATTGCTCCACGTCATTGATTTCAAACAGTAAACCTTGTATAGTGAATATTGTCCCAGTAATTAACTGCCAGCTGACATACAACCTTATCATTGTGATAAGGGTGTAGTGAACTGGTTCATAGTGATGACTTTTCATTATTAATCACTCAGTTCCTTTCAGTTCTAATCGTATAATACAGGGGTTTAAATTGGAAGTTCTATAGTAGTGCCTGTTTGTTGCGCAATTTTCAATCCTTAGAGCTATATAAACGTTACTGTCAGATGGTCTCTTTTTACCAGTTAAAAGGATCGGAACTATAATGTTATAATGCCAAACTCAAAGTCTAATCACAAAAATACCTAAATAAAAAAAAATATGAAATGCGGTAGACATATTTTTTCAGATCTTTAGGCATTTTTAGATCCTTTGAAGATGTTTAGGTGGGTAGTCAGATGTATGTCTAAAATCAATGAAAATGATTCAGGTATTATAACATAAACTTTGCTTTTATAACATGAGTGGCAAATTTTAAGAAAATGAAGGATATGATCAGTAAAACTGTAGATGAATGGCAATGTGAAACCTATTAGGGCACATATCTAGAGGATCAATGTTTTTCTCTTGAATTATAGCATACAAAAATTATGGCCGATTTATTTATATTACGACGCCTTTTGGCCCTCTACCGTGGCGATTATCGAAACGTATCGTGGTAAAAACTGAAAGAAAAAAGAGTATATAGGTATAAAAAAATAAAAAAACTTAGGCCTTTACATCTTTACTAGATGATATAGACAGAGTCAGGAGGCAAGCTTTGCCTACACTTAACGAGACATTGTAGTGCCTGGGACATTGTTGCGATGGATAGGCTATATATAATGGGCAAGCCTATAGGTATAAAAATAGGAAAAAAATACTATAGTAGCATACAAAAGTAAATATTGAATCAAATACCTCATTTTTAACTGAGATCTATCAAATTATTTGCCTAGAGGCAAATAAACTTTTGAACTACGTTAGCCACATAATGAACTTACTTACTCTTACGTGGGCTCTGACTACCAGAGCGATTATTTTCCATCAGGCTTATAATCATGAACCTGTTTTTTTATAAGTTCTTACGTTATACTTGAATGAAACCTACGAAGATAAATATACTTGAATAAAATTAATGATAGTGGAGTGTCAGGTCAAACTAAACGGAGAGTTTTTTATGAAGAATGTAATATGAGATAATGAGGTGAAAGGTTAAAATCGAAGCCTGTACGAATCCTATATCGGCCTACCCACCGTGATTTTGTGTATGTACTTGTATAATGTATCAGTGGTTAGTTTTCAATGCATTATAAATATACCTTCATGGACTCACAATTAATTATACGTTACGATTGCCTTTCGCGATTCTAATGAAAAGCTTCAACAAAATTATCGTTTAACTTAAAATCAATCAATAAATCGTGACTAGAAATTGCTAAGAATATTTGAGGCCAATTCTGAAATTAGGACAAGATGCAACCTTTTGGAATTAGGTCAGTCAAGTGCTATTGTTGGTGGTATTGTCACGAAATGCGTTTAGCTATTTAGGCATTTCTTTGCCGTCGCGTTAGAATGTTTTCATGTTGTTTCTTTGTAAATTTTTAACGAAACTTCTATGTTATTTTATAGAAAACATGAATATATAATAGTCACACGGTTACTTATATTATTTTTTACATTAACGTTATTTACTAAAATGCAGTTCCCTTATGCCCTGAATTTTGATATGGCACTTGGTCTTTGAGACATTCGTTCTTAAAGACCAAGTGCTATATAATCAAATTGATGCAACTAAGACTTGAACCTTATATATTGTAATAAGCCTCATTATATCTCCTGTATTTTCGTCAGAACTAGGTTGTTTTGGGTTTTTTTTAAGAATACATAGAGTTCACGTTGGATTTCCTATTTGTTCATGTTTTGTCACATTTGTCTTCATTACTTTTGGAGTATTTTTACAGAGATTTTCATGACCTGTTTTTGAGACATCAGAGGGCCTAGCCAACCGGCATTCGCTATGAAGCGATTCGATTTCTATCATCGCTACACCTTTGATTTGACATTTCTGATCGCTCGAGTTTTCGTCATCGAATGTCAATTCCTATACATTTTTTTTAGTTTCTAATCGAAAGCGATTGTCGAAATGTAACATGGCTAGGGCCTCTGTCCTCTAAGAAAGTTCGTATTTTCTAGAAGCCCAGATTCTGAACATGTTTCGTTTAGTTCGAAAAAAAATACAGCAAAGGATAAGGAGGATATAAAACCCTTCTTTCCCAGTAGAAAAGTTACTAGCGAAACGTAAACGTAGACATACATTTATTTGCCACAAAACACACAATGATAACATGAAAACAAGATAGCAGTAGTTATACATTAGAAGAAACAATAAAAATGTAGAATAGACCGACCATAAATTAAGCACCTATATTAAATACGTGCCACAGCAGCAAACAGAGGTGTGCCTCTGATAAACATTTACGAAAAAAATTGAAGAAATCAATACTAATACTTAAATTATGTATGTCTGTTGTATGTACCTACGTTCATGGTTTTTATAATAATAATAAAGTGTGTGTGTTGGCTTCGGCCCCATACATGCCTACCAAAGGTCCGGGACTCCATAGTCCCGTGATGGTAAACCTTGACATACATAATAATAATAGATAATAACGTTTATTTTAGGCAAATGTATAGTTAAGTACCTATAAGATGTAAAATACTTTATGCCTGCTTTATTTTAGAACCACTAAATTGTCACAAAGGTAGGTCATAAGTCCTTCCGCTCCTGCGCAGTTCCCATTACACGCACAATTCCGGCTCAGCATTATACAATTGATGCAAGAGACGGATGTGAACAATTCCTGAGTATTTGTAATGTCATCAGCACTGATTCTTAAAGCGTCGAGTATGCATGAGCTCAGTGGCTAGTAACTAACAGTATCGGAACTTCTCGAATTAAACTAACCCCCTTATGCATATTGGTTTAGTAAAAATACTTTAGCTAAAACGTATATTAAATCTGTTGCTATCTCTTTTCATTGATGAAAAAAATAAACTTAGATTATGTGATGGTAATAACAGGAGGAAATAATATTAATAAGGCTCCTGATAATGTTCCACCAGTTAGACTGAATGGGAAAGAATTAAATATTGTTAATAAATTTAAATACTTAGGGCATATTCTTACAGATGATCTCAAGGATGATTGTGACATAGAAAGGGAACGCAGGGCGTTAGCAGTTAGAGGCAATATGGTAGCCCGTAGGTTTGCAAAGTGCTCCCTTCCGGTCAAAATTACGCTTTTTAGAGCTTACTGTCAGTGCTTTTATACCTGCAACCTATGGGTTAAGTACTCAAAAAAATCACTTAACGCCCTGCGAATACAATATAATAACATCTTCAGAGTGCTGGTGGGTCTGCCTCGTTTCTGTCGCGCTATAGGTATGTTTGCGGATGCTCGGGTGGATGGGTTCGCAGCCATTATACGAAAACGAATAGTGTCTTTATTGAACAGTGTCAGAGACAGTCACAACAGCATTCTGAATATCATATCTGAAAAGTACGATTGTCTAATTCTTCATCACTGGGTGAAGACTATTATTTTTATTTGATGTTATTACCTATTTTGTGTGTGTTTTTAGTTTTATTTTATTTTGTACCTATGTCTTTATCTGTTGATTTAAAACGATGCTATGTGATGCTATGGATTAAGTTGTCCGAAATAAACGAATATTATTATTATTATTATTATTGACATATTTGAGAGCAAAGACGATTAATATCTAGAAGACAGACAAAGGCCATACACAAAATCGTAACCCGATCCCGCAGTACCAGATAGCCTGAAAACTTTAAAACATCAATTTTATCCAAGAAATTTCAATACTTAGTAGTAGGTAGCAACAATATTCAATATTTAAACATTTTTAACTAGAAAGTAATTGAAATTTCTTGGATAAAATTGATGTTTTAGAGCTTTCAGGCTATTTTTTAGGGTTACGATTTTGTGTATGGCCTTTGTCTGTCTTCTAGATATTAATCGTCTTTGTTTGAGAGTAACAGAAAAAAACATTCTATAAATCTATATTAAATTTACAAATCTTTATGAATGATTATAAATATCTCTTAGTCTATATAGTTTGTTTGTCACGAAGACCGATTGCATTAATTAGGTTTTATTTTTCAAGATAGATGTTTTCCAAAAATTCTTTAGTCACTTCCACAACCATTTTTTACAACTAGTTTAAAATGGAATTTAAAGAAAAATGCCATCAAAGTCGAAATTAATACAAAATGTTGTATCTGGGTTAAATTGGACTAATGAATTATAATTATAATTCAGGTGCAGGTGTAGCCCTTACGATAAAAAAAAGTTGTGACAAATTTTTATTTAGATGAACAGTGCAGAAGGTAATTAAGATTGATAACGATTAGCTAATAATCCTACTATGCTTTGAAGTCATGGCGATCTTGATACGTTTTTTATTCTTTAAACTCTCAATATCTGCCATTAAATGAACTGGTGCTAGGGGTCTTGGTGCGGATTATACACCCGAGTCGGTCCGTTTGTAGTGTTCACTGTTGATTGGCTAATCGTCGGCCAACAACCTGAGACCGCGCATGCGAGTGATACGCCCTGAGAACCCAATGATCATCATATGATACCTACATTATAATGTTAAGCGGCTACTAATAACTGTTGTGATTTTCAAAAACAGAACACCGCATTATGTGTGTGTATGCGTGAAACTAGTGCCGCCGTCTATTTTATTTTACGTTGAACAAAAGAATTAAAAAAAATATATTGTTCCGTTTGTGAAACCTATCATAAGCTTTTTTTAAAACCTTTTGTTTTGTTGATAGTTTTATTTTGTATAGTTTAGGAGGAGTAGCGAAGTTAGTGACCTCCAAACTGTTTTCTGTTTTCGCTACTCTTGTTTCTAAAAAAAAATATAATAATTTTTGTTGACTAGTGTTATCAAAGATCTGAGAGTTTGTCTGTCGGGCTTAAGGGATACATATTTTTTATAGTAGTCCCAGTTGCATTCATAATACTTGGTATTTGGTAATATTATTATAACCTAACTTCTGACAGATCCCAATATTATTTCTTGCTCTGACAAATTGCTAATTGCTTTTGTTGCTCCCGTTGATTTCTGAGTTCATCCGATGCAGTGCGACCTACTTCGTCAGTTGTTTGTGGGTAGTAAACAGTGTTTATTGATAGGTTATATGGCAGCCCGTTAGTTTATGTGACGTACCTAACTTATGTGAAAAGTTACTTATATTTTTTACCACGCTCATGATGTGACGTTTATGTTATGTTTTCCTTTAGTTTGAGACTCATATTATGAATCTTTTTTTTTGCTCTAAAATCCAAGTATGTATATGAAGTTTTTCAAACACCGACTTCCAAATTAAGGTTGTTGGAATATGTAAAGTAATTCTCTACATTTTACTCTAACGCTTATCTACTACAAATCGTAATACAATAGCTTCAACACTTTTCCGAAATACAGAACAACCTTTGCCTTCAAAACGAATCAATCTAAAACTCTTAAGAGAACTTCTTCTTGACAAGTTAGAATGAAGAATTTTGGGGGCGACTATAGTGGGACACACAGGGTTTTAAAAAAATAACTTGTACATGTCGAAAAAAAAATGATAAAATTATACTTTGTAGGTTCATGCTAGTTCTAGTTTGTGAACTAAGCTAGAAACAACGATTGCCTGCTGTGTTACCTGTTCGATTCATGCAGTATTCTGTCACAACACGTCATGAACACAGGTGCATTTGACCGTGCTCTGATTGCTCAGTTAATTATCGTATGGAGCGTCGATTTCGCTCAGACTACTGCCAGCAAATCGCTCGCGGCTATGGGTGCATTGTTCTATGGTTCAAACGCAGATTCGTATCCTATTAGTGCGAGTACGACTAAAATTGAAAAGCAATTTTCTGATTCAATTTAATCGGTGCATAACCGAAGATCATCTTATCAAGTATAGTTTCTAAACTTATATCTATCGAAGTCGCTTCTTGGCGATAAGACCGCCGATTGAATGTCATAGTTAAGGTATCTCAATTTGTAGTACTTATTGTTGATTTGTAAATATGGTGTGCAATAAAATATTTTCTATCTTTCTATTTTAAAAATACTTAGAGTATTTTTTATTGTATGCTTGCTTATGTTTCATTTTTCCGAGTAAACTAGGTGTCAGGTGAGTTGAGGAATCAGCGCTTATGCTTTTCTTCGTCACTGTAAAGTGATAAACAATAAACAACTGTCATTCGTAAGAGTTATAGTTAACTTTTAGTGGGCCAATTATCGTTAAATAGGCAGTAACTTATCAATCATTTACGTGGTAATGATAAAACAAGCCCTAAGTCTAGCCAAATTCAGTATACGTGCAAGCTTTACCTAGATCCTTAAGTGGCCTATTGGCTATGGTCCTAATAGTATTTTGTAGAGTTACATAAACATGTAATTATAACATAGTTGAAACAGTATTTATATCTTGTCTTACCTTATTTTAATAATGCAGAAGATTATTAAATAATTTGCGAATTCACGTTTCAGAAACATTTAACAGACGCTGTCTACATTTATTAGAGTAGCTAAGTTCCAAGTCTGTTCAGTCAGCAGCCATGAAATAACAAGCAAACAGGAGAGTTCAAAGAACAATAAGACTAGGAAACTACACATTTTACGAGATCTAGTGAAAAGAGAAAGCAGTAGATTGAACAAAACGGTTGTTGAATAATGACTGGACGTAAAAAAGTTTCAACTAAATGTATTACAAAAACTCATATTTACAATAAGTAACAGCGCTACCAGTGTTCTTTTCATACAATGTATGAAAATTAAAAGTCAGGACAAATTTTTGACATTCACAATATCTTGATATCTTGAGGGTAGTCAAAACTATTTATAATACAGACATAGAACCGCTTTTTAAGTCATAGAAAATTGTTCTACCTACATGACAAATCGTAAGCATCACCATCGAAATTGCATTGAGATTGACCTATGGTTTTAACGTTTTTATAACATACCTAATTTTAAAAAGAAAACAGATACATTTTCCGTTCATTGAATCCAAAATGCATTTAGCCAATTGTCTCCACAAATGCAGTTCTAAGTTAGAAACTATAGAAATCTGAACAGCATCAAACCGAATTCAGAGTTCATTAGTCCGAGCATCTCTGACGAAGCACGATGGTCGTCCGTCGAGCAGTTATTGGGATAACAAAACCTCGGGGCACCAATCTACTGGACTGCTGGGAACGAATGGTATTTGCATAAATCACTGCTCCAACTCTAGACGAGGCCGATGCACTATTGGATATAAAGCATGGTTTACTGGACACTGATTTAACGTGGAAATGATTCACGATTTTATCACAATAACGGGGTTTGGACATTATGCCCCCAGGCCAACCCTTGGTCACTTTGCTCCCAAAGAAAATAATTACATACCAGTTTAAAACAAATAAGTATCAAAGTTAACATACCACACAAATTTTCTTTTGTATTTTTTATTTTTTATTAACGGTTATGAATCAAAATTCTAGAATACATTGGTTTACATTTCAAAATAAATTTCTTACGTCTATTCTTAAATAATCATTAAAAGATCTTAGCTCAAAAGTCTTATTGTGTTATTCTATCAATAAACTTAATACAAACAGAAAAAACATCAATCAAATTTTATCGGGCGAAAATCGAATAATAAATCCACACCGCAGAAGACACTAAATAAATTCTAATAGTAGTTTGAGTAAACAGACTTAAAATAATATGGTTGGCTTTCCATAATATTTTATCTTTCCTATTAAGTAATTGGATAGATTGGATGTCGTAAACTACACGAAGTTACCATTTTGTTGTGTGTAATCTACTGATAGACTAATATTGCAAGTAGCGTGCACTGACAAACACCTTAATTGCTTTTAGCTAAATTAGATATCACAAACTTGACACGGTGAATATTAAGAGTTTCTTTAAAATATTATTTAAAATAAAAACATAATTTCCTGTTTTATCTTGATTATTGGGCTATTTTAAATGCGGTAAGATGTTCTTATTACAACACTGTATTGTTTCTCTTATTGCCTACTTATGATTATATTTTCCTAACAATAAGAAATCATTATTTCTTTAAATTAGTTAAAATAATAAAAAAAACTGGTGTTTTAGTAGGTCAATCATTTTTGCATGTTCATAATGATAAAAAAAATAATTATTAAAATAATGAATATTAAAACGAGAGGACTTACCTACTTGATAAATTTTATCAACGGTCTTAAATAAACTAGCTGTATAAATTAAAAATAACGAAGACGATATAAATTGTATGTCGATTGATTTTTGCAAAAAAAGTTATTTTTAATTTTATTACACGCTACTGACGTACATACGGCTTATGGACGTCAAAACCAACGTCATTGTGATTCAATTATTATCCATCGAGACGTATTGTAGCATGACCACTTGTTGGCACTTGTTTCCATTTAATTTTCTCTTGTACATACTGTACAGTGTAGGTACATACTGTATGTTGGTATTATCTATGTTACTCTATCTATGAACACCGACCCCCTTATTAATAAACGAAGATTAACAAAGAACGTCAGTGAATGAACGAATAAGCACTTTATTGTACACAGAATACACACTATATTGCATACAAATAAAACATAAAATTAATACTTCGTTGATCTTTGTTTATTAATAAGAGGGCGAAAGTTTAAGTTATTAATATATAGTTACTTCAAAATAGCATTTTTTTTTATTTTTAAAAGGTTTTGGTCGCAATAATGAAAAAGTTAAACGCCTTTGGCGTAGCTTAGGTACTTATACGTTCCTAATAGATTGTTGAAGTTAAGTGACGTTTAAAGCGGTCACAATTTGAATGAGAGACCGAAAATAGCATTAATAACTGCTAAACTCTTTCTTGCTGTAGAGGGCACGTTAAATTGTCGGTCTTGCCCGCCTAGCCAAGTTACATTCCTAAAATTGCTATAGAATAGAAACATCAAAAATATAGAAATTTACATTATAGGCAGAAAAATAATGAGAACTGTCAAATCAAAAGAACAGCGATGATAGAAATACAATAGAAACGAAGCGTTTGCCACATTCATAGCTACAGAAACTTGCTTTTAGAGTTGTTAGTTAGTTAAACCCCAACGTAGGGCTTTTTTGGTCTAAAAACTACAACTCAAAACTCTAAAAACATCAGAAGAGGGTCACTAGCTCATACGAACTTACTTTTTAGCAATATTACTATCCCATTTTATTCTAGGTTGGCATAGATCTCTTTGTATCTCCCATCTTGATCCAGTTTGGCTCGATTTGGCAGAGTCCCAAAAGGCCTTATAAACATTTCTCAGATGTTAAATAAAAAGCATTCTTCCTTTACTTGTGTAATATGGAAAGTAGGCTGATGGTTAAGTGTATAGGAAAGTTGATTGTCTTTAAAGATAATATTTCAAAACGGTGGGACGATGCACACGTCAAAAACCATCGAAAATAACGCATTTCGAGAAGTATAATAATCGCCTGGAATGATTTCTTTTGATTTTTAATTTTTTTTTGTTTGAATTTCTTCTTCAAATTTCTATTCAAATTTTTGTTTGAATATCTTTTAATTTGAGTGAATTTTGACCACACTTTCGATGTCTACACACTCTTAGTAATTTTTGTTAGTGCATTTTTTTAACTGCCTTTTCTTAGATTATGTAGAAGCTACCAATAAAAAACAGTAAGTATTTATGTTTATCAAGATATTCATGAAACGAATAACAAAAGACAATAGAAAAACTATAAAAATACTTACCGGGAATCACGTCCAAATGTAAAAAAATATGTTATAGTCTCATTTTGCAAACCGTTCGCATTTTTTCTCTCTACCACACTTTTTATAAAAGAGTGGGACAGGATGTCAATACTAATTAAACGTGATAGTAAACATCAACACACGTGCCCCTGACCCCGAAGCACCGTGTTGTGTCTATCGGAAACTACGCTTCACGGGATATTTCCTGGAATTACATAGAACCTCGCAGCGCAGCATTCATGGAATCGGAAATGGGGTATCTTTCAATGCAAATAATTGTTGCAAACTTTGGAATGCAAATAACTTTTACTGCCAGCTTTATTTAAATACTGTGAAAAACAGGAAGCAATGAACTCGAAAACTATGTAGGTCTATCTATACATTTATGATTCTATACATTTTAAATCTATTTGTTTTTTTTAACGCGATCGTCTCTGGAACTACCAGTAGGTAGATTGTAAAAAAGATTTCTGGATTTGATAAGTATTTTTTCACCATCATCATCATCGTAGCGTAACGTAGCGATGGCGCAGGTTCTAGTGTAACAAAAAATAGTTTTTTTTTCTTAATATCATTATTAACATTTATTTTAAAAAAAAAGCCTACGAAACGACGTCGGAGTTTAATTCTAAATGGTATTGTAAACCGCTTAATTGTTATTAACTTAAGCGATGTTCCGTGCGGTAACAAAATGGATGGTTGACCATTGCTGATATTTACAGCTTGTTCCACTCATAATTTAAGCTAGTAGCTCACTCGTAAGTAGCTCAAAAAACTCACGTCGCACTTGTAGGCCACTACTTCATATTAACTTATTAGAAAATCAGCCTATCCACTCATAATTTAAGCTAGTAGCTCACTCGTAAGTAGCTCAAAAAACTCACGTCGCCATTGTAGGCCACTACTTCATATTAACTTATTAGAAAATCAGCCTATGTGATGATTTAAGGTATGCTTTTGAAAGAATCATCAGAATCACCTAGCTCTTAAGAGTAACTAAATAAATGTCGATGCATTTTAACGCCTGACTCTCATAAACCTTACTCTAGTGACAAAGGTGACGAAATAAGCCATACTTAAAACTTCTGTACCTATAGTTTATTTATTATTTTATAGTGTTAAACCACACTTAGGTATTGAAAATTTCATTATAAATGAAAATGCCGGAGCCTTTAACTTTTAGTAAGATTTTTCATTTATAATGAAATTTCTGTACCTAAGTATCGGTTTAAAGAGTTTATTCTCATAAGAACAAGTTACAGTTCACTTATAATGAGAATTAAAATTTAAAATTAAAACATAATTTAAGCTAGTGGCGAAGCATGCAGAACTTAAAGATAATGCCTACAATATTAGTTAAACAAGTGCAATAGTTAATTGTTGCAAAACTTAGATTTAAAGGTAAAAAAAAAAAAAAAAAAAAAAAAAAAGTAGTATAAATCTAACATACATATTTTATGTGTATATAACTTATGTCAACCACTATATAAACAGCTAAATCCACATAGATATGTCCCCGCGGACTCAATTAGGAATAAAAGTAGGACAAACTGCCACTGGGCATCAAATAACATGCCGAGTTAACCAGTTATCAAATGAGGAATAAAAAGTGTTTTTTCTTAACTAGTTATAAAAATGGTTGTGAAAGTAGACCGAGTAGGTACTCAAGTCTCTTTTTATGCATAGGTATATTATGAAAATATATTAATCTTGAATCTATATCAATGAACTTTTCGCAACGAAAAATTTATATGCGCTTTTACACGAGCTTGTAACCAGTTAGCTCTCTAATAGCGTCGATGGGCTTGCAACCTGTCACGTATGGAAAAGTTAACTTCTGCAAAAAGTGGGCATGTACTAAATATGTATGTATTTGGACATACCTCTGACTACCCCCTTAGACATCTTCAAAAAGATCTAAAAATTGCCTAATGATCCGAAAGAAATGTCTACCGCTCCCGGGAAACAGTCGTGATCATATTTCATTTATTTTTTTCGTATTAGGTATATTATATTCACCGTTGACTTACTGAGGTGTCATTATGAGTAAACACCAAATCCATCTACTCACTTAAAAACATGTTTGGTTTGCACCTGACACTAACATTTAAGTTAATTCTTATCTCGGATATTTTCGAACTGGCCACCGTCATGCGATTGCGTGGTTACTCGATCTTTGCTTACGGAAAACCACAGAAGAAGTAATACAAATATTTAGAAGAAATATCACTCTCCCATGAATGACACATAATTTTTCGAACGCACTAATTGTATAGAATCAGTATCAGAGGCCCTAGCCATGTTACATTTTGACAATCGCTTTCGATTAGAAACAAAAAAAAATGTATAGGAATTGACATTCGATGACGAAAACTCGAGCGATCAGAAATGTCAAATCAAAGGTGTAGCGATTATAGAAATCGAATCGCTTCATAGCGAATGCCGGTTGGCTAGGCCCTCAGATGGCTTAAGCTATGATAAATGTCAGATCATTTACCCAATAAGCAAATCCACCAGAAATTAAATTTTAGCTCAACGTTATTAAGTACATTTCGCTATAGCAGCTTATATGAAGTGAAACAGTAGCTGGCCAAACAAGGAAATAAATTTATAAACAACACTCTTTAGAAATCGCTTCACTAAAACCGTTTTATGAGGCGTGTTCCAATTTCAAAATGTTTGTAATACATGTTAAACCTTTTAAATCTTAAATTATTTGATATTTTCGAATTTAGAATACATTTCAATTTTCAAGTTTCTTTGTAGGTGTATCAGAAGTTAGGCAGGGACAGGTGTATTATTTCTCAAGCCCATAAAGCTAGTAATATTATTCTTTACAATCGTTTCCTTCTTTGATTTCCCTGCCCACTAAATGATTTAATATCTATTGAGCTAGATTTACTATCTCCGCGAAAAGTGAAGTTAAATTGAGAAGGTTTCCTTACTTAAACCCGTTATAAAAAAAACTTTACTTTTTAGATAACAGAACAAGCCTTATTTCCAAAAAGTTGACAGCCCTCCTAAAGTAATACCTAATTTATAATATAATATAAATACAATACAAAATTATATATTATAAAACATATTTATCGAGATGAAATTCTATTCAATCTAAAATTTCGTTTTAGTTTCATCATAGTATTCTCTAAACAAAGATGTTCTGAATTTTTGCTGCTGGCTGTACTTCTATATAGTTTATTTAAATGCTGGGCTTACCATGTAATATAATTGACCTATTTTCACTGAAGTGAGCTTTCATCTAGCAAACGTAAACATTTAACTTTGAGACAACGCGTTGTTCACTACTTGGCAAAATAACTTTTGTATATTAAACACATTTACATCATTTAATTATGAATTATTATTAGCAGCTTGCGGCTTTGTTCACGTCAGTTAATTTAAAATCGTCGTTTAAAGGGTAAGAGATAAAAAAAAAATGAAGTTCCTATACAAACTTTATCATCCCGTTCTTTCTGTATTCTGAGATCATCCCAAAGCCCACTAGCTAAGGCTCAACACACAGCGAGATGGTAGGAAAGCAGCGAGCAGTTTTAGCGTCATATAATTTTAAACTTTATTTTCATTACCATAATACATAGTAACGCTTGAGAAACTTGAAACGCAAGCGGCCATATGCGACTGCAAGCGGCACCGAGAGCACTTTTCAAAGCAATGTGCAATAAATACCTATAGTAATGAAGATAAAGTTTAAAATTATATGGCACTGGGGATAAAGCCTCTTCAAGCCGTCTCGGTGTGAATTGAGTTGAGCCTTACTCGGCTACGGCTTCGCCCCCGTGGTAATTACCTGAATAAAAAGTGACCTATGTGTTATTCCAGGTAATAAACTGGGATGTTCCGTTTTCATTCTATGACTATGTATGTATATTCCAAATTTCAGCCAAATCCGATTAGTATTTTTCGTGTGCGCACGCATGTTTGTTACTCATTCACGCTCAAACATTTAGGCAGAATTGAATAAAATTTGGCACCAGGATTGCTTATACCCTGGAAAAAATAGGCTACTTTTGATCCCAGTATTCCCACGGGAACGGGAACTATTCACCGTGTGTAACACCGCGGGGTGCAGCTAGTGTTTAATATATTGATCAAAATCCATATTTACACTAGACAGGAGTACTACACAAATACAGTTCGAGAAAAATTGCAAAATGTCGTTGGAACGAGCAATCGCCACATCAACAACGTACAACGGCAGAATTACAGCATGTTTAATATTTACACGCTCCAATTAAAATGCGGTGGCGACCTCTATGGCCTCTTTCGTACAAACAGGCTCTGTCTACACCGTGGAATGTTCCCTTATAAAAGGTATTTAGAATTTTCAGAATGAAATAAACAAATGGACTGGGTGTTTGAAATGCTAACAATAAATAAATTTATAAGTAACACGATTTCATTAAAGTCAAAATATATTTATTCTATGCAAGCTTCCGTTCGCGAATTCCCTCACGTGGTAACCCGGATAAAAGTATTGTAAAAGCTGAAGTCATTAGCCTAGCGAAAGTTGCATTGATATTTTATAGGTTGTGGGTTAATGTCCAAAAAAATTAAATTAAATATGACCACGACTGTATTCTCAGAGAGCGGTAGACATATTACTTTCATATCTTTATGTATTTTTAAAACTCATATTATTATATATTATTGGCCATATTCATAAAAATTTATCAATAGATAAAAAAAATGGTTTCTTCTTGTTTCTTCTATGTTAATGAAAAGAGATAGCAACAGATTTAATATCCGTTTTAGCTAAAATAGGTTTACTAAACCAATATGCATAAGGGGGTTAATATCTTAGGTCTTATCATAAATCGTTAAGCCATGACGGAGGCCTTAAGGCGGCCTAAAAACTCCGTCACCAGAGTTGGCCACTTGCTCATACGAACTTACTTTTTTTACTTAATATCTTAGGGCGCGGCGTTAGAGCTATGTCAAAATACCAATTTTGGTACATGCCCACATTTTGCAGTTAACATTCCATACGAGACAGGTTGCAAGCCCATCGATGCGTGCTCTAGACGGTGTCGGAAAATATCGTGAGGAAACCAGTAAGCTTTCTAATAGCGTCGATGGGTTAATGTCCCGTGCACAATATGCAATATATTTTTTTAATTTAAATATTTTTGCGCAAAAACATTGAGGAATGACTGAGAGGTCTATTTGCCATGAATTGTTTTTACTTATATTGATGTTTAAGCCCTTATTTTTATTTCTCTTCTGTTTTAGGTCTTGGCCTAAGTATTCCTACTCTGATAGCTAAAAACTAATTTGCTTGCTAAAGTTGGTCGCTCAGCTTATTGGTGGATACTGAATTCATAACATTTAACCAACATAAGCTGAGCTGCAACCATTGCTACTAAATTAAATTTCTATGTATAGGCGTAGGGCAAATTGATTCTTTCAAAACTCTATATAACAATAATTAAAATATTATATCTGCGAAAGTAACTCTGTCTGTCGCGCTTTCACGCCTAAACCACTAAACGGATTTCCATTAAATTTGGTAAAAAAAATAGCCAAAACTTTGAAAAGGACATAGGCTATTTTGGGTCCGCGGGAAACCGCGGGCAGCAGATAGTAATAGAGTACAGAAGACCCACTTTGCGATCGTGTCGTTCGTCAAATCATGATATTTCATTCTTACAAAGTTAACCATTATTATCTATATCATTTTATTTAATCCATTCATGGTACAGAATACTATGTATTGATGTAGGGTTGGGGTATCTAATCCAATTATTCCACAGACACTTGTTTCCCATTAGTTGCAGGCATTAGTTATGTTCTACAGCCAGATTATGATACCCAATAAAAACAAAATCTAGAGCTATAAAGACGTTGTTGCATAGAAACTTATTGATCAAAAGTTCTATCTACTTACCTTGTCACTTTTCACCTCATATTAAAATCGCCCCGGGTGTTTTTAAAACAATAGGTATTAAGTGATTAAGGTCAACGTATTCCCTTAATCGCCATAGGTAGCCAAACCCAAAATTAATATAATACAGCTCGAAGCGGCCATGGTATAAATTATTCCTCTGTCTGATACACGAAAAAAGCGCGTAGCTTCGTAGCCCGTAGCTCGTAGAAGCACTACGATTTTTCGTAGCGTAAAGATCAACCATTTCTGCTGGTATGTTATTGGTGTTCATCGACACAGAATTATGTCTGAGTGCATTGCGAGACGCGAATTTATTTTTAACATTTTTCCCTTTTACGTAAAGCTGATAGTTGAGTGCAGAAACTAAATCGATGTAAAAAGCTTTTTGATAGTATACCATCTCGCATTTTATGCTCGAGTTACGAGCGTTTATTCAAACGATGCACTGTTTACAACGTTACCATGTGATTTATTTACAAGTATACCTACGCGTTTTTATACTTAATTATCGTTGCGTTGTGGCATCGGTGAAGGCCGAACAGGTACCTGGCTAGTCACCGATGCTATATAAAAATATATAGTGACAATTCCTTGAACAGAGTCAAAGATGACGAGACGGGCGCGTGACGTCACACGAGCGGCACTCTGCGGCTGCGGCTATCGATCGGATAAGCTCGTCACATCCCGCTCTCGCCTGGGACAGCGGGTTGCTCCGTCCCGCTCGCACGGGACCGCTACCTCAGTGGAAAGCTGCGTTCCGAAATACGCTACTAATATTTATTTTAACGCAGCCGCCCGGGCCGAACACGTGGTGTCAGCGGCCGCCGCGCCAACTGACATCATCACTATTTCATAAAGATATGTTTTCTATTAAAACCTGCAGTACAAAAACCATTAAATATACCTACACTCTTGCAAAACATAAATAAACATTACTTTTTGATATGTGATGAAGCCTTCAGACGGTCTAAAAATGTTTCTAACCACACAAGATGGTCACTAACTCATACAAATTATACTTTTTTCCAAAATGATTTGATAGATAGCCTCATGCTACTTACGCTGGTATATGAAGCGTTGAAATTCCATCAGATCTACGATATGAAATAATTTACATTACTCTAAATGTCAACCGTATTGGTTGACATTTGAAGAACAATTTTTCGCCCAGTTACACTATCGTTACTGACATCAATATTACAGGAATGTACGATACGACGTGCACCCAAGGTCACAGCTGAAAAATGTAAACATTGACTATTTACAATTTTTAGAATTTCAGTGCGATTTCCTACAAAACTGATAGCGTTCTAGGAATTATCGCATCGTGGAAATAGCTTTTTACGCCACTGGTCATTGTCGGTCGCAATCCTATACCTACCTATAGAATTAATATAATATACCAAATCTATCTGCCTTCGAGTCTTAAGTTTAGACAGTTTTTGAAACAGTTTGTTTGTTTAAATACTTAGGTATTGAAAAAACGATAATTTCCTAATTATGACTTCAGCAGCAGTAGGTTTATCATTGGTCAAACAGTTTTGAGTCTCAACACGTGGCTACTTTGGTCAATAATCAGATTCAAATTCGAACGCTGGTATCACTGACGGCTCTCCGCCGGTCATTTTTGTCGGGAAATTGGCCTATATCCGCTTGAGCCGCGTCCATCAATACTGTGTTTGCACTCGACTCGGCCAGTTAGTTTTGAATCTGGCTTTTTCTGTAACAGTCGGAGCTATTGCTGTATGTTAGCCAAATGGCTTTTCGATTTCTGTAAGGGGTTTCAATTTGAGTCGTACGTTTTTTGTGATGCACATTTTAAAGTTACCTAAATCCTCTTGGTAGTTTTGAAGTCGTTTTTATAATCAGTAGGTATAGACTCAGTTAATATTATTGAGATTGGACTACTGGAAAAAAGCAAGGCTCACACCATCATTTTGCTCACTTTTATGCTTGCCATAAAAGATGGTCGATTGTCGTCGAAGCGACGTCCCGCCCGATGTATAAGAGATCGCTAGTGGCAATAACACTTAGCGCTTCCGTGTTTCGGAAGGCTCGTTGTTAATCCCGGCTATAAAATTGTTAAGCCACTACAAAGACCTTCGGATGAGTAATAAGTTTGTAAAATTAAAAACTTGTCATCCCCGTCACTAAAGTATATAAGTAGTGATATCTAAATGGCTTGACCGATTTCTATGCTACTTTCACTTTCATTTCCTTTTTTTCCTTTACCAAACAAGGGTATATTTAGAAACATTCGATTGTTCATTCCCACTTTCACACCCTTTATCATGTAAACTTTTAAACCGATTTTCGGTTTCGGTTTAAAGAGTTTATTCTCATAAGAACAAGTTACAGTTCACTTATAATGAGAATTGAAATTTAAAATTAAAACATAATTTAAGCTAGTGGCGAAGCATGCAGAACTTAAAGATAATGCCTACAATATTAGTTAAACAAGTGCAATAGTTAATTGTTGCAAAACTTAGATTTAAAGGTAAAAAACATAAAACAGTAGGTCAAAACTTACTCAAACTATAACCCAGGGTAGTATAATAATCTTTGCAACAGAATGTATATATTACTACCTACACTTTACTAGAAGTTTTAAATGTGTGCGTAACAATGCACTCTGGAGTACAGGCAGTGTGTAAAACTGTGTGCGTGTTGTGCGCTTGCACCGTAGATGAAGCGCGTAAGGCGGTGTGAGTGTGACGCTATTGTTTAGGGCCTATGCTTTAGTTTTATAGCTCGAGAGACAAGATATAAATATTTTATTTTATTTTTATTTTTTTATATTTTGATTACCTAGTTATTATTATTACCTATAACTGTGGATTAAGCATTTATTTATTTTGTTTATAAGGTTAAGTAACTAAATATATATATATATATTACATAATGTCTTAAATTGACTCTGCTATAAATTGTTTAAGTTGGTTTTTGTACATATTTAGACTTTCACATTCTTTAATTTCGTTCGGTAGTTTGTTGTACATGTCGGTACCTTGGAACATAATGTTCATTCGTCCATATCTTTCTGTTCGTGGGGGTCTTACATAAAGTTTATTTTTACATCTTAGATTATACTTAAATGTCCTAATTGTTAATTGTATGTTTGTTTGTATAGTTTTATTGAGGATCTTTTTTATTAGAATGCATGTACTGTAGGAAAATATTTGTGTTATATATTTTTTGATAACACATTATAAGAGCCACCGCTAGGAAACCTGCAATCAAGTTGGTCTACTCGTTTAAGAACTACGGTGCCACAGGGAAACAGACAGGCACACATCGCGGTCAAACTTATACAACCCATCTTTTTGTATCGTGGGTTAAAAAAAGCCACTAGAGTCAGCAAGTATCCACAGCTATACCTTTAGATAAAAGAACGGAACTGTCTCCAGTGTATCATCAGTTTTCAAGTGGTATAGTATCTATCCTCGTTGCCTTACCTTCATGCAAGTTACCGGGAGCGGCGCTGCCCTGTATTTTCATAATATTGAGATACTTGAGTCAGTATTGAGGATCTGTACCACAGTAAACTGTAGGGTTACCGGCGGTGAGGCGCTACACTGGATTTTCATACATTTGTGACACTTGCTGTTGCTTCGGTATCGAGGATAGTAAACTGGCATTAACCCCCCTGGTGATTGGGCCTCCAGATTGCTCCACGTGAAGTTGTCATACACCATTAGTGAATGGACGTAAGCTGAAGCTTATGAGTCTATGGCACGCAGAGCTTGTAAACATGCTGCAAGGGTTCAACGTTTTTAGCCAGTTTCGTTGGAATTGCAGATAGGATGGGGTATTTTATATTAATTAATGCTAATGTAGTTAATTGGTTTTTATATTTTGGTTGTTTTTGTTGTACCTATTATTGAAGATTTTAGAACAATTAATTAATTAATGAAAATTATGATCACGATGCGGTAGACATATTCATTCAGATATTCAAGTAAGTAGTTTATAGATCCTCTGAAGATTACTCATGTCAAGTCAGAGATATGTCCAAATACGTATTTGATACTGCCTACATTATGCAGAAGTTAACATTCTATACGTAACAGGTTGCAAGCCCATTGACGCTACTAGAAAGCTAACTGGTTTCCTCGCGATGTTTTTCTTCACCGTTTAGAGCTCGTGATGCATAAAACATTTTAGAAACGAAAAATTCATTGATGAACGGCCAAATTCGAACCCACGACCTTCGGATCGAAAGTCCAGACACACCCACTCTGTAACCACAGCTCTAAATTAATGAATGAATTAACATGTCTTTATTGCACACCTTAAAATAAAATACAATATAGATAGTGATTATACTAAGAAACAATTTAGAACGGGCGGCTTTATCGCTAAGGAGCGATTCTTCCAGGCAACCTTTGTATTGAGGAAAAAACAAACTATTCACTACTATTTCTCCAAGAGCTGTAGACATGCAAGCCCCTATGAAGATATTTTAAAGGTGTTGTCGAGAGTTAGAGTAGGCATGTAGCACAATAAATGGCCGAGATTCGATTTAAGAATTCCCAATTTTTTAACGTTAAGTACTCATTTCACAAGCGGTCAATCTATTTAACCTATTTATCTTTGGTTTTGCTTACTGTCGGTAGATATTTGTCATTTTTGTGAGAAAATAATGTCAAATACCTACCCACAGTAAGCAAAACCTAAGATAGATAGGTTATTGAGACTGGCCGTTAGTTAATATAAGGCCTTACTTATTAATTTCAGAGTTATTTATTATGTACTGTTTTAATATACCATTCCGAATTCTATAACAAAGACAAAAAGGAGTGAAAATCCTTCGGCAAAGTGAGTGATTTTCACGATTCATACAATCAGGTGTATAAAAAGACTCTGCCCCGTCTATAAATACGGGGATCGGCTCCATAACTCGCTTACACGCCCTGTCGGACCTCGCGCCACTTTTCTACATGATCGATACAAAACATCATCATTCACAGATGTTCACTATTGAGAAATAATAAATAAATAACCTTGGACATTCCACACAGCGTCATCTAGTCCCAAGCCAAGCAATGTAATGCTTGTGCTATGGTAACCAGATGACTGATACATTTACATACATAGATACATTTTATTTTTTAATACATACATATTATACATAGAAAACACCCAGACACGAAACAAATATTTGCAGATCATACAAACATTTGTCCCGCAGCGGGGATCGAAGAAAATTGAGGTTGTTGGTTTTAGCTGAGCTGATTATACTGCCTAGCTGTTGATTATTTCCTAATCATAGCGGTGCATCTGAAAACCTGTGTACCTAGGAATATATCTTTGAGCATTTCTAACACAACTGGTTAAGGCTTATTTCATTAATTCCAAGTCAAAATTGATAAGGTACTTTTTATACAACGTTACTTGCCAATGATAGCTGCCATGGAGAACGCTGTAGAATCTTTGGGTGCACATTTTATAAGTTCTAACATATTTTGTATAAGAAGAAGAAGATCTTCTTCTTCGTGTCCATTATACTATACATTATATTATTTTATTGAACATACTTCCACAAAATAGCTGTTTTTCCATATTTCTATAACAATAAATGTAAGATTTATCTCTTATTAATATTAGTGTATCAGCGTTCCGACGACCTCCAAAGTGCTGTTACTGGGATGTGGCGCCGCGCCGGCGTCAGGACCCGAAGGACGCAGGCCTGGCGACAATCCAGCCTGCAGATCTCTTATGTAACCCATTCATATTTCCATTCAAGCGCTCGAGGCATGATTATAAATACATAAAAATCTTTGGACATTTCACACAGCGTCATCTAGTCCCAAGCTAAGCAATTCAATGCTTGTGGTAACATCATGACTATACTACTCATATATATATTTTTTGTAAATACATACATACATTACATACATATTAAATATAACACACCTAGACCCGGAACACATATCTGTAGAACATGCAAACATTTGTCCCGCGGTGGGGATCAAACTCGCAACCTCTTGCGTCACAGGCCGACAAAGGTCGTCAATTCGCTAAGACTTTCTTGATATAGCGTTTAAGTTAAGCGATGTTCTGAGCGGTCACAATTTGGAAAAGTGACTGCAGCATTAACATCTGAGCGCTTTCGTACTGCGGAGGGCACGTAAAAAAAAAAGCTCTACCTCATACGATCTTATTGAGGTAGGTACTATAGCACGAGTTATGCTTGTCAGCTCTTTTACTTAAAATTTGGGTAAGAAACAGACTGTTGTCATTACCAAATTCTTATTTCTGCTCGATATATGGAATCGGCATATCATATTAATATTATAAACGCGACAGTTTGTATGGATGTATAGATGGATGTGTTACTCTTTCGCCAAAAAACTGCTAAACGGATTTGTCTGAAACTTTGAATATATCTAGTTTATGACCTATTCGGTTAGTACCACGTGAGCGAAGCCGCGAATGTAAAGTGTGTGGTCGTATAAAAGGCCAAGGAACCAGGATTCAGTGAAATTTCTCACATCAACAAAACAGCTCTCTGTTGTTAGCGTAGAATTATTTCAAGAACTGATAATTGAAGCCCTTGTTATGTGATTTTATAAAACAATCACTACCTATAATACTATTTCAGTTGTTGATTTAAAAATAAAACATCATGATTAATCAGTTTAATCATGGAACTATGTTAACCATCTATAGTTTAATTAACCTTTTCAGGGTTTCTATGAAACTGCAAAAGATTATGTTGTCACCATTATGTGGAATGGTTCACGTGTTCTTAGTAACACCCACGCTTACAGAATGCGTCACACTCACTTGCCAATTTCTAGAAATGGGGTAACCTTCTGTTACAATTACTTTAGTTACACCTACAGCCACAAAATCTATTCTAGGTACTGTTAAAGATAGCATTATACTAAGGAGCGGGCGATGATGACTTCTTTGCAATGAGTGCATCTAAGAAACTTTTTTTGAAAAGGAGTCAATTTTTTTTACATATTTAATGTCGTAATATTACTTTCACAAAGTCAATTAAATATTATGGTCTGTCCATTTTAAATCAGTGATTTTATTATTTTTCATTTGACATGCCTACTCTTGTTGTACCCATTTTTTACCGGAAAGTTCTGATTAATTCATGCAATTAAGCGCAAGGAAGGAACTTTGAAAACAAGAGCTACAGTTTTCACAACTCTTTGGTAATAAGGATCGGAGTGAAATCGAGTTGTTTTCCAAATCCAAGCAAATATCTTTATTGACCATCACGTTTTATTGAGTTGACGAAGTTCCTGCAACGTTTTGTTTTGATCGCGATGTTGCACCTTTCTATATAACACCCATGCTAAGTCACGCCATACTATACTAGGTTTTTTTTAGGTCATAATACAAACTAGAACGAAATACAATTACAAAAACGTACTAAGTAAATGACAATATCGTCATAATATAGATAGATAGATAGATAGAAAACTCTTTATTGTTACACCAAATTATGCACTAAAACTAAAAACTGACGAACTAATACAAACCGACACAATGGGCGGCCTTATAGCTAATATACCTACAGCAGCAAAACTTTATGAACTTTTTCGTTTATGGAAGTATTAATTTTTATAATAATTATACCCGTAGGTATCATTGTTACAAAAGTAATGACGAAGTTCATACTTTTCTTGTAAAATTATTGACAACCTAAAAAGTACTTTAAAATTTAACGATAATATCGGTTATTAGTAACACTGCAAGCTGCAGTACTCTTCAGGCATCCGGTCATTAACATTTATAATCTGTAGATTTCGAGTCACAACCATAAACCAAAGATGTGTGATGTTATCTTCTGCAAAAAGCACCAATTATGTATTCTGACTACCCCTAAATTATTGGCATAAATCCCAATTCATTAAATAAATAACACAAATTTATAGCCTTCCAATATTACGTTTGGTTTTAAAATTGTATTTCTATCATAATGATTTTACATTCATTTTCTTTCTTCTTAAAACGCGGAAAGTTCATTGCGCTTTTATGTTTAACGAGCTCTAAAAATATACAACAGGCTTACAACCTCGTTTATTTACTAAGAGTACTAATAATTGAAAAATGTATTGTGCCTATTTGGACATGCTACTGACATTATATTCTAAGCATCTTCAATGGAAAATTATATGAAAGAAAGAGAACGTTGAAAAAGTACCTGATACAATATTATAGCAATATTCATAGCGTTTTCGCTAACCGATCTATCTTTGGTTTTACTTATCGTGGGCGGATATTTGACATTACTTCTATCAAAAAAATTACATATTTAGCCTCAGTAATCAAAACCTAAGATAAAGATAGATATGTTATTGAGACTAACTAGCAGTAGTCTACTATACCATCCCGAAATGTGTTACCATCTCAATATCAGTCACATGTTAAATAATGTAAAGAAAAATTCGTGAGAATTTTGTATGGAGAGTAATCTCCCAAACCACTACACTTGCTTGATAAATTGTATCACCATTTGAAAGGATGTATTTCAGATGTACTGCTGCTATACAAAGAAAGAAAGAAAACTATTATATTTTGACATCTTACAATAAAATTATACACACACAAGTTAACAAGGCAAAGTCGAGGCGAGCTAGACAGTTATGTAAACATCCCGGTCCATATGACCCTGCCATAAGTATAGTCTATGTCTAATCCCAATCTCAAACTAATTATCATCCCCACTCCGATAAAACGGAACGGTAGAACAAGTAGGTCGGTCTCGTTCCAATTCGGTGGCGCCTGGCAGTCGGCAGCGGCGACGTCTAGTCTGTTCAGCTTCCTCAAAAAATCCCCTTGGAACCCCTCCAGATTATTTTTTGCCTATTGATACAGCGAGGTCAAACAGGCTGTTATGTTAATGGGACATAACCGGGAAAGCCCTGTAGGTACTCTCGCAATTTGTCAATGTCATAGCGCTTTATGTTGCTTTTTTGCTCGACGTTTAGTTGGTGCGGTTAGGTCAGTTTTGAGTAAATTGTAAACGAAAATCATCACGACTGTATTCCCAAAGCGCGGTAGACATTATCTTAAATCTTTTGAAGATATCTTCAGGCGGTAGTCAGAGACACGTCCATATATTTGGTAAGTGACCAAAGTATAGTTGTAAGAGTATTTTAGAAGTGGCGCTGCGGGTTAAAACGTTTTATTTAAATCTCTCATAAACTATTTTTGTGTATAAAAGCTCATCAAGAAGTGGTTAGATATTTTGTAAATATTATTTTTACTCTAACTATTATATTAATTGAAAGTCTTTAGAAAATCTTTTGAAAAGGAATGGGCTCATTGCTTTTCAAAAGATTTTCTGGAATGGGCCCACACAATGGGACAGACAGGAGTGGAAAAAGAGAAGGGAGGCCTTTGCCCTGCAGTGGGACACAACAGGCTTAAAATAAAAATAAATATTATATTAATAGATAAATAATCATATTTAAGCAATGATGGTGTAGGTAATATCATAGACCAAGGGTTTCCCTAATTATTATAAAAAAAATTTTTTTGGAGATCTATGTGCGTTGGGGTGAAATCGGAGAATCTTCATCAAAATAATTTTCCGTGTGTTATTATGTCTAGTAGGTACACCGCACGAAAGTTTGAAAGTGAAATTGTCCATTTACCACACATGTCATGGTATGAAGAGCTCATGGCGAAGCTTGCTAAGACGTTCTTGATAAATCGCTGAAGTTATGCAAGTGGCATTAACAGCTGAGAGCTTCCGTGCTTCGGAGGACAAGTTAAATTGTCGGTCACGGCTTTTAAAGTCGTTTACCTAAGACAGAGGCCTTTAGGCCGCCTTAAAACCGTCAACAGAGTTGGTCACTTCCTCATACGAACTTGCTTACTTACAATGGTATAAGAACTTAATCACCAGAGGCCGTTAGGACTAATTAATAAACAACCTTATCGGTTTATATAACCAGCAAAAGAAGTGCTTCTCACAAATCGAATAGGTTAGCTATTTGGAATAGGCAGAAAGGCATAAATGATATTGATGAAAATATGATTTCTGAGAAATATTCAATAAACATCACCTTTACATAAAAACTGTTCGTAGTTTTTATACACTTACATATTTGCAAGTGAATCCTCACACTTTGAAACAAATTGTGGCACATTGCTCCAGCGGAGTTCGGTGAGGTATCGCGGTGTTTCAGTTCAATGAACTTGGCGTTCAATTCGTTTGAGAGATTGATTGTTTTCCCTTGAATGCGCCAATCTATTAGCTTCAAAGTTATGCGAAAATGTTTTGTATAGCATTATGCCAAGATACCAAGATCAAGATACTAATAATAGTTCATGTAAGTTAGCGGTCAACTCTAATACTAACTGAGTTTTCGTCACGGCTCAACTTTAAAATTATAAAATAAATATTGTAGTACTTGTGTATAATTTATAGCTTGCACAAATAATGTTACTTCCGAAGCGCGAAAGCGCTGAGTTATTCCTGTTTGTAACTACGCAGAAGGTAGCTTCACTTCGATTGCTCATGCTTATGTGTACCTACGAGTATGTGTTTGTAGAAACGATACACACACATAATTTGGTCATTAATAAAATATTATCATAGATAGCTCGCGGCTTCGCGTGCGATCCGCGGGCGAGTGAGAATAGGCTATTTACGGCTAGTCTCAATAACCTAACTATCTTTGGTTTAGCTTACTGCGGGTAGATATTTCTTCCATACAAAAAACGTCAAATAGCTACTGACAGTAAGCAAAACCAAAGATAGATAGGTTATTGAGATTGGCTGTTAGATGCAGTCATCTGTTGTTCTTACTAGATTTATTTATCTTTGGTCGCGTGACCCAGACAGGGCAGTCGGCACGTGCCATACAATGTATCATGTTAGCAATTGCGATTGCGACCAATCCAATTTGCTACTTACCTACTTGTTTAATAACATAGAAGTAAAAAATAAAACTTATGAGAATAAATATGAATGTGACGAAGGTGTGTACGGATCGTAAGAAGTGGAAATCTCTCGTCTTTGTCTAACAATACGGAAAAGAAGCGTGATACAATGTACTTATGAAGGAAAAACACCCAGACCTGGAACAATTACCTGAAAAAAAATACAAACATTCGTCACGAGGCGGGGATCGCCACAAAGCTCGTCGTGAAATTGAATGCATAAAACTTCCCACTTACCTATCTGTGCATGTACTTCACATACCAATAATCAAAATAAGGAGCAAAACGTACAATTTAAGACCATACAATTTTGCGCTTGTCACATGACACGGTTACTGAACCCTCTTAAACAACCTTGCGAGCAAATGGTCGTCTGAGATGTGAAAGGTAAATTCAATCTTCCCAGCAGTACAAATGATCTACAAATATATATTCTGGGTCTCGGTGATGTATGTATGTGGTTTTGGGCACCATAAACTGAGGCTTTTTGGCCTTTTGCCCCCTTTCACTACATATAGTATGAGCATGCTCATAAATCGCAATGGAAAGTGGCCAAACAGCGAGTCATTCTAAATTATTGAGTGGGTGTATGTACGCGTAGGTACTTGGCGAAACCATGTACCTTATAAGCCGTACATCACGTTTCATTACCTTTAAGAACTTGGCACAACAACTCTTTATTGCCTCCATATTGCTAAAGTACTTTTAAAGTCATATCTAGAAAAAAATAGTATTTGCTTTAAACCACAGATTATAATAATAGAACAAGTACTTACTTAAAATTACTTATAACAAGAGATTTATGCAAGGTTTTTATATTTATTAATTTTTGTAACCAATAACAATCACCGTGTATCTTAGTGTGAAATACATATTGGCCTTATCATCAAATCAATTAGATTAATCAATTAGAACAAATTACATTTTAATCTATTTACAAATCAAGTACCTATTCCATTTAACGATCATCAAATCAAATTGTTAACTTTATCTTGACTTTACCATTAATTGTAAGTGGTTAAATTGAATAAAAATATTGCACAAACTTGAGGGTAGTTAAAGTTATAACAGCGGCACTATCGAAGAATTTCTTTAGTAATCGAAGTCAGCTTGAACTGTCAGAACAGTTGCCTAAATATTGTAATTTTATAGTTGCGATAATCATTTCAGAAGTTATGTTTATTTTGATTAACAGTGGACTTGCTGGATAAGTGCATTCGATAGTGCCACAATTTCGTGTTGATCAACAGCATAAGTGTAGCTTGATAAGTTTTATAAGAAGTTTAATAGTGTCAATTCACTTGATATATCGTCGATTTGAAGTTAAATAGTGTCCATTTACATAATGCAAGATAAATAATTACACTAAACAAATAGTTGCAGTATAGGAAGACAAATGCTAAGATAGCATTACAAGTTTAAATATTGGGGCAATCAGTGTAGTATACAAATGACAGAGGGATGGATATCATGTGAGTTATTATTTTAGACAAAATTATTAATTTCCATAAAAATCGTTTTCGTTTAAGTGCAGGGTGATTTTGTTCCACGTGAATCCTAAACAACTTTTATGAGTAACAATGTTTAAAGTAGGTACTAAACTGTTTAAATTAAACCATCGTGCGTTTGAAAATTAAACTCAATCAGATAATGGAGCCGTGTTGGCCGAGTAGGTTAGTGCCTCGACTTTCGATCCGAAGGTCATGGTTTCGAACCCAGACATAGTATCTATATTGCTTCCTAGGGATTGGTTTCTTGAACGAGTTGGTAAGGCGAATGGCATTCACGAAGGGCCACTTTAAACCCACTGCTGGGCATACCCAGCAGTGGGTTAAAAGTGGCTGATGATGATGATGATGATAGTTGAACTGAATATTGAACTCGACTATTAGGGCGTTTGTGCACTAACCGGTTTTTTCAGTATTACGAATTTTTCAAATGTCTTTCTCCCCTTTTAAACTATCGGAAATATCTATATCTGTCACACGGACCGTAAAACAGTAAAATTCCGTGTAGTGGACAAACGCCTTTACTGTGCTGTGCATAGATGACGGTTGAAGGAAAATAGAAGAAGAGTAGGTACCTAGGTATATGTTAACCCCACGTGATGTGGAGCAGGGGCAGATTATATTTCAAATAGGCTTTTTTAAAATGCGCTCAAAGTTATATAGAACGTATTATAATTCGGTCCTATTCTCGTATCTAAACGACATGAACTCGAGTGGTTTAGCTAATGAGGCTCGCAAGGGCAAGATGCGCCGATGTCCTTAGCCTCGGCCGATCACTCGACCTACCCCCCTCCCTTCCACCCTCTAGAGGGGTAGCCGCACCCTTAGTCACCCCACGGCCCTTTGTGTGCTGATTTTCAGGAGCCTATTCTTTCATCGAAATTATTTTACTCAGTTAAAATCTGCTCGGCTTTCGATGCTCAGTTTTACTGTAATCAGCTTTATTTCGTTTTATGTTTGTAATGGTAAAGTTGGAATGGTTTCGTCATGCTTATTTCAAACACATTTGTAAAATGTCAACAATTGGACTTAAACTATTTGAATTTTCTAGTATTAACAAGATTTACCAAATAATTAGAATAATGGAATTTACTAGCCACGAAATATTCTTAAGTACCATTATGGCTGTAAGAAAATAGGAATATTGATTTAAAATATTCTGGAAAGGTCTAAACGGTAAAAAAATCCAGAAAAAAGTATGGCGGTAGGATGTTCGGTGGTTCAGCTAGTCACACTAATCACACTATCACACTAATATTATAAAGGTGAAAGTTTGTCTATGTGTAAGTATGTAAGTGTGTTTGTTACTCTTTCACGCTTAAACAGCTTGACGGATTTGAATGAAAGTTGGTACCAAGATTGCTTTCACTCTTGATTAAAAATAGGCTGCTTTTGATCCCGGTAATTCCAAGGGAACGGGAACTATTCACCGCGGGCGTAGCTAGTTCAACATAAAAATCTATAACGCAAACAAATTCGCAACTTACGAATCACCAAGGCAAAGCAAGTTATTGCCAATAAAATAATTATCAACTACGTTTAAAAAATAACCATCTTGCGACACCATTTATAATTAAACAAACAAAACCTTTAAAATAATCAGACATTCAAAACTTTTCTGAAGATCTTACAACTTCACAATTAATGTATTGCCATTATTAGTTTTCTAAGGTTCTTACAACATCACAACTATTGTATTGCCACATTAGTGACGTTGTAAGAACTTAAGACGACTGTGGCTTCGCTACTCTTTATGCAACTCCAGGTCACACCTGTATTAAGTTTTAACCAAATTAATTCAGTTGGAGCGAAGTATTCAGAGGAATAATTGAAAAACAAACTTACACTTCTTATTTAAGTAGTTACGTATTTTAATCTTATATTTGTGAAATGAGATTCAAATCATTGTAATTGATGTAAGTAAATAATCAGCAATAATTTTCATTATATTTCCAACAATCTATTGCCTAATCTATTTAATGCTTAGTTTTAATTAATTACTTTAATTATGAACCATCTAGGTATTATTAGAAAACATTAAAGAAGAGAATTAACAGTCATTCTCGAGCTATTGGGGACAACGGAATAGGATTCATTTTTATATATATAGATAGATAGAGAGATTAGCATCATTGGGAGCTGTAGGTATTTAGACACTGTTGAAGTCATTTTAAACATTATTTTACTGTTATACGCTTTTGTATCCAATTCCTGCATTCAATTAACCTATCACGTATTACATTATTTTACACAAAACCGCAATAACACCAGTTAATTATAATACCAATTGAGAGATCACGGAATGAGTTCGTCTATGTTATTCCCGGTGTATGTTCCGCTGACCTAGATGTAAAGGTTCAGGGGTCAGTTACATCGTGTCGCCGTCTCCAGCGAGACACTCCCGTTGTGAGCTATTGATACGTATAGGTAGTCAGGGTATATGAACTGCTCGATGGCTAAGCAAGAGATTTCATTATAAATGAAAAATCTTACTAAAATTTAACGGCTCCGGCAGGATTCGAACCTGCGTACATACAAGCGATCGCTCTTAAGCCGAGCTTGCCTGACCACTAGGCTACGGAAATAAACTATAAGCAAGAGATGTTCCGATCTCAACGCTTAAAACGATTGCATTATCTACAGTTTGTTTTCCTGGGTCTGTTGATTGCTCTCGTGTTTTTGATAACAACGGCACAGTGCATCTTAATGAAGATCTGTGATATTTTTTTGTACAGTGACGGTTTGAAAATGTTCGTCGGTTTTCAACTTGATTCGTTCAACGAGCATGAGCACATAATCCCTTTTGAAACTTGAAAAAGGAACGTCACTGGTAAATGTTGGTACAATAAAAAATGCGAAAACCGACTCTGAGGTGGCGAACATTTTTAAACCGTCAGTGTACTTAGATGAAATGAAATGAAATGAAATGCAATATGATCATGTCTGTATTCCCAATGTACGTACGGTAGGCATACTCTTTCAGATCTTTAGGCATTTGTAGGTCCTTTGATATAATTTTTAGTTAACCACTTCAGTTATAGTCGTTACTTACATAAATAAATAAATATCCTTGGACATTCCACACAACATCATCTTAGTCCCTGGTAACCAGATGACTGATATACTACATAGATACATTTTTTTTGTAAATACATACATATTATAGATAGAAAAACATCCAGACTCTAAACAAATATCTGCAGAACATACAAACATTTGTCCCGTGGCGGGGATCGAACCCGCAACCCCCGCGTCTTAAGCGGGCTTTCGCCCACTGCGCCACAGAGGTCGTTATTTGCAAGACTCAATACTTGATCTTTGAAGATATGTGTCTAATTTTATATTTTGTATGTATTCATCATAGTCTGAGAAAACATACACACACACACGCACACACACAGATCTGAGGTACTCATCATCATAGTTTTCAAAACAACAGTTTTGAGTCTATTTAGTTACGTTATTGATAATAATTATGATAATCATTATATTTGTCGAATTACATCATGTGTAAAACTTAGTCCGCAGTTGGCTCAATCAAGTTTTACATTAACCATTTGGATTTTGATTTTGTTGTGTTTTTTCTCTTAACACATACATTTCGTCAATACAGAGATTGAAACAGATTTATCAGCCCTTAATAGCCTTCATAGGGCTGATAAATCCCAAAAGGTTATAAAAACATGCTTCTATGGATATTAAGATATTAAGCATTGAGATTCTTTACTTTCTTATCTTATTTCAAAACAAGCTTTGTAAAGCTCCTTCACAGCTATTACTTCAAACTATCATTTGTATTCGCAGTGTATAAGCGAGCATAACATATTCTTATTGTACGTTTGATCATAAAGCAAAATAGGACGCGCTGTGTAGGAGGGACTGCATTCATCTAAAATAAATTGTTACCAGATTTGATAGAGTTTATTCATACCCACAAGGGTTTCTAAAGCGATGTTATCTACTCTATTTCACGTAAATATTGTTGTATATGTGGGTAGTTTCCACTTCAGTCTCTAATAAACGGATTTACTGAGCACGTGTAGGTATTATTTAGCAGTGGCGACGAGGATGGGATGATGATGGACAGATTTATTGTTGAGTATTTAGCATATTTTCATATACTTATTTACACATTATGTATTGTATGCACTTAACCAGCCCATCCAAGGGTTGTCTGGAAGAGATCGCTTTTAGCGATAAGGCCGCCCATTGTACTTTTTATTTTATGTTATATATCTGTAATTTGTTTTCTTTTGTGTACAATACAGCGGTTCTATTCTATTCTATGTACTACAAAAGAAATTACATTAGATACGGAATTAAAATACAAGTAAAAGAGTTACCGAAAACTACACAATATAGCCGTAGGTGGCCTTTGTATCGATTTTATAATTGCGAAGCTATGATTCGTTACTGCATATATCTGTGATATTGACATAGTAGAATTACATTGACCTAATTAGTTCTGGAATTCTATGCACAAAGGAAGTTCACTTAGCAAATTGGTGTAAAAATCCTGTAGTACCTTCTTAGCCCATGGAACTGTATTTCAAAGCAAAACCTAAAAAATAACCTAACATACAAAGTCATTAGCGTATAAGGGTGGTATTACACTTATCAAATATCTCACTTTCAAAACTATCGTGAGTTGTATTAGACATTATTCTCCGGAAGGATCGAAACATTGTCGGTATCTAAATCGACGATAATTTTACGTGAGTAATTTCCCGTGTACTTTTATAATGTTTATCAAATATCTTTGTCCAATTATGATGTTCAATATTTAATTTGTCTTACATTAGGTACAATACATTACAATACTATACATTTGATGAAGTCGTCCAATTTCTTTGATCAAATGTACATAGGACCAAGATATTTGATAAATGTAATACCACCCTAAAGTAAAGGCGTATTAGCTGAATGTTTTTAGCTTTGACACAAAAAGTACACGTCACTGGACCATGATAACGTGTGCAACTGTGCAATATGCTGGATCCGTACTCGTGATCAACGAAAACGAAGTTTCGTATAAATTTTCGGGGTCAGCTTATGTTGGTGGATTGGATACTGAATGCGTAACAGTTCACCAACATAATTGGAACCCGAAAATTGTCACGAAACCTCGTTTTCGTAGATCCCGAGTAAGGCCTTTGATCTGCGAGCATAAAAGTAGCAAAATTGTTTGAATGTGCAGCAATAGTCTCACGATGATTTATTTATTTATTTATTAAGGCAACGCCAACAGTACACATAATTACACATTGTAAAAAACATTCATATAAAAATACTATGATATTATGTGTATCCATGATGTGACTGTAAAGATTTTTTTAAACATCCTAATATCATTCTTAAGATGTTTAAATCCAGTCTGGATGTCATCATCCAGACTGGATTTAAACCCTACACCAGCCACCGCCATACTATCTTAGCTAGCGGGCTGACGACAGTGTACATTTTTTGAGGAATAGGTTCAGCTTATCGACATTTGCAGATTCAAATCCCACCAATTTTTTCTTAAAAGATCTTGTGAGTTTGAGGATAATACTAAAACAAAAGTGTATAATCACTATCTCAATATAAATCAGGCTTAAGAATTAATTAGTGTAATGCACTGCTTTGCAGATACGCCCTTTGGTTTCGATTAGAGTCACGTGGTGCGAGGCATTGACCCACATTTTGCATGCCTTTACGTGTGTGTGTCCTCGTAGTGTTTCACTACAATGAAAGTAGGCACCAATATGCCGAATAGTCGACAATATGCCGAGTAGAACAGCCTACTATATGCCGATTCTTGAAGCGGCATATTATTAACATATTCCTTTTGTGTTCTTGTTATTATTACCGAGACCAGGGGTAACATATTTGCTAAGTTGACGTTGATAATTATGATAGTGATCATGGCTATTCTTGTGGATGTTTGTAAGAAGTTTGATGATGACTAAATCTAAATCCATAGGAACTTGAAATTGATACCTACAAATCTGAAAATAACTAAGCATAACCAAAACCCCAACAACCACCCCTTAATAATTATAAACACAAAAGTTTGACTGTATGTTTGTTGCTCTTTCATGCGATAACTACTGAACTGATTTGGCTGAAACTTGGAATGAAAGAAAGAAAGAAAGAAAGAAAGAAAGAAAAATAACTTATTCTTGTAGGACCTCAAGGATCACTTAAGTTTCGTTTTACATGCTAGGTGATTCTAATGCCTGTTCCAACGCGACTCCCTACACCAGGGAAAAAATCAGGCAAAAACCTAGTGGTGTGGGCCTAGCTTTTTTTAAAAGCGATCCCTTAACAATCTAAAATAATCTAAATAGTCAAGCTTCAGTGGGAAGCCAGTCGAACAAAGTAAGGCATGTCAAAGAATGCATAGTTTATAACCTGGAATAATACATAGGTATCGAGTAAGCTTGTAACATATAAACTGTATTTGTTTTTTAATCGCTAGCATTCCAGTTTTCTCTGATTACCATATTTTGTCAAAAACATTGTCGAACGATTTGAATAGCAGCACAGTTTGGATATTAAGCAGAGATATTAAAGCTTAAATGCTAATGATATTAACTGCTAAGCCTTCTGGCAACCAGAAAGTTTAATGAGTCTATGACACGCCACACATCCGGTACCAATTCAATAAATATTCGTAGGAATTTTACTTTTTGATCAAATTTATAATACTTTGTATGTTTAGAGCGTGGGATCAATTTATATATATAGTATATATGTATTGTAGTTGTATAAGCCACACACACATAGACTATAATATATACAAACTATACATAGATTATATTCTGGGACAGTTCGCTTTTTGTACAGTTTTTTTGATAAAAATCTACCTTAATTCATCAGTTTCGCCAACGATCCAAAGCAGCATTTCCCACTTACTGAAAGTATCTAGCTCATCTGGCCATCGCTTGTGTGGTCTGCCGCGTAAATTTCACCAGTATGACTTATCAAACATTTGAAGAACGACTTTTATGTTTGTTTATGATTGTTAATAAATAACTTGCTAACTAGAAATTTGTATATTAGGGCATTATGACAGAATATGCATTTGATGTACCTTTTTTTTGACGTTTAAAACAAATGATTTATATCTTTCAGGATCTATGAATATAATCCTAAGCCACATTCGCGCGATGCGGTCGCGCGCTCTTAGGACACCATATTCTACATATATCAGAATGTTCGCGGATTTCGGATTCGGCCGATTTAAATCGCTCGAACTTACAATGATCACAGCCGCGTTCTATTAGGACGATGCTAGAGATCGCGCGCAAAGCCGTGAACAACCTGCGAAACAAGGAGTATAGATTGCATTCGGATATTGTAAACGGCTTCGCGTGTGATCCGTGCCTCGATCCCATTTTTGTTAGTATTTAGTTTCTATGGCGCGAACAATATTGTCAAATCTCTGTGAGTGTGAATTGTTAAAGTGTGGACAGGGGGGTTAACTTCAGTTTATCGTAGTATTGGATACTGTCTTCGATACCGAGTCAAGTATCATAAATGTATCAAAATCCAGTGCACCGCTGGCCCCGGTAACTTGCATGAACTAATAATTCCATAGATTTAAAATACTTGACACTTGACACGAGCGAGGATAGTTAACTATACCACTCGTAAACTGATGATACGCCCCCAGGCTATTAGTCTGAACACTTGTTGATCTATAATTTTGTGGTATTCCAGGTTGGCGGCAGCGCAGGAGGCGGCGGGCGCGCAGGCTCGCGCGGCCCCAGCTGATACCATGGGCGGCGCGCAACAGCCCGCTACTCCAGGGCCCAGCTCACTCTTCATATTTTCCGACGAGAACTATATTCGGAGGTAAGGTTACTCATTTTACTTCTTTAGCTTTAACTGTCCTCTTGCAGGTAATAAGTCTTCTAGACTTCAGCTAAGCTCGACGTGCCATGTTTGTAAACAACTGTTACTCATAAAATTTAATAACTTCCTAAGGGTTGGTTTTTAGAGCGAACTGATAGGGAGTGGTCATAAATACCTAGATACCTAGAAATAACTTGTGTTTTTGTCGACGTAACAAGTAAAATCAAAGTTATTTTCGAAAGTTTGAACATAATGTTGTAAGTGTTATAAATATGTTAAACTGTTGAGCGACTTTACAACTCGGTTACACCTAACAACTCAAATGAATCATAGATTTAAAAGTATGATCAAAACAAAACTCAGAAGAGACTATTCCAGGAAAAACAAAAGAACTCAAGCGCTTACCGGCTCAACCTAGAAAACCGACCTATGATACCCCAAAATGCGCAAACCAACATAAAATTGTTCCTATGACAACTCAACATCGAGACGAATAATTCTGTTTCGACCAAGCCGAAAGAAGCGTATCAGACTGAACCCGTAGGTAAATTTAAAAAAAAAAAGTAAAATTGGTCACAATCTTTCTCGTTGATCCCAAGTTGGGCTTCTGTTTATATTATTTTAACCGAAAACTCATTGAACGTTGAACTAAAAACCATTTTGTTAGAACACATTGGGTATTTGAAACGATAAAGCTTCACATCCAGATAAGAGCCATAAGGCCAAACGGATATTCGTGTACCTACTTATAGCAATGAGTCGTAATCATTATAATATTGCTTTATAAAAATAAATCCAAGTTACATAAACAGGATATTTCATGACAACTTGAAAAATAATGCTAAAGGTTTAAGATTTTCGTGTCCAAAGACTGGAATATCCCCAGGATCAGGCCTAGTCATTTACGGGGGAGCCCGACTATTGCCTCCTTATAAATATTAAGCGCGCACCTTGTTTGCCCTCTTATGCATTTTGTAAACAAGCACCCTAACCAGACCAGTGTCTCTGACATAACATACACCTCTCAATGTAGTAAAACGAGCTTTATCTTATTGAGTTTAGGTTCAATATCTCTAAACTAATTTTAACCTCACAAACCGATATACGCAGCGTTTTGTGTCAATAGGAATGTAACTTTCACGCACAGAATATAGGATTCAATATTACTCAGCAGGTTCGAATAATACTGGTTATTCGTAGTGAATCTTCTGCGTAAAGGCACTGCTGTGTTTCTGCGTATTAACCCACATCTTGCGTTTGAGACGTAAAAACTCGGGTTAGGGGATTTCATTTACGTATACGTACTGAAATAATAACGCACAAAGTTACTAATAATTCTAGTATACTTAAAACACAAAATTTAGAGAATTAAGGAAATTAATTCGAGTTGTTTCAATTATGCCTTTAAAGCGAGATGATTTTCTGAAATTATTAAGGACGATATCGGTTTAAAAAAAACCCTTATTTTAAGGTTCAGGTCAATGTTAGTTGTCATAAAAACTGCGACAATAATTTATTAGTAGATATATTTAAGAGTTAGCTTAAAAGTAAAAAAACAATATACCAACAAAATTACGAGATAAAGCTCTGAACAAACCTACGAGGGTTTAATTTAGAGAATCCGCAATTGAAATATTTTCGTGTCGTCACGAAGTACTTCGTAATGGAAGGTTTAAATTATGTATGTAGGACGGGTCAGGGTAATATTATTAGCCGAATGCAGCAATGTTTACCGATATTTTGTGGAATTGGGATTTTTCTAACAAGTCCAATGGCTGTGGAGGCAATGCACGCGTTGATTTTCGTAGCTGTGAAACTTTGTAAATGTCTAATTTATTTTACATCATTCTGTATGCGCTCGTTCTATAGCGGAGGAGCAACTTACATATCTCTTATTCAGATATATGTTCATTAATATTTTAAAACATTGATAGATAAATCTATAGCCGTGTTAGCCGAGTGTGTTAGTATTTTGACTTTCAATCATTATTTTATAAACACTAGTTAGCTATCTAGTATCGTCGATATGCTTGTCAACTGTCACGCATGGTACGTACAAAATATGGTACCTTCTTCAGCATAGGCATAGCATATTTTGACATAACTCTGTTTAGAGAGTCGCGTTGGAACAGGCAATAGAATCACCTAGCATGTAATACGAAGTTGAAGTGATCCTTGAGGTCCTAGGTACCAAAATAAACGATTTTTCTTTCTTTACTCCTTCTGAAGATCTGAAAGAATATATGTCTACCGCAACTTAGGAATACATCGTTATCATATTTTATGTAATTTTTAATTCTTAGATAATCCATACTCTTAGCACATATTCACATATTATACATGACCACTTGGTACTTTTAGCACAAGTTTCTTAAATCGTTATCCTTTGAGACCAAATCGAAAATCGATAGCAACAAAACCCGGTGAGAGCTACAAACTTCGTCGGGCACTTGGGCCGAAAAACAACCGAAATGTGTCACTGCAGAATGTTTCTGCAACAAACTGCAAATAGCTTTTATACTTTACCAGTACGGCGGAATATTTAAGCTACTCGTACAAGGCGCTATGCTATTTTCATACTTAAACAGGAGAACGGACTTTACTAAAAAAAGGTCATACTAGTTCTACCCGAATAATGTCTGTCAAACTAACTTGCTTGTGATTTTCTGAGTCGTATACTTTAACGACCCTAATTTTATTATATAAATATTCCCTCCAATAGTTTAATTATGTATTTAAAGTAAGAAAATGGATCATTGAAAGAAAAACTAACCCCCAAACAACGCTTGATGCCTTCTCTTTATTAGTATTAACCGCAGAAGAACAGGAGTAAAATCACCAGCTATTAACGGCCAGCCAGTCTCAATAAGCTATGTACCTTTGATTTTGCTTACTGTGGGTATATTGTGAGATTGTGACATTATCCTAAAAATAACAAATATCTAACCACAGTAAGCAAAATCAGTTACATAGGATATTGAGACTAGACGAACGAATTGCTTTATTTCTACATATTTTGACAATAATGTGCTAAGATTACAAAAGTCTGATTTAAAGGTCCTGCTTTTCATTTTAGCCGACCGACTAATAATTTAAAATGTTTCGTTTAATTGTTATTGATTTACAGCTAGTAAACGTTGGTCGACAAGTGTCGATTCGTACATTAAATATGCAAGTTAAAGTAGAAACGATTTCATTATAAAATTACTAAAAAATTACGTATTATGTGCATGAAATCAGTAACCACGCATTTCCAAAACTTTTTTGCGTTGTGCGTGTAAATAAACATAACATAAAACATAAATATAAACATACCTAATACGATATTATTATCTGTATAAAATTGCAAAAAATAAATAAAAATAAATAAATATCCCTGGACATTCCACACAGCGTCATCTAGTCCCAAGCTAAGCATTTTAATGCTTGTGTTATGGTAACCAGATGACTGGTTAATTAATTTTAATTTAAGTTAATATTAATTAACACAAAGTTACTTTTACAACGACATTATCCTTTTGCATTACACGACTGAGTTCATAAAATAACTAGGGTACGCTACCATAAGCCTGGATGAATGTGTTATCTAAAATCGATTAACAATTAATATCGATGCTAGCCTAATAAGCGATGTAATCGAAGGATAATCGAGTGCAAGGCTTCCGGAAAATTGACGTATCGTTAGTGATTTAGTTACGGGACCACTTTCACTCTTATTGATATTCTCAAATGAACTGATTCATTTTTCGGAATAATTCTATCATTGATTGAAAGTAATTTTGTTCAAAATCAAAGAGTTTTTTGGCCCGGCCCAGCTATCAACGCGGTCGATAGCTCACAACTACCCATGTGCGTCATGGGCAGTGAACGCATTACCAATATATTTATACAGAATATCTCTATATTTAGTGTACCCTAATATACCACCGTTTCATTTAAAAACTAGGTACTCGTAATATAATATTTTTCATTGATATTTTGTGCACAAGTCAAAAATAAATAGTGTTGTCATCATAATACGAGTAAATTCAACAATCATAGATTCTTACAAGCTGCGATCGTTACAACACAATGCCTGGAGACTCTACTTCCAAGTAGAGTCTACAACACAATGCCTGGAGACTCTACTTCCAAGTAGAGTCTCCAGGCATTGTGTTGTAACGATCGCAGCTTGTAAGAATCTATGATTGTTGAATTTATTCGTATTATTCCACGAAAACGAAGTTTCATGACAATTTCCGGATTCAGCTTATGTTGGTGAACTGTTACGAATTCAGTATCCCCCAACATAAGCTGAACCCGAAAATTGTCACGAAACTTCGTTTCCGTGGAACCCAAGTGGGGCTCTGCTGTTGTCTTCGAAGCGAAGGGCAGCAAGAAAGCCTACACCCGAAGTAGTAATGCACCGCGGGCACTGACCGCGTTAAGCATGTCATAAAACAGTTGCAGTGGCACTTGGCTATGCTATTTCAAGTGTATAATATATTTCTGTTGATCAGCAATAACAAAAAAATACTGCTACACTCTGCACAGATAATATAATTTTAATATGGAAATTGAGGATAAAACATTATGCGATGTAATTCAGTGCAGAATGCCACTGGAGAGCAGAATAATTAATATGTCATCATGTTACGTGGGGTTACAAAGTGGATGGTAATATATTGGTTTCACTGGCACACTTTGTCCAGCTCTAAAAGAGAACAGTTAGGTACTTCGTACTTGATTATAAAATCCTATCCTACTAATATTATAAAGGAGAAAGTTCGTATGGATGTTTGTTACTCTTTTACGCAAAAACTACTTAATTTGCCTACAATCTCATCTGTTGTTATGTGACGATGTAGCCGAAGATGGAGCATGAAGGTTTAGAATCTATTCATTCTTGTCTTAAAGAGACCAAACGCGGATTTGGCTGAAAGTTTACATAATTTTTGATTCCATGATCAGGATGAGAGTTTCGGATATTACCCTCCTGCAAACAAACAAACAAACCAACTTTACTATATTATTATTAGTGTAGAACTGTAGATACCCGGTTGTCTGGTTGCATTAACTTTGCTAAGATTGGGGCTTGGATGGCGCGTAATAATAATAATAAATATTCACCAATTCACACGAAAATGCAATACACAGAACAATTTCTTACAGTAGTGCAGTAGAAGAGTAGAATCTCGTAGGATTATGTAGCTATCGATGACAAGCTTAGCGTTGATATTGGATTTTGCAGAAAGCTCCACTGGATTTGCTTCACTGGTTGAAGTTGGTGTTTCAGAAATATCCAATGACTACGGCGTAGCCCGCTACGATATGTTGCTACGACGTAGCATTAAGTATCTATTGTAGATTAACTACATAATTGTTTGAAACCATAGTTTTTATAGTAAAAGCTGGTATTGACAATACATTCTCAGAAACAAAAAAGTAAGTGAGGTTAAAGAAAATACAACATGACTGAATATTAACAGTTCACTTCACTTCACTTCTTTGTGGCTACGGTGACTAGTGTTGTCACAATTATGCCAGTATCGGGTTCATTCACGCCATAAACTTTGAGAGGGTAGTCAAATAATAATATGGCGGGTAAAAGTGATATGATTTATAAAAAATATGTTTTAACCACGATGATTTTCTAGATCAATATTAACAGTTAATATTTCATTACTAAGCTATGCCACAGATGAGTGCGCTTAGTAGCGTATATTAACACTTGTGCTAAGGACAACTGATGTGACTTACGTAGTTATAGGACAACTGACGTGCATCGCTTGAAGTGGTTACGTAAATACTCTTTATCATCAGTATATATAATAACAGTATAGATAATAAAAACGTAGTACAAACCCCGAAGTCAGCCATAATTTATTTGATAAAAAAAAATATTCATAAAATTATAAGTAAACAAATAATATTTTATATTGAAAGTGGTTTGAAGTACCTGAATCAAATTATATTTTACTAATATAACAAAATTTCAAGACAAGTAGATACTTTACTGTTAGTTTAATGGCATCAGTTTAGCTATCAAACTTATCCATGGCAAATGTTTCAAGGCTAATGGGGAAATAATAACACGTAGTTTGTCGAAATGTGACTTTCACATGTTTTATCAAGATTCCAGTGAATTATTCAAAATACTGTATCAATACGACATTTTCCACGGAAAATCTTTTATTCATTCGTTCTACTTACCTTCGATGAATCTGCTTCTCGGTCAAAATCTGATTACTCCTAAACTACGGCGTGTACGAAATTCATAATTGCAAAATAATTATATCATCCAAGTTATGTACCTACAACTTTTCGTTCAGACTCACATATTCAAATTCCGGGATGGTTCTGCTGGGTAACATGTCACTAATCACTAGTATTTGCATTCGATGCGTGGCTCATTAGTGTTGTTTTGCTTGTAATTGTTTCGACACCATCATCTTCTTTTTTATCAGTGAAAATTTTGATTCAATGGAACCAGCAGGCTTTTTAAAAAACAATCTTTAGCATTTTATCCAACGTCCGATTTCATCTACAATCGCTGCATTATGCGCTCCATTTTATCCTTAGTTTGTTCTACTTTTGAAACTCAGTCTATATTTGATGACGAGTAGTTTACTCTCCAGAACTCTCTTTGTCACTCTTTTTCAGTGTATATATCACTAGCATACTCGCCCGTGGCTTCGCTCACGTGGTACCTATCGTGATAAAATATAGCCTATGTTCATTCGGAAAGTCCATGCTACACATCGGTGATAGAATTTTTGAAATCGGATGAGTAGTTTCGGAGATTACCTCAAACATACAAACAAACCAACAAGTATAGATGGGTCCAAGCCCGCATGTAATCAATATATATAAAACAATAAGCATTTTTCTGCAATCAACGCACAGACCAAACCGCTGAAGCTATGAAGCTGAAATTTGGAAGGTAGCTTCCTTTTAAAACAAAAGTGAGCACTAAGAAGGGATTTTTCGAAATTCCACCCCTAAAGGGTTGAAAAGGGATGAAAACCGTTGTATGCAACTTTTTAATGCGTGAAGCGATTTTATTCAAACTCAGTATAAATATTGTAAATGATAAATAAATTTACATGTTTTTCAGGAATTAAAAAAAAAACGCCTTAAAAGAGGTAAAATGGGGCGTCAAAGTTTGTATGGGAACTTTTTAATGGGTAGTTCGATTTGCTTGAAACTCGGTTACAACACTAACAATGCAAAATAAATATATACGTGTTTTAGGGTTTTTCGAAAAAAACCCTTTGAAAGGGTGAAATGCAGTGTCAAAGTTTGTAGTGAAACGTATTGAAGGGAGGCGCGATTGGCTTTAAAATCGGTTTGGTAACTAAAAATACAAAATGGTTGGACACGTGTTTCAGGAATTTTCAAAAAATACCCTAAAAAGGGGTAAAAAGTGGTGTCAAAGTTTGTATGGGAAATTTTAAGCGGGCTTAGCGATTTGCTTGAAATTCTGTTGCTATACCTAAAACACAAAATAAATAGACGCGTTATTTTGTTTTTATTTATTTTTTATAAAAAACCCTTAAAAAGGGTAAAATCCGATGTTAAAAGTTTGAAGTGGAATGTATTAAAGCGAGGTGAGATTGACTGGAAATTCGGTATGGATACTATAACTACAAAATAAATGGGCAATTGTTTAAGGGTTTTACTTTAAAACCTTTATAAAGTTAAATTCGGTGACAAAGTTTGAAGTGAAACATATTAAAAGGTGGAGCGATTTGTACGACAAAATCAGTTGTAACGCTTAAAATACATACAAAATAAAAACCTTTAAAGAGTGAAACGCGGCGGTTTCTAGAATAAGCAAAATCCAGCGTCAGTGACGCATTTGTCTAAAAAAAATCGGCTCGCTACGCTCGCAATGTTTGAAGCTCGCTTCGCTCGCACGATACGCCAGACCATAGAATATACACCGACCAACAGCCAGCCTTTTCTAGGAGTAGGTAGAATAAGCAAAATCAAGAGTCAGTGTCGCATTTGTCTAAAAAAAATTTGGCTTGCTACACTCGCTTCGCTCGCATGATAGCATCTTGAATATTTTGTATGCGAATTTATCTGTGTCAGACGGTAGAGTATGAACCGAACAACAGTCAGCCTTATCTATGAGCAGAATAAGCAAAATTAAGAGTCAATGACGCATTTGTCCAAAAAAAACTCTGCTCGCTACGCTCGCAAACTTTAGAGCTCGCTGCGCTCGCCCGGTAGCTACTTCAATATTTTGCAAGCGAATTTATCTGTGTCAGACAATAGAGTATGAACCGAACAACAGTCAGCCTTATCTCTAAGCAAAATAAGCAAAATTAAGAGTCAATGACGCATTTGTCTAAAAAAAACTCTGCTCGCTACGCTCGCAAACTTTGAAGCTCGCTACGCTCGCCCGGTAGCTTCTTCAATATTTTGCAAGCGAATTTATCTGTGTCAGACAATAGAGTATGAACCGAACAACAGTCAGCCTTATCTCTAAGCAAAATAAGCAAAATTAAGAGTCAATGACGCATTTGTCTAAAAAAAACTCTGCTCGCTACGCTCGCAAACTTTGAAGCTCGCTACGCTCGCCCGGTAGCTTCTTCAATATTTTGCAAGCGAATTTATCTGTGTCAGACAATAGAGTATGAACCGAACGACAGTCAGCCTTATCTCTAAGCAAAATTAAGAAAGAGTCAATGACTCATTTGTCTAAAAAAAATTCGGCTCGCTACGCTCGCAAACTTTAAAGCTCGCTTCGCTAGCCCGGTAGCTTTTTCAATATTTTGCAAGCAAATTTATCTGTGTCAGACGATAGAGTATGAACCGAACAACAGTCAGCCTTAGCTATAAGTAAAATTTAGAGTCAATGACGCATTTGTCTAAAAAATTCGGCTCGCTACGCTCGCAAACTTTGAAGCTCGCTTCGCTCGCCCGGTAGCTTCTTCAATATTTTGCAAGCAAATTTATCTGTGTCAGACGATAGAGTATGAACCGAACAACAGTCAGCCTTAGCTATAAGCAAAATTTAGAGTCAATGACGCATTTGTCTAAAAAAATTCGGCTCGCTACGCTCGCAAACTTTGGAGCTCGCTTCGCTCGCCCGGTAGCTTCTTCAATATTTTGCAAGCAAATTTATCTGTGTCAGACAATAGAGTATGAACCGAACAACAGTCAGCCTTATCTCTAAGCAAAATTAAGGTCAATGACGCATTTGTCTAAAAAAAATTCGGCTAGCTATGCTCGCAAACTTTAAAGCTCGCTTCGCTAGCCCGGTAGCTTTTTCAATATTTTGCAAGCAAATTTATCTGTGTCAGACGATAGAGTATGAACCGAACAACAGTCAGCCTTAGCTATAAGCAAAATTTAGAGTCAATGACGCATTTGTCTAAAAAATTCGGCTCGCTACGCTCGCAAACTTCGAAGCTCGCTTCGCTCGCCCGGTAGCTTCTTCAATATTTTGCAAGCAAATTTATCTGTGTCAGACAATAGAGTATGAATCGAACAACAGTCAGCCTTAGCTACAAGCAAAATTTAGAGTCAATGACGCATTTGTCTAAAAAAAACTCTGCTCGCTACGCTCGCAAACTTTGAAGCTCGCTACGCTCGCCCGGTAGCTTCTTCAATATTTTGCAAGCGAATTTATCTGTGTCAGACAATAGAGTATGAACCGAACGACAGTCAGCCTTATCTCTAAGCAAAATTAAGAAAGAGTCAATGACTCATTTGTCTAAAAAAAATTCGGCTCGCTACGCTCGCAAACTTTAAAGCTCGCTTCGCTAGCCCGGTAGCTTTTTCAATATTTTGCAAGCAAATTTATCTGTGTCAGACGATAGAGTATGAACCGAACAACAGTCAGCCTTAGCTATAAGTAAAATTTAGAGTCAATGACGCATTTGTCTAAAAAATTTGGCTCGCTACGCTCGCAAACTTTGAAGCTCGCTTCGCTCGCCCGGTAGCTTCTTCAATATTTTGCAAGCAAATTTATCTGTGTCAGACGATAGAGTATGAACCGAACAACAGTCAGCCTTAGCTATAAGCAAAATTTAGAGTCAATGACGCATTTGTCTAAAAAAATTCGGCTCGCTACGCTCGCAAACTTTGGAGCTCGCTTCGCTCGCCCGGTAGCTTCTTCAATATTTTGCAAGCAAATTTATCTGTGTCAGACAATAGAGTATGAACCGAACAACAGTCAGCCTTATCTCTAAGCAAAATTAAGGTCAATGACGCATTTGTCTAAAAAAAATTCGGCTAGCTATGCTCGCAAACTTTAAAGCTCGCTTCGCTAGCCCGGTAGCTTTTTCAATATTTTGCAAGCAAATTTATCTGTGTCAGACGATAGAGTATGAACCGAACAACAGTCAGCCTTAGCTATAAGTAAAATTTAGAGTCAATGACGCATTTGTCTAAAAAATTCGGCTCGCTACGCTCGCAAACTTTGAAGCTCGCTTCGCTCGCCCGGTAGCTTCTTCAATATTTTGCAAGCAAATTTATCTGTGTCAGACGATAGAGTATGAACCGAACAACAGTCAGCCTTAGCTATAAGCAAAATTTAGAGTCAATGACGCATTTGTCTAAAAAAATTCGGCTCGCTACGCTCGCAAACTTTGGAGCTCGCTTCGCTCGCCCGGTAGCTTCTTCAATATTTTGCAAGCAAATTTATCTGTGTCAGACAATAGAGTATGAACCGAACAACAGTCAGCCTTATCTCTAAGCAAAATTAAGGTCAATGACGCATTTGTCTAAAAAAAATTCGGCTAGCTATGCTCGCAAACTTTAAAGCTCGCTTCGCTAGCCCGGTAGCTTTTTCAATATTTTGCAAGCAAATTTATCTGTGTCAGACGATAGAGTATGAACCGAACAACAGTCAGCCTTAGCTATAAGCAAAATTTAGAGTCAATGACGCATTTGTCTAAAAAATTCGGCTCGCTACGCTCGCAAACTTCGAAGCTCGCTTCGCTCGCCCGGTAGCTTCTTCAATATTTTGCAAGCAAATTTATCTGTGTCAGACAATAGAGTATGAATCGAACAACAGTCAGCCTTAGCTATAAGCAAAATTTAGAGTCAATGACGCATTTGTCTAAAAAAAAATCGGCTCACTACGCTCGCAAATCTGTTTCAGACGATTGACTAAGAACCGACCAACAGCCAGCCTTTTCTATGATAACCATACTACTACAAGCAAAACCAAGTTTCACATGACGCATTTGTCTTAAAAAAATTCGGCTCGCTTCCGAGTCAAAGAAGTTCTTGGTTCGAAGCTCGCTTCGCTCGCACCATAGCTTTTTGGATATTATGCAAGCAAATTGAACTGTGTCAGACCATAATAGGAACCGACCAACAGTCAGCTTCTTTATGAAAATCGTAAGCAAAATCAAGTGACAGTAAAAAAGTTTAGCTGGCTGCGCTCGCACCATAGCTTCTAGAATATTTTGCAAGCAGATTGAACTGTGCCAGACCATAGAATATGAACCGACAAACAGTCAGCCATTTCTATAAGCACCGTAAGCAAAATCAATGTAGGTAGCCACTTTAAATACAAGTTAATACAACCTATGATCCCTTCACATTTGAGAGGTAGTTTTGAAAATAAATGTTACGAGACATTTTTGTTGTGTTGTGTTGTGATATAAATTCGATTTTACTCCATTCATTCACTCTATTTTGGTTTAATTTCTAAAAATCCCTTCTATGTAGGTACACCTCCATTTATCAAGATTCACTTTTCTCAAAATAGCCAGTCAGTACGACCAGTATACAACACGCGAGCGAAGCCGCGCGGGTCTGCTAGTATCTATCTATTCATTTTATAAATCAATCAAATAAAAATTGTAACTCTTTCCAGATATACAAAGTTCATCATTGAGTGGCCACCCTTCGAGTACGCGGTGCTGCTTACCATCATCGCCAACTGCGTGGTGCTGGCGCTGGAGGAGCATTTGCCCAACGGCGATAAGACCATCTTAGCACAGAATTTGGTAAGTTCGTATTTTTTACTACTCCAAGAGCCTTCATGGTGTAGCTTGCATAGACATTCTCGACATTCTCGATATATCGTTGATGATAACGTGTTCACTACCGACGCACGTGGACTAGTTGCGAGCTGTCAGCCGTGGTCCTCTCTTTTGGAGATTACCTTGATAGCTGAGCCGGGAATGGCAGCGATATTCAAATACGGTCACAATTTGGATAGGTGTGTTTAATATGTTAAATTGTCGATCCCTGCTTTTAGTCGCTAAACCGCGACGTTGATCTTCACATTATATGATACCTGAAACCTTATTCAGAGATGGTGAAACGAAAACTAAGTCATAACTAACTAAGTAATGAGCTAGTGTCCTACTCAGATGACGGTTTGTGACAGACTGAAGGGCGCTTTGATCATGGCTTATTTCTTGAATATTTCGTAAATAAGTAAACATAATAAATCACCAGTGCATTGCTCATACGAACGAACGAACGAACCAGTGCATTTTAAATCTTGGTTCATATAAGTCCATACTATACATTAACTCGTTGCTTCGAACAGCCTTAAATATACATACAGGCTACGAGAAAAAGATTCCAAAAATGAAAACTAACTTCATTGTATCTAAAAGCATTTGTATACACTATAATCTTAATAGTAAATAAAAGATAATTACTCAATTGGGTTTATTTTTATTATCTTAATTACTTGCTGAATGATTGTGTTTATATTTTGTGTAGCAGTAACATTAGATGTTATAGACCAATATTAAAAAGTTCTTGGCTTTTACTAATTGGTTTTTTCTCTTGTTTCAGGAAAAGACCGAGACATACTTTTTAGGAATATTTTGTGTAGAAGCGTCGTTAAAAATTTTAGCATTAGGTTTGGTTTTACACAAGGGATCGTATCTTAGAAACGTTTGGAACATCATGGATTTTTTCGTAGTAGTAACTGGGTAAGTAATACTTTATTATTAAATTGTACAATTGTAGTTTAGTTTAGATATAATGTTGATATATTTCAAAATAAACGGATAAAGAACATCCATCACCATTTTCTTGCTTTTACAAAATTCCGAGAGTTCTTCTATCTTATCAGTTCATACAAATAGCTTTTACAAAGGACTCTATATTCACGGTAATTAATATTACAGTCTTATACAAAAGCTAAAAATATGATTATTCTCATAAGTGAGATAGACTTTAAAGTTTTTGTATGATAAGCAATTGCGGTATTTATCATATTGATTATTCATTTGCATATTATTCTCCTATCAACTGTTCATATTATCATAGCTAGAATCCAAATTGACATGTCTTGCCAAATAACATGAGTCATACACAACACCTGACAAAACATAAATAATCCGTTTATTTTGAAGAAAACATTACTTACTCTGTTTAGTTTTTGTTTTATAAATATTTTAAATGGCTGTTTCTATGTTATTTTACTTCTGTAGTTTTGATTATAATTGGATTTATTCAAGAGGCAGCCTTACAATCGTTACCGAATTAAAAATTTACAAAATAGGCTACTGTAGTACTGTATAGATCATTAGGATATATGTGCCTCTACCAGGGGTTTGCGAAATAAAAGCCTTGATTTTATGATCCTATAAATACGTGAGGTGTAATTTTAGCTAACAAGTCCGACTAAGTTTCGGTCATAAAGAAATGAAAACACGTGGTAGAGGTACAGTTATGTAAGAAGATTGTGGTGATGGAAGTGCCATATTGATTATGCGCTAACAAAACTAGGTCGATGACGATATTCGCCGAATCCAACGTGGACTTTGACCTGCGGATGCTGCGCTCGTTCAGAGTGCTGCGCCCGCTCAAACTCGTCTCGCGGATACCAAGTAATTCACAGTAATAGGCGAAAAGTTCACATAATACCTAACCTTATTTGTAATAGAACGTTCTCGCTAGATGTTTTCCAATTTTAAACTTTTTTAAACAGTAGCTAAAATAACGCTAGAATATCGAACAATAGAATTTTGAATTATTTCATTTAGTAACAACAATGTAGCATCGTATTCTCGATTTTTTGAATAGATTTTTTGTAAAATTAAAAATGTGTGTGACTTAATGTGATTTTATGGAAAATGTTTAATGTATTTTTGAAGGCTACGTTTTTGCATAATAGGTAGTTAACATTTATTTTTATGTAACATGTAGGTACTTCAAATACGAGAGCTAATAAGTAAGAACTTAGCTAATGAAGACTAGGTGTGAATAACTGGTATACTAGATTAAAATGTGTATAACTAATATGATTAGTGAATAATGATGTGATTTAGATTGTAGCTACTTAACATTTGAAAACATTCAAAGGACTGTGCTTTATCGACCTATTCTAAACCTCAATACAATCTATCAAACTGTTCTAAAAATTCTGGCCAATTTCTAATTTAAAATTCGAATCATAACGCCTGGCCAGTTGTATTTTTAAAGGTCGAATAGCACAGTCCTACGTAGTTGTTTCTAAGCTAGTTGCTAGTTCAAGCTATAGTATCGAGTGATATGTGTTTGGCAGTATCATCACGCAGCTGCCGGTCGCGCCCGACGTCGACTTCAGGACCTTGCGTGCCATTAGGGTGCTGAGGCCCCTTAAATTAGTTTCGGGCGTTCCTAGTGAGTTCTAGAACATTTTTAGTTAGTAATTATAGTACCACTAGACCATACCGTTGCATATTTACCATTTGTATCCGCTTACCCTTTGCCATGCCATTTTAAAAACACGTCTGGTTTATAGATGTCCAAAATATTATTAGAATAATACATAAAATAGTTAATTTGTACAACATTCCTTGGTATGAATAATATAAAATCGAAAACCTTTTCTGTACTGTAGAAATATTCACAACAGTGGCCAAAATCACGCGAATGTCACTTTCAAAACAGTTTATTTGTTTTTCTTTCAATTTAATAATATGCAACGGTATTTTCATTTCTGCACGTTTATTTTCTGTATTAATTTTGTTGTGTATCATGTTTCATTGATAAACCTAACGCAATAGGTAAACCTTCCTATTTAGATATCTACTTTTGCATTTAGTTTGTATTTTACTATTCCGTAATTAAATAATGAATTATGTATCCATTCTTATATTAACATTACGAAAATTACCGATTTTTGAAGTTTTCTATAAGATTGAACAACTTTTAAAAGAACCAGTCAAATAGTTGTAAAATCATAAAAACTAATCTAGAGCAAGTAAAATTTGTATTACGAATTCATATCATTGGCAATTTCCTATTTTGAGTTTAAACTTTTGAAAACCTTTTTATTTGATTTTTGAGCACTGTAATTTAAACTTAGATGTGTATAATAAGTGTGATTTTTTCGTGTAGGTCTACAAGTTGTGTTAAAGTCGATCATCAAGGCGATGGCTCCGTTGCTACAGATTGGACTCTTGGTGCTTTTCGCTATAGTCATCTTCGCCATAATCGGCCTCGAGTTCTATTCGGGGGCGTTACATAAGACTTGTTATAATTTAGAAGATATTAGTAAGTATTTTTCTATTTACTACCAATATTACTGCCTACCAGAGTTGACCACTTGCTCATACGAACTTACTTACTTACTGCCTGATATTCTACTATTACCTGATTGATAGAGAAAAGATGTGTTCAGATACCAGAATGTTAGTCAATTTTATTTCTATATACGAATTAGTTACTCCGTTTAGCTGTGGTAAAGTGAATTCGAAAAAGAGAAAACTCGGTTACACAAACTAGGTAGAGCAAGCACGATAGTAGAAAACAAGGCCACGAACTTATAATATGATTTTCATATGATTTTCGCTATCGAGACAGTTCCGAAGTTTGTATTACAAGTGGAAATGTAACCGACCTAGTTACGAATACGAAAGTTTCTTGAAACAATTATATGCTATGCAGCTTTATATTGATACTGCCCCGTGGCGTGCTTAGATTAAGTAATGGAACTTAATGATTCAACTTCTGTAGTAACTGTGTTATTTAAGTTTTCATATCGGGGTGATTTCGACAGTAACTATTAGGTGTAGTAGGCTTAACTACGCCTCAAAGCGAATAAATATTATTTTTCATTGAAGATTTGTTAGTGGCAATTATCAATTTTGATGTCCAGGTGAAACAGTAAATGAAGGTGACAGTCCAACGCCGTGCAACGCGGACGACAAGGCGGTGGCGCCATTTGGAGCCAACGTGTGCAATCGCACGACCAGCACGTGCTTAGAGAAGTGGGAAGGGCCGAACCGGGGGATTACCTCCTTTGATAACATCGGCTTTGCCATGCTCACCGTCTTCCAGTGCATCACCATGGAGGGCTGGACTGCCATCCTTTATTGGGTATGTTTATTGCGTCCTAAGAATTTGCCGATATGAATGTTCTCATAGACAAAGACATGCTCATGCTTGTGGAATTTTTAGATCATTTTCATGATATAAAACGTTAAAGTTGTACTTGACAAAACCACGGAAAGTACATAAAAGTACTATAAGTTGCGACCTTGAGGGGATAGCAAACCGCGAGTTCCTACCCAAAAGAAGATTGTCTGGATTAATCTAAATATTGTATCTAAATGAACAAGTTTTAAGCAGTTTACATTTTTCATCATATATATTTAGCATCCTTTACTTAAGAAATCACATAAAACTTTTTAGGTACTTACAGTATTTTAAAGCTTATATTATATGCGATATAGTGATAAATGTTGTGTTTATTCTTGTTATGTGGATTTTAAACTAGTCTTTCTATTATTTTCAGACGAACGACGCGCTAGGCAGTGCGTTCAACTGGATCTATTTTGTGCCTCTCATAGTATTGGGTTCATTCTTCATGCTCAACTTAGTTCTTGGTGTCCTTAGCGGGTAAGTGAACACACTTAGCATTTTGTTACAATTTCTTTATAATTTTGTGCATCCACTTTCATACCGTTTTCATATTACCTTCGGTCTAAAGTTTGAGTTGACCGGTGACCCTTTACAATCTACATTTACTTTTCGTCTATTAGATCGATGTCATGTTTTGGTGGCTGGTTGAATTGTACTCAAAAACTTTAGTTCAAAAAATTATTTTCTGGCAATTTTCAAACACTTTTTGCATATTCCGTTTTTATATACCTGTTTTATTTTGTAATTTAGAGAATTTTCTAACGAAAGAGGCCGTGTAGAAAAAAGAGCCCAATTTCTTAAAGAGAGAACGGAGCGACTGTTTAATCAGGACTTCAGTGGTTACCTGAACTGGATCACAGAAGCAGGTGTTACGTGTGATTTTGGCTAATCTGTGCACCTGTTTGTTTACTAACCTTGTCGTAGTAAGGATGGTATTCTGCTAGTATCGAAAATAATTCAACGTTGTTTATCTATATTGCTATCTTTGGATACAATGTCATAATTCCATAAACTAATATGTTTGTATTTGATGCCAATATTTAATTTTATTTACTAAATTAAATATTTAATGTTACATTCAATGTTCGCTGTTACAAGTAGTCTATAATCAACCCTTTCCTTCTTCAATAGCTAGAAAAGTATGTGTATTTAAATCACGCTAGTTTGTGTTTTTGTATCGCTATAATGTATGTTTGCAGTGAGTTCGCTAAAGAAAGAGAGAAAGTAGAAAATAGACAAGAATTTCTAAAATTAAGAAGACAGCAGCAGCTAGAAAAAGAACTCAATGGTTATGTTGAGTGGATATGTAAAGCAGGTAAGGGAAATAAATAATTTAACTGGTGTCTAAATTTAAGTTCAAACTTTTATCTTTTGGCACGTTGTTATTGATAAAACTGAACGAGAGTATTGACCAAAACCTTAATTTACAGAGGAAGTAATATTAGCAGAAGAAAGAACGACAGAAGAAGAAAAAATGCACATAATAGAAGGTAAGAAAAGTGCGTGTTGCCAATTATTCTTCTAATGTCTGGTAGGCTCACCAAACAATATTATATACGCTAATAGTAGAACAAATACGCTCTAAAATTTAAATAAAATTTGTTGAGGCTAAAAGACTATAAATTTATTATATAAACTGGGATAAATGACTAAGTTAAAATTAATATTGTAGCTCGAAGAAGAGCAGCAGCAAAGAAGAAGTTAAAAAACTTAGGGAAAAGTAAAAGCACAGATACAGAAGAGGAAGAGCAGGATGAAGACTGTGGTGACGACGGTCAGTATAACAATGAATTATTAGGTATATTTTATTTATACTTGTATTTATTTTTTGTGTGTACCTAGGCTCTTTTGTAATAACAAAAATTTCCTAGAAGCATGTTTTTTCGTTGAATAATTTCCGTAACAATCAAAATTTTGTTATCTTTAATTTCCTAAGTCAGTAGATTTATGTATAAAAATGTGTTTCTTCGAATGTTGCATGCAACTCGATGTTGATTCATTCTTATACAATTCGTATTCGTACTCTATTTGTGTGTTGTTTACAGTTCCAAAGAAAAAGCAAGGTATGGGATCAAGCGTGATTCTGGTAGAATATTCCTTTTCATCTAAGTAGACAAAATAGTCTAGTCATAGATTTAGGAATAGTCATACCTTGTCCGATCCTACCGAGTTCAACGTTTGTACGCTAACTACTTCAAATTACTTGCAAGACAATAAAAACTGGTCCCTGATTTAAGCGTACAGACGTGATACCCTTATTCTTGTCCAAACGCTGTTCTAAAACCTATAGGCCCTTAAGTCCTGACGCTTAGATCCTTATATCTCTGTAGTGCCCGCGTTATCAATGTCGTCGGGCCATAAATAAAAATGTGCAACGCTTACATCTTCTCTCTAAAACTCGCAAATTTTTATCGATATCAACTACCTGCTGTTATGCACATCATTATGACGCTCTATAAGCCATGAGTGCGAGCGAGATAGACTGATTACAATAATTTATGGCCCGACGACTCAGTTCTTAACGCGGGCGCTATAGTACTTTATGAAAAGTTACCATAAAGCGTGACTATTGCCAAGGTGAATGGTAAACGAATGAGTGGTGTCAATGTCTGTGTCAAACACAACGCTTAAACGTTACAAAGGAAAACCAACTAAATGTTCCTACTGAATGCTGTAAATTCTAGTTGTGATAGTTGAATGTAAACCCACTCCATATGGCTTTAGGAAACAAACTACCGGTGTCTATTTTATTGGCAGCATTTTGCTGTTTCTTGAAATGAGACCGTTATAATCGCTGTGTACGCTACGGTCCTATATTATGTTTAGTAAACGATCTTGCAACGTTGCGTTTGTTGCACCACAAAATAGTCTTAAACTTGAAATAAATATGTAGTAGGTAATTGATTATCAAGCTTTAAGATTGTTATGTGGTTGACAGACCGCAGAAAACGTTTTCATAACTAACAAAAAATATAACGCATAATTTATTTTAGGTTTTCTGAAGAGTAAATCGAGGACGGCAGGGAAGCATGCGAATTTCTGGAGAGCGGAAAAAAGATTTCGCTTTTGGATTCGGCATACGGTGAAGACCCAGTGGTTCTACTGGTTCGTTATAGTGTTGGTGCTCTTCAATACGATATGCGTTGCTGTAGAGCACTACAATCAGCCGCCTTGGCTTACCTCATTTTTATGTAAGTATTTTGTGACTGTCAAGTAAATGAAATGAGACGGCAACAGAGCAGCCGTCCAGGCTCTGGAAATCCTATCCTAAATCCATTTGATTAAAGGTTGTCTTGCAATGCAAGACACAGTTGTCCACCCTCACACTGCATAGACACATTGTTTATGTCGACTAGCTCACAATTATGTCTTCAGATTGTTTTGTATCTTCGGGGCATTTACAAAGATGACCATTTCAATCGTTCTGATTGATATCTTCGAGCCAATTAATGTTTTCGTCATTTCCACAGACTACGCCGAATTTGTGTTCCTCGGTCTCTTCATGATGGAGATGTGGGTAAAGATGTACGCACTCGGGCCGCGGATATACTTCGAGTCCTCGTTCAACCGGTTCGACTGTGTGGTCATATCGGGCTCGATATTCGAAGTGGTCTGGTCGGAGGTCAAAGGAGGATCCTTTGGGCTATCAGTGTTGAGAGCTTTAAGGCTACTGAGGATATTTAAGGTCAGTATGTTTTATATAACTAAGAAGAGACGTAATAGTTATGAAACTGAACTGAGCGCGGTTTTTTCAGAGTGAAAAACCTGAGTTGATACCGTACGAGTGTTATAGAAAACAGGTATCTTAAATTATGTTTCTCATTCCAGGTCACAAAGTACTGGTCATCACTCCGGAACCTCGTGATATCTCTCCTCAGTTCGATGAGATCCATCATCTCTCTGCTGTTCCTGTTGTTTCTGTTCATTCTCATCTTCGCACTCCTCGGCATGCAGTTATTCGGCGGCCAGTTCAACTTTGAGGACGGCACTCCACCTACCAACTTCAACACTTTCCCCATTGCGTTGCTAACTGTCTTCCAGGTAAATTATGGCCTGTTGTATCACTACTCATAAATCTTTAATATCCTTGTATCCATATGGTGTCTTATTAACTGATATTTGTTTATAGATATTTTGTAAAAGCAAGATTCTCTAACACAAGTATTATAATACTTTAAAGAGGGTCTTAACACTGATGATAATCTAACATAAGGTTACTGATATGAATTAACTTGTTATGAGTCATATCGACAATCATCATAGTTTTTTTCAACAGTCTTTTTTATAGCAAACATATTTCTACTAACTCGTTGATTTTCATTAAAAAACTATTGGCTTGCGCAAAAAAACATACCTAAACAGCTACAGTAACTGTACCCTTGGCTTTTTCAGATCCTCACAGGCGAAGATTGGAATGAAGTCATGTACGACGGAATCCAATCTCAAGGTGGCATCCAAAGAGGCATGCTCTACTCGCTTTACTTCGTCATCCTCGTGTTGTTTGGCAACTATACGCTGCTAAACGTGTTTCTTGCCATCGCTGTCGACAACTTGGCTAACGCCCAGGTTTGTACTGCTGTGATGATTCTATAGTAGCTTTTCTTGTGGTAAACGTATATAGATATTGAGTTCATTTTTAAAATGAACGACATTATTGTGATAGGAAAATAAGGATCAGCTACTGTAAATTGCTCTTGTACAAAGATAAATGCTGACTGGATTATGTTGTATGTCTCCGTTAAAGCTAACTTGTAAATTCTACGCCGCTTTTCGTGTGTAATGTGCATTTGAATTCCAGGAACTGACAGCGGCGGAGGAGGAGCAAGTCGAGGAGGATAAAGAGAAGCAGTTGCAAGTAAGTCTTTGGGCACTTGGTCCGAATCATCTGATGCTTTCTGTTTAGAATCACATTTTGTGTCACAGCATGCTCCACTTTCCCACGAGCATCTTTCAATTGGAGTCCTATATTTCATGAAATTTTCCGACAAATTAGGAATTGGAGAAAGAGATGGGTGCATTACACGCTGTGGACGGGACCCCAACGCGGGTAGATCTAAGTCCCTCGTCGCCAACGCGTAGGAAGGTAAAACTATGCTCGGCGGTGTGGTATTATGCTACGCTTCGTCGTGTGCATTCCCATTGGTACAAAATATTGTTGATACGACAGAGCTCCAATATCCCTTCTAAAGCTTGAATTCACTGCATGAAGTTTGCACGCTATGTCTCTATGCCCTCCGCCGTCTTCCACTTCAAAAATGATCAACAATATTTTAAGGCCGATAGTTATACGAATCAATGTCGCTTCTGTGGGTTATAGTAGGTGTTCTATACCAAAAATTATCAGCGTTTTATCCATAGTTGGCTAATTCATATGTTATGTTAAAAAAATAAGATAGTGAAGTTAAACATGAGATCGCAGATGTTAATGAATGAAATATACAAGCACACTTATTTCTCATGTAATGTACTTATCAGCTTACATTATCATTATAGTAACTTAATACTCGATTAAAACACTTACATAAATATAGTATACGAGTACAATGCACGCTAGCACTATATAACTGATGATATAAACAGCTAATCTCATTTCATAAATAATTTGCAGTAAAATACATTTAGCATCATTTTATTTAGAGCCAAATTCATATCTCAACTGTCTTATATCTACGTTATACTCATTAATGAATTCAACCTTCTTTATAGTTTGGTATCTTGTATTAGTTTAAAAATCGCTAAAGTAAACATCGCTTTGGTCAAAATGAAATAAATAAATGTGGGATTGATTTCAGAACAAAAAGAAGGAAGAGGCCAAAAAAGAAGAAGAGGATCAAGCAGATGGACCAAAACCAATGCTGCCATATTCGTGCATGTTTATTTTATCCCCAACGAATGCGTAAGTTATAACCAATTCTTATTCAATGCTCTGCAACTAAAATGGTCAAAAGTCAGGCATCTATATTACCACATCTACAATGGATGCCGGTATGATTAAAATGTCTCTCATCTCATTATCAGCAAAAAGCGATGTTATCTGTTGTAAAATGTGAACTTATGCTAACCATTAATGGATGTGTCTCTGACTACGACATCTTAGAAAAAGATATTGAATATTAATAAATCTGAGATAATGTCCAGCGCGCTCGGAAATTATCGGTTTTGCATAATTCCAACTTGTCTTGCATATTGTATCTAAATATCTAATGTTGTTGTTTTTGTTTCAGAATTAGGCGTGGCGCACATTGGGTTGTAAATTTAAAATATTTTGATTTTTTTATCATGGTAGTTATTTGTTTGAGTTCTGCAGCTTTAGCAGCTGAAGACCCCGTAGTCGAAGAAAGTAATTGGTGAGTTCATTGTGCATTATACATTTATGTTTTATATATATATATTATATATATTATGTATTATACCTACTACAAGCACAGGGAATCTTAGTTTAGGATCGAGGTAACATAGATCGAGGTATGAAGTTTTTAACCCGTCTGAAAGCAACTTAAAATCTAGTAGGTATGTAAGGCACGTAGAATGGAATGTCGTCCATTCCACGTGGACGACATTCCATTCTACGTGCCTTACGACAGTGTGCCTTAACAGAGTAGCGATCTAGGGGTAAGCCAAAGGGCACCAACCACCCAAAAGCATCTGAGTCTTCCCGTGACAAACAAAGTAACATTGTGTGTTAACCAGCTAAACGCATTTCATCAGTCCATTCATTCTCAAACCAAAATCCATCGTCAGCGTTGGAACAGGCAATTACCTAGCATGTTAGATTCATAGTGATCCTTAAGGTCCTACTGAAATAAATGTCTTTTTCTTTAATTACTGAATAGACACAAATTCACAGGAACAATATCCTAAACTACTTCGACTACGCATTCACCGGTGTGTTCACGGTGGAAATGCTATTGAAGATAGTCGACCTCGGCATCCTGCTGCACCCCGGCGCGTACCTGCGCGACCTGTGGAACATCATGGATGCCGCCGTCGTTATATGCGCGCTCGTCAGCTTCGGTTTTGAGATCGGGTGAGTTATGAAGAAATTAGAATAAGATTTACGACCTCTGTGGCGCAGTGGGCGAAGGCTCATCTGAGACGCGGAGGTTGCGGCATACAAAAATTAGTCCCGTGGCGGGAATCGAACTCCCGCCACGGGACTAATTTTTGTATGTTCTACAGATGTTTGTGAGAACAATTTGCACGCACATTTTTTGAGTGTTGTCATCTATTAGATTGTGACTCTTTAATGCATCTCAATGAACTTATGTCAAAAATTATGGCTACGCCTTTGAAAAAAAAAGTGTGATAGTGTTTTAAACACGTTAAGTTTGTCCAAAACCTTTTAAAATCTTATGATCCAACATTTTTTTTTGTTACAGAGGTGTCAAAAAGAGTGCGGGGGCGAGCAACTTGTCCACAATTAAATCGTTAAGAGTGTTAAGAGTGCTCAGACCTTTGAAAACTATAAAACGAGTTCCAAAGTTAAAAGCAGTGTTTGACTGTGTAGTGAACTCTTTGAAAAATGTCATAAACATTCTCATAGTGTATATATTATTTCAATTCATCTTCGCTGTAATTGCTGTTCAACTTTTTAACGGAAAGTTTTTTCACTGCACGGATAGCAGTAAAAACACCTTTCAAGACTGCCAGTAAGTATATTTTGTTATTACAGTATTATATGAGCAAAGAGGTATATCAGGATTGTAGCAACTGAAAATCCATTTCTGCTTTCTGAGACGTGATTTTATATAAAGTATGTATGAATATGAGCGAAATGTTTGAAAATTCACTTCTGTGATGTAGGTACTCGTACATGCACTATCAAAAATAGTATAAGTAATAACAAAAAATGGTGAGCAAAAAAGAAACTGATTTGTAAACCATTATTAGTTTTAAGAAAATATACATCGAAAATTTGGTTCAGCAAGTGTCGGCATACTTTATTCCAGTTTAAGTGCTTAAACCTTATTTCTTATTCCAGAGGGTCGTATTTCGTCTACGAGGCTAACAGCCTGATGCCGAAGGTGCAGAAGCGACTGTGGAACACGCAAAGTTTCCACTACGACAATGTCGCCTCTGCCATGCTCACGCTTTTCGCCGTGCAGACGGGAGAGGGGTGGCCACAGTGAGTTATTATATTAAAACTACTATAGATCAAACGTACTCTTAAACATTAGTGAAGTGTTATGTTCGACTACAGTACAACGCTGATAAATTGCTACGAGCGTACTGTTGTAATGGCTACGACGGACATACGCTCAAATACCTACATTATAATAATATAGGCTAAAAGTCGATAGTTTTCACGAAGATGCGCGATGAGTAAAGAAAATAGAATATAATTGAAAGTAAATTGAACTGTGTAGTAAGTGTATCCTTCCTTTCCAGAGTATTGCAAAATTCTATGGCAGCCACCTATGAGGACAGAGGACCCATACAAAATTTTCGAATAGAAATGTCCATATTTTATATAGTTTACTTTGTGGTGTTTCCTTTCTTCTTCGTTAACATATTCGTAGCTCTGATTATTATCACATTTCAAGAGCAAGGCGAAGCCGAGTTACAAGACGGTGAAATTGATAAGAATCAGGTACTATACAACATTTTGTACCAATCATACTTGAAGAATAGGAGCAGAGTAGTTCAGTTAAACGTCTTATTTTTCAGAAATCATGTATAGACTTCACGATAGAAGCGCGACCTCTGGAGAGGTATATGCCAAGTAAAAGGGCAAGTTTTAAGTACAAAGTGTGGAGAATAGTTGTCTCCACGCCATTTGAGTACTTCATCATGACCCTTATTGTCCTAAACACATTGTTGCTCATGATGAAGGTACGTATCACACGCTTCTATATATATATGTTAGATTTAAGCCATTCAAAACAATAACTAAGAATATCATTCATCATAGTAAAAAACAAACACTAATATTTAAGAAGATCACTACCTACATACAAAACAGACGAAGCACTATAAATGTGGAAGTAGTAATGATCACAGATTTGAGTTAGCTGTTGAGAAAATTAGCCAAATTCACGAGGCACTAACAAATGACAAATTAGATTAGTCATGTCCTTAAACTTCACTGAAGCCTGCACTAAACCACATTAGAGAGCCAACAAAGCTCCAAATATATAATTATTTTAAATCGCTCTCTAGTAAAGATACCCATATTGAACAATATCGGCCCCTGCCCGTGGTCCACCTACATAGTACCTATTGTGTCTAATATATTTTGGCATCCTATCAGTCATTTAAGTTCAGGGAAAATTTCATACAGCATCATAACTACTGCTTTATTGGTCTATTTTTCAACTAAATGTGTATTAGTACTGCCTAGTCTTAAGATAACATTACACGCACACAATAACACAAACAAACAAAATTTTGCCCACTATATTCGGCGTCAGTATACACTGCATCGGAATGCGCCGTACTTTATACAACTGAGCCTTCCTGTCAAGTGTACCGCCGTGTTATATTATTTTATCCTGTATTCTGTTCCTCCTTCCGTGACTCCTCGCTTGCTATTCATTATTTTATATGTATATGTATCAGTGTCTAATGCACGGTATACCTGTCCTTCCAGCACATTTATGGCACAAGTTACACCAACATTTTATTCGGCCGTTCGTGCTTGTGAATGCACAATATCTCTGGGATCTGTTAGGACGTGGCATGAGCCATATAAATGTTGTTCGTGTTGCATGTTCTAATTTAAGTCCTCCTAAATTATCTCAATGTGGAAATTCTGCATGCTTGGTGGAATGGCCTACTGCCAGGCGTAACCATGATGTGGCTATTGGCTGCTTTATATTTATATTGGAAATCAATTTCAATTCAAAAATAGTACAAAATTACAAAAAACACAAAATGTAAGTTTCAAAGTTTATGTTCCATCTTTTAAAGCATTATTTCGATGTGTAATAGTATCAATATATTATTTTATATATATTTTGTTGTGACCCGTTCTTATAAGTTATATATTGCTACTCAGCACCAGATTCCTACCATGTCTTAGTTAGATCATCTCCTTATCCCTCTTCGATGACTGAATATTTACTGAAATAGAGTTTCAATTTACAAATGCATAATGAATTTAATATTATGAGTTTCAAATCATACCTTACATTACAACTTTACTTTTTATTTTTTAAACCGTAACATATTGAACTCGGAACCCTTCAAAACTCGACCTTTAATATATTGAAACTATTAATTGCACACTTTTGGCAGACAATGTAAAATACAAAAAAAAAATAAGCAACGATTTGTAATTGAATTTATTCTTCAATCTAAATGTACTAGTAAAATTTGGTTGGTAGATACTCGTATGAATTCCAAAAAACTCAGGATACCTACACTACAGTTTGTATTTAATTTGAAAACTTGATACATATCAATAATGGTATTTAAAGTACACAAAAAACTAACTTACTTACTTAATAAATACAATAATACTCGTACTATGTTTAAAAAAATAAATTATGTCTAGATGTTTTGATTTGTTCCGAAATAACTGCTTATACAATAAATGTTGTGTGAAATAACAAAATATAACTAATATATTTTCATTGCCATGGGTTATCCGTAACTCCCGGGCACTACAACACAAAATGGCAGTACTATAATCAAAATGACCTCTACGCGGATATCCTCAAGTATTCGAATATGGGGTTTACTGGAATGTTTTCCGTGGAAACCGTGTTGAAAATCGTCGCTTATGGTGTCAAAGTAAGTACACAAACACTGACACTTGGATATGTTGATCAAGTTAAATGCGAACAAATGTACTCTTTCTATTGCTGACGACTTGGTTGTTTGTTTTACATGACTGAATGGGATTCTTTGCAGCGAATAATTATCTACCCTGCCCAAGTACCCAATAGTATCTTCTCTCTGATATCTGATATTTATTTGCAACTAGCAGTCGAGCATGGCTTTCATAACCTGCGGCATGAGACTAATGTAAACTTGAATTCACTTGTGTGTCTATGTTGTTGTTTTCACTGTCAAGCCCTTCCACCTTCCGAGCCTGAACGTAAGTACAACTTTAATGTGGTTGCAGCACTCTGCAGAGCAACGGTAAGTAAACTTTTTCTTTTGAGAAGAGCACTGTTGTAGTTAATGTGAAATGACTGTTGTGAGACTGATGGCTGTAACGCATGATTGTATTTTGTGGTCTGCATGCATGCACGACGAGCACCATGCTACACATCTACTGAAACATGGCCATGTAATCGAAAAAGCAGCTCGATTGAAGTGAACAGACACACACAAACACTCACCTGTAATATAATATAATAACTTGTAAAATATGTATCATTAGAGTAACGTTTAGAAATATTTTAATGGTATCATTCAAAGTTAAATGCAGAAAGAAACTTCGATGAGACATCAGTTCAGACTTTGATCTCTAAGAATAACCATCTCGCATTTGACTTTAGTATTACTGATAAAATTTTCAATTAATGGAAAATTGGTATATATTTTGTGGTAGTTTCACGAGGCTCCAATACTACTCATGGACACGTTAACATTCATGAACCTCGTCTTTACGATCTTCTTCTTACTCGAGACCGTATTGAAGATGATCGCCTTCGGGTGTACGGTAAGAAATCACAATATTTTTACTAGATTAACATTAAAAGCCAATAAGTTTTTTATTATTTCACTAATGATTTTTTAAAGTTACGTTTGAAATATTTGCATAGTTAAGATTCGCGTTGCAAGCGCAAATATTAAAACTATATTCTATAATTTATTTGATTTATTTTTTAATAAATTGCATAAGCTTAACAAGCTGATAATTTATTTTCAACTTTTTAATATTTGCGTTTGGCACACTTTCATTATTACTGAAAATAAATTAGACTTGCATTTAATATTCAATACTGACATGAATATGTTTTAAATTAGAAATCATTTCGATAGACTTTAAAAGATTTATGCTTTTTGACATGAGATAAAGTTTTGATAGCATTTTATAGATTTTTGAAACTTTTGAGAGAGTCCCCCCATCCTATCCCTATTCAAATTGTCCTCTGTATGAACAGTCAATTGATAGAAAGTGTACATTTGTATGCTGTAAATGGTATACTTTTATTGGTACCAACATTTAATTACGTTAAATGTTTTTTATCGTATTTGACATGATTTAAATATTTCACAAAAACACCTCCACGCGTAATCAACTGTTGGAACCGTTGTTTTCTGTAAACTTTTTAAAGTAAATGCTGATTATTTCAAATGTGTTAGACAAATATCAAAATAATCTTGCCTGTTTCCAGAATTTTTTCAAAGATCCGTGGAATACATTTGATTTCATAACGGTCATTGGAAGTATAATTGACGCCTTAATCATGGAGTTTGGTGTAAGTATATGTACTTATACCGCATTCATTATCCATTCAATAACTATCAATAACCTTGTCTCATCTTATCTTCGTACCGTTTCACTAAATCCACCTGTTTTCTTAATGGTTATCTAACCAAAAACGATAAAAGGGTATCCTGATTACAGACCGACCTTGGTGAAAACTGTGCTGACATATCCTGTCAGCAGGTAACATATAAACAAATTTGATTGCTAGGAATTTTAGATTTTTGTAACTAATTGGGTTTTGTAGGTAAATTGTACATGGTTTTGGTATATAAAGGTAAAAAAGTAGTATTGCTAGAACATATTAGATTATAATTAGGATAGATAGAAGGTTTGTAGATCAGTATCCAGGAGAAATGTATGTTAAACAGTATAAATATTTCCATTATAACTCTACAAAAATTATAGTTAAGTATGTAAAATGTTTTAACGATTCTAGATGATCATTTCTAAATTGCTAGTGATTGACGTGTGACTAACTTGTAATTTGATTGTTGAAAAAATATGAATTTGACTCATTGTAGCAGACTCGAGAAACAAATCGTCCCGTATTTTTCAAAATTTATAATATTTCCGTTTCCTAGTTTCACAATCTTTTCAATCTAGTTTTTGTATTTCTGATTATGATTTAGGAGTACTATCATTATTGCTAGATTGTCTTTTTATTTAGTAAAGTGTGTGTTTAGGATTAGCGTCGTTATACTCTTGTCATTTTTGTGTGTATGTGTTAACTAGAATATTTTATGATAATTTTCTTCTATCATCTCATTACTTCAAGTGAAAATATGAATACTTTTGTAGGAAAACACATTCAACGTCGGTTTCCTTCGCCTGTTTCGAGCCGCGCGACTGATCAAGCTACTCAGACAGGGGTACACCATTCGAATATTGTTGTGGACGTTTGTACAGAGTTTCAAAGCCTTACCCTACGTGTGCCTTCTCATCGCGATGCTATTTTTCATCTACGCCATCATCGGGATGCAGGTTAGTTAATCATTTCATTATTTATATCTGTAAATACATGGACACGGGGTTTTATCGCGGTATTTACCTTATTTCTTTACGTCCCGACGTTCCACGACCATTGCTATTGCAACATAACCGAAACGTCGGGACGTAAAGAAATAAGGCAAAACCCCGTGTCCATGTATTTATAAATATGAATTGTGATCGTGAAAGTTTAAGAAAAACTATTTTATTAGTTAATTCATTTTATTATTAATTCAATATTTGAAAGTGGGCATGCGTAATCTACTTTATAATTATTATAAAATAATTTTAACCTTTTGTTGCAGGTGTTTGGCAATATAGATTTATTAGAATCACAAGACATGAACAGGCATAACAACTTTCAAAGCTTTATCCAAGCGCTCATGTTGTTGTTTCGGTATGTATTAGACAGTAGAATAGAATAACTTTAAAATATCTTATTGCACGAACCAAACAAACTCAGTTGAAAACAACCGCTACGACCATTGCGGCTCTATAATTTAAAACTCTATTGCCGTTCAAATTCCAATGGGTATTCGAGGTGTTCAAAAAGTCAAAATATACAGATAAATCGGATATTAAATTGTTCTTTTTATCTTTCAGATGTGCTACCGGCGAGTCGTGGCCAAACATCATGTTGGCTTGTATCAAGCCAGCAAAATGCGACAAAGACGCCGGCAAGCCGCCGGGCGAAGAGTGCGGAAGCACACTCGCCTACGCCTACTTCGTGTCTTTCATTTTCTTTTGTTCCTTTCTTGTAAGTTCTTATTACTACCAATTTCACCGTCATTTCACGCACTTTAGTAAATTGGTTTATATTATTGTCTCTTCCAGATGTTGAATTTATTCGTTGCCGTCATTATGGATAATTTTGATTACCTTACGAGAGACTCGTCCATTTTAGGCGCACATCATCTCGATGAATTTGTTAGGATATGGGCAGAGTATGACCCAAACGCCACGTGAGTATTTGAAAAGGTTTGACATAGCAAAATAGTGTTCGTTCTTGCAATAATACGCTTGTTTTTTTATTTTAGGGGAAAGATCCATTACACAGAGATGTATGATATGTTGAAGAATATGGATCCGCCTTTGGGGTTTGGAAACAAATGTCCAAATAGACTAGCATATAAGAAATTAATTAGGATGAATATGCCGCTAGATGATGAAGGAAAAGTTAATTTTACTACTACACTGTTTGCCTTAATTCGAGAAAATTTAAACATCAAAATGAGATCTGGTAATTTTCCATAAAATCTACATAAATTGTTTAGGGTGAATTGTGAATTCAGTAAAACATTCTAATTACTATTGCAGCGGAAGAAATGGACCAAGCAGACTCAGAACTAAGAGAAACAATAACCCACATATGGCCACTACAAGCGAAGAAAATGCTAGACTTGCTGGTGCCTCGAAACGACGTATTAAATGCAGGAAAATTGACAGTGGGAAAGATATACGCAGGCCTTTTACTCTTAGAAAGTTGGAGATCGACTAGATTCGGCACAAATGCACCCGCAGGCGTTCCGGTAAGTCAACCTATCATTTTTATGCATTCAACTTATTTCTATAATACGTGTATCAGTGACTTTACTAACAAAGTAGATTCAAATGAAGCCAGAGTAAGTCTGCGGCAATTTTCAATTTTAATTTGTATATACCTGTCTGTATCTTTTGAGCCAAATGTAACAGTTACGTGGTTAGGTAATACACGTTTAGTAGTATTGTTGATGGCCCTTTATGATCCCCACATTAGAGTACATAAAATGTTCTAGCTAGAATAGATTTGATTGTGTTGTCTACCTGTGGATGTATTGTTGTGTATAAATGACCTGTGTGAAATGTATTCCTGTAAACGTTCTAGTCAAAATTATATATTGATATATATTGGCTCGTTAACACAAAAAGAACGATGCATTTACACCAATACAGAGTCACTCCAGTAGAAATCGACTCGAACGAGTCGACTACATCGGTGGTTTACTTTTCAGGCATTCAACGAGAATAGCCCTACGGCCATTCAGCCGGTAGTATTAATATATTTTACGGAACGATACTTTAAATACTTTTTCTTGCACTACTCTAGAGTATTTTTGGTTTATTATGAATTTTGCATCGTGTTTTAAAACCAAAAAAAACGCGTTTAATTGATGAAATCAAACTTAGATTTAACATTGATCAATTGGAGAAGTATTCTTAAATTGATCATATATTAAAAAGTAGTTTAGTAATTTGAAATTGATAAATAGATTTAGATGATAGTGTCGCACTTGATGACGTATTAACTAGATTAGGCAAACTTGTGACGTGAGACACATTTTGCTTATCAAGTGTCCGTCAGGGCTTCGTAAACCACAAATAGTGACCTGTCCTATAGTTGCAAAATAAACAGTAGTCAAGTGTGTCTTGTTAAACGTTGATTCATGTCTTGTAGAGATAGTAACATCCTCGTAGTTGTTTGTCTGTTTGTACTATTTCTATATTCCTGAACCGACTGCTATTTTGTAGTATTTCCACTGAACTTTACACTATTTATTGACTTGAATTCAAAACTTTACTTACTTCTTCTTGTAGATATCTTCTTGTTCCATTTTGCATGATTTAATGATACGTTTCTTTGTCTTTGGCTTTTGAGTGTTTGATAAAATTACATTCTGGCTCAATAAATAAATACCATATTAGAAGCCTACGACAAAAATTCTTAATAAGAGCTTGATAAATTATATATTATCTTATTTGCCTACTAACTATTTCATGTAATATAATCAATTACCTGACGAGGGAAAACATGTTTCTCAAGTCTGCGCATGCTGAAAAGCAAATAAACTTTTTTATTAACTATTAATTCTGAGTCAATAAAATTAAAACTTTTCACCAACCATTATGCCTCTGGCTTCAATCTTGTATATGTAGCACAATATTTTATAATTAGCACATTTTCTGATAAATAAAGCTTTGTTATTTACAGCTGTTTTGCCTTTTATCATGTGATCCTGATCTGAAATTATGTTCGGCATAAACTAAACATAATACCACTACATCTTTACCAATTAATAGATATTCTCAGAGTTCCGTAGCCGCATTCATGTTCACACACACAAATACATCGACTGGACCACGAGGGTCCATTCATTGGACAATGACACAAAACACATTAATTTACTAAGGATTTCAGCATGGAGGTATGGGGTTTGCGCAAACTCATGTAGGCTTTAGTTAGTTGGGGGTCGTTGTGTGACATGAGCATGCGCAAGTGTGCGTGTGTGGGCGGGTCGTGAAAGGGGTGCATGGTACAGAAGGCGTCCATCTTTAACTGCTTGATGGACGTGGCCGCTGGACTGGGCCCGACCGGCTCCCGTGCTGGGTCGCTGAGCCACGAGCCGGCCGCCGCCGCCGCTGAACACCCGGAGGATCCTCACCTATTAGCCAATCTCGCAAGACGTGGCACCAGAAAATCGCTCAAGTAAGTGCATTTTCACCATTTATAATATCAGTAACTTAGGGGGTCATTACCGGCTTCGTCCGCATTAAAATATTTTCCCAAAAGTTTTTTAATTGTCAAAAAAAAATGTTTTAAAAAGAGTATTTCTTTTGATACTCCTACTTCAATTAAAATAGATTCATTGCATTAATTTTTCAGCATATTGACAGTATTTCAAGTGGTTTTTCTATTGTTCCAGGAACAATAAAAAGGTGAATACCGCCAGAAGGTCGAAAATGTTGATGAAATCATTGTCGTATACCCAATCAACCAAATCATATAGCTATTGTCAAGTGCAATCGATGTACCCACCAATATCATTCCGCTATCAAAATTATATGGGACTATTTAATGCGATTAGTAAAACATTGGCGATATTTTAAAAGACTGCTGTGATGTTGGTACAAAGCTATATGTCTACGCTACTGGGCGTCCCCGTAGTGACTGACCACATCGATGTACTCGTACATAGATAGTTGATATTGTAAGCTTTGTTTGAGTGTTTAATGTCGAGGAAATGTGATAATTATAACCATTCTGTTGTTTTAACTTAGATTGATATCTGTTTTAGGTGACGTTGTGGTAACAAATAAATTAGGGCATTAGGCTCAAAAACTAGATTTTATCGATCTGAATGTGTTGTTCTACGAGTATTAATCGTGAACGTTTTTAAGTTTACAGATGGTTGTTGATGTTTAGGTAAACATTTTAAGTAATAGTTGTTTAATAGGTACAGTAGTTTTTTTATGTCTGTGTTTTTATCTCGAGATAAACTAGGGAATGTATTTATTTACAAAAGATAGGTATACTGATCTACTCCTAACCCATACAGCACTCTCACTAAACCAAAACATGAAGACATGACATTATTTACATGACACCAAAACATTACCCTACAACAAAATCTCAACCCTGTCTCCTTTTTGTTTCCTTAGCAATTTAGCATGTTACCAAAACTAGCATGATAGATCCTAGATATAGATAGTACCGGAACATTTGGTGAGTAAAATGGTTTGATCAATACACAAAGCACGGTTTGTCGCATGAACTGCAATTACACGCACGTCAGCCGTTTGCATGATTTGATAAACATTTTGTAAATATGGGACAGCAGATACGCTAACTCTATTTAAATCTGACGATGCTTATATTTTTAAAAGATATGTTACTAATATTTACATCAATTGTAGGTTTTGGAACTTCAAGGATCACATCACGCCTCAATGGAGTCATTAGATGAGCGGGGGCACTTACAGCCGCCTCACGTAGCTTATCAAAATGGCCACCAAGGCAGATCTTCAAGTTTAAGGTAGGTACAGATTGTATCACACAAGGCATAAGATTATTTTTTGTTTCATTTATTAGTTTTTGTTATTTCCTCTTTATTTTATAGCGCCATCGATGAAGACATTGATCTCAAAGTTATCGTAGTCGAAACTGGTATGTCACCATGCACGTGTTACACCTGAACCACTAACCAAAATGTGATCATCAGATCTCTTTTCTTAACCCTTTTTCGAGCCCTTATTGTCGCATGTTGTGTAATTGGCATGCAGGATTTACGGTTTGCCTAGTCGAGTGGTATAAGTATGTGGTGGGTTACAGACGAACGCCCAGTCCTCGACGGAGAGGTCACCACCACTACCCCCCGGGCTATCACCACGACATCGGTTTCTCGGACACCGTCAGCAATGTCGTGGAGATAGTCAAGCATGAACACCAGAGGCACGGACGGCCCCACAGAGGGCCACACCAGTACCATCCGCATGGTAAGTATCGTTTGAAACCTCAACAGCTACATGTCACAGCCCTGTACTTTCCGACAAACCCTTCTGCGTGTGACTACCTCAGAAGAAAGCTTAATTTTCTTTAAAGTAGATAAATTAGCCATACTTCTTATTTTTAACTATTTTGTTAGTTTATCAGCAGATTCGTTGTATTTTAGGTGGCTTGAAACCATCGCGAATTTACGAAATATTTTAGCATTTCGAGAGCCTTATTTTTCATTTGTTCTGTAGTATTTTCTTTTTAAATTAACCAACACTATTGTCTAATCCTATCGATTGACCTATTCGAAACAGTTTTGCAAACATTTTTCTTTTCATGAAATACGTAAAATATTTGTGGAAAACTACAAATAAAACTAGTCATATTTAGTTGTAGGAAGATACCTACTCATGTTCTGTAGACGTAGTGACTACATTGTAGTCATAAGACATGAAATTTATTAGTACATTGAGATTATGCATTCATATAATTATAGAGATAGAACATTGGTTAAAATAGTTTAAAATAGTTTTCAATCAAAATTGGATGAATGTTTTTAGAGACAGTTATTAATTGAAATAATTATTGATGTAATACCTACCACTTGTTTAACATGAAATATAACTAAGATGATTTCATTATGCATGCTGCATGCCTAACCTCCCAGTTAAATTTCTTATGGAGCCCTTATTCGCACAAAACTGAACTGCTTTAACCATGAGTTCCGTTCCTCGCCATAGGACTATGTCACAGGAGTGGTCGATCGCTTGCACTTCCATAATAATATCACCGTAACATGCAGCATGCACAAATGCTTAACAATGATTATATAATACTTTTTTTATCTAATACCTGCTAAACTTTATAAATAAATGCTCAAGAGCAATGGTTTTGCTAGATGTACTGTCTTTTTGTCAAATGACGATATGGTGGAAAGTTCTGTTTTAATGACAGAAACATGCTTTGTTAACACGATATTTGAGTTTGTTTTCCAAGGCGACTCCCGGGCTAGGATAAAGGTACATGTGAAGGTATTGCTGACAGGAGAGAAGCCGTGGCGGACGGGCTATCCCACAACCATCCTGAGCTATCCCTCGAGGTCGCCCACCCCGCCACACCGACCACACCACCACACCTACGGTGAGATTCACTCGCCACACACTATGGACGCACTGACACTGGCCACCATCACCCTATGCCGTAGACGTAAAGTATTCCGAATGCTAATTGCTATTAAACTTCAACGTTGATGCAATTCATGGCACAAGAAACATGGAAATACAACAAACTGTATACTGCGCTAGTATAAGTATTTAATCAAATTGTAAAGCAAACGGACTGAATCGTAAATTAAAAATTGTAACCAAATCTGGTCCTTTGCTACGGTTTGCTAATAAAATCTTCGTTTTTTGCAAAGGCAGAGTGCTTTGGCGAAAAACGAAGAAAAACAACATTTGAACTATTGGTTGAAAATGTGATTTGGCTTTGCGTACTAAGCGTGACGCTTAGACATAAAGGAAATTGTTTGCACATCTGTTGGTATACGTTACATATTATTGATTTGCTTTATTTGAAGTCCTTATTTGTTTCTTTAATTTTAAATGCCTCAATATTGTATGTGTGATGATGATACACGTATTTTTCAGAAAGCGCTTTAAAGGTCCACTTTTGAACCATACTGTTGTTGCTTGCTCACTGTGACGTTGTGGTCATCAGAAAACCAGGTTCAGAATAAGGTTCACCAGCACCGAGTTCTCAGTTGTACCTAAGTACATGCTACATGCACATCATGTCAGCTGAAAAATCATCATAGATGAGGTGACGAGTAGTTTTCGTGGACGATCAGTGAAAGGCACAGTTATATTATTTCGAGATATTAAACAGTGAGATTTCGAATAGAATTTAAAAATAATCTCTCTGGTCAGACAACGCATCAAGTATGGTACGTAATGTGAATTACTGACTCTTACCAAATGTATTTAGTTTGAAAAGATGTTAAATGCCAGTCAGTGGAGCTGCAGTTAGACGACGCACAACTTAAGTGCGGCTGCCGCGCGTCTGGGAGCATTCATAACAAATTCAAGCTCTATTGACTTGGCCACTATATTCAAATTTTGTGCGCGACTTCCGCACGAATTAATTCGTGTCTTATGAATGCGTCCTTAATGCATATGCCGTGATCAATTGTAAAACTCGTGACGATCTATTAAAAACCCTCGTTTCCAAAATACGTATTCTTTTCACCTGGTTCAAAAGTGTCGGAGCAGGTAGAACAACAGACAGAATTTCAAAATCATTCAAGAAGCAGTTTGGATCCACACAGGTGGCGAGCGGGATCGAGAGTGGCGGGAGTGGCGCGACCGGTCGTGGGAGCGCGAGCACGCGCGCCGCGGCCGGGGCCGCCAGCTGCCGCCGACACCCACCAAACCGTCCACGTTGCATGTCAAGCAGCAGCCACCCTTCGCCAGAATCAGCCACAGTCCCTCGCACGTTAGTATCACATTCTTATGACTTTTCATGGGCCATAAGAAATAACTCACCGGGATGCCACGGCGACGTCGCCAGCTACGTATCCAGACTATTTATATGAATCTTGAACCACCAAGTGCCAAACCGTTGCCAAGTGAGGTAGCTGCCATACAATTCATATGAATAGTCTGGAGGTCATTCGAGCATTCCCCAAAAATATTTTTCCTTATAGACACTAGCCCTATTTTTCTTAATGAACTATGAGATTTACTAACGGTCAAATGGCTGCTAAATCTAAAGCCGTCTTTTTTCATTGACAATTATTAAAAGAAAAAAGCCATATTATTAAGAATAATATTCGCATTGTTTTATTGCAATGTTTTATTGTAAACTGATGACTTTTTCAAAGACATAGAGCCAAAATAAATAGCAAAATTACACTTGCAATCGAATCCCGATAGTATGGTTGCAGTATTTCTCTTTCTGCATTATCTTTTCGTGATAGACAGTTTGATAGCACTGGCCACACACACGGCGACTGTCGCGATTCTTTAGTCCCATTGTTTGTTCGCAAGTTTTGTGTAATACTTTGTTCAACGTAATAATCTTTATGTTCCATGAAACCAGATGTTGGTCTAGCCAAAGCACTGCCCTAAAAGCGGAAATCATCACACAGCTACCCACAAAAATCGAATGGATAGCAATTTCATTTAGCAAGTTCATTGATCTCACTTTCATCTTAATGAGATCTGCTGGCCTACTACGACGCGCTTCAAGTGATTCAGTTTCAAAACCTATTCATAAGGAAAATCGAGTGTGATATATCTCTGTTCTCAGTACTGAATGGTTTCTAAACTGAAACACAAGAGTATGTCGCAGTAGGCCTGGCGAGCCTTTAACTTGTGTTTTCCGTATTGTCCTAGGCCAGACTGCTTGATGGTTATGATGACCAAGAGTAGAGCTGAGTCAACATTATTGGTATTTCAGTTATCACTGAGGCATACCCACGCGTTACGCGAACCCGTGGAGCCTCTGCACGACGAGTACGAGTACGGCCGAGAAGTTGAAAGACTGATACACCGAGACTATAGATCTAGAGAAAGGTCAGTGTATGTGTCTCATCAGATTTTTCCCTAAAATTAATTTCGACGTGAGACTGGGCAGGCCGTATAGCACGCAGAACACGTGATTGATGGGAGCCGAAAACAAGCGAAAAACGTCCACCAACAAGAAGAACAGATATCTTGAAAGAGCACAGGTTGTCGATGGATGCAGGCCGTTTCCAACCGCAATATATGTAGATCTTTTAGAGGCTTATGTCCAACAGTGGAGCTGAAATAATGAATATGACTTCAAGACAAAGCTTCACAGTCTATTGGGCCTAGCATGTGCAACACGAAAAACCTTCCTGTCGTCGACAAAATTTTCTCCTGCTTTAACCTTTTTTTTTTTTTTTTTTTTTAACGTCGGGAAATGCCTTATGCATTCCCTCCCGCCACGGGGGCGGCGGAAGGGATATGTGGGACTCGCACCCACTAAAACCGCGACGGGGTCCTTCTTAACGCCATTTGCCGGGGCTACGGGCACGCTTTCGCACTCTTCCGCGGCCCCGACGGCGCCGCCCTGAAAAGGGCTCCTCTGACTGGTGAGGCAACTGCCTCCCACCTAGTCTCTCAAGAGAGAGAGGTGCGCGCGGAACACCCACGCGCGCCACCTCAAGGCCCTTAAGGGACGGTGGTACCCCCCGGTACCACCGTCATGGCCTGTGTTATGGGGGCCGGAAAAGATGGAAACTCCGGCCCCCCGCTCTCTCTAATCTGCTTCCATTCGCCTCTCATCCCCGGTTTGTGGGGGATGAGATGCACTGGAAGCGTTCGCCGCTCCGCTTCTCCGTGCTTTCGGAGGTGCACACCCTTTGCCTCCCAGCCGATGCGCCGACGGTTTGCCCGCTGCAGCGCAAAGGGAACACCTTGGCGCTGCCAGGCAAGTCGCCGACTTGTGGCCAGGACTTCCACACCGGTAACAATCGTTACTGCGATCCTCCTCTGCGGTGCACTGGGCCCTTGTGTGGCCGGTATGCTGGCACTTGTAGCACCGCATTGGCCTGGCCCGGAGCAGCTCCACTCTAGCCGAGACCCAACCGATCAATAACCGGCCTTCTGCGCCTATCTTCTTGGCAGCGGCTACTGGACAGCTCACCACTGCAACTCCCGAACCTTGCTGGGTGAGCCTGATCTCGCCCACCACCTTCACCTCCTCTTTAGGGCAGCCGCCGCCTTGCGCCACAGCATTCCCGATGTCCTCTTTTTGGACTGAGTCGTCCAGGCCCGTTATGCGGAACTCTGCGCATTTAACAGGCCTGGAGATCTTCGCCAGGCCTTCCGGCAGAGCCTCTCGCAGTTTTTGCGCAAGGGAGTCAGCCTTTACGCCGCTGGTCTCCCCTGGAACCTCGAGAATGCGTGCACCGGTGGCCGCCTTCCTAAAACGTAGGCATGAGATGCCGCAGCTAGCCAAGTCGATCTTTGACTTGGCATGCGCAAGCACCTTGGCGTACGTCGCTCCCTGCTCTTCTGCACCCGGCTGCAGCGTGATGACTACGGCAGCAGACCGGGGAGTACGTAGCTTTGCAGGCCTGGCTGCCCCTCTTTTCTTTGCCTTGGCGTTTTTAGCCTTGGCATCCTTCCCTGGCGCTGCTGCCTTGGCTGCCTTGGCCGCCTTGGCCTTTTTCCCGCGCTTTGTGACCTTAGACCACCCTTCTTCTGCGGTCACGTTATCCGGTGGCGGATCTCGAGGCTGTCCCTCATGAGAGGCCTGCGCTGTGGCAGCACTCTCTTTCGGCTTTTTGGCCTGCTTCTTTTGGGCTGGCTTTTTAGGCTCAGCCGGGGGTGGTTGGGCTGCCTTGGATTTGGCTCCTGCTTTAACCTAACCTAACAGTGTAGTATGTTATTGAAGTTTGACATTATCGAGATAACTCGTTTGTCGTCTCGACACGTTGCGCGTGTTAGGCCTCAGGAGTTATCTTCGGCACTCTCAGTAGTCGTTCTAAGCAGGCTCGGTCAGATTGTGTGGTGATTGCAGACGCGGGCGGGGGGGCTACGAGAGCACGGAGCGCGCGTCGCGTCCGTACGAGGCTCCGCTGAGCTACGAGGCGGCGCTGGCGCTGGGGCGCGGGTGCGCGATGGCGCGCGCACTGCCGTCGCCGGCGCCGGCGCGCGTGCCCAACGGGTATAAGCCGCGCGTGCGCCACTCCGACTCGGACGAAGACGACTGGTGCTAGCGGTGGGACGGGCGCGCGCCCGCCTCCCCCACCAGCGCCGTCTGACCGTGCCTCGCCGCCGAGCGCCATCGCCACCGCGGCTCGGACGATATCGTTTTTTACTCGGCGAACGTGTGTAAATAGACGACAATCGCGTTGCTCAGGATTTTGGAAGTGCCTCGCGGAGCGCGACCGCCCGCGCGCTCCGCTCCGCGAGCCGGATCCGAATTCTAGTGTTTACAAAGTTTTGGAAAATTTAATTTTTAATTCGCTAAAATTTTACTCTTTGATTTATATTACGGTTAAGATGATCGAAGTATGAAACGGTGCCAGGCGAATCGTTTGCGCTAGGATTTTTACATAAATGAAATTATTAGTCTGTATCGTAAAAGTAAACTTTCTATATTAAATTTGCACTAATAAAGTAACATAATATTGCCTCTTGAGGGCGGAGCGCGAGGCGGCCGGTGCGCAGGCATCCGCGCGCTCCCGCCACACTCGACACCGTTTCATATTTACATAGACGTTGAGAGAACACTAGCGAATCATCGTCGGACAAATTAATACTAGTATTGTATAAAATATTTACTTAGTGAATAATTTTTACTTAGTTAATATTGAACTAAATAAATAAACATTTTTTTATTGAATTTGCTGTCCTTCCCCCAAGTGCTTTATACCTACGTTATATTTTAAATTTAAATACGATTAACTAAATAAAATGAATTATATGTAAACTTTAAAATATTATATTTCTGCATTAAATTTAATACTACCCCAGTTGTTGAACTTTAATGTTTGAATTGGTTAGATTTTGTCGCCTGGTTTCACTAACAATTAAAAGTAGGTAGTTTTATAAAATCTATCATTATTAAATTGTACCATAATATTGTCATGCCTTTTGTCATTTACGGAGGAAGAATATCGTTTTTATAAAACATCTCAAATATTTCTTCATACAATATACTTATTAAATTCACAATATATTCAAATATTTCAGATCAAATGCAATTTATCCACATACTGCTCTCATCACATCATTGTTAACTAATAAAGATTCTCTCTAAATTAATAAAATGCCTGTACTTTAGTCGTTGACATAATAATAATCACGTCATGACATAAAGCTAGCATTGCTGAGTTACAGTTGTAAAAGTGAACTCAAATATTAAAATGCTTGCCCCACGTTGTGCGCCAGTGTTGCAAAACTGGCGCCCAACAAATGGCGAGAAATTAAGATATTTCACAATAATAATTGACACCACTAAAAATTGTTATGTCAACGAAAGTTACATAAATAAGGAGGTATATTAGCTGATACGATACCAGGCACAAAATCTGTTAATGTAAAGTCTACCAAGAGAATCGGTTATTATCATTCCAGTGTATTCTAATAAGCTTACTAGAGCTTGGTTGTTTAGCAACTTTTGTTATTGTTGAATAGCATCGATTGCTTTTTAACTTATGGTTACTTCCTAAAACCGGCTTTGGACTCCAATCCAAGAAAAACGATTTGAATAAATATTTTTTTTTGGATTGTGAATCAAATGATCTTAATGGGGTGGACCGTGTGCTTTAGTACGCCTATTGCTATAAGTAGTTACTGAGAAACTTTAAGGACATTCACCGATTCTACTGGCGACTGTTTTCAAATCTATGTCCGTAGATTCCTCGTCCCATTTAATATTTTATGTCATCGTCATCGATAGTCACCTATTAGTTACCCGCTTTTGCGACTATTGTGCGTCATTATTATAAGATAAGATTATAATTTTCATTGTAATGCAAATCAGCATATTAAACAATTTTATAAACCACAATGACTGAATTCAAAAACAAGTGTTCTGCAGATTTATCTTGTACCAAATTATATTATTCTTCAAATAACTAATATTCCTATTTCAACGAAGCACAATAGTCGACAAGAGTCGTAATCGTTCAGTATCATGAGGTACATTTGTTGCGAGGCGAGGATAAATGGCGACTACGTACGTCACTTAGTACGACAAAATTGTAAATACATAATTTTCTGTGATAACATGAGTAAAAATGGAGAATATTAATGGAACTGTGTGATTGCAAACGAAAGTTGTTCATTTGTCTTAGAAACGCCGCGTGTTTGGGAAGGAACTGTAACTCGTAGATTTTGGTAAATTTTGGATTGTATAGACTTAACTTAGCAATTTTATCCTTATAATTTTGTGGAGCTTTTCATAACGAAAATCTAGTCAAACCATAATTATAATAGTAAGTTTTACATAAGGCAATAGTAAGTATCCGTTTTGTATTTGATAATTCTCTAAGATCAATCGAAGTTGTTTGATAACTGTTGGGGACAGTTTCCTTCGCAAATCCATGGCGAGGCTGACAGTAGATTAATCTAGTGAAATCAGATATTACATTATTCTCTTCAATATTTTGATCGTTGTTAGTTGCGAAGGGCAGGAAAGGGTTATAGCTTTATATATTTTACCTTTGTTATTGATTCAAATATTTATAGGTACAAAAGTCTACGCTGGAATGCAAATCTCGTCGTTTTGTCCATTTATTGATTAGATACATTCGTTATATTGTCTGTTTTCATGATTCCGTTATCCACACCTACGAATGTGAATCGGATGTTTTGAATAATTGATATTATTAATGTTAAAATGGCAATGATAATCTAGTCGTAATTTAAATACATTGTTTTTTAAAGTGTTCGGAATGGTTCGGCGCGTTTCACAGATATAAAGTTGTTGCCCACGATCTCAGATTGTTAGATTTCTTCTATGTAGTTTTATAATTTAACGAGATTGACTCATGAAGACATTTATATTATTGTTATTGTATAGACGTATGAGTATTTTCGTTCCGTCATTTGTAATCGAGGTGTTAGGATGATACAATAAGCCGATGGACTTTCGATGACTGAGTGGTTTAGTTAGAGTAACCGAGTGCGTCCCGCTTTAGTGTTTGTGTCCCCTCGTATTCGTATCGAAGCGACGATTCATATTCGTTTTTAAGAGTTGTAAATATGTACATTATACCGCGGCCGTTCGCGTAGGAGGCCGCCTGTGAAAATGTCTAGTGATATGTTACTAGTTAATGTTAGCTAGGTAATCTCGTCCCCAACTGTCCTTTAATTTATGTTGGGTGTTTCACTGCCTTAAATAATAATTGATAATGTGTGTAATAGTTAACTTTAGCTACTACAAATAAGTGGCATTTCAATTACATATACGTTTTCACACTACACAACTTCCGTAGAGTATGAAGATTGAAATCTTTGTCAATGAATTTCCTACTTTGATAAATACACGATTAACAGCAGCATATGATTAAAGTGATCAGAATATTGAGTAAGGTTTAGAAGTTCACTCTCTTAGCTCACTTCGTTGAGAGCGGCGGATTGCCGACTCTCGGTTGACGCAGATATAACGCTTCGATAATATTTATTTTAAACTAATAGTCGCATGCTCTAACGCTACTTTTAACGTGTCAAGTATAAACTATTGAAGTGAGATGAGAAAGTCTGAATCCAATAATCTAAATCATGCCTGCCTTGTATCAATGTATCGCTTCACGTTCATACTAACATTATAATTATATTTAGCATAGAAAGTTCATCGGCATCGAGAGAGCACCATAGTATGTTTTTGGTATGTTCCAAACTTTACAGGATAGTGCAATCCTATTGATATTGTATTAATAAAGAACCAAACTTGAATTAGTATTTAAGTAATTTATTATCCTAAAACTAAAAAAAAAACTATACGCATGTTTTCACCTATACTGGTAAAATGGTTATGTACAATACGAAAGAGCTGATGTTTTATATATAAATTCTTGCTCGCCTGTAAAATTTTGCAGAATGAATCATTATAAGATTGTACAATACGAATAAATGCAAAAAAGAAATTTCCTCGATTACGTGTTACTTTTTAAACCACCTTACCAATTCAATAAATACAAAATTTACTGAAAATAACTTCTACTGTTTAGCTAGACATTATAAATAAACCTGAGGCTGAAATCGTCCAAACAATCCACCATGATCATTATTATTAGTTCAGAACATAATTAGAAAAAGATATATAAAAGTCTGTAAAAATATTCAAAATCTAAATAGAACTGTTAACCCAGAAAAATTGACATTATTCAGATCTTTACAGCCGGTTTCTCGAACCCAGATAATCTCCAAAAGTACCTAATCAATGGTCAAATCACGTGACAAGTGTCAAATTAGGAACAAATTCGACACTGGGGGCAATTCTGAGTGTCGCAAAAGCTAAACTAAGCTAACTAAAATTGTTGCCATCCTTTTTATTCCCATCGCTATGAAAGGGACGGCAACAATTTTAGTTAGCTTAGTTTAGCTTTTGCGACACCCAGAATTGCCACTACTGTCACGTTATTTGACCGTTTGTTAGTTAATTTTTGAGAAGATCTGCGTTCGAGAAACCGGCTGTTAGTCTTTAAATGCCTATTTAATGTATCTAGACTAGAGGGTTATCAAAGCACATTCAAATATACATTTGATACATGCTCTCTTTAAGCAAGCAGTTAGCATTTTTCCTGAAAGGTTACAAGCCTATTGCAGCCATAAATAAATGAATGTTATTGTCTAATCAGTCCGTTACCTACTGTTAGATAAAGGTCTTGATACTGTCATACTTATTCATATTCCATTATAAATGAAAAATCTTACTAAAAGATAAAGGCTCCGGCAGGATTCGAACCTGCGTAGATACAAGCGATCGCTCTTAAGCCGAGCTTGCCTGACCACTAGGCTACGGACCCTCTAATTATATATTATTCATATTCATCTGTCAATTTGCTTGACTCACACATGACAATGGTAAAAGTAAGCAGCAGTTTGAGTTGCCTATAAGAAAGCCTATTATAGCCATCTCACTAATATGTATTGTTTAAATGTGAAAGTATGTGTGGATGGATGTTCAATTGTTAATTTTGTTTTTTTTTTAAATGTTTGTTACTCATTCACGCGAAAACTACTGAACGGATTTGGCTGAAACTTCAAAGGCAACATTTTATCCAGATAGGTACCACACGAGCGAAGCCTAAGTAAAGCTAGTTGTTTCTAATAACAGAAATAATATGAAAAACACGAGCGAAGCCACGGGCGAGTAAAGCTAGTTTTTTATAATAACAGAAATAACAATTCAAAAGTGACTAATAATTTATTGAGCCTGCTATTAGAAAACATCAATACGCACAATCGATTTGGAGCCAATGAACAATCCTTACTTGTCAGTTGTCCGATGAGTCAGGCACGTCAGTTTCCAAGGAACTGACGTCAGCGTCCACGTCGCTGGCTGTGGTGGTTTGGACGCGAGGATTTCTACGGGTGGATTCGCCGTGGCTAAAGCTTTGAGATCCCGCCGGTATGAGAGCTATACCTAGAAAGAAAACGTCGGGTAATACCTCTTATTGTTGAAGTTAGGCGACGTTCTGAGCGGGCACGATTTAGATGGTGACCGCAACTGGCCTAACAGAGTAAGTATACTTGTATTAAATTTTTTTTTTTCTATTCGCGTTCAGGAATGGACACACAACACTGACAATATCTTTCTGCGGCATTACATTGGATCGCAACGGTTCGCACTAACCATTAGTAGCATCTTTTTCTTCTTGTCAAAGTGGTCTATATAATACTGAATAAAATTAAATACATTTTAAGTTTGAGTTTTGTCGTGTCACCAGTTCTTTCGAACTAGTGTGGTGAAAGGATTTTGAGTGCGCCTAAAAGGCTCCTTTGTGCACTATACTATTAGTAGCATGAAATAACGAGATTCAGTTACCTTGCAAAGTTCCCAGCTCACTGTCTTCGTCGTTCATCCCCACCATAACTATAGAGCTGTCTTCAGAATCATCAGCAATACCTTCGTATTGTGCTACATACGCGGATGGATCTAGAAGGATTGCCTGCAAAATAATTCGAGAATAAACTTTTGAACTTAGAAGTTAAAGATGGGTTTGTTGTAGATTGTTCATCAAATCATCTCATCCGAGATAAAATACAAATTACGACCGTGTATTTTGACAGGTTGCAAGCCCATCAACGCTATTTGAAAGGTCTCCTCATAGTCTTTGCCTACACCGCTGTTCAGAACTCTGTGTTAAAGCGTAAAACGTTTAAACACAAACTAAGTATATTAAAAATCTATTGATGCAATCAAATTTGACCATCAGATCAAAAGTACCTAACAACAGTAACAACTAATCACATATTTCAAACACCGTCTCACTCAGCAAACACGGCTTATTTAAACAAAAATGAAGATAAAATGTTTCTACAGAATTTAACCTCGCTCTGAGCACCCGACGAAGTAGCACTGGAGCTAAGCGAAGTCCCTTGTCCCGAGCTGTCCTGTGATTGGTCGCTGTGCATGCCGCGACCGTCGCCAGCGCCGGCGCCCAATCCAATGCCTTCTACCACATTCCCATTGCCATCGTACATCGGCTCGTCCGGCATTGGTAATGGAATCAATTGGGGGTTTTCGTCTTCAGCCTGGTTTGAAAACATTATAAAATGATACGAGTCTATTCATAAAATCACGCGTTATTTCCATTACATACCTACAATATTTGTTTTCGATCTGACACATATTTTTTGGCACATCAAGCTCATAGTAATATTGTCTTTTCTAAACTTTTGCACCCAGTAAACAATAAAACATGCAAACGTGTATTTATTGCAAAAATACTTTAACCTGTCTTTTCGACTGGATTGCACCAGCGACGCGCGCCAGTCGCGGGAAGACACTGAAGTGTCAACTACCCTCTCGCTGGATCTTTTGATTAAATATCTACATTGCAAGCTATGTTTTGTAATGTGGCCATACCTTTCTCAAAAATGACACTAATTTGGTCCAAGTATGTTCGCGTTCACAGAATATTTCGAAAAAGCATGACATTATTAAATTTCGTAGCAAATTCGTAGCGCTACGGCGTAGCTCTATTACAACCGTGTCAATGTTAACTTTGTGACCTACTCAGCGGACCCGGTAGGTAGACATTATCCTGCCATAGACAACAAATCTGGCTCTTTACAACAGCTATTGGTTAGCTCTCAGTATTATAGCTAAAGTAAGTAAGTTCGTATAAGCAAGTGACCAACTCTGGTGACAGAGTTTTTAGGCCACCTAAGGCCTCCGTCATGGCTTAACGACTTTAAAAGTCGGGACCGAAAATTTAACGTGCCCTCCGAAGCACGGAAGCGCTCAGCTTATAATGCCACTTGCGGTCACCCATCCAAGTACTGACCGCTCAGAACGTTGCTTAACGCCATAGTAATATAAGCTAAGAACCATAATAATATAGGTTTCCCGAAAAAAACTTACTGCCTGCTGTTGACTGATGATTTGGAACAACCAGCTGGGAACTACTGATTCTTCATCAAGCAGACACGACTCGAAACTGTCTGAAGATCTCCCTGATACGAATAGTTCTTCTGAATTCTGAAATTTTAACATCAAAATCAAGCATCTGATAAAAAAGAGACAACAAAGAGAGATAGCAAAGTGCAAAGAAAAGAAAGGGACATAATAAATTCCTTACAGCTTGTCTAGAAACGTCAACAGCCATGCTTCCAGTCTCGGAGTCAATGAAATTTATAGGATCTGGTTTATCGCCTGCTATTGGTTCACCATCAATGGAGAATCCACTGAAAGCCTGACTAGCAATAGCACCAGCGTTGTTCTGTGGAATCTTTGAAAAACACATGAATAATTACTATAATGTATCATGAAGTAAAACTATACCCTTTCCAACCGTTTATTTAACTTTTGACAGCTGGCCTGTAATACTGACTCAAATAGTGATGCCCTGACCCGTTACCGATTCGATTTATTTTATCGATCGATTTTATTAATGATGAAGTTTTAATCGATTTAACACACTCATTATTTACTTTAAATTTCAACATTTTGCACCTGTTCATTACAAGTAGATACTTACCGCAGTTCATTCACATGTTTTTTATTTGAACCAACTACAGTAAGTCTAACTAAACGATTATTTTAGATTCATTAATTTTCAGCGAAGAAATTCGATCCCATTACTAGGTACGAGTACGATGGAACTGTTTTCATTACGCAAATTATTTTTAAAACAGAGACATCTAAGGCATTTTAAAATAATAAAGGTTTTTGATGACGTGATTTGATATAAAAATAATCACAATAATTTTATTGTAGGTAATTGTGTGTTATTAATATAATCGATAATCGATTTAGTTCAAAACAGTTTATTGTCGGTGGTCATTAATTACGAATGAAACATCTCTAAGTGGGCGGAACCCGTCAATGACGTACAGTATTCCCTGTAGTACATTGTATCAAAAATTATTACAAAACTTTATGTGCGTGATCTGTCAAAAGTTAAATAAACGATTGGAAAGACTATAAGTAGAGAATATTACTCACTGAAGTATAAGGCTGATCTTTTCTTTCAAAAATGTCTTTCACGGAAGATCCTTGAACTGCTTGAATAGGTAACTTCCCTTGCGAACTTCCAGCTGATAAATACTCAGAAAACTTCGAAACTGAAGTGATCGATTTGAAAGAGAGCAAATCGAAATCTGTTACTGTCAATCTAGTATCGTTCAGACTAAGAATAGACTCATCACCAAGAGTTGTATCAAAGGAACGGTTCAAAGCTTGCTCTAAATCGCTTATAAGTGAATTATTCTCGTTTGTTATAACAGTTTTGAAACTTATCGGCGAAGCAGATAGATGAGCTGTGCTATTGAGATCTTCGCGACTCAAAATAACAGTTTCGGAATCTATTGAACTGTTGTTGTCATAAGGTCCGTCTATGAAGTCCAATGTCTCTTCAACCAACATTCTCATATCCGTAAGCAAGTTATTGTTCGTTTGACTCGGCACAGCACTTTTACTGGAATTATTTATCCATTCTGTTATAAGACGACTATTTACAATGTTAGGGTTTTGAACTGGAGAATCAGCTGTGTGTTTCTGCGGTTCTACTACAAGAACCACGTTTGATATCTCCGTACCTGCAGACAATGTGTTTTGACTGTCTGTGGCCCAATCATCGGATTTTTGACATGATTTTTTGGAGAGTGTAGGGCTTGTGGCTCTTTTATCATTAAAGCTGTCTGTTTTTGGTATATTAATACTAGATTTGGGTTTTTTGTTAGCAGTGGACTGCAAAGGTGGGCTTTCTTTTAACTGCGCAATAAATATTTCTTTCTTCTGGCCTAAGAAAGCCCCTTTTACGTCACTTGCATTGCTGGTAATGTTAGATTGTCTTGATGTTTGTGGAATATTTTCTTTGTTCTCAGTTTTTTCATCCGACATCTTCGCGCTTTTGGCACGTTTTGTGAATTTTTTGTTTCTGTTGGGGGTTGTGTTTTCTGACCCACTGTTTGCTGTGCTGGTTTTATAAGAAGAACTTGAATGTCTTCGGTTGGTAACATTCTTAGATCGGATTGAGACCGCTCGAACTGTCGCTATACTGTTGGGAGATGAGCAAGTGGAACTGTTTTGAGATTGAGGACTTATTGGACGCTTGGCAAGAGAAATTCGTCTTTTCCCACTTTCGGGAGCAGACTTCGACGGTTGCCCATCATTTGCACTACTTTTCTCTTCTACCTCATTTCGTAAGATTACATAGTTCACTTCAGGCACTTTATTTTGAAACTTCAACAAATCACGTTTAATCTCAGCAGTTTTTGAACGAACTAAGGGTTTTGGTGCACTAATTTTCAAACAAATGTTTGTTTTAGCAGAATCCAGGCTGGCATTCAAATTCTTGCTGTCTTTCAACGTAGGTTTGATGGCATTTCTCCTCAGATAATAGGGTAGATAACTTTTGCTTACTGTTCTGATCGTCTTTTGAACATCTTTAGCAGTTGATACGAATGTTGTTGAAGACTTTTTCACAAAATGGGATGATTTAGTATTTTTAGCAGTTGCAGAACTGAAAAAGTTTCATTATTTATTATTTTATATTATTTATTACATAACCATCGAGATTTACTTTCTGTCCATTATACCTCATTGTCACCTTCGATGGCACCTGAAAAGTATACACAAAGTTAGTAATAAACGTATGAACAAAGTAGGAAAACACAAATCATTTTACTTTACCTTAGCGATACTTCGTATTGGCCTATTAACTTTGGCCGCACTTCTCGGTACGCAAGTACTAAATCGTTGTTCGATCTTTTCCACATTCGTCTTCGTCTGAGCTGATTGAACATTACGAAGCGGTGACGTTTTTGGTGTAGCTTTAAAATCTCTCTTCACGAAACTTCTCATAGGTATTCTTTCTTTTGAGCTAACTTTCTTCTTCAGACTCAAGTCCGTTATTTTCTTTACGACAACGGGGTTGAAGAGTTTCCTCTTTGTAAGAACTTTAGGTCTAGGGTTCTGCCACTCTCCCTGATACATGACGTCTTCGGATGTTTGTTTATCTCGATAACTGTGAACTTGAACTCCACCGCAACACAGCTTAGGCCGAACGTACTTAGTGGACATCCTTGACACACCAATGTCTCGACTGGAAGAAGATAGAACTTGCAAATCACTATTTGGAGGACTTTTAGGGATGCTTACAATACTGCCGCAGTTTTCCGATCCTGAATCAATTTTCATTCCACTGGGTATCGATTTGAGATATTTTGTCTCTGTATAGAAATTTGCTAGAATTTCTTCTTGAAAGTCTGTTTTTAATGGTGAAGAAGTTTTTAACGGGTCAAAATCATCCGTAGCAGATGATTCTTGATTTTTCGTAATCAGACCTCTTTGTCCTAAGTTTGATCCTTGTCCATGCGCAGTCAATTCAATTTCCCTTAAAGTGAACCCCTGTTTTTGCTCATTCTGTTTCTGCGTTATGATTTGTTCATCAATGTGAGTTAGAGTCGTCTCAAGTTTCGGTACTGGTGACCGATGTTTTAGCGTTGGTGATTGTTGTCTCGACATAGGGGACTGCTGCCTTGGCATTGGTGATAGTGATCTTGGCACATGTGACTGTTTCCTAGGCATTGGTGACTGTGGTCTCGGCACATACGTTTTTTTCTTTGGCATTGGAGACTGAGGTCTGGGCAGAGGTGACTGTTGCCTAGGCGTTGGTGAATGTGAATGTTGTCTTGGAATTGGTGATTGTAGTCTGGGCACAAATCTATTATGTCTTGGCACAGGTGACTCCTGTCTTGGCACCGGTGACTCCTGTCTTGGCACAGGTGACTGTGGTCTTTGCACAGGTGATTGTTGTCTTGCCACAGGTGATCGTTGCCTTTGCACAGATAAGTGTTGTTCTTGCATAGTCGATCCCTGCTCACACATAACCGGCTTCGGTTCTTGTATTACATTCTCTTTTTCTATCATAACAGTACCTTGTTCAAGCATGTTCGGCGTTTGCATTTGGTTCAAAAATGTCGCTTGCTGACGCATAGCCGATCCTAATCCTCTCAAAGTTGACTGTTGATGCATAACAATCGGTTCGTTTATTTGTATTACAGCTGTATTTTGTTTTCGTGAAGGAAATTGTTGTTCCTGCAATACAGACTCCTGTTTCTGCGTCATAGTCGAACATTCCATTTGTGCGTGATAATTGGGAATCGACTCCACGATTTTAATACCAACTTCTCTGTCTCGAGGCACAATAGTTTTATAAACAATTTCGTCATCGTTTGTCGATGTGCAACAATCTGTAGATATTTTATGAGGTTTCTGGTCCGTAAACCAATCTTTACTCTTAATTTTGGTATCGGTAGAAGAATCTCCGATTTTGATACCCGCAGGAAAAATGTTCGGCATTCTAGTTATTGACGTTGTTGCGGAGAGTATAGAGTAATTTGGAGCAGTGGTATCAGGTCCGCATTGGACGTCCATGCTCACGTGGCGAATGCCCTTGGACGTGGAAGGCTCATTGATATCTAGAAAACAATAATGGACTCAGAATGCAGCCCTATGTTATACGCGTAAATTTAACGAGTCCACTACGCTGTGAAGGCTGAAGATGTAGTAGACTACATCAAGAAGAAGTCTGGTTTTACGCTCAGGGTCGAGAAACTAACTTCTCGCCATAATGTGAGCTTTGGTTCCTTTATGGTGAGAGTTCCGACACATTATCTCTCGACCTATATGAGTGAAGAATATTGGCCTGCCGGAGTCAAATTTCGACGATTTGTCGGTCGCCTGACCCAGAACCGTCGTGCTGACTCTGCAATTGCGTCTCACGTCGCCGGACAAACGTGTGCTTAGTTAATAAAATATTATATGTATGTTAGTCTGTAAGGTATTTATTATATGGGCCTTAGATTAAGTATTTAACATCTTGTTACTTATCTTTAGTTGCCTGAAATAAAGATTATATTATTATTATTATTATTAAATCTTTTAAAGAATCGCATTAATGAGAAAGTGATTTGAAAACAAAACTTAATAACACTTTAGCAGCTCTTTGTCAACTGTAGAATCAAAATAATTAAAGTTAATACCGTTCAAGAAAATTGTCTCATCATTTTCGATCCCAATGTCATGTTGATCGAACATGTTAAAATCATTTACGGCCGTATTGCTAACGCTTCGAATCAAAGTCTCATTCTCAAATCCCATAGGATCTCCTTCCGCGTCTGTCCCAATAGTTCTTCTCATAGCGATGGTCTCTTGAATATTATCCATAACAATATCAATGAGGAGACTTTTCTCAGTCGCCGCGACACCAGCTAATTGGCTGAATTGCGTCACGTGGTCATCTCTTGTGTAATTTATGATGTGCTCTTTGTATGTTTCTATGTTGTCTTCGATCATTAGTTCTGGGTGACAAAGTTCTATAAGACTTGCCGGTATCTGTGTATAAAGAAATAAAAATCTAATAATAAAACAGGCTTCATTCCAAAATATTTGTGAAATGAAGATGTTCAAAAGATGAAGAATCAACATGTTAATTAGACCAATATTTGTATTATTTTATAGTTTTTGTTGAGTTGGGTTAATTCCTTTTATCTATGTTTTCGGGATAACTGAATACATTATAGTTTCTGGTAATAAAAGCTAGTAGTTCCTCTTTAGTAATTGCATAAAACTCACAGGTTTCGAAGCAGTGGGCTGTAAAGATTTATACTCCTTTCTACGAGGCTTTACTCTATACTGCCTGTAATCAACCGACACATACTTGTTGCTAGTATCTTTCAACAAATTACTGTAACTAGACTTCCTTTTCGAAGCCTTTTTGGTTATTTTAGTTTTGCTTGCTTTATCTTTCGCCTTATCCTTCTTAGAATCCTTTCCGAAACTTTTAGAATGAGATCTTTTGCAGATAACGCATTTGAGTTCAACGCATTGCTTCTTCGTCTTGTATCGTTTGTAAGTTTTTTTGTAGTATCTCGATAGTGATGTGGTATGCTCTGTGTCGCCCGAACTTATATCATCAAAGTTCATATCGTGGGAGGGATATGGGACCATCTCGAGGTCGTCTTCGAGCCAAGCTTGGGTTCGTTCAAGCTTAGTCTTGTCATTGTCTGAATCGCATAGAGCCATATCAGTAAGAGTAGGCTCCGGCTCGTAGAGACTAGGAGAATGCCTGTCTATGTATTCATAGTCTGAAATGACACGCATGTAAGTTCGTATTAGCAAGTATAACCAACTCTTGTGACGAAGTTTTGATGCCGCCTAAAGGCCTCCGTCATAGCTTAACGACTTTAAAAGCCGGGACCGACAAACGTGCCCTCCGAAGCACGGAAGCGCTCATAATTATTAGAACATTAAGCGTTTTGAAGCACGCGATTCGAAAACGAGCGTTTTAAGAACTAAGGCAGTTTTATGTCCTAGGTAGAGTAACTTTAAGTGACCTGACGCTGTATAAATCATCTAGTAAACGATGTAAAGGCCAAGCTTGGTATTTATAAAATTATTTTGAAATGTGAAATTTCAGTTTACTGCCATTATCTACTCGTATATTCGCTTCTTTATCCTAATGCCGGGTTCCTATAGCCAACTAACGGATGTCCGTACGTAGGTCGTCATAGCAACGTTGTTTATTCAACACAAAATGTATGAGACTTTTAGACAGATAACAACGTTGCTATGACGACCTACGTACGGACATCCGTTAGTTGGCTATAGGAACCCGGCAAAAGCCACTTTCATAGCTAGACTATAGGTACATAGCTTAGTACCAATATAGTATGACAAGATACCTTTCAAGAACTCTGCACTAGTAGTACTAAGATCGTCTTCAAGCTCCATATCAATAAAACGATATTTGGCGCGACATTCTTCTGTAATGCCAGTCTTTTCTAAAATAAAGAATTTCGTTAAAATATACCACACTTTTCTGAAGAGCTAGAAATTATATCGGCATAAGTACCTGATTGAACCAAATGTTGGTACTTGTCTACAATTTTTAAACTGAAAACAAAATAAATAAAAATGTTTAGAAAATGCTCGAAGAATTAGAAAAAAAACAAATCTAATTTCATTGTTATATTGATTTCAGGTATAATTCATAAGTAATATATATAAGTAATCATCATCAGCTCTTCTGATCCCACTGATGGGCATAAGCCTCACTTAATTTCTACCATTCGCCCCTATTTTGTGCCAACCTTACACTAATCGCGGAAAAGTATTTTTTTTATATGAGATAAGTACCTAACCTCATGATTTTGAAAATTCTACACTGATACTGAGCACATGGCCTATGAACGCGTTAAGTCGCAAAGAGTGGAAGGAGGGAAGGAAGGCCTTTGCCCTGTAGTGTGACTACCATGGCAGATAAATCATAATACATAATACATAATGATAATACATACATTGATTGCAATTTGCAATATTCTGCACAGTATAATATAATAACCTAATTCTTTAGAAATGTCCAGAAGCTGGTAAAAATTACAAGTTTCATTCCATATTCAAACACTAACCCAGTATCATCGTCTCTAATCTTCTCCAATGCAATCATTTCATGTGACTTCTCAGATGGATCAACTGAAACGCATTAATTCACTGTCACTGTCACGCTCAGGTCGACAAAAAGAGATAGCTGCAAACTCAACTAACCTGAACTAATCGATTTCAGAGGGTAGTTCTCAATGAAGTATTTCTTTCGTCTTTCTATCGCCTTTTCTGTCAGCGTGAGCAAATCTAGCAGCTTACATTGCATCCATCTACAATATCAAATAATATTCTTGCAACGACTACCTTATTATGTCAAAAGGTATATCGAAAATAGTTGTACATTACATATTATAATACTTAGGTAGGCAGGGATCGGCATACTTTTCAGTTAAAAAAAAAATCTACAATATTATATACCTAAGAGCTCTTTTCAATTTTAGTCTGCGCGCGTTTGTGCTACACAGATATTCCGATTCTTTCAAATGTCCTTGCCCCCCTCCTACTAGAAAGTTACTTCTTACTACTTAGAAGTCTGACAGATATAATTATACAGTATAATTATATCTGTCACATGGACAGTAAAACAGTTAAATTTCATGTAGTGCACAAACGCCTAAGGTCTCTTCAATATAGAACTAGAATTAAATGTTTTTGCCAAACAATACCTATACCCTATGAACTTTATCGAAAACCACTTTTAAAAATAAAACAATAACCGGGTAGGAGGTGGTGACTGGCGCCCTCTACTGGTACGAAGCGCTAACTTCATAAGTCGGCAGACTATTCTATCGAGCTCTGAGGTAATGTCTTCATCCGCAGTCAACATTGTACGGAGTTTCCGCACCTTTTGGTCCAACGCACGGCGAAGACAACGAGCTATTTAAAAATACGTAGTTATAGAAATACATTCGAATGGAACTGGGCAACTCTGACGAGTTTTTAAATGCATTTTAGTCTTATGGCTTGAAACTTTATAGCTGCTGATATTTTAACGTGAACGTGTTAGTGTCGATTAAGTCCAAATACATATTTGGTAAGTACATGCCCACATTTGGTTCTTTCGTTCATATGAATGAACGAAAAAACATATTTTAACGTGAACGTGTTAAAGTGTCGATTAAGTCTAAATACATAAATATGTATGGTACCAAATGGTACATGCCCACATTTGGTCACTTGCTCATATGAATGAACGAATGAACGAACGAACATGCCCATATTTTGCAGAACATTAACTTGACAGATTGCAATTCATTATGTCAAAAAAGCATAATTTCTAGCACAAGTCTTACTAAGTTAGACAATAGTGGCAATTCTGAGTGTCGCAAAAGCTAAACTAAGCTAACTAAAATTGTTGCCGTCCCTTTCATAGCGATGGGAATAAAAAGGATGGCAATAATTTTAGTTAGTTTAGTTTAGCTTTTGCGACACTTCGAATTGCCCCCAGTATGGCATAAAAATCAAACCATGGATATCCGGAACCATAGTACTTCCGTCAGACAGAGTAGTGGAACAAACATCCGTAGAGTCCCACTGAAAAACAAGTAATTCATATTTAATTCTGAACTGAACAAAAGAATAAAATCAACAAAAATTTAATGATCAAGGCACAAGACAGAGACGAATATGTTTTATTAGGTAACTAAAGGAAGTAATAACTGATTGTATGTTAATAGAAAAACTTTTATAACCTTTTAGAATTTTAATATTAAAAACATACAAGAATGCAATACAAATCAACTTACTCTAGGAACTTATAATCATAACATAGTTGAACCACATCCGATCACAGAACATACATTACATACAAAGGTAGGTACTTAGAGTCGGAATAGAACTCACTTACATACCTACAACAAACTCACTCAACTAAAATCAGATGCATTTCTTTTACTCTGTGGGGGGGAGCTTAGTGAATAAAATTCGTCCACAAAAAACTATCTGAATCTAGACAGGAGTTCACTTTCGCATACAATAATTATTAATCATATTTTGTTAAATCATTTACTTAATATTATATATTTCTTTACGTCTGCATCCAGGCGTATTACCAGGGGGGGAAAGGCAGTCCCCCAAAATCTTTGACAAACCTCGAATCCTCTATAAGTGACGATAACTCTATAAAAAAACGCCTCGAAATAACTACAGTTTAGTGAGATTATGATGAGCAAACCAATCCTAATGTCTAGTCTAGTTATTAGTATAGTACCTCACTTTCTTTGGTAATGAAAAAGTCTACTCAATTATATGCATTTCTTTACGTCAGAGTATGTATCGTTGTCCGGCCAGTCGTCGTCTTGAGTGCCGAGTGTGGACGCGGTATCGACCACTAGTCGGGAATGTATCACCACGTTGTCCACTATCTCATAGCCGTCCCATTCCAAAAGATCTCTGCAAAGAATTTGAAGAACTGAAATGCGGGCAAAGTGTGGATCGATCTTGGACGGTTATTGGACACAAACGGAGCATTGCCATTGGCTATTCTATTCGTAGCCAAAGTTGAAACCAAGTTGTAACCAATGGTGCCCGCAAAAGGCGTTGTCCCCATTAGGCTCGCAGTGAGCCTAGGCCAGTGATGTGCTTTGGGACGGTCGAATCTTGACTGAGCTTCAATGAATGCTTTGAGCATTTATGCATCAACTTGTGCTCATAATGTGCAGAAAAAACATGTGAAAAACGTAAGGTATTATTATTCGCGCACGATTCGCGGGGGAGTGTGGATGGGCTATAACAAAGTCTACCGTAATTTGGAAAAAAGAGCAGAAAACCAAATGCAAACTAAGAACTCTTCATTATCATCATCATCAGCCCTTCTCATCCCACTGCTGGGCATAGGCGCTTCCTATCCTTTATCTCTTCGCTTCCGCCATTCGACATTAACGAACTCTTAACTAACTAAAATTATGCGTTATGCTTTTTTTCTGAACTCTTTTAGGTATGTATCTTTTTTCTTTGTTAAGCATCATGCATAATTGTTTTAGTGTGTGTAGCGTAAGCTGATAATTATGACAATGCCTTTTTAATTACATCAACAAGTGTATTTTAAACAACAAACTTGAAAAAAAACAACAGTAGTAGAATGACCACTTACTTGACTTTATCCACATCATTAGTAATATGAGCTACGACACCCATCAGATGTTCTATAGGAATCTCCAGCCTGTTCAAATCGACGGAGAACTCTTCGTCGAACTGATTGTCTATGAGTCGGTTTATCTCGTCGGAAATCAGCTCTGTTATGCGACTTTCTTCGGATTTGGACTGAAATATTTTAATGCATATAAAATTCTGTCTACAGAGAATATTCCAATGATATACAATGCCAAAATTTACGGACTTTACCGACTACCACGTATCGTATCATGACCAGCAAGCTTAACATATGCAACGCGACGAGACTACAAATTCAATATCTCGATAACGCCAAACTGTTCTAACGTACTATGCTAGAGAAGGAGAGAAAATTTTGTCGACGACGAGAAGGTTTTGTCGTGTTACACATACCTATTAGGCCTACAGGCACAGAAAGGCATGTTGTAATGACGGTTTGGTCATAGCAAGCTACGGTATAGAACTATTTTCTGTAATAGTCCAAACGTTCTTTTGAGAAAAAAATTCTTAAACATCACGAAATAGCCATTAAAAAAACAGGCTGCGTTTTTATTCTTTTTTATTTAACTTATTATAAAGTAAAGTACAATCAAATTCACTTACCTCATAAGGAGGGCTGTACTCCCTCACAACTTTATAATACTGGTTCCAGTACGGCGCATTGTCACCCCAGTTTATATTATTCCACGTATGCACTCCGTTCTCCAGTTGGTTGATACTGTCCTTGTTGAAGTTCAACATCTTCGTGAGATGTCGGATCTCATCGACAACCTCCCGAGTATGCACGAGCGAATCGACTTTGTTCTTTGCGATGAGATTTTGCGCGGTCTTCGAGAATTTCTTCACTTGTAATGTGGTGCAGTTTAGCCTGAAACGAGAACATATAATTAGTAATACGCACATGGGTACGAGAATTTATAGCGATATATTTTAAAATTTTCGATAACAGCGTAAGTCACTTTAATTGTATTCCGAAGTTTCAGTTATATTACAACAGCCGTGGTTTTGGGCAGGCAAATAAGTATTCTTCTTTTATCAATCAATGGAATCATTTGAAGTTATAACGTTCAAGAGTAATTCTCTGAACTATTGGCTTGAGACACGATTCACGCTTGAGTATGGACTCTGAATATTAGCCTTAGATTATTATTAGTTGGATCTCACCCAACCTGCTATTTACATCCTCAATCATATAAACTCGATTGTCCATTTTCCGTCGCGGTACGACCACATCAAAACACATCTGTTCGTAATCAAACATCAAGTAGTTCTTCCCTGTTTCGATATCGAGGTTGCATTGCGAGGTCTTATCGTGGTGTTCCAGGGAAGTGAGGGAGAATGAAGGTGTTGTGATCAGAATAGTCACGCAAGATTGCTGGGCGGAGTAGAGTTCGGTGTAGGACTCTTGGCTAGAAGGAGAGGAGTAGGTAAGATAGGATGTTATTGGGAGTATGGAATGATAACTACCTACAGTAAACGTAGACCAGGCCCGAGTTGAGCCTCCGGGCAGTCGCATTATGTACAGTGGTTACGAAAAAGCTAAACAGACGTATCAACAGCACGTGAAACAGAGATAGTGATATTTCCGACCACTCCGACGCTACTAGCAATAACTATATTCACTACGGTCAACTTACTGTACTAGCAAAATAACGTGTAAAGTTATAAATATGCCGCTGACTCAACTACTTTTGCATCATGAAAGGATATCGAAGGACAAGTTATTAATCGTAATACGCACAATGATTGGTAGATTACCTCAAAGGAACCGAAATATAATAAGACCGAATTTCCATCAAATGTGTTATGGCTACAAACACATTTGATGGAAATTCGGTCGCGGATCTTCCGTGTGCCGGTAGCCTATCACGAAAACAATATGGCGCCGACTTGCGCCTAAATTGACCAATGAAAAACGTTACGTTTAAAATTGTTACTGTTGCTTACTTGTTAGGTGCACAGATCATGTTGTTTTCATTAGGCGCCTCTGAGCTATCCCAGGTGCTGATTAACTCGCTCACATTGTAAGGATTTGGCACATCTGTGGATAGAGATTTTATTTTCTAGATTTCAATAGTTTTTTACTGTTTAGAATAAAGTAATCTTTATTATATTGTGTAAATGACCAGCCCCGGTTTCGCATGAGTGTTTTATCTACTACTATAATATGCATGAATTATTCCATGTAAACCGTTCTCTTGATTCACTGTCTATTGACGAAAACAGCATTAAAATCCGATGCGTAGTTTATAAGATCTACAGACAGCGTAAGCGTACAGACAGTGTGACTTTGTTTTAATGTCTGTGAGAACTCCTACTAACAGCTGAGCAGCTGGGATGATATCTTGTGTGTATAAATATACACACAAGATATTATCTAATATGACCCTGGATGGTTTGAAAATACAATTGAACTCGGTAGATGGCGTGGTGATCGAGTTTTCATTTTATTTCTGAGGTGGTATTATAAATACTTACCAGAGACTAGTGCTAAACTATTGAGATCCAAATCGGGTTGTTTATGATAATCTTTTGCTGAGAAGACCGCCATTTGGCTGCAGCAGCCTAGGTGATCGGTGCCAGGAGGTCCCGGGCCGATGCCTTTACATGACACTGTGTACTCGGGGTAACGTGTTACTATGTTACTGCACCTGTGGACATACAAATGTTAAGTTAACTACCAAATTTGGATGAAAAATATGTTCCAAACAACATGGTTATGCTTAATCCACACAAATCTAAGTCTTATTATTATTATTATATAAAATACAGGCTGAGGAGGTTTATTATTGCAGATCATTTTTTTTTTAAATTAAGAATATATTCATGAGAGAAGGAAGGGAGGCCTTTGCCCTGCAGTGGGACATTACAGGCTCATAACAACAACATAATAACAAGAATAATTTGCTAATTATGAAATTATTTGCATAGATCCAGCTGATCTCAAGTCTACTTCCAACAAACAGTACTTTATAAACTCACCAATCATGGAACTGCTCTCTAGACCATTCAAAGAAGTGATCCAATCGCCTCAGACCATTCTTCTCCAAAGCCTTGAATAGTACATTGAAGTCTCCATTTGGAGTTGTGAATATTGCAACCCAGGGTTTGATGAAGCCAAATACAGTGTGGATAAGTCGCTCTAGGTCCTGTGGTAGCATGTGTTCTATTATCTCTATAGCAATAACAGCATCGCAGCCAATAAGCCTGTAGTCCGGGTCTGCAGCATTGCCTTGAAACAACTGTTGACAAACATGTTCTAATTTATTATAAAAAAATATACAATCATGCTTCTTATGTCTAACTGAACTGATGCAAAAATTCAGAGTCCAACCTATAACATAAAGAAGTAACAAACATACTCCCACAAAACACAAAACATACATGCTTTTACTGTTTATAATATCATAAAGAATATGCATGATTGATTCAACAGTAACTTACAGTAACTTTCAGTGGGCTTTCTCTCTTTGGTCCGTAGTCATCACAACCCATCAGATCAGATGAGCAACGAAGAGGTATACTCTCTATGTCCACACCCAGGATACATCTTATACCAGACACCTCCTTCAGGTATTTTATGAAGCTCATGTCATGGTACCCAAGGTCTACCGCCTGTCAACAGAAAAATAATATGAATACTTGAGAAAGCCACACAACAAAAGTATGAGAGATAAGATTGGATAGTTACCTACCCTTTTTGTGAACAGATTTTCGTTATACGAGTTTAACAGAAACTTATAAAAATAAATAAGGCCTGCATTGCATCAATGTATTTTTCAGTGTCTGTGCGTCTCTTCATAGTTAATTCTTTAGGTGTAGGTAATAACAGTTTCTAAAATCGGACACCAGTCATCACTAAAAAAATTTATTCAACAAACCTTTTCTAACTTCCTGCACCATCGTTCATCCATAAGACAATCACTGACTGCCGCATAGCGCTGAAGGTAGACAGGAGGGTAGAACACCACGCCTTTCTCCTCATCGAACTCTGCGAATACCTGCTCGTCTGATTCCTCATCATCAGAAACTTCTCCGTTTCTGCCAAATGTCAGAGAAAACTTGCTGTAATACGGCCGAAGAATACGGTCCAAAGCGTTCAGCAGAGATTCCCGAAAGAAGATTAGTGTCTGCAGAGTAATGATCATGGTTACGTAGTGATTTGAATAAAAGTTTTGTATTTATCTCCCAAGAAATGGTAAATCAAATTCGACAGTCGACTATGTCCCATCCATGATGCTCACATGTTTTTGTTTATATTTTTTTTATTTTTGTTTGTGTCTTCTCATTCAGTCAAGTTTATTACTGTCAAGTGTCAAGTGTCATGTCACGTCATGTCAGTCTAGAAATAGTTTTTGGCAAAGTCTTTGGTTTTGTTTTTGGTATCGGATTATTAATTTTTTACAAGTCAGTCTTTGGTCAGCACAAGACAAACAAAGGGAGCTTTGACAGTGACATTTGAAATTAAATTGAAGCTTAGCTTGCCAGCTCAAATAGTTACCCCAAGTTTAAGTAAGAAAAAGGGATTTTAAACGTACGTGTGGTGTTTGTGACATCACTGTCAGTGGTCGTCATTATTGTGTGATTGCCATTGCCTAGCAATTAAAAAACATGCTCTGAAATAAATAATTCCTGTGCTCCTTTCTAAAATGAGTGGCTGGTCGAACGAAGAGAGTTTATCGTTTTTGAAAAATTACCAAAAATATCAAAAAAGTTGCAGATGCTTGAAGTCGTCTTGCCCAGTTAATGGGAAAGCCAGTAAAGGAATTAAAATCCAAAAAAAAATATTGATGACAACTTATTGAAAACATTTTTCTGAGGACCTCTGTGGCACAGTGGGCGAAAGCCCGCCTGAGGTGCAGAGATTGCGGGTTCGATCCCCGCTACGGGACAAATGTTTGTATGATCTGCAAATATTTGTTTCGTGTCTGGTTGTTTTCTACGTATAATATGTACCTACCTACTTATGTACCTATTTACAAAAAAATATATATCTATGTAGTACCTACCTACTTATATCAGTCATCTGGTTACCATACACAAGCATTAAAATGCTTAGCTTGGGACTAGATGACGCTGTGTGGAATGTCCAGGGATATTTATTTATTTATTTAAAAAAAACCTGGAAAAAAATTAAAAGTAGGTTAAACCAAAGGTAACAGCCGATACAAGATCGACGTCCGCCATGCTTGGATGTACGTAGAACACTGACGCAGTCACAAGCGTGTAAACGCCTTCCAAATTCCAAGCGAGAATTGTGGACGCTTGTGGTTTGCGAAGGTTTGCCAATCCTTCGCAAGCGTGTAAACGCAGCATAATACTTCTGTACCTACGACTGAAGACCTGCCTAAATATCAGTAAGTACGAATACGAACACACTGAGATGGATAACATGCTATAGTTTTGGTTTTTTATACTAAAGAAAAATTACTATTTCTAACCCATCAAGTGCGTTTATGAATGTCGGCTTTGTTAAGCGAAAAAGATTTAACTATTACGCTAAGTTCAATTACTATTCCAGAGCGCAAACATTGTATTATTAAGTACCTGCTTACCAACGTTAGAAAAAAAAATTTTTTTTTGCTCAAGAGTGATGAACCGTTTGCTAACATAAGAAAGCTCTTGAAGTGTAGGTACTAACATAACCTAATCCTACTTCCGATTTTTTTAGCAAAAAAACAGTAGGTAGCTACCTACATCATATTTTAGCATAGGTACAATACAAACACTACAAATTTTCAGTTTTATGGCACTATGCACGCACGTTCTTAAGAATAGCGTCCTTGGTAATAGCTATTGGCTCAAAGTACCTACCGTGCCGCGAGGGGCGGGATCATACGACAAGACAATTTAGACAATTTTAATACACCTTCGAATAACATTACAGAACATACATATAGAGAGTTATTCTACTGAGATCAATTACTTGCAGATAATCGGGATATTACAAAGTTGCTTTGCTTGGGACTTGATAACGCTGTGTAAAATATTCAAATCCAAGGATAATAATGCAATGCACGAAGCGCATGTTAAGACAAGCCATAAAAATAACGGCACTTTTGAGAATTAAGTTGGCTACTCTGATATGCACATTCACCGTTCATCACGCGTGCACATTTTGTTCTCATGAGTGTCGTGTGCGTGTGCACAAAGAAAGTAAACACTACGTGGTCGTGTCCAAAGAGAATAAAATCACTACTAAACTAGGCATGGAAAATAATGCTACTTTTAAATAATTAGAACGGTGCGATATTATTTTGTAAATTAACGTTAATTAGCATGCTAATATAAACGAACTGCTAATTATCATACAAGATGATTATAATATATCAATCGCGTGAAGTTTCAACATTTGCAATTGCTACTGCCTGCTAATTTTAATTAACTTAATGGGCCAAGCAAAATTAGCAGTAAGTAGCTAAAATTAGCGGCACCGTCGTTAAGTGCCGTTAATTTTAGCATCTGCTAATTAGCAGTAGCTAAAATTAGGCAGCGCTAATTAACTTTAACATTAACGTTAATTTTAACATGCTATTAATGTTAATTTATTCCAAGCCTATACTAAACGTAACGTAGTGTTACATGCTCTTTAATCACTAGACTTCACTTTACTACGTTTTTTAGTCGCTCGTGTCGGTCGGTCGAATCCATGCTCTTTGGTCGAATCCACTACTCTACATGCTCTTTGGAATCCACAGACTACTACGATGCTAACGCATGTCGAATCGAAACCGAAATAGCGATGTTACGAGTTGATTTTATTCCAACTCGGATAACTCGAGTTGACTCGGCCGCTAACTCGAATAGCAACTCGAGTTGTTGAATTGACTCGCATCAACCGGATGGGATCCGCTTCGCTCGCGGTAGCAGCCAAACGGATCGGCGAGTCGAGTCGAATGCGAATGCACCGTATTCGTATTCTTAATCTTGATTCGAGTTTACACTTGCATTGCCGAGTTTTGGTTTCGAGTTGGCGAATCGCTGACTCGCGACCTCGCGTGCACTCGCATTCGCATAACTCGCATTCGTTATCCGCATTCTAGTAGTTAGGTAGGTAAGCGAGTTGATTCGAGTTGCGAATGAACTCGACTCGAATCAACTCGTTTAAACTCTGATTCGAGTTATTCGAATCAGCCAAGTGCCAACTCGACTCGCCCATCGCTAAGCTAAACCGAAATTTAATTTGTGTGTGTCAAACAAAATGGCTGGCTGTTGCTATTTTTACGGTGCCTAAAGTTTTGTTTTGTTGGGTATGTAGTACCAGAACAATAAAATAAGAATTTGAACGGATTTATAGCTTTGAATTCGATTATAAATGTTTTTCATTCCGTTGAAACGAAAGTGGCAGCAGAAACTGATACGGTCTTGTGACAGACTACCAAATATGATACCCATAACCATTGAATGTCTAGCTTTTAGGTTTAGGTTTAGGAGCTCCCTACCTGATTCCCTGAATGAGTTCAGGCACAAACAAAATGGTCATATCCCAAGGTCCGTTCTTATTATCAGGGAACTTACCCAATAAATAAAATCTCTGATTTACAGTTGATTTAATGTTATTTTACTTCGGGTCACCCGGTTCACTTGTATCAAATCATTGTTTCAGTTTTTTTATTAGATAACCACATAAGTATTTATTTTATCAACCTATATCGTCCCACCGCTGGATATAGGTTCCCCCTTAAAGGTAAATTTATGTTTAAAACATCCTGTAAAGAAGTACTTATCATTGTTCTGTATTTTTCAGTAAACGCTGCAAGATCAGGGAAAAATCAATAAGTTACTTGCCCATGATCCACAATGGCATCCCCAGCCAATACTTTGAGGAAACCTATTCTGACAATAAAAAGGGAAAGCATATTCAAATACAATCCAGATAAAATATCACTTGTGAAAAGGTAAATTAGTACTTATTAGCAAGGACTACCTATATATATTAGGTTAGGACTGCTAATGTTCATACTAGGAACTGTTATTCAAATATGGTTATAATCACGCTCCATTTCCTGATGGCGCTCTATTTAGAGTGTGTTATAAAGTTATCAATAATATCCAATTTGTTCCACGTTGTATTTGTGATGTGTAAATAAGTGGTATAAATCTTTTCTTTTATTACCTAGGTTGCGTAAGGGTTGAAAGGTGGTAGGGAATGTCCAATGTATTCAATTTTATGGAAAGGAAACTCCTAGCGACACCTATCATGCATTTAATAACTAACTTTAGAATCATGTTTTGAAGTAGGTATTGGATGAGCAGTCCTTTTATCTATCTATAATTGTCCTTGCTATTAGGTACATTACATGTAAGTTTGTAATCTGAGCTGTAAACTGGCTATCGACTGGCTGCCGGCCACTTTCAAATATAAACATCTGTCTTTAATATAAAAACTTTGATGTGTTTTAGAACACTCACTAATGCTCAGCCTGGTCCAAGTGCCAAGAAAACTTGCCTGGAAGTCACTGAACCCAAAACCATAGCAGAAACATCTGTGTAAGTACTATAGTTTTTGCTTGGAGTCGCTATTTTTACACATTCTTTAGTCCATCTTATTATTTTATATGTTATGTGTCGAGGAAATATTTTATTATATTTGTTTTGTATGTTTGTAATACATATTGATTCTTAATGGATTGGTCTGGCTGATGAAATAGAGTGTATGTTATGGGGTGATTTATTATTGAGTGAAACTGCTAGCTTACACCTAAATATTATGTTTCATTTTTTCCATGTCAATGTTATTTTTTACACCTATATAAATTGTAAAATTGAGCATTTGAAAATGTTTCAGAATCGTTGAGACAGCAAACAAAACTGTTAAAGAAAACAATCCAAAAAAAGAGAGGAGTGATTCACCAACAGGTGTATACACCATAGCTTTATCTACCTCAGCTGATAAATTTACAAGCAATATCCAGGTCAATAGGTGCCAGAAACATGAAGAATTACCTGAGCATAAAGCTGAAGGCTTACCAAAATTTGGTGACATATACAATTCTCCAGAGGAATTCCATGACTATGCAACTAAAAATGCCCAAAATTGGTTCTTTTATTATGTCCGTCAAGACAGCCATAATTTAAAGACAAGCAAGCATTATAATCGTTATAAAGCAACAATGATAGTGTTCAGTTGCAGATTTAATACGAAAAAGTATAAATCTCAAAGCAAAGGATTAAGGAAACGTAGGTGTGTATTGTATCCAGGATTTAGGCTGCCTGTTTATTGACGAGAAACAAGCTGGCAGAGCGGAGAAACGAATTAATTAACCTATAGTATTGCATAAAATCTTTGTTCAGAGATTTTATGCAAACCTATTGGTTAATATTTATGCGTTTCACGGCTCCGCCAGCTCGCTTCGCGTCAATGGACAGGCAGCCTTACATGTGTGGTTTGTCTTCCACACAAGCTGGTTTAAAACTTTGTGATACCTACAATGTTTCGATTCAACCGCGCCATTGCGTTCGGGTCGAGAGCTGACCGAATGATCGCGTGTATGACGCATAAGCGGGCACCACACATTGGCTTCAACATCAAAATGGCCAATGGCAATGCTCCATTTCTGTCGAATAACCGTATACTTATAATTACAAACGGAGCATTGCCACAGGCCATTCTAATGTTGGAACCAAGTTGAAGCCAAAATGTGGTGCCCGCATTATAAACACCTATGTAGGTAATGGGAAGGAATTCAATGATCAAACGTTATAATTTTTTAGTGATGGCATTAGTAGTAAATGAATTTAAACTTTGCAGTGAAAAACAAGCTATATTTTGTCCCGCGGGCGTCAATCTGAAGTGCGAGGTGGGTAACGATGTGTACAAGGTGCATACTGTATGTCACCACCACAGACACGAGTTGTCCGCAGAGTTATTCAAACAACTACCACATGGCTATAGGCTACCCCAGGAGTTGAAGGCTGAAGTAAGATTTACCTTCATTTCCTATATTAACAAAGACGTAGTAGGTAAGAGTGCATATATGCTCTAGCTCACATGAAAGGCCTGTTCGGACCTATGCATTATTCGCTGCCGCTGTGGGAAGCGCTGGTATTTAATCATTATTATGATATGATCGGCAGCAAGATGGGCAACATTAATAAAGTCGCAGAAAACATGGTTTAGACCCGCAGCTAGTCAGCACCACACGTATTGACCATTGTCATTCCTGTGGATATGGCCATCTAAGCTGAGAGGATGGTTTATGTGCTGGGATATACCATCTCAACTCAACAGTAGGCAAAGCTTGCCTCCTAGCTCTGTATATAAATCATCTAGTAAAGATGTAAAGGCCTACATTTAATAATAATACCTACGCATATCCATAGTTCGAGTCTTATGATCTTTCATTCATATAAAATTACAAGCGCCTTTGCCAGTCGCTATAAGTGCCTAAACTTGCTATTTCATTCTTACAGGATAATCCATTAAAACTCGGTCACTTTCATGTACTTAGTGCAAAATTTTCCAGGGAGTGTGTTTTGTAAAATAAAATGTATTTATTTAAATATTGTTTAAAATTATCTTTATGATTTCAGATTCAAGATCTTGCGCACTTTAATTTAGACCCAGTGATCGCACGCCGGTATATTGAATCTAAAACACCTGGTCTTTCGCTGAGAAAAACTATTTACAATACCTTTGTGAAAATAAGAAATACACAGACTAAAAACACGATGTCCCCTGAAAGGGTACAGGAGATGTTAGAGAAAATAAAATGTAAGTAAATAATTTACTGATGGAGTACTTTTACCGATATTGCTTATTGTGTAGTTTTTGAGAACGCTCATTTTAATAAAAATTATGTTTTTCAGATATAAAAGCAAATTTTTCAGATAATTTACCAAATAAACCACGATTCACCGCGCAAAAGGCCGTAAATACTTTAAAAATGGGTAAGATTTCATTATATATTTTAAAATACGTACCATCAAACAAAACTAGAAACTGAAGATAAAAAAATGCATTGTATTTCAAAAATATTGAGGGGTATCTAAGACAATTTTTAAATTAAAAAATTTGTTTCTGAAAAATTTGTTTTGAAATATTTCGCTAATTTTCGTTAGTGTTAAGTATGTCTGTCAGCGAAACCGTCGTTATTAGAAATGTGGAAGAAGCTCATAATTATAATTAATTTAAAAGATAATTATCACATCCAAGTAGGCTTTACTGATTGACTAGTAATAGTGGATCAACTGATAACATTAAAAAAATCGTAGAAAGTTATTACAATTACATTTTTAACTGTATAAAATGCACTTGGGAGGAACTCAAAACTGTCAGTAGATAATAAGCTACTCATCTACAAAACTGTACTGAAGCCAATATGGACTTATGGCATCCAACTGTGGGGATCAACTTGCGCCTCTAATATAAACATCATACAACGCTTTCAAAATGGCTTGCTGAAAAACATCTCCAGTGCACCGTGGTTCATAAGAATTACGGAACTTCATGACATCCTGAAAGTAAACACAATTGCTGAAGAGATCAAAACCTCTGCTCAAACATATCAGGAAAAACTAAAATTCCATCCAAATCAACTTGCAAGGCAACTTACAAAACCCTCCTACAGGAGACGTCTAAAAAGAAAAGATGTCCTGACATTAGATGGTTGTGACTAAAAAATGAAGAGTGCTACTGGTGAGAAAAACCAGGGGTGAGCTCTACCCGACACGGCAACGACAAACAACCTGCTCATAGTTATGGAACTGATCGCAGATGAAACTTGGAAAAAAAAAAAAAAAAAAAAAAACTGTATAAAATGCATCGTCCACGTTTGTAACTAATATTTCGTAACTGGTTAACGCTAACATCATTGAGTGTACGTACATCGACAGACGAGTAAATTTGCATATTGGTCAGAACGGAACCCTACATTGAGCGTGGCCCGATACGCACTTCCCCAGATTTATTTAAACATCTTATTATTTCAGCTACCCCTAGAAAGTGTTCCGAAATACTTTACGAGCAAGACGTGAAACAAAGCGTCAGTGTATTGAAGTCGACTTGTGAAGAAGACAATTCGAGTGTGGAAATTACGCAGGATGATTACAACGATAATATTATCATTACGTGAGTTTAACCTTCTATTAGAATGTTTATGAGCTCTTGATCCTTTTTTGGTCCACACTTGCGCAGACGTTCGATATGGCTACCCTATGTCGACCGGGGACATATTCTCTAAATAGCTGTACTATTTTAATTTTGTCTTTCTTATGCCCTGATATTATTATGTTCGTCTGTGCTCTGTGTTGTCCAAATAAATGCTACTTATCTATCTATCTCTTTTCATCATGCAACGCATAGTCCACCTAGTATAGTATTTCTTACTTTCTCTAAGATAGTCACTTTTTATTTGACAGCTCTACTTTGACATTATAGTGTTTCCAGCTTTCATAATAATTATAACTATTATATTATAACTTCACAGTGACTACAATGAAGACTATCAACATACAGAAGTCATTATACAGACGAGTGCTGCCAATAGTGAAAATATCGACACTGTCAAACATGAGGGAGAAAAGTCCTTAGCCGTAATAAACGCACCGTTCAAAGACTACAAGATTGGCGATATAAACATCAAATCAGCTGAAACTGACGACAACGATACAGTACATACATACAAAGTACTTATCGAAAATAAAAGTAAAATAAGTCATCCTTTTAAATTGGAGCGAAGTATTGAAGAGGCGGAAACGATAGAAGGGCAAGCGAAAACACAATGTTTTTCCTCGAATGTTAAGTGCGATAAAAGACATGACAAGCTTCCGGAGCATAGAGCTGTAGGTTTGATTCAGGTTAGTACAGTTAGGTGGAACTTTCTTAATGTCAAGAGACTTATGATTTTATCGTTATGCCATGACGGAGGCTTTTAGGCGGTCTAAAAACTCCGATCCGAAGGTCGTGGGTTCGAATCCGGCCGTGCATCAATGAACTTTTCGCATCGAAAAATTTATATGCACTTTAACACGAGCTTATAACGGTGAAGGAAAACATCGTGAGGAAACCAAAAAGTGGGCATGTACCAAATATGTATGTATGTATTTGGACATACCTCTGACTACCCCCTTAGACATCTTCGAAAAGATCTAAAATGTGCCTAATGATCTGAAAGAAATGTCTACCGCTCCCGGGATACAGTCGTGATCATATTTCATTTTTCAATTCATTAAAAACTCCGTCACCAGAGTTGGCCACTTGCTCATACAAACTTACTTTACTTACTATACCCTCTCTACCAAACCATTTATTTCTTCAGGTCGGTGACACATTCTCGTCAATGGAGGAGTTTGCGCGCTACGCGGCAGCACATTCCTTGAAATGGTTCTTCTACTATCAGGTCGCTCACAGCCGTAATGTCAAGACAACAGCAAGATACAATTCTAATAGAAAAACTTGGTACAACTTCACCTGCCGTTTCAACAAGGGCTGGTACAAAAGTCAGAGTACTGGAGCTAGGAAAGTGAAGTAAGTGGCAAGTAGTCTGTTTTAAAGTTTCGCGATCAGAACACATGATAAAACATATATTTACGGGTATTTATCGCTATTTACCTTTATTTAAATTAACCCGTATTTTACCCGTATTGTTTTATCAAGTGGCAAGTAGTTTAATCATTTCATGATTTTCGATGCAGAAAGTTGATAGTTAAGGTTTTTTTTACTTATCGCCCATGTTTATCTTCTTTGTACAACTATGTTCGATGAAGCTGAGTGGCGAAGAAAATATCTCCGACAAGTTAGCCAATCACCTAGCAGGCCTCTCCAATGTCACCAATTTGGTCCCAGTATATTTGCCAAGCATGTTTATAATATTCACAGGTGTATAAGGCGAGTATGAATGGGTCATACTCGCCTTCTAGACCTGTGATTATATAAATTACCACTTATCCTCCTAGTAGGTATTAACCTAATTTTATTTTTAGACAAAAATTAATATTCTGCCCTGCCATGGTGAACATGACGTGTAACCCCGGCGAGGACGTGTTCCGAGTGGTGTATGTCTGCCACCATCACAGCCACGAGCTGAGCTACGAAGTCTTCAGCCAGGAAGCTCACGGACACAGACTCCCACCAGAACTTAAGGATGAGGTATTGCTTAAAATATTCTGCTCAGCCATGACATGTATGTAACCCCCAGCAGTGTACCGAGTGGACTATGAGTCAGCACCACAGCCAAGAGCTAAGTTACGATGTATTTAACCAGGAAGGGACAGGCACAGACCCCCATCAGAGCTTAAGGTTGAGGTATTGCTTAAAATAGTCTACCCTGCCATGACGTGTAACCCCAGCAATGTACAAAAAAAAAATATTGTTTCACAATATTTTGCACAGCCATGGCCCATGACGTGTAACCTTGGTGAAATGTTCCGAGCAGTGAACGTGTTACCACCACAGCCACGAGCTACTAGGTTTTTAACCAAGAAGCGCACGGGCACAGATTATCACGAGAGCTTAAGGTGGCCCTTCCCGGTGCGTCTATCATCGACGCGGGCATAGCTGAAAAGCTTGTTGTTTTATCCAGCGCAATGCTAGAAAAAGAAGCAAAGAGAAAAAAGAGAGATAGTGCCTCAGCGCTCGGCATTCAGTAGGTACTTTCGCCGCTCACTCGCTCACTCGAAAAATAGTGTGCGGAAATTTCATAAAAAGTGTTCCAGGAAATACGTTTTTTTCAGTAAGCCTTACAAGTTTGTAAAATAAATATTAGTCATTTAGAATCTCCACAAGATTTGCAAGGTTTCTATGACAATATTTTCTTTACATTTACAATTTATGAGTACATTATGAACGGCCAAAGTTCAGGTAAAATTTATGCTAAAAGCAGGTTTTTGGAAGCTTATACTGAATTTGTTTCTCAAAATTTTGATTTTTAGTTTCGATAGAAACCTAGATATAGTGCACAAGATACCTATTAGTCCAAAAGTTTAAAAGAAAGATCTGTTACAACGGCATAATCACGTACGAGCGTTTGTATGAAAAGTGAGCCGGGTTGACCGCTCTTAAGGATGAGTTTTACAATCTTCTGCCCAGCCATGGCGTGTAACCCCGGCGAAGTATTTCGAGTGGTGTAGGTTTACGAAAGGTTTCTAATTTATTTCAGTGATCTCAACATTTTAAAATAATCAATAAAAGTACTGCATTTCTGGTAAATAGGTAAAATTGAAATTGAGGGTTTCATGATTGTTAACCTGTCCCAAAATAAAGCGTTAGGTACACATGTATAACCATTCAATAGCCTGTTCTTGTTTGTCAGATTCGTGAGCTAGCGTGGTTCCAACTGGACAGGAGACTCATGAGAGCGTACTTTATGCACAAAACTGCGTTTGATTTGCGGGCGACAATAAAAAATGTGATTTCCAAAATGAGAAGAACCAATGAAAAAATGATTTTCACACCGGAAAAAGAAAAGGAGATTCTTGATAAGATAAAAGGTAAATATTCCTTTAATTAGCGACTCATTTCGTAGGCTCGTATTCAGAGTCCATATTCAAGCGTGAATCGTGTCTCAAGCGTTGATGCATCACTCAGTTTCCATAGAGAACTGTCAAAAAATTACAAAGCGAAGACTCAAGTCTGAGTGCAGACTTTGAATACGAGCCTTTGTACGATAACAAAGTGCAATTCACCTCGCACAAGCGCCTCGTGCCGATCGTCAAATCATGCTGTCTTGTTCTTACAAAACAATCCATAATAACTCAGTCACTGTCACGGCCGAAATGTTTCTAAACAGCGGAATGGGACGTTGAATAATATAACTCATTCCTGAATGGCTTTTGAACTACATAATTATCTTTTCTAATTTAAGCATTTAGAAATTAGTTTTACAAGACTTATTATTTTAACTAATTGTTTTCTAATATTAATAGTTATTATATTGTTATTTTTACAGAAATAAAGGCAAATTTTGACATTCCAAAGCGCATAAAGAGTACAAATCAAAGAATAAAATATGAAGAAGACAGTAAGTATACAAAAATGTTAAATGCAATGTATTTTGATTTCCGTTTGACTCCCTCTAGACATAGTGTGCTCACTAGTTAGCTTCATTTCAAAGTTTTAGTTTAATTGTCTTCAATCACAACGGATATAAAGTTAAACGGTACTTGGAATAATTATAGATCTTGGCCTCGAACAAAATAATACTAAATTACTAGCAACATTGGTAAGAGGAAAAGTCACGGGTACAACTTTAATCGTCCTATCCTCTAGCTAGGTCTTACACTGCTTAAGCTAGAGTTCTATACTTACTATTCTCATCTTTTATTATGTTCTAGTTGATTCCGATAGTGAGGAAAGTGTCGCTACACCTCGGCTCGCTAGCCGAGTCGAGGCACGTCTCAACAATATACTATACGATCGGGAGCTTATCCAAAGCGTCAAGGAACTGCAGGAAATAACGGGATGCGAGATACATATCGACCCGGACGACGGACGGAATATATCTCACTTGTAAGTACAGTAATCAGTAGTTATCGATTATAAAATCAAATCAATAGTTTCGATTTAGATTTGACAATCATTTTTTAAATGAAAAAAAGCCTATATTTCTTGTGTCTTAATGTAAAGTAATTATTATCCACATTTCTTAAAATTATGTATCACATTCACAGGCAATCGGGATTGGTAGAAGAAACCTATTACGATGATGACTCTCATGTAACTAATGACGGCGATGGTCAAATTGAAGTAGATCAAGAAGTGTATCCAATGGATGAAAATGTTTACTACATAGCCGACACTACACAACACGGCGAAGTTTTATATCTACAGGACAGTACATCACATGACTTAGCCGACAGTACTCAGCAATGTGGGGAAGAAGCTTTGTACATACAGGGTAATAATCTAGGTGAAATAACTGAAGAAAATGTTGTTTTAGTAAATAATGAAGACCATTGCGACGATGTTCAATATGAGGTACATATAGAAGAAGAAGTAATAGTTAAACAAGACATCACGCAATACGACAAAAGCGCTACAGATAATCTGCCAGCAGAAACGGAATATGCGGTCGATAATAACGTTATTTTAAATAATGGCACAGGCGGTGAAAGTGTATATCAATACTCGGACAATATATCTTATGTTGAAAATGAAATGGAATGTACTGCTGTCGATAACAATGATGTTGAATATAATGATAATGAAGATGAAACTAAAAATATAACAGTAGTTTATAATGATGTTGAATGTAATGAAAGCGAAATTGGCTTCCAAAATGTGTATCAAGATAATACCAATGACCTAAATTTAAAAAAGGAACAATATACAACAGTGGATAAAAATTATGTCGAATGCAATGAAAATGAAAACAGCTTTCAAAATGTTTACCAAGTTGTTAGCAATATCAATGAAAATGAAGTAGAATATACCTCAGACCATAATAACATAAGCCAAAATGACTGTAAAAATGAAAAGAGTGGTGAATATTATGAATTAACAAATATAAAAGCACCGATTTATTGCAAAGATGTTGGAGTGCAAGCTGATTTCGAAATTATAGGGCTTGAAAAGTAAGAGCTTTCTTTAAAATAGTCTTCATTCGAGCTTAGAAACCTTCAGTTGGTTTTTAAAATAAGTATCAAAATACGTAAGGCGCATTTTTTGTGATTGGTCGTAATTGTGTTTCTTTTTGTTACAGAGATAGCGAAATCATAAAAAATATGGAATCCAAGTTCCTGAGCGACGATTTAGAAGCAAGTAATTTTAGCGTTAGCACTAGAGGCCGGCCCAAAGTTATATTGGACGAGGGAATTATTAATAGATATAACATTGAGTTTTACATATCCATTGGTGGTGTTGCAATTTGCATAGAAAACCTATCGGTCAATATGGGCTTGTCTGTGATTGAACTGTTGAAAAAGATCTATATAGGTGAGGCCGTTTTGAAAATGTCATCGGGAAGATCTGGCAAAGTTAGTCGTAAAACAGTACAGTTGACATACGTCCCTGTAACAGTCACTTTCCCATTAGAAAACTGCAAATACATAAATGGCTTAGAAGAATATAAAAGTATCTGCTCTAAATACGCAGACTTAGTACACAAGCTAGAGGCAACCATTGAAAGTATGTCCATAGAGCTTAAAGAAACAAAGAAGATAGTGGAAAATAGTGGATCAGAAGAATCAATAGAAGTTAGTAAAAACTATGAAGATTTACAAAAAGCGTACAAAGAAAGTCAGGTACTATTAAAAGAAAGCAAAGAAAATCTAACAAAATCTCAAGCTGAGAATAAAATACTGATAGAAAAGGCAAATAGACTAGAAAGTTACCAATTGCAAAAGGTTTTGGAACCAAAATACATTATACATAATTCAAATGAAATTTCAAGGCAAAGGCATGCGAAGCTTGAGAAGGAACTTCATGAAGTTTCGTCAGAAAACATAAGGCTAGTTGGAAAGATAAAAAAGTTAGAAGAGGCGGCCGTTGAATCCACAATCAGTATCAAACACTATCAAGAGAAGATAAATAAACTTGAGAATTTGTATCTAACCGATAGTCAGTCATTACTTGACAAAATAAAAATGCTTGAAGAGGAACTTTATAGTTTGGTTCAATCTGGTGGAAAACCATCATCATCTCTAAAGGAATACTTTGAAGAATATAAGATAACAGAAAATGAAGACCTCACGGATAGAATTAAAATGCTCGAAGAAAAGATTACTTCTTTGAATTCACAGTTAGAAAAAGAGAAAAACAAGAACTTTTCTATAAAAAAACAAAATTATGCAAGCAAAGAAAAAAAGTCTGCATTTACAGTCAGACACAAAAGTTGATCAACAGTGCCGGTTTTTTTTAAGTTTTTAATTTATTTGTAAATATTGTAGTATCTTTTGTCATGGGCCATAATCTTTAAAATCCAGGCCCGATTTTTTTTTTAAACATTCAGCCTCAACTTCTTTAAATTATTTAATAATTGAATGTTCTGGAATGTTTTATTGCTGGCTGAAAGAAACTATCTGAGCTATAGTCGCCCTTTTTGGTGTTTTTATGTAAATTTTTAAATTGGTAGTGATATTTTGTTTATATTTTATTCGTAATTTAAGATTATGTGAGATTTAAGTCAACACTTATTTGCAATTGTGTGTGTTTTGTTGGATTTAACAACAGCTATACTTAATAACAACTTGAGAAAGTTTATTTTTCATAAACAATTTTAAAAAATTTATAAAGACCATAGATCCTAACTCCTTAGATAAATATTATGTAGGTACATGGTCGTTGACTATATACCATGTAAGTAAAATAACAGGCTAACCAAAAAACAATAAATTTATGTTATTAGAAAAGGCTTTTCAGGGGTACCCCAGGGTTCCCTTCTCGGACCACTCTTATTTAACATTTTTATTAACGATATAACTTCTTGTTTCTTACACTCAAAGTTCCTGTTGTACGCTGATGACATGAAAATATTCAAACAAATATATTCGCTTTATGACTGTTATCTACTGCAACAGGATTTGCTGAGATTCGAGGAGTATTGTCATCGAAATAATTTAGATCTTAACGTGTCTAAGTGTCATTCAATCACATTTACACGAAAATTGAATGCTGTGAAATACAATTATTCGTTAAAAGGCACTGAACTTATGCAACTGGATGAAGTTCGTGATTTGGGCGTTATACACGATTCGAAACTTCTATATGATAAGCACATTGATACAATAGTTAAAAAAGCCAATAAAACAATGGGTTTTATTAAAAGATCCTGCTCTCAGTTCTCAAATATTAAGGTTATTAAAGTTCTTTACTGTGCGTATGTACGTAGTATCCTCGAGTACTGTTCTCAAATTTGGAATCCTCAGTATGATGTTTACATAAATAGGCTAGAGTCCATTCAGCGCAGGTTTATGAGATTCCTTCAGTTCAAATGTAGAAGCTATGACCCTACCTACGAAGCAAGATGTAGGCGACACCACATATTGCCGCTCAGAATGAGAAGAACAATTTCCGACATCTCTACTACTGTTAAAATAGCTCAATCTTTAATTGATTCCCCACATCTTCTCTCTCTGATTAGATTGCGAGTCCCAACAAGAAGTGTAAGAATACCATTTCTATCCCTATACGTGCCTCACTGTGGCACAAATTATCGCCAAAATTCGTTCTTTATTCGATCGGCAAATAGCTTTAATGAACTGGTTGGCATTCCAGAGTTAGATCTTTTCAACTCAAAACCGTCTACTTTTACAAACATTATTTCAAGGCGTTGGTTTGAGCTGGCTCTTGATGATTGTGATTGATATATCTATGAAAGGTTTAAGTTAGTAAATTAGCTTAGAATTGGGTAACTCTCTTTTGAAATATTTATTTTATGTTTAACAAGTTTCTTAGTTGCTATATGCGAAAACATGTTAATTGGTTTTTAGTTTACTTTAATTGTTTTATAACCAGGCTGTAAAACTGTTTGTTTTCCGAATAAATAAAATAAAATAAAAATAAAATTTTATTCAGACAACCAAGCCAACTTTCTGAACACCTCGAGGGTATAGTAATCAGTTTAGGGGAGAGGGGTCGCCCTGTGTTATGAATTTATGATTTACCTACTGTCGAACGCCATTGTATAGTCTACAAAGGCGAGATACAGTGTTACTTTGGTTTCGGGCTTATGTTGTCATGACAAGGCTTTATGCTGGTACCTTCTAATAATTATCTTCCTTCATGCGCTTATGACCCACAGATGTAGGACTAAAGACATATTCCTAGTTATAAATAACCCTAAAAAGCTAAATGAGGGAGCAAGATACAAGTTACAAGGAGTAACTATTAGCTAGCTAGCTACCCATAGCTACCTACTTTACCAGTGCCCGAATTTCCTGAGTGATTTTATTCTCTTTGCTACCTACAATACTACATTATTTTTTCTATTTTCAAATCCAACTCCCGCCGCGCCACTTATTCGTTGAGAAACACCGCAGGGTTGCCATCTCAAATGGATGTTTCCTAATTATTGGGTAAAATCAAAGTAGACGCAAAAGTTTTCGGGAATAATCATGGAAAAGTTATTGTACAGTACGACTCAAAGAGCATGGTACGACTTGACAAGTGTCCCCCTTTTAACCTTTACTTTTTAAAATAATGTTGTTCATCCACCCTAAGTAGGTACTTATTAGATTCAGCAACTAATTTATATGCCTTCACGTTTCTATTACTGTTTCTAAACCGCTCTACAAGAATTCCATTCATGTCTAAAATCACTAAAATAAAATAAGAAAATAAAATAACTAGGTACTTTTCATATTTGGGGAAAATAAGATAGGTAATCGAGGATGGAAGCTCAAAAGAAAGAAACGCGAACCATTGTTGAATGTTGATGTTGAATGAGGAGGTTATCTCCACTCTAAAATAATATGAATAACAATTTAGCAATTTACACGTCCCATGCGCACGCATGTGACGGATGTGACGCAACGCAGCAGTCTAGGAAGTTGAGCAGCAGTGCTGCCGCGCGTTACATATACCAAACGTAACGTGCCTTTCGCGTTCTTTACTTACACCGTTGCTGGCTGGCAGACATTTTGATTTCAATGATTTTGATTGAAGCTGAATTGACGACATTTTGATTTTTTGACAACTGACGGTTACGAAATTAAGTGAATTTTTAGCCAAAATAAATGCGAGGGAGATATCAAATAAATATTTACAACTGTGGTTTATTGCAATGGGATTAGAGAAGCGACATGGGAAACCATCTGCGGGTGAAAAGTCTGCTGAGAGTTCGAATGTAGAAGTCATTGAAGAGTCTGTCTTTCAAGGAGCATGTGATATTTCTCGTGTAAAGCAAGAATTGAGGTATTCATCACTTACGCTACTCTTTTTCCATTAATTTTTACTTTTCCATGTCTTTTTCTGATAATGTAGGGACCCTAATAGGATAACAAACATTTGTCTATGTCTTCACAGCATCTGAAGCTTCTTTTCCTTCATTTCCACTATACAAACATAGTTTCCAAGTCTATCACCTTAGCGTCACTGAGCTCGTATTGTTAATGTTCATAAACATACTTTTAGGTTCTCAGTTGTCTTGAGGACTTGAAGAAAGGCCGCCAAACTATTGTCCCCAACCACTTCTACTTTGTAACATAGCATATTTTCGTAATAAGGTCAACGTGGGGAAGTCCGGCATAGTATTCTTGCACTCAATTTCAATTTAACTTTATGAATCGAGAAACGCTTTCTAAGTAACTTGAGTTAGCGGAAAATATTGGTAATATATTAATCTACTCAAAATAGGCCGAAAACAAGGTTAATTGTAATTAACCCATTAGTTATAGCATTTTTTTTCAAACTCGGCGTGTAGACGGACTTCCCAAGCAGTTTGAGGTAAGTCCGTCTAGTCATTTCATCTCGCAATAAAATCGTAATTTGTGAGCCAATATGTATGAAAACAGTATCAAACAAAGATGAAAAACTGCCGTTGCAATTTGTGTTTTAAGTATTTAAAAGTAAGGTATACTTTTCAAGGAAAATAAAATTATATCTAACTAAGGGCAAGACCGGCATATTTTTGGTGACAACGTGATTTCAGTGGTTGCAAACATTTTTACGAATTACTTCCCTCAGTATTTTTTTATAAATAAAACATAAAAAAATAAACGAATCTTTATTTGTGTAAGAAATTGGAAATGATAACTACAAAATCATCCTTAAAATCCATGATAATCATCAAAGGGGTTCGAATTTTATTCAAATCCTGGCATAACCTATCCACTACCTAACTCAAAATGGCGAAATTATAAAAGAAGAATCAAATCTATGTAATAAAACGATCATTGTTTATAAAGTCCGTGCTAATTCCAAGCTGCTTGCTGTGTAAAATTATCGAAAATAAAATAAAATAGGTACTTATGTGCTTAAACATTCACAATTTGTAAGCAAGGACAGTTAAACGTAATGCTAGTCCTACTGCAAACATTCCAGTGCATATTCTTCAATAATTACGTAGACAGGTGTATAATAAAAAAATACTACACTTCTAATCATACTGTCTAAAATAATTTAAAAAATGTGAACTATTGAAAAGGTTGACAAAATCTGATAATAAGGCAAGACCGGCATATGACGGACTTGCCTTATTCATGGTAGACGGACTTCCCAACTTGAAAATTTGAATGTAATATTTTTTCAATCGGTAATAATTACTAAATGAATGCCTAATTATTGAATCGAACAGCAGAAATCAAATCTTGGATCTGCAAAAGCCTTACGTTATCAAAGACAATCGTAAATTTCCTTAGATTTTCCGCTTTTTTTTTTATTTTTCGACAAGACGTCAATCTCTAACTTGTGCCAAATTCGCGCAAAAAAATGACTGTCAAGTTTCTTCCAAAATATAGATATTAGGCCATCTATGATCCCAAGTTCGAACGAGCTCCATGATGCTGTTTTACCCACCGAGTTATAGGGCTCTAGCTATTCAAATATGGGAGTTATTGCCACTAGACGGACTTAGAGCCTAGACGGTGTTCCCCACGTTGACCTTACTAGGTCAAGTTTATTTGATAACTCAAAATTATGATTGCTTTGATACTGTAGCTATGTTCCTGTATCAACCTAACAACAGCTAAATTACCTAACAAATTATAAAAAAAATATGTTTTTTTCCTTACTTTTGTAATTTTACTACATAAATACCAAACAAACTAAAATTTTAATTTTCAGTGAGATGGAGGACATTATGGAGGGTGATATTATATTGAAAGTGAACCCTGATGGAGGTAAGTCTTCTTTGTGGAATAATTCATTAGTGATCTTGCTCAAACGATTACTCTTACTGAAAATGTCTACTACATAACCTCATCAATGATTATGCTAGTTAATTTTGTGACTCTCAGCATGATCATCTAGAGCACCAACTTGTTGTCACTGTCACTGTCAACTGAACCCATATACTTTAAGGACCGGAGGTCAATGAGCTCATACCAACTTTCTTCCACATTATTATTACTTACCAAAACTATTTGTTTTTGTCTTATCGATCAATTTATTGCAGCTTGGCAAATACTCAGCGGAAGTGAGAAAAGTAAATACTGCATGGAACATCTTGACATGTTTCAACACCAGGATGACAATCTCCCGAAGATCGGAGATAGCTTCAAAACTCACCAAGACTTTGTACAATACATAAGCAGCAATGCTAAATCATGGTGCTTCTATTTCAAATGTACCGAATCACAAAACACAAACACAGAAAATGAAGCTTACACATACAACTGTGTTTATTTGAAAAACAGAGATTATAAGAAGAAATCACTGAAGAGAAGGTAAATTAAAGATAAAATATACCCACACTTAATTTACTGTTATTTTAGTCAAAGCATTTGTAGCTTGCTTGAAGCTAAAAATGCTTAAAAATAACATTCTTGATAGATTGGTGAATATAAGTAACATTCTGAAGATCTTAATAGCAAGAGACCTCATCACCATTAACAGCTGAGTGTTTCCATGCTGTGGAGAGCACATTAAATTGTTTGTTCTGCTTTTAAGTCACTAAACCATGATCTAGGCCTTGAAACAGCATAAATATCCTTCACCAGAGTAATCCAGCAGCTCATACCAAGTTAATATAATTATTTATGACATAATAATGATTATAATCTTAACTTATGTCTATTTTTACTTCAAAAAAAGAGTAGGTTCTCAATTTGACTGTATTTTATTTATTACAGGAATAACTTCAAAACAGACTGCCCCTGTAAAATAAAACTGAAGCGTAAGCCTAATGAAGGACTACAAGTCGTATTTGTGTGCAATCATCATGATCATGAACTCTCCGAAGAGAGTTTTAACAAGCTGCAAACTAACAAGAAACTATCCCCGTACTTGAAGGAAGTTGTGAGTATACAAAGTATATATTATGCTATTAAGTTATTCCCTAATAAATAGCTATATAAAAGCGCAAAAGTATTTATTTTGGTTGTTTCAACTTGATGATCTCTGAAACTACAAGCCAGTTTTGAAAAAAAAAAATATTTGCATTTGAAAGCTCCTATTTTAAAGAAGGTTTAATGTCTAGAGTCAATACAAAGGCTTTCGAAATACTTACAATGACCATTATAGTATTTTTTATAACAAATGAAATCATCAATTTTTTACCATAGAACCATTAATAAAGTGGCCATAAGGCGGCCTCAAAACTCCGTCACCAGATATGGCCTTGCTCATAATGCTTTTTTTTATTAATAAAGTCTTTTAAAATAGTTGTAGGATGTAATCTTACTAATTGTGTAAATATTGTTCCTCAAAGATAATGGATTTACTATCACTAGAAGTTGAGATCAGTAAAATAAGGAAATACGTTGAGATTGAGAGTGGTGTCAAAATGAGTCGTGCATTCTTCTATGACGTTGAAAAGAAGATGAAACTCAACAATGATGAGAGGCAGATATCTGATAAGCGGCTCAAAGAACTTTCCGACAAAATGAGTGGTTAGTATATAATGTTCATACAATTGCATAATTTTATCTCCTAAATAATCTAATTTAAATTATTGAATATTAATAATGAATGACCAAGGATTGTGAATTGAATTTTAACTACAAAATAACTATTTTATGTCATGACAATTAACTGAATTATGCTGAACTATAATTGATGTAACATGCTTTTGACATAACCATAATCAGAACAAATAAATTAATTTTTATCTTTATCTTTTTTATGATTATACATACATAGTCTAATCTATAAAACCCTTTTAATGTTTTTCAGTTCTAGATGAAATCTTTAGCTGTGATGAGGAGAACTCAGATAATCATTCAAAAAAAATCAAACGTGAGTACAGAGCAGACAGGTACAAAATAATGAGGCATGCAAAAAGCATATTCCCAGCCTGGGAATGTGCTAAACAATATTGGTTCCTTAAGAGCGACGCGGGCATTAAACGTGTTTGCTCTAAGCACAAATCAAAAGTACATTATTAGAGAAATTTTGTAGGTAGGTACTGTTATCAGTAATCGTCCTTGATATTACAATTATTTATGATTTAGCTTCGTTAATTTTTCTTCTTGTCATTAAATTAAACTTTGCGAACCTTGAACAAGATCATGCAACAAAGTTTATTTATTCCAGGCTCCAAGACCTCAAAAAGCGACACACCTTCTAAAAGGCTTAAATATCAGGAAGACGACAATGATTCTGCGTGCGAAGACGAAACAATCGAGAGTGTACAGATATTAGAAGACACGGAGTCGCAAGATAGCGTGTGGAACGACCAGTGTGTTCCCGCGGGACCTAGCAGGTAAGATATTATTAGTCTGGGTGTTTTCTTGATTTGTCGATTTAATATAGATTTAAAGAATGATTTTTTCTTGTTACTCTTATGTCAATAGTCAATATTACAACAATGACATAATTTTGCTTCAGAAATTCCACATTGGGCTGGGACGAATCAGCGATCGCCAACACCGAGGAGACTCAAAACGAAGAAAACGAAGAGTTCGCTGACACCTGCGACAACACCTACACAGACGACTACAACTCCGCCGACTACACCGTCAGCGAGACCGTCCACGAAGAGACGGCCGACACGCAGACAGAGACAGAACAGTACGAGTACCAAACCGTCGTACTACAAGACGAGTTCGGGAACGTCATCAACTGCGAAAACGACGAGCAAATTGTCTTCATCCAACCCGACGAGAACAACCAGCCTCCCAACAGTCAAACCATCGGCTACTTCGACGGAGAGAAAATAGTCTACGTCGATCAGAATGAAGATGGCGGCGCTCACGACGTCGCCGTTCAAACTAGCAGTCAGAAACCAGGACACTCGTACGTACCAGCGTTCGATGTTTATATGAAGAACGGGAATGTCACCGGCTTTGTTGTGAACGATAAGCTCGGCAAGTCAGATAGCGCGGAGAAAGGGGTGCAGACGCCCGATGATACGGTTCACAAGTAAGTGGCTTAACTATGCGAGCTCACCTCACGCATACAGACAGCCATTACAAGTAACCTTTCACGTAGTACCTTACTCCCGCATTAGAAGCTAAATGTCACAGTATGACTCCGGTCCATACAACTAAACGATTTTTGAATATGATGAGTTATTGGGGTCACCGAGTCTCAGAAAACTGTCCCTTTTTTCTAACTAACATCGAATCGCGTTTATTTTGAGTGGAAATAACGTATTCCTTTTCATCCTAATCATACGATTGTATAATACACAGGTCGAAAGTAAGCGCTTTGTCTGATGGTAAGCGGATACCGAAACCTATAATTGAGCAAGTTTAGATACATCATTCATGTGTGACATCCTTAGTACCCATTACTCTAGAGCTTACTTATCTCCTCAAATTACACAAATGATTTGTTTTTGTTACAGTGCAAGCGATTCTCAACTCATCGACGAAGGCAACGAGATACCAGATGTACCAGCTTCAAATGGCACACAGGAGATCGTGAACGGCGATACATACACAAAGCACGAGTACATCCACAGATACAATATAGATCATTACATGACTCTGGCTAACTTCCCCAAATACATCGACACACTAGCCAAGAAAACTAGGAACGATGTTCTAAGTATGCTCACTAGAGTCTACAACGAGAAAGCAATGTTCAAAATGACTACAACACAGAGAGGTAAGGAGGGGAATACCAAAATATGGTACTTGACGGATGTGAGACGCAAAGGGAAGTATAAAATGAGTGAGGAGGAAAAAATGAAGCGGGACAAGATCGGACAATACATTACAGACATTCTGATCCTAAAAGAGAAGGTGAAAACTTTGACAAATGATAACAGTGAGTTGGTGAGCAGAAATAAATATTTGGAGGATGTAGCACTTCGACTAGCGAAGTATAGAAGTAATAATTGATATACATACATTGATAAGTTTAAAGCCTTTCTCATTATCTGCTAACTTTATAAAACACACTTGATTTCATAGATTTGCCTTTTGCCTGAGGCAATTGACTTTATAACCAGTATCATATTGATTCTTATCCTACCAAATCAAAGTTTGATCATGTCTCATATCATATCATTACATTATATTCAAAGGTTTTTGACTGAAGACTTTCAGACCAATTTATTTTTCAGTGTGGTCAGCAGTTGGTGAGAAAGGCCAATATTAAACTAAGTAGCATAAATCTGGATTTATATAAAATAGAGTTTATTGGTACCTACTGTACTGTAATATAGGTACTATATTTTGATGAATAAGGTTGAATTTCCCGTGAATTGTAACGCAACTTCGATAGTGTGTTCAAAAATTCGAAAGTAGCTTAGAAATTACAAGTTTCTTGACATGGTAGGCAGCACTTGTTATTTAGTCATTTTGAAACTTTACAATGTAAAGAACAACATGTTTTACCATGGCTTCTTGTAAAAGCTGCCCTGCTACTCTGCAAAACGAAAAACGAAGTTTCGTGACAATTTTCGGGGTCAGCTTATGTTGGTGGATACTGAATTCGTAATAGTTCACCAACATAATTAGAACCCAAAAATTGTCACGAAACTTCGTTTTTCGCTTTGCAGAGTAGCAGGGCTGGTACGGACAATACGTCACCGCAACGTAACACGTCGCAAATGGTCGAATATCGGATGTCAGTTAGGCATATTAATTCCCGGTTGTAATAATCAACTTTAATGACTAGATCTATCGCTACAGTAACCTTGTTACCTATCAAAAAGTGTCTTACATTTTTGTTGTTACAAAATTGCTATTAGATCTTCGGTTATGCGTAAGTTGGAAATTGAAACCTAAGAATAAGAACTATAAGATGTGTGTCTCTTTGACATTTGTATTAAGGCTACCTTTGACATTTGTATGAATTTACCGTGATTCTTAAGTATTAAGGCTATCCTTGAGAGCTACCTAACCATCCTTGTGATACTATTTCTGTTCGTTCGTAATCGTGGAGCAAAGGTTACAGTACGGCCTACTAATGTGCACCAGCCTTAACTTACATTTTGCGTGAATCGTGGCACGTTGCTACTAAGCTAACTTTACCGATTTTAAAATTAAATGATAATTGAAAGCAATATCGTGAATTATAAAATACTTATAGTTCTAATCGAGAACACGCGTGTGTCGGATATATAGGTATAAAGAAAATGTTTAGTTTTGTTAGCGAAGCATTTTAGTAATATGGAGTTTGTGCGATTAATTAAGTCAAGTTCTATTAAACTGTTGTATTTGTAAAGTATTTTGTTGTTGTTATTACTTATTATTAGTGCCCACAGCCCAGTCTCACAATATTGTAAACGTAGGTAGGTACTTATTTTCAAATATTTTTATCTCACTATTGGGTCATTCCCAAAGTAGGTACTCCACGTTAAGATGATTATAGCAAAAATGTTTTAAATGGAAAGTTAACTTCTCTTCAAAATGTGGGCATGTACCAAATATGTATTTGGACATACCTCTGACTACTCCCTTAGACATCTTCAAAAGGATCTAGAACATGTATAAAAAAAAAGATTTGAAAGAAATGCCTACCGCTCCCGGGGATACAGTCGTGATCATAATACTTATATAAATATTATTTCATTTTTGTTTTATCGTCGAATCATTCATCCCTACCCACGCAAGCCAGCAATAGTCAGTTGAATAAATAAGTTATTTGTGATTGCGTAGGTACCTATCAAATCCATAAAGCGATAGAGACAATTACAGAACAAGAGGTGAAAGTTAGTATTGTCTGACAATGCTCATTGTCTGATCTATCAGCTAAGATCGGTTAGAGCTATGCAAATGATTCTGATGAAATTATTTAGCTTGAATCGCCAGCGCCATGGAGCAGTTGGTACGTAATCAATGCGTCATTGCCACGTGCGTTAGTCTTGATGTTTGCTCAGAGATCTCTAGAAATAGACTGAAAATCTGACTACCTAGATACCTAAGCTGAAGTTTGATGAGGACTCTATGTAAAATTCAAGTTTAATATTATCATACCTTTTCCATTCTCTTTAGTCATTCATACGTACCTAGATAATTATTAACTTTTGTAAACAATGAATGTGCCTCAAACTCTCGAGACCTTACATTCTGGATCATTTTGGATCCGAGTGGTCATCTATTGTTTTTGGTGAGACAGTCCATGGTCTGTTTACGTTAAACACCTACCTACCTACGGCACAAAATTAAACTTTTCTTTTACAAGGAAGCAGAAACGAAGAAAATTAGGTAAAGAAACATTTGCTTGCTAGAAATTAAGGTCGTGTGCCAAATATGTAGGTATTTCTCTGACTACATCTAAGTAAAATATTCTTAAATTTTGAAGATCTAGAGAAAATATCTACCCCAGTAGGTAGGTACAAATTTATAGTCGAGATCCGTTTTCGTTTAAAAAAATTGTTTTAAACAAACAAAGCCGCCATTTCAATTGTTTTAATCAGTAGCTACCTACTACAATAAAATAAAAATGTCACGAACATTTTTGGACATTCGATCACGTTTTCTTTAAAAACCGGTGTGGTAGTATTTCCTATTGCTATAATTAAAATCGGCACCACTTAGCGCTGTCGCTGTTCGGATTCCAAGGAAGACAGTGGATACGAGGTCATACCTCCTGCAAAGGACAATCAAGGAGATTGTTAACGACTATAGATTGATCGGAAAACCATGAAGCCATTTAGCTCAAAATTAAAAAATAATTACTTAAAACCGCCTTTAATTTCGTAAGTAGAGCAAGTTCCTGAATTCTCGAGGTGCATTTCTTCTTCATCTAGCCCTAGAACCACTGGCACTGTTGTAGTAAAATTATTTCACTGTTGACCATCGAGGTAGTATTAAAGAGTCACAATCTAATAGCTGACAACACTCAAAAAATGTGCGTGCAAATTCAATGTTCTACAATGACATTTGACATTTGAATGTAGACGCTATGTTGTTTGTTTTAATGTTCAATGTCGCTTGTACGCAAAAAAGAAAAACTCTGCGCACTACGTAGCGTGCGCCGAGTTTAGGCGTTTACATTTTATTTGTCTGATTGTGGCTCTATAATACTACCTCGATGCTGTTGACACAGTTAAGTACCTACTCCAAAGTGGTCTGTAGGTATACTTATTGAATACCTCTTCTTGAATGGCATAGGTTGTTTTTCACACGGAAATTATCGGCTCTATGCAGAAGAAACTGAAGAAGAGGCTGCAGCAAATAAAAACTGTGATACGGCCTTGGGCGATAAGTGTGTCATCCGTCCAAGGATACGACACTACCACAGTCTTTTCCATTCTATGTAACCATTAACCATGCAGCAATCTTTTTTCTAAGCTATGTTATTTTTCAACATCCTTCTCACAGCCCATTCGTAAAGATCGTACTTCACATGAATAACACGTCTCTGCAGATCAATTTAAATTAACACGCCGAGATAATGGCTTAGCCATAGCGAATAAAATAAGAAGTATCTTGGTAACATTCAATGTTAGCGGGTTTCCGGCGCGTTATATTCTGTCTTGTATGTACGTACCTATTCCATTGCTCGAGAAACCTCGTCTAGGTTATATAGAGACTAATTACACTACGAAATAGCAATAAGTTGCATATACCTGTTAGGTATTTTTGTTTGTTACATAAACGTACCTAGGTATATAATGAAAAATAATACGGTTATTTATTTATTTATTTACATACACACACATAGAATATAACATTACAGTTGTACTAATTCGTTATATCTATTTAACAACCAAACAAAATATAAAATTAAGGCTATGGCAAGGCACATAAATCAATGAAAAAATCAACAAACTATTAACATATCAATATTACATAGTACTTATATATAAATATAGGTACATAGGTAGCTATACAATAATAAAATAAGATTGTCACACAGCTCCAGGTAGATCACTAGATAGATGTTCGATTAGATTGTATAGACAGCTGTATGAGATCGGGAATAGTGACGTGACAATTAGGGTGATAATGCATGTGAGCTGATTAATTAGATAGATAAGCATGGAAGATAAACGCTTAAGAATAGTAGGTGCATCCATACTGAATAATAGGTACATGTTATGGGCAACAGCAACTACCTGTAAACGGGCACCTTGCCAGCTTTCTATGTAGATACTAAAAGCAGTGTTTACAAGCACCTAGGTACGGTTACTTCGGTAAGCAAATTGGAAACGTTTGTGTTGGCGTTCACTGTATGTTACGCAACATGACACCTTTATGTTTGATATAATGTTAGGCAAATATTTTTTATAGCTTCCGCTTTCGATTTTATTGCAATATGCAATTTTGTAATGTACAAAGGTCTAAATTGGCAAAACAGTTATTTTTAGAAATTGTGTCCAATTATTCATGGAAACGTCTCTAACTACCAATAAAAAAGAAAAACTAGAGAGAGTATACCAAACTAACTAGAGAGGTAGAACCTACTTTTCGTTTTTTGTATTCTGTTACTATAAATACCTACATATTTCTACCTTGCCCTGTAATGTGCATTTAGGTAGTCTCATTCATTTGAACAATGGCCCAAAACATGACTCTATGTGGTGTACCTACTTTTGGCGGCGTGAGGGCACTATTAGTGTGATATTAAAATGCAAGACGCTGTGTGTTATATTGTAGAGAATTTCGGAAGGTACCGTTCAATGAACTGGAAATGCACTGCTTTTGTTTATAAATGCATTTCAAAGTAAACATTTTGAAACACTATTGACGTTTAAGATGGTAGTCAGAGGCACACGATTGGTAGACAGAAAATTGATTATTGTAAAAGTTTGCAAGTTTATCGCTTCTTTTATTATCTTTATTACCTACAATCAAAACTAAACACATCCCTGAATCTATTTAGGTAGGTACTTTACGCAATAAAATAAATTTTGAGTCGGTTTTGAGTTTTTTTTAATGTAGTTCATGTGTTGGTAAATAATTATTGCGCTTTGTATAAACATCTACCATACCACAACCATTAACATTTTAATTAAAGCTGAGTGTGAAAATACGTATTTATTTGGGTAGCTAAGTACACTTTTTAAAATGTTTAGGTTGGTTCTTCCACTTTGGGCATCTTGATCCAAATCATATAAGGATTATTGATTATAAGTATCAAGTATCTTGAGTCTGATAAGTAAAAGTGTGGGTTGATCGATGGCACTGCCTCAGAATGTATTACCTGGTAAGATGCCAGTATTGATTTATGACAATGTAAACTGAGGATATGATTCTTATTTTTAGATTTTTGGGCCCCTTTTCCTTGACCCGCACAGGGGACAATGAACTACAATGATTCTGTGCTCACAAAAATATATTTATAAGCACTAAATGTGTATGAGCAAAGTGCAAGCCTTTTGCAAAGAAAATATAAAAATAAACTTTTGTTTCAGTATCTTCAATAGGGTCCCAAGGATCTTCGCTATCAGTTTAAGTGAAGGGCAGTGAACTCATGGTTTTCACCATCGTCAAGTAATTTTATTCAGATTATAATAATTACTCTGAATTTGATTAAAAAAGAACAACAAAAAATAATGTTTCTTTTTACTTGCCGAAACTTAACTTGGTGTTAGATAGTGAAATAAGTAGGTACCTACAGTTTTACAAACTTACGAATTTACCGTGATTACAAGTTGTAATAATTGTAGAGTTATGAACAGAAATGCACCTCCGGAGTTCAGAAAATTGCTTGAAGAAATTGAAGTCAGTTTTATAAAAAAAAAAATTGCCACTTGTTGCATTGCTTGGGTTATGGAATCAGAGACATTGGTACGCATTTATAGGCAACACTCAGGCTTGAGTCTTCGCTCAAGTACCTATCGATTTTTTCGACAGTTCTCTATGGAAACTGATTGATTAATCACCGCTTGAAACACTATTCACGCTTGAGCATGGACTCTGAATATGGGCAATTGTGTCTTTAACTCGTGAAAGATTTGGAAACAGAACTATATAACGGAAGAGTTTAGAAGGACTGACGTTCCAACTTACAAACTTCTTTATATGTAATTTAGTGTAGCCAGTGAAGACCGTATTATGTATGATCCCTTTCAATATTTTACAACACAGACCATACGAATCTTACCCAAAATCGAAATTCGACATACCTATGATTATAACTTTTGATCCTACAAATCCATAATTCTACATTCCATACGATATCATCAGCTGATGAGGACAGCAATGCAACGTAATGCAGCAAATTAGTATTGTTTCATTAATAGAAGAATTTGTTAAATCACACCTAAGCCTTACCGGTTTGGTGTGGATGTGAAGAAAAGGCGCGCGCGAGTAGCCCACTCGTCAGTCTCGCAGGGGTCGCCGGTTCGTGCAGACCTATATCTAGTCATTAAAAAACATTTTTTATTTTTGTAATCAAAAGGTCATCATGAAAGTGTTCATCGTATTGACGGCAGTCACCGCTATTGCGAGTAAGTACCCTTTATAAATACCTAGATCTAAAAGTACTTAGTCATATGGTTGTACAGTTGCAAAGCACAATACAAGACAACACCATGAAATGAAATGTTGCAGCGGTACCTACCACGTAACAAAAAAAAAGTAATAGGTTGGTTCGTTTAATTCATTTTTTGATTGAGCATTAATTCATCAAGAATTCGTAAAATGTAGCGAGCAAAAGCATGCTCGTAGTACTTGTAGTTTCGTAGCGTCATACAAAAGATTTAAACGCGCGACACGTCTACGAAATTTTCGGCTACAGTAGGTAGGTACAATATTTTTGTTTCAAGTCAGATTTATTAATTAACATGATTTATGCGTTGTTTATGTCATAAATATAACAATAAAGGTTCTACATTTACGTGGAAATTAAATACGTCGTAGGGGTGAAGCCCCTACAACGTATTTTAGTGTTTTAATTGTTTTATTTAATTGTTGACAACTTGTTTACCACAATACTTTTGGCGGAACTTCTACTCGCAATCTTTCCTATATACGTATACAAGTATACTATCATATCAGCTGTTTTGTCAACTTATAACTTTAAGAGAAAAGTGTAGTGTCATTTATTACATAGCCTTTATTTTTAAGATCATTTCGAAAGCTCTCATAAGTAGCAGTTAACACTTTTACACTTGCCCTATTTGCAGAAATAATTAAGAGTATCGATTTAAATTAGCCGATCGTAACCGCACAATTGCGAAAGTGTTATACAACACCGACCCAGTACCTACCACTGGTTATGATTGTACGCACGTAATTGTCACATACAGCACGATAACACAACAGCTCTTATAAGTTGGTAGCCATGGTATAAGTGCTTATTTCTGACCTGGATTTTTAGACAAACTTTGTTCTACTTGGCGTCTTTGACCATAAACAGCTTAGAATTTAAATTATCACTTGGGTGGTAACTCGCTATAACCCAATAAAACGTAACCCGACAAAACATGGCATCAACTTGCAAAATAAACTTTGTTCTACTTCGTCAGACCAGAATATTTGGGGCTTTGACTATGAACAGCTTAGAATTTAAATTACTACCAGGAAAATAGAATAGAAATAGGGTATAGTGTAGATTGCATTCGTGTGAAGATATTTTCAGAATAATATAGATTGAATTGTTTAAGTAACAGAAAATAGTTTTGAAATGTACCTAACTAAGTGTCTAAGTCCAATGCAGGAAGCTAAAAAGCTCAATAAACGGAGTTTTAAAATTTATAAGCTTCCTTTATTTCCTCTCAGTGACCTTGACGAGATCAGATAATGGAGAACAGGCAAATTTTTACCTATATGGTCAATAAACGAATCGACTTCAGGTAAACCTTATACCTAATATATATCGAAATGTTTTATCACCAAACTGCTACTGTTAAAATATTTGACAAAATTGAATGTCACTTAGTTTGTAAAAGCCAGACGCCTCAATAGCCATGAACTTTATAATCTTCTGAATGATAATCAGTAATAGTTATAAATTCATACCACGCTAAGTTCACCATTCAAGGTTGTCGTTATATTGCCTTTGATAAGTTCCATACTTGCCTAAAGATATATAGAATATATTAGTTATACATAAACTACTTGTACAAATGGAAGTTAATAAAATAACTTACGAACACAACCTGAGGCGAAAGAGAGAGAGAAGAGATAAGGAGATGATAGAGAGACTTTCGACTGCGATAGAAAATGGTGTAGTTAAAACAACCAATTAATCAATTACATACCTACATTTTTGTTAAGCCATGAACTAAGTCACAAGAAAATACATTACGAGTAGGTACTATCTGTTTTAAATCTATCAATAACTAAATTTATTGATCGTCAATAAAAGTGTGTCAGAAACTGAAAGTTGTAAGCACCAGCATTTTACAAATTGTTTTTACGATAGCATTCAGTTTAATCATTTAACTTTCATTGTCAATTTGCAATAAACTTACTTGTTTCCGTAAATAGCGAAAGTCAGTTTCTCTCAACAAACAAAGGAAATCAAACTAATTTGTAAAATAAGAAAAAACATTGCAACTGCCTACTCACTGCCTTCACCCTTGAGTGAGTTCGCAGACATTGACATTCACACAATTCCATTCTGTTTCACAAAATAATACAGTCATACGAAATTTCTATAAAGATTGCATTATCCACTCGTAAATGTTGACACCGGGCTATATTAAAATTTACGCAAATGCTTTTGCAACTTTTCCAAGTAAAGTAGGTATATGTATTTTCAATGTAATTTTAATTCAGGGTTAATAATAAATAGTACCAACATGCTTCGTGATTCGCGTAAAACTTTTACTACATTTATTTTTATGCAAGTTGACTTTTCCTAGATAATGGCTTCATTTTTTATTTCTATTCAATACTCGCTACTTTTGGAGACGTTAAACACAACTTGGTACAGATATCACATTCAAAAACATTTCATTTGCTTTTAAAAGTATTTAACATAAGCGATTTACATAACAACTTTGCCTGAAGGTGTTCAACTTTTACGTACTTTAGAATACTTCGTGAATCTTCTTCCATTTCATCGCAGACTGGTTATCATGAACTTTAAAATAGTTAAATGATTCATTCGTGACTTTACGGAAGTACGTCTTCAGGTATTTTAAAATACGAGTCTCTATTTAGTTCTCCGTCAATCTAAGATTCATTTGAATGAACTTTGAAGAATAATGTTGTTGCGTTGCGTCCAAAATTACAACATGTAGGTACTATCAGTTAACTTTTGCTGAGCCTAGCTGTATCTTGTCATAATTATGTTGACAAAACCAAATTATCTTGTTCTTTCAAAGTTTTTTTGGTGATCTTTGAAACTTTTGTTCTTAGCATTTTTTTATCCAAAAATACCTTTTGTAATTTGCATGTTCATAATCAATCACATACAATTGTAGGTAGATAGGTATATAAGTGTGCGTGTAGAGTAGAATCGCGTGAATGCTAACCAAAACCCAGGTCGACCCTTGATGCATCAGATGCACCGTGTTGTAACACAACTCACTTTCACTTCTTGCGTCAGAGTCGCTTGCGAGACGCCTACGATCATGTATTATCCCAATACTCGGGGAATGGTGTGAAATATTTGAAACCTACTAAACTTTAGCCTTAAAAATCGAGCAATTTTAAGAGAGTGCAATTCGTATTGATATAAGGTGGTGCAGTTTTAGTACTTAAATGAAGCAGTGTTTTTGCCCTTATTCCAAAAAAGATAAATATCTTACAAAAAACCTAATATTCCTAGTACCTATTCCAGTCTGAATACCTCTTTTTACCTATAAACATGCAAAGCATGATTAATTACTGATGTATTAGCATGATTACAAACAGTTAACTGCTCATTACGTAGGTTACATTATGTGCTTACTAGGTTTTTAAGTCGTTTTTCAACTTTCCTGAACATTACAGTAGGAATAATGTCTTCTAAATCCCAAGCGTAGGACTTTATACCTATAAAATATTCAATTATGCTGAAATACTTAATTGTTTTTGATACCTTACCTACTTATCAATATTTATGAGCTCAAAATTAGAAGAAAATAAAGTTTAAATGTGAGTCCTTGACTTGTTAATAGAATTGCAAAAACAGCTATTCGCAAATGTCACATAACATCCTTATTTGTTTGATAGTCCACGTTCACCTAGTGACTAGTGACACGTATGAACAAGTTTAGCCTCCAGATTAACTATTATAAGTCCGCGGCTTTACTCACGTAGCACTTGCCCGAATAATATTTTTTGGTTTTTCTAGATTAAAACTTTGTATATTCCAAATTTTAGTCAAATCTGTAGGTATAGTAGTTTTTGTGTGAAAGAGTAACAATCACCAATCAATCCTCACAAACTGTCGAATTTATAATAATTTTAGTAGGTAAGTTGTTGAGTCAACTGGCATTTTGGTTTGATAAGTTTGTCGTGTGGTCTCTGTGCCTACTGTCTTGTGGATATGTGTCAGCGGGCTTGACCGTTGATGTAACTGTGTTATGTAAAAACCTGATCTCGAATCATTCTTGTTGAAATATTGACTAGGTAGTAGAATTAGAACGCCATTTCTAGAATATTATCTGTAACAAGCCTCGTGTTCACCAAAATGTTAAACGATTCTATCTGATATTTATTTAATTAATCTAAGACCTTAGTCTATTTAATTAATCGATAACAGTTAATTAGCGGCATGACTTGTAGACTTTCCTCCGCTACAATACTTTTAAAATAAGTTTTGAATCATCGACGAAGTTCACAAGTGTATCCATTACTTTAGCCTGTAACTTATAGACGGACTTACAAGATGCTAGATTAAATGATCAGAATAAATTATTATTCACTTCAAATATTTACAGTGCATTGTCTGCAAATAATGACTTAGTAGTAAATAATAAAATCTAGAAAATCATAAACCTTCTCTCTCTTCCAGGTGCACAATTCGCTTGCCCCAAAAACGCGAAGGATGGACAGTATGAAGACGAGAGGCAGTGCGACAAGTACTACGAGTGTGTCGATGGAGTCGCCACCACGAAGATCTGCCCCGACGGTTTGGTCTTCGACCCTACCATCAGGAAGATCAACAAGTGCGACCAGCCCTTCAACGTAGACTGTGGAGACAGGACTGAACTCCGTAAGTATCTTGTTATTATTTTAATCAGTGCCTTGTTTATTCATCGTAAACTTTAGGGAGCTCGCATCCAAAGTTAAAGTACCTACAGAAACAAATAAAGACGAAAAACAATTATCAATTTTATCTAACTTCATATATAATTAACTTGACATTAATGAAAATTATGATTGAAGTCAGAATTATAAATACTCGATATTATGACACAGGATAAGGAACGTAAATAGATGAAATTGCTTTGGCAGTTTTTAATAAGTAATAGGGAGGGGATGTGTTTTATTCCTTTAGTTTAAAGAAAGTCTGGAGATACAAATATAAAAGATTTGCTATGTCAGTCATTTTACACATTCTGTTAGACTTCCAACACTTCCATAAATCTAAATCTATTGCCAAATCATTAGAATAACTTCAAGTGTACAAAACCAAAACACGTGGGTATTAATGCAAATAAAAGCACGTTTCTTGTGTAACTACGCGGAGATGTGAGACTAAAATAGCAAATAATCTTGCTGATAATGTTTTCCCTAACCGATTTGAATGGATATGTTAGCATTCTGAGAAAATTACACAATAACATTACAATGTTCTAGAAGGTTCCAGAAAGCTTCTCATTATATAGATATATGTCTATCTGAGTCAGTAAGATGTATGTCTCCTTGAAGCCAGTCGCTTTAGTTCCTACAAGTGAAGGTATCTGTGACACCTTTGACCGCCTAGGTCGGCACACACCGCTGCTTTTCTAGGCCGACCACTAATATATACAGTAACATATGAATGCATGTATTTCTGCATTGAACTAATACAGTCTAGACGAAAAAATTTAAATCCATAGACTTTACAGAGCCTGTACAAATCGTAAGTGTAAGAATGCAAAGAACAGCAGACGTGCTTTAGCTATTGATGAGAATTAATAAAAGAATATAACTGTGACGACGTTCTAAGAGAATACGAATACCAAAAGCCCGTAGGTATATAATATACTTAATTGCTTGTTCGAATAATTCAGTTAAATCTTTAAGTTGATTATATAAATTTTATTAGAGAGATCTACTTTCTTTTATCTCTTGAAAAGAAGCTTGTAGTCAGCAACATATAATGTTAACTTGTATAATCATTATAGCGATACTTATATTTTATAGATTGTAATAAAAGTGATACAGAACTTAATAAATACCTTCCGGATACAAGAATTACTCATAACTATTTATGTGGTATCCTGTTACTAAGCTTCCTCATTTCTACATGAAAACACTTAGGTACGTACTCATTGAAGGGCACACTATATAAAACCACAGACCTGATATAAATACCTTAACAAGTTTGCAAATCGTAACATTAGGTAGGTACGTGTAATAAGTTGCCTAATCTAATATTTAACTATCCAATAATGAAAAAGGTATTAAACATTTTCAAAGGACAGGCCTTTAAATCTATGACTGTTTACGAAGCGTTAAAGGTCTTAAACTATCTATAACCATCTCCACCTTCAAAGACCTTTGGAATACCCTCAACCTTAAAAACTGTCTATGATGTCTCTTTAGAATATTTTCAATAGTCAACAGATTATCCTTAACACCCTCTTCCCTCACAGAGCCCCCTAAGCCCAGCCCTCAGTGCCCGCGCCGCAATGGTTTCTTCGCCCACCCCGACCCTGCTGTCTGCAACGTCTTCTTCAACTGCATCGAAGGTGACTCCATCGAGGTCAAGTGCACTGCTGGACTCCACTTCGACGAGTACTCTGGAACCTGTGTGTGGCCCGACTCTGCCGGCAGACAGGGATGCAATGCTCAGGACAGTAAGTAACTTGAAATGAAGAGTAGGAATTGATAGCAGATGTTTTAATATAGGCATAAAAGTACTTGAAATGAAAGTGAATAAATAGCGGTGAATAATACTGTTATAAGCTAGTTTTGTGTTGGTAATCAGCGCTTTTAAAGTTATAGACATTAACAATGTTTTGATTACAAAATACGAGTATAAATTCAAATATGACACATTTTTATAGATCAATTGTTTGTTATCTTGCAAAGAAAAAAGACTGATAGTAGTAATTCAATATATGTAAATAATTGGAATCTATGGATTACTCACCCCTTACATTCGTCATCAGCAACTTTATACTCTGAAACAAATATTAATTAACTCATCAAGCCATGCAAAGCGTGCCAAAGAAATAAACATACATATAAGAAAAACTCTTTTAACACAGTCGCTTAAAAATATTCAAAAGCTGACTGAGTTGCCAAATTCTTCAAATGGTTTCTCTAACTCCATCTCCACCTTACAGAAAAACTCGCGGACGGTTTCGAGTGCCCCAAAGAGCAAGTCGTAGACGCTTCAGGCCAGATCGTGGCTCACCCCAAGTTCGCTCACCCATCTGACTGCCAGCGCTTCTACGTGTGCCTGAACGGACAGGAGCCCAGGGACCTCGGCTGCCAGGTCGGAGAGGTCTACAACGAGGAGACCCAGAAGTGTGACGCTCCTGAGAATGTGCGCGGATGGTGAGTATAACTGCTTCCACCACATAGTAATAACTTCCTAGTTCAAACATAAATTGGCAAAATTTAAATTGTTATTGAACCAATATAAATTTTGTATGAAGAGATCAATTTCCTGTACTGTCGAGGTGCAATTTCTGTTCATAACTCGGAAGTTTCTTGTCAGATCCTCAAATTTTTTAATGGGACCACTCTTTCAAGGCAATTAGATGGAAAAAAATAGAAAAAATAATATCACATTTCTTTGTTGATACTGCCTCGTCAATATTTTCTAACGGTAGCTGGGAAGAAGCTGACCTGATTATAAAAAAGTCCTTGAATGACTTTGAAAACCAGAATAGATTAATAAATGAATAGTCGATATGATGCATTTATATTTGATTTTAGAACGAAGCTAATAATTCTGTCAACGCATTTTTCTATTCCTTAACCAACATGTTTATTTTTATTTGCAGCGAGGACTGGTACAAGGACTCAGAAGAAGCGGCGCCAGCACCCAAAGCGAGATCTTAAATCTAGTGATAAATTACTATAGTTTAAGCTATAAGACTTGATAAGTTAAATACAATTTAAGTTAAACAATGTGTGATTTTTTATTTACTTTTATTATGATAACTTTACCTAAATATTTCGATGAAGACTGATAGAACGGAGTGGAGAGGAAACACGCAATGATGATTCTATATCAACTGCGATAAACCGATAGTAATGATGAAGATATTTATCAGAAGCACTCCCAGTACTGTAGACATTTTGAAAAATCAACACAAAAAATATAAAAATAGGTCATTATAACTCAGCAATACTTATATAACATAAATTAGAAATAACTTATATCAAATTGAGTGATACATATACACCGCATCCGGAGGCGCCGTGGATGTAGCCAAATTTTTCCAAAACAAAATATAATTAGGGACGTTCCATTGTCGAAACGATGAAGAAGAAGATATAAAATAAAACTATTACAGAGGTATAAAAAAGGCTTATAATCATTGATATCAATTGATAGGTTTTACAAACATAACATTCAGTTTTTTAAATTGCTTTGTTCAACGTAATTATAAAAAAAAATAGGCGGCGGCGCTAGTTTCACGCATGCAGGCACCAAATTATTTTAGAGAGAGCTACTTATTCGTGAATTTAAAAGTGTTTTAGGTCTGACTTCAGTTAAATCAGGAACACCTACAATAACTGTCCTTATGAATATGATAGTGAGATAATTTGAAGTTTAAAGGCCAGACCGCATTAAAGAGGCGCTTTGCGGCAACAACAGGGTGCGGCGTAAAGCTTAAAAATACTAGGTATTTAGCCATTTTGTATGGTGTAAGCCGCCGCCCTACGCTCCACTGAGTGTCGCTTTGAAGTGACGTGTGAGAAAATAGGAATGTTAACATGTGCCCAATATGAATTTGAACATACTAAGTATTGACCTACACCCACAGGGTTGAATGTGGCTAAGAAGAAGAAGAAGAAGAAGAAGTATTGACCTTAGATTTTTTCAAAGAATCTAAAAAAATTGTCTTTTTTTTATTAGACTTTAGATATTAGAAAACAGCTGCAATTTTTTTCGCTTGACAGTGCTATTTATATACCTATTTGTTTGAGTTAGCTCATTATGTTCAGCTATTTTGAAAGACACCACTAACCTTTGGTATTAAGTAGCATGCAATACAAAGTAAATTGAATTTCGAAGAGGATCTTACTTTCAACTGATATTTGAGCGACCTTTAGCTTCTCTACGCTCATTATGAGGTAATAGTTATAATCAACGTCTGGTGTTTGCTAACATACTGGAATCTAGGTACATAGGACATACTCGTAAATATTCAATTATTATTATGTTTAGGAAATGTTATTAGACTTCTAGTGTGTATTTGATTAAATAGAAGATACAGTATTTTACTCTTTCACCAAGAACTTTTTTATACACGTTGAAAAACTCAATCGTAATTATTAAGAAGGTATTACGATGGTGTTTTTCTACATGTGGTAAGCAAAGATCACAGAGTTCCTTTTGATTTATTCACGCTTATCTCGAGAGCAGCGAGTTTTCGCAAGCTTCTTTCACACAAGCTCGCTTTAGGATACTTTTAACCCGGCTCTTCTCTAAAAAGCCTTCAAAGTCAACACGTTAAACAGAGATGTTTGTTGTTATTACTCGTAACGTCTTATTTACGATTCAAAATCACCTTTTCACCAAGCTCATATTTATTTTACTCTGTTATTAAAACAATACTTAAACTATTCCATTTCATGGTAAATAAACTCAGTGATGTGCTTTTTGTGCCTTATAGGTACTGTAATTACAAGCTGTCACTATTTTAAATGACTGTAATTCTGCCTATATGTAGATGAAATTGCAGTTCATTACTTTTAACTGCGAGAGTTCGAGAATAATTGCCGATAAAACGATGTTATGGGTAAAAACAAGTGCGTTATAGTGAAGAACAAGATGCGCATTATGATAAAATATTAATAGTTTTTAATGTGGTTTTCGTAAACTTTCTCGAGTTTATGCAGTGATACAGCCTGCAATAGTCAGTTATTAGAGCAAGAGATTTCTGTAAAACATGCACTAAACCTCGGTAATTAGAAGTACCTACATCGGTAAGAATTAGAAGTTCCTCGGCGGATCACTCGGAACTGAAAAGAGATGCCCCACAAAAATGAAAGGGAGGCCTTTGCTCAGTAGTTGGGCTATTCTTTTTAGATTTAAATACATTTCGCAGAGTTATAAAAAAAAAATAGAAAAAAAAAGAACCGCTATTGCTTAGCTCTAGGTTGATCTGGTGATTAAGAAACTAGGCAAGAAGGTTTAGGTAAGTATACTCCATCGAAAGCTCCATTTAAAAAAGAAAAGAAACAAAATGTGCATGTCACGATTCGATGTTCAAAACTATGAGTGGTCAGTTGCGTGATGAGTTTTACAACAAAAAAATCGTGATGAGTTTAGCCAAAGTGAACTACAACATACAATAGGTCAACTATCACTACTCTACATAGGTCGTTAACCTCGAACTATTTTGTTTCTTAAAAACCGGCGTGTGTTTTTTACCAGTCGTAAAAGTTCTGAAAGGGTGAATCGAAATCTCTAGCAAATAATTCAAATTTTGAATTAAATTTACTATTTCAGTATTTTTGTATGCCATATTTTTAACAATTGTATGCCGGTAGGAGGTAAAAAAGCACATTTTCATACCTAGATTGAAGCAATTTTGATGTCGAAGGAGTGGTTAATGTTTTATCTTTTGTTTTTACATTAATTGAAATTGGGGGTCTCCGGGACATAATTAATTATAACCACCAAGCGATTTTTATATTAAACCTCTAAGATTTTTCAAAAGTTTCCGCTATTAAGTCTAGCAAATGACAGTCGACAATTCAAAGCAACTTAATGTATTTTCTACTTTTAAAACGCACTCACCTTGCAAAGTGGAAGACCTTAGCGTTTAGATTTTTTGTAATGAAAGGCGTCAATTGTATGGCGATTCTAATGATAGTTTTTTTTCCTTTCACCGATTGAATTTCTTATTAAGATACTACATCTATTAAGTTAAGATTTTTCTAGATCTGCCAACCAACGATTAATGCATTCTTAAATTTAATGTTGAAGATAATAAAGTCTAGACATTATTTAAACGTTAATTAAGGAAGCTTTCCAGGCATAAAAATTACTCCATTAACCTTGAAAGTGGATGTCCTTTCAAGGTGCATCTTCCCATAAATTGAGGACGCAATAAACCAAGTAATTAGTTAAGTACCATTAATTTTAATTTTAATTTATTCACATTTTAGGTAAGTATATACCTATATAAAATAATTAATATAGTTATAAAATAATAAATAAATATTCTTGGACATTTAACAAGCTAAGCAACTGAATGCTTGTGATAAGGTATCCAGATGACTAGTAGATATACTACTTAGATACATTTTCACAGAAGTCGTCAAATAATTTAAAATCATCATTATCCACAGTCTGACTTCAGCCACAATGTTGGGTTGGGTGTTCTAAGGGCTGTTGCTTGTTGCAGTTTTTAACCTTTAAAATTGTATTTAATGTTTAATTAATTCCAAGCTTTATTATTTCTCAATACGAGTATGATAAATGGAATGCAAATTAAACTATTTTTATTAATTTAATAACATGTGTTAGCCAATGAGTGTCGAAATCATGTAGGATAGGTCCTTGAAAATACGTAAGAGTAAGAAATATCGAATTAAATTGATACATGTCATGTCATGTCATGTCATGTCATCATATTTATTTATTTAGGGACTTAAAACGACCTTTGGATCTAAAGGCCTCTAGGCTCAATATTTTTATTATAAAGGTATAGGAGAGGGCTAGTGCCTCGACTTTCGATCCGAAGGTCGTTCCGTCCGAAGTCCCACCATGCAGCCTTAAATGATGGACGGATGATGATTTGTTTCCTGTAGATAAGGTTGATTAGCTTAAGATTATTGTTTAGGTATTGACACATTACTAAACGTAAGTACAACAATATCTCAGGCACTATATATTACTACTTCAGTGTATATATTGCCTTCTGACGTTGTATAGATACAACATCAGAAGTCAGAAGTCTACATATTTATTAGATATACCATCTGCATATCTAATAAATTAGTTTATTTGCATTCCATCAAAACATAAATATAGTTGCGATTCAACTGTGCTCTTTAAGGATTTCATGTTTCTTAGCAAGATTGGCTACGGTTGAGTCAGTTTCAGGTTAGGAAGGTCGGTGGTGGTTCCAAATTGAGGGTCAATATGAGGTTTGTTATAAGTATAATGTACAAGTAAAATAAAAGTAAGGAAAACGGATCCCTGATTTATTAAAACTCCATTATGCATATTTATAGACTTATTGATTCGATATTTTTACAAGAAAAAAAAACTGCCTATTACCACAGAATAAATAATACCAACTTATAACAAGTATCTAACAGCTATTAGGTACCTGGTATTTCATCATCAGATCCTGACTTGGTGAAAATATTGGTTACTTTGTCTGGAATACGAGTACCTATCTTTTCAAACAGAAGACATTTTATATCATTTTTTGTACCTAAAATATTTTTTCATATTAATTTTCTTTTTACAATTGTAGTTTTGTTTACCTAACGGTGATGGATTTATTATTTAATAAGTCATGCTAGTTTTAGAGATTTTAATTATAATATATTTCAAGACAAGAGAAAGGATCTCTCTGCCTACACGCAATAAATTATAATCTGAGATCTGATTGGCAACTCAATGAACAATAGCATTGTCATTTCTAAAATGAAATTATGTTGTTATTAAATTTTATAACCCTAATGACTTGCTCGAGAACTATTGTTGTTATTATTCTGAGAATATGATACCATATTGATGACATTAGCAAGGTAGAGGGGTGGATTAACAACACCATTTACATTTGTTGTAGTACTTATCTTGTAAATAAATGAAGCAGTGATAAAATTATTGCTCCCTTAAGATTTTTAGAATTAAAAAAAAACTATACTAGGTATTATCGGCGTTAATATCTTGCTTGTAGGTTTGGTACACTATTTTGTCATAATCCGTGTGTAAGATTGACTGAAGAATAACGATAGTCTAGTTTGGTACCCTTTATGTTAGTTTATCTGCTACAATATGTATGTGTTTTCAGTTTAACCCCGTTATAGCCCCGTTTCTTCTAGAGTTCTGGTGGCTGCTTAATCTCTAGTTATTTAATACTCATCATTTTTTTTTTAAATAATTGCATAACTTGTATTTATATTGGGGTAAGTAAATAATGTACCTTTGAACTTGCAACACGATGACGTAATGAGACAATACCAGTAAGGCGAGGTGAAATCGGGTGTGCCAGGACCCGCGGCTAGACCACAGATCACTAAATAGTTACATCTAGACCCGTTCTTAGGCATTCGTTACCCAACTAATTGTAACGTTGCCTAATTTGACTTTATCAGAACTTATGCCTGGTAATTGGTGTAATTATTGTTGGACATGACTGGTTTTGCAAACTAATTAGACATTCATGTCATAGCCAAAACTTATAACTACTTAATTTTTGACTAACCGGTTACTACTATACGTACAATAGTTTTAAATAAATAAATAATAAATATCCCTGGACATTCCACACAGCGTCATCTACTCCCAAGCTAAGCAAATTAATGCTTGTGTTATAGTAACCAAATGACTGATATACTACATAGATACATTTTTTTTGTAAATACATACATGTTATACATATTATAGTTTTGACTGAAACACGCACAAACGTGTATTGAACTGTCTAGATTTTGTTTGTTATAACTTTGACATAATTTATTCAGTTTCATGTTGTTCAAATTATTGCTAACAATAATGCGTAATGTTAACAAACATTTGCTAGTTTTTAAATAAACTACATATTAATGCTGTGTTCCCTCTGACTTGCATTAGATAACATTGTCTTATTTCTGATGTAAGCAGCTTATTATTCAGTTTGCGTACAAGTTGACAAGTGAAAAGTTCACATTCTTTATGTTTAAAAAGTTCGAGATTGAATATTGCGTTTTTATTTTTGAACCTCTTTTTTTAAACACAAAATAGACATGGCCTATCTAATACAAGGTTATAGATCTTGGAATCAGTAGATATAATACTAATCGTCATAAAGCCAAAAAGCTTGAGCCAATCTTAATACAAAAAGTCTCAAAAATATGGTAATTTGACAATTCACGTATTCCGTCCAGACTTCCTGCTTTAGCCCCAAGGAATCCAAGCCGAATTCTTGTTGCAGACAAGGAATGCAAGAACACGAAAGTATACGACCTTCAAATGAACACCAACCTTTACCGCAGTAAGTTGGTCCTGTAAATAATCAGCTATAATTAGCAGTGATCGGAATAGGTAGAGTAGGTATATATTTACCTAAAATTCAAGTGTGCATAACACCGAGTTGAAAATACCTACCTCCTCTAAAATATCGTAATGATGATAATGATTTTAAAATTACGGGATTTAAAAAGCATGAAATGAATTTTATATAGGTAAGTAGAAGTAGCTATATAATGTAAAACTATTGTTTTAAAAAATATTTTTTAATGGTTCCGACGGGAATCCCGACATAATAACAAAAAATAAAATATTTCAGGAATAAATTTTCAAATTAGGTATCTATAATAATGATTTTCTAATCCTGGAATACCTAATATCATCATCTCGGGATTGTAGAGGAGGTATTATCAACTCTATGTTCCACGCTGCAACTTTAGGTAAATATATTCTACCTATTCCGATCACTGATAATTAGGTAGGTACTTATCGATAAAGCGAACAACTTTGAAAGCCATGAAATTGACCATGTCGTAGAAGGCAGACCTCTGAGTCTGGGTATGTATCTATATATATGATAGTTGTAGGTATGCACTGTGGTTTTTGTATATGATTTTACACTCGCTCGATCTAACCCGTTCCCTAAATAAGAGTGCACGTTTTCGTGTATTTGTTTCAGTTTAAAAACGAATAATAAAAGTGACATGAAGTATTCTCTAGGAGGTGGACCACCGGCAATATATTTTTAAAGTCTTAAAGTGGACCACGAAAAGGAAAAAATGCCCCTGGTACAGCCAGGTGTACTTTATTGGTGGACCACGGGCAAGGACTGAAAATAAGACACCAATCAATAATTTGACTGGAAACAATCTTAAAACAGAGGCGATTGGTTCATCATGCCTTTTAATATTGATTAGGTTTCTTAAAAAAAAAAACTTCAGGTTGTGGAAGAATATCTACATAAACAAATACCTAAGACCTACGGCTTTCAAAAACTGCTCTTTCCACTAGAAAGTTTATGACAGTAATTAAAAACACTTGAATTGTCAACATAAACTTACGTAATTTCGCGACAAATACTAGAAAAGCATCCCATAAATGTATTTAAAAGACTTGCATATCAATATTGATCAGTCATTTTTGGTCATCAGAACTGTGTAGTTGTTAAAATTTTATGGTGATATTCCATAAAGAAATTGCGATAGTAAATTTAATGCAGCCACATTAGTCGAGTGAGGTGTAGGCTTGCGCGTGAGGCTCGACTGCGAGACAGTCAATACAGAGACACCTTTGGAAGAACACGCACGTTCTTTTAGTTAATCAGTTTTTATTAATAATAAAATATGAAGAGTTTGTTGATCGCCGTGGGGCTCGCTGTCTGCGGAATAGGTAAGTGATATTGAGCTTTATTTACTTCAAGAAGTAATAATTTTCTCCAATGCTTAATTTATTTATTAAAACTTTATCTTTTTTTAAACTTCAGATAAGTAAACAACGTAATAATATTTCCCTAATTATAAATGTTTGATTTTTAAATCGTTTATTTGATATTAAACTCATTTTGAAATATTAATACCTATACTTACCATGATTTTATCAAAATATGTGATCGGGCGATACTGTTATATATTTAAATATGAATTTATTTTTAATTCTAAGCTGCCTAACTAGACGACTTTAAAAAAATCCTGATATTTAAGCACCATGAACCAATATTTCTGTCGTGTTTTTTTGTTAGTTTTAATATTATTGCACGTTCCATTACACAAATATTAATCAATCAATATCTATGTCGTGTCAAAATAATGATTGATCTTTATGTCGTCGAACCGTGATGAGTTGTACCAAAGACGATTAATATCTAGAAGACAGACAAAGGCCATACACAAAATCGTAACCCTAAAAAATAGCCTGAAAACTCTAAAACATCAATTTTATCCAAAAATTTCAATAACTTTCTAGTTAAAAATGTTTAAATATTGAATATTGTTGCTACCTACTACTAAGTATTGAAATTTCTTGGATAAAATTGATGTTTTAAAGTTTCCAGGCTATCTGGTACTGCGGGATCAGGGTTACGATTTTGTGTATGGCCTTTGTCTGTCTTCTAGATATTAATCGTCTTTGGTTGTACCTAATATTTATTTAATCACAACTTGGTGCCACATAGGTACCATAGTTGTTTCCGGAGTTCATATAATAGTCGTCCGCAGTTTCACTTGAAGATTCTCGAACATCTTGATCATTTTGCTGAAGAATGCCTATGACGTTATAGAACAGTATTCTCTCAATGAAATAAGTTTCCAGATAGAACCTAGTGTTTCTAGAGGTAACCTCTTGAACACCTTAATATTACCTCTTTATAATATTGCTACAAGATAACCAGGATACCTGAATATGGAGATTTTGGTGTGACCTTTTACGACCTCAAATGGGATCCGGTTAACCCTCAGTGAATATGACGTCATATAGTCATGCGAATCTTTAAATAAATAACTATTAAATCCCGATACAGGTTAATAAGTGCTTGAATTATCGTATGAACAATTTCCAAGAGCTTAAATTTATTTTTGTTTTAAACAATTACATATCATCAACATCATCAGCCTTTCTTATCTCACTGCTGGACATAGGCTCTTCTTCATTTCTGCCATTTGCCCCTGTTTCGCACCAATCTAGAATTATATTATCATATAAAAAAAGTGTGCAAAACAATCCATCATAGGTACAATAATATATTTTTTTAAACTTATCTTTTCAAAGCACATTATTTTTATAGCCTTCCACTTTCTAACAAGGTCTTTGGACCCTGTCACCAAGGCCACAGACGCCATTGTCTGAGGTTTACCGAATTGCTCCAATATGCCAAACGTACCTATTCAGGCGTTCTCCTTTCACTCACGCGTCCTAATACACAGCGTAGAGTAAACTACAGTTAGAATTCAACTCATGGATCTTACCACATTGTTTTAAGTTACTTTGCATAATAAAAATGTGTTTCAAACAAGCTAGTAGGTAGGCGAAGAACGTTTCTGGTACTCAGAGCGAAATCAACCGCGAGGGAGGCCTTTATGCGGCCTAAAAACTCCGTCTCTGTTAGCCACTGGCTCATACTTGCAGTGAAATAGGTACTTTTATATTACTTACTTTAGAACAATAAGATATTATTGAATGGTCTAAAATCTACCTAGAGCTGGTCAAAACTACGAAAATTTAGCTACTTTCGATGCACTTTCTAAGATATTTTAGCAAAAAATTATTAAAAAAATGTTTATTTTTGATTCTATATCTCTTATAGTCCGTCTGCAGGACAAAAGCCTCCTAAGTGGGACTCGCCTTTTCTATACCTTATAGTTATAATATTATAAAGAGGAAAGATTTGTATTTTTGTATGTTTGTAATGAATAAACTCAAAAACTGCAGGACCGAATTCAAAAATCTATCATCATATGGAATACTACACTATCCGTGTGTAACATAGGCTATATATATTTTTTTTATTACTAGGAAGAATCGATGTCTATCCGTGCGAAGCCGAGTAGCCGCTAGTGCATTGTAATTCTATGAAAGTACAAAATCAAATACTTACTAAAAAGCGTTTCAAAATAAAAATCGAAGTACTCGAGTGCAGTATTGTTTCGTAAATATAATGGTACAGCCAAGTGCTTCAATGATTTCGTTCAATACATACTGTATGTCGCAAGGGTAAAACGCCTGATAGAAGCTCGTCACGAGAATGTAAAGCGTTTTCGAAATAGAAAATTACGTGAGAGTCACCCATTAAATGTTGAGCAAAGAAATTTCGTTAATGCTTATTGGCGGAACTAATGGCTTCTTGGTAAACAAGAGAGGTTAAAACTTACTTTTAATGTGCATTTATAGGGGAACTATTTAAGTATCTTACTTCAGTAACTCTATTCACTTCACTAAAAAGATGATCCAAAGAAACAAACCTCTAATTAATAATATTAACCCTTTATGATGTTTGTTAATAGTGGCGATTCTGAGTGTCGCAAAAGCTAAACTAAGCTAACTAAAATTATTGCCATCCTTTTTATTTCCATCGCTATGAAAGGGACGGCAACAATTTTAGTTAGCTTCGTTTAGCTTTTGCGACACTCAGAATTGACACTAATATTTCCCTAAAAATTACTGTAAGGATTTGGCTGCAACTTGGATTATACACAGCTTATAACCTGAAATAACACAAAGTATAGGTAGGTACTGTTTATCCGGGTAAAAAATACGCGAGTGAAGCCACGGACGGCTAACTAGTATAATATATCAGTGACATAATAATGGTTGTTCTGGTATATTTTTCCTGGGCTAAAAACTAAACAGCAGGTAAAATTGTACCTACTCACATACCCGGAACAAAATGTTTGCTAACCATTAAAGACGTAGTAGTGTCCTGTTGGGTTCTCGCCTCGACACACTCAAAGCTACAAGCATGTGGAAAACAGCTGAGGTATATAGAAATAAAACATAAATACGTATTTCAGACAAGTATTCCACACTTTTGGGATTTGATCAAACATGGAAAGTTACTGAACTCGAGTGTTCAATTATTTTTAAATCTATAGTCTACAAAAACAACAAACTTAGTTTATGACTAAATTAAAAAAAGTACTTTAAAACCCACTCATAATTATGAATTCTTAGTATGTAGCATAGGAATTAACTAATTGTATTATTGCATCACAGAAAGACACTTATCGACAAAAGTTTTCACGTTTCAAAGCTTGTTATGCAATATTAATTCTTTATAATTTTTACTTTTTAATGCAACAAGTCTCTCTTTAGCAAGCACGTTTAGACTAAATTATATCAAAACTGTGGTGTGTTATTCTGGGTCAATCTTTAATGCAAGTTCCAGTCCAATCCGTTCAGTAGGGTTTGCGTGAAACAGTAACAAACATCCAAAAGTTTTCACGTTTCAAAGCTTAGTTATGTTATGCAATATTAATTCTTTATAATTTTTACTTTTTAATGCAACAAGTCTCTCTTTAGCAAGCACGTTTAGACTAAATTATATCAAAACTATGGTGTGTTATTCTGGGTCAATCTTTGATGCAAGTTTCAGCCCAATCCGTTCAGTAGGGTTTGCGTGAAACAGTAACAAACATCCATTATAATCATCAATCCATCGATACATTCAACATCACAAACCTGTAATATTAGTATAATGATCATGTTATTATTATCATGCTTGCTGTTAAAATTACTATTTTCTCTATTAAAGCAGTGGTTTTAGTAAAACTCTACTACTCTCTTTAGTATTTATTTAGTATTTTTTAAACTTTCGTAATCAAAATTCATAATTGGAAATACATGGACACGGGGTTTTATCGCATTATTTACCTTATTTACGTCCCGACTTTTCAGCTTTTCTAACAGTTATTGTATTTATTTATTAAAGCTAAAATAATTGTCACTGAGTATACTTCTCTGCAACGTTCGAAACCAGATTATGAATCAGGTTGGGTTAGCCACAATAGGTACTTTATAGCCTTGATTTTAGGCTATACCTTTGGTTAGGTTGTGTAACTAACGTTTTCTTATCACACTGCCTTTTAGGTAAACTAGAATTGTTATGGAGTTTGTCACTTTAGTCAAGCTACGAATTTTTAGAGGACAGTTTATTTTTATTTTTTAAATGTGATTATTTCGGCTATACCTACATAATGTTTAAAGTGTCGGTCTGAGTCGATTCAGACCGACAATAGAACTAGAAAATCGACCACCTTTCCGATTAAGGGGAAGATTTTTAGAATAAGCTATCAACAAGATATTCTTTTCTCAAACCTACTTGAAAATTATTATGTTTTTTTTTATTGTATATCATTAGTATTTAATAATATAACATTATTTAATATAAACTGGGTACTTACATGGGTATTTAAAGTTACAATACAATAAAATAAAAAAATATACTGGAACATGAAAAAAAGAAAAAACTATAACATGCCTAGCACATCATGAAAGTATTATTATAAAATAAAGCTTTTAAGACTATGTTGATTTTGTTACATATAAGTACAACAAATACATATTAGGTACCGAACAACAGCTAACAAAGCTAGCCTATTAGCAATCTTATGATTTTTATATTAATTTGTTTTTTTTTTCAGTTTCAGCACAAGAGTTCAACTGCCCAGAAAAAAGCGGTTTTTACCCAGACCAGTACCAGTGTGACCTTTATTACAAATGCAGCAAAGGTCAGTATCGCATGAAAGGTCAACTCTAGTAGTAAAAGTTCTAAGTATGAGCAAATTGCATTGCTTTTGGAGGAAATCGTAAAATTGATGTAATTTAAACATACGTGTTTGTGTGGGAAATATTTGATATTTGCCTACTTAGGTATTGTAGGTACTTTGATAATAATTAATATTAGTCACAGAGGTATTTCTATGATGATTAAAATAACACACTGCCGAACTTATCATTAAGGTCATTAGGGTTTATTTCATTAGTGATAATGAAAAAAACCTATACCTAATAAAGGTTTAGATTAAGTTAGTTTCATAAAACAAACCATTGCAAGTTGCTGTTTTTCTATTAAATTTTCTTGATTGCCTTAAATGACTTTGCGTTATATCATGGTGTTGTAGGTAGGTACTACTTTCGTATGTCACTATACACATTTCGCAGCTCTATCTTTTTACCATTACAATCGTAAATAGAGTGTGAAAATTCTCAACATTTCCACATCTGTTACAACGTAGGCTTGCGACTGCCATACTTACACATGACTGAGCAAAATCGATCAGATCTGGCAACATTTATTTCGATTTGCCCTCACTTTTATTAAATGCATTTAACACTTACCCTTTGCGTCTTGGGCAAGCTTTGCTTATGACTGGCAGTGACTTGATAAAAATAGTAGAGTTGACCAGTATTTGTTTGAACATTGAGTAGCTTATATCATTGTTAATATTAATATAATAGTGGGCAAAAGATTGTGTAAAATATGCATAGCATTTATTGGCGTTGCGTCAATATTGTCCTTTGAGACATAGTAGAGAAAGTGTGGTACTCGTATTTATTGCATTGGAATGTTGCATAAAAGTTGTAGTTTACTGACATTTATTTATTAATTTACACATAGTAGGTATATAAGATGAATTTATATACCTATAATAATCATTTTATAACACACACAATAATTAATTTACGGTTTTGGTAATATTTTGCCTAATAATAATGTTTAAAATATCATCCATTAACTAACTGAAGTTATAAATTATTTATAACAAGCGTAATTAGTGACCTTAAGATCTATTTGATAGTATACAGCCCAGTAAAAATAAGCGTATTTTTGCAACGCTTTTGTTAATATCCGTTGATAACTAGGAATTTTATTTGGCAATGCTGGTGATGATGTGCCAACTCTAGTCATAATTCACGATAATTAACTTCAAAATCAAGTCAATTTTAATTACCATAATGAACTTTTTGTGCTGCCATGCTGGACATAATTTGAAACTCTATACAATTACCAATATAACCTACTATTGGAACATGCAATACAATGAAATTTTTATAGATTTTTGTAGGTAGGTATTCCAATACATTTGGAGAAATTGCTAGAAACCAAATAACAATCCAGATATAACAGCACCTTTGTAGAAAAAAACAAGTAGAAACTTATTAAATATATGGAGCTAGCTCCCAGAAGGTTAATCGCATTAAAGGGTAGGTAGCGTTTTTTATATAATTTAATAAGTTCTCATCAAACTTTCTTCCATTTCAGGAAAATCTGAAGCAAAACTGTGTCCTGATGGTCTAGTGTTCTCTGACGAACACCCAAACAAGGAGCTCTGTGACATCCCTTCCAACGTTGACTGCGGCGAGAGGAAAGAGCTCCGTAAGTTGAATTTTTACCATATTTTTGCGACAGGAAAAGAGCAAATTGTCTTTGAACTTTTGTTAAATCAGAAGTTTTATGATACGTTCATATAAATAAATATAGAAAAGAATAAATATCTTTGGACATTCCACACAGTGTCTTTTATCTAGTCCCAAGCTAAGCAATTTAATGTTTGTGTTATTATAACCAGATGACTGATATACTACTTATTATACATTTTTTTGTAAAATATACATTTTTATAACATATTTTTAATTTTCCAGAGGAACCGAAACCATCAAAGGACTGCCCGCGTCAGAACGGATATTTCGTGCATCCCGACCCACAGGTACGGCAAGGCCAAACTCTTACGCAACTCTGACGTATCCTGCTCTTTGGGAGGCATTCGTGATTGCACTGACCTCGGCGGTAGATACGAGTATTAGGTTCCGAAATTAAAACTGGTTATTTTTCGCTGTCAACTGCAACGTATCAGCCATAGGGGGACAGATCCAACTTTGTTGTACGATCTGTCCTCCTAAAGGGACGAACCAGGGGGACAGATCCAACTTTTTTGACCGATCTGTCCCCCTAAACTTTAGGGGGACAGATGTCACCCTGGTTTGTCTCTTTAGGGCCTAAAGAGACAAACCAGGGTGACAGATCAGAATAATTCTAAAAATGTTACCCAGCGCTATAATGTGAACCATTCTATTTGAACATCTGTAAAGGTAGAGTTAGTACGACGATTAAAGATCTTGTGTATGGAATGAGTGTATGGAAATTGTTAACTGCAAACCATAAATAACTACGAAAAATATTTTTTTGACTAGAATTTAAAACAAAATGCATGAAAAATGTAAAGAATTGCTCGCAAATACGTACTATAAACTTTATATAAAATCTAAAAAGTTAAATCTGATTTCAATAAATATGTATGTAAACATGTAGGTAGGTATAGTAGATGACTTTATGCAAACAAAATATTCCATTGAATATGAGTCTGAAGAAAAGTATAAGTATGAGTGATTCATGTTTGATAAACATTTTATTTTAATAAATCATTTCAGGCTTGCGACAAATTCGTGTATTGCGCCGATGGACTCCCCAACGAGCACTCGTGTCCCCCTGGCCTCTACTTCGACGAAGAGTCCTCCAACTGTGACTGGAAGGAAGCCGTCAACAGGAGATGTGACCAGATCACTAAAGGTAACTTTTAATTTATTTAGGGTCTACGTTACGTAAAAATAGAATCAAGAAAATAAAGATTTCAGAATCTAAATGAGACAATAAATTAAATTTAATAGTACGCATTTAATATTTATAGGTATTTATAAAGGTGTTTGATACATCCTTTCTATGTCTATTGTGGTTTTTTGTATCACAAAACAAAGGAAAACTTTTTATGGAAAATCTCCCGAGTTATAAAAAGGGTGCAAAATACCGGGATATAACAGATCCTTAAATACCGCAAGATCTGAGAAAACAACACTTACCTCACCACTAATAACCCTGTATTTCCCAGATGTCCTTGACGACGGCTTCTCGTGTCCCGATGGAGAGGTGATGGGACCCAACGGCCGCTCCCTCCCCCACCCCACCTTCCCCCACCCCGAGGACTGCCAGAAGTTCTACATCTGCCGCAATGGCGTCCAGCCTCAGAAGGGAAGCTGTCCTTCTGGAAAAGTATACAATGAGGATACCTTCATGTGCGATAACCCTGAGAAAGTTGAAGGATGGTATGTAACTTATAAATTTAATTTTTTTAAGGTGTTGATGAAAAGCTTTAACATTATAAGCACGTTAGGAAGAGTGATATACATTTTTTTTAAACATGCCATCGCTGCTTGCTATAAAAACAAGGTAATGAAGTATCACAAAAAACATACTTACGATGCCTATTAAACTTTTTGTTTCGTCAATGAAATATACGACTGTATTCCCAAGGTGCGGTAGACATGTTCTTTCGTCTCTTTTAGGCATTTTTAGATCCTGTGAGATGTCTAAGGGTGTAGTCAGAGGTATGTCCAAATATTTATTTGGTACGTGTCCACATTTTGCAGAAGTTAATATTACATGAAGAAAATAAATTTTGAGCAAAATTATGAAATCATGCCATTTTGGAAGGATTACGTGATAATGTTGTTGCCTATGCAATCATAGGACCATAAGCATAAGCATACAATCATAAGCACTAATTGTGAAACTTTTATGGTTTCGCTAAAATTATTTCCATTTATTTTTCAGTGAGAACTACTACGAGGGCCAGTCTTCAGACAAGAACAAGTTCCCCAAGAAGGCGTGAAGTGTCATAAAGTAGAATAGTTTAGCGTATGCTGTATTTTTATACAAAATATTAAATTATACTTAATTTTATTCCAATACATGCTTTTATTTTCAACCCTTTCCCAAACTTTGGCAATTGATACAATCATTAGTAGGCTCCTAAAAATACAGATATTTTAAAAGGATAACAGTTATATTTGCTCTGGAAATTTATAACAAGCTCAAAACAATATTGATAACACCCATTGATCATAGGTATATTATTTCCTGTGGATAAGGCCGATTAGGCTGAGATAATGGGGCTGCAGTGTCCCGTTAGGAATAGGTTGCCTCCTGACGCTGTATTGTTTGGGCGTAGTCGTCTAGGAAAGAAAGTAAGGCCTAAGTTGAGTGGGCATATGGTAACGTTAACGTAAAAAGCTAAGCCCACACCTTTTGTTCTTGCCTGAATCTTTTCCTTGGTGTCTTGGGTGTCACATTGGAACAGGCAATAGAATCACCTAGCATGTAAGACGATTCAAAGTGATCCTTGAGGTCCTACTGAAAAAATTGATTTTTCTTTGTCTTGTCTAAAGATGTACACAATTTCGAATATATTGAGCCTCTGGCATCACTTAAATTGTCCAAGAGCGTTCTGACTGAAAGTCATTAAGGCTGCGTTTCCATTGACGCGGAGCTGTGCTGAGATGAGCGGAGAATAGCGGTGAAAAGTGGTGAGTGTTGTGTTTGACGGAAGCCTTTAGCGGTCTTAAAACTCCGTCACCAGAGTTGGCCACTTGCTCATACGAACGAACGAACGATTCCATACGTGAGTACATCATTCTATACGTGAGTAGGTACATTTGGATATGATCGGCTCTCTCCTTTAAAGATTTGATTGGATTTCTACTATCTCTAGGCATTTAGTCGCGAGTCTGTGTTTTTCGTTAACCTACTTTACTTAGGTATATGAGACTTCAGGTCCAACCGGTCATGTTCACCGTCAATGATAACCACAACCTTTTGATTCATTCACAACATGTCTCCTTTCCCTTTCTATACAGTTCATCGCACGATACAGCTGTTTCTCAAACAGCAATGTGCAATTTCACTGTACGCAAAACCAGATTGTCAGAGTCGGTTATAGGATTGATTACAGGGGCAAAGTTGTATAAAATATAACCAGTCTAGCTCTTTGTTTGACAGCACTAACATTGATGTCATCTTTTTTATTTTGATCGTTATGAAATGGACGGCAACATTTTTAGTGCTGTCACATTAGTTGTCTTTTTTAAACTTTCGCGATCAGAACACATTATAAAACATATGCAAACGGGTATTTATCACGAATTTTAAGACTGTCTTCCCGCGACCACGGCTGGTGCAATCCGGTCGAAACGTCGGGTGAATATTAAAGGTAAAATTCGTGATAAATACCCGTTTGCATATGTTTTATAATCTGTCACATTAGTTTAGTTTAGTTTTGGCGACACATTATGAGAGTCATCAAGTAAAACGAAACGCATTAAACTGTAGTAAAATTCGTTGACGCAAAATGTTTAATAATTAAGAAAGTAGGTAAGTATAACATCTAGTTACTGTTAGCCTAAAATATTAGTAAGTAAGTACATTCAATTTATTTTTGGAAACTTTATTATTAAATAAAAATAGACGCCTAAAGTAACTCACTTTTTAAGAGATCATATAGGTATCAAGCCCCTCTTATACCGTGACTAGCTACATAACTGCTCATCAGTATAGGCCATACTGGATTGCGGACCAATTACAGATAATAATTGTGGCACTTGCGCAAGCGCACACGCCGTGACCGATGTAAGAAAGCCGGGTCGACTGGTCGTAGACAAAGTCTAATCGACCGGATATCTTAATGGTAATAAACATGACATATGTCACGCAACTGTCAATTCTTACTGATATAGTTTTAGTAACATGTCAATTGTAATTTTGGTCTTTACTTATTCTGGCAATCTATTTAAAACGGCTCGAGTGTCGAGTCTGATCCAAGGACACAGGGGCACGGTACACGCACGATAGATCCATTCGAATTTTCAGATGTTCAAGCGCCTTCGTATAGGACTTAGGAGTTGGTCAAATACCTACTATGTAATTATGCCATTTAGCATGCATTTAAAAAGAATAAAGTGACTTCTCTGCAAGTACGAGAAAATGACTTAAAGTTAAATATTAATTACTTAGTACCTACATTTAAGTATTAAAACTTCCAGTGGGTTTGTGATCATTTTTCGTTGTTCCATGTTACTCTCGGTGTGGTTTCAACTGTCAGAGTTGATAACAGATAACGCCAATAAAATTAACCGTTTCAAAGCGACAGATTTCAGTAATAACATGCAACTCTCACGCAACTGAGAATATCAATTTTACGTCTAAATTGACAAATCATTTCACGCCATTATTTTGAGTCAAATTAGTTCTTTCAATCCACATGTTTACCTACGTTTTAGACAAAATGTTCAAATTTACTTAAATCCCGAAAAAAATATTTAGTACATTGTAAGTAGATATAAGTGTAGTACCCATAGTAACAGTTAGTTTTGCAGATTCAAGTTAGTTTAACTCGATTACAAAACAACAGGCAACGCCTAAACGTGTTTGCTTTGTAAATAACCATAGGAACTCATTTATTTACTCAAATACAATATCCATTAAACTCACTGCACTCGACTTTCTAAAGCATAAAGATAGGAAGGATGCCTGTGGAATGTACAATGCATTCAAACTTTTAAATTAGTTAGAATTCTACTCTTTGAGTGGATCTACATTATCTAAGAAAATGGGACTATACCTAGGTACTTACCTAATAATACCATACTACCTATCTAAACAAACAATTTGCCTACAACTGACTTTCTATTGATGTTTTTTGTTACACAGGTCATCGATAAAGTCGAGATGTAATAAGTAGATGACATTGGCCAATTTTTGTTTGTACCTAGTAGAGGTATAATAGAACCCATTTATTTAACCTTGTTAATGAGTGAGCCAATTTATTAGAACGTCGTCAATATGATTTTTATTGTATGCAAAAATATATACTTAAGTAGAAAAAGCTTAATCGCCCATTTAGCTTAATTAGTATAGTAGAAAGTAGAGTAGGATAATCATTTGTTTTTTTAATGAGAGTTATCTTTTAGGGCCGTTTTTTACAGACGCGGAGATCGCAAGTTCTCCCTTCCAATTTGAAATTCTTACGAGAATTGTACTTAATAACTGAAAAAACAAACCTGCCACTCCTACTATCTCATTAATTTCATTTCATCCAAAGGTTGCCTGGAAGAGATCACTTCATGGCGATAAGACCGCCCATTGTACAATTAGTACTAAGGTTCACTAGTTCATAAGTTCCTATCTGTAAGTGTGCAATAAAGTATTTTCCTTCATTAATTAATTTATTCCAATAGTATGTGTCTGTGTGTGATATAAGTGTTGTCATACAAAGCACGCCGCGTGAGGTATATGCCCGTTTTCGTAATGGTGACTTGAACTCAATACAGGCTAGGGCCTTATTTATAGTCTAGCTTAATTAACGAACTACATACCTACCTATAAAAGTACTGTAATCCCTTTCTTCTTTGTATCTTATTACGAAGAACATGAAAACATATTTATTTTAATCGAACACATCGTAGCAGCTCTAGGAACCTGACACTGACACTGTACAGTACAGTATAATCGCATATTACTGAAAACTAGCCATACCTACTCCTATTGCAAATCTAGCCATTATTTATTTTTATTTAGGAATTTTTATATTCAAATAATGAAGGAAAAATAGTCGGCGATATTCTTGAAGTGCAAAGCTTTTGTAAAAATGTGGACGCTGATTTGATCGGGACGCCTGGCTACCCTCTTAGACTATAAAAAATAACGATGACTTATCACAGATATCGATAATACAGACCCCGGATTGGTGACACATAGAAGCCCCAATTTGCTAACTTTCGTAAAAATGTGGGCACCAATTCATTAAATCCGGCGGACCTCTGGCTATGCAAATTATGGTATCCACCAACATAAGCTGAACCTGAAAATTGTCACGAAACAAAAAGTAAAAAAAAATGTAAGGCCTTTAGAATATTAGCACAGATATCGATACAGACCCGGATCGGTGACACATTAGAACTAGAGCCCCAGGATCTGAACACAGCTCGTGTCAAGCCCCCCTACACATGCGACGGCGCAGCGACGGGCGCCCTCAGTGCTGCCGGGCCGACACCGCCGCCAGACGTGACAGACATGGCTTGTGCGCGATTCCTCATTCTAGCCGCCTGCGTTGCTTATGGTAAGTATTTCGAACTTTTAGTGTGTTTCTGACACGTGAAACTTTTTGTTTAAAATTAAACCCTGCAGTATGACAATAGAGGCTGTAATAATATACTATGATTTGTGTCATTTTGACAGCACGTTAAGAATTTGAATGTTTGTATTCGTGCTCTAGTTATGGATGTGATAATTATGGTATTGTGGTGGTATGTATTATGGTTCATTAAATTCTTCATGAAAAACCACATTAGTAGAATTTCATCAACTTTGTGAATAAATTGTTTTTCAAATAGGTATGCCTATCCTACTAATAAGAGTATAAACGTGAAAATTTGTATGGATGTGTGGATGTATAGATGGATTTGGTTTTAAAACATGGTTGGTTGTGGATTTAGCGTAAAAATCGATCGGTTGTAATGCCATCTAATTAACGACATGTTTCGAGTCACACACAAGTACTTTACTTAAATGTCAAGCCAGCCAGAGATACCTTACGTATTTTTATATCCATTATTTCATGATCTAAAACATATTTTTTTCCAAATACTTTGTTAGAACTTATTTAAAGCTGGGTATAGGCTAGAGGCCGCCTCAAGCTCAAATGGAGACGCGGTTTTATCTAAAGGCACGACAAAAAATTCCTCAGTCTGCCTTAAGCTGCTCAAATGGATACGTGGCTTAACAATATACTTTAAGTTTGCACCACATACCTACTTCAAGTTTTTTTAACATTCACAATCCCAAGAACACCAACATTTTAGATTAGTGCGGCAAATACAAGTCACTCAAGTTTATAATGTCAATAAAATACGTAGGACATAACAGGTTTCACGATAAATAAACTTAGAAGCAACGCTATTATCTTACGTTATTCATATCTGATCGCATTGTAGCAAGCAATTAAACGCTACTTAGATGTAAATAATCAGAAAATCTTAAGCTTTTATCACATTCTACGATCAGCCGTAACGTATTTACTTCCATAATCAAGATTAATTCGTTTAAGTTGTTTTCCAAGACAGCGGTAAACGCCAGAAGTCGGTCGATAAAACGGCCATGTGTAGGCAGCGCTGCAGACGCGCTGCCTCCTCTTGGTATACAATCGTTGAAATTACAGATGACAGTTTTACTTGAAGCAATTATACAATTACTGCAACATAAAAAAACAAATTATTGTCATCCACGTGTTTCCGCTACATTAAGGTCCTCAATATGACGGTGTATGATTTTATAAAACTCATGCTTTATAGTTTTCCTGCAACGAATGTGTGGTGACCTTAGTTCTATTTGTCAACTTTCAATTAATGAAGCTTAATCGTGATTCTGAAGCCTGACTCTTGAAACGATACTTATTGTAAGTGGTGCTTATCTATAGCTTATATTTTACGTTTGTCTACAAATCTGACAAGTACATCCTAAATGGTAACACGCTCCCAAATATTTAAGTATTCGGATGTGAGTGCACTAACTTATAAACTTTATATCTTTAAAACAATAGATTTAACACATCGTCGTGTCAAATAAAAAATCTTGAACACGCGTAGGTAACTGTTATTTTTTTATTGAACTCAAGTACACAATCAATATTTTTTTAATGCAAGGTCGTCTAAAATGTTAATCGTGATTTAATTAATAGTTAAAACAATAAAACACTCGTAGCCTACTCGTAGTTGAGTAATATAAAAACTGTAACGCTGCTTCAAAGAGATAAAACTTAGTCTAAAATGCAAACCTTTCGTGTGAGTACAAATGAATGAATGAATGAATGAATGAATGAATGAATGAAAATACTTTATTGTACATTTACAAAAGAAACTTATGAACTAGTAAACCTTAAGAATAATTGTACAATGGGCGGTCTTATCGCTAAGAAGCGATCTCTTCCAGACATTACATTATTGAAATATAGCTTTATATTTTTTGATAATCTGTCCGACCAGAGTTATTTTAATAATAGATTTCTTGGTCTAGAAAGCTGAGGGTGCTCCTCAAAACTCTTTTTTCTTTTTTCTCTTTTTGACCCTACCTAAAGTTTCATCACAATCTGATCAATAATTTACAAACGAGGACAAACTTTCCAAACATCTTAAAATTATTTATAAGTATCTGTTCGCTGAGCTGGAGAAAAAAATATAACAGTTAAAGTAACAGATAAAAAAATATGTTATATGTTGTATGTATGTTATTATACTTATACTTAGATAAATGAACCCTTGCAAGAAAAACAAAACGAATAGGTACTCACGAATGATGTTTCGATCGGACACGGGTGAAAAGATGTGATGGAAAACCCGATAAACTAGTTTTCGTTACATAAAGTGTCTATGTAACAAGAAGAGACAAGTCCTATTTAAGTGTGTGCCATAACGCCGAGGAATGAGCGGGAGAGCGAATAATGTTTTTACTCGTGAGTGAGAAGCGCAGAACGATAGACACGCAACATAATTTATAGCGAAAAAACAGTTTTTATTTAATTACAAGTTAATTAAACAAGTAATCGAAAAATTAAAAAACCAGAACTAAATGAATACTTCTAGGCTATTTGTCAAAACATAAAACCAACAAAAATAGCGTTCTGTTCCTGAGATAAATAGCAAACTGTGTGAAAAACATGTATTTTTCAAAAAAATATATGATCGAGAAAACTTTTACCAATCGTGTTTCTAAAAAACCACAACGCAAGATAAAAGTTCAAAGTTTAATTTCTCCAAACATTATAAGGTGGTATCTTTCACGGATTTTGAGATCTAATACGATTCAAACCACATATTTGCTACCTACGGCCTCTTAAGGGTCATTGGTTCTCCGTCAATTATATAACCAGTATGTGATAATAGTCTACCATGTGAAAATATCTAATCGGTCTTTTGTTGGGCTTTTAATAAAAAAATACAATGGTAGAGATCGAATGGTTACGGCCACAAATACAATTCACACTTTGTTTTTGATATAATTTAATAGAGTTTAGTGTTCTTATTTTTTAAAGCACTAGATAAACGATGGTGCTACTTATCAACCGATGTTCTAACTTGAGAAAATACAATATACATAATGTCACATAGTAGTAAACATAATGAAGTAACACTTCCACGTACTTTTGTAATACATATCGTAAGTACGTACAGTTTGTTTTTTAATAACTTTTAGATGTATCTTTAAACAGTAATTTAATTGATCTAAAATTACTTGCTTGTATATATAACATCTTAATTTATGTTCAATGAACTCATTGTGTTATAAGATACTGTTGTGATTAATTATTAATATGTAACGTTTTCAAATGAAAAATTGCCTTATAAAAACAGAATCGTATATATTGGTATTGCATAAGAATAGGTGTTAAGAAAGTAGGTTTTACTACTAAACAAATAATTGGTCAAGTTATGAAGGCCTACGGAGTATTCTGAGCGTAATCCATTCATACTATCTGCAAATTTTATGTAATTATGGTATTGTGAAATGCGAATATTTTCTGCATGTCATTCACTATACATTTTTGACAGTTCAATGTGAAGTTATGCTCTTTTGATTTTGTACATTTTGCTGCTATACCCTTTCCAATCGTTTATTTACCTTTTGTTAATAGGGTTGGAAAGGGTATAAATAATTTTATTATTATATTCAAAGCATCTAAAAAGTTTGCTATTGATATATTATTTTAAAGTGAAAGACAGTGTGTATAATACTAATTCCTGGTTTCAATATTTAACTTACGAATGACCTATCGCCATATATACAGATTACTTACTACTACGATCAAAGTTGATTATTGAAACCGGGAATAAGGCATTAAAAGCAAAAGCCGAGAAGACGAGTACGTGTCTCTGTTGAGTAAAATTTCAACAAATGTAAGGATCTGGAGGTGCATGACTAAACTGACGTCATCTAAACCATTTCCAAAAAATTTATAAAGGTCAATGAATTGATTAATGAAGAGGTGAATTAACTTTACTTATCTGAAAAATACAGCGTCATTTAACAAGTACGAATGGAAATCGGGACGATCAAGGCTCTCCTTAACTTAAATAGCTAATTAAATTGTTCATAACTCACGTAATTTAAGACAATGGAAACATAACAATAAAACACCTAATACCACGGCCTCAACATTAATTGTTTAAACATTTCCTCTGGCGGTTACTCAACGATTGGAAAGGAGCCGGAATCGAGACCAAACGAAACTCAAGGCGAAAACTTGTAAGCGACATTTAAAAAATGAATTATTTAGGCCGGTTCTGCTTGATTTATGTTGTAAAACTATATTCATATTTTGGATATCATATTTTGTAGTTCTTTAAAAAAATTGTAAAGGATGAATGTATCAAGAAAACACTTTTATTAGTAAAATCGTAAAACCAAGTATTTAAACTTGATCTCGCTAGAGTATAAAAATGTATTATTGAAGTGGTTAAACTTATAAAAAATTGAGTTTTTAATGAATTCGCTGGTATTTAAATTAGCATTGTTAAAAAAACAAAAACAAATGTGGCATACAAAAGACATCAACGAGCTCTCACATTCTTTTCGGTATGTACTTTAAAAAAACTTATTATAATGCTAATTACCTACATATAGTCAGATAAAGCGTTTTTGGTTATATTTTGTAAAATTACGAGGTGCTTGCTGTAAATTGTAATTATCTCGTTCACAAGTTGCACAAACAAACAAAAACACCTGCTTTAATTGAATTCACTTCAAGTTGCAACATACACGCTTTAAGCATTATTTTTTAAGTTTTTAATTAAGGTGCTAATGTTGAACAACAAATTGGTGTACTAGTCCAAACGTGTATACGAGTAGGTATATTACGATGGTTACATTATAAACTATTAGTATGAGTGTTAAGGATTGCACCGAGCTACTTTTTCAATCAATTTCATTTCTGTTATTTGAACTTCTACTTTAATTCTGTATAGGTACATCTAAAAACAAAAAAAAGTAGTTATGTCTATTTGTGCATTTGGCAGTGTGTCGGTTATAACAGCAAATAAATATGATGTCATTCATTACATGCTCCTGAGGATTTTATGTTCAAATACTACAGGTATTTGACTCAACTTAACCTAACCAAATAATTCATCATTATGCAGCACACATTCTACGCACTTGCGGTTTTCCGCTAAAAAGGTTACACCGCTGCTAAAAAAATATTATTTGTCAACAAGGGTACAATGTAGGTACCCTTTTGTGGCGCCTGAATTACTTACACTATAACCAAATAATTAACAAGCTATTAGATATAGGTAGATACCAGTTTTAGCTTGTGGTTTTGCTCGCGTTTATTTTTTGATAAAATATTTATTAACAGGGTTTGAAAATAGGTAACAGAAATTAAAATAAGTAAATTTAATAAATTAACAGTAGGTATAGAATTAACAGAAATGAAGATCAAGAAAATCAAATTAATACACCTCACACATTTTAGCAACAGGTATTCAAACAAGTTAGACAACTCGTAAATTTGTGCTAAACCCCAAAACGTCTACCTATTCTTGTTATTGCAAAACCGCGGAAGGTGCAGAGAAACCTGCTGGCATCTCACTCTTACGTAACTGGCGGAAACGATTGACATCTCCAATTTATTGTTTTGTCGTTGCCCTCCTGAGAAGCAGATGGTCGTAGAAATATTGTGTAAAGATGATGCGTACCTAGGTAGCATTTACATCTTTGTTATATAGTTATCAGATTTCAGTGTCTAGGACAGTGCCTGAACTTCAATCCAAAAGCTGTGGATTCTTATTCCAGCTGTGCATCAATTTTATAAATATACATAGGTACATAATGTACAACTTGTTCGTTTGTCTGAACTCGCTAATCCTTAGAACTACAGGTTAATAATGAAAAAAATATTTATGCATTGGGTAGCAATTTTTTTAAGGAATAGGATGGATTCCATTCTGTGCATCAGTGAATTTTCTGTAAAATGAGGATGGAATTCTGATACATATACTTCAGCCAAATTTGACGTGCCATGTTTGTAAACAAACAATCACTTATAAAATTAAACTGCATATTATACATAGAAAATACCCAGACTTGAGACACAAATATTTGCAGATCATTGCGAACCCGTAACCTCTGCGTCTCAGGTAGGTAACGATTTAACAAAGCTTTGAATGTGTAGATGATAGTTACTGTCAATCCTTGTTAATATACCTTTCAACAATGTACATTGCGTTTAAAAGCGTTATAAACTTGTAATCATTATGACAGAGTAAGTATCAGTAATCTAATCTCGTCCAGTGAGTATTGTACGAGTACAGTACGTCAAGGCTAACCGCTTGTGATACTTTCGCTGATTAGCTCTGACCACTAATGTACAGCTTCTGGTCAAAACAGTTTATAGTTTTAATGTAGAGTATCATAACCAGAAATTGATTGCGTAACTATAAATTTAAGTATGCACATAGAGTTTACAAAAATACCGATAAAATAATGAGATAAGTCAGTTTGTACATGGGACAAAAATATTTACTAAGAACTAAAGATGATGATAAATACTTAATATTTTTAACAAGTAGCAGTACTGCACAGGAGTCAGATCGGGTCAATGGAGGAAGAAATAATTTTTTTTCTTATGAGAAAATCGATAAAACTCTGATATAACTAGGTAGATCAAATATTCCAAGCCTTTGATTTTAGAAATAGGTATTCAGTATTTGATCCAAAGGTAAATTGCTGTCAAACTCGTTTAGTTAAATATAGCTGGTTTCTTTTACTAGAACAGTGACAATAATTGTATCACAACAGCCATTTCTATGGTCTATCAAACTTATTTAGGAACTATATAGTTTAGCAGTGTTGTGTATTGATGAAGATTGAAGAGATTTGATTGAGGACTGAAACCCACGGCTTTTGGATCGAAAGTCGAAATAAACACAGGCTGACAAGCCAAAAAGTAATATTTAAGCTTGAAAGCTGGTTTAAAATAATAAATCGAAACAACATGTTGCTTTGGTTATTTCTGAAGATAGTTTTTAATGAACTTTAATAGATATTACCAGAGTAGTTACTATATAAGATTATATTATATTATTATATTCAAAGACAGTAGGAATCTGTCAGAAAATTACTATTGATATAAGTATTACATGCTACATTGTCGTTAATATTATCAGTATTATGAAATAATTAGTCAAGCAAAAGTCAAGTTAAGTACACATAAAAGAAAGCATTTTATTTAATAATTATGATTAATCTGCTCTAAGTTACGTCCAATTAAGAAATCCCGCACGATAAGTTATCAAGAGATACTTCTATCGTATTGTTCTGAAAGTAAAAGTGGAGGTTGTTGATACTGTGCCGACATCCATGTCGTGATGTCGGTTGCTTCACTCGTGTTTCTGGTTAAAGGACCTTATATCTAAAAGGAATAAGGTATAGAATGGAATTAAAAATGATAGGTCAATGAATCAATTTGATCTTTACTTGAATGCGCGTTGTATAGTGACTAGAGAATAGGGAACGATAAATGAAATGGTTGGCAGAGATTCATTGTTTCTAACCAATTTTCGTCTTTAGTATTAAATGAATATTACAGATATTAGAATTACCTACAACTTTTTAACTCATTTTAAACAACACTAATTTAACAGAAAAAAGTGTTTTCCTAATAATAATTTTCCTCAAGTTTTAATATGAGATTTTGGGTAGATGTCATCCAAATCCGGTTACACAGTCAAAATATATAATGCTTCAAGATTCTTGTTTAAAATACAGGCTGTACGTTGTGCTGAATTTTAGAGTAAGAGTTTTATTCTGCATGCATTCATTTAGATGGAAAATTACACATAAAACTAGGGTTCCGAGTCTTCTGCAACATCTCATTCGTTGAAAATTTTGACGCGTTCAATGCCCACGCACGTATGTACTCGTGCACGTTGTCTTACGGCCCTCTCCTTCGAAGACCATCGCAGAGCCGGGGCAGGGAATAGGCTAACACGTTCATAATGTTCAGTATGTGCGTAAGTCTGTAAGTTCATATGTTGCTCAACTTCACGCTTGACCACACTCTTTGTAATTATCATTACACACTTAAGTCTCGAAAGTGTAGCCTCGACGAACCCCTTATTTCTGAATAGTCAATTATTGAATTCGGTAATTAAACTAAAATAGTCTGATGCAATCTGATTTATTGGTGTAGCAAATATTTAGATCGGTAATAACTTAAAACTTCGAAACCTTTGTCTGCAAATAAAGATACAAAAATGAACTTTATGACAAGGTTTTGAAAGTAAGCAAATATACTATGTGCATTCTGGTATTAAGTAAGTAAGTAAGTTCGTATAAGCAAGTGGCCAACTCTGGTGACGGAGTTTTTAGGCCGCCTAAAGGCCTCCGTCTGGTATTGTGTCCATAGTATATATATAAGTTGTTGAATAATTACAAAGTTGGTGGGTTAGTAGGTATTTTAAATAAATAGACAAAGAGTTTTTTCACTGTAGAATTCTTCAATATCGTAATAAAAATTATACTTAAATAAGTAAAAATAATAAAACAATCTCCACTAAGTGAAGGCGGAGGTAAATGATTATAAGAAATAAATTTTAATAGAAGTATTGTAAGCACTCTTTTGGAACACACTATATTAAAGTTGATTTTTTCATAGTTAAACTCATTACATGGTTGTATTGCCAGGATTTAGATTTATTAACAGTTGTCTGTAGCATTACACTATCTTTTAACTAGGTAGGTACCTACGCTAGTTTAAATATAAATTCTATTGTTTTTAAAACAAAGACTTGCCTGATAGCAATCGTCGACCTGCATTCTGCAATAAACGACCTCCATATTTTATGGTCAATGGCGGAACAATCGGTAAGGTCACTACAAAAAATAATTAACAGACACGTAAGCAAGACTAATAATATTTTTATTTCTAACCTTTGCTGTCGCACTGCTGGGAAAATGTCTCCCCCATCAACTTCCAAGCATTGATAATAATAATTAGTCTCAAATTTTAATTTATGAAAATTATATGTATTTTTAGTCATAATGCCATGTTCAGAGTTTTCTAGAACTATAGAAACCTATTCAATAGAATTAGTAGATTTATGTCACCCAATGATAGTTCAAAATTGTATTTGTGAAAATGTTTTTTTTTTTGTTTTAGCCAACGCAGGCATCCTTTTGGAACATGCCCCAGCTTGCCCAGAACAATATGGAGTTCAGGTAATTTCCATTATTTATTATTTTAGCTATTATAATTCCATAAAAGCACTCAGCAACAAAATATTTTTGCTGTAACATAAAAAAAAATCCACCAACCAAACCGATACGTTACCCATTATCGATCGATACGTTTAAAAACAAAAAGTTAGACAGAAATGAAAAGATACCCAGCAGTAAGAGATAATGTAAAAGTTTGGAACTAGATGGCGCTATGTGGAATGTCCTAAGGTATTTATTTATTATTGATGATTCTTTCCAGGCCTACGCCCACCCCGAGGCGTGCGACCAGTTCTTCCTGTGCACCAACGGTACGCTGACGGCAGAAACCTGCGAGAACGGTCTACTGTTCGATGGCAAAGGTGCTGTACACAACCACTGCAACTACCACTGGGCTGTCGAATGCGGGAACAGGAAAGCTGATCGTAAGTTCTTTGATAATAAAAAAATAATGATCTGCAAGTACATATTAGTCTCGTATCTGGGTGTTTTATATGTATAAATTTATATCTATGTATAAATTATAAAATTATACATAGATAAATAAAACACCCAGATATTTACGATAAAAGTATTTACAAAATATGATTTTTCTCTTTGATTATGATAAGTTTTTGAGTACTCCAATGGCACATAACTTTCCTATACAGTTTTTTAGATTACATATCACAAAATAGTCACAGTAACGCACTTATACATTTTTTACTCCAGTGACCCCCTACTCCAGCCCCGGCTGTGAGTACCAGTTCGGCATCTACCCTGACAGCGCGGAGTGCTCCACCAGCTACGTGAAGTGCGCCTACGGCATCCCCAACCAAGAGCCGTGCACGCCTGGCCTTGTCTACGACGAGCGCATCCACGGCTGCAACTGGCCTGATCTACTCCAGCCCTTCTGTAACCCTGAAGGTAACTTCTAACTACTGGGGGTCTATCACCAGTTTACCGTAGTATTCAATACTATCCTCGATACCGAGTCAAGTGTTGCAAATGTATGAGAATCCAGTGCAGCGCCGCTCCCGGTAAACTGCATGAACTCATAATTTAATACATTTGAAATACTTGACCTGGTAGCGAGAATAGATAACTAAACCACTCGAAAAAACTAATAAGATGAGATGGTTGTATTAGGCTGTGAATGGAAGGCTTGAGCTCATTTTATGACATTTTATAATGATGTAAGAACGAAACAGGATCACAACTTTATCTTCAAGACGTTCTCAAGTCAATGTAAAATAATATTTAGTTATTTTAAAATACTACTTATAAGAAATGTCTACCGCTCCCTGGGATACAGACGTGATCATATTTCTTTTTTTTTTTTTCATTTAAAATACTACCTACTGAAAAGTCTTATCGAAGATTTAAAAAATCAGCTGTATTTCTTGTTGGATTACCGTACATTGTTATAAATTGACCAACAAATTTCGGAAATATCAGGCATATGTAGCAATAAACCAAATTCAATTAAATAAGACATTAAAATATAACTAGCCATATCTCTTCAACTGTACATAGGAAATAATTGTAACTGGATTTAATATTCTTCTACAGCTGTGATTGGCTTCAAGTGTCCCTCCAAGGTGCCAGCCCACACACAGTCAGCGAAGTTCTGGCCGTTCCCCCGCTTCCCCGTCCCCGGAGACTGCCACCATCTCATCACCTGCGTGGAAGGTCAGCCACGACTCATTGCCTGCGGAGAAGGCAAGGTGTTCGACGACCAGAACCTCACTTGCGAAGACCCTGAGCTGGTGCCGCATTGCGGACATGGCAAGAAGTGATTTAAATTAGGTGGAGGACGGTATCAATGATTACTCTTCAATTAAATTAATATTTATTTCTTCTTATATTTAGGTAGAATTAACAAGAACATTTTCTTACCTCACATGTTTCGCAAACAAAAAAGAAAGTAAGAAAAATCGTTTATTTTGGTAGGACCTCAAGAATCACTTCAACTTCGTCTTACATGCTAGGTGATTCTAATGCTTATAAAAACAGCACTCTCATCAATTTTGAGAAATTATTTTTCATATATATTTGGAGTTACATAGGTACATGAGTTATATTTCACTTGAATCATTTAGGACGTTTGAAAAAAAATCATTGGAATCAAAATTTTTCATCTACACTATTTTTGATACCGACTCCAGTTAGAGGAATTAAAATGTATTTGAGAATTTACTTTTACTTTACAATTCTTGCCTAAAAGTTTTTGTCAATAAACCTTTCTCGATAGGTTTTGTAGTACAGAGTTGACTTTTGTTATACAAAACTTATATTCCAAAGGAATTTATATTCCACCGACACACTTATTTATTTCTAATGAAAAAGTACCAATCAATTTTATACATAATCAATTATTTTCATAATTTTATATTTTTGTAAATAACCTTACCACTTTTTATTGAAAAATAGGACCAAATATGAATGTTTTACGTGATATTACCTAGTTACCATAGAAATATATATTGTTATCAAACAATGTTGAACCATTTATATATTTTCATGTAGAATTTGATGTAAATAAAACCTTTGAAGAGAAAACTGTAAATATGAAAGATATGTGTGAAAATAAAACAAATGAAAATTTTAAGTGTAGCTTTTGTATTGTATCTACTCGTTTACCAAAAGTCTAAGAAGAAACACAACCCCGATCAAATACTCGAAGTAGGCTTCAAATTTAAACCACACACTTTGTACATCTTAGTACATCTTGCTCAATGATGTGTTAGGTTTACACTTTCATAAGGTATTTTAAGATAAAACTTTTAATCAAAAACTATCATACTTAGTAGTAAGAAACGAATAATCCCTAATTCGAACCCACGACCCTTGGATCGAAAGTCGAGGTACATTCCACTCAGCCATAGTATATTTATTAATTCATTATGTAAGTAAAAATCACAAAAAAAATGTTGTTTGAAAATATAATTTATTAGTAAAAAACCTAGTTAACTAAATGCTTCACTGCTCCTCCGCGGCCCTGCCCCGGGGCGGGCGGTTAGGCTTGCGGCGCGAGGGGCCGGCCCCCGGCTTGGGTTTATGTACAGGGGGGTTCTCGAGAGCTTCTAGTTCTGCGTCGGTCAGCTGGCCCTTGTACCAGTCGGCGCTGGGAAGAGAAATCATTAATTAACATTTGAGTTCAACGAACAGTTATTAGACTGACGGTGGCGCTGTGGCTGCCTTCTTCGGCACTGCAGAAGATAGCAGAGCGTCATTTCAATTCAAACTTTTAATAACCAAGCAACTCTGGCTAAGCCCTCTAAGCAAACCCAGCATATAAGAAAATTTTACAGTTTTTACGAAATGGCTGTAATACTTTACAATATTATAGCCATGCCCGCGATCATGGCAATCATAACCTAACCGAAACTTCGGGACGTAAACTAGGTAAATAACGCGATAAAACCCCGTGTCCATATATTTCTAAATACCATGAATTGTGATCACGAAAGTTAAAGAAAGACAAAAAATCTCTACGATAATGTATATTCGGCTCACCACTCAGGCACCTTCCTGGCCCACTCGCACCGCTTCTGTACATCATCAAAAGCCTGTCCGAGCTTGCAGCCGGAGCGGCGAGGCGTGTTGCCGTTGATGCAAACGTAGAAGAACTGGCAATCCTCAGGGTCGGGGTACCGCGGGTGCGTGAGGCCGAAGGTCTCGTTTACTGCTGGGCACTCGAAGTCGAACACATCTGGAAATTTTAATATAACGAATGAAATCAAAAGGCTCTTCGAACTGTTGAGCAGACTTAAAAATAGAGTGTCATACTTATGTACATTAAAAAACAAAAAAATAATATCTAAAAGTACGAAATTATATGGCTTCAAACTTCTTATTTATTGCCTAGCAAACAAAACCAGGTGTAGTTTTTTGCTAGATGCAATTGTGCATTCTCTTTTTTTATTTATAGCAACGAAAAAAGATTTAGTAAAGGTTGAATGAGAGAATTATACGTAGTTTGTACATATAGTTTTCGTTATTTCTGAGTTACCCTATACGATTAAGTAAACCTTCAAATAACCTTATCGACTCAGTACCAGAACCTTCAATATAATATCAACAGTATCGTTGTTCCATCACTTACAAAATATAAAGTTGTTAAAGATTTGTACCTGAAGCTCCACAGCCCTTCTTCTTAGCCTCATCAGCCCAGGTGCAGATGCCGGTCTTGTCGTTGTAGACCAGACCATCGGGACATGTGATCATGTTGAACTTGCCGTCCACGCAGTAGTAAAACTTGCCGCACTCCTTGGGTTCCTCGTGGGAAAAGTAGCCGTTCTGACGGACGCAATGCAGAGATGGGATTGGAGTCTCTGAGGAAGAAATAACAATTTAATAAAAACCCCCTGTCATCAACTAGAAAAGATAGAGTTTTCGTGGATATAGATCGTGGCACAGAGGCTTTTTAAATTGATGGTACAGCACTAGTAAGAACGTGGGTGAAAGCTAGTGAGAAAGAAAACTAGTAGAGAGAGAGAGTATAGTTTTAGCCTGGCTTTAGAAATTTTATTGACATTACTACAAATTTACTACTGATTTTAAAACAATACTAGATTGAAAGTTTTGAAATTGTAGTACCAACGACAAATATTATGTGCTGAATTTCATAGTAGGCTGCACATGTCTGACAAAAAGAGAAGAATCTCCAGTATAAAGTTTACTACTTGGCTTTACCATTGGACAAGAAGTTTTATTTGAGTTTGTGATCAACTGTGGTCACAGATATTGTGCCATATAAACTATAAAGGCTTCTTGTCTCAAGGATTTAAAACCGTTAATTAGTATTGCAAGTCGCATTTCAAAGCTAATAAAAAAACCATTGCTGCTGCAGTTAATTTTGCAGATGTAACTGCTGTATTAACACTTCTAAAGATTTTATTTCTGGCAGTAGTAATAATTATGTTTATAACTAACAAAGCGTTATGTATGTAAACGAGTAGGTATATCGTCGACAAGGCCGCGCTTCCCTTGAGATTGGAAAGTTGTTCTCGGCGTTGTAGTAATCTGTATTCTGAGATGGCTCTGTTTGATCGGAAATAAGGTTGTCACTGTGGGTAAAATCTATTTCTTATGCTAAAATATAAGCGTAGAACAAAATGTTGTTTCTTTTAGTGATAGGAGTTACAGGCCGCGAATTTCTGGTGATTTAAAATAAACCCTGTATAGACAGTATATTTATAAATAGTTTTATCAACTGATAAAAATAACAATTTGGTCAAAGCGATGCGTGATCCGAGGGCTGGCACCTGCTGCCAGTGTCATGGGCACGCTTCCGTCTGGCAGTGTCTTGAATCAGTTGAGCTACCTATAGATCGTTGATACTTGGCTCAACTGGTTCCAATTTGTATTTTGTACAGTTATGAAAATATGTAGTAGGTAATTTAGTAATTGTTTGATCTTTAATGCTACAGCACTATTATTGCATTATCAAAAAAGATATAAAGATATTTTAAAGACTTTGATAGTAATGGTGCTTTATTATAACATAGAATTAATATAAAATCTTCTATATAGATACGGTTACTACAAATTTAGACATTGTTATTCCTAAATATTTACGACAATTTTTTAAAGTAGTGGCCCGTTTTATCCAACCAAGGCCCATGGATCCATTTTTATTTTTTATTTTATGAATAATCTAGTTTATGTTTTACTTACGCAGTTTAGGCCTTGCCGAGCAGTCTAGGTTAAAAGGTAGGTCACATTTCTCCTGGTCCTGGGCATAGTCATTGAACACCATTCCATCTGGGCACAGCTTCTCGATGATCTCACCATTTCTGAAACGTGATTGGTCAATGAACTTTCGAGGAAAAGGCAGTGAGGCAAAGACATGAAGATTTATTTACAAATCCTCCTTGAATTTTAATGCAACTTTCTGATGTAATATGCACGTATAATGTACTCGTATCTACATTTTTTTTATATGCTTGTGGAGGGCCAAATGAGCCTTCAAGAGTAAATACGTAAATTACTTTCATATATTTTAGATAGTTAATCAATCGATTATAAGCATACTATCGATATTGAGAAACAGTGAAATAATGACTGTGGTTGCATTGTATTTTAGGCGATAAAGCTTTTTTCATAAAAAAAGGTTTAATTTTTTTCAATCTATTATCAAATAAATAATCACAATATATGTTATACTTTTACCTTGCTACTTTGACGAAATTGTTTTCAGTAAGTAACAGATTGTAATATAGTATGCAGGTAGGTAGGTACGCATTATATTTCAAATTGCTTTAACTTGCTGCAATAACTGTCGCTCTATTTTTGCTAATTGTCCGTTTCTTTTAAGTAATTATAGATCGGAATGTATGATAAAACCAATTAGTTTTTTAACTTGTCCATCACGATTTTCTTTTAGTAACCAAAGTAAAACTAGTCAAGGACAATTCCTGGCATTGCACACCGCAGGACCGGATTATGTGGCGTTTACAAATGGAGTTTTACACCCAGCAGTGGGTAGCTACGAGCTGTGGATGATAGAATTAAGAGCCTGGGCACACCACGTTTTCCGAACGAGCAGTCACCCAGAAGCCTTACTTGTGATTTAAGAAAGCAAAACTATCAACTAAATTGAAACGAAAGATTAGTGACAATTTTCAGGATCAGCTTATGTTGGTGGATACTGTTTTCGTTACAGTTCATCAACATAGACGGAATCCGATAATTGTCACAACTTTGTTTTCGTCGATCCCAAGTAGGGTGTCATCTCAGGCTCTAAAGTAGACAAAAACTCATTCCATTAAAATTTTATCTGTGAATAACCAATTGATTGAACCCTAAAAAGTAAAAGGAAAGCCTTTCTTGTAATTCTTTCCACTGAGTCTTTTCTGTCATATTTCTTTTCTAAAATAAAATAGAAAAACAAATAAGCATACCTGCACTCGTAGTACTTGTCGCACTGCTCAGCATCAGCGAAGAAGCCATCATCAGGGCACGAATTTGTGATCTCAGCGTCTCTTTCTGACTCAGCATTTCTGTCTTCAAACGTGCGCTTCGGAGGGTTTACTGGTTTCCGTCCCTTCTGGCCAGCTGATGAGGCTAGCACTGGAAATTGTGAACAAAAATTTTAGGTTGTGCTAAGAAACATAAACAAATGAAAGTTAAAAGTTTTGCAAGTAGATAAACGATCTTGACAGTATAATATTCCCTGTTTTTCTGACAAACTCAAGTTTGAGTTGGCTGTCTGGTACCTACCTAGGCTTTCGTTCAGAAGGTCGTGGTCTCAAATCCTGGACTGAATTTTTCTTGTTTTTTTTTCCTTTATATGTACTTAATGTGTTATTTGGAATGACAAAATAAATATTTTTCTTTCTTTTTATTTAATGTTTAAAAACAATTTGTAACATCAGTACGCAACACTTGTACTTGGACGTAAATAATGCTCAAAATCTAATCTTTTTAATTGATAACAAATACAGTCTTATTACATTACTTATGTAACATATTAAATAAAGCCTCGTCGTTGAACTTTATAAAAATTATTCCCACTTACATAGTAAAAGACCTTATACTTTTTTTTAGTTAGCCTATATTATCCCACTGCTAGGCAAAAGGGGAGGCTTTATACCATAGTTATTAATATTTTATTTTATACCCATGATGCATTTCCGGGCTTCCAATGAAAATAAAAGTAGTTCTCATTGACTGTCACTAACTTCCTCGTACTCAACGGAAAGGTGATCTGGGTACCTAGTACCTACTTATTACGTCTTGACTATGTCATCACATCACGGATGCTCTACGTCATAAATGTTTAAAACAATGTCCTTTTCTAGGAAAATAATAAACATAGATTTTTTGACTCTAATACATGATTTTTACTGTCATTTCACATAGATATTTGATATTATGTATCCATAAAAAAGTCTGTATGGTGTTTATTGCTTCATTGTACCACTTTTGATTATTTTGATACTGGTTCTGAGTGTGATATCCATCACTTATTGATTATTATAATTCTATAAAAAAATCAGTTGTAGAGTTGACTATCAGTAAATTGAATCTGTGTAAATAATATAGTTCAGCCATCCAGAAAAAGCGAACTATGTAAACAACATGTCACTCATAAAATTGAATTGTTTCATTTCACCCATACACGCACCTTAAGGGTTGGTTTAAAGACAGAGTTTTAATAATTTATATTGAAAAGACTTGTCACATATCAATAATTGAGATATAGGTATGTATTTTATAGGTACAAATTAATAATTGTTTTTAGGTTAAGTATTGACAGCTTGTTTAGATAATTTGCATTTGCTGGATAGCTATACTATATACAAGGCCTAAGTTATGACCGCAGATAAGAATGTAGGTGTAGCAACTTTTAGCACTGATTTCACTATTACCTAACCAAGCGTGGCTTCAGCGGTCACTGGACGGAAGTCACTAGGTCACTACATAATTAGTTTGTTATAAGTATGTTACGTTACACTTTAAAGTGGTTTTAGTCCATATAAAACTGTGTTGATGTACCGCCTACCGTACAATTTACATGATATAATTTTTTTGTATGTACCAGAGCAATAAATGAGGGCAATAATTATGCGCGCGCACCTATTTGACATTCAATAATTGTAAGCAACTGTTGTTTACACCATGCAAGTCTTCATGACAGTCAATTTAATTGCATGCAACCGGCAAGCATCTTGCATTTGTAAATGTATGCAAGTTTTTAATATATTTTGTTAATGTGCGCCAGGATATTTCAGTCAATGAGATACTGCGTTAAATGAATCAAATATAATTATATTCTATAAAAGAAACTTACAAATAAGTATGAGACATATCTTGTTAGCGTTATCATTATTTCTCCTGTAAAAGTGTGTGTATGTTAATACTAAAATATGGCACACAGATATAAAATATATTCTCAGACCATTTTCATTTAGAAAACAACATAATAATGGGGGCAATTCGGAGTGTCGCAAAAGCTAAACTAACCTAATTAAAACTATTGCCATCCTTTTTATTCCCATCGCTATGAAAGGGACGGCAACAATTTTAGTTAGCTTAGTTTAGCTTTTGGGACACTCAGAATTGCCACTAATATCTATTTAATTTATTTTTATTAGCATTCAATATTTTTTATTCCGTTGGCTAGTTATCTTAAACTCCCGTGGGAGTCTTCAGGAGTTAGCATTTATTCCTAGTGTTCAGTACGATTAAGTATATCTTACACCGTTATCAGCTATTCTCAAAAGTAAACTGGCATTTGAAACAAATGATACAACTACTGTTCGTGCTTGGAATAGTAAATACAGATGCATGCAGTTATAAAGATAACTGTTGAACTGTTTTCTATTTTACCGCTGATCAAACATTGCTTGACTGAACATTTTATGAAACGTCATTTAGAAAGTATGTACTTTAATATTGAGCTGTGTCGGCCTATGAGATGATCCTTGAATTAAGATATAAAAGACCTGGGTTCTGAACCTAAGGTAAAGCAATGGACCATTGCAGCAGATTCAAAATTGGATTTCGAAATTGGAAAATGAATCAATGAAAAATTATCAGAAAATAAACTTATGAGTTACCTTGGTCTTCTTTTCTGATAATTTTTTCTCTTATAATGAGCTAAAAGGGTTAAGCTAAGTTATGCTTTTTTATCTTCACATTATCTCCGAATCTACGGATCTTTGAATGTATGATAGGTCTAACACCTATATAAAATCATCTACATATAAAGTATATGTAAAGACCAAACGAGATGCATCGAGATTTGCATGAAAACCAATCATTAGGAGGCACAGAAAACATCTATTAGCCTAAATATCTAGGATTATAAATAATCTGTAAATCAAAAAGAGGATTGGAATTGGATAATTGGAAGAGTTTGGGGGAGATCTTTGCCCAGCAGTGGGACAAAATAGGTTAAAAAAAATCAAAAAGTTATTGTGATAATTATTCCCGTATTACATAATTCTAAAAATCAAAATGAGAGAACAAGTCGAGCGCGTTGATGTCTTTTGTATGGCAATTCAAACTCCGCATGTAAAGCTTAAACATTGTATTTTATTTTATTATAAAACAGAGTGGACCAATTAAAGGTAGATTTATAATAAACTAGTTTCATTATACCTAGCGACATAGTGATTCAAATTAGATAGGATTTATAACAACACCTCACAAGGCCAACTGACTTTTAATTGACATTGGTGAAACGAATTGAAATTATGTTTTAAAGGTCATGCAAAATCTATGAGATAATAATAAATAGAAAACATTTTAATATATTTTCATTGATTTGATATGACATGTATTGATTTGTGACAAAAGTTGCTAAACAAGTTAATATTTGATCTCACCATCAGCTTATTTCAAAATACATGGCTGCATAATGTAGGATCAACAAGTCAAGGGTGTAGGTATTTGTTAGTGTTTTTTATTATATATAAGAAGTATCATATTATATAAAAGGATGTCTAATGGTGGCTTAAATTATGCTATAATACATTATTAGGAAAAGCAAAAAAACCTCGTTGTAGCTGTTCTACGGAATTAATTAACATACTAGTATGCTGTATGTGTAGGTAGATACAACGTAGGTATGCAGACCTGTGGGCAGGCTTGCATAACTTACCGACTAAGCACCCCAGGAACACGAGCCCCACACTCGATCGGAACGCCATCTCTCGTCTAAACACTAACTTAAATGTCACTTATAACTTAAAAGTCACAGTAAGTGACTTATCTAAGTTTATGGCTGACGACCGGCCCGCTCTCTATGCCACACTGACTTGAGCACTTTTTGTCATCCATTCTTAGCTGCTCAACAGCTCAGCGAAAGGTTACTTTTAAATATCTGTCTCACTTACTCGTTATTGTAGTTTGATATACCCATCCTTGTCGCTCGTCAAACACTGGTCTGGATCCTGTTATTGTTTTACGTGTTCTGCAAGAAAATTATGGACCAAATTCTTATTTCAAAAATGCTGTTAATAATTTTTTGATTAGGTTGTTTCATAATTGTTATCTAATTCTTGTGTAGTTTAGTAACATTTTAATGTAATTATCAACAAAAAAAAATCCAAATAGTGTAAAAAAAAAATCAAAAATAGTATATTGTGCTTGATTGTCATGATTGGTTTTTTATACATTTTAGGGATACTTAATATGTAATATTGTTCAGTTAATTAATAGGTCGAAACCTGGTTTCAAGCCAACAGCTTTGCAGAGAATTTTAAAGAAAAACGTTATTAAAATATGTAAATACATATTTATAAAATACTATAGAATAGTTACCCTGAAGCTTCCTTTCACAAGTACTTAGAACTTAATTTTTTTTTTCAGCTTGAAAGTAGTATTTTTTGAGATACATATTTTATTAAAAGCTTGGATACTACTTGGTTACATTGTTATGTTTCAAAGAACACAATAACTTTGCGTCTGTCTCTACCAAAACGCAAACACGACTAAAAATATGATATTTTATTGAATGCGAAAGGAGTTTATACAATGACGATTCATCCCGGAATCGGGGCCCAATGCCACATTGCCAACTGACAACCCTTTTATAATCTCTTTACTTTTATTGCAGTACCTTATATCGCTTCCGCATAAAATTATCTAAATGGCTTCATATTGGGGGCAATTCGGAGTGTCGCAAAAGCTAAACTAACCTAACTAAAACTATTGCCATCCTTTTTATTCCCATCGCTATGAAAGGGACAACAACAATTTTAGTTAGCTTAGTTTAGCTTTTGCGACACTCAGAATTGCCACTATTATTTGGTAAACAACAGAAAAATATGTCGCTTGTTAAAAAGGAGCGTTTAAACTTTATTGATGACCAAATATAGGTTATGCAAATCCTACGTACAGCAATTTATATAAACTTATTTGTGCTGAAAAATTCAAAATTAATTATTTAAAGATATGAATGCCTATAAAGATATGAATGCCTATAAAGTTCGTCGTAAAAAAACATTTTCGGCATATTCCCAAGGATAGTGTAAATTCTACCAAATTTTCGGAAAAAGAAGTTTTTTTAGAGTAGTCAGAGGTATGTCCAAATATACAGGCGTATTCCTACAGGCGTGCACTTCAGATGAAAGCCCATAGTCATAATAGAATATTTACTGGTTTCCCTCACCTTTAGTTAATTCGCATAAAAATAATATCTAATAAATAAAAATAATAATAAATATCAAAAAACTTATTTATGACGTCAAATTTCAAAACGGGAATAGTCAAAAAATTACTTGTATATTGTATATGCTGAACACTATCATCCCCACAACGTGGGTAATAAAATCATCAATGCGCGCCAGCATCACGCTTCACTTATATTATGCACATGTTCTAGAAAGCGATCACAATAGTTTCTCATTTTGTTACAGTACCTATCAGACTCGTGGCAGTTCTGTCGCATTAAAAAAACACGATAATCTTTATCACTCGTCATCTCAGTAATCACTCCTTTCATACACATATCTGCATAAATAGGTACAGTCCATCAATCTTTCCTTAAGCCTACAACTCCCTATGTATCCATCCATCCACTTTTATAATCGCTCGCCATGTGCCTCTCATCATTTTTATTTAAATAGAAGCTTTCGTAGTGTAGCCATGGTCTACTAGGTACTCCAAGTTTTATCCAAATAGATTGAAAATCAAATACAAACAGACTTACCTACTTACTATCTAATTAATAATTTGAATAATGCATGGAAACAAACTATTTTTACTCAGAGTGATTATAAATCGGTTTTGCACAATTATTAAGTCCGTATTTTGTAGTAGGTACTTAAATATTTCCCGATACTAAACTAATCGATCCTCATAATATATTGTCGTTAAAATTCCATTACCCATTAGAAAGTAGGTGGTACAGTCAACTCAGAAAGTTATATCATTTTCAGAATAAATCGCACCAAAATATAAATAATAAAAAGTAAGTTCGTATGAGCAAGTGGCCAACTCTGGTGACGGTGTTTTAAGACCGCCTCAAAACTGCCGTCGTGGCTTAAAACGACTTGAAAATACGCGTGTCCTCCGAAGTGCAAAATATTGAGTTAAATTTTCAACTGTATTCACTGGTTTTAACACCGATTTAAATAAATATTCAAGACGTCTTTACAGAAATTTTATTTTGATTCTGAGGCGTACTGAATTATATAATTACTAGCTGCGCCGCAGTGTTACCCGCTGTGAATAGTTCCGTGGGAATACGGAGATCAAAAGTAGCCTATTCTTTAATCCATCAAAAGTAGCCTATCTGGGTATCACGCTACAAAGAACGCGCAGTAGACATCGACTCAGATCGTAAAATATTTTAGGTATTCTGAAAATATTTCCCTAAATTTTTGTTGAAGCAGAGTAATAAAAAATGGATGAAAAAATCCAAATTTTCGTTCATAAATTACGAATATTTTTAATGAGTAGTAATAGTTACTTAATAGTTCACTTGGTCGTCTATACCTGTAATGATACCTTTTTCTACTTACCACAAAATTTTTACTTAAAAGATTGCTATGATTATAAACCTAGGATCAGCAGTAAATTGAATAAGGAAACAGGAGTGAACTCGCGGGCTGAGGTATAGTTACTTATCCCTGCTAATCCTGTTTCCATTTAGAATTAATTCATTTGTAGGCTCACTGGACTTCCTTAATAGACCGAACAAGCGCCAAAGCTGGTATCACGTAATTAAGTAAACAGGAGATAGGCATGCAGGGGCCCACGCGTGGTCGCGAGTCAGCTTAGTGTGGACTTTAGTTTCCATTCGACAGTAAATGTTTTACTATAAGTACCTAAATTCATAGTTACCTTTATTCTTTAATAAAAGTCAAAACGTATTTGCGAAATAGGTTTTTGTGTCCTAAAAACATCGCATCTCAATAATAAACTTAAGTTAATAATTTGATGACTGTCGTTTCTAGAAATTTACATTACAAAATTGTGGTCTAAGTTAAATTGCAATACTTTATATATCTATGGCCTGGCCATGTCATAGAAGATATTAAAAAAGTTGAAAAAAAAATGAGTTAATTTGCTTTAGTTTTCGGGAGGTATCTTATTAAACCCTGTACCACAGATAAAATAATATAGTACCAAAACTCTGTAAGTAAATTGACAGAATGATGGAGACGCATTTGATGTGGTGTTTTGAAAAATCACCCTAACCATCAACATGGCTTCAATACAATGCTCATTTAGAAAAGTTGTACAAGAATGATTAGACAATTATATGTATTAAATCAAACATCATTATTTGCTACAATAATATGTAGTAGAACCATGTCAATTTAGACACACGTAGTTAATAATGACAGAAAAAGAGAACTGAAGTTTGCAGTCCCATCTGTCTGTGTTGTCTTACGACCGGGAATGTAAAAAGTGGAGATAAATAAATCTCTATAATTGATTTAAATACCCTCTCTAGAAATGACTAAGTAACGAGGTGCGAAGCAAATATTTTTTATTTATTTTTAAGTCTGGCAAACATGAATACTTGTCCTGACAAATGAATGTGGCAAGATTTATTTGAAATAAAACTTTTATAATGACTTTGAGACTGATTGTTTAATATAAGATAGTACATTTTTTGTGATAATCTACGAATCTACAAAGTAAACATAATTGTTTGTTTGCAAGGGATTTTTATGATTTTTTTTGTTTAATTGTTATTTAATTTTATCATTATTTTAGGTATCATTCGTATTGGATACCACGATAATTTATTTTAATTAAACAAAAGAAGATTAGTGTTCGATTTGTCACATTCAATTAATTTTGAAACCTTGACATTTATTTGACAAATCTTGACAAAGGAATTAACTGCATGTCATAACATGCACATTGTATTCATTCTTTAAAGATATTTATAATACAATACCTACTAAAAATTTGTATGTTCGGATGTCAATAATGCAACACATCTCAACCAGAGATGTCCACAAACCGTAAAACAATTTATTTTTCATTTTTTAATTGGCCTATTTGCAAGTTACAATTTAATTGTAATCTTAGCGCGCTTTGCTTGCTCGAAAATGTAAGTAAGTATACAAGTGAAGCCACGGGCAGTTAAACAAAATAAAAATAATTTGGTCAGTATTGCACGGCGGAAGTTTATGTTGGTCACTTATTTATAAATCATATTATGTTGGTCACAATTTATTTATGTACACACTGCAAATACAAATAAAAGGTTTTTTATTTTAATTTACATATATAATTTTAATTTAAAAACACAATTTCCGTGCTTTTCAGTGCACGTTAAACTGTCAGTCCTGGCTTTTAAAGTCGTTCAGCCATGACGGAGGCCTTCAGGCGGCCTAAAATCTCCGTCACTAGAGTTGGCAACTTGCTCATACGAACTAATGTAACTACTTTACATAATAAAACTTTTAGTAGAAAACTACCATTTCATTAAAATTCATTTAATCATTATCAAGCTTACTGTCACCATAATATATTGGTTATCACCGAGCATACATCAGGTACAGTTTTATCTCAATAAAGTGGCATTAGGTCAAAACATAGATACCAAAGTTAAAGCGAAGTTGGTTGAAATTAGAGTAATACAATTAAGACGGATCAAGAACTTTCAGAAAATTTACATGTTAGGATATCAGTAAGTAGTTTCCGGCATGTAGTGGTAAGGACTCAAATACCTACCGCATAGAATTGTGCAACAATACTCGTAAATTCAAGTCAAACATCGACCCAACCTGTCCGCCAGATAGAGCAATATCATAGAATGTATAATAGAAATACAGAATCCTACGGATCTGAAAGTTTGTTTGGATGTTTGTACTTAGAAATAATAAAGAAATCAATGCGGTTAGGGCTTGGTCCGACAATAATCTAAAAACTCTTCCAAGAAAACATAAGAAATTATGTTATACACAGAAAAATACCGAAAACTAGTTTACTCACTAGCAGCTACGCTCGCGTGGATAAAAAGTAGCCTTATTCCAGGCCATAAACTATGTACGAGTATATTCTATGTTTCAGCTAAATCCGTTCAGTAGTTTTATAGTTGTTAACAAACATCCATACATACTTTCGCATTTATACTATTAGTGGGGTCTTTAAATATTCCATAGAGAAAATAATTCTAGACATTAAATCACATCACATCTATCACACTAATGTTAGACTTATAGGAAACAAATCCACAAATTACAGCATGGTGGTAAAACCAATTATAGCTTGTAAAAGCTTTACGAGACTCTACAATAACATTTAACAAGACCATCTGATGTTGCCAATTCATCCAGACATCGCGAAATGAAGAATAAAAAATAGGGCTTTAAGGACTACGTATATGAGTCAGCCAGGTATTTATAAGCAAAGCCTCAGGCGGATGCTACTAATAGATATAATGACGAGGAATGTAGGATCGAGATCTTAGCATGATGAATGCGCGGGATGAACAGCGAGGACGACAAAGGGCGCGCTGTCAGGAAGACATGGGCCAGATAGGAACATATTGATCATCCGCTTTATTCTTAATGTCTTTGGGATGTGGTTTGTTTGAAAGTAACAACATTTTGGCGGCGAGGGTGCTTAAGGTGGTTGTAACTAGCATTTGATGCATGCAGTCACCTTAAAGAGAGAGTACGCCTCAATTGTTTTTTAAAGTCGTGGTTCTGTGGCAGGAAATAAGACACTCTAAAATCTTAATCTCTGACACTTACACAATCAATAAGATGAATATTACTAAGTTTTATAGTAGTCCCATTTTAGTATAAACAAAGATATTTTTTTGTCTTTGGTATAACCAATGTAATACCTTGCTAAACTCTCTACGGATAGGAATTTACGACATTAATTTACAATCATAAAAAGTGGTATAATGGAAAATAAACAAACAAGATACTATATGAATGAACATATACAACCATATAAGACATCAAAGAAATCGTAGGTGCTCTATCGTTACTGCCCTGCTCATTAAATCCTTACCCTAGAAATGAACAACCAGCACGCTTTATATGACCAAACTACCCAATAAAAACTCAGAAATAATAAAATCGTAACGTCATATCCTTTTAGTCTTTCGCATCCAGACTAAAACTAGAACCCACGTAAGTACCTACAGTACTTGTTTTCGATGTCCGACGCTATATAAGCTAGTCAGTGCTTTTAACCCTGACATTGTCCTGCTGCGTCCGCCCATTCACCATCCCTTTAGCAGAGATGGTCAAGATTGCGACATTGCTTTTGGTGCTGGCTGTCAGCGCACGCGGCGATGAAAACACGGATTCTGAAAAAAATGAGGGCGGGAGACAGAAGAGGCTTTTATGTAAGTACATTTTTTTAATATACATTATATTATGTCTATTTTGGTGTCCATAATTTAAAAGTAAACGTTATATATAATATAAAGTAACGGTATATATATAACAATTTAATCCTTTTTTGTTTACATTAAATAGTAAGTTCATAAGTCCTAGTGAAAATCGATTTGCTTATAATATCCCATTTAATAAGATATATTTATTTCAATATAGCTCCTAACACAGCAACAGATAATGCATAATTGCACGTTAATTGCTCATTAATTTATCTGACGAATAAAAAGAATTATCTACATTACACATCTTAGATATTCTTATTAATAACTTTGTGGGCAGCATTTGAAATGGGTAAAAACTCCGCTGCTATAGATGTACAAAGTAAACGTAATTGCTAAAGTGCAACATTGTACAGTAATTAAGTGTAAGTTCTAAAACTTTAGAACATGTAATGAATAGATTTCTAAGTAGATTCGTTCGTTCGTTCGTCGTATGAGCAAGTGGCCAACTCTGATGACGGAGTTTTTTATGTAGATTTAAAAGCGGTGATTATTTTGGGTTTGCACCCCGTCACGTATGGAGTGCTAACTTCTGCTTTATTTATATTTTTTTTTATTTATTTGCGATCTTAAATGTGTGGTATGTTGTAAATAATTCTTGATCGAATTTACATTTTAATTACTATTTTAGACCTTAAAATAATTAGCTACCTAGGTACGCTACCAGGTTTTTAGGTTTTTGTACCAAAATATAGAAACCTATAGGTAACTAGCACTACGTTGCCTGTCCGTCCGTTTTTTACAATCAATGTATTTACTCTGGCCAATTAACAACATTAAATAATTTTTAAGAAATTCGGTCTTTCTTATAAAAATTTTGAGTTCACTTGAAGTCGTTTAACTTACGTAATTTTTTATAAGATAGACTGATTCGTTAAATTTTTTGTCAACAATAGAATTTTTATTTAATTATTATTATTTTTTTAAATCTAGGTAGGTACGTGGGAGGGAACTTTTCGTGCCTGGGTCGACTTAAACTTATAGGTTTTTTTTCTGTGCGTAATACACTGCATCTCATAGTGCCCGGGTCATTGCTCTCAGAGTCTGAGATTTTATGCAAGATCTAGACTTTAACGTTTAATTATAATTATAGTACTTGCTTACTTGTCATGTGCATCCGGCTCAATATAACTTTAGCTGACATTTCCCTGAGTGTTTACTACAGAAAAATATTTTTTGAATCAAAGATACAATAAAGTTTTATCGTCAAAAAGTTTAAATAGAACAAGTGGCAATTTTTTTTTTTATAAAATCGACTTTGAGATTGTAAGAAGAGAGCAATTTCCTGTACTCTCGAGGTGTATTTCTGTTCATAACTCTGAAGATCCTCATCAGATCCTCAATTTTAGGACCAACCTCGAGATTATACTTTTTCAAAACAAAGAAATAAAAGATTTTTTATTACTATTGACTATTGGTTCACTATTGACCGATTTAAATACACTACGGAATATTTGATGGACATAAATAAAAAAACCATACTGTGGAATATAGAGGTTAAAAATCAAATTAATTCGGCCTTGACGATGTTGTCATAGATCATGCACATGTAAAGAATTTAGAACAAATTACTGGTGACGTACTCTGCAATCGATTGGACACTATCTCGATGATTGGACCACACAAATAAAAGGCAACGCAAGGACCATTACGTCAAGAAGAAATCAAGTTACCATCATAATAATTGTGTGACTTGATGGTGGTAATGTTTATTTTCGACTATATCCAGCTCGTGGTTACACTCGTTTATTAGTTAAACTTTGTGTGTCAGTTCACTAACGGCCAGTCTTAATAACCTATCATTCTTGGGTTTTGCTTACTGTGTAGATATTTGTTTGACATTACCTACTTCCATACAAAAAATGACGGACGCACAATCCATTAATCTTTTCCAATGCTCTCTACTAGCATTCCTTTTTGCAGAAGTATTTTTGTAATTAAGAACCATTCAAACTAAATAGACCAGTTCTGAATTGTAAAAGGAAGATAGGTACGCATCCAATTTCATGTTTTTAGAAGACTTCAGCTTTGATTGACTATAAGGAACGTAAGATGTGATCTTTCTGTCTCCCATAAAACACCACTTAAGCATACATTACTACTTGTTTTACAAAACGATGTACCTTCACAAGGTAGCGATGTCATGCTACGCTTTTAATTTTAAAAGCTCGCACTTTGATTTATGTAAATAAATATATTTATTTCGAATCAATTATTCATTGTCAGAATCAGATTATAAATGATTACGTTGCATTATAACGGTAAGAACTTTACGCTGTACTTTTAGTGGAAAATCAATTGGTTGCTACATTTTATAAAGGGCGGCTTAATAATAATTAAAAACATCAAAATATTATTAAAACGTTCAATGTTTACCTAAAGTTTATTACTGAACTAGGTACACTGAATTACTAAAGGCTTGAATAACGATTGTTAATTGTATTTAAATACCATCCTTCATTTTTCCTAGGCTTTTACAGTTCCATAAACGTATATAGCGATACATTTTGTGTCGTCATAAATGATTTTTCTTTCTTTCGTGTAAGATGCCTTGAGTTTTTAAGTTAATCAAACATAAAAAATGAAATATAATCATGACTATGGAAAGTTAACTTCTGCAAAATGTGGGCATGTACCAAATATGTATTTGGACATGCCTCTGACTATACTCCATTAGACATCTTCAAAAGATCTAAAAATACCTAAAAAGATCTGAAAGAATAGACATATTCTTTCAGATCTTTTTAGGTATTTTTTGATGTCAGAAGTTAACATTCCATACGTGACAGGTTGCAAGGCCATCGACGCTATTAGAATATATATGACGATGTTTTTTTTCACCGTTATGTAATAATATCTCCATGAAATATTACCTATATAACCTTTTATTTGTTTCAGTTTTCGACGAGGGCGGATCTTTAGTGAAGACGTACTCCAACCCTTACCTCAATAACCTTGCTTTGAATGCTGACAAGCTGCCATACTATGGAAACATACTGAACCCATTCTTCAACTTTATTCAAGTGAGCTTTCCAATTTGTTATCGTCAACATAATTTTGATGCGGATATATAGAGATATATAGATGCGGAGATATAGATTGTCACTCTACTGAAGATAAAATTTATTATTTAACTTTTTAAACTATCATGGTTTTAAACTCTAAAACTCTCTCATTCGTAAAAACTTTAGTTGAGCGTAATCATGGCGCATGCAACTGTGTCGAAATATCGGGAAACTCATAAATCTACGAATCATGGTAAATATCCCGTTTTAAGTATTTATAATGGCCATTATTGCACCACTACTCTCTCCTATCATCACAATCACTGACCTTATTCATCTACATGAGATGATTTATCTTTCCTATACGCACTTCTAGATCATAACTTTGCTAAACCGTTTGAAATTGTTTTTTCACCAGGCGTTCGGTAACTCTCTAGCAGCCTTCACCATCCCCGTCTCCAACGCGATCGTTCAACAGATTAAAAAGGACCCTGTCTTCCAAAGCTCCCTTGTCGTCATCCCGAGGAACCCGGTCGTTGAACCCAATCCATACTGTGAGAATAAGAGGACCCAAATCCCCTCTCCAGCATTCTGTAACAACTTCCTGAACTGCTGGGATGGATGGGCAGTGGAGCAAGAGTGTCCAACTGGACTTCTGTTCTCTCATAGTGGATACTGCGATTATGCGGATAATGTGGACTGCAAAAATAGGAAGGTTAATGGTATGTTTCTTCTAGAGCCGCACGGTAAGGTAAATAGTAATTTCGCTCCTACACTAATTACAAATGGCGGTGGCAGCATTACCTGAGTGATCCAATTCGTGTAACTGTATATTTCAATATTGATTATTATTTTTGAGGTGCAAAAGAGGATTACTGTAGTGTATACCATTTGGTATAGCAATCAACTACCATTGATTTATATGTGACTTTATTCTATAAAACACTTTATAAACTCGGAGAATATTGCAGATTTAGCACATGCCCTTTTTGCGAGTAGTTTGACGACCCCCTTTTCTACGACCTTCTCAACAATGTCCCAGACCCGTTAAGTGGTATAGGCAATGATGTCCTCCTGTACACTGTATTACTCGTCAAGATATAAAGGCCTGAGTTACCACCCGGCAGGTAAATATGGATGCGTGATGTCTATAAATAATTAACTGGTATTTTTCCTACGTTTCAGCGGACAAGCTCCAACCCCAGCTCCAGCCAGTCTGCAGCAAGGACTTCGAGGCATTTCGGAGCAAGATGGACTGCAGTGAGTTCTTCGTGTGCGTCAACCGACAGCCCGTCAGGTTCAAGTGCCCTGCCGACCTCGCTTACAGCCAGGTAAGCAAAGTCCATAATTATTTGTTTTTGCTTTCAGAAACTTTTTTCATTTCATAGTTACGTGTTGGAGTTATCAATGGCAGCATTGAGGAGGAGGTGACATATAGACAAGTGTTAGCTACATCAAATCAGTCTCTTTCGTAAGAGAGAGACTGATGGCGAATTATAAATATTCTTGATCATTGCACACTATGTCAACTAGTCCTAAGTTAAGCTACGTAATGCTTGTTAGCTAACTAGATGACCGACGTAGATATCTTGTAACTTCACGACGTTAGTCTTCACCAAAGTTAACTTAGTAGTACCAAGTGCTAACAACAGTATAAGCGGTCGGGTTATTGGTTATTTATAACCAAAAACAGTGAGTGAGGTAGATAACTCCTTTGTTATTTAAGTAATTGTGGTCACCATGATAAAAAACATACAAAACGGTATTAGCCTAGTGGGTGACCTTCAAAACCAGGTAAATGATAGCTCATTTGACATCCGCATGCATTGGTAAACGATGTTGTTTGAACCCTTTCACTTGACCAAGACCAAGAAATTGTAATCAATAAAACCGTTCAGTAAAGACTCAATCAGCTACGCCTTACATATATCTATCTGCAAAACATGTCTAAGTAAAAATCAAGGACCTGAACATGTTGACTTGTAACCGTACTATTAGAGCTTACATGAGGATAATAATGTGAAATTACTAAGTAAAGCAAATTCTTCCAATTCTAGGAAAATAGATTTGATTTACTAAATACAAATAGGTACTCCAACGTTGTTAGCAATTACTTTTTGTAATCGACATTTTACCATTCCCTGTATCATCTTAACACGAAACATTTTTTGCATGTAGGTATAGATGCATGATTGTTACTCTTTCACGTAAAAACTACTGAATGGATTTGGCTGATACTTGGAATGTGCATAGTTCATGACCTGGAATAGTACAAAGGCTTTAGTACTTTAATTGACATGAAGAAGCATACCGACTTACTGAATAAATAATGAACTACGTTCCTAATGTTCCTTTGCTTTTTGATTTATCAAAGCTTTAATTTCCAGATCCTAGGCGTATGTGATTACGCCGATCAAGTCGACTGCAAATCAACTGCCGCCCCAGCCAACCCACCTTACAAGCCCACCTACCCTAGCTCCATCACCAACTTACCATACCCATCATCAGTAGGGCCTATCGTGATACCTCAAGCTCCTGCGTCACCAGAGAACCCTTCTTTGCCACAGTCTCCATCGTTTCCTCAGTCTCCTTCTTTCCCTCAGTCCCCATCGTTACCTCAATCCCCATCGTTACCTCAATACCCCTCGTTACCCCAGTCTCCATCGTTACCTCAATCCCCATCGTTACCTCAATACCCCTCGTTACCCCAGTCTCCATCGTTACCTCAGTCCCCATCGTTCCCCGAATCCCCTTCATTACCTCAATCTCCTTCATTACCATCTGAATCTGAGGAAGATTCTCCTCCACCACGCTTTCCTCCGCTGCCCAATATTCCTCAGTTTGAGCCATCTCCAACAATCCCCCCTAAATTCCCCCCGCCATCATATGTACCTCCCGGTGCCTCAATTGCCCCTGGTTCACCAGACATTCCTTCATCTCCTATGGTTCCTCCGATGAACTCGGACCTGAGACCGACCTTCGTCAGGCCTGTGCCTCCAGCGTTCCAAGACTCAGTTCCAGGGGATAAGCCCGGCAGTGGTATTTTTACACCGGGTAAGTTTTTTTAGTTTCTAATTTTGTTCTAATCTTTAACTAATGTATTTTATATTAAGTCTTTCTCTATTATTTATCTTGAAATATGATTGATTCCTGTAAAATCTAAAAGACTCTTTTAACTCATCTTCATAAGTCAGAAATTTTGCTTGCTCATACGGTACGAGTAGTTCGTACTTACCCTACCTAGATCAACACATATTTTTATCTGTGTTATCTATCACAATGGTGCGTACAATAACACCAATATAACTCTATTATTTATTTATAGCAAAAAGAAACTAGAAATAATCGATTACGTGTCTACAATTTGTTTTCTCAGACCTTCTCAATTGTAAATGTATGTTTCCTCCCACAGGGTGCGCGTCAGCCAACGTCGCCATGTCACGCCAAGACGCGATCCGTCAGCTCCAAGGACAAAACTATTGATATTTATTGAGGAAATCTAGCTTTATTTGCCCCTTCTAAACCTTTAGTGTAACTTGGATTTATTTTTAGAACTTAATAAATTGATACAAATGTGCAGTGTATTTTGAATTACAAATAACAACACAGATAGTTTATAATTTTCGGTTTTAGGATTCTTTAAAAATTTTGAAAGTAAGGAAAAGTTTAAAAAAGAGCACGGCCCAATTTAATAGTTGTTTGAAGGTTTGCTAACTCATTAGGTTATATAATATAATGTTAAAGTGATTGAATTTTCCCCTGTTAAAAGAAAGAAAGAAAAATCATTTATTCTTGTAGGACCTCAAGGATCACTTAAGTTTCGTTTTACATGCTAGGTGAAAAAAAGTTGTAGACCATTAATGGGGGAAAAAAACCCAGTAGTTTTGTCAACAGAACTACTCAACAGGACAGGTGGGAGTAAACGGTTGCTTCTGTAGAAAAATTATCACCAATAAAATAAAAATATTTATTATTAAAAATATTTTATTTACACTGTTATAAAAATGTTAACTTACTTTAAACACATTTTTATGACTAAAGCAACATTTATTTCGACACAGCACCAACACAGCGTGTGTTGGTGTGGTGTCAAGGTTAATTTAGAAATGTTTTGGCAACAGTCGCTATTTCATAAACATCTGAAATCAAAACCTTTTTGATTTTAATTTGAACATCGATTTGAAGGCAATTTATTTATCTGAAAAAAACTCGAGGGCTAAAAAGATTTTTTAGTTTTCATAAATTATAGCAACATCTTTTCAAACTATGGAGTGCATGATATTTTTGACTTAGGAATCGTACTATAAAATTACATTATTGCTTTCTTCATAACTAAAATACGATACCGATATTTTATGACTCATTTAATATAAAAGTTCATGAAATGTCACTTCGAGCGCCTCTTCAAGACAAACACAACCAACCACTCCAGAACACTTCATACACACATCGAAGAGGCTTCTTACAACAAGTCGAAGGGATTGAGTTTCAGTCTGTCTTTGGAGTCGCTCCTTGACATTCAGAATCCCAACTTTTTCAACGCTTTGAGGTCGACGTCGCCATAGTATTCCTCGCTGAAAAATTTAAATCGTTAATTATTCAAACTGTTTTAAAATAGAACTTAATATTCCAAATTTAAACAGATATAAACAGCTTGTTTATATTATTTTTGTATAAAATTTACAACGAGAGGTTATTTAAAATTTTAAGCAGAACAGTTATAGCCAATGTAAAAAGTTATTTTTTATAATATTTACATAAATGTTATAATAACTCACCAGAAGATAATGAAAAATTCCGTTATTGATTAATGTCTCCAGTTTATATTTAAATACATAAGGAAGAATACATAGGTATGTTATACCAAACATGGTCGTGCACAAAAACCTGTTGTGTAAATAATGTACATAGTTATTATATGAGAAAATTAATAAGAAACATAGGTAAAGTTTACATTCTGAAAGAAATCAGTAAGTGTGTTATAAAAAGTGGTTGTAATTAAAGAAATAAAGTGTGATAGTGTGATAGTGTGAAAATGTTAGGGAAACGGTAGGAAGTGCAACTCTAAACATAGAAATAAATACGACAACATTTAACTTTTTATGACTTTTTGTTTATTTTATCACTAAAAATATAAACTTAAGTAGTACAGTTTCTATCAAACAACAACGCTCAGTCACAGCGAAACATTTCAGTACAAAATATTTACATGATGTCATAATTAAGTAGGTTATGAATTATTGTGATTTAGGTACAATATGTCTTAAATGCAAGCTAACTTTATTAACGTTCTTCATTACAAAGGACCCTAACATGGACAAAATATAATTCGGATAATGATAATTACATTTAGGAATGGTAAGTGTTTATAAAATGTTATAAACAACAATCTAATAAATATTTCTATCACTGTATGAATCCTATTAGTTACTATCTCGTAACTCGCTTTGTGAAACTGTTTCAAAGAAAGTTACATCGAGAAATGTATTTGGCAACTAGAAAAGAATACAAATCAATCGTGGCTCACGCATCAAACATTCGAAATTTAAATTTGAACCTGGAACACGATCTCAAAACACCAAAAGCAATTTAAAAATAATAAATCTCATTTGTGTGCGGCCAGTGCGCTGCTCGGGTTCCGATCATTGCTCATGGTGTTCCGAGAATTTTGTTTTATAATTGAGTATTAGAAGGTAAGGGTGGTGGAGGTGCTTTTACTCCTTTTGGGGGCGGGGTTTGAGCTGCTTGGGCTGGGTCTGGCGGGTCTGGCCGTCTTGTTGGAGGCCAGCGAGGAGCTCGCTCTTGCGGATAGCCTTCAGGTCCAGGTCTCCGTAGTAGTCCTCGCTGAAAATGGATGCGCAGCTTACTTCTTGCCCCTTCCTTATCCCAAACTTAGCTCTATCTACGATTTCTATTTACTTAGACACCAACTTAATCACTAGCAACTTTTACTAACAGCGCATTAGGTGTGTATTGTGAAATGAAATCTTGTTCACAAGCGGTGAAACCTAGTGAACTGCCTTGAAACGGTAACAAGAATAATAACCGCTCGCTTTTCTAAAAACATTATCTCACTTTTGTTTTTCAATCTATCAAATAGCGGTAAGGAGCTATCGCAAAAACTTACTCTGGAACCTGTTTTCTTGACCTTTAATTTTTTTGGTAAAATGCCAGTCGTCTCGAGCCTTTTTAGGTAGCACGATATCGATTGGATTTGGCATAAGTTAAATGCACTCATGCACTTCGTGTTTTACTCCTTTCAAAACGAGTTAAGTATCTATTTATGCAAAGTGAAATACCAATAAATTAAGATGGTATAAATAACGTGCTAGGCTCGTACTGAATTCATTATCTGCGAGCCGGACACTTTCAGAATAAGCAAGCGGTTGCGGAGCCAAAGAGAATTGAAAAAGTGTCCCATTCACAGCCGTTTTGTTATTCCACAGGTGTAGAGAGCGGTTTTAAAACATTTCCTTATTTTAAAGAGAACATTGATTATTCAACTTTTGTTTACAGTGCTCACGGGGGCAACAAGCCTGCTGGAACAAACGGTCATTACCATATACATGCGCTGTACCAGTCGGCATTGACCACGGTCGTCTGCGCATTACACACGCGTCTAAACCTAACTATTTTGCCTTAAGTCATGTTAATTTCAAACTGGCCTAAATATGTCGCAAGCGAGCAAGGCCCCGGACCGCATAGTTGCGCGCCGGTATTAAGGCGGGCGAGATCTACCTACCTAAGATACGATATAAATACATACCTACAACTTAAGACTTGATGTAAATGATCTAATAATAAGTGCAAGAAGAATGGTTAGTCACAGGGATCACATTGGCTGTGTGGAAGTGGACAGGGTCTTAGTTACGTCGCAGTGTGACACCACACCGGTTGGTACGAATGCGGTCAGTTCCCGGTGTCACATTGCAACAGGTGAGGTACAGAGGTGTTAATTCGTACCAGACGCTGAATTAACCACAAAACCATTGATATCCGACCAGTGAGTAGAAGAGACTTATTTAGTACGTTCAGCACCGTCATATTAGGCTTGAACGGAATGGGATATCCGGACTCGATCGTGTGACGACTAGAAAGCCGTTAAGAAGATCGAGTGAGGATGTCCGGGTTATGTACAGGAATAAAAGCGGAACTCACCATCCGGGAACATCTTCGGGGTCTTCGCAGTTGCCGGTGCCGTCGGCGTCTCCGATCTTGAAGACGGTTCCGATGGGGCAGCCGTACTCGCGGGCGACTCCCTCCAGGCAGATGTAGTATTTACGGCAGTCCTCGGGGTGAGCGTGACGGCTGAAGGAGCCCGCGTTGGACACTTCACCGGGGGCGGGGCAACCGAAACCGTTCGCTACTTCTGGGAAACACCAAAAGGGGTCACGTGAGAGGGGGGTGAAGAAGGCGAAATCGAGACGTAGATCAGTTGTGCTGTTAGGAAGAAAATCGCTCAAAGGTTGTGCATCACATCGAGTGCATTTAGAACGTGCTGAGATCTTAATACGAAAATTTTGCAATGTTCAATGAGAAAAAATACAGTAGCAACTGCTTCCATTAACATTATTGTTTCGATTAGAAGTGATAATGGCCAGTAAACGCCGCTTTGAGTCAAGCAATTAGCGAGGGACTTGTTGAACATTCCAATTTCAAGGATGTTAAATGGCCCTTATCGTACAATCATAACGGGATTTAACTTATGATTTCAAACTTGGAACAAACATATCCAAAACAAAAAAAATAATTTAGGTACTGCATTTGTGTTCTCTTTTTTATTATTCGCTGAAGTTTATTCAATGTTATTAGAACTTTTTTATTCTGAATCTCTTTTCAAAAATCATGTAAATACTATAGAACGTTGAAACGTACCCTCGTTCCTGCACTCGGGGACTTGGTCGGCCCACATGCAGACGCGGGACTCCCTGTCGTAGGCGAGTCCAGGGCTGCACTGGTAGCGGGAGGCCTCTCCGTTCCAGCAGTTCCAGAAGACATCGCATTTGGCGGCGTCGGCGAAGATTCCGTACATGCGCTCGCAGTGAGGAGTTGAGATCGGGGGCTCTGGAAAGAAATGTTGATTAGTATAATATGGTAAGTACGTTTTTTTTATGTGCGTGCCTGCTTTTGACATTTGGTCTTTACGACTGTTTTTAATTGATTAAGAACATACGTCGTGCTACATACTGTGCACGTGGTTGATTGTATCTTTAAAGTTGATCAGTATGTTGTAACATGTCATCTTTTTTCTGACCTAATATTGTTGGAAGATTACGTGAGTTTTTTCAGAAGAGGTAGTGTCGTAACTATTAAATATTAAATCACCTATCAACTAATTCGTTACGCACATAAAAATCATCAAATACTTGGTAACAGTAAAGAGACGGTCAAGGTCTCAAGAATATTTGCATAATTATACACTGTATAATGTAAGGATAATATTATTCGCACACCAGGATATTGAAGAAGGTCATAAAGTATGACAATCACCTCATCCAAATTATTTTACATAATCTTGATGAAAAAATTGGTATCAATCGACCTTGAACTAATTCACTCTATTTTGGGATTTGACTTTGAGATTTATTGATCAAGAGAACTATAGCAAAAAAATAATTAAAATGGTTTCGATAGATAATCAATCAGCGCTTAGGAAATAATAAATCGTAGCTTAAAAACTATAACGATACTTTGAGGGCATAATAAATGTACGGCTTTTCCTAGTATTGAGTCATAACCTACAACGTATTAGATTACATATACCTAAACCATTTCGTAACATAAAAATACTTTGTCATTACTATTCCTGCCCCTCCTCATACTACAACTTCTCTATCGGTCGTTAGTTAGTTCAGGTTGGTCTACATTTACAAGTCGTGTAAACCCCGCATACGAGCCCTACCTACCTATCGACCGATATAAAAGATTGCAGTGTGCGTGGGCCCTATATTACATTTATATTTAACTTTAATGTTTAGCTATCATTGTCACCACGTATGCCTTTGTTAAAAGCTACGAAAAACAACTTTTAACTCACCAAGCTGTGTCCTCTCTCCGCACTCAACGTTGTGAAGGTAGTCGCAGTTCTCAGTCAGGTATTTGGAGTCAGTGGCGTCGAAAGCTAATCCATTTCCACAGGTTTTGAGCTCGGCGACTCCGTTGTCACACTTCCAGTATTTGTCACAGGAGATGTGGTGCGGGTAGAAACCGAAGTCATCTGGGCATTTGAAGGACTCCTGGGCAACAGCTGGAAAGGGAAAAATAAATTAATATTCACGAATGATTTTTCAGATCAAATTGTAGTAAGGTGTTGTGAGACAGTGGCATGAATCGATGGATACTCGCTCGGTATATTTTAGATGAAGAGTTCCAGAAGTGAAATAATTTATACAGATATTGAGAACTAAGTTGGTTCATTAGAGCCATCTACAAAAAGCTAATAAAATTTCGTTTTTTCATATGAGACATGTTTGTTAAGTAAATAGTTTTTCGACGAATTGTAAAATATTAAATTCTTGAAGAAAAGCTCAAAAGTAAATTTTATAGTATTCTCAGTAATTATGAACTACCTTATAACATCGAGAACAATGACGAAATCCTATCAAATATATGACAGTCTTCCAATATTGCGATACGATGGGGAAACGTATGACACGATCCGTCTTGAATTTTAATTGAAATTACACAAACCCGTGGGGGTTTGGTAAACTGTGATTATGGCACGCGTGGCGCAAGCACTGGTCTGGGGCAGGGCCGCTCTTTCTCCGAGGAATGCGACACCGACGCCGCGTTGAGTAACTACTGTTTATTGTCGACAAAACTGCGGTTGATAATTCCTTCTGAGGTTTGTGCACGTGTTCTGTCTCAGTCTTTGTCATAGTAATTTTTGAAAAACGTACGATTTCACACAACTACAACGAAATGTAAAATTTATGATATGTATTTGTTAATATTTGTTCCGTTTCTATACTTAACTTGAAAGGAACTTGAAACTGCATTGCAAAGCACTGCATTTAATTACAAAGTTAATTGGTTTAATATTCTGCATTATGAACGAATAAAATCACGAAAGTGTGACTTAGAATTAAAATGTTCACACTCAGTTTAACATTTTTAAAAAGCTATTAAAACATTTTACAGAAACGATTTCAAATATTTGCTGTATCTTTTACAACTCGTTTGCGATACTGAGTTCAGTAGGACATAATAAAGGTATATACACACTTAGTACACTGTTATGTCACGTTATGTCATTCTGGCCACTGGCTGACATTTGCAAAGAAGAAAACATCTTCATGCGTGTTTCGAAATGCAACTGACCTGATGTTACTTTTCCGGGTAAGTAAATATTATTCATGTATTTGCACAACCATAAGTAATCCTTCCATCCACTTGTATTAGGTATGTTGATTTTAAACGCTTTAGTGATAGAAGACCAAGAAATACTCCGTTGCAAGCAAATGTTACCCAGGGGTTAGTAGGTTAGGTACCTTCTTGATACTCTCTGGTTATTTTATGTGTGAAGCTCTTGCAACTTGCCTAAGCTTGCAATAAACCCTAGCATCTAAATGCCATTACTAATACCGTTCTAATGTTCCCTCACTTTCCGTTTACACTCAAAGCAATACTTTATCGAAATTACAAAATGTTAAACACAGTTTATGTAATGTACCTACACATCGATTTTTTAGGTTGCATTACTCTGCGTTTCAAAATTATGCACCACATTTCTAGTTCATTTGCTAATTATAATTAACTTATCGTGGGAATCTAAGACGGTCGAAAATTTTGAAACAGTAGCCAATTAACATAAGCATTCGCGTTAATCGAAGGAACAGCGAAGGCTCAAACAACCTTTCTTATTAAAATCAAATGTTTATATCGAGGTGAACCACAGTCACTTCTGGATACCGAGCATTCCTTACGAGGTCGACCTATGATAATTTTAGATACTGACTGAAACTGGAGAATGTCCTCGTATTATTAATACCTTGAAGGAGTTATAATTAATTTATTTAGCTTAGATATTGTCTTGACATTCCAATTTTTTATCTTATTTTCATAAAAAGAAAAAATTTAAGATGTAATCAAAGCTATGTCAACAAATTATGTCAATTGATATCGTAGATAATAGTCCAAGATCAAAATGTAATCTAACCTCTGCGTCTAATAATTACAGTGTTATTCAATAAACTTGAGTAGGTACGTAATGAGCACAGATGAATTAGTGTCACACGTGTGAACCAGGGCGCCAAAAGCAGCCAAGTATGACCGCCTGCGCTTGCGCAAGGCTGGGACACCAGAGCCCTATAACTAGTGACATAATTACCGCAAGGCCCAGGAATTCGCCGTGACCAGTAGGTGACATGATTGATGTCATAATGCTTAGGTAACAATGCTCTAGTGTCAACATGACATAATAACTTGTACCTGATTTTCGACATCTATGCAAATCAGTTTAAAGCTAGCTAAAAAAAATTGCTCTTTCGACTAAAAAGCGACGGAAATCCATAATGAGAAATTTTGTATACTTATCTCGCACAGTAAATTTAAATGGTATTACTCGCAAAAAACGATTGATCTATATTATATTGTCATAAGAATCAACAATCTATCTGTTACGAATGACGTTGCAAAAAGATAGTGTTCTACCGGGGCAAACAAACAAAATAGAGCTAACATGGATATTACATAAAAGATTACGGAGAGGTCGACAACCAGTCAACCATTAAGTAATACGGTGAAAGCCCCCAGTGACCTACCGAGATGTGGGTGGACTTTCGATTTCAGATGCGCCGGCGCATTATTAAGCAATCTGATTGACCTTTATACGATTTAAATTAGCTCAAATTTGCATCGAATGGGAACTTAATAGTTTAATTATGTAGTCAGACAAGCACTTTAAATGTAACATTATACATACACTGTAGGTACACGCAATAAAATATACGATTCGGAAATGGATAAGTAATTACAATAAATATATTGAGAATTGTACAAGTATAACCAGATCGTTACATCAAATTGCTCTATAAACTTAACGACTTCCAAACAGAGGTTTAAGTAATAAAATGTCGTTAGATAAATTGACCTATGAAAGACCTTCAAAATTTGTTGTAGGTACTTATAATTTCTTGATGTTATTAATAAGCTATTTCAAACAGGTAAATTCGAATTATTCATTTTAAAAGCAACAGAAACTAATAACTTTATCTATCTTGCACGTCTATTGAGTCTGATGCTGCATACAGTTTTTACACGCCAGTTATAATATCAGCTCTTTTTACCTCAGTTTTACTTTCCACTCGAACGAATGCTTTCTTAACGGAAAAAATCTTAGAAACTCGCTCTGTATCACGATTGACGAATAAGACCAGTTCGATTATTTAGCAACCATTCAAATAAACTGGCCGTTAAACGTGCGTATGCGCAACTTATCCGTAAATGGTTGATCATGGAGACCGTACCTATGCAGACACGGGTGTTACATTGCTGTTATATTAATAGGCATTTCTAATATCTAATATACTAACGAAATACAATACAGTATATTTTTTATTAGTATACTCGAGTGAACACAACATTTATTTTAGAAAATGTTAACATTATTTTAATGTTATTAAGCACAAGTAGATTTACCTCTCTAACACAATAGTAACTGACCTCCATCGCCCCGATTTCATAAAGCTAAGCTTGATTGGGGTCATTGACACGTGAGACGTAACCATTGAATAATAAATATACCTATTGTTATAATACTCTCGGTGAAAGTTCGCCTTAATCGTGCCTCGTGAGTAATGAGTCCATTTATTTAAAAGCTTTGATGTAATAGTTCGTAAGTGATTGATGGGAACTGGTACCTATGTAAATATATTACTGACATAGTGATAGACATAGTTGAGTGAGAAGAAACAAACCAGTGAAAAATAATTTTATGATGAAGAACTTAGTTAGAATCTCAGTGTAACACCTGATTACTGATACGCTACGTAAGTGTTGCTCACCTTTGACATTATTTTGGTGCTTGTCTATACAAATGACTACCTAGTACGGTACGGTCTCAAATATTTAAAAGTAGAATTCAGTTTCAGTATACGTACGTTAAACTCTCAAATAGATAAACATAGTGGTTATATTCTCTTTGAGTCCAGCATTTCATTTGAAAACGATTACTAACGTTGATTAGTATAAACAAAAAAACAAAACCACAGATAATAATAATTTCAGGAAGAAGTTATAGAGCAAAAGGTTTTAATCATCAATTCGTCACAGACTATGTCCTACAGACATGCATGACATAATAAATTAGTGCTAGGCATTCTCAATGACGCTTCGTCGCCTCTATTACCTCTATAATCTTTACATAACCACAAATTGTACTTATCGCCACTCTTGCGCACCTAACTGCGAATATAATGGCTACTTATATGTGATTGTGTGTGATAATTTTGAGAAATGGCTTTCAATGTTTTTAATTTGGCAGTAGCGTAATTGTATTAAAATGTAGATGCGTGCATCTTTTTTGAGATGGTAATTAAAATTTTCTTTTTCTTAAGTACCTATCTGTTGTTATTATGTATGAGTTTTATATAACATACAGATACTGACGAAAACCATGCGTAAGCGTCGATCCCGGCTTTTAAAATCGTTAAACATGGATAGAGGTCTTCCAGAGGCCTAAAAATTTCGTAACTAGAAAGAAAGAAATAAAGAAAAATCGTTTATTTTGGTAGGACCTCAAGGATCACTTCTTAACTAAAGTATTAATATGCTTTATAAGCTAACCCAACAAGCCATTGAAAATGTCAATCTTATGGGCACAAAAAGCTCACAGTGTGGATATAAGGTTAACAAGAGACTATTTATAACAAACTGAAGGACAGACATTCACCGCATTTCTGAGTACACGTTTAGGATTGTCTATGTAGGTACCACTTACAGATAATCAATTGTCTTTTATTGAATGAGGAATATTTATTGCCTATAAATCATTACCCGACGGAAGGAATTAATACTTCGCTCCTCCATTCATCATTAAGGGAATTTAGGAAAATTAAAATTAAACGAAGAAAAAGATAAAAACTTGAATTCAATCGATTTTTGATCTGACGTTCCCAGAACTGTTTTAGTTTCTCATGACTCTGTTGACTTTTACATTTACTTGTACCTACCTAAGAATTTTAAAATTGCTTCATACAGCCGAAAGATCAGATTTCATGTCCTCTAACCCGCATTATTGAATGTCGTTACAATAACTTGGATCCTTTAGAAGCGCTTGTAGCGAAGCTTTTTAGTCGTTCTTAATTATCGTTGAAGTGAAGCGATGTTCTGAACGGTCACAATTTGGATTGGTGACTCATTCAAGTTACTCAGAACTTCGTTTAACTAAACGAAAGTGACTTTATCAGCTGAGCGCCTTCGTGCTTCGAAAGGCACGTTAACTTGTAGGTTTTAAAGTCGTTAAGCCACGACGGAGGCTTTTTTTTTTAGGCTTACGAAGTTGGCTTAACTTGATAAAACATAGGTACATACATTTCGGGAAGTATTTATCGCGATTACCTCGCTTAGGTACATTTTATTCCGAAGTTTCGACTGGACCGTGATCGCGACCGTTAGCTTAATTTAGCTAGGATCCTAACTTATGAAAGGCCTTGGTTGGCCTTCGGCTTCGAATCTACAAGTCATTGTTGAGTTACGGTACGTGTGATATCATTGTTGATAGTTTTAGAAGATTCTTCCGTTTCATTGTGGTTAATTACAAGTGTGCTTCCGGTTACTAGGCGACCTCCTATTGTTCGGATTACGTTATCTTTTCACAAATTGAAGATATTTTAGTTCTATCTAGATTTATCCTCTAATTGGTATTAGTCAGTTTATTTCAAGTTTTCGGATGTATTATCATAAAAAAAATCTCAAAAAAGAGTGGGTTTAATTATTACTTAATTCTAATAGACTTTTTGCACTGTCATCGCATGATGCAGTATGTGTGTATTAGACAATTATTGCAACAGAATTAGAGAGTAACCCAATTATCTAATTAACCAGATTGTAGTCATTTATTCAAGAATTGTCACGCATTGTCGAGTAAACGAGAGTGTTTGCGAAATTATATCATCAATGCCATGTCTAAATTACGAGTAGATGTCTTGAATACCGCAACGCAACATCATTTTAATTGTTCTTAAGCTTTTTAATATCTGTTTGAAATATTTAGCTTTAGTAGTATTTTAATTCTAACATTATGTGTAGGTTTTATAAAAATAATTATCTAATTCGAGATTCTAATGTATGTATGTTTAAATATTTAAGATTCTTGAAGACACGTCTATGAATATTTTGCGATCATTTACATTAAAACTGGTCCAATAGATCAATAGGTCACACGAAAGGTCAATATTTATTTTAATCTTCATCTCTGTGATAATTAAAGGAAGATTTATTATTTTTTAATTTTTGGAATGATCTATTTATCTATTTATCTTTCTTCTAATACCTTTAAACGAGCAATTCTTGTGAAATATAATCTGAATCTCGGAAACGGCTCCAACAATTTTCATGAAATTTAGTTTTTAAATTAGGGTTTAGGAAATTTAGGTTTAGGCTACCTTGTTTTTAAGGTAAAATTTGTCGTTAAATAATGATTTTATACAATGGCATATGACCAAGATACGATAAAGTTTATCTCCGTAAAGTACCGAGACTATGATCAATGATCAAACTCATGAATTCATGCGCACTGAAGTTGAAACATTTTCACCGTTTTCATCGTGCACGTGAAATTGGCGCACGCGCACATGGAGATAATAAATACCTTCACGCATGCTATTCATCTTTAAAGAGTTTCATTTGATGAGTAAATACGGCAGTAAATAGTTAAACGTAAAATGACTAGAAGCCGCTTTATAATTTTGAATGTATGTTAAACGGAAAGGTTAGATCTTTAAAAACATTACATATGAAGTGATGACAGTTCATTTCACAGTTTCATTAAACACAGTTGACAGTGTTTAATGAAACTGTGACAGTTTCATTTAAAAACTGGCACAAAAGATGCTGAATGCCATTTTGTTCATTATTTAAATGAAACCTTCGTTAGAAGCCTAGAATTACCCAACGACTTTTACGATGCCATAAATAAATTATCAGTATTTATGACATATCATTTTCTAATAATTTTACTATTAAAATACCATTAGGGATTGAAAGATTAGGAATAAATTATGATAATGACAGTAGTAAAATTGTAATAATTAAATTACTAACATATTTAAGTGTTGCAAAATTATGTGACCTTTTCATCATTGGTTTTGTGACACAAAATCATCTAAATATAAATATTTATTATCATATTAGCATTTTCACCAATTGAATGGGTTAAGCTTCGATCAAATAGATCGATGGGGTACCGTTGTATCATTAACAACTGAAAGTTTCTGTGCCTTGAAGGGCAAAAGTTATCGGTCCAAGTTAAAAATCCTAAAACCTTTCTAGAAGCTCAAACATTCCATATTCCATCGCCAGAGTTGGTCACTAGCTCATATATATTTCACCCACTACAAGACAATGCTAAGTAATCACTGTTGACATTGCTTATGTAAGAATACACATCGCAATCTCATAACAATAGTAACTGATAAATGAAAATCATAAAAACTTTACATAATTCCTGACACAATACTGAATGAAGTGAAACTCATATGAATCGTAAGTTTTTTATAGAAAACTATTGAAGTTATTGTCTCGCAAGGCAAGGCTCGTGAGAACTGGGTACGTGTTAGAAATTCTAAACAATTGGATTCTACAAGTAACATATAAGCTGTCTCGGAGTTAAAATGGAACATCCTGTGTTGTTTTAATTATAACATTATAGTTATTTTTACCTTTAAGCTTCAGATCAAGTTAAGTTTAAGTCACGTAAATGTGAACAAGTTATTCTAAAAGGCTAATAAATCAAGACGACACTTTTAATAAAATCAAAATTAAGTATGACGAAAAGAAACTCGCGCTTTTTCGAGAATTTTCTGTTTGTAGCTTTGGAGGTAAGTGCATGTCACTTAGCAAAATATGGTTGGACACAAGAATAACAGACTTCCTTTCTAAGCTAAATAGGTACTGGTTCGAGACTGGGAATTATGTGTCTACTTTCTAACTGAAGGCTTGTTTCTAAACGGTATTATCATTGGAACATTTCTCTTTCTTATTCCAAATACTGATACTAGCTTTTGAATAAAGATCGCAAACTTGATAAATTGAAGAACTTGAGATAAAGAATTTCCAACATCAGCTAAGTGACTGTTAAATTTGAGATGAGCAATATATTCTGAGAAAGACTTAAATATTGTGTGGGTAAGTTACACACCAATTTGAATAAGTAGTAAAATTGCAAGAAAGGTTGCGTAGGACATAAAATACAAGTTGCGTAAAACGAGGTGTGAACTTGTGGAAACCTTATGAATGCTTTAGAATATTACTGTGGGAAAACAAGAGAAAGCGTACCTCTGGAAATTTTCTACGGAAATGGAACAACGCTGAACAGTATATCTACTAAATGAAATCATAAAGTGAGCTTAGAGTAAAAACCTATTAAACACGTTTATGAAAGGAACTTTTTCGACGAATAAAGCTTTTGATGCTTTTTAATTATCGATTCATTAAAGACGCATTATTTGGTATTACACTGATAACCGCTTTGATGCATAATGATTATCCATAACTTGAATGTCTTCGATTCTACTCCTTAGAGCTTTTAAAAGATCAACATCCTTATGTCTCCAAGCAATTGTCGCAGTCACACCACATAATCCGCAATATCTATTCAGCTGGGCGCTACGAACTGCAACTGTGAGGGACAGTAACATTATATCGATCACTTCAACTTTCGCGATCCCATCGATCCATGCCACATCTCGTCACTGCGCGTGCGGGCGCCCTAAATATTTCAAATGCTACATACCCACGCCGAGGGCGGCTGCTAGCACTAATAAACACCTTGAATTCATGTTTAAACTGTAAGTCCTTGCACAAGTAGTGGACACTGTAACGTTCAAGCACACACTGCGAGCGGGTGAATGGGCGTCTGAGGCTTATATATCGGGTGGGCGTACGTAGTGTTGACGGTGAAAAGCGGCGTCGGCGCGCGGTGCGCACCCTGCGCCCGCGCAGGTGGCCACCGACGACGGGGCGCCGAGCCCGTGACGATACGATGACGCTCGTATCAAACAACTTCAATAAATCCTCATAATAAAGCAGTTTAAAGGATATATTTGCCTTGAATATGTGACAAACCAGGCTTTGAACTTTAACCTTTTAAACCTTTTTAAGTTGTAAAAAGGAAAGTTATCCGATTGTAATCGTAGGAAATTGTGATTTATGATCCATTAATTATAGTCATGTCTATGACATCCTAAGACAAGATTCAGTTTATGATTTGCAAAAGCTATGATAGGGTTTTCTTTGTTTTTCAAACGTACCTACGCTTTATCAATGCCTGAATATTAGTTTTTTTTTTCGTAAAGATTTGCCTTCTTTTTACAGCAAAGGTATATGAGACTATACAAATTACGAGTATGTCCTTACATGGCTTAATAGTGTATAATTATTGTACCTTGATTTTTTCAAGAGATTTTTCTATCATTTCTCTAAACTACAAGCCCGCTGTCAGCTTTACTGGCGAGGTACAATAATGTATGTTTCCATCAGTCAAAGGATTTTCTTAAAATAATTCTCGAAGATTACCTTCTACAGCCAAACTTACAAACTTTTCTTTACAATATTAGTAGGTTTAGATATTAAACTGTAAATAGAATCAATTTCGGAATGTAACGATGGTCATACAACGGAAGTAGAGCGAAGGTTGCCGCCGTAGGGGAAGGCGACAGCAGGTGAATGAATACCTGAGAACAACCCACAACTAGCTTCTCACTGCGGCGATTGTGTCTCGTATCAAGATTTCGCGATGGAGGACAATGTTCATCAAGTTCACAATTCGGGACATTAAAATTACTTAATAGGTATGTATACAAAATATGTATTTATTTACATAACTAGGTACTTCATATTTAGAAAAAATATAAATATGACCAGGACTGTATCCCAGGGAGCGGTAGACATTTTTTTCAGATCTTTTAGGCAAGTTTTATTCCTTTTGAAGATGTCTAAGGAAAAATAATTAGAACCAGTTGAGCCATCGATAACGATTGATAAGTTACTTGGATAAGTTGAGCATTTACCGTTGTAAATGATCTATCGGTTGCTATTTAGTAGTAGCTATATCTATAGATAGCTCAACTTATCCAAGTCTCTGCCAGACGGAAGCGTGGCCAAGACGATTCGATATGCAGGCAGACAAACCTTAATATAAATTATACTTTGAATAGTACGGCATCGGGTACAACAACTTTCTATTTCACAATTATTTATTCACATTGGTCGAAGCCGGGTATAACTCTTGTCAAAATACATAATAGTCGCAAACTAATAAAAGAATATTATAATACGTGTAAAGCATTAGGCGTAATTGTACTTTTTATAATAATTTATCCACAGTGGTCGAAGCTAGGTATATCTATTGTCACAAATTATATTGTTGTATTTTTTATCACATTCTACCTACTGTGGCGTATGCTAGATGCATTCATAGTCACATTTTATTATTCTATCTATATTTTTCACCGCTTAAAACTATTACCTAAATTAACTGTACCATGTATTATACCTACACTTACGTCAACCGTCTTACTTAACGATCTTGTTGTTGGATTTAACGAAAACAAAAGGTGATTTAAAAATATTCTATCAAAACATTCGCGGTATTCGTACTAAATGTTACACATTTTTATCAAATGTACTTAGAAATGACTATGACGTCATAGCAATCACAGAAACTTGGCTCTGTGATGGTATTTTTGACTCCGAATTCTGTGACTCACGTTATGACGTATTTCGTTGTGATAGGGACCTAGCAGCAACAGATAAGACAATTGGAGGCGGGGCTATGATCTGCGTAAAAAAAGAACTCTCTGCCTACATAAGCTTAGAAAGCAATTGGTCATGCAAATCCTTTGAATTAGTGAAACTGACGATTCCAGCGCGCAAAATAAGTACTAATTATGACTTGGATATAATATGCACCTACATCCCCGGAACCTCAACACACCAGCCACGAAACATCGACTCTTTAATATCACTAGTTAACTCAGCAGTTGCTTCTCACCCAAAGAATCCGTTTATTATAATTGGAGATTTTAATCTCCCTTGTATCTCATGGATATCCTCTACACCAAATATTTTAAAAAAGGGACCTGTTGAGGCACAACTTGCTGCATACAAACTACTGAACGACCTGAGTATGCTAGGTTTCACTCAGTACTGTTACTTCAAAAATCATGCGGGCAACACCTTGGACCTAGCATTTAGTAACTTTGCACTAGAAACAATCAGATGCGACTCTCCCATTGTAGTACCAGAAGATTGCGCCCACCCTTCTTTCACAATCCATCCAGCTGACATATCTATTGTCCCACTAGCTAATAACTCAGTTGTAAAATATCGCTACCACAAAGGTAACTACGATGCTTTAATCGATCACCTTAATAATATATCTTGGGATCCTACGCTCTGCGAAGGAACTGTAGACGAGGCTGTAAATATCTTTTATAGTTATCTTTACTCTAGCATTGAGCAATATATACCAAAATCAACGTCTCATAAACCTAACACTTACCCAGTTTGGTATGATAAATATCTCATAAAAATAGTTCGCGATAAATATAAAGCACATAAACGTTGGAAAAGATATGGAAATCTTTATGATTATTCTGACTTTTCTAATCTAAGAGCTAGAGAACGAAGAATGGAAAAAGAATGCTTTAACACATATATTACAAGGACTATTGATGATATTAAAAATAACCCTAAGGCATTCTGGACCTTTGTAAAATCAAGACGCGGAACAAGCTCGTATCCTAAGTACGTTACTTTCCAAAATCATAGGTTCTTTACTGGCGAAGGCATCTGCTCAGCCTTCAACGATTTTTTCATGAGTGTCTTTATACCCCCTGCCCAAGACTATCCATCTTTTAATCTCCCTCATCCTATTAACGGTATCACTAGTATCAATAACACACCCCTTGTATCTTCATCAGACATAAAATACGCACTTCAACACCTTGACATAAACAAAGGCCCTGGCTGTGACCAAATACCTCCCATATTTATAAGACGTTGTTCTACAGCACTAGTAAAACCCCTGCAGATAATATACAATAGATCCATACGAGAAGGCATCTTCCCCGAAAGATGGAAGAAAGCACACATTATTCCTATCCATAAAAAAGACTCAAAACTTAAGGTTGAAAATTACAGACCTATCTCCATATTAAACATCTTTAGTAAAATATTTGAAAAACTCGTCTACAAGTTTTTATATGCTACTCTATCTCCAAGTATCCCACTAGAACAACATGGTTTTCTTATTGGTCGATCTACAGTTACTAACCTCTCGACCTTTATTACAGACTTGCACCATGCTATCGATAAACAAAAACAGATTGACGTGATCTACACGGATTTTGAAAAAGCTTTTGACCGAGTAGATCACGTCATTCTGTTACGTAAGCTAAAACACATAGGTATACAAGGAGACCTTTTGCGGTGGGTTACTTCTTATCTCACTAATCGGTCTCAGGCTGTAGTTGTGGGAGGTTTCTGCTCGGACTACGTTAAAGTAACCTCGGGAGTTCCACAAGGTTCCCACTTAGGTCCCCTTCTTTATAATGTCTACCTCTACGACATTTTTTCGTGCATTAGGCACTCCAAATATTTAATGTACGCAGATGACACAAAAATATACATTGATATAAATAAACCCGAAAACTGCATTAATCTCCAGCATGACCTTGATAGATTGTCTGAATATTATGAAAATAATCGTATTAAAGTAAATACCAATAAATGTCAATCCATATCATTTACTAGGAAAATCAAGCCCATTAAGTTTACATATTCCATTCAAGGGTCAGCTATCTCTAAAACTGAAGATATTAAGGATCTCGGTGTTTATCTAGACCATAAACTTCTCATGGATAAACACATAAACAACATAACACTGAAAGCGTCTAAAAACCTAGGCTTTGTCATGCGCGTATGTAAGCCTATTAATGACTTAAACTGTATTAAACTGATATACAATGCTTACGTACGCAGTTCTTTAGACTACGCTAGCCAAATCTGGTACCCTCAATATATGACTTACACAGAACAGCTTGAACATGTCCAACTTAAATTTATTAAACATCTAAATTACAAATTCCGGAAAAACTTTGATACTTATGAAGATGCATGCTTATACTATAAAATGCCCCCCCTCAGTTCGCGCCGCGTCATATCTGATATGCTCTTACTTTATGACATTATTAATGGTAAAGTTGATTGTCCTGACTTACTTAATCACATCAGCCTAAACACACCCGCTCGTCGCACTCGCCACACTAGTTTGTTTCATGTACCATTTCACCGTACCAATTTTACTCAGAATTCAGTTTTAACCCGTTTAGCAAACACATACAATAGTAAATTCTCAAGCATAGACCCCTTTATATATTCCAAATCATCTTTCAGGCATCATATCAGGAGTACCTTACTTCCACCTAGATAGGTAAGAATATTGTTATTTATAAAAACATTGTTTCTTACAATTTTGATACTCATCAATCATTATTATCCTCTTCCCATCCCTTTCCCTTTCCTATCCTTTTCCCATCCCTTTCCTATCCAACCATGAACCAACATCCAGATTGCTTAGCTATATATTAAATTAAGTGATTGCTTGATAAGGCAAGTAATCCTTGGCATGTTGTCACTCTTAGTTTTTTAGACACTTCATCTAATAACTCTTTATTTCTATTTTTTATAGCATTTGTTCCGCTTACTATTTTTTTATTTTCTTACCTTTGTATCATACGTGGAAATCTGTAATTGGCCATATTTTCTGCATCAATAACCTTAATTAAGTTAACCTTAATGTATCGCTGTTGGTTTCCCAATAAATAAATAAATAAATAAATAAATAAATAAAGACACTGGCAATATTGCATGCTGCTCCGTTGAGCAAAAAAAAATTATAATATGAAGTTAAATATTATGATCATAACTGTAGATCTTCTTTATTCATGCCGCCCATTGTACATTTTAAGTTCTTATTTTAAGGTGTACAATAAAGATTTTCATTCATTAATTTATGTATGGTCATTTGAAGATGGCTAACACATAGCAGCATGTCTAAATATTTTGTATAAACCTTCATTTATATCATTGTCGTATTTGTATAAAAACTGTTAAAATACTGTACCTAGTTGTTACTACATATATAAATTGAGAATATCAGTAAGTAGGTATTTTAGGTGTCTAAATGCCAAAACGCAATACTAAAATTTTAAAAGGTCGGAAGACTAGTGAATCCAACATTAGGTAATTAGTATTCATATAGGTAGGTATTTGTATTTGTGTATTTGTTTCGACATCTTGGCCTCCATTCTTGCTTTGTACAAGTAGAATTAGTGGAAATATAACATGGAAAAAAAAAATAAGTACATTAAGTACAAACAAAAACTTGTAGTTGAAACTCTGGATAAATTAATATACTGAAAACCTAAAAACTTAATGTATAACTTAGGGTCAATGACCATCAAGCATAATTTAATTGATCTGTAATGTAAATGTAAAGTTTATAATAAACAATCCAGCTGTATTTCAGCAAAAAAACAAAACTCAATAAATAAGTGTATTAAAGTGTATTCAAGATATAAAATATAATTAAATAATATGCTATTAAATGAAACTATTTTTTAAGCGAAGATAGAACATGAGATAAGTACCTACTTAAATAAACTTCAAGTAAGTTTTTTTTTACACTTTAAAACGGAATCTTGCGATAATGGCCGTAGAGGCCTCCAAGATACTTAGCAAAGTATAAAAACTTGTCATATTTTCCTGTAAAATACCTACTAATAAAACGCTGCAATCTATTTTCATTGTTGAATTGAAATAGAAATCAATAATTTAATGAGTAGGTATATGATAATATGGGATGTTCCGTACTTATCATATGAAGTCTTAGGTAAGTATATTTTTCTTTATTTATCCGAAACAATAACATCAACTTGGCACCTCCTCCTAGTAGGTACTTACGTGATAAAAAAATATTTACAGTTGGACTACCAAGTGATCCTATAAGGGCAGAGTACGAACCATAAAAAACAAAATATTTGACGCCGATGACATTTATATTGGAGTTGCCTACATAAGGTTTCAAAATTGAAGTCGCATTTTTCATTTGAATATTTATAGCTAAACATACTCGTATATCTTTGGAAGTTTGCTACCGTAATAACTCTCGCGCTCAATAAGTTCAACTAAAACGGTACTTGGTTTATTATTCACGACGATCGGCGCTTGCGCACAAAATTGCAGTTCGGCGCGACGCACTTCCTAGTACAGTCCACGAATTTTATTGTGGCATCTAATTTTTGTGATGGTTGTTTGTTAGAATCTAAATGCTTTTAATAACCTCAGCGTCTTGGGTACACTACATTTTACATATTGCAGCAACAATCGATCTTTGATTGAAAAAATGTACCTACACTTACAAAAGTAAAAGTAACTTAAAGAAATAGTAAACCTTCGTAATAATTGTACAGTAGTCATATTGCTGAGAAGCTGATCTTTAAGTGTATCTAAAAACCACCTCTGTCCCAACAAATTCATATTCAATTAAGCCTTCATTTGTTTATTTTCATGAAAATACCCTAAAAAAGATTTGCAAGTGAATACTAATAAGGGGCTTTAATTATTTTATAAAAATGTTTTTTTTATTTAGGTTTTAATACTATCCACGCTTATATCCTTACAAGCTTCTACCCGCGACTTCACTCGCGTGGTAGGTACAAACCCGTATAAAATGCAGCAAAAAAACACATTTCTAATTTCAGCCAAATCCATTATGGTGTTTATAATATAAGTGGGATAAGTATTTACAATAATTATAAGTACTGGATCCAAACATAAAATTATCTCTTATATCTTATGCGATAATAGATAAGATGCTTTATTTTCTTTAAGAGCTTCCGAAACAAAATAACGAAGAACTAAAATAATGACTGTATGTAAATAAAAATTCAAGTTCTTATTTAGATAAATATTTTTTTATCTTAATAAGAACTTGAATTTTTATTATTTAGTATTTATGACGTAAACAGGATCATAAAACTTGGAGGCCTGTTAAATTTTCCACGTAGTTTTATTTGAACGACAAATTTATTCATAGCAATAACAATTGATTAGTCATAGCTATGGAATATACTAGCAAATATTACTTAAAGGTATTTTAGTTAATGGAGCCCTAGACAATTATTATATTCGTTGATAGAAAGTTGATTGTTAATTAAATAAATAGCCTGAGTCACCTACTAAAAAGGTCTAAACTTGATACTGGGAAATTTCACAATTAATTTAGTAAGATTTACCTGTTGGTGTACATTAAAATAAACATGTTCATATCTTGTTTCTACTATTTTGAAGCCATTACAAACTACTTCAGGAAATTGCCAATCGGTAATTTTCCGTTGATGAAGAGTATAATTAATATTTTTCTGCATATTTAAATATATTTTTTTCTATTTTTACTAAACTTTCATGATGTTTTACTTTTTTAGGGTTACGTAGCCATCAAGATCCGTTTTAGTTTCGTAAATTTTCGTAAATATATTACGATCATCATTAAATTTTCTATGTATAAATGTATGTATTTAATGCATCTATGTATTATATCAGTCATCTGGTTACCATAACACAAGCATTAAATTGCTTAGCTTGGGACTAGATGACGCTGTATGTAATGTTCAGAATATTTATTTATATAATTAAAAATGTACATTTAACTGCAAGTTCACCTTTAAATAATATACCTTCATATATTTGTCCACTATGGAAACCTAAATTATAACTGACGATGTGTGAACGACAATATAAGCAAGGAAGGAGTAAAATCGAGATGCCCGATTGGATAGAGAAGCAAAGAAAAATAGAAGACAAAACTTATCTTAGAGTCCTGTATAAAGTGGGATAAGGAAATTATGTCATTTATATGTGTTTAATAAATAAAATAGAACTAATATGGGTATTAAAGAATCCATTAGAAACTAGGTAGTAAAACACGCGACTGCTTACATAAAAGCACTTTTATTAAATAATTGCTCAACATTGGCATTTGGTGGAGGCGCATCTCAAAAGGTCAGTGCTGTCGTGCGGTTACTGACCTAGTGGGGGTTCGATGCCCAGGTTCCGGGATTTTGGGCATTACTGAGGTCCAAAACAGCATCACACTTTACATTACTTTCTTTCATTGCAAAATGATGACTCACAGCGACAAACTCGGTTGAATAAAATCAATTTAACAATGATCCAAAAACAAGGTTGCATTGTACTTGAACTTTTTTGAAAGTCATCCTGGTTCATTAAAACTGTATTGGTGAGATGTCCTTTATATCGTTCAAAGCTCAAGGGTTTGATTACTGTGTGTAGGTACTCATAGGCTATATGGTATTTGACACCAGGTAAAGGTCATTGGGCGAAATCTGACCCGGTCAGTGAAGCATTCTGTACAATAACCAAACTAAGTTATTGTTAAGTTTATGTACCCCCTTTTCATTTTATGTACTTTTTTTTAACTCTTTTACTTTTCAATTTATTCTAAACAAAGAGAAGCAGCAGAGTTACATTGTTCTTTAGCATTTCATAAGTGAATTTCCAATGTCGGTCGCCGCACATGTCACTTAAGTAAAAGTATGGATCCGATGTTCATTCATAACAAATTGGAAAACAATAACAATGAAATTGTATGTATGTTCAAGCTAGGAATGATCCTCAATTTACACTGACGTTGTTCTTCGTGTTATTATTAGATAAAATCATAAAAATAACACCTTCGTCCTTAGAATCCATGTAGAAAATTACTGTTCTCCATAATTCTAAAGAGATAATATAAGTGCTGACATTAGTACTGAGGTGCTACTGGGCCCTGTCGACCTCCACCTCCGATGTTGTATTATCTCCTATAAGGCTGTGTTTCTTGTGGGAATGGCAGCGGAAACTAAACTTTTTAATCTGAATTACCTCATTTATTCAGATGCATTTGCAAGGATCTGGCGAATCTTAACTTATGATTTCTTCTAATGTTTTGAATTGGTTGTTAAACTATACAATTCGCGTCACGTAAAAAGAACTCTGAGGAGAAGTAGCGGGGGTATTTGCGCATGGGTTCACTCGCTGACGAACCCTCGCTAATATAATGGTAGGTATGAAGTGCGCCGCTTTACTCTTCCACCAATCGGACCTAAAAATAGACTACTGCAGAGCTTTTCACATCGGGGTTCTTTTTACGTGAAGCGAAGCGTATATCGTGAAATGACATAACATAATACCTATTTGAAATATAGAAAATATGCGAATAAGTTACTGTCGTAGGTAAGCAAGCCGAACATACCACGGTGCGGTTAGTAGTAAGATTAGTTCTTCATTGGTTTTGAATTTAAAAAATATATGTTTAAGGCTCGGATGTACAATTTATACATGAACGTATTTTATCATAACATGAATTTAGTCCTAGTTTCATCTTAGAAATGATTGTGTCGTAGTTTTAGTGCTAAAGGTTTATTAAATATCTGGGAACCATTGTAATTCAAAATTACACCAAACATTGGTTTTGATATAGCTGTAGACTTAGCAAATCAACAAATTTTAAAAAATATAATCTAATTATGTACTACAAAGGCGAGTTTTTACTTATGTAAAAAAAGTCAATTAAAATATTTTTGTGCGTTAAGTCGCTCGCGTATGTTTTAAATTACTCCTTTTAGAGCAGTACTTATTTATAAAAAAAATATTAACTTAAACAACCTATATAAGACTTGTTTATTTCGCACTGGTTCATTTTAATAAGAAAAGGCTTATAAGAAGGTCAAATCAACATTGTGAACAATTGTGAATATTGCGCAATAGGAAAAACAAACTTCTTTAACTTCCCAAAGTAGAAAACAACAAGAAAAGCTTCAAAATGGAACATTTTCTTCAGTGCCTGTGTATTTATTGTATGCTATTGTTACACGTGCAAAGTGCAAACACGCGAGCTAAGATCAAACCTAAGCTGATACCCTACTCTATACCAGAAAACAGAGCGATCAAACAAGCTCTAGGATATCACGAAGACTCCTACTTTAACTTTACCGAGCTCGCCTCCAAATATAAATACGACACAGAAAAACACTCCGTCGTGACAGAAGATGGATACGTACTAACCATCTTCAGAATACTCTCAAAATGCAACCAAGTGAAACAACACCCTGTGCTTTTACTACACGGCATATTCGACAGTGCAGATTTGTGGATCATCGCTGGAAGAAAGAAAGGCTTGGCATATATTCTTTCAGACAACTGCTACGACGTATGGGCCGGCAACCACAGAGGTAACCATTACTCGCGCAAACACGTCAAACTTGACCCAGACACGGATCCAGAATACTGGGACTACACCTTCGACGAACATGGAAATTACGACCTCCCAGCTATGGTAGATTACGTACTCGCGACCAGCAAGCGCCCGAGGCTGTATTACATCGGACACTCCCAAGGTACAACAGACTTCTTCGTTATGAACTCTTTAAGGCCTGAGTATAATGATAAGGTAAGATTGTCGATCCAGTTAGCGCCTGTCGCTTTTATGGGAAACATCACAAGTCCGCTGCCACTCGTAGCAGCGCAAGCTCTCGAACCCATCAAAGCGTTTCTAGAAGGAGCAGGATACAGAGAATTATTCGCCAAACATCACATCACACATTCTCTAGTTGGGCTCCTCTGTCAGATGGCTCCAGATCTGATTTGCGGCCAAGCATTGTCACTCACAACAGGATACAAGATAGGAAGCATTCACACAAACTCGCTTTCGGTTTTATTCGGACACTTGTTGGTTGGAATTTCAACTAAAGACCTTGCCCATTTTGGTCAGTTGATCTTATCTGGGAAATTCCAACGATACAATGAAGGAAAAGCTGGTAATTTAAGAAGGTACGGCACATCAAAGCCTCCAAGTTACGAACTGTCAAAGATAACATCTCCGGTAGTGTTGATAGTGGCACACAATGACTGGGTCTCTACATTGAAGGATACAGAGACCCTACGTTCCCAGCTACCCAACGTGGTAGAGAACTATATTGTTCCAAAAAAATACTGGAGCCATCATAATCATCTGTGGGGAAAAACAGCTCCAACGTATGTATTCTCAAAAATATTGGAAAGTTTCAATAGATTTGATATCTATTAATGACCAAATAATTTATTAAACAAAATAAAATACTTACTCAACAATGAACAACATTTTTTTATAGTTTCTTTATAGCTTACTAGCTATCAAAGACGATTAATATCTAGAAGACAGACAAAGGCCATACACAAAATCGTAACCCTAAAAAATAGCCTGAAAGCTCTAAAACATCAATTTTATCCAAGAAATTTCAATTACTTTCTAGTTAAAAATGTTTAAATATTGAATATTGTTACTACCTACTACTAAGTATTGAAATTTCTTGGATAAAATTGATGTTTTAAAGTTTTCAGGCTATCTGGTACTGCGGGATCGGGTTACGATTTTGTGTATGGCCTTTGTCTGTCTTCTAGATATTAATCGTCTTTGCTAGCTATAGACATACTTGTCAATCACGTGGATAGCCACTAGCTGTGCGGCGCTCAGAAGAGGTAGTGACCGATCTTCGAATTTTTATAAGGTTTTATACGAATAATTAATTAGTAAAATTCAGTTTTAAAGATCAGTCCATCAGGTTGCCTTGACCTTAC